>OY728128.1:299178754-301678754 GCA_963277665.1 Viscum album
TAATAATTTATTTTAATTTTATTCTTTAAGTTATTACGAAAATAATATTTTGTTTCTTATATAAGTGCATTTTCGTTTGAGCAGTGGTTAAGATCAAAAGATAACAGAACGGTAATTTTTTTTATGGTATGTAATAATTTTTTCGTTATTTAATCGTATAAACCTATATATGAAATATATATAATATGGTGTTTTTTTTGTTTTTTTTTCAAATTTTATTTCATTTAAATTCTATATTTGTACTTTATTTTTCTTGATTTTTGGTATTTTCAGTGTGCTATTGAAGTACACTACAACATTCACATTTATGAGTGATTTTTTTAAGCAATGATAAAGGTAATCTTTATATGTTCTTTTAGAATCATAGATAAAGGTATACTATATAAATGTTGATAAATTTTTCTTTTATCAGTTAATTTTTTATATGAAAAAAGAATAGGTATTTTAATCTGACTGTGGTAGTTAGTGCTTCTCTATCACTAATAAAGTCCATTTTTAGCATTTTTAAAGGCCTATTATGTTGTAGTGTAGCATGGGGATAAGGTGATAGTGGAACTCATTCCTCAATAGCATAAATCATTCGATAGGGTGAACAAGGGATTGATTCGGTGATACGAGGGACCATATGAAGTCATTCACTGAGTTAAGGAGGTTTCATATAACATGGAGTTATCACCCAAGATAAAAATTCATCTAGTTTTTCATGTGATCACAATGAATCCATGTCATGAATAAATTCAAGAACCAAGTAGAGGGGTGTAAAAAATGTAACCTATCATGATTGTCAAGTCATATAATAAAGTGGTAGATCTCATAATTGATGATTGAATAGTATGATGATGTATAATAGAATAATAGACTGGGTACCTAATTAAGTATATGGGATTACCAGAGTGAGAGACAACCTGGGAATATACAGACAACTTGTGGTAGTTTACAAAACATTATCGATGAGTACCATTAGGATGTGATGATGGCATCTCAATAATTACTGGGGTTTGATCTCACACCCATACACATAGATAGGTGGTACGTTGTTGAGTTTCTAAATAATATTAAAGATAAAAATACATATCTATTATGTTATTTAATAATATATACTTCTCTACAATATTTTTGTACCTCAACTTGGGTCTTGATGGCTTCATAACTTTTTGTATCTCTTGGGAAGGTTGTGGATTTCTATGGGTTATAGAATGATCCATTTACATTACAGTGGGTTAAAGTTATCTATAATATTATGGATATTTAATATTTTATAAATTTTTAAAAATTCTCATCCAACCCTTCATAAATGGGGTGGAAGCTCAACTATAAAAACACACTGAAATTTAGATCTATTGATAGCTTCAATTGCTTTAGAGACCCTTTTCTTGAAGTACATCGACAATACATTACTTTTTTGGAATACTTAATACATAACAAAAACAGACACAGGGGGATCGTAATAGTTTAGTGTCTTTGGAAACTCTGAATAAAATCTTCTAATCGTGGTGAAAGATCTTCAACATCTCCCAATAAAGGTATTCCCCTTTTTTTCTTACCTAAAACCTTTCTTTATATCCTGGGGAAAAGAAAACATGAAAGGGGTGAGCTCAAATGCCCAGTAAGGGTAAACATAGAGATCAAAAAACAATCCATAAACATTTGAATGCAAAAAACGTGAACATAAAATCTAAACATCAATATCCTGAGCAAATACATGAATCTTGGAAGTACATAAGGAATATATCATAAGGGAACATCAATCATGATAAAATAGCATGGGAATAAAACATGTAATTGTGGCAACCATTAAGAACAAGATATTATTTCCATAGTAGCCAAGGCATTGCTGCCAAGACCATCTTAGTGGACAAAGTCCCTTTCTGAATCGAGTTCACTCCTCATTCCAGTCCTATATTACTAAACCGGTTTAACTTTCCGTTCCATCCATGTCTATCTCATGAGATATAAATCTTTACCCAATGCATTGGATGGAGATATAGGTCCCACCAATCTCATAATGAAATCATTCTTACTTGTGCCATAGAATAAACATACATCATTCATAATAACAAAATAAATAAAATGGGTTTCATAGATATCATCCCATCATAACATAATCCATATAAAAGAAATGGATATCATTTCATAATAAGAAACGTGTAACCATGTAAATCATAGAGACATTATACTTGAAACATACACATACGAAATAATGTTATCTTAGATGAAAAATTGTTTTTGATAAAACACTTGAAATGAATTCTTGAGGAAAATATCCTTTCTTCTTCAAAATCAAATTCTTTTCACAAAACGTCATGAAATTTTAAAAGAAAGGGATTTTGTTGAAAATAGTCATGAAATATTTTGGAGGAATCTTCATGAAAATAAGGCTTTATAAAACCATAAAAATCCGTTCGTTCCATATAAGTTAAAAAAACATTCATCTCGTATTTTTGCCGGAAAAGTCAAAAAGTACCGCGTACGAAAAACGACAAAAGATTCCTTTCATATCTTTTACTAAAAACTAACCGAAGGGTCAAATTGGATTTAAACAATTGTAGGTGGATGGAAATAATATTACATATTTAGTAAACATTTATTTGGATGATAAAATACACCCCAAAATATTCCAAAGTATAAACAATCTCGGATAAAAATGAGATTGTAATATTTCCCAAACCTTAGGTCTGATTTGCTTCGTAAGTGTCTGAACCTCCTGTATAATTATTTAAATAGTGTTATTGAATTATTCCAGAATCATACTTATTTTTATGATATCATATATCATCATATTCTTAGCTTTTTTTTAATAATATTTCATTACTACTTGTTATTCAGGTGTTTATTATTTTTTGTTCTTATGCGCGTTTTGTCGAATAAATTCTTAATTTTCTTTTTAGGTTATAGATACCTCATTTCCAGAATGGTATTAGTGTAATATATATCATATTCATTCACTCAATTCATTTATATAATCATTATGTAATGATGGTCATCTATAACGAGTCGCATCACATCGTGGAGACGGTATTCCGTACGTATGCACGAGTGATGATATCCTTCCCATGATCATGGAATTGTATTGGAGTGTATGTATACTATTTCAGAATCAATATCACTTTAAAATAATCATATATAGTTATTATTTACACCATTATACCCATCCGAGTAAGGTGGTGGTGGAAAATAGATTACACCGCGGTGTGGAGACGGTATTCCGTACGTACGCACGCGTGGTGATTTCATTTTCTGTAGGATGTATAGATGGTGAAATAGGGTTTTTTAATAATTATAATAACATATCAGTATATTAGTGACACTGATGTTATTACTTCATAATGAAACAACTGAAGAAGAAGAAGTTTAAGAAGAAATAAAGATGAAAGAATCGGTAACGGGCATTACCTCTTCTTTGAAGCGCCTCTCTGAGACCTCCACTTAGGGCAATAAAATTGGTCTTTGAAGAATACCAGGACCTCTAGGATGTTTCTAGGGAAGTGTAGAGGAGATATTGGCTGGGTTTGGGCGAGCTTTAAGGCTCAAAGTGGTGTGAGGAAGAGAGGGAGGAGGTGCCCTTTTATAAGGGAGGAGAGGGGCACCTTTGGAATAACTAAAATAATTATTTTATTATAAAGTCAAATTCGGTTTTTAATAGCTCCAAATTGATATATTTAGAAGCTAAGGTAGGTATGGGTCGAAATAATCTCATCCAATAAAATTTGGAAAAGTTTAGTTTACTATTATAACCTTATCATTTAGATTTAACTTTAATTTAGATAATTTTACTTTTACTGCGTCTTTTTGTGTTCTTACACTATAAGGTTAATAAACATTCAATAAGAAGCCAAACGAACCCCAAGTTGTTTATTATAAATATATATATCCTTATATAAGTCATTTGGCCGAAACATAGATTTTTAGGAATAATATATAAATTAATAATATAATATTTATTTTTAAAAGCTATTTTATGTCAATTTTGACACTATTTAGCAATTGATTTTTGTGAAAAACATAACAGAATGATTAGTTCGAAAAAAGTTAATTAAATCAATAATAACATTTCATATTAACCTATAAAATTAGTTTAATTCATAAAAAGTCTCAAATAACATTTATTTGGGTATTTATGACATCAATTATGTCAATATTTCATTAATAAGATAATTACTGCATCATCTTTGTGTCATAAATAAAATAAATTATTTAATGTCTAAAAATTATAAATAAAATACAATTATGTATGACATCATTTTAGATTTCTAATGAATATTTATAGTCTAATTTAGCTTATGTATAACCCAATATTAAAAATGGATGAGATATTAAGCTTTGATTTTAACTATTTTAACCCTTCTTTAAATAAATTAATAATAAATGTCCTAATCTAATCCATGTGGGCTTAAATGGACAAATGTTATTCCTAAGGTTGTTTTTAGGTCGAATTAAACTTATCCAATAGAATTAGGACATGTTTTAGGGTAATAATAATATCATTTTTACCCTTAATTACCCTATTTACTTTTAACCGTGGAAAAAAAAGTAAAAAGTTACTATTCACCAAAAATTATTTTCATCTCATTGAACCACATTTCACTTACTGACATAAACCATGACTCTTGGATTTTTGAAATTCCACTCACAGAAGCGGTAAAATTAAGTTTTATGTAAATTTTCAAATTCTCCTAGGAGGTGGGTAAAAGACGGTGAAAAGTTCAATGAAATTTTTATATATCTAAAATTATCCTAAAATTACTCAAATGAATTACATTGAACTTATATAGGTATTATGTATCAAGTTTGACCTAAAATAAATTTAAATAAAATAAATAATTATTTAAATAAAAATGCAGTTTTTAAATAGTAACCCAGTGTTTTCACTATTCATCAAAAATTGAAAGATTTCAGAAAAATACCAAAAGTTCACCATTGGATTATTTCGATATTCCGAATCCAAAAATTAAGTCCATATTCAAAAATAAAATTTATAAAATTTCAAAAATTGGGTATTACTATTCATAACGACTACTTTTAATAGTACTTTAATAGCATATCGTTGTTTAGAAAAACTCGGTATTGCGTACAACACACGCTATCGTGGAAGGTCGCGATTGTGTTTAGTGCAAGCCACATCAAGGATGCGTGTGGTGCAAGCTCCTTTTTGTGTAGCGTACAACAGAAGACATTAATGAAATTAAAAAGAATATTTTTCATAAAATCTCGGGGTGTTACATTCTACCCCCCCTAAAATGAATTTCCCCCTCGAAATTCGTTGGTTTTATAAATGGTTTACTACTCAAAAGTTTCATTAATAGAAACCCACATCGTAAAAAGGAATACCAAAACCAATATTTAAAAACAAAAGTATGAAACGTAATGGTTACTCAAATAAACTGATAACTGGGTTTCCACATAGGTGAAAATATGGATATGGAAGAGAAATCTAACCATCATGTTCTGATGGACAGTGGTAGAGAACATGGCTATGGGAAAGCCAACAATCACAAATCCATAGATTTGTGATGATCTAATGTACCATATGATTCATCAGATATAAGGGCACTAGGACAACATTTTTTGTTTTCAAGATCATTTCCCTAAAGTTGAAGAATTATAATTAGAATAAATACTTACTTTATTTTGGTACAATCTCACTGTTGTTCGTGCTTTGAACAATTACCACTTCATCTCTTAAAGAAATGAAGTTGAATTTGTTATTCGTGAAGTGTTAACAGATCATGTGATAGAACGATGGGTCATTCCATCTGTTTCAAACAGATAGTTAGCAAAAGTTATCAAATATACATAAGTCCTTCTATGGTGAGGTTAATCGTATAAGATTACAAAAATGAACTTATACTTCATATATCATATAATATAATAAAATAATACTAGTTTCTACTGACCAGGGACTTCCTGTAGGTCAGTGGTAGGCGATAAAGGCCAGTCGCACTTCGGTTATTGGTTCGATTCCCACAGCCTTGTCCGATGCGATGGGCTATCGCCCGTCCTGCAGGTTGTCCTTTTTCTAAAGCTATATTACTATAACATCCCATCAATAATATCGAAAAAAATTTCTATCCTTAAACAATACTAACTTATTTCCAACATAATCCATTCCAATCTTTAGGCTTATCTAAAATAATTCGGTCCAAGATCATAGTTTAAATAAAATGATTACTTGAAATTTCACATAATAATCACTTGAATGCCATCATTTATCCCCCATATATCATAAGATATATCTTTTTGGTCAAATTACAAACATTTGAATATCATAATCATGTATTATTTTGAAGAATGAATACTCATTGAACCTTAGTGAAAACATTAATGTAGTTAAAAATTAACACTTTCCACAAACCAAAATACTCAAAATTCTTTATACTCAAACCATGATATCACTTAGTCCTTATATCAATAATGAGATCATGAATACAATCAATCATCAAATTATCTTCTTATCCCTTCATTATGCTCATATCATCTACTTACCAAAAATATCTCAGTCACTTTCCATGGTTACCAGTACCATAAAATTATTGAAAACCACAATAGATCAATACATAAATATTCCAATATTCCATGATACTATATACAACATTATTTTGGAATCCCATTAAATAAACACTTAATAATTCCACCACATCATTGTCATATTTAACATCGCCAATAGTGATCGCATGTGACTTCCCTTTGTCCTTTGCCTTAAGTGGTTGCTCCTGTCGATCATCACTAACCCTTGGATTAGGGCATTTATTAACATAATGCCCCATTTCCTTGCACATGAAGCATTGAAGTGTTGGTGGTGCGTTATCTGTAGTATTTTATTTATTCACAACAATAGCAACCCTTTGTCCCTTACTTCGACACTCAGCTACTCGATGACCTTCTTTTCCACACTTAAAACAATTTCTAGTCCCTTTAAGACAATATCCACCATGATTCTTTCCACACTTTGAGCATAAGGAAACATTCATCATCTTTTCACCATTATTCTGAGATTTCTCCTTGAACTCCATATTTCTTTTCTTGTCAAAACCATGAGATGGATAAGTAACACCATCTTCCATTTATACCATTATAGAACAACACAAAATTTCTTCATAACTACTAATGTCTCTTATAGCTAATGCCCTTCGAAGATTTGGTTTTATTCCATTGAAAAATCGATCGACCTTGCAAGCAGGTTGGATAATAATACCAGAATCATACCTTGAAAGTCTTGTAAAATTTTCTTCATAGGTACCAACAGACTCATCATCCTTTTTCTTAAGTTCAAGAAACTCTTTCTCCATCTTTGTTTGGAGAATACAAGGAAAGTACTTATTGAAAAATAAGTTCTTGAACTCGTCCCATTCCATGGACTCAATTTCATCCCTTTACCTCGTATTCTAAATAAGATTCCACCATTGATCAAAATCTCCTTCTTAATGATACACTACTAGGATGAAATTATCATGTTCAGAACATTGAAGAACTGAAAATATCTTTTCAGTAGTACTAATCCATTGTTCAGCAACTAATGGATCAGTAGACCCGCTGAATGAAGGTGGGCGCCGCCTCATGAAGGACTCAATAGAATATTGTTCCCTTCTCTGCTCATTCGGAAGTCCAGAATGATTCATAGCTTTTGTAAGTATAGAAATAAGATTTTGCACTCCATATCCCATAACATTTGTTTATTTAGTAGGACAATCATCACATTGTCCATTGCATTGATCAACACGGTTCCTTCGGGTTCTATCCATCGTCTAAAACCCAAAAAGAATAGTGGGAGAGGCAAAAATCATGCTAGGGATAACAAAATACTAAAGGGGGAGCACCCTCAATATATAACATCTTAGGTTAAATTCTATGATTGTTACCGTAGTTCTAGGACTATATCCTATACGTTTACATATCCTTAGGGACATCCCTAGACAAACCTTAGAAATATCTCTAGGGATCTCACTAATGTTTTTGCATCCTAGTTTTCAAAGGATGACTAAAAATTTCCTCTGATACAAACTGTAGAGACTTTAATCTTGATGTACATGGACAATACATTACTTTTTCAGAATACTTAATACATAACAAAAACAGACACACGGGGATCGTAATAGTTTAGTGTCTTTGGAAACTTAGAATAAAATGTTCTAATTGTGGTGAAATTTCTTCAACATCTCCCAATAAAGGTCTTTCCCTTTTTTTCTTACCTAAAACCATTCTTTATATCATGGGGAAAATAAAACCTGAAAGGGGTAAGCTCAAATGCCCAGTAAGGGTAAACATAGAGAACATAAAACAATCCACAAACATTTGAATGCAAAAAACATGAACATAAAATCTAAACATCAATATCGTGAGCAAAGACATGAATCTTGGAAGTATGTAAGGAATATATCATAAGGGAACATCAATCATGATAAAATAGAATGGGAATAAAACATGTAATTGTGAAAACCATTAATCACATGATATGGTTTCCATAGTAGTCAAGGCATTGCTGCCAAGACCATCTTAGTGGATAAAGTCCCTTTCTGAATCGAGTTCACTTCTCGTTCCAGTCCTGTATTACTGAACTGGTTTAACTTACCGTTCTAGCCATGTCTATCCCATGAGATATAAATCTTTACCCAATGAATTATAGGGAGATATAGGTCCCACCCATCTCATAATGAAATAATTCTTATTTGTGCCACAAAATAAACATACATCATTCATAATAACCCAATAAATAAAATGGGATTCATAGATATCATCCCATCAAAACATAATCCATATAAAAGAAATGGATATAATTTCATAATAAGAAAAGTGTAACCATGTAAATCATAGAGACATTATACATGAAACATACACATATGAAATAATGTTATGTTAGATGAAAAATTGTTTTTGATAAAACACTTGAAATGAATTCTTGAGGAAAATATCCTTTCTTCTTCAAAATCAATTTCTTTTCACGAAACATCATACAATTTTAAAAGGAATAGATTTTGTTGAAAATAGTCATGAAATCATTTTGAGGAAGCTTCATGAAAATAAGGCTTTATAAAACCATAAAAATCTGTTTGTTCCATATAAGCTAAAAAAACATTCATCTCGTACTTTTTCCGGAAATGTCAAAAAGTACCTCGTTTGAAAAATGACAAAAGATTACTTTCATATCTTTTACTAAAAACTAACCGAAGGGTAAAATTGGATTTAGAAAATTGTAGGTGGATGGAAATAATATTACATATCAAGGAAACATTGATGTGGATGATAAAATACACCCCAAAAAATTCCAAAGTATAAACAATCTCGGATAAAAATGAGATTGTGATATTTCCCTTACCTTAGGTCCGATTTGCTTCGTAAGTGTCCGAACCTCATGTATAATGATTTAAATAATGTTATTGACTTATTAATGAATAATAATTATTTTTATGATATCATATATCGTCATATTCTTAGCTTCTTATTACTAATATTTCATTACTACTTTTTATTCGGGTGTTTATTACTTTTTGTTCTTATGCGAGTTTTGTCGAATAAATTATTATTTTTCTTTATATGTTATAGATACCTCATTTCCAGAATGATATTAGTGTAATATATATCATATTCATTAAGTCAATTCATTTATATAATCATTATGCAATGAAGATCATGTATAACGAGTCATATCACATCATGGAGACGGTATTCCGTACGTACGCACGAGAGATGATATCGTTCCCAAGATCGTGGAATTGTATTGGAGTATATGTATACTATTTCAGAATCAATATCACTTTACAATAATCATATATAGTTATTATTTACACCATTATACCCATCCGAGTATGGTTGTGGTGGAAAATAGATTACACCACGGCGTGGAGACGGTATTCCGCACGTACGCACGCGTGGTGATTTCATTTTCTATAGGATGGATAGATGGTGAAATAGGGTTGTTTCATACTTATAATAACATATAAGTATATGAGTGATACTGATGTTATTACTTCATAATGAAAAAACTAAAGAATAAGAAGTGGAAGAAGAAATAAGGATGAAAGAATCGGTTACAGGCATTACCTCTTCTTTGAAGCGCCTCTTTGAGACCTCATCTTAGGGCACTAAAATTGGTATTCAAAGAAGACAAGGACCTCTAGGTTTTTTCTAGGGAAGTGGATAGGAGATATTTTCAGGTGTTGGACGAGCTTGAAGGCTCAAAGTGGTGTGAGGAAGAGAGGGAGGAGGTTACCTTTTATAAGGGAGGAGAGGGGCACCTTTGGAATAACAAAAAATATTATTTTATGATAAAGTAAATTTCGGATTTTAATAGATCCAAATTGATATATTTAGAAGCTAAGGTGGGGAGGGGTCGAAAGAATCTCATCCAATAGAATTTTTACAAGTTTAGTTTATATTTTAACCTTATCATTTAGATTTAACATTAAGTTAGATAATTTTTCTTTTACCGTGTCTTTTTGTGTTTTTACACTATAAGGTTAATAATCATACTATAAGAAGCCAAAAGATCCCCAAGTTGTTTATTATTAATATATATATCTTTATTTATGTCATTTGGCCGATCCTTAGATTTTTAGGAATAAAATTATAATTAATAATATAATATTTGTTTTAAAAACTATTTTATGTCAATTTTGACACTATTTAGTAATTGATTTTTGTGAAAAACATAACCTAATGATTAGTTCGAACAAAGTTAATTATATCAATACTAACATGTCATATTAACCTATAAAATTAGTGTAATTCATAAAAATTCTCAAATTACCTTTATTTGCGTATTTATAACATCAATTATGTCAATATTTCATTAATAAGATAATTACTGCATCATCTTTGTGTCTTATATAAATTAAATTATTTAATGTCTAAAAATTATAAATAAAATACCATTATGTAGGAAATATTTTTAGCTTTCTAATTAATATTTATAGTCGAATTTATCTTATTTATAACCCTATATTGAAAATGGATTAGTTATTAAACTTTGATTTTAACTATTTTAACCCTTCTTTAAATAAATTAATAATAAATGTCCTAATCTAATCCAAGTGGGCCTAAATGGTCATATTTTATTCCTAAGGTTTCTTTCGGTCGAATGAAACTTATCCAATAGAATTAGGACATGTTTTAGGGTAATAATAATATCATTTATACCCTTAATTACCATATTTACTTTTAACCGTGGTTAAAAAAAGTAAAAAGTTACTATTCACCAAAAATTATTTTCATCTAATTGAACCAAATTTCACTTACTGACATAAAACGTGTCTCTCGGATTTTTTCAATTCCACTCACAGAAACGGTAAAATTATGTTTTATGTAAATTTGCAAATTCCCCTAGGAGGTGGGTAAAAGACTGTGAAAAGTTCAATGAAATTTTTATATATCTAAAATTATTATAAAATTACTCCAATGATTTACATTGAACTTATATAGGTATTATGTATCCATTTTGACCTAAAATAAATTTAAATAAAACAAATAATTATTTAAATAAAAAGTCAGTTTTTAAATAGTAACCCAGTGGTTTCACTATTCATCAAAAATTGAATGTTTTCAGAAAAATACCAAAATTTCACCCTATGCTAATTTCGATATTCCGAATCCAAAAATGAATTTAATTTTCAAAAATAAAATTTATAAAATTTCAAAAATTGGGTATTAATATTCATAATGGCTAGTTTTAATAATACTTTAATAGCATATCGTTGTTTAGCGAAACTCGGTATTGCGTACAACACACGCTATCGAGGAAGGTCGCGATTGCATGTAGTGCAAGCCAAGTCAGGGATGCGTGTTGTGCCAGGTCGTTTTTGTGTAGCATACAAAACAATACATTAATGAAATTAAAAATAATATATTTCATAAAATCACGGGGTGTTACTAATTGCAGTCATGTTTTGAGCGCTTATCAAGAACATAACATACGATCCTTCCATCAAAAGTATCGAAAGGATTAAATTGGCAAGGCGTTAATTGAGAAATCTAGTCAGGTGCTACAAGAGAGATTAGGGAAGGACAATACCTATAGAATTTTGTTGATGATAACTTCTGGGAATGGGTTTTTACTGTACATGCATATATGTGGGAGGCAAGACCTCTTGTGTAGGTCGATAGGACCGTGTGTGCATATAGGGATAGAATACATCAAATGACATCATGGAATAATGGATCCACTACATTATGATGAACATACGAGGTTTTAATTGAGGGATACCATGTGGATAAGGGAGTGTTGTGTTTACTAATTCCTAAAT
Source organism: Viscum album (assembly GCA_963277665.1). Taxonomy (NCBI): domain Eukaryota; kingdom Viridiplantae; phylum Streptophyta; class Magnoliopsida; order Santalales; family Viscaceae; genus Viscum; species Viscum album. Next base: position 299,190,988 of record OY728128.1, read on the forward strand.
AGAAAAAGGTGATGCGATGAGACTCATAATTGTAGGTGAATGACGTAGGAAATAGTAAAAATTAGAGAAAGGCTGTAGAATTCACATTGAAATAAGGATTTACACAAGAAATGAATTGTCAAAATTTTAGGGGGTGTTAATTAATCTTATTGATTTAGGGATAAAGGAGAGATTTTACACATAAAATTATGGCCCCATCATTGGAAGACCATACTTTAAGGGTTGTATATTAGGTTTTCCGGATAAAGTAGTATGTTTTCTGTGTGAGGAATTTGGATTTAGATGAATTTGTATGAGTTGTTATTTTAGTGGCTCATCGCTCATCCACACAGATATTAGGGTATAGACATGATATTTTTTATGTGAAGCATTCATGAAGGTGATTTTGATGTGTTGGTCATCGATAATCTGAAGGAGGAGGGATTTATAGTGTCTTTTCACTCAAGAACATGAATTATGACAATTAAAAAGAAAAGGGAGTATGTATGGGCCAAGATAAATAAGATGGATCAATGTTGTAATCTATAGTGGTTGCATACTAGACTTCACATACTACTGATGGGGATTTTCATGTGATTTGAATATGGGGATATCAACTGGTCATAACTTATGAGGTAAAAAATGATATACTATGTTGGTTGGAGTTCACAAAGAGGTTGAAAGAATGATGATTTTCAGTACCAAAAACTATTATTGATGAAAACATTGGGTATGATTTTTCAATTCATAGCATATAAAAGAGACTGTTGATTTTGGGTGAGGATTAACAAGTTACACAAACACAAAACTGGGCAAGGCCAGCGCCACCCCTTTATTAGTGCTAACGAAAAAGCCTTGATAAAGGGACCCCATTTATCAGCGCTAATTTAGTAGAGCTGATAAAGGGGGGGCCTTTATCAGCACTTTTTTTAAAAGCACTGATAAAGGGTCGATTTCAAAAAAAAATTAAAAAAATATATTAATATATAAATATAGTTATACAGTTATATTGATATAAATATAATATATAATTTTTAAATATATTTTAGATTAGTATAAATGCACATTTACACTTAATATACTTAATATATAAAATATTTAGTGAAAATGGATTCTTAAAAAATTAAAAAAATATTTTTAATTAATAATTTGATAATTATTTTGGAGTAATAGTCATTTAATAAAAATTTAACGAATAAAAAAATTAAAAAAATTAAAAAAAGATCCAAAATATTTTGAAAACGCAACTCAATCTTCAAACGGCCATAACATTTGATCCGGGTGTCCGTTTGAGCTCTACCACATATCAAATCAAAGCCTGCGACGAGATCTACGTCACTGTGAGCCAGGGGAGCCCTGGTCAAGAGTTTTTCTAGGCCAAAAGAGGCCCATAATTCCTCTAAAACTGAGTTATTAGTCGGGGTACCCAGATTTTTTAACATTTTGTTGTTTTTCAGCCTCATTTAAGGGGGTATTATTGGATTTTTATGGTGGGGACTGAATTTATTCAAAGGAATTACATTTATATTGATATTATGTATTTGAAATTTTATCATTTTTTTATAATTCAATGCTATTTATAATCAAATATATAAATATATGTACATATTTTTTATATATTGACATCTAAAAATTAAATTTTTTAAATAAATAATTAAACGTACTTACATAAAAAATATACTAGATTTATCTAAATAATAACTAATATCCATTTTATTTAAAATACATATATATGAATATTTATATAACTACTATATATTAATATAACTATATATATATTAATATAACTATATATATATATTTATATATCTATATATATATTAATATAACTATATATATATATTAATATAATTATATATATATATTAATATAACTATATATGTATATATTAATATAACTATATATATATACTAATATAACAATATATATTAATATAAATTTATATTACTGTACAAATAAATATAATGAAATATATATATAAATAAATAGATATATCATGAATAAGAGAACAAATAAATATAGGGTAGTGGCCATGGATTTAGGTGCGCATGGGGGACGTCTCGAGATCAAATCCGGGTGGAGGAAAGGGCGCGCTCGCAAGGGTGATTTAAAGGGCTAGCGCTGATAAAGGGTGTAGGTGGTGGGGGCAGGCGCTTGATGTGCGGGAAAGCGCTGATAAAGGGGGGCTAAAGTGCTGTAAAAAGCCCCCTCCCCACGAGATTGGTAGTATTTTTTTTAAAATTTTTTAAATGTTTTTAGTTTTTATCAGCGCTAAAAAAAGAACTGATAAAAGACCCTTTTATCAGCGCTTCGTTTTTGCACTGATAAAAGAACCCTTTTATCAGTGCTTTTTTATCCTTGATAAAAGGGGTCATTATTAGTGCTTTTCGGTGTTCTGATAATGGAGACCCCCCCTTTATATTCGCCGGCATTATCAGCGCTTTTTTTATCACTGTTAATGGCCATTTTTAGCACTGATAAAATCCATATTTGATGTAGTGATATAGTTCTTATGTAGGGAATGAATACCAGTGATGACCCTAGGTAATAATGCCTCAACAATAGTTATGTGCACACGGAGGGGTGGAAATTGTGGGAAACCACATGGATTTGGCCATATTTTGGTGTCTCATGCATTAACATGTGAAGAAGATGAGAAAGACCTTATAAATAGAGGTGAATGGTGTAGGAAATAAAAATAATTTTAAAAATGGGAAAAAAATCATGTTGACACAATGATGCATAAATGAAAATGAACAATAAAAATTATAGGGGTTGTAAGGGTTCTTGTTAAGGCAATGATGAATTAGAGATTCACAGTAAAAATCAAGACAACATCATGGGTAGTTCAACCCATGGTATAGGGTATTGGGTTGTTTTGATCTAGTTGGGTGTTGTGTGAGATGGTTGTGTTATGGGGTGGTTATACTTAAAATTGAACAAACCTCCCAAGGTAGGATGCAGGATCACATGACCCACCAAAAAAATACAAAAAAGGGGATAACATAGAAAATATTCAAGAAGAAAAATAAATACAAAAAATAGATTTAAAACCCTAATGGAATAGTTCAATGAAAAACAATAGTGAGAAATATAATAAAAAATAATGAAAAGAACATATCATATAAACCTGAAGTACTCAAAAATTTGAAGGAAACATGAAGCACCAAATTAACCAAGTATAAAAGATAGAAAAAATAAGAAAATTAAGTCAAAAATCATATACCAGGATTTGACCTCACCTATCAATGAATTCCACAAAATTTGTTTCAACATTTATCACCCATATAAGAACACAAAAAACATTACATCTCCTTTTGAACTAGATTTAGGGAATCAATCTCATGCATCATCGCCAACATGACCCCCAAAAATTCCCACACCTTTTGTTTATCTCCTTCTAGCCACTCGATATCTCTTGGATGAATCCTTCTCTGAGATTTCTAGTTATTTATATATTATCATAGGAAAGTGTCTTAGAAACATAAAAATTAAGAAACAAATCCCTTTTATAGATTCCAATGGCATCAAGACATGTGTTCAGATGAGGAGCTTCAGGTTGAAGCCATTATAACAACTATTGAATGACTAAGCCTCAAATAAACTATGTCATGGGAAAGATAGGGTAGGAAATATCTTTTTAGGGTACTCAACATGTTATGCAAATGTAATGATCCCAACTTCCTAGCTATGTAAGGTACAATCAATCAATGTGCAAAGGTTTCTAGAACACTATATATGTGTAGAAAAAACAAAACCATAACCACATAATTATGCCCCTACTCATGTAAATGTATCGCATACCATTAATCTACCATATAAAGGTAAAATTAATCTCATGTAAAGGAACCACTATTGTCACTCACTTCAAATAAGGGTATCTAATATTTCATATAAAGGCACTACACGTAGAACCAAGGCTATGTAATGGTATAACAACACTTACCGAAATGTAACCCTGCATCTCAAAATATTATGTAAGGGTAAAAACCCCCAAATATAATGGTAAAAACTATGTCACATATGGGCAAAAATCTAATGTAAAGCTTACCTACACTCATGTAAGGGGTAAAATAAACCTTATATGAAGTTAAAAAAACCATTCATTTGTTACCAAAACTAATACCAAAGATTAATAAAACAAAAATAATGCATGGAAATGAGAACACCATATTATTCATTTCATCAAAAAATAAAACACATAACATTTTAATTTTTAATATCAAATAATGCCAAATTTTACAAATATTCACCATAAAAAATAAAATGTCAAAAAACATTAGACTGATGTTCTTACAGGCCTATACAAGCCTAACCTATTATCTTGTTCAAACATATTTCACTAATAGGAAAGCACTGATCTCAAACCTAATAAGTATAGACTGACCAAATACATGACATATAATACAATAGAACATGTCTACAAATACCAATAAATCTACTACTAAAAACTGCTAAAACATGCTCATAAAAAACTAATAATATAAGGAAAAAAATTAAACACATTTCATAACATCACTTAACTGATCTTCCATATCACATAAATATAACCAGATTCACGAATTCCATTAGAGGTCATGGTCATCTCTCTTATACCTACATGACACCAATGTAAACTAAAGTAGTATCAAATTCTTTAAAAAGAATGAAATATGGGAAAAAATAATTCAAAGTATAGTAAATATCAAAAGTGAAATAGTTTTAAATTCAAGGATAAAAAGGAAATTATAGATCACCTAAAGAAAATATCATCCATCCAGGAGATATGTATCCAGCAAGGCCCAAACTGCTGAAAAAACAAGCCCTAACCTCACAAAATTTTCCAACTAGGGCACCTAAAAATCACATAGAGAGTCAATCCTAAGAACACATAAAAACCTAGATATACACCTAATCCATACGAAGGGATATTATATAGACTCAAATAACCTAAAAATTATTAAATCTGGGATGTAACATATTGTTCTTGTCCACACTATTCAAAAATGGATCCTAAAGAAAGTATCCATTAATGTTGCTAGTTTTTTCACCCTGATGGATCTCTATCTTTTAAAATAGACTACCTTATTTCGAATCTTTTCTTTTACATTTTAGTTGGCTTTTGACACTAATAAACTTATGCCCATGACTCACCCCAATTCCCTCCACCTTTAAACAAGGAATATGCTGATAACTGGACATGAAAACTAAATTTACTTTTTATAAAGAGATATAATACCAACCATGCCTCATAGAATATCTAACATGATTGAATGATTCATCCATGAAATTATAAAATAATGTGTCTTGGTCCTCATCTATAATTTTAATGTCCATATCAGATTAATATAACACCAACTTATTAAAACTGTCCAAATGAGTCTTCAAAAAAGTCTCAGGGACCATTTTGAAATTATAAATTATAATTTTATATTAAAACCGCCATAAAAAGTATAGAGTCATGTAAAGATTATTATGCTTCATCCATATTACACTAGATAAAGATTCATTTACCATTTATCTAAAAACATTATCACCTCAGTTAAACAACAACGTTGAATGGGAATTTATTAAAATATTAAGGTTAATATCCTCGAAAGAGTACACGGTCTCTCCTGTCTAAGATATTATAGTGATATTGCACTTATACCCTACCAAATAATCAGCAAATCTGTTGGGGACAAGAAAGCATGACATTAAAACTATCCATAAATTGAAATCATTCAATCCATCAAAATTTTCTATCTCTAATCTTGTTAAAGACATATTTAATCTCTATAAAATTTCTTCTAATACAACTTTTTACTTGGGAGGATATCCATGGAAGCACACAAATCTCCCAAGTTAGGAGCCAGTCACGCACTAACCACCACAAAAAACAATTGGATCTAAGGGGAAAAAAATCTTCAAAAAGAAAAATAATTAAAAATACATAAAAAAATTGGATGGTCAAGGTATCAATAAACAAACCACAATGATAAGGGTACAAAACAGTAAGCAAAAGATCATATAATATATATTTTTGGAACATTTAATCCTATTTCATTAAAATAAAACCATATGAATTCTATTTTATTATTTATTATATACAAAACCCTGATAAATTATAAATTGAGAATCAATGAAAGAAACAATACAATAAAGACTCAATCTAGTAGTATAATATGACAACAGTTTGAAAATAAATGGAAAGATGAAACAATAAATTAACCAATGATTAAAGATGGGAATAAAAAGAAATTCAGTTTCAAACCCCCATATCAGGGTTTTACCTCACATGTTGAAAAATTATCCAAGATTAGTTTCCACTACTGTCATCCTTCACAGAACTCACAACCCTCGAGCTCCCCATCAGGACTAGCAATCAAGTGTCAATTACAAGCACCACCAACAACATGGCCACAAATAAGACCTCACCACTGGTATGTCTCCTTCCATTTTCTTATTCTATCTCATATTAATTATTCACTAATTATTCTAATTACTTTTATCTCTTCACAAGAAGGGGGATAGAAAACTTATAAATAATGAAACACATTGCTTGAACAATGTCCAATGGCTTCGGGAGACATGGATAAATGGGGTGCTTCTATAATTACCTATTGTAACAAATCCCAAATAGATACATCATAAATCATATACAATTTAAAATTTATAAGTCACAAAATGACTATTTTAAGGTACTCATAATTATATATAATTTTAAATGGACCTACTACCCATCTTTGTAAGGGTTGATCAACGACTATGTAATGTTCACTTGATCACCGTGTAAGGGTCACACAAAAAAACAGAGCTATATAAGGCTACCAAAACACATTTAAAGGTAGTCCTCTCCATTCCTATACCATATAAGGGAAGACATGATCCTGTTTAAGGGTATTAGTGTCTCTACCCACTTCATGTAAGGGTAGATGAGACATCATGTAAATGGATCATGCAAAGAACCAAGGCTACATAAGGGTATAACCAAACTATTATAAAGGATACCATGTATCTAAAAATTTTATATAAGGGTAAAAACACACTGACGTAAGGGTAAAAACTACATCACATAACTGTAAACACAAAACATGTAAATGAAACATACTCTCACATATGCCTAAAATAAATCTTATGTAAATGTAAAAAATAATTCAGATGCAACCAAACTAAAAACTGTTCTTAATAAAACTACAATATAAGGGGAAACAAGAAATCCTTGTTTAATCGTAGTATTAAAAAATTAAAAAACATAAGGTTATAATTTTTAAATCAAATAATTCAAAATTTAACTGGTTTTTTGATCATCGATGACTTTGGATGAGATGTGATATCAGTGGATTGCTCCATGTCCACACGACAATCAAAATATTAAAGTATTGCTAATTGTGGGTGACATTCACAATGATGTATTTGAGGTGTATTTTTTCATGAACTAGAGGAGTCTGGATATCAGGTGGATCTTCAATTTTCCAACTAACAATCAGATATAATAAAATCAAAAGGGAGATACAATGTTTCAGCCACATGTGGGGGGATGACTATTTTCATTTTTGTTGTGTGGGATGGAGTGAACATAATTATGGAGGGGGTTTTATTGCAAAATTAATGTGGGGATTCGAGCTTGTAGGTTTTCTTATTGCAGAAGATGACTGATGGGGCTGCCTAGAGCACACATAAATGTTGTAGGAAGGATGACTGTCAGTATCACCAGTTGTACATAGTGATAAATTTTATGGGTGTTTATTCTTCCTGCATGAGCATATACATAAGGAAAATCTCAAATGTGGCTTGGAAGGAGAAAGTGGGCATTAATGGATAGAATAATAGTGATGGGGTTTGGGAGGATAGGATCAATAGTATTTGAGAAAACATGCATCGGAAAAATTTTTTGGATACTACATTGATTTGGGCATGTTTGGGCCGATCACTCATAAACATTAAAAGGTCATGGGATGGATTTTATAAAAAGACTTTAATGGTGTAGAAAATACCAAAAAATAAAAAAGGGTGGTGTTCATATTTATTTGTTGATGCATATGAGGCATGAACCGTAAATATTATAAGGCTTGTAAAGGATTTAGTTGACATTGGGATGCATACTAGATTAGTGGATTCAAATTAAGACCTCATAATCGATATCCCAACCCTTGGGGGAGATATTGGTTTTTACTTATCATGTAATGTTTGTTGTGTATGTGGATTGTTTGTTCGTCAACGACATGAGAAGAGGAATGATTTTATCACACTACTGCAGATCATCCCCTCATTTGCCTCTAAAAGGGTTTTATTAGTGCAAAAAAATTGTTTATATTGTATGTTACTTTAAAATCCATTATCTTTTATCAGTGATAAAAAAAAGCAATGATAAAGGAACCATTTACCAATGCTCAAAAATGTACTGTTAAATGGTGACGTTATTAGTAATTATTTTAGAACTGATAATGTTTTTCTTTATAAAAACTATTTTTATCAGTTCTTTGTTTAGAGTTGATAAATACCTCCTCAAAAGTGTTAAAATAAACATTAATAAAATTACTATTTTATCAATGATAATAATTTTTTTCTGTGTTTAGCATCCACACAAACACCTTTATTAACACTCTCCGAAAACTTTTATTACAACTTCCCCAACCCGACCATTCCCCAGCCCCATTTATTATAACATACCTACCACCAGAACTCCTTTTTGACTTTATTAGTTCTCTCCATCCCTCACACTTGTTCATGGATTCTTGGGTTTAAAAATTTACCACTACCATCACACACTTATGATTTACCACTGCAACATGTTATTTTCATAAATATTTTATGATATATATATATTTTTTAATACATCCTTATCCATATTTTTTTGTATTTTTTTTAAAATTAATATAAATTTTGTTTGTTCATTTTGGTATATATATATATATATATATCAATGTGTGTTTGTATGTGTATTTATTTATTTATACATATGTGTTTCAATATATATATATTTATATATTTAAAAACAATATATATAAATTTTTATTTACATATATTAGAAAATAGTCATAAATATATATTTTTTGGTTAATACAAAGACACACACTTGTTTATATATAAACATTATATTAAAATTTTTGCAGGTTTATACATATTCATAAATTTTTGGTATAAATAAAAGCGATTATAGATATTTATTTCCACAATGTTTATACATTTAAAAATGTACTTTGTATGTTAATATGTTTAATATATTTTTATACAATTAAATATACATATCTATATATATATATATTTATTTTTTTATAAATAAATACATTTAATAATAAATAACACTACAATATTCAGTGGGTAAAATTTCAACACCATACCATTCATATTAGGGTAACTGCTATGAATTAATTCAGTATCTATAGAAAAAAGACAAGAAGTCCCTATTAAAAGAACCTATAATAACATCAAATATTAACGAAATAGGTTATCCCAACTAAAATCTCATCATTAGTGTCATTTTTATAATTTTTTGACCTTATAAAATAGAGATTAATATCCCTCAAATTCAACATGGTGTAGATATTTTCACAGGCTTCGATTGGTATGTGGTAGAGCTCAAACAAGCAAACTGATAAAAAATTATATTCGTTTGATGTTCAAGTCATGTTTTCAAATTATCACATATCCTTAATGAATTTATTAAAACAATATTTCATAGAATTGTTGTTAAATGATTATCAATAAATAATAATTAGGAATTTAGTAATTATTATAAAAAATAATTATCTTATTAGTTATTTTTCACAAAATATCTCATATATAATGTGTAAATTATTACTTAGTATTATTTAAATCATATTTAATAAAATAAATTATATTTATATGGATATAAATATATTTATATGTTAATTTATGTTTCTATTGATATTCTTTCTTATAAAATATATCTTTAATCATCACAAAAATAGTGCGGATAATGGACACCCATTATTAATGCCTATAAAAGTGGTGCTAAAGGGATCTTTTATCCACACTAAAAAAGGTACAAAGTGGTGTTTATAAAATAGTTTTTTAGAATTAATGAAAATAAAATTATAAATTCCTTTAGCTAGAATTGATAATTATTGGTCTTTATCAGTTCTAAAATCGCTAGGTAAAAGTACAAATAAATGGTTCTTTTATCAGTATTAACAAAATCACAGACAATTGGCTGCTGTTATTAGTGTATTTTAGCACTAATCAAAGTATTCATTGTCAGTGATCATAGATCATGCTGATAAAGGGTTAAATTAATCAATGTTAAAACATTTAGATAAATGTTCTGATAAAGTTTAATTTTGTTAGGGCCAAAATAGTGCTGAAAAAGGGACATAACTATTCGTGTTTTTATCACATTAAAAGTGAGTTTTACCACCACTTTTTTCTTGCACTGATAATGTCACCCCCATCATATATTGTTTTATTTAACGGTGATAATGATTCAATGATGATATTTCTCGATTTAATGTACTGAGGAAGCATAAAGTTGCAATGGGTCATTGATGTCATGGTAGTGGTGCCTAGTTAGTGTCTCATCACTCATCCACATGGATTTTAGGGTCTGGACAAGATGGTCATTTCGAGTGAAATTATTGATGAAATATTATAGGTAAAGGTAAACTATTACTTCTTGGAAGTGTTATTTTGGGAGAATCATCATTTAAGCACATGACAGATGGTGAAAAAAAATTAAATAAAGCTCATACCAATCAGCAACGTGTGGAGGGATGATACTTTTCTTTTGTAGAGGTTGTTGACTGTAGTTCACATAACAGTGGTGGAGATTTAATTATAGTAGGAACATATAGATGCTTTAATATTGGAACTTATGTTGTATTTGGAGACTCAGGGGGTTGATTAATGTCTATGGAAGAATAAGTGTCTATCACTGATGAAAACATTGGGGTACTCTTTGTCAGTGCACATGTAAATATATGGGAATAATGACATCAGCTGAGGTTCGGAAGGACCGATATCACATAAAAATCTAGAATATAGGTAATTAACTCAGGAACTAATGTCTCATAAATGTCGGTGGCACATGTAGGGCTGGAAATTGTGAGATAGTACATGGATTGGGGAATGATGCATTTATGAAATGGCGAACAATGTTGGCATGTGTGTGGAGTAACAACTCTTGTCATCTATAGAGGTTGCTATATTGATCGTATATACATGTGTGTTGGGGAATTTCATTCTTGGATGAATTTTAGGTATGTTTACTGAATGACAGTCATGGGAAATTAGACAAATAAGGGGATTGGATGGAGTGCACATGCAAATGGTTCCCCTAAAGGCTCTTTTAAATATATATTGTCTATCTAGATCAAATCATTTTTTTGATTGCAAGAGAATCTCCTAGTCCTCCTTAAATAACAATTATCGGAGGTTTTAATTATGACACATATCACACCAATCCCCCACCTACCATATAATATTTTGAGGTCTTCCAAAAAAACATTGACAACACATGTAAATTGTGAAACATCGATTTTGGAAGTCATGGGTTGGTGAGGTAGGTTCACCAGCAACCTACAATGTAGTAAGAAAAAACCATTAACCCTCCCCCTCGAGATGAAATACACAAGTGAGTCTACATTGATCTATATTCCCATGAGAAACCACCCTTTTCAACATATCCATTCGTTCTCCTTCCAACAGATCTTCACAAGTCATAACAGTAGGTGATCCATTACTCTTTGTATCCAATGATAGAGAACATATGTGTGCTTCTTCTAGGAATTGTACATGGAGTTCTTAATAGGGTCCAAAGAACATTGACTATTTCATTGATACATATAATAATTTTGGATAAATCTATGGTCCTTTAGAAAAATCATTAGCAACAATATCTCCTTGCATGATTTTGATGTATAATTGTATGCTGCTTCTATAATGGATAAATAAACACACTTCTACATCCTTTACTACCATGTTACATATCCTACTTCTAATATATTGATGTATCTAGTTGTAAAATTCATGCTATCAGTATTTCCAAACATATCAGCACCTAAGAGTTGTTAACCTCCCTCATATCACATACATGGCCTTGGAGTTTCTTTATGATACCTCAAAATCCACTTGACATCATCCAAGTGAAATTTAATAGGATTAGAGATAAATTGTATCATGATCACCAAAACATGAACAATGTCAGGTCCTATACTCACTATATCATACATATGTCTTCCTACATGTGATGGGTATGGTATCATCACCACCACCTCAATTTCTTCTTTGGACGATGGGTATGAAATCTTTGTCATCATTAAATGCCCAAGAAGAATAATTCTAATTCGTTTGGATTTTTCCATGTTGGAATGTTTCAAGACACATTAATAATACTTCTCCTAGGATAGTAATAATAACATCATATTTATATCATGAATGATCTGCTTCCCCAAAATCCTTTCAATGACTCCCTTGTCCATCAGATCAAAAGACATGGATAACTCCTTATTCAACAACCTATTCATAACTGTATCCATCCCAATGATCAAAATGTTATCAAAATAATGGATAATATAAACAATTTTTCCTTCTTATAATCTCTAGAAGTAAACATAGTGGTCAACCTATGTCCTCTTGTAGCCATGACTGAACATGAATGAGTTAAAATTAGTATACCCAATTTTGGGAGCTTGTTTTAGACCGTAATAGTTATTATTTAATTAGAATACGATGTTATCAGGTATAGAAACCTCAAAAACATCAATAGGCTTCATATATATCTCCTCATAGAGGTCAAAAGGAAGAAAAATTTCCTTTACGTCTATCTGTTCAACCTCTATGCCCAAGATATCAACAAATATGAAAATCACTCTGATTAAATCCATCTTTACAACATGAGAAAAGATCTCATCATTGTTAACCAATTTATTCAAAAGGAATCCCTTAACTAATATACAATATTTTATGTTAACCTCATTTTTTCAACCAACATCTTTCATCCTGAACACCTATTTTTATTTCAGTTCTATCTTACCTTTGTACAGTTCCCCCAAATCTAAGGAATGATTCATCGTCAAAGACTCTATCATATCCTTCACTGCATGTAGCCACATGAGTTGGTCATGCTGAGAAACTAATTACTAATATCCTTCTAACTCCACCTTATTAGTTAGAAATAGATAATCTAACTCTGAATATTTTGTTGATGGAATCCTTCCTCATAAAGATCTTTGAACCTTTGAAATGTTAGGTTCAGGAGGCACAACATCAGCTAGCTCCAATTATCATTATAAAACTTCTTGTAGAGAGGATTGAGTCTCCCATGGATCAATATCATCCTCCACTTCCTCACATTCCACTCCCAATATGTCTTCTTGAACCTCCCCATATTCATTAATAGGTGGTGCGAGTACATGTGTTATATCATTGGTTGATTCCTCTATAATATTCCTTCAATAAATTTTATGATTTTGAATTTCCTCGATCATTTGGTTATCATGGAATACAAAAAACACTTTTTGGATCACCTTATTCTTCTTTAAGACCCAAATCATGTATCTAAACTCCTCATTTACATTTCTGATGAAGATGTATATAGTAGATCTCCCATCAAGGTTCTTCCTGAACTCTTTAGATACATATGAAAATTCCCAAAATCCCAAAAATCCTAAATTATATAAGGGGATTTTTACAGACCATATCTTATGCAGAATCTAAAAATTCAGTGGGACCAATGGTGATGTATTGATGAAATATCATGCAACCGAAATAGCTTCTCTCCATAATGGATTAGGAAGCTTATCCAAAAACATCATGCTTCAGACATTCTCTGAGATGGTTTTTTATCATTTCCATAAATTTGTTTTTTGTGGGGTGCTAGGGATTTTCCACTAATGTTGGATTCCATGACTCCTGTAATAGTCATAATATTCCCATGATGTGTAATATCTTCCATTATATGATGGATGACACTGTAGCTTCCTTCCATTCTCATGCTCCTCCATGGTATGGAACATCATGATTTTTTCCATTACTAATTCCTTCATTTGTAATAAAAACACCCACACCATTTTAAATTCATAATAAATAAAGGATATGAAATATTTGTTACCTTATAGTGAATCCATCTACATGGGTCCATATACATTATAGTGCACCATATCTAGTAACTCTGATCTCCGTGATGAAGTAGTATTAAATGAGACTCTATACAGCTTCCCATAAATGTAGTATTTGAAAAGATCATGTGATACCTCCTTGTCAATACTGATGAACTTCTTATTATTTATTCTAGATAACCCTATTACACTAATAAAGCATCATAACACAGAAATATGAAACCTCTACTAGTGTTCTATAAAGAAAACCATATGTCATTTCATACTTCCGGAAGAATCATAGATGCGTGTCAGTTAACATGGAAAAGAATAGTGGTGCCTCCTTCTAGTGAATCTGATTCCTAGTTACGACATAGAGTAAAGGGGTAAATTTAATATAACCTAATGTTGATGATTCAATGGAAAAGAATCTGATCCTAGAAGATGAGTACATGATTGAAGAATTCTATATCGAAGCAATACAATCCTGTTTATTTTATACTACGAGTATTTTGTTCTTTCAATAACTTCAAGTGATGTGATTATGATCTTCGGCATGTGATATTGAATTTACTACATCCATTGACTATAGGTAAGTCATTACACCCATTGTTCAGCCACCCAAACACGATGAAAATTCAGGTTTCAGGAGGAAAACAAGTTTAATGGGTCATGTTGGAATTTGAAAGATTCTTTTCTAGGTATAGAACTAAAAATATACTTTCAAATGGATGATTTATGACTTTAATGAACGATTATTGATGTTTTTGTCACTGGATTCTTGGAAAGAACCTATAACACAAAATTATAGCCATGTATTTTTTCTAGGTTTTTCCTTCAATTATTTGGATATTACCTTGTATCCTTATAAAAGGATATTTTTTCCTTGTGATTTAATTCGATGTGAAGAACAATACCATTATATCCACAATGATTAGTTTGTAAGGATCACCTCTAGCGATAAACGTCCACATGATTATGTTTTTCAAAGCCTAAATACTTCTTTAGGGATGACTATTGTTGTTGGTGGAGGTTAAAATCTAGGGCACACATACTGATGGTTGGGATTTCATTGTAAGAGGGTATATTGGATTGTTGCTACATAAAATTAGAAGGAAAATCCTAAGGTTAGATGTTTTTTTGGTGCAAAGTGTGACACTATAGTGAAAGAATACATAAAACACATAAAGTTCACCCGAATTATTTTTCCACCAAGAAGAAATTTACACATCACCTGAAGGCATTCTCTACACCTATGAATAGCGGCAGCCTAAAAAATGATTTCCCTATACATGGGTTGAAAATTATTCAATTCCATTGACAAACAATTCTAAATAATCATAAAGATAAAAATAGTTAAATTGAATTTTTGAAGCATGGAAGTGGGGATTCATAAATGTTTCAAAAGAGAATCCCATATAGTAGATTGGGAACCCCATACTAGATGGAATGTTGTGACCATCACATATTAGGTAAACACCAAAAGTCTCACCGAAACAATCCTATGATTTATGATCTCATTTTAATGTTTTAGGGTCGAGTTTTACACATATCATAGTGGGGAAATGTGGGGAATTGTGAAAATATTTGGGATGAAGTCAAAAAAGAACACTATCAGGGAGAGGGTGAAGGAGCATCTGGAGGGTGTTGTGATAGATACCATCCAATTTCGGTGGATGAGTCAGGGGGTGTTGATTTCGTCAATGATATTTGTGATGAGATTATTGGTATCATGTTGAAGTTATATAGGAATCATAAAAAAATATACAGAGGAGAGGTAGAAGGAGAGAATGTGTTTTTATGAAGAATAGTCGAAGTCCACAAATGAAGAAGGTAGAATGTGAGGGACAAATGAGTAGTTTGTCTCCCCCAATCCACATGTTTCCATAACCCAGTAGATTTTGGGGATATCCCTTATGTTGAGACTTCCAATTAACATATCATTTCTCTATATCACTGATCATCACAACAGAGAAATGCCTCTTGATCACTGTAACCAAAAAGACATCCAATATATGGCTCTCTTTCCTGGATCTTGTCATTCTCCACCATTGATTCATTTTTTCTCTATCATCACCATGTCATCATGTCTGTAATCTCATCACAAAACCTACTAAAATTGTTATAGGATCTTCTTTGTTTTCTATAGGTGGCTACATATTTCCTACCCGTAGTATCCTCTCTACAATAGTTGTTTATTAATGCATCCCACTTCCCATTATTCATGCATGAGTGTGTATCTATTTCACTCCCCATGAATGTCATGTATTTTGTGATCCCTCCTACACATTACTCCTACTTTTGATTCTATGTATCAGTTTCATGTGACTCTCCTCCAAATTTTTAATGCATTCATTTTTTCATTCAAAATTTAAAATACTCCCAAAAGTCTCCACCTGAATTTAAAATTTCAATATTTATCAATCTCCAATGTGAATGTCATCTCCACCATCATCAAATCTACATTGATAAAATACATCACATAAAATTCACCTTATTCTGTTATCCATCTTCATTAGATCAACCATTTCAACATTGATATGATTCATTTCACTCATTACTTGTGTCATCTTGGTAAATCTCTAGAATACTCATCGATATGAATCTATCTCTACATGTATATTTCTCTGGTCTGAACCGTGAATCTCCATTGATACCTATTGTTGGGGAGGATCCTGTCAACACAGCAGAATCAATCAAAAAACAATTAAAATTAACTTAATGGATTTTTTCACCCGAATGAATTTTACACATCATCAGAAGGAATTTAACAGCATAATTAAAAGATTTTACTCTCAAAACCTACAGTAAATTATCATATCTAAAAAAGCATAATTTTTTTTCACCTTGACGAATTTTCACCCACCCAAGAACATAGAATGTTTTATACCACTAATCATCAAAACTAGAAAAAAATGCATGATCTCCCCAAAAAAGATGAATTTCAATACATAGATCTCAAATCACCATCATTTATGCCTTCACTAACCATCATTGATGCTCCATCTTATTCAAAATTTCATCACATGAGCTATGGAAACCATGATATCCTCTTCTAGGTTATCTCTAAATAGCTACATTTATAATTCCAATAGTCTCCTCCGTATATTAATTTTTTAAAAAGGTATCCAACAACCCAATATTATTACATGAGTGCATGTCTATTGCGCTCACAAAGAATGTCATGTCTAGTTCTATCCTCCCTAAATGACACTCCTACCTTCTTATTTCTATTTCTCATCATCTTGAGCCTCTCCTCCACAATTTTAATGCATCCATTTATTTAATTTCAAATTTCAAATAATACCAATATGATGTAGTACCATAGATGGCCTATAAGAATGGCCCAAGATCCCTATAGCTAGGAAGACAACTAATATTGGGGAAACCATCCTCCCTCTTCCCCTCTCCCATTATCTCTACAAATCTATAATAAGTAGTCGGTTCCAACCTTACTTCCACCTCCACCCGTCCCAATGTCCCCGATGACCTTGATTACTCCCTCATCTTCTTCCTCATCTCCCAACTTCCTCACCTACCTAACACCCCAACGCATGCCCCTTCCAATGAAAATCTTCTCCAAGATTCTCACCTTCCATAACCATGAAAAACCCTTCTATTCTACCTATTTTTTAAAATTTACTCATTCCTCATATTGAAAAAAATTATATTCCATCTTCTCTGAACTCAGCATCATATTCATCAGGTGGAGGATGAGCTTTTTTGAACCCAAATATGAGGGTTTTTATGGAATATACTGGGTTAGAATTACTGATTTGAATAATTATTATCGAAATATTTATTTTAAATTCAAGGATTTGAATTATCTGAACTTCTATAATGATATCTGAAAATGAAATTTTTTCATGTCTAATCTGAGTGGAAGGATATTGTGTTCTTATTTTCACTGATTTCTTCTTTTAAAATTGAATGATAAATTTTGTTTACCATTGATCATATTTTGTCGAGTTAAATTATATTTAACGACTTGTTTTTTCGAGATTTAATGCATATTACATATCAGGATTCATCAGAATTTTTTATTGGGAATATTGAGTGTTTATATTACCCCATAATTTTTATAGAAAAATGTATTCGTATTTGAGGGTGTCTTATTGAAATTGATACTACTAGCTATACATGTTCCAATTTTATTATTACACAACTGAAGGATCTTTTTTGAATTGAAAATAATCTAAATTATAATTCATGATTTAAATCAGTATAATTGTATAAAAAATAAAAAAAATGCAAATTTAAAAAAAGAATCATTCCAAATTTTTTATAATTTAAATAGATACACCTTTTGGTATGTGGCTGGTGGGTAAGTGAATAAGATTGGTAGGTAGGTAACGATTGGATGAATTTTGTTTCATCTCATTCTTCTTGTTATTGATTTATATTCAATAGAATATTTTTGTATTACATTATTTTAAAAGAAACAAAAAATTTACACTATTTAATATATATTATAAATAATTTTAATGTACTAAAATATGAGGCATAATTTTACATATTTTTTAATATTTTTTTCATATTAGAAGGTAAATATGTTGAATATTGGGCTTTATCTAGGATATTTTAGGGTGGACCTAATGTATTACACATGGAGGTGGTAGGAAGGATTGATTTTGGATTTAGAATTTTTCACTAGTGAACACATCATGGTACAATTTGTCTTAGTAAATGTTCATATTTTTGAGGGACGACCTCGTATGAGACTCAGTAGTTATGATAATATAGGTAAGTCTGGAATAATGGTGATTAAATCATTAAATAATGGATTGTCAAAAGTTATGAACAAATTTGAGGGCATAAATTGTGGGATAACATGTGGATTTTTTGTCGTTGTAGCAGTTGATGTATAAAAATAATAGGTGATTGGATGGGCCACATAACTAGATACAAATGTTTATGTTGATTTAGAAAATTGTAATAAGGGGCTATGACATTACATTTAAGCAATGATGTATAATGGAATTAAACCATAAATATTGTAAGGTGTGGTAGGGTTCTAGTTGATATAGGGATATGGATGACATTTTCTACTTAAAAATATGACCTTGTCATGGGAAACCCATCCATTGGGATCAGAGGTATTTGATTTTCATGGTCCATTCATGTGTTTTGTGTCTGGGTTATTTAGTTCTTCATGAGTTTGGAAGACAAACATTATGGGTCCTATATGATCATCAAATAACATGCAACAAAATAAAATCCAAACATTGATATATATTTCATTGAGAATCAATGTATAAATAAAATATATAAACAATGTATCTAAATATCATCAATAGCACAAGAATTCTTCTTTCTCTGTGACATCTTCATGAAGATCACACAAATAAAATAAAATAAATTCTCCTCTTTGGGGGATACACCATCCAGTGGATCCTCGATCATATCATGATGATACACAAATGTTGAAGGGGTGATAGTGCTTGTTTCTCAAATTATGACCAACAGTGTGAGAGGAAGAGAGAAATGAGTGGCTTTCTAGTAATTTATTATCTTCAATTTGAGGGATCACATCCCTTTTTATAGCCATCCATGGCATGTTTCATTAAATGAAAACACATCAGCCATATTAATGTTTCCAAATATATTTATCCTCATAAATCAATGAATCATTTTAAATGAGCGGTCAAGACAATTGATCTATTTTTAACATATTATAACTGATCATAAAACCAATTCAGAGAAATAAATTTATATCAAATATATATTTATTATCCCTTGTATTTAATATATTCATAAAAATCATGTAATTACATATAAAACTTATATATATATTATCATATTATATATATATATATTATAGCATATTTAACATCCAGATATTGGTGTGCCTTAGCTCATCCCTGAAAATTTTAGGGCCTAGACATAAAATTCATTTCGGGTGACATTCATGTTAAAAGTTTTAAGCTATAGTTCATTGAAGTCCAGGTTGAGGTAGATGATTGGGTGGCTCGTTGGTCAAGCATGTGGTTGTTAATGATGAAATGGAAAAGGGAACATGTAACACATCGACAACATGTAGAGGGTAAAGTATAGTTATCTATAGAAGTTGTCATATGGATCTCACATACCAATGGTAGGTATTTATTTACAATAGGATAATGGGTATGTCAACTGGATGACACTCATGAGGTAGTAGGGAACTCTTGGGGTTGGATAGAACACAAATGCATTTGGAAGAAATAACCATTTTATGTATCAGTAGCTTTCTATCACACCCTTCCTCATTTAGAGAAGGTAAGTCATTGAGCTTCTATAGACACTTATAGATAAATCACCATCTCTACCATGTTCTTGAACATTCTATAAATCTCTATAATAGTATGTAACCCTACCTTGGTCCTTAATGGATTCGTAATGCTCGAGATCTCTAAATGTGGTTCTCAAACTCTATGAGTTATATAATACTCCATGTATATTATATTAGGAATGAATTATCTTTAAATATATAAATTTGAAATATTCAATAACTTTATTGAAATTCCCATCGAACACTATTTAAAAGAAGGGGAACCATATTTGTACAGAAACAATGATGTTGAGAGATATTGAGATCTTCCATTTTAATATTGTTTGTAATATTTTAATTCACATTTTTTATCAATTCATACTTCTTCTGGAGCTATATAAAGGATGAAACTTGCTTTTATTTGATTGATAATGTTTATGAGGTTTTGTGTGAGAGCTTGGGGATGTCCAAGTCTGGTGAAAGTTGGTATCAAAGGATCTATTTGGGGTGAGTGTTCAAGAATAACAAGCTCAGGTGTCTATGATCCAAGTGTTGTGTACTAGAAGGAGACAATTCCCTCCATCCATAAGAAGACAAAGTAGATTTCTCATGAGTTATTGGAAATCTTGAAGAGTATCTCCTAAGGACAGAGTATATCCTAGATTACATAAAGGAAAAGATTGAGACTGTTGAGGGAGACGATGAGGAAGAGGCACTTGGCATCATAGGCCAACATGATGTTATCTTTAGCATTAAATATTTAGTGGGATAAGTTTATAGGTATTATAAGTATAATTTTACTAAGAAGGATTCCTTCATGGACTGGACTAAATGGGTCTTGTAATAACCTAGTGAAAATATGGACATGTATAACCAAACTCATGATCAACTTAAGAAATGGTTTTCCATGTAACGTGGTGAGATGGATAGTGGTGTGATTGGGTGGGAAACACCAAATATTTTTATTCCTAGAACAATTCACATAAATGGGAAGTGATATTCCAAGAATATAGATAAACTTTTTTTTTAATTTTGAGAAATGCATTGAGGTAATTAGCTCGAATTAATATATGAGCCATGTGAAGACAGTTGTTCTTTACATTGTTGAAAATTAATTTTTATGGTGGTGGATGAAGAACATATATCTCAAGTATCGAAGGAAGGATATTCTATCATGGGATGAGTTTAGGTAATGTGTGTATACTCATTTATACCCCAAACGAAGCACATTATAAAGTAGGGGACATGATAAAAAAACCTGTTGTATATGTGTAAAATCCACGAGTATGTGTTAGAGCATGTCATTGTAACTATCCATGTATGTGGAAATACTGACTATGATCACAGGTATGATTTTATAAAATGAATTCAGCCTTTGAAACCACAAGATCTGAGAGTTCAATATCATCAGACCTTTTTCAAAGACATTTCAATAGTCGAGTCCTTGATGGAATACGGGAAGAAGTAAAACCCCCCTAATACCAAAATGCTTATCAAGAGTAAAGGGCTGGGAGACCAAGTGATGCGATGGTACTATGATGACCATGAAAATGGAAATTCCACAAGTACACCATGGACTAACCAATAAAATAATCCTTGAGGATGGTACATTTGTGATGGGCCTCATTAATCGGGGGAGTGTCTATAGAGAAAGGCACTCAACTCCTTGTTTGAAGGGATGGATTATATACCAAATGGGTGGAAAATGGGGACATTGTATCTCCTCCATGCATTTGATGTGAAGAACCCACAAAAGGCACCACATATTGATTTTATATAGTATGAATAGGTGGGTTTTATTTGGAAGAATACATATTAAATTCTAAACATGGGTCCCAAACATAACATTATAGTCAAATATGAGGTATAAAGAGTTAGGCTAATTGAATCAAAGAAAACTTGTTTGATGAAATCCAAGAATACTACAACCAACCCTATAATATCTATTGTCTAAGGAGTTTCCCATTTCATTGTAGAATGGAGGTGAGATTTTTATTTCATGGCAGATCACATGTATTAATTTAATCTAGTGTTTGGGATGGAATTATTAAAAAAATCCAAAGGCATAAAAACACTAGTCTTAGAGAGGATGATGATCATAGAGGAGAGTGTCCCATGCAAGGTGGCAATGATGGTATATGAAAATTATAACATGTCATTACATTCTATCATTAAAGTTATGTATGTTTTCATGATGGTATATGATACCTTGTTGGCATCGTTTAAATTACATTGGATAGTGGATGAAAACCATTTGATGGAAAAGGGGGTGAAGGGAATGTTATGTGAGTTTTGAATCATCATGACACCAGAGATTCCCAGTATGCTTACACCTTAGAGAGAGGAGGATTTATATATTTATTTACTGAGATGAGTAAAAAACCTTCCATTGTTCCTTATCATATAGACCCAATATATTTTAAGTATTTGAGGATGTAGCTAAAGGAGATATATGATGATAAAAAAATCCAACAAACAAAGTAATTATATAGATCACTTTTGTTATTATATTGGTAGAATTATTCCTCCATGAGGACGTGTTTAGAGTATCATTCATTGAAAAAAGTCCCATTGATGAATAAGAATCCTATCCCATTAATAGTATATGTTTTTTATCAGTTAAAAAAGGCACAAGTATTAGAAAACATTGACATGAGCTTAGGATACTATAATGTTCACATAGCCATTTAGGGTGATCCAAAGAACGCATGTTTGACAAGGTATGGTTACTATGAGTTCTTTGGTTTTCCACCTGGTTTGAATAACTCACAAATTAAATTTTATAACATGATAAAAAAATCCATACAGTAGTACTTAGTCATTTATATAGTAGTATATTTGGATGAAATTACTGTCTATAGTAAAACAATGGTGGATTGTAAGTGTAGATCACTTATGAAATATGTTCAATGTATTGAGGGAGACTGAGTTATTTTATAGAGGAGAAATATTCATTTGTGACGGATTAAGTTCACTTCTTGGGGAAAAATATTTAATGTGGTAATACCTTGATATAGCATGAGTAGGTTTATGCTAAAGATGATTGAGAGGGGCCAATCATGGTTTTTAGGTTGAGATATTTCCATAGGTTGGTGAAATATTATTGAAATTTTATACGTGACTACTGGTATAATGTGGATCCACTCAATAATTTTTTAATTCCTAATAATAGATGAAAGTGGGATGAAAAATTTGAGAAGGTATTTGAAGGGAAGAAAAACACAATGATCAGAGAGTTGGTCTTGAGCTTGGTGGATCAAAAATCATTAGGAGAAACCCAATTATGCATAGAATTTTTCTATTAAAGGTGTTATTATATAGGAAATATGTCACATATAATTTATAGTTTAAAACTAAATGGAACCATGTGGGGGTACATGGCATAAAGAAGAAGTTTACATCCATGGTATATTATCTTCATAGGTGGAGACACTACCTATTAGGATTGACGTTTGTAGTGAATATTACTAATGTCAACACAAGATACTTCCAAACCCAGAGGAAACTAACTCTAAAGTAGGGCTGATAGAAGGATTTATATGTATATTTTGATTATAATTTTTTAATCATAGGAGAATGAATATGGAGGCCAGAAAAGTAAACATAAATCTAGTGTTCATCCATATGTCTTGGGTGATTGATGGGGTCTTTGGTTGGATCAAAGAAGGCATGAAGCATGATCATATATCCAATAATTTTTGGGCCCTAGTAGTGGAGGGAATGAAAAAAAGATTAAGGGAAGAGTATAAAATTATTTATACTACATGGAAGATGTTACATGTCTCAATGTAGGGGAACCTATAGAGGTAACATATTTATGAATTTCATGACTTGATAGTGAAATGAAATATATGGTATCATGAGACCAAGGACTTAGTAGAGGGAGAATATTATTTACTGAGGATGGAGAATGATGTAGAGTCCTATGTGAGGACTTTTCTTGTATGACAATTGGACAAGCTGGAAAATCTGTTTCCTAGAGGATTTATTCAGGCATTAACCATCGTGGGGAATCTATGGGAGATGGTTACCATCGACTTCATCACAAACTACCAAATTCTGAAGGGTATGAGAGAATTATCGTGGTCATCCAAAAGTACTCATGGTATCCAACATTCATCCCCACTCTAGCAAACGTGGCAATTAATATCACCGTAGGGATACTATTCAACCATGAGGGGAAGTATTGGAGGATACCATCATACATAATCAGTGATCTGGGTCCACTATTCAAGGATAATTTATGGATTGCGATATTCATATTTTTGGGATCATAGCACCACTAATTTTCTAAATTTCTCCCACATACCGACGGTCATACATAGAGGGTGAAAGTTACATTGGATCTCTATTTGAAGAACATTTTGAGTTGAAATAATTGAGATTTTTTTAATCTATTTTATGTTTCTTAATTATCATACAATAAGAAAATGACTGAGTCTATAAAGAAGAGTCCTTTTGAGCTAGTGAATGGACTAGAAACCCTCACTCCTAACACAATGGAACATGGGGAAAAGTACATAAGAAGCATCATTATAGTCTTATCTAAATAAAATTATTTGAAATGGAATATATTCATGAGGAGAACATGTTACACCCCAAGCTTCCATGGTACTTTTCCCTTTGAATAATGCAATAGCTAGCATTGTACGCAACTTCGAGATTCTAACACACTACGACCAATAAACCAAGATTATATGAATAGTAATACAACCTTCTGAAATTTTATAAATTTTATCTTTCAAAGTGGACTTAATTTTTGGATTTGGAATATTGAAATTAACTTAGGGTGAATTTTTGGTATTTTTTTTTTGAAAACATTCAATTTTTGATGAATAGTGAAAAACACTACGTTATTGGTTAAAACTGATTTTTTTTAAAATAATTAGTTTTTTTATTTTTAATTTATTTTAAGTAAAAATATATATATAATAAATATATATGTTCAATTTAATTCATTGGAGTCATTTTATAATAGGTTTAGATATATAAATTTTTATCAAACTATTTATTTTCTTTTACCCATCTCCTAGGAGCATTTGCAAATTTGTATGAAAATTAATTTTACATCTTCTGTGAGTTGAATTTCTACAAACCGAGAGATATGGTTAATATTATTAAGAAAAATTTTGTTCATTAAGATGAAAATATTTTTTGGTGAATAGTTACTTTTTACTTTTATTTACCACGATTTAAAGTAAATAGGATAATTAAAGGTAGAAATGATATCATAATTATCATAACACATGTACTAAATCTATTAGATATGTGTAATTCGACCAGAAAAAACCTTAGTAATAAAATATGATCCTTTAGGTACACATTGATTATATATGGACATTTATTAACCTTTTATTTAAAGAAGAGTTAAAATAGTTAAAATAAATGTTTAATAACTAAACAATTTTTCATATAGTGTTATACATAAGATAAATTCGACTATAAATATTCATTAGAAATATAAAAAAAATTTCATACATATTGGTATTTTATTTATAAAATTTAGTCATTAAATAATTATATTTACTTATGACATAATGATGATGCAGTAATTACCTTATTAATTAATAATTAAAATAATTGATATTATAAATCACCAAATAAATCTAACTTGAGACTTTTAATGAATTAAATTAATTTTCAAGGTTAATATGACATTTTAGAGTATATGAAATGGATTTTTTAGAAGTAATAATGGTGTTATGAATTTAACAAAAACAAAATACCAAATAGTGTAAAAATTGACAGAAAAGCGATTTAAAAAATATATTATATTATTAATTTTTATTCTATCCTAAAAATATATGGTTCTATCAAAGGGAATAAATAATATTATATATGTCATTAATGAACCACTTTATGTTCTCTTGGATGTTTATTGTATGTTTATTAACCATATAATATAAAAATATAAAGAGACATGGTAAATGTCAAACTAATTAACAAAGAGTTAAATCTAAAAGATAAGTTTAATATTATTACCTAAAAATGTCTAAAACCTATTGGTTGAAAGGGTTTATACCCCTCCCTACATGATACCTTAAATAATTAATTTTGTATCCATTAAAAACTAAAAATTATTTTTTTATAAAATAACTTTTCATGCTTTTCCTAAAGTGACCCTCACCTCTCTTATATAAGGGCACCTCCCCTTCTCTCAAAATCACACCTTCAAATCCATTTGGCTCGGCCAAAACCTGCCCGAATATCCTCTCAAATGTACACCCTTAATCCTACAGGCCTATATTTCGTCACGAATCCAACCTATGGAGCCCTTTTGATCAAATCTAAAGGAATAACCCGAATAAGAGGTAAATATTTCATCACCTCTTTCATGTTCTTTTCTTCTTCCTCTTCCTCATTCTTTTTTTCTATTGAAAAATAATAACTCCAGTATCTTCTATATACTATGAGGATTTTATAAAAATCGTACAACTATATTCATTATTCTATCCATCGTATAAATGATAAAGTTACTATATGTTCGTACGTACGGATTGCCATCTCCACATTGTGGTTAGATTGTTATTCAAACACTTCATCATTTGGATGGGTATTATAATGAGTATAAATTATGTAGTTAATAAATATAACATGATAATGTTTCTGTATATATGATATAAAATCCAATTATATATGATTTTTATAACAAAATAATGATGTAGTTTCTCATGCATACGTACAGATTACCGTCTCCACGAACGCGATGAGATTGATTCCCCATCGTAATAATTCAAGAATATTTTTCATTTTATGAATAAAAATAATTTTCATGAAAAGAATATCATTATTTATATGAATCAAATAAATCCTATCAATAAAAAACATGTCTTACATAACTAAGAATATAAAGGAAAACAAATAAGTTAACACCCATAACGATGATCCTACTGAAATATCATTGACAAAGCAATATCAGAAGACCATATATTATATCATATTAATGTATATGTTTATTGTATAATTTAATAAATATTATTTCACCATTTTACATGAGTTTAACCTATAATCGACCAAATAAAATTACAAGGTAAGGGTTAATTTCACACTCTCTTTATTATATGAGGTAGTTTTTACGAAAGTATCTACTGGGACCTCTTTATCATCCACAACCGTGTTTCTAAAAAATGTATTCCAAAACAATTTTACTATTTAGTAGAAGATGGTTAAACTCATTAATACCCTTGTTTGACATTTAATAAAATGGTTTGAATGGAATCTTTCTGTCATTTTCCAAATAAGGTACCTCATTACCTTTTCGAAAAATTTAAGGTAAGAATGTTTTTTTAACTTATTCGGCGAGTGAAGCTATTTTCTGCGATTATAAGATCATCAAATTTTCCCTTAAATGATTATAATAATATTTTGAAAATAAATGTTTTTTATAATTATATAACATTTAAATGTTTTCCAAATACAAAGAGATATTCCTATAATTTATTTTGATTTCATCTATGTCAAAATTATTTGATGTATTGGAATATTATTTCAAGTTGATTTATTATGACACAAAACATCTATATTGTATTGAAGGTTTTGTGATATTTCTGACTCTGGATGTGTTATATTTATACCATTCGTGATTTATAGATAAATTATTGACATTTATTATATGGCCCCAGCCTTAAACCTTACTTAATCTTGAGTTATTACAAGATTACACATTGAGTATCTTTTCGGGTTTAGAGTTTTAGAGAATGAGATCATAAAACATGCATTACATTCCACATATAAACAAATTGGTTATATCAAGATTGTATTCTTCTTTGCCATCAATGGAAACATATTTAAAATAAAACGTGGATTCTTTCTTGACACTTCCTTGACACTATCATCATATCATGTACCTTTCCCTTGACCTGTGAAAAAATTTTCATAAAACATGGGATGAGCATAAAAAGCTCAGTAAGGGATATAAAATTATGGAAAGGAAGAATGGGTACATATATACATAATAATGAAATCATACATTACCCATAAAACATAAGAACATTAACATACCTCATCAAATAATGAATAAATCATAGAAATCATAAGACATAAAGGTAACTTGAGGCATTCATAACTTTCTTACGTAGGGAGTAACCGTCTTGGTTACATTTGGAATACCCATCACAGTATATTCCCTAAATCTCTTCGGAGAAACCTTAATGTTTCACTCCTTCGTGTTACCCAATGCATTGGAGAGCTATATCGGGCTCACCCGCCCTTAGTTTATCACGGAACCACCCGTCTTCATAATAATGCCCAAGAACCTCAACATAATCATATCACATAAAACATGCATAAAGGAAACATAAAATTTCCACCATTCAATCACAAGATATCAATACAAAACATTGATATAAAAATATTATGAAAACCATTTTCAATACCAAAATAAAAGATAAGTAAAACATGGTATTTATTTTTCTTTTAAAAAAAGGTATGGCTTATAGAGGAAGCCGAAACTCAAATAATGGTCACGGCGGCGGAGAAGTCGTTGTTGCTGCATACGTATGACAAAAACATTCCTTTTTTTCATTTAGTAAACTCTTCGTATATAAAAGATTCCTTTTGAATAAACGTTAAAGTCAAAGGGTTTTATACACTGTATAAAAGAAGGTTGTGTATAAAACAAAATATGCCTCAATGAAAGGAGATTGAGATGAAGACCCATACCACGGGTCTGACTTGACTCGGTTGTTCATTAATCTCCTGAATAATAAACTTGAGTTAATTTCTACTTGTTTAAGAACCTTTTTCAGGTTCATTATTCCTTTTATATCACTTATTGCCATGTCATGAACACTATGTAATTATTTAAGTTAATAACGGTCGTTTTAACGATCATTGGTACTTGAATCAAAAATAAGCCTTTTATAATTACAAGTTGTTCATGTATCCATTATATCCAGAATGGTATTCGTGATGTAGATATCATATATGTCATATATATCCAGTACATGCATGCATTTATAATATTTCATTATCATTTAGAGGTATGAAATGAAATGCACCGTTCATGGAGACGGTAAGCCGTACGTACGCATGAACGCTACTTTCATTTCTATTTAGTATTTTATAGAATGGAATCAAATGATATAAACGTATATTATAATTACAGTATAATATAATATATAATATCATAGTTCCATCCTTTATACGTCCCACATATGGTATTTAACGAATCAAATCACTTTGAGGGGGCGGTAGTCCGCACTTCCTTAAATGAAGATATCACGTTTTCCAACAATGGAAACCATAAAGGTATTCCCAAAATGAAAAATACAGAAGCTTAAGGAAAAAATAAACATATTATATATCATATATAAATATAGTGACATCTTAATGGCCACCTTTGAAGGTGTTAAAATAATGTTGAACAATCATCGTTTCGAGAGGCATAAATTCACCATCCACGGAAACAGTATGTCCTTTAATCATTAGATGTAGGTGTGTGTAAGTGTAGCTCGAATAATTCTTATAAAAAAATCCTAGTATATTGTAGATACTGGATTTGTTACAAAAGAAATGAATAAAAAGAGTTTAGGAGGTTGGAGAATCAAAATAAAACAAAAGGACTCAAGTGAAGACATTACCTTAAAATCGGGTAACTCCCTTTGGTTTGAGCTCAAAGGCTTCCATGGGAAGACTTCTTCCCAATGTGAGGATTCAAGGAGTAAGATAGGGAAGTGGAGAGACAAAATGGGTAGGGTTTGGCCGAGCCAAAGGCTTTGGGATTGTGGGTAAGGAGGTAGAGGTGGGGTCCTTTTATAAGATGAGAGGAGGGGAACTCTTGGAAAGTAAAGAAGAGTTGCTTTATTTTAAAATGGAATTCAGATTGAAGAGGTCCCAAATTGATATAATTAGAGGATAAGGTGATAAGGGTTCGAAATCCACTCATCCAATAGGTTTTGGACTTTTTTAGGTCCTACAAATTACATTATCTTTCCATTTTATATAAATCGTTAAATAATGAGGTCATCGCTGCATCATCATGATGTCATAAATAATTTAATTTATCTAATGACTAAAAATTATAAAAAAGATACTATGATGTAGTAAATCTTTTTATATTTTAAATGACTATTTATAATAAAAAAATCTGACTTGTATAACACCATGTAAAAATTGTTTTAGTGAAATATCTCTTGTTTGTGTCATTTTTACTTTAACATTAAATAAAAAGTTATTTATGTAATTTCCCAACCAAAGTGGATACATGGGGTCCCCAAGTTTACCCATGGATTTTATTGGTCGGCCATGACACATCCAATGAGGGTAGGACATGTTTCAAGCTCATCTCATATTATTAAAACATTATTTTTACCTTAAACTACACTAATTACCACTAATCGCGATTAAGAACTTAAAAGTTACTATTCCCCAAAAAATTATTTAAATCTCATTGAACCACATTTTACTACTTAATGACAACCATATATGTCAGATTTTTGAAAATCAAATCATAGAAGTGGCAAACTTTCATTTAAACGAGAAATCAGTTTCTTTAACTACCACTTAGTGGTTTCACTATTCATCAAGAATTGAAGTTTTTTAGAAAGATACCAAAACTTCACCCTAAGATATATTTCATATTCCGAATTCAAAAATGATGTCTATTTTACAAAATTCAAAACATGTAAGTTGAATTAATTAATTTAATAATTAATTACAGTTGTCATGACAAATAACTTGATTTTATGAAACAATACGTATCAAAAGATTGACACTAGTTTAAGTCCAATTTCAAAGTGAAATTGATTTCAATGACCACCATTGGATTAAATGGTAAAAATATATTCTAATTTAACTTTAAAACCAATACAAATGATAATATAATCATATAAATAAATTATATTAAAAAGAGTTTTTGAATTAGAATACAACATTTTTCACTATTCATTAAAAATGAACTTTATCGGAAAAATACAAAAAATTCACACAAAGTAAATTTTGATGTCCCGATCATAAAGAATACATTTATTTTGACAAATATGGCTTATAAAATTTTAGAAAGATATATTTAAAAATCGTTTTCCATTAAAAGGCAGTAAAACAATCTTTTAAAAATATTAGTGTATTCCATGCTTAAGATTGGTTTTATTTTCATTTTAATCCTCTAAAACACTATCTAATTCATTAATTGGAATAGATAAAAATATCTATTATTCATTACTTACTTGGGATGTTACATCCTTCCCCCCTTTGGAAAATTACGCCCCCACAATTTATTTACTTATCAAATAAATGTGGGTACTTATCCCTTATTGCATTTTCAGATTCCCATGTTGCCTCTTCCATCATGTGGTTTTTTCACAAAACCTTTACCTGATTTATCACCTTATTCCGTAACACTTGCTCCCTCTGGTCAAGAATCTGGACCGGTTGTTCCTCATAAGATAGGTTCTATTCCAGCTGAACTCCCTCTGGACTCCAAACATGAGATGGATTTGGCATGTACTTTCTCAGCATCGAAACATGAAAAACATTGTGTACCTGAGATAAACTCGGAGGTAAAGCCACTCTGTATGCAACTAATCCAACTTTCTCCAGAATTTCATATGGTCCTATGAACCTTGGACTCAGCATTCCTTTCTTACCAAATCGCATCACACTTTTCCATGGTGATACTTTGAGAATAACATGATCACCTACCTCAAAAAAGAGATCCTTCCTCCTGTTGTCCGCATAACTCTTCTGCCTGCTCTGAGATGTTCTCATGTGTTTCTGAATCAGCTGAACTTTTTCTGCCATCTCTTCTACCAATTCTGGTCCCATTAACTTCCTTTCACACACATCATCCCAGAAAGATGGAGTTCGACACCGCTTCCCATATAATGACTCAAATGGTGCCATCTGTATAATAGAATAAAAACTGTTATTATAAGATAACTCAACCAAAGAAATATGTTGGTCCCAACTTCCCGAATAATCCATAGAACAAGCTCGTAGCATGTCCTCCAAGGTCTGAATTGTTCATTCTAACTACCCATTTGATTGAGGATGAAATGTTGTGCTAAAATTTAATTCAGTACCCAACAACTTCTGAAGGCCTTTCGAAAAGTTAGAAGTGAACCTAGGATCACAATAAGATACAATGGAGAGGGGAACTCCATGTAACCTGACTATCTCTTTAAGATACTAATGGGAAATTTGATCTAGGGAAAAAGTATCTCGTATAGAAAGGAAATGAGTAGATTTAGTCAAGCGATCAACAATAACCCAGATTGCATTATTACCTTGAGATGTCTTCGGTAATCCCACAACAAAATCCATGGATATATTCTCCCATTTCCACTCTAGCACTGGTAAAGGCTGAACCATCCCTTTCGGTAACTGCCGCTCTGCTTTAACCTTTTGACAAGTCAAACACTTCACAGTAAAATCAGCAATATCTCTTTTCATTCCATCCCACCAGTAATACTCCCGCAGATCTCTATACATCTTAGTACTGCCAGGATGAACTGAAAACAGAGAACTATGAGCTTCACATAACAACTCTTCAACTGTGAATCACAAGGCACACAAAATCTCTTCCCAATTCTCAAAACACAATCATTATAAATGTTGAATTCGGGCAACTTACCATTCTAAACCAGCTCTACCTTTTTCTGCAACTCACTGTCTTGCTTCTGTGCTTGCTTGATTCTGTCTGATAGAGATGATCACACTAATACCTGAAGAAAAACAGAAGAACATCTTGCGCCAACAACTTCTATGCCAAATTTCATCAAATCCTTAACCAAAGGATCATGTTCCAAACACAATATTGCTAATGAAGCATTACTTTTTCGACTCAAAGCATTAGCCACTTTATTTTCTTTTCCCGGATGGTAATGAATTGTACAATCATAATCCTTGATTAATTCTAGCCATCTCCTCTGTCTCATGTTTAACTCTTTCTGAGTGAATATATACTTTAAACTTTTGTGATCAGTATATATTTCACACTTTACTCTATACAAATGATGCCTCCAAAATTTAAAAGCAAAAACAACAACAGCTAATTCCAAATCATGTGTAGGGTAATTTACCTCATGAGTTTTCAACTGTCGTGAAGCATAAGAAATTACCTGATCATTCTGCATTAGGACGCAACCAATTCCTTTCAATGAAGCATCATTGTATATAACAAACTCACCATTCCTGAAAGGTAGTGCCAAAACTGGAGCATTCACCAATCTTCTTTTCAATTCCTGAAAACAATCATCACATTCTTTTTTCCAGATAAACCTAACACCCATCCGAGTTAGCTTAGTCATTGGACTAGATAACCATGAAAAATTTCTAACAAAACTTCGGTAATATCCTTCCAAACCAATGAAGCTGCGATTCTCAGTTACATTTGTGGGTCTTGGCCAGTCTTCCACAACATTTATTTTTGCAGGATCAACAATTATCCCATCTTTAGAAACAATGTGTCCAAGGAAAGTAATTTGTTGCAACCAAAACTCACACTTGTTGAATTTTCCATACAGTTTCTTTTCATTTAAGGTTTGAAAGATAACCCTTAAATGTCTTTCATGATCCTCTTTACTTTTAGAAAACACCAAAATATCATCAATGAAAACCACCACAAACTTATCCCAGAACTCATGGAAAATTCTATTCATTAAGTCCATGAATACATAAGGTGCATTGGTTATCCCAAAAGGCATTACTACAAATTCATAATGGCCATATCTTATACGGAACGCGGTCTTTGGAAGATTTGCTTCCTTTACCTTCAGCTGATGGTGCCCCGATCTCAAGTCAATCTTTGAAAAATACTGAGCTCCCTGGAGCTGATCAAACAAATCATCGATATGAGGCAAAGGATATTTGTTCTTAACAGTGATGTTATTCAAGTCTCTATAATCAATACAAAGTCTCATTGAACCATCTTTCTTTTTAACAAATAAAACAGGAGCACCCCATGGTGATGTGCTAGGTCGAATGAAACCTTTCTCTAATAAATCTTGCAATTTCTCCTTCAACTCTAAAAGTTCAATTTGATCCATTCGATAAGGGGGTTTTGAAATTGGCTTAGCATCAGGAACTAAGTCAACAGTAAATTCAACTTCCCGGTCTGGTATTATTCCAGGCAACTAATCAGGAAAAACATCAGGATACTCATTTACCACTGGCACATCATTAATCTGAACAGTTCCTTCGTTTTCAACGACGTGTGGAAGGTAAAATTCATTTCCATTTTTTACAAGTTTCTTGGCCTCTTGATATGTTATCAACTGTAAGGGTTCATTCTTGTACACAAACTAAAAGTCTTTCTGAAAAAAACTTCTTTAGCTCTACAGTCAATCTTAGCATGGTAAATAGAGAGCCAATCCATACCCAGGATAACATCAAACTCTACTAGAGGTAGAAAAATAAGGTTTTCAAGTAGGTTCTTTCCACATATAAGGATAGGATGATTCTTATAAATTCTTTTTGCCTCAACATTTCCCCCAGGTGTTTTTACCAAAAGTTCAGGAGTCATTTCTTGAGATGGTATTCCCATTTTACTAGAAAAGTTTTCAGAGATGAAAGAATGTGTAGACCCCGAATCAAAAAACACACTGGCATAATCTGAAAAAACAAAAAAAGTACCTGATACAACATCATTTGTCGGCCCGACATCTGCTAAAGTAGTTGCAAATGATTTCACCACCCCTTTCTGCTTGTAGTCTAACTGCTTCCCATCACTCAAGCTCTTTGTCGGACACTCGTTTGCATAGTGACCCATCTCATTGCACTTATAACATTTCACTAACTGTAAATCAAATTTGGTCTTTCCTTCACCTTGTCCTTTTCAGTGCAATCACGAGCCTTATGTCACATCTTACCACATCGGTAGCACTTTCCAGAATTCAGAAGACATTCCCCAGCATTCCTTTTTCCACATTTATCACAAACTAGAAACTTAGTTTCCTTACCATCCGACTTTTTTGAAGTATTCTTACCATTCTCCTACCACCTTGGTCTCTTCTTCTGTTGGTTTTTATAGAACACTTGATCATCGTCAAACTCCATTTCCACCTTCTCAGCACATCGAACAAGGTTTTCATAACTTTTAAACTCACGAGAAGCTAATGCCCTTTGATATTTTGGCTTTAATCCTGAGTAAAAACGATTGAGTTTACTATCAAGGTCTCGGATAAAATTTGGAGCATACCTTTCCAATCGAGTGAACCTTTCTTCATAGGTAGCCACTGAGTCTTCCTCTTTCCTCAATTACAAGAATTGTTTTTCCATCCTAAGTCGAACAGCCTTACGAAAATACTTCTCAAGAAACATACCTATGAATTCATCCCAGTCGAGAGAATCAATCTCATCAGCATCCCTGATATTTTTAACCATCAACCACCACTGATCTGCTTCACCCTCCAAAGGGTAAATAGTAAGACTAACCTTTTGATTGTCAGAACACCCCATGACATCAAAAATCTTCTCTAGTGATTTAATCCACCCTTCAGCTAGAACGGGGTCAGATGATCCTATGAATGATGGGGGATATTGCCTCATGAAATGTTCCACCACTGACATGTTCCACTGCGGTTGATCTGGCTGATCTCGTGCATGGATACCACCACCATTTATCGCATGAGTCAACTGCACCATTACTACAACACACTATTCAGTTCCAATTCCGACCATCTTAGGATGCTGATTCGGAAGGTTATTTCCTTCTGTATTCCTTCCTAGCACTGCTTCCTGTTTCCCCTGTGGAAAACCATTCTGAACAATCATGTCTTAGATGAAGCAACATGGTAATCTTTAAATTCTATATCACTTCAATTTGACCATAAAAAAATATTTTTGGATAATTATTTAATAGAATTATAACTCCTAAAGTTATCTAAACCGACCTTTGATACCGACTATAAGGCCCCAACCTTAAACCTTACTTAATCTTGAGTTATTAAAAGATTAGACATTGGGGATCTTTTCGGGTTTAGAGTTTTAGAGAAATAGATCATAATAGTTGCATTACATTCCACATATAAACAAATTGGTTACATCAAGATAGTATTCTTCTTTCCCATCAATGGAAACATATTTAAAATAAAACGTGGATTCTTTCATGACACTTCCTTAACACTATCATCATATCATGTACCTTTCCCTTGACCTGTGAAAAACATTTCAAAAAACATGGGATGAGCATAAAAAGCTCAGTAAGGGATATAAAAATATGGAAAGGAAGAATGGGTACATATATACATAAGAATGAAATCATACATTACCCATAAAACATAATAACTTTAACATACCTCATCAAATCATGAATAAATCATAGAAATCATAAGACATAAAGGTAACTTGAGGCATTCATAACTTTATTACGTCGGGAGTAACCCTCTTGGTTACCTTTGGAATACCCATCACAGAATATTCCCTAAATCTCTTCGGAGAAACCTTAACATTTCACTCCTTCGCATTTCCCAATGCATTGGAGAGCTATATCGGGCTCACCTGCCCTTAGTTTATCACGGAACCACCCGTCTTCATAATAATTCCCAAGAACCTCAACATAATCGTATCACATAAAATATTCAAAAAGGAAACATAATATTTCAACCTTTCAATCACAAGATATCAATACAAAACATTGATATAAAAACATTATGAAAACCATTTTCAATACCAAAATAAAAGAAAAGTAAAACATGGTATTTATTTTTCTTTTAAAAAAAGGTATGTCTTATAGAGGAAGCCGAAACTCAAATAGTGGTCACGGCGGCGGAGAAGTCATTGTCGCCGCATACGTACGACAAAAACATTCCCTTTTGTCGTTTAGTAAACGCTTCGTATAAAAAAAATTCATTTTGAATAAACGTAAAAGTCAAAGGGGGTTTAGACACTGTATAAAAGAAGGTTGTGTATAAAACAAAATATGCCTCAATGAAAGAAGATTGAGATGAAGTCCCATACCATGGGTCCGACTTGACTCGGTCATTCTTTAATCTCCTGAATAATAAACGTGAGTTAATTTCTACTTTTTTAAGAACCTTTTTCAAGTTCATTATTCATTTTATATCACTTATTGCCATGTCATGAACACTATGTAATTATTTAAGTTAATAACGGTCGTTTTAACGATCATTGGTACTTGAGTAAAAAATAATCCCTTTATAATTACAAGTTGTTCATGAATCCATTATATCCAGAATGGTATTAGTGATGTAGATATCATATATGTCATATATATCTAGTACATTCATTCATTTATAATATTACATAATCTTTTATAGGTAAGAAATGAAAAGCACCGTTCATGGAGACGGTAAGTCGTACGTACGCATGAACGCTACTTTTATTTCTATTTCGTATTTTATAGAATGGAATCATAATGATATAAAGGTATATTATAATTCCAGTATAATATCATATATAATATCATAGTTCCATCCTTTATACGTCCCACATATGGTATTTAACGAATCAAATCACTTTGAGGGGCGGTAGTCCGCACTTCCTTTAATGAAGATTCCCCGTTTTCCCATAATGGAAACCATAAAGGTATGCCCAAAATGAAAAATACAGAAGATTAAGGGAAAAATAAACATATCATATATCATATATAAATATTGTGACATCTTAATGGCCACCTTTGAAGGTGTTAAAATAATTTTGAACAATCATCGTTTCGGGAGGCATAAATTCACCATCCACGGAAACAGTATGTCCTTTAACCATTAGATGTAGGTGTGTGTATGTGTAGCTCGAATCCTTCTTATAACAACATCCTAGTATATTGAAGATACTGGAGTTACAAAAGAAATGAATAAAAAGAGTTTAGGGGGTTGGAGAAGAAAAATAAAACAAAAGGACTCAAGTGAAGACATTACCTTAAAATCGGGTAACTCCCTTTCGTTTGAGCTCAAAGGCTTCCTTGGGAAGACTTCTTCCCAAAGTGAGGCTTCAAGGAGTAATAGAGGGAAGTAGAGAGACAAAATGGGAAGGGGTTTCCCGAGCCAAAGGCTTTGGGAGTGTGGGTATGGAGGTAGAGGTGGGGGCCTTTTATAAGAGGAGAGGAGGGGCACTCTTGGAAAGTAAAGAAAAGTCACTTTATTTTAAAATGGTATTCGGATTTAAGAGGTCCCAAATTGATATAATTCTAGGATAAGGTGATAAGGGTTTTAAATCCACTCATCCAATAGGTTTTGGACATTTTTAGGTCTTAGATATTACATTATCGTTCCATTTTATTTAAATCGTTAAATAATGAGGTCATCGCTGCATCATCATGATGTCATAAATAATTTAATTTATTTAATGTCTAAAAATTATAAACAAAATACTATGATGTAGGAAAGCCTTTTAGATTTCCAATTACTATTTATAATCAAAAATATGACTTGTATTACCCCATGTAAAAATTGTTTTAGTAAGACATCTCTTGTTTGTGTCATTTTTACTTTAACATTAAATAAAAAGTTATTTATGTCATTCCCCAACCAAAGTGGCTCCATGGGGTCCCCAAGTTGACCCATGGATTTTCTTGGCCGGCCATGACCCATCCAATGAGTGTAGGACGTATGTCAAGCTCATCTCATATTATTAAAATATTATTTTTTACCTTAAACTACACTAATTACCACTAATCGCGATTAAGAACTTAAAAGTTACTATTCACCAAAAAATTATTTTAATCTCATTGAACCACATTTTACATCTTAATGACAACCATGTATGTCGGATTTTTGAAAATCAAATCACAGAAGTGGAAAATTTCATTTAAACGAAAAATCAGTTTCTTTAACTACCACTTAGTGGTTTCACTATTCATCAAAAATTGAAGTTTTTCAAAAAGATACCAAAACATCACCCTAAGCTATATTTGATATTCCGAATTCAAAAATGATGTCTATTTTAGAAAATTAAAAACATGTAAGTTGCATTAATTAACTTAATAATTAATTCCCGCCGTCATGACAAATAGCGTGTTTTTATGAAACAATAAGTATCAAAAGATTAACACTAGTTTAAGTCCAATTTCAAAGTGAAATTGATTCCAATGACCACCATTGGATTAAATGGTAAAAATATATTCTAATTTCACTTTAAAACCAATTCAAAAGATAATATAATCATATAAATAAAATAGATTAAAAAGAGTTTTTGAATTAGAATACAACATTTTTCACCATTCATTAAAAATGAACTTTATCGGAAAAATACCAAAAATACACACAACGTAAATTTTGATGTCCCGATCATAAAGAATACGTTTATTTTAAAAAACCTGGCTTATAATATTGTCAAATGATAGATTTAAAAATGGTTTTCCATTAAAAGGCAGTAAAACAATCTTTTGAAAATATTAGTGTATTCCATGCTTAAGATTGGATTTATTTTCATTTTAAGCCTCTAAAACACTATCTAATTCATTAATAGGAATAGATAAAAATATCTATTATTCATTACTTACTTGGTATGTTACATCTATTATGATTGTTTTAATACGAATGTTTATATTATGTTTAAACCTTTTCATATGGGGATTCAATTGGACATAGAAAGTGACGAGCAGAGCCTGCAATAGCATCTCGATGCATTGGTAGGTCTCATGATAAAAACATATGTCTTGGAATATGGCCTTGAAAAAATATAATTTGTAGTCTTGGAAAAAGGCCTTGACTATGTGGTTATGATGTTTGGCATTATGCATTCCATTATTATGAAAGTGTCTATTGATATTGCATGTGATTATTCGACAAGTAAAATTTACATGTGAAAAAGTAAATTCAATTATTTGAATTTATATTTTCTATATTAAGATAATTTTCATGTTTAAATTCCCTTTGTTTTATTCTTACAATACCTTAAATTTTAATGCTTATTTATGAAAGTTTCCTATATATTGTTATCCTTATAGAGCATCTGAGCTCACCCCTTTCTATGTTTTTTTACCAAGATGCGATGAAGTATATTATGATTGACCTGTAGGGATAATATATTGGATATGAGTGTGGCCTATGGAGACTATGTTTTCAATGTTTTTTATTTTATAATTTAATGTGAAAATTATTAATGTATCTATTAATTCTAAGGGTAATGAACTAATCGGTCTTTCAAGACTTAATCTTTTGTGATCATGCTAATGTTATGTAATAATGCACCGACTCTGGGTAAGTAGGGTCAGGGTATTATAGTTGGTATCAGAGGAAGACTATTACAAACCTTTGAAGCTACATTTAGAAAAACTCTAATTAGTTAAAATTAGCCTAAGATAGACTTTGAGGATTTGTATAGAATATTTTCCTAGAATTTTGGTACTGTATAGATTTTGTGAGTTTTTCAGGCAATAAATCACTGTCTAGATATGAGCAGGTAGAGGTAGATCTGGCACAAATGTACCTAGGGGAAAAACCTGAAAACATAGCTTTGATCTAGACTTGAACGAGAACTGGTGCATAACTACGGGCCTTGCTGATCTCTTGGTTAGGACACAGTTGGGTATATGTTTTGGATAATTATCTTTTTCTTTACAAACCATTTTGAATATTTTATGAGTATATTCTCCTCAAATAAATCATATTTGTGATTATGGATTACATCCCTAAACTGTTCAATCCATGTTAAGTGTTTTACAAGTTTGGAGTTATGTATTGTGATTCCTAAACTAATATAATCTATGACGTTGTTTAGAAATGGCGCCTAGTGGAAAGATTGGAATATGTGTCAATGCACCTAATCCATGTAGGGATTTCACTCCTACTCAAGATAATTATAGTGGAGCTAGTGAAGCAACTAGTGCTGATCAGCTTATCACTATACTGGGAAAACTCAGTCTGGTTATGAATAATAACCTTACCCATATAGAGCACCCTGATCCACAATGCGGAGGATCAATGTTAGACCAGTTAATGAAGCAATAAAAACCATCATCAAATGGGAGTACAAATCCATTTGTAGCCGAGCAATGGATAAATTCCTTAGAGAAAATATTTCATGCTTTTAAGAATCGAAAAATAGAAAAAGTTGTCATGGTAGTTAATCGCCTCACAGGAGATGCAGATCAATGGTTGTCCATGATTCAAAACACAAAGGAAGACGATGAAGTATAAACTATGGAAAGGAGGGTGTTTAAAGATCTTTTCCTAGAAATATACTTTCCTCGTGACCAACGAGTGGATATGGAATAAAATTTCTTGAGTGTGAGGAAAAAATTGGATGAGAATGTCGCAAAATATGAGGCTAACTTTACATGGTTATCAAGGCATGAAGAAGATTATATACATAACCCAAGGAGTAAGATTGATCGATTCATTGATGGGTTAAAACCATTTCCTCTTAGAGCATTAGTATCAATATCCTTCTCATCATACGTAGATATTATATTATGTGCTATTAATATAGAAAAGGAATTCAATATGTCTTATGACATTAAAGAAAAGTAGGAGAAGAAGAGATCTACTAACCATTTTGGAAATGGAAATAAGGGGAAGAAGGGAAAAGTTGAATATCCATCCGGTAGTAAATGTGGGAAGAAACACCCTAGTACATGCCAGAAGGAAATGGGAGTCTGTTAGAAGTATGGTAAAAAAGGCCACCAAGCTCAAGATTGAAAGGGGAAGAAAAAGGCGGCCATTGTTGAATGCTACAATTGTAGTGAAA
The DNA here is from genome assembly GCA_963277665.1 of Viscum album. Taxonomy (NCBI): domain Eukaryota; kingdom Viridiplantae; phylum Streptophyta; class Magnoliopsida; order Santalales; family Viscaceae; genus Viscum; species Viscum album. The sequence goes on from OY728128.1 coordinate 299,232,814, forward strand.
AGGAGAATTATGCAAATGAATATCCTAAGAACCATGGGAACATACCTTATAAAAGGAAAAGGGTGCAAGGACAAGCATATGCAATCATTACTGCTGATTTTGATGCTCTGAAAGATGTGGTGAAAGGTAATTTAATGGTTTCCTCAAGAATAGCCAATGAATTATTTGATTCTAGATCATTGCATTGTTTCATATCTTCCCAGTTTTCTATGAAAATTAGATATTTTCAATTTGACTTAACAAGGGAGTTTTCAGTAAAAACACCTAAGGTATGTATCATCGCAACAATGTTTTGTGAATCAGTTCCCATTATGGCATATAAATTTTTTTTATCTACTGATCTCATCGTCATACCCATGATTGAATTTTATATAATCCATGGTATGGATTGTCTTACATACCATGTTGTGAAAATTTATTGTAAGAAGAAGGTGGTTACAAGTATTTATGATGATAAGAAGTACCTTATATTTAGAGCAGAAACGTCACAACCTGATTCTTATATTGATCCACCCCCAGTAGCTCTACTAAATTCAATTATTGAGGAGGATGAGAATGAAAATGTTAATGGAGAGGAAAATAATGTTCTAATAGAGTAGATAACTATTGTGAATGAATATTTTGATGTGTTTCTAGAGGATTAACCTGGACATCCTCTAGAACGATAAATTGAGATTTCCATTGATTTTATTCCTGGTTCAAGGCCCATATCAAACCCCCTTATATAATGGCCATTGTGGAATTAGTGGATCTAAATAAACAACTAGAGGAATTTAGTAATAAGGGATTTATTTTCCCTAGTGTTTCTCCTTGGGGATCCCCAGTCCTTTTTGTTAAAAAAGACGGATCTATGAGTTTGTGCATTGACTATAGGGAGATCAATGCTATAACAATAAAGAACAGGTATCCCCTACCTCACACAGATGATTTATTTGACAAACTTCATGGAGCTCAATATTTTTCAAAGATTGATCTTCGATATGGATATCATCATTTTTGTGTGAAGAAGGAAGACATTCCAAAAATAGCATTTCGAACCGGGTATGGGCAATACGATTTTACAATAATGCATTTTGGTCTGACTAATGCACCCTTTATTTTCATGGATCTAATGAATAGGTTTTTCAAGGAATATCCTAATTACATTGTAGAGGTATTTATTGATGATATCCTGGTTTACTCCAAAATCTATGAAGATAATGAAAATCACCTGGGCACCATTCTGAAAACCCTCAGATGAAATGAAATATACGTAAAGTTTAGAATGTGTGAGTTATTACTTCACGAGATTTCTTTTCATGGATATATAGTCTCTATGGATGGAATATATGTTGATCCTTCAAAGACCAAGTCAATCCTCGAATGGCCAGCACTGATTAGTATAACTAAGGTACACAGTTTTATTTGTTTAGCAGGTTATTATCAGCATTTTGTTTATTATTTTTCCCGATTGTCTAACCCATTAACCAGTATCACACATAAAGGGGTTACATTTTTTTTGGAAAAAAGAGTTTGAAGAATGTTATGATGAATTTAAGAGAACATTAGTCAATGCTTCTATCTTGACTCTACCACTGAGGAATGATGGGTTTGTTTTTTATAGTGATGCATTAAACAAAGGACATGGTTGTGTACTTATACAGAATGATAGAGTAATTTCCTATGCATCCCAACTGCTAAAAATTCATGAGAAAAACTATCCTACTCATGATCTTGAGTTAGCAGCTATAATATCTTCTCTGAAAATATAGAGACACAATCTCTATAGTGAAAAATGTGATATTTATACAAATCAAAATGTTTTGAATTATATTTTCTCACAAAAAGAACTCAACATGATGCAAAGGTGATGGCTTGAACTACTCAAGGATTATGATTGCACAATACAGTACAACCCTACGAAGTAAAATAAGGTGGCAGATGCTTTGACCATAAAGGATCATGGAGTTATGAAAAATATGAGAGTAGAAAGGGATATTATTTTCATGGATCTAGTGAATATGGATATTTGAATAATATTGGAAGGTGAAACATCAATACGTTTTCGAATGGTTTCCAAACCACATTTACTTGAAAGGATAAAAAGTTCTCAAGATTATGATGAGGAGTTTCAGAAGAAGATTAAAGCTGTGAATGATGGGAGATTGGGTGAATTCATATATTAATATGGTATTTTGAAATTTGGGAAGAAACATTTTGTTCTCTATATTCCGTATCTAAAAACGGAATTGTAAGATGACACTCATAGCTCCAATTTCCCTATACACTCTGGTAGCACCAATATGTAAAGGGATTTGAAAGAAAATTTTTGGTGGGAAAACATGAAGAGGGAGAATGGTGATTTTGTTTCATGATGTATGGTTTGTCAACATGTGAAAGCTAGAAGGGAACAGCCTGGAGGAGTCCTGCAACCTCTCCTCATACCTAAGTGGAAATGGGATAATATTACGATGGACTTTGTTATGGGGCTACCAAAGACTCCAAAATGGGGTGATGCAATATGGGTCATTGTTGGTCATCATACGAAGTCATGGAATTTTCTTGATATAAGAGAAGATTTACCACTTGAACGTCTAGAAAGACAATATATTAATGAAGTAGTAAGACTTCATGGAGCACCCTTATCGATTTTTTCTGATAGTGATCCCCATTTGAGATCTTGATTCTAGAATATTCTTTAGAAATCCAGGGATACTGAACTTTGTTTGAGCACTGCCTACCACCGTCTAACAGATGGACAATCAGAACATACTATTCAAACCTTAGAAGACATGTTGAGGTCTTTCTCACATGACTTTCAAGGTATGTGTGATCAATATTTACCTCTGGTAAAATTTTCCTATAATAATAGCTTCCATTCAAGTATTTCAATGGTACCATATGAAGCATTGTATGGAAATAAATGTCACACACAGACTTGTTGGGATGATGTTGGTGAAATAAAACGCGTAGGCCCCTAACTTGTTGAGGAAACAATAGAAAAGTTGATGGTTATCCAATCCCCCATCAAAGCAGCCTAAAGTAGGGAAAATAGCTATGCTGATAACCGAAGGAAGAATTTTGAATTTAAATTAGGAGACCGTGTTTTCTTGAAGGTATCTCCATGGTAGGGAGTTATACATTTCAGTAAGAAGGGTAAATTGAGTCCCAGGAACATCGAGCCTTTCGACATTCTATAACGAATTGGAGTTGTAGCTTATCGTTTGGTAATGCCTCCAAGTCTCTCCAAAGTTCACAATGTATTCCACATATCACTATTGAGAAAATACATGCCTAACCCAATGCATGTACACACCTATGTAGAAATTGAACTGGAACCCAATCTGTCTTATTGTGAACAGCTTGTCAAAATTCTTGATACCAAAAAACAAGTGTTGAGAAACCGAACGACTCGTCTGGTGAATGTTCTATGGAGAAACCATATGATGGAAGAGGCAACGTGGGAACCTGAGGAACATATGATGAAGAACTACTCGAATATTTTGTTTGCAGTAATAGTCTTGAAATTTTAAGGAAATTCTTTTTAAGAAGGGGATAACGTAACACCCCAAGAATCCACAGTACATTTTCCTTTGAATAATGCAATATCTTGCATTGTACGCCACTTTGAGATTCTTACACACCACAACCAATCAAATAGCCGTTATGAATATTAATTCCCACTTTTTGAAATTTTATAAATTTTTTCTTTCAAAATGGACTTCATTTTTAGATTCAGAATATCGAAATAAGATTAGGGTGAATTTTTTGTATTTTTTCTGGAAACATTCATTTTTTGATGAATAGTGAAAAAACACTGCATAATTTGTCAAACCCGTTTTTTTATTTCAATAATTAGTTATTTTATTTTTAATTTTTTAGGTCAAAATAGATACATAATACATATATATGTTCAATGTAAATCATTTGAGTTATTTTATAATATGTTTAAATATATAAAATTTTATCGAACTATTTTCCATCTTTTACCCACCTCCAAAGATCTTTTACAAATTTGTATAAAACATAATTTTACCAATTATGTGAGAAGAATTTCAAAAATCCGAAAGACACATTTAATATCAGAATATAAAATTTGGTTCAATAAGATGAAAACAATTTATGGAAAATAGTAACTTTTTACTTTTATTTTCCATAGTTAAAAGTAAATAGGGTTATTAATGGTAAAAATGATATCATAATTTACCTAACACAAGTCGTAATACTATTTGATAAGTTTAATTAGACCATGAACAACCATAGGATTAAAATATGTTAATTTAGGACCATTTTTATAAGATTATGACATTAATTATTATTTTATTTAAAGTAGAGATAAAAGAGTTAAAATCAAACCGTAATTACTAAACCATTTTTAATATAGGGTTATACATTAGATAAATTAGACAATAATTATTCAATATAAATATAAAATGTTTTCATATATAATGGTATTTTATTAATAATTTATATAAATTAAATAATTAAATTTATTTATGACACAAAGATGATGCAATAACTACCTTATTAATGAATGATTAAACTAATTGATCTTATAAATATCCCAATAAATCTTTGATCATACTTTTAATGAATTACATTAATTTAATAGGTTATTATGACATGTTAGGGTTGATTAAATGATTTTTTATATGTAATAGTGTTGTTATTAATTTAACAAAAACAAAATACCAAATAGTTTCAAAATTGATATAAAAGAGTTTTTAAAACAAATATTATATTATTAATTGATATTATATTCCTAAAAATATAAGGTTCTCCAAATATATTAAATAATATTATAAATTTCATTAATGAACTAATTTAGGTTCTATTGGATGTTTATAGTACGTTTATTAACCATGTAATATAAAAATACAAAGAGACATGGTAAATGTCAAACTATTTAACTAAGAGTTAAATCTAAAAATATAAGTTTAATATGTTGACCTAATCATGTATAAAGCCTTTTTTTTGAGAGTTTCTCGACCCACCCCCACATTATTCTTTAGATAATTCATTTTTGAGCCATTATAAACCGAAAATTAGTTTATTATAAAATAATATTTCATGATTTTCTAAAAGTGACCCCCATCTCTCTTTTAAATGGGCACCTCACCTTCTCTCAAATTCACACCTCAAATACATTTTTATTGGACAAACACTTCCCATGTATCCTAGAAACTATCCTCCTTTTATTCTAGGTGCATTCCTTTAGTCATAAAGACTTCTTATGAAGCCCTTTTGGTCAAATCAATAGAAAGAACCCGAAGAAGAGGTAAATATTTCATCACCTCTTTCACGTTCATTCTTCTTCCAATTCCTCTTTCTTTGTTTTTTACATTATAAAATAATAACTCCAGTATCTTATATATAATTTGATGTTATTTTGTAAATGTTACAACCTTTTTCATTAATCTATCCATCCTATAAATGACAAACTCACCAAACGTGCATATGTACGGATTACTGTCTCCACATCGTGGTATAGTTTGTTATTCAAACACTTCATTATTTGGAAAGGTATAATAATGAGTATAAATGATGTAAATAATAAATATTGAATGATAATGATTCTATATATATGATATACCATCAATTTATATACTAATTTAATATCAAAATAATGATATTGTCGCTCATGCGTATGTAAGGATTACCATCTCCACGAACGCGATTAAATTCATTCCCCATCATAATAATTAAAGAATAATTTCTATTTAATGATTTAAAATAATGTTTATGAACATAATATCATTATTTATATGAATAAAATACAACCAATCCATAAGAAACATGGCTTAAAAAACAAATCATATAAAGAAAAATGAATTAGTTAACACCTGCAACGATGATACTACATAAATATCATTAACAATGAAATATAAGAAGATCATATATGAAATCATATTAATTTATATAGTTCTATTATAATTTAATAAAAATTATTTCGCCATTATAAAATAGGGTAACCAACCCTCGATCAATGAAATGTAAAAGGTAAGGGTTAATTTCACAATCTCTTTGTTATCTGAGGTTGTTTTTACGTAAGTATCTACTAGGACTTCTTTATCATGCACATCGATGTTTCATTAAAATGTATTCCAAAATTTTTCACTATTTACTAGAATATGTTTTATATCCATTTATAACCTTTTTTACTTTTTATAAAATGGATTGAAAGGAATATTTTCGTCATTTTCCAAACAATGTACCTTATGACCTTTTCGACAAAATTATGGTAGGAATTTTTTTTAACTTTTACAGAAGGTGCGGCTATTTTTGGTCGTTATAACATCATCAAAGCTTCCCTTACAAGATTATAATAATATTTTCAAAATAAATGTCTTCTTTTATAATTATATTACTTATTAATGATTTCAATATAGAAAGATATATTTCACAAAAAATGTTTTGATTTCATCTATGTCAACATACTTTAATGGATTGTAAGATTATTTGATGTTGATTTATTATGATACAAAACTTATATATTGTATTGATGGTTTTGTGATATGTTTGAATATGGATGTGTTATTTTTATGTCATTCATGGTTTATGGATAATTTATTGAAATTTATTATGCTATTTTTAATACAAATGTTTATGTTATGTTTAAACCTTTTCATATAAAGAATGCATTGGACTTTTTATGCGACGGATGGACCCACTATAGCTCCCCGATGCATCAGTAGGTCCCATATGACAAACTAATGTCTTGGAACAAGGACTTGACAAAATCTTATTTTTAGTCTTGGGACAAGTCCTTGACTTTATAGTTATGATGTCTGGCATTATGTATTCCATCATTATGAAAGTGGCTATTGATATCACATGTTATTATTCTACAATTAGAATATCAATTTGAATAAGTAAATAGAATTATTTGATATTATATTTTCCATATTATGCTGAATTTCATGTTTAAAAATCTTTTGTTTCAGTCATACATTTCCTTAAATGTTTATACTATTTTATTAATGTTCCTGCTATATTGTTTTCCATAATGAGCATCTGTGCTCACCCATTTCTATGTTTTACTTTTTCCAGGATGTAATGAAGTATATTATGACTGACCTGCATGGATAGAATAAGGGATATGAGTGTGGCCTATGGAGACTATGTTGTTTTAGTTTTTCATTTTATAATGTAATGTAAAACTTATGAATGTATATAGTATTTACAAGGCTATTAAACTAATCGGTATTTCGAGACATGATCTTTGTGATCAAGCCAATGTTATGTAATAATTCACCGACTCTGGTTAACTATGGTCGGGGCGTTATTGAACAAACATTCCTAAGGATTCCATGACTATGAATAAGTTATTTGACAAGGGTTGAAGGGATGCGAGTTTCCACCATGGGGATATGGTGACGGGGAAACGCTGGACTTTATAGCAAAAAACTATCAAGAGGTTGAATAAGGGATAGATCTAGTGATATGAGGGACAATGTGATGTCATTTACTAAGTTAGGAAGGTTTCATGTCACTTGTATATACCTCCCAAGATGAATATTTGTCTAGTCTTCCATGTCTTCCTAATGAATCCATTTTATGAAGACGTTGAAGACCCATGTTAGGTATTGTAAATAATAGAGCCTACCATGATTTCAAAGTCACATGAGGAGGAGGTAGGTCTCATAATTGATAACCATGAAGTTTTTTGTTGTGGATTCCTATATACGAAGGAGTACCTGATTAATTAACATGGATTTATATATTGGGATGAATCCTAGGAACCCATATACACCTTGGGGAATATCACAAAAAGTGGTAAAGGATTACCATCAAGAGGCATTGATGACATCTTTATGGTAGGTGGAGGTGGATGTGACACACTTTGACATGGAGTGGTGTTAGGAGGTTGAGGTTATGTAGGCATCTAAATCTTGCATGACCGTAGTATACTTTATTCATTAGTTGTTTATAATGAAATCCCACATACCATTATTACCATATGAGTTTGCATCTATTGAGATACCCATAAATGTTTATTCTATTGCAATCCCCCCCCCAAAGAGTGATCCTTACATTATTATTATACTTATCATCACTATGATCCTCGCCTCCAAATTTAAATATTAAATTTTAGTTAATCCCAATAGAATTTAGTACCAAGGCTGGCCCAAGGGCAAGCTCGACAATCCTCAGTATTGGATAACAACTGACATGGGAGAAACCAGATTCCCTCTTCCTCTCCCACATTATATCAATAACACTTGTAGCATATTATAGTTCCTACATTTCTTCTACCATTGCACATACCCACATCCATTTATGACCTAAATTAGTATCTTATATTCCTCCTCATCTATCTGCTTCCTCACCTGCCTAACTCCCTACCTAACAACCCCTATCAATGACACTACTCTGTAGGCCATCTCACCTCACATAACCATAAAAAAAATCACATACTGCCTCTTGGAAGATGTCTACACCTACCTCAGATAGCTAAAAACAGAATTCCATATTCTCTGAAATCAATGTTAGCTTCTTCTGGTGGATGTTGGTCTTCATTGAACACAGATTTGTAGATATTAATGGAATATCATAAGGTAATATTAATTTATTTTTATCATTATTATCAAAATATTCAGGTCTAATTCCTTTATTTTAATTAGATGAACATCTCTACTCATATATGAAAATGAAATTTGTTTATACCTGAGCTTAGTTCAAGGATAATGTGTGCCCCTTTTCATTAATAACTTCACGTATAAATAAATAGGAAATTTCTTTTATCATCGATCATATTTCAGCTAGTTAAATTCTCTAACAAAATTCATTTTTTGTCTAGCATTAAGGAAAAATTCATATTGGGAGTATTTATAAATTTTTATTGCACGTGTTGAGAGTATATCATAACTTGCCCTTTCCTCGAAATAGTTTTTCTTCTACAAGGCTTTCTGGTTGACATCTCTTCTATTACTGATACATGTTCCAGTTTTACATTAACATAAATGAAGGATCCTTCTGGAATTACCACTCCTCTAAATTCTCGTCCTTTATATAAATAAATATAATAATATAGAAAACTCAAAAAAATCAAGTTAATATCAAATAAACCATTTCAAAAAATTTAAAGCATATTAAGATATAACTCATGATAGGTGGCTAGTGGGGTTGTGATCAGGTGGGTAAATCAATTAATGAGTGGATGGATTTTATTTCAACCCATTTTTGGGTTATTAAAATTATTCAGTAGAATATTTTTATTCCTATTTCATTATTTTAATAGATACAACAATTGAACAGTATTTAATATTAAATTTAATCACATTGAATGTATTAAAATATTTAAAAGAATTATAAATATATTTTTTATATAATTTTATCATATTTAATGTAAATTATTTTGAAAATTGGGCTTGAGAAATTATATTTCATGGTCCATCATTGTGTAGTACAGTTGTAGGTGGCATGAAGGATGGATATCAGTATTAGCAGTTATCACCAGTGATATATTCAGGGTACATTTGGTTATATTACATGTGGATATGTAAGAGGGATGACCTCTGATAAGGCTCAGTAGTTATTATTGTACATGTATGGAAAAAATTCTGGAGATAAATTCAATGAATAATGGTCCATTAGTAGTTATGAAAATCATTATGGGTGGAAATTGACGGATGCCTTATAGATTGGGGTTCATAGTAGTTATTCTTTTTTAAACAATAAATGTGATGGGATGGTCCACATAACATGATACGATTGGTTTATGTGATTTTAAAATTAATAAAATGGGTTTGAAACATTTTTTTACGCAATAATTTTGATCATAAATAAAACATAAAAGTTGTAAGGTTCGTAAGAGTACATGTTGATGCAGGGATTTTTATGAGATATACAAATAAAATTAAGATCCTATCATAGGAAACCCAAACCATGTGATGATGGATATGGGGTAGTCCAGGTCAATTTATGTGTTTTGTGTTTTGGTTATTTGGTTTTTAATGAGTTTGTACGATTCATGTGATGAGTCTTAAATGATTATCATATGATGTGCAGTCGAAGACCACCCAAACACAGACAGAACTATCATCTATAATCAACACATAAATAAAATACATAAATATTGTATCTAAAAACTATCAATATAATTATTATTATTCTACCTTAGTGAAGGAGAAATATTGATGAAGAACTTGTAGTAGCAAACAATTGATAACTGCCTCCAAGGGGGTACAATAGCCAATGGATAGTCAATAATTTTGCGAGTATTCTTGAATAATGAAGGGGTGTCAGCACCTTCGTCTCAGATGATGAAAATAAATGTGGGTGAAGATAAATGAGTGGATTTCTCTCAACTTTATATCTTCAATTGGATGGCTCACATCCCTTTGGAAATCCATTCATTATGCTTTTCAATAAATGGAAACACATTATCCATATTAATGTATCCATAAATATTTATTCTCCAATATCATTGAATCCTATTCAATGAGATGTCAATATAATTAATATATTCATAACATATTGCAACTAATAATAAAATTGTTTGGTATAAATATACATATATCAAATATTTATATATTTATTATCACATGTATTTGAGATATGAATTTTAAGACATGAATAAAATTCATGTTTTTAAATATACACTTCATAAATTTAATATCATTATATATATATATATATATATTTGAGCATGTTCAACATTATGATTTTGGTGGACCATTGAGTATCCACACAACTATAAGGGCCTAGACATACTGGTCATTGTAGGTGACATTCATGGTAAAGGTTTTGAAAATTATTTCCTTGATGACCATGATGGGGTAAGGTATTGTGTGGAATATAGTTCAGGAATGTGATTGTTGGTGAAGAAAATGTTAAATGAGTTGCAACACATCAACAACATGTGGAGGGAATATAATTTTAATATATTGATTTTGTATGCTGGATCAAACATACTAGTGGTGGGTATTTATTTCAAGGATGATGTAGTTACGTTGACTGGATGACACTCATGAGGTAGTAGGTAGCTCATGGGGTTGGATGGAGCACACATGCAAGTGCTAGAAAAGAGAAATTTTCTGTATTAGTAGTTTTCCATCACAGCCCAATACATGAAGTGATGGTATGGTATTGAGGTTATCTACAAAAATATTTAGAGATAATAATCTCTATCAAGTCCCTAAATATTAAATAAATCACTAGAATGTTATAACCCCTCCCCTTGGGCCATGAAGGATTCAAAACATTGTAGATACCTACAAAAGGATGTGGATCTCTACAGGTACTAGATTTATCCATGTATATTCAAGTATGCTATAATTATCTGGAAACATTTGGATATGAAATATTGTATAAATTTATGGAAATTTCCATCCAACCCTATATATTGGGAGGGGAACCCAATTTATATAAACACACTGAAGTTGAGATATATTGAGATATTCCATTATAATATTGTATTTAGAAAATTTCAAGATCTTCCCTTATGATCATATAAATTTTCATGAGTGTGGAATGATGGAGTATGGATAGTATTTGAAATTTAAATCCAGTTAGGTGATGCAAGAGAGAATGGGGAAGGCTGAGTCTTGTAAGAGTTGGTATCAGAACATGTGTTCAGGGTGAGTGTTCAAGAATGTAAAAATATGTTATGAATGATCCCAATGTTGATTCCAAGAAGGGGACCATTCCTTCCATCCCTAATATGACTAAGGGTATGTCTTGAGGGGCTTTAAATAATGAGGTTCATCTCTTTAGGATAGTGGAGGACCAGGCGAACATGTTGGAATGGCTTGATGTTGTCGACAGATACAATGAGGACAAGGAACTTGGCATTGTGGGACTATGTAATGGTCTATTTATTATTCAATATTTATTGAAATTATTTGTGTGTTATTCCATATATAATATTACTAATAATGATTCCATCATGAATTAGTCTAAAGGGGTTTTGGAACGACATGGGGGTGATGGTCAGATACTCTTAATGGAATATATGAGCCATGTGAAGAACTCTATTCTTTACATTGGTAACCATGCATATCTGTGGTGGTGGATTATATACTAATATCTAAATTAACATAGTAAGGATCTTCCATCATGGAATGAGTTCATGTAATGGGTGTATGCACCTTTATATCGCCAATGAAGCAGATTAGGGAGTAAGGGACAAAATGAAAACCTTGGAGTGTATGCGGTAGTCCATGAGTATGTGGTGGCCTATGTGTCTCTTAAGATCCAAGTATACAGAAATCCTGAATATAGTCAAATGGATTCATCCTAGGGAACCACAAGATGAGAGAGGTTTACAGACCAATACCATGACCAAAGTTGTTCCTAGAGTAGTGTGCTTGATCTAATACAAGATTAAGGTAGACCCCCTAAGTGTATTAACTACTATAAGAGAACGTGTAGGGGAGTGTAAGAGATGAGGTGGAACATGGATGCCCATGACCTAGAAAATTACAAATAATTCCCCACGGACTAACCCAAAGAATAAAACATGAATGTGCTAATTTAATGATGGGACGAATCAATGGATAGAGTTTCCCAAGGGGATGGAACTCAACTCCATAATTTAAGAGAATGATAATGTTACTAATGAGTTAAAAAATAGGGAGAAAAAGTATTTTCAATGAATTAAAAGTGAAAAACCCACCAAAGGTGACACCTAAGGAGGGGGATGATATATGAATAGGAGGTGTTGAATCATGAGACTATCACTGCAATGTTTGACATGTGAGCCACACATAACTTTATTTTACAATAAGAGTCAAGGAAACATTGGATAGTGGTAGACCAAGAAAAAAATGGATGAAATCCATGAATACCACACAAAATCCTACAAGTGGAAATTTTTTTGGTGTTACCCTTTATATTGGGGAATGGAGGGGGGATTTTGAATTTATGGTGCTTCCACTGGATGACATTAATCTAGTGTTAGGGATGCAATTATTTAAAAAATGAAAGGACATAACAACAATACTCTAAGAGAATATGGTGACCATGGAGAATATTTGTCCATGGGTGGTGAAAATGAATATTTGTGATAATCATAACATGTATTTACATTATATCATGAATTTTAATAAGGCTTTCAAGATGGAATAAGAGAAATTTATAGTTTCATTGAAGGAAAATGGTCTACTGGGCGATAACCAAGAGTTACAGAATAATGTGAAGGGTGTGTTAATGTATTTTATAAATTCCATGCCTCTGGAGTAGCATAGGAATATTTCACCCAAAACAGAGGTGGATTTTACTGTTGAGTTAGTTATAGGGGTCAAACCACCTTCCCTGGCACCCTGTCATATGGGTCCACCTGAGTTGGAGCAGTGGAAGAGGTAGCTAAAGGAGATGTTGGATTATTGGTGAGTAAAACTTTCAAAGTCATCATATGGTTCAACCATGCTATTATAAGGTTAGGATGATGGTTCCTTGAAAATGTGTGTAAATTATTAGGAATTGAAAATGTCCTTGTGATAAAAAATAACCATATCCAATTTATATAATATCTCCTTGATTAGTTTTGAAATGCATGGGTATTCACAAAGTTGGAGTTGAGCTTGGGATACTACCACTTTCTCATGCCCATGGAGGATGTTTCAAATAACACATGCATGATAAGGTAAGCATCCTATGTGTTATATGTTATTCCCTGTGGATTGGATAACTCCCCGGATATTTTTTTTAACATCATCAATAATTAATACATCAATACATAGACATGTTTATGGTTGTATACATGGATGACAATATGGTCTATAGTGAAAAAATCACAGACCATGTAGATCACTTACAAACTATGTACAAAGTATCGTGATTTCTTACCCATGTTCCATCATGATATTCCCTGCTTTGATTTTATTCCCCAGGAACAGAGCTTAAACATATTTAGGGAGAATGTGTTATTTGAGGAGGATTATAATTGTTACTTTATGAGGGATGGAGCTCTATTCTTGGGGAAGAAGATCAAAGGATGGAATATCATTATGGGAAATGAGTAGGTTCATGCATAAGATGAATGAGAGAGGACAACCAATGATTTGGAGATGTGATCTATCCTTACATTGGGGAACTATTATTGCTATTTTATCTCTGAATATCCACTAAAGGTTGATCCACAATGTAACATTCTAATGAATAATAATCCATGGGATTATGGTGAAACATTTGAGTAGCCTATTCAAGGGGTAAATAATAAGTTCAATAAAGAGACAGTATTGAGCTTGGAGGATCCTACCAAGACTTAAGAGGTACACACTGATGCCTCATTTTTTTCTATAGAGGGTGTTATTGTGTAGGAAAGATATCCCATAAAATTTGAGAGTCATAAGAGGAATTACCAAAATAGAAGGTACATGGAGAAAGATAAGGATATTTCATCAAAGATCTATTATCCTCAGGTGTGAAAAAACTACCTCTTTAGATTAATTTTTTTGGTTAGGATTGATAAAATCACCATAAGATACAACAAAACCCAGAAGGGTATGAATATAAAGTATTCCTAGTTGAATGATTTTTTGTTATTGTTTTCATAGGATTTTTTGTTTATGATTGGGATATATAATGTGGTATCTGACAAACTCATAAAAAATATAGTGTTCATCCGTATGACATATGTGGATGATGGGATATTTTGTAGGGTAAATTAAGGCATAGAGAATGTTTATATATCCAATAATTTGTTGTACTTGGTAAGGGAGGGAAAGATATGTGGAGTCTGGGAAGATGATAATATTATTTATACTATAGGTAAGAGGTTATATGTCTTAACTTGGAGGAACCTATGCAGAGAACATATAAAATAATGTCATTACTTGATATTGGAAAGACATCTTGGGTAACACTTGAATAATGCCTTACATGAGGGATAAAATTATTTTCTATGGATGTAGGTTGATTTGGAGCCCTATGTGAATAATATTATGGTATTCCAATAGGAAATGGTGGAAAATCATTTTACTGGAGGACTTCTTAATCCATTTCTCAATGTGGAGAGGCCATGGGAGACAATTATCATGGAAATCATCTATGCAATACCAAATTATAAAGGGTACGAGAGTCATATCATGGTCATAGAAATGTTTTCAATGTATACCACAATCATCCCCACTCTAGTAGACGTTGAATTAAATCTCACAATATGGATACTCTTTAATAATGGGTTTAATTATTTAGGGATAAAATTTACAACATCAATGATCAAGATCAAATATTAAAATATATGTTGTGGACTATGATCTTATTATTTTTTTGATCCAATATCCCATACTCATCATGTTTTCATCCACAAAATGATGGTAATATATAGAGGGTGAATTATTTGTTGTATCTCTACTTGAGGAACTTTTTATGTGTGAATGAGTGAGATTGGGATAAATTTATTATTATTTCTCATTCCCATTAAACCTACAAAGGAGTTAGTCTATAGGGAATAGACATTTTGAGGTGGTGAATTGACCACAACCCCCAACTACAGTAATAATAGTTCTTTTGGATAAGTACCAAGGAAGTATCACTCTAGCCATCTCAATAGAATATGAGTGGAATGAGAAGATAGACATAATGAGAACACAGGTCCACAAGGCTTCCAAGAAGATGAATATATTAGTTGATAAGGGTTTAAGGGATGTGATCTTCCATCCTAGGGAAATGGTGACAGTGAAACTCTTCCCATAAAAGAACACAGCATTCATGAGGGTAAAAAGGGATTGATCTAGTGATACGAGGGGCCATATGAAGTCATGAACTATGTTAGGGGTTTAGTATCACTTGGAGATATCTCCAAATATAAATATTCATATATTCTTCCATTTGAGCATGAGGATGTAATATCATGAAGACATTTAAGGCCCAATAAGTGGAGTTTCAATAATGGAGCCTTCCATGATTTCAAGTCATATAACAAGGAGGTATATCTCATAATCAATGATTAGATATATCGATTATGTGGAGTTCCATAAATAAAAGAGTACCTGATTAAGTAATTGGGAATACCCGAGTGAGTAATCTCCCATTTAGCCTAAAAGCTATATAACTTCCAAAATTAATATTATTTATTTCGTTATGAATAATATTTTATACCATGTGTCCAAAATCACAGTAGAACCCAAAATGACCCTAAAAATTCAATTTTATTATAAATCCTACTCTTCATCAACATGAAAATAATTATTATCTTAAACTCATTTAGCCATAATTATTAAATGAATATATCAACTAAGAATTTTGATATGTTTAAAACCACTATCTTTATTAGGTATATTATTTTCTAATATTCTTTCCATTCAATATAAAATTTTAATTGAAATTATAATTTTTATATCTTATAAAATATTTGATATACTATTAATATTAAATATAATAATTCTATAGGATGTTACATCACTTGTTATAAAAAATAGAATGGAGGAAATCAAATTTTATATATGTTGAAATAATTATCAGAAATTATTTTTAGGTATTAGTCATTTTCGGTCTACATGTTTTGCTTCCACCCCTAGGAATCTATGATTACCATCCACCTATATGAAATAAATCATTATGCCCAAAAAAATCACCATTAATATGCCACAAGTTAACAACTAGTCACAATGGTGTAAGTCTCAAAAATGGGGAGATTTATCCCTTTTATAGATCACACTAATGTATAATTATCATCCTCATCGACTTCATTTCCACAATAGTTATTGTTGAATTTTTTTCCATGAGACTCATCCTCCGTATATTTTATGATGCTTGTACTACTCAAAGCATTAGTCATACCATAGATGAATAATACTTAAAGAATTTCAAAAAACATAGATTCATGTCCACAAGATATGGAGGATGACTTTCAAACAATGAAATACAATGATAAATGTTCATGAGATGAGTTGATGAGGATGATTGTTGTCTATAACTTTCATTGGGAGATCACAATCAGTTCATTATGGTACAAATATAATAAATGTATTGTACATCAGAGGGGACCACAATTGGGGGATTTGAATTTTAGATAGTGAATCAAAATCCAAAAATCATTTTAAAAAATAATGATAGTTGAGTGTTAAAGTAATAGTTTTTTATAATATATTCTATTTTTCATCATAATATTGTACACTCTCTACTATATTAACATAATCTAAATTAAATGTCTAACTACACATATAGAAAATTTCTTATTTAGATGATGTTGTTAGCAATCCCTCATAGGAAAAAGAAATAATTAATGAAACCTTTTGAGATGATGTAAAGGTAATATTATGATATAATTTCGCAATATTAATAAAATATTATACAAAGTAACACTGATTTAATTCTCATTATTCCTTGAAATATTTGTTTATTTTATGAAATTCTTTCTAATCATTCATGATTTTCTGCACCAAAACATTCATATAATTCTTCTCCCATAAAATCATTTCACCTTAATTGTGTTGAATATATCACATTCCTTCATGTTCCCTCAACTACAATTGTATGATGAGAAATTATGTTGCATATTATCATTCAAAAATGTAGTCTTTATGTTTTCACATTTATTTATATTTATATTACTCATATAATAATTTTTTTCTTATACATGTGGTTTCTTTTGTTCGAGTTGGGGTGGTCGGTCAAACTTTCATGCAATTATACTCCAAAATATCCAAAATATTCTTCTCCCTACAAACATTTTCACCCCTTTAGTGTTTTAATTTATTAAATTACTTTATGTTCAGCCCACTTCTCAATCATATAGGCAATATTTATTTATTTTAGTAAAATCATTGTCTATATAATTAATGTATTGTTTCATATTAATGTTTAATTTATTTTTTTAGTATTACTCATATAATAATAGTTATTTTATATATTTGGATTCTTTTTTCCGACATGGCATGGTTAGTTCGACGCGTATCATGCTAATGTGTTAGTGTACTTTGAGCATACAACTGAGATAATGACAACAAAGAAATGCATCATGAATGCACATAACCATCAATATATGATGAATTCCTACTACGAATTTAATTCATTTGGTCATCATTTTACCTAATATTTTTATGTTAATTTCCTTATCATTTTATCTAATAACTATATATTTTTTCCCCAAATATTTTGGGAAGTCATATTTTTTAAAACTATCTACAAAAGCTGCAAAAGAGGTAAAATTATTCTTTCTACCGATGCTACCATGATTTCCATTTATAATGTATTTCTTTGTCGATCTTTAAAAACTATATTTTGACTATATGTTCTTATCCAGAAACCATTCTCCTTAAGAAATGATAGAAGAGTATAGGAATATCATGTTACTATTGTGGGAACTTCTTAGGATTTAATTGACACATAATATTCTTCTGCTCTTCTGGATTTTAATAGTGAGAAAAGTTTTTTTGACTCAGAACATAAAGTCAATATGTATTGTTGGATGTTATACAAAGAAAAATAATGAAAATAAAATTGATAGTTCGGACTATATTGAGACTTTGAGATATGCAGGAATCATTTTCTTCTCAATATGACCCATGGTGTTAATAGTATGAATCCAAGTCATTATTTTTATTTAAAATTGATTTTAATTTTAGTAAAAATTTAAATTGACATATTCAAAATAGATCGAACATATTATGATTGTTTTGATACATTATTACAATTATTTATAAGTCATTTGATAAGTTTATAAATAATCCTTACCTCAATCTGACACATAGTGATACTGGTATGAATATATGTGCATCATTTCATTTAATATTTACATCAATTTTAGTAATAAGGACTTCTAACCCACTCAAAACAAATAATTTTTTTCTATACTATATATAAATGACATATAAGTTTTTATTACTTTTAAAAATTAGCTTCACCTCAATATGATACATGATGTGTCCAACATGACTCAATGTGTCTTCTGTCTTTTTGAAATCTATAATTTTTGTTCAAAAAGTTTCACTCACAAAAAACTATGAAAATTATGTATAATTGTATTGATAATTTATTGCATCTATTTATATGTCATTTCTAATGTGTAGGAATTAGTCTTACATGAAACGAATACACAATGTGATTGATATAATTTATAGTGAGTGTTTCTAGTTTGAAATGAAATTCTAGTAAAAAGTAAAAGTGAGATACTAAAAACCAATAAAATGAATTTATATTATTTTGATAAATTATTAAAATGATCCATAAGTCATTTATTATGTATAGGACCTAGCTTCACCACAATCTAATAGATGATGTGCCTGGTATTACTCAATATGTCTATTATCGGTTTAAAAGTGGTAGTTTAGTTCAAAAAGTGTCACTCACTGAAAACTATGATAATGATCACATATTTTCATTGTAATTATTTACATTACTACATAATTAATTTCTGACGTCTAGGAATTGATCTTATATAAAATCAATACATGGTGTGATTGGTATGAGTTAAAGTGAGTGTTTCAAGTTTAAGAAGAAATTTAGTAAAAAACATAAGTGACACACTAAAATCTAAGAAAAAAATATTTTATTGTTTTTATACTTTATAATAATTATCCATAAGTCATTTTGAGTGTGTTGGAATCCACTGAACCTCAATCCCATGCACTATGTGACTGGTATGAATCAAAGTGCATCTTTTTTAAAAAAAAATCACGTCAATTTTAGTAATAAAGGTCAATTCACCTACTTTAACCCAGGAAAACACATTTATATTGTTTTGATACATTAGTAAAATGATACATAATTCATTTGGGATGTTTAGTAATCACCTGCACCTCAATCCAATGCATGTTGTGACCCCTATGACTCCAATGGTGTATCCTTATTTAAAATTTACATCAATTGTTTGTAAAATGTACAAATAGCCTACTCAAACCATGAAAAGAAACTCAGATTGTTTTGATACTTTTGGAAAATTTTTCGTATGACATATTTTACATTTATTAAATATCCACACCTCAATTTAATGAATGATGTTACTAGTATGTCTCTAAGTGCATCTTTTTATTTAATATTAACATCAATTTTAGTAAAAAGGGCAAATGAGCTCCCTAAAACCGAGTAAACACATTCACGTTTTTTAAATACAGTAGGGAAAATGATCCATAAGTCATTTGTTATGTGTTGGAATCCTCCACACCTCAATATGATGCATATTGTGATCGGTGTGACTCCAGGTGCATCTTTACATTAAAAATTGACGTCAATTTTAGTAAAAACGACATCTAACATACTCAAAACCGAGAAAACACATTCATCTTGTTTTCATACATTAGAAAAATGATTCATATTCCATTTGAGAACATTAGGAATCAGATTCACCTTAATTAAATCCATTGTGTGACTATTATTACTCCACGAGTGTATTTTCAATATATAAGTGTCATTTTAGATTAAAACGCACATCACATCGCCAAAACCAAGAAAACGGGCCTAGATTTTTTTCCCATCATTATATATTATATTCCTTTTTTAATTTACATAACATTTTTACCTTTTACTTATTTAGTTAATTTCCATAGATATAATTCTTGAAAATGAACAAGAAATGGTGCCACATTCTTCAATCAGCCGTAACTCAATCTGATATATCATGTTCCTAATATGACTCAATGATTAGTTTAAAATTAACACTTTCTATTTATTTATTTATTTATATTATTACTAACAAACGAATTTTTACTTTTTTAGGTGTATTTTTTTCTTGAGTAGGGGTTAGGATCAAAAGATAAAGGAAAACATCTTTTTTAATGAATGTAATAACTTTTACTAATGTAATTGTATAAACCAATGTTTTAAATGTATATAATATTATTTTTTTAACTTTTATTTATGTTGTAAGTTTTAATTAATTTAAATTATTTATTGGTAAATTATTTTTATTATTTTTTGGTGTTTTCTTGTTGTGGTGTGTTACTATAGCACACCACATAGGTGTTGTAGTGTTCTATTGCAGCACCCAAAAGTATTACTCTTTATCATCTCGTATATAATTTCTCATAAAGGCCCCCATTATCAACAATTTCTTACAAACAATAAAATAATTGGGATTTTAACCTTATTATGGTAGTCATCACTTCTCTATCACTGATAAAGGAAAATTTTAGCACTATTAATGTCCTATTTGTTTTAGTGCAGCATGGGGATAAGGTGATGGTGAAATTGTTGCCTTAGCTTCAAAAATCATTGAAGAGTGTCAACAAGGGATTGATATAGAAATAAAAGGGACCATATGAAGTCTTGAGCTGAGTTTGGGAGGTTTCATATCACAAGTATCTATCTCCGGAGATGATGATTCATATAGTCTTCCATTTGATCATGCAGTAGTTTTATCATGAAGACGTTGAAGACACAAGCACTGGGGTGTAAAAATTGAGCATACTGTATGAAATATTCATGATATTTGGGGGTGGGTGTCACACCCTAACACATGGAGAGGTTGTACAATGTTGAGGTTCTATAGAATAATCCATTTATATTCCAATGGGTTATAATTCCCTAGAATATTATCGATATTTAATATTGTATAATTTTAAAAACATTTATATCCAACCGTATATAAAGGGAGAGGCACCTAAATTGTATCGAGAGACAAAAATTTATTCTTTCTATTACAATCTTATCTTGAGAGCTTATCAAGAACATCACTTATGATCCTTACTTCTA
Source organism: Viscum album (assembly GCA_963277665.1). Taxonomy (NCBI): domain Eukaryota; kingdom Viridiplantae; phylum Streptophyta; class Magnoliopsida; order Santalales; family Viscaceae; genus Viscum; species Viscum album. The sequence continues at coordinate 299,254,372 of OY728128.1, forward strand.
TTGTGAGGGTTGAATTGTTAAACTTGGTTAGGATTTATGTGATAAATCCAGTCATGTTCTTCATTATAGCTTGGGTAACACCAAGCCCTACAACTGTTTTTGAAAGACAAATATTGGGAATGATTTATTAGTTAACATGTAGATATGTGGGAGGCATGACCTCAAGTGTGTTTCAATATGACAGAGTGTGCATAGAGGGATAAAATAACACCAATGTCCTATTGGAAGAATGTATCCATAGTATTTTGGTCTACATATAGGGGTAGAAACTAAGAGACACCACATAGATTAGGGAGTGTTGTTGGACTTAGGAATAAATAGGAAAATGTTATGGGATAAGACACATAATTATAGGAGAAAATAGTAAAAATTGAAAAAAGGTTGGGGACTTCAAATTGATGTAAAGATGTAGATAGGAAATAAACCCTTAAAATTTCAAGTGGTTGTTTGTACTCTAGTTGATGTTGGGATGAAGACGATATTTTGCACATAAAATTAAAACATCATCAATGGAAGCCTAACCTTTAAGGGTGGGATATTGGGTTTTCTTAATGAAGTATTATGTTTTGTGTGTGGGAGTTTGGTTATGAATGAATTAGTAAGCGGTTGGATATTATTGGATCATCACTCATATACAAGGCTATTAGGGGATGGAACTACTAACTATTGTACGAAAAAATCCAGGATACAAATTTGACATATAGGTCATAGATAATATGAATGAGGTGGGATTTTCAGTGGCTTATCATTCGATAACATGACTTACATTGATGGAAAATATAATGGAGTAAGTATGGGTCAAGAAGTAGCATAGGGATGATTTTTTTCCTCTGCAATGGTTGCATGATGGTGTTCACATTCAGTTGGTGATTATTTTTTCATAATATGAATGTGTAGAAATCGACTGGTCATAAATCATGAGGTAAAAAATGATATATGTTTTTGGATAGAGTGCATAAATAAGATGAAAATATGATGACTACCGATATAAAAAATTGTCACTAATGAAATCTTTGGGTATTATTTTTTAATGCATAGGCATATATATGACATGCATGACATTATGTGGGGCTCGACAAGGCCAATTTACTATGTAGGGATAGAATAATAAGGATGATCTTGGGGAAGAATACATCAACAATAGTCAGGAACACATATATCTGAATGGTGAAGTGAAGAAACAAATTGTAAAAAGGGGAAGAAAAATCAAATTGACACTAGGATGCCTAAACAAAATGTACTATACAAATTAACAGGGTGTTAAGAGTTCTAGTTAAGGAAGGGATAATAATGGGATTCACCCTAAAAATCTATACCTATTTTATATAGTCTAACACTTGGGAGAAGTATATTGGGTTTTTATCATCTAATTGTGTGTTCTGTGTGTGTGTTGTGTTATGGGGAGGGAATCCATGGAAACCCACAATCATCATAAGGTGGGAGGAAGTATCACATGACCCACTACACAATAACAAAATAAACATTATATTAGGGGAAAATCTTCAAAGAGAAATATAAATATAAAAAATAGATATAAGTAAAACCCTATGGTAAATGTACCATGAAACTAATCATAATGAGAAAGATGAAAAAAGCAAGACAGGCACATATGATATAACATAGTTTAGAACATTTGATCCCACTCAATGGAAAAAATACCACATGCACCCCTTTTATGATTAATCAAAGAAAACTGACCATATTAGCTTATAAAAATACAATTAAAGAAATAAAAATAAAAAAAAGACCCAAAATAAAGGATTTATTTTATAGTACTCATAAAATAGATGGAAACAGAATGAAAAAAAATAACATGTTAAAAAATATAGAAATAATAAGTAAATTAATTCAAAACACATATACTAGGGTTTGACCACACCTCTTAATGAATCCTGAAAAATATTTTCCCACCGCTATCATTCTTCTTAAAACTCTCAAAAAATGAGCAGTCTATTCGAACCAACATTCTGGAATCAGTTGCAGGCCTCATCGCAAACATGGCCACAAAAAATTCTTTACCACTAGTGTGTCACCATCCATACACTCGATCTACCATGGAATTAAACTTCTAATAGATTTCTAATTGTGATTATATCTTAACAATAAATATAATCAATAAAAAATAGAAAAAAATCCATTTAAAAAACACAAACGCCATCATGACACATGTTCTAATGATTAAACTTCGATAGAAGCCATTGTAACAACTCCCAAATGACTATGATTCAAATAAGATATGTTATAGAATGACTATGTTTTGAAATAGGAATGTTGGGGTCATCATCATGCTATGTAAAGATAAATATCCCTTCTTCTCATCTGTGTAATGGTTGATCTATTTCTACATAATTGTTTCTCAATCATAATGTAAGTGTAGCACAAACAAAACCTTACTCGCATAGTGGTACCCCAGCTCATGTAATGATATCCCCCACTATTCCTCTTCAACATAATGGTGGACCTATTTTCATTTAAAGAAACACTACCAGAACTCTCTTCATGTGAGGGTAGCTGAAAATTCACATAAAGGCACCACACATAGAACTGAGGCTATGTAAGTGTATAAAGACCCTTAAATAAAGGTTACTCTACATCTCTAAATCTTATGAAAGGGAAATAACCAACTTTTATAAGGCTAAGAACCACAACACATAAGAGTAAACACACCTCAGGTAAAGTTAACCTACTTTCACATAAGGGTAAACTGAACCATATGTATATGTAAAATAAATAATCCATAAGTTACCAAAACGAAAACTTAATATTAATAAAACTAAATTAAAGTGGTAAAATTAAAGAATGGGTTTATTCATGGCATAAAAACCCATAATATTTTAATTTTAAACATAAAAAGTCAAATTAAAAAAAATATCTACCATAAAAAAATAATCTGTATTAAAGATATGACTGATATTCTTATATTCCTATACTAGCCTAACATGTTGTCTCATTCAGCCAGTTTTCACTAATAAGAGAACCCCATGCTCAATCCTGGTCCGCATAATCTAACCAAATTCATAGCATGTACAATACTCAAGCATGTCTACTTGTACTAAAACATCCACTACTAAAAACATCAAAAACATGTTTATAAACCAACAATAATCATAGAGAAACATTAACCGTGATTCCTAACATCACTTATGTGATCTTCCATATCACATACCTATAACAAGTTACACAAATTACATCATAGGTCTTCATTAACTCTCATATACCTCCTGGAGAACCAAAGAAACCAATGAAGTATCCAATTCATCAGAAAGAAAGAATCATGGAAACCATCAATGCTAAGTATAATAAATATCAAAAGTGAAACACCTATTAATGTAAGAAAAAAATAAAACAACAGAGGATATAAATAAAATCGTACCCTTCCAGGAGAAAAGTCTCTAACTAGTCAGTAAGATCTCTGAAAATATCCATAACCTCAACTTCTCTTCCAACTATGGGCCATAGAAATCACATACAGAGTCAATCTTACGAAAACAAAAAAAACCCTAGAGATACAACTACTCAATAATGAGGGATAATAGAATGAATCATAGAAACTCAACACTATAAAAATTAGGATATACCACATTATTCTAGGCCATACTATCCCTATATGGGTCCTTAGAGATTTATATATTAATGTGTCAAATTTTACACACAAATAGCACTTTAACTTCTTAAATTCACTAAATTTTCATATATTATCTTTTACATTTAGGTTGACCCTTCACACTAAGCTGTTTAGGACTAAGACTAACCCCACATCCCTCCACCTTCAAACCATGAATCTGAAGATCATTGATCATGATAAATAATTGTACGTTCTCTAAAGTTATGGAATCCATACCATGAATCACATAATCTCTAAGTATTTTTAATGATTCATCTATGAAATTCAAAAATAAACAAACATTGTCCTCATTAATAATTACGGCACCCACATTAGCTTAATTTGATGGCCACATATTAAAAAGATATTAATGATACTTCATATAATTAATGGGGTCAATTTTAAAATTATAAATATACATTTTATTTTTAACCATCCAAAATGAGATATAGTCGAGTAAAGATGCGTATCCTTTAACCAGATTACAATGTCCAAAGTTTCATGGAACACATCTCTCAAAAACATATCACCAAGGTTCAAAAACAATAGGGAATGAGACTTATTTAAAATATTAGGGTGAAAGTCCTCTAGATAGGTAATATAATCTCTTTTAGGATAGATTATGGTGGTATTACTCCAACACCCTACCAAAAAATTCATCAAATCCATTGGAGATAAGAAGAGAATACATTTTAACACTCCATAAATTGAAATAATTCTCTCCATTGAACTTATCTACCTCTAAAATAGTCTAATGCATATTTAAACAAAAATGAACCATGCTCTGATTTCACTTTCTAGTTTATAGTATTGCCTTTGTTACACCTAAATATCCCAAGGACGGAACAATTGTCACAGTGACCAACACAAAAAGAAAATTAGATCTAAGGAAATACATGATACCCAAATAAAAAGAAATACAATGGGAGAAAAAAAATTTAATGGTCATAGTATAATAAATCAAAAAATAATGGGAAAGATAAAAAATGAAAATAACACATATTATAACGGTGTTTATAACTTTTGACCCAACTCTATGAAAATAAAATCATATAAACCCCATTTTAATATTTAGTGATGAAAACATACCATGACATGTTATAAATAGTGAATCGTCGAAATAAAAAAAAAATTCAACCTAGAGTTATTATATGATAGTAATTTTGAAATAAAAGGAAACAAAAATCAAGAAATTAACAAGCCATAAAAGATAGGTTTAAGAAGAAAATTATGTTGAAACCCCATTACCAATGTTCAACCTCACCTATTGATGAATAATCAAATGTTAGTCTCCATTGCTATCATCCTTCTCAGATCACTAACATGGACACAAATAAGACCTCACCAATGGTGTGTCTCTTTACCCTCACTCAATAAATCACATCATCAACATTACTTGATCATTCTAACTATTTTCATATTCTAAATAGAAGGTGGATCAACAACTTAAAAATGATGAAACAAACACCAATAAAAAATTCCAATAGAATAAGTACACATGGTCAAATTGGGAGCTTTAAGAATTAGCTTTTGTAACAACCACTATTACAGATGTGACATCTAACAATAAGAAAAATGGCCATTGATAGTGATAACGAATCAATTTTATCCCAAAAACTATTAGGGGGTACCCTTTATCAGTGAAAAAAGTTCTGATAATATACACCCTTTATTTGTGCTTTTCATAGAACTAATAACAGCCCAACCTACTATACTATGTAATTTATAAAATAACACTATGAGAAATAACCATTGACCTTTGTATGAAAAATATATAATTTATATGAAATATATTGTACATGATGAATAAAAAAACACTACTACATACATTTCAAACAATTTTAATATAATTAAATTTATAATTATCTAGAAATATTTAAAAACATTAATGTTTCATCTTTTGGAACATACGAACCCCTCTGAAAAATACATGGCCATTTTATTTATTGTTGAAAAAATCATATATACCCAAGAAAAAGAATCCAACTTTGTAAGAAAAAAATATTATGTTAGCAATACTATAATGAAATTAATTAAACATTAATATTAAATAATTAATTGACAAATAAAAATTTATAAAAAAAAGACACCCATGGAATTATACAAGTCACACAATGAATCTTATTAAGGTTTGGTCGATTCAGTCATGTCAATAATAAGTTATATATCATTTTATTAATGTATAAAAACAATATAAACGTGTCTTAGTAGTATTTATTTTGTAACCTTTTCTTTTTACTAAAATTAATGTCCATTTTAAATAATGACACACTTGGAGTCAAAACGATCTCACCATGCATCAGATTGAGGTGAGGCTGAATCATACCTATCAAAAATTACATAGGAACCATTTTATTAAGTTATCCATACATTTTAAATTCATTTTATAGGTTTTTAGTATGTTAGTTTTGTTTTTTTACTAAAATTACATTTCAAATAGGAAACACATACTTTGAGTCACATTGGTCACATCATGCATCAGTTTGATGTGATACCACTTCATACACATAATAATTGACATATGAATCTCTTTATTAAATTATCAATGAAATTTGATTTTTTTTTCATTATATTTAGTGAGTGACACATGTTTTGAACTAAAATAGAAATTTTATAATGATAAATGACACTTTGAGTTAAACAGACCACAATGTGCATCATATTGATGTTCAATTGATTTCTACACATAACAAATGACTCATGGATAATTTTTTAATGTATAAATCAATATAAATGATTTCACTCAGTTTTTAATATATATGTAACATCCCAGATAAATAAATAATATGAATTTTTCATATTTATTAATTTTTGAATTAAATATTAATTTTACTTTAAAATCGTTTCTATGTTCGATAGCGTACCTGATACGCAACAACGAGTTTCATTAAAATCTTATGTTGTACACTAATAATATATTATTATTTTAAAAGGTAGTTAACTCCTTATCGTTGTATTGGAGGGAATGAACGAAACTAACTAAAATATGATTATACATGTTTGTTAAATGTATTTACATTTATCCAATAAAAATTAGAGGCTTAAAATATGAATGAATCTAATTTTAAGCATAATTTACATTAAAAGGACGATTTATCGCCTTTTAATGGGGAACCCTTTTTAAATCTTTTTTTTTCACTTTAATACATTCTATTTGACTAAATAAAATCCTTCTTTTGAATGGGGACATCAAAATTTACTTTGTGTAAATTTTTGGAATTTTTCGGATAAAGTACATTTTTAATGAATAGTGAAAAATATTGTATTTTAATTCAAAAGTGAAATTTAATATAATTTATTTATATGTTTACATTATCGTTTAAATTGGTTTTATAGTGAAATTAAAATATATTTTTACCATTTAATCCAATGTTTGTCATTGTAATTAATATCACTTGGAAATTGGACATAAACAAGTATCAATCTTTTGATAGTTATTATTTCATAAAAACATGCTATTTGTTTTGTTAACGGGAATTAATTTTAAAGATAATTAATGCCACTTCAATGTTTTCAATTTGGAAAAATAGACATCATTTTTTATTTCGGAATATCAAATATAGCTTAGGCTGATTTTTTTGGTATTTTTCTGAAAAAAATAAATTTTTGATGAATACTGAAACCACTTAGTAGTAGTTAAAAAAACTGAATTTTCATTTTAATGAAATTTTACCACTTATATTAATTGAATATAGAAAATATGACATACATGGTTTTCATCAAGAAGTAAAATGTTGTTCAATAAGATGAAATTGTTTTTGGTGAATAGTATATTTTGACTTTTATTTACCGCGGTTGAAGGTAAATATGGTAATTCATGGTAAAAAGAATATTATAATAATTCAAAATTACATTAACACTTGTACATACCCTATTGGTTGAGTCATTTACGACCATAGGCATATTTCAGTCGATTTTGGGACCCCATTGAGCCACATGGGAGTGATAATGACAATTTGGATTAATTAATTTAATGTAAAGACAAAATTGACATTAACAAAAATCATTTAGTAATTAATTTTTATATGGTTTTTTATAAGTCATATTTTCGACTATAAATATTTATTGGAAATATAAAAATATTTCCTACATTAATCTATTTTTTTATATTTTTCTGAAAACAAATAAATTAAATTATTAATGACATAATAATGATGTAGTATTTACCTCATTAATAAATCATTTAAATAAATAATATTATAATGATTAAAATAATATCCAAAACATGTCATATTCTGATGGGATTATTTTATTTAGACCACGAGTCATCCAATCTTCATCTTTAATGATTTTTGGACCATTAGAAACTAAATATTATTATATAATAAAATAATAGTTCCACACTTTCATAAAGAGCCCCTCCCCCCCCTTATAAAAGAAGACCACTTCTAACCATTTCCTCACATCTATAATGCATTTTGGCACGTCCAAACTCGGCCAAATTAATCTCCCTACATCCCTATACTTTCCCTAGAAGCCTTACCTTAGTTAGAAGGCACTTCAAGAAGTCCTTTTGGTTCAAACCAAAGGAAGTTACCAAAATTAAAGGGAACCGTTTCTCTTAAATTGTTTTCTTTTATTTTACTTCTCCAACCCCTAAAATCTTTTTATTAATTTCATTTGTAACAACACCAGTATCCTAAATATACTATTATTTTGATATGAGAAGGATTCAAATTACATATACCCACACCTCCATCTAATGTGTGAAAACATAATGTTTCTATAGATGGAAAACTAACGCCTCACGAAACGATGATTGTTCGATTATCTCCTACAACCTCTCATGGTGGCCATCATGATGGCACTGTATTTATATATGATATATATTATGTTTATGTTTTCTTTATGCTTATGTATTTTCTATTTATATAACGCCTTTATTGTTTCCATAGTGGGTAAATACGATAATCTCATTTGAGGAAGTGCGGACTACCGCCCCCTCAAAGTGATGTGACTCGTTAATGCCTTATGTGGGATGTATAAAGGATATATTTAATGATATTATATATGATATTATACTCTAATTATAATATAACTATGTATCATTATGTTTAAATTCTATTAAAATAGGAAATATAAATGAAAGTAGAGTTCATGCGTACGTACGGCTTACCGTCTCCATGAATGATGCATTTCATTTCATACATCCATATGTCATGTACTTTTATAAATACATGTATATGAAGGATATATATGATATATATGATATATAAATCATGAATATCATTCAGGATATAATGAATGTTTGACCACATGAACAACATGTCATTATAAGAAGTCCATTTTTGACTCAAGTACCAAATATCGACAAAACAAACATTATTAACTTAAATGGTTTCATAATGTTTATAAAATTTTAATAAGTGATATAAAATGAAAAATAAACATGAAAAAGGTTCTTAAGAAAGTATAAATTAAATTTAGTTTATTATTTATGAGATTAAAGAACGATTGAGTCCAGTCAGACACAATGTAAGGGACTTCGTCTCAATCTCATTTCATTGATGCATATTTTGTTTTAATACACAACTTTGTTTTATATGACGTATAAAGAACCTTGAATTTTCCAAGGGAATATTTTTCTATGAAGTGTTTTACTAAATGAAAAAAAGGAATGTTTCTTTTAACGTAAGTGGTGACATCGACCTTTTCTGCCACCGCGAGTATTATTTTATCTTTGGCTTCCACAACAAGCAGTAATGTTTTTAAAAGAAAATAAATACCATATACTCTTTTTTTATATTGGTATTGAAAATGGTTTTGATAATATATTAGTCATGTCAATATATTTAAGTGATTGAAATGTGGAAATGTTTTCCTTCCTTTATATTTTTTTTCATTCTTATGATTTTATAATGGTACTTGGACATTTGATGGCTGGTTACGTGATAAATAAAATGACGGGTGGTGTCGTGAATACCAGGACAAGTTGTTATGTTATAACCACCAATGCATTGGGTATGGAAGTCAGCCGTATGGCTATTCTATTTAGTGATATGTGTGGAAGTCGACCGTATGGTTATTCCATTTATGTATGTTTATGTCCCAAGTTACCTTTATATGTTATGTGTTCTTTATATGGGTTTTTTCGTAATCTGTTGGATTCAAAAATGGTAAGTAATGATCATTTATTCATTGAAGAGTATTTACTACTTCATAAAGGTGAAAAGTATTACTTATGTTAAATTATTCATGTTTTACTTGTTGTTTTGAAAAAACTAACAGTTTTCCTTCTTTGTATCTCTTACTATGTTTTTTATTATCATCCCATGTTTTTGAAATGTTTTTCACAGGACATAATGTGGAATAGGGTCAAGGATGGGATCATGGAAAATTCATGTTTTCTAAAACCTCGAACTAGACATGACTCTTTTTTTCAAGAGTTTTTACTTTATAAAATAAATGGAATCTGTGTAGAGGTTCCTACTTTGTATTCTATTGAGATGTAATAGTTATACCCTAATTCTCTGAAACTCTAAACCTGAAAATATCCTCAATGTGAATTATTCATTTAATTCAATATTATTTGATGTTTAAGGATGGGTCCTTATAGATGGTATCAATGGTCGGTTTAGATAACATTAGAGGTTAGGAAATTCTTTATGCATAAGTGACATTACACTAATTGTTAGGATTTCAGAAAGAGTCCTAGTTTTATTAGATAATGTGAATGCATTTAATATTACCTGAATAAGTATATCATAGACTTTACCCTCCTCATAAGATATTATATGGTGATTTTACTGATATACTCACACTGAACATTTTGGTTTTAGTAAATGGATGGATCTAGCAGGCACGAAAGTAATAGTGGATTTAAAGAAAACTGTTACGGTTTTCTGAACGAGCAACTGAATGATATGGGAGCTTCATTGAAAACTCTTGTGGTTATTCTCAACCAACTATCTGGAGTCATGATTGACCACCTGAACCTTAGTTGATTTTTATAAGGAATCATATATGCGAGACACAAATCCCTATAGACGTTTAGGTAATAATCATAATGGTAAGTGTGTTAAAAAACTTATGTGTCAATGATGTGGAAAGAAACACCTAGGAAAATGATTCAAAGGGATAGAAAGGTGATATAGATGAGGCAATGAAGTTTATAAAGCAAGAACCAGCCATGGAAAAAGGAAGCATATAATTGACTCTAGGAAAGGGAAGGAATTCCTTTCTGAGGGATCAATTGAATGGTCTAAATGTTGTGTGAATGGTAATTATGAAAATACATGTCCTATGATTATGTTTTGGGAATGGGATCACCAGGATCATACAAATAATTATTTACCAATACCTAATGTCATTCCGATTGAGAATGAAGAAACTGACAATGAACAATGAAAGGTATGGATTATTTTTTAACATATGTTATCATATTATTGAATTCTTAGGATATGATTCATGATTTTGTTTATAGGAAATAAGTATTTTAGAATAAGTTTGAAAGGAATGGATAATAGATAATGAAGAATATTGAAGGATAAATAATTCAACATATAAGGGATTCATGAGTTATGGTAGAATTTAGGATGGTGAAATACTTAAAAGTATTAAAGCTCTTCTAATGATGTGATTACATTAGAATACTTTTTATAGTATTTGGAACCCTGATGTTTGATATATGAAAATTTTATTCATGGAATAATTATCTTCTCTTTTGTGTATATAGTTATAAAGAACCATTTTGGTTAATATGATCCTCGAATTTGAGGCAATCACCGGTTAATACATTTTGGGATGCAAAAAAAAGTTATTAGATAACCTTCGTGGTTAAATTATGTTATGGTTATTTTATATGAATTTACCTCTTTTTGAGTAATGATATAAAATTATATAGTTTTTTAAAAGGGACAACACGCAGATCGTGTGACATCTCGTCGCGTCGGACGAAGCTGCTGGAATCGAACCCACAACCAAAGTGCGACTGGTATTTATCGCCTACCACTAGGTTATGTGAGGTCCCTAGTTAGTTTGACTAAATATTTTCAGTTAGATGATATTATGAATTAATAATAAGTCATTTTTGGGTTATCTACGGAAATGATTAACCTATCAGGGTGGATATGTGATTAGGTTAATTACTTTTCAATATGAGACTTTATGAGTAACTGATGTTATTTGGAGATAAATGTTAAGATTTATCATGGAAGACTATACGATTAAATCCTATGGATATTTGGGTTTAAATCATAGTTTGGATTACTTTGAATAATTTTTTGGACATCTGTTTATTGAATGGTCTTTGATGAACCTTTGGTTTTATTGGACAAATTTTGGAGATTAAGAGTAGTTTTTATTTTTTTTAAAGATTAAACTTTTGGGTATTATCTGATCTTGTACTGACCATTATGGTTTTGGTTAAGGTATTATGACATAAGAGATATATAGTTCATCTTTTTTAGATTAGGTGATTCTCCAAAAGTTGATTATAGAACTCTTAATCTAAACAAGTCATCCTAAATACTCATCTTTTGGAGAAAATATGAGTTTGTGTTAGAAATCTAGTAAGAGATGAAAGTCTACATGACAAGTAAGTATGTTTCATTATGTTTTAGTTATGCTCATAATTAAATTACTCAATGAAAATTAACTTAAAACAAAAACTTTATATGTTAACTTTTCCTACTAGGGAATAAAATACCGTTAGCCCATCACATGATTGTGATTTTCTGATTGGTAACTTTCTCCTAAACATGGTTTCTACCACTCTCCATCAGAACATGACCCTTTTTTTCTCTTCCATATCCATTTCTTCCAAGATGGAATCCTAATATGAGTTATCTCAGTTGACCATTGTGCTTATCTTTCTTTCGTTTAAGTGATTGTTTTACTGACTCTTTTTCCGAATAGGGACTTTCAATGAAGTTTCCAAGAACATTTTTTAAATTGCGAGGACACAATTCCGAAAAGGTGGGAAGGATGTAACATCCTAGGTAAATTAAGAATATTAATTTTTCATATTAATTAATTTTTTAATTAAATATTAATTTTACATTAAAAGGGTTGTTATGTTCGATAGCGTACCTGATATGCAACAACGAGTTTTTTGAAATCTTATGTTGCACATTAATAATATATTATTATTTTAAACGGTAGTTAACTCCTAGCCATTGTGTTAGTGGGAATCAACTAATCTAACTACAATATGATTATACATGTTTTTTAAATGTATTTACATTTAGCCAACAAAAATTAGAGGCTTAAAATGTGAATGAATCTAATTTTAAGCATAATTTACATTAAAAGGCCGATTTATTGCCTTTTAATAGGGAACCCTTTTTAAATCAAGTTTTGGTCACTTTAATACATTCCATTTCACCAAATAAAATCATTCTATATATTGTGGACATCAAAATTTACTTTGTGTAAATTTTTGGATTTTTTCCGATAAAGTTCATTTTTTAATGAATAGTGAAAAATATTGTGTTTTAATTCAAAAGTGCCTTTTAATATAATTTATTTATATGGTTAGATTATATTTTTAATTGGTTATAAAGTCAAATTAAAATATTATTTTACCATTTAATTCAATTATGGTATTTTAAATTAATTCCACTTTGAAATTGGAGATGAACAAGTATCAATCTTTTGATAGTTATTGTTTCTTAAAAACACGCTATTTGTTTTGATATTGGGAATTAATTATAATATTAATTAATGTCACTTCTATTTTTTGAATTTGAAAAAATAGACATAATTTTTTAATTTTTAGTATCAAATATATATTAGGCTTAATTTTTGGTATTTTTCAGGAAAACATCAATTTTTGATGAATAGTGAAACCACTTAGTGGTAGTTAAAAAAACAGATATTTCATTTAAATGAAATTTTACCACATCTGTGAATTGAATTTCGAAAATACGATATACATGGTTTTTATCAAAAAGTAAAATGTGGTTCAATAAGATGAAAATAATTTTTTTTTGAATAGTAACTTTTACTTTTTTTTACGGCGGTTAATGGTAAATAAGGTAATTCAAGGTAAAAAGAATATTATAAAAATTCCAAATTACCTTAAAAATTGTCCAAACATTATTTTTTGAGTCATTTACGACCATGGGAATCTTTGGGTCGATTTTGGGACCCCCATGAGCCACTTGGGAGTGATAATGACAATTTGGATTAATTAAGTTAATGTAAACACAAAATTGGCATTAACAAAAAGCATTTAGTAATTAATTTTTATATGGTGTTATATAATTCATATTTTCGACTATAAATAGTCATTGGAAATATAAAAAGATTTCATACATCATGGAATTTTTGTTAATTTTTAGGCAAAAAATAAATTAAATTATTTATGACATAATAATGATGCAATATTTACCTCATTAATAAATCATTTAAATAAATAAGATTTTAAGGATTAAAATAATATTCAAAACATGTCAAATTCTTATTAGATGATTTTATTTCAACCATGAGTTATATTATCTTCATTTTTTATAATTTTTGGACCATTATAAACCGAAAATAAAATATATAATAATAGAATAGTTTCACACTTTCTTAAAGAGCCCCTCCTCCCCCTTATGAATGAAGACCACTTATAAACAATTCCTCACACCTATAAAGCATTTTCGCTCGTCCAAACTCTGCCCAATTAAGCTCCCTAAATCCCTATCCTCCCCTTAGAATCCTTACCTAAGGCATAAGGCATATCAAGAAGTCCTTTTGGTTCAAACCAAAAGAAGTTATCCAAATTAAAGGTAACAATTTCTCTTATATTGTTTTTTTATTTTACTTCTCCAACCCGTAAACAGTTTTTATTACTTTTTTTGTAACAACACCAGTATCCTAAATATACTAGGTTGTTGTTATGAGAAGAATTAGAACTACAAATACACACACTTTCATCTAATGGGGGAAGAACATAATGTTTTTGTGGATGGAAAACTAACGCCTCACGACACGATGATTGTTTGATTATCTCCTACCGCCTCTCATGGTGGCCATTATGATGGAACTGTATTTATATATGATATATATTATGTTTATTTTTTCCTTATTCATCCGTATTTTCCATTTATATCACACCTTTATGGTTTCCATACTGGGTAAATACGATAATATCATTTGAGTAAATGCGGACTACCGCCCCCTCAATGTTATGTGACTCGTTAATGCCATATGTGCGATGTATAAAGAATATATTTAATGATATTATATATTAAATTATACTATAATTATAATATAACTATGTATCATTATGTTTAAATTCCATTAAAATATGAAATAGAAATGAAAGTAGCGTTCATGCATACGTACTGCTTACTGTCTCCACGAACGGTGCATTTCATTTCATTCCTGCATATGTTATGTACTATTATAAGTAAATGTATATACTGGATATATATTATATATATGATATATAAATCATGAATATCATTCTGGATATAATTAACCTTTGACCACATGAACAACATGTAATTATATGAAGTCTATTTTTGACTCAAGTACCAAATATTGAACAAACGAACATTATTAACATAAATGGTTAAATAATGTTTATAACATGGTAATAAATGATATAAAAGGAATAATAAACTTGAAATAGGTTCTTAATAAAGTAGAAATTATCTTTAGTTTATTATTCAGGAGATTAAAGAACGATCGACTCAAGTCAGACACTAGGTAAGGGACTTCGTCTCAATCTCCTTTCATTGAGGCATATTTTGTTTTAATACACGACATTATTTTATACACTGTATAAATACCCTTGAATTTTCAAAGGGAATATATTTCTACGAAGCATTTTACTAAATGAAGAAAGGAAGGTTTCTTTTAACGTAAGCGGTAAAAACGTCATTTTCTGCCGCCATGAGTATTATTTGATCTTTGGCTTCCTCAACAAGCCGTAATGTTTTTAAAAGAAAATAAATACCATATAATCTTTTTGTACTTTGGTTTTGAAAATGGTTTTGATAATGGATTAGCTAGGTTAATATATTTAAGTGATTGAAATGTTGAAATGTTTTCTTTCCTTTATATTTGTTTTCATTCTTATGATTTTATAATCGTACTTGGACATTTGATGGGTGGTTATGTGATAAACCAAATGACGGGTGGTGCCGTGAATACTAGGATTGGTGGTTACATTATAACCTCCAATGCATTGGGTATGGAAGTCGCCCGTATGGCTATTCCATTTAGTGATATGTGTGGAAGTCATCCGTATAGTTATTTTATTAAAGTGTGTTTATGTCCCAAGTTACCTTTATATGTTATGTGTTCTTTATATAGGTTTTATGGTAATCGTTTTGTTACAAAAATTGTAAGTAATGATATTTTATTCAGTGAAGAGTATTTAATACTAAATAAAGGTGAAATGTATTACTTTTGTTAACGTATTCATGGTTTACTTGTTGTTTTGAAAAAACTAACAATTTTCCTTCTTTGTGTCCATTACTGGGATTTTTATGCTCATCTCAAGTTTTTGAAATGTTTTTCACAGGAAATAATGTGGAATAGGGTCAAGGATGGGAGAAAGGAAAAGTCATGTTGTCTAAAACCTGGAACTAGACATGGCTCTTTTTTTTCAAGAGTTTTTATTTTATAAAAAAACAATGGAAACTGTGTAGAGGTTTCTACTTTGTGATCTTTTGAGATGTAATAGTTATGTCATAATTCTCTAAAACAATAAAACTCAATAGATCCTCAATTTGAAATATTCATATAATTCAATATTATGTAATGTTTAAGGCTGAGTCCTTATAATATAACATGTCATTTTTAGTAAATTTAATGTCAAATTTAATAAAATGACATAATTGGAGTCATATCAATCACATTGTGCGTCAAATTGAGTTATGGTTGACTCACACACATAAAAACTGACTTATTAATCATTTTCCTAAAGTATCTAAATAATATGAATACATTTTATGGTTTATCAATACATAAATTTTTCTTTTTCCTAAAATTTATGTCAATTTTAAATAAATTCGTACAGTTTCAATTATACCATACAAAAACTGTATCATAATGAGGTGTGGTTGATTCTTAAATGTCCAAAATGACAAATTTATAATTTTACTAATGTATCAAAAGAATTTGAATGTGCTTGCTCTGTTTTTAGAATTTCACTTGTTATTTTTAATGAAATTAATTTCAATTTAAAAGAAAAAGACACTCATATTGTTTTATTGGTCACAATGTGTGTCATATTGATATAATATTCATTCTAAATTGTTATAAATTATGTATTAATAATTTTTATAAAGTATCAAAACAATCATATTGAACTTTTTAGTTTTCAACATGTCACATGTTCTTTTTATTAAAATTAATGTTGGTTTTCAATAAATAGACCCAATAGGAATTTTATTGGACTCACAATAGATTTGAATATGGTGAGGCTGATTCCAAAACATAAATAATGTCATATTTATAGTTTTTATAATGTATAAAATTAATCTGAATCCATTTTATTGATTTTTAGTATGTCACTTGAGTTTTTTTTATTAAAATGTAATTTGAAAATGGAAACAAACACATTGAGTCATACCGGTCACATCGTTTGTCCGTTTGATATGAGACAACTTCATAAAAATCCAGAATTACTTATTAATCATTTTTATAAATTATCAGGACTATCTAAGAGAGTTTTCAGGGTTTTTACTATGAGAATCGTTTTTAAGTACAATTTCAATTATAAACAGATAATTGAAACATTGATTCAAATCATGAACATCATGTATCAGATTGTGGTTTAGATTTTTCCTACGCATCAAAAATGAAATATGGATAATTTTAATAATGTATTAAAATAGACCAAAAGCATTTTATTGGTTTTTAGAATTTTAGTTGTCTTACTTTCTTAAATTACTGTAAATTTTAAATAAAAAGATGCACTTGGAGTCATATCAGTCACACCACACATCTGAGTGAGGTGTGGCTGATTCATACATTCCTAAAATTACATATGGATCATTTTCATATACTATTAAAACAATATGGAAAAATGTTCTCAGTTTTGAGTATGTCACTTGTATTTTTTTTAATATAATTACATTTTAAACAGAGAACATATACATTGAGTCATATAAGTCACTTCCTAACTCTGTTATAAGTGAGACTTATTACTACATGTTAAAAATAATATATGAATATATTTATAGAATTATAAAAACAATCCATGTATGTTTTCATTCTTTTCATTAACTGACACAATTTTAACTAAAATGTCAATTTTAAAAACATAATGGGTATTTTGAGTCATTCTGATAACATTGCTTATTAGATTGAGGTGTTCTTAATTAATACACATAAGAAATGACATAGTGATATTTTTATAAAGTATCACAACAATCAAAATGATTTTTCTATGATTTGGGTTGGCCAATTTCCCTTTTCACTAAAATTAATGTCAATTTTAATAAAAAAAGTAGCACTTGGAGTCATATAGGTCAAATTGTGAGTCTGATGGAGGTATTAGTGATTACAACACATCATAAATGTCATATAGGTTTTTTATTAATGTATCAATATAATATGAAGGTATTTTCATTTTTCTAAGTTTTTCACTAATCTTTTTTACCAAAATTGTCATCGTAAAACTAAAAATACACACTTTGACTCATAACGATCACATCGTGTGTCAGTTTAATGTGACACCAATTCCTACACATAAATAAGGAATTATAAATCATTTTCTTAAATTATCATTAAAATCTATGTCTATTTTCTTTGTTTTCATTGAGTTACACATTTTAAACTAAACTGCTGATTTTGAACTCATAATATACACTTTGAGTCATATCGGTAACATCCTGTATCATATTGAGTTTTTGTTGATTCCTACACATCAAAAACTAAAAATAGGCCATTTTATTAAGGTACTAAAACAATATAAATAGTTTTGATCAGTTTTGAGTTTGTTAGTTTTCTTTTTTACTGAAACTTATGTCAATTTAAAATATAAATAGTCCCTTGAAGTCATACCGGTCACATCATGTGATAGAAATAGATGTGGATGATTCATACATATCCCAAAGTCGAAAAAAATAATAACTACCAATTTCAAAACATTTTTCATTTTCTTTCTTAGTCTAACTACCAAAACTGCTTATTGACATGAGATTCTTAGCAAACTAACATTTTTCATTATTTAAATCATTGATAATAAAGGAATCTCATGTTCCAATTATAACATGAGAAGTCACTATAATTAGTACATGATATTGCTAAAATCTTTTGAATTACAATGTGAATGGTTTTTTGGCTAACTCATCGACTGAATATGCAGTTTTTTCATCTTGACAAAGATTATCGAATGAATACACAATGATATATAGAAAAAACTAAATAAGTATCAGATAAAAATGACAAGGATATTAACTTACAAATTGTATATAAAATGATCGAAAAATTAATTTAATAAGTACTAGATATTCACATTTTCATTGTGGTTTTATATATTCAGGACCCATTACCCCTTTTCCATTATCTCAGTTTCAGCCTTGAAGTCCAATATAGAATAAACATTAATAACATTGAAGAAACCACCCCAACAAGAATAAAATAACCCACCTGTATTTGAAGGCAATTATTATGTGAGTAATAATAAAAATAAAAAAATTAAATGTAAATGTGAAACAATCTATTACTTATATGAAAGTTGCATATTTAGTCTATTTGTGTACATTCTTCTATCAAGAATGTTTCCCATTCATTTTTAACAAAATATTTGTTGTATAGTGAATATGATATTTTCATCAGTCATATTTGTACCAGAAAAATATAATTACGCGACACATTAATAAATATTTTAAATGAAATGTTGATTATCTTTGAAAATGCATCTTCAAGGATGCTAGATTGTTGATGGAATATGACCATTCTCATAAATTTACCTACATAATAACCATAATCTTTTAAACTTGTTTGTTTCAGACACTATAGAAATATTGATAAAAATATATAAGTTTTTTTTATATATGGCTGGATTGTGAAATCATATTATATACACCCTGGAACTTATCTTATTATAGAACGCTTCAGGGTCCTTGTGTGCATTGTTTTTCCTTATTCCCCAATTTTGATGATATTTATAGGCCACTCTATCAAAATAAAATTCTCATTAAAAAATAATAAAAAATATATAAATTGAATTTTAGTTCTAAAACATTGGATGTAGTTTCTCTAAAATTAGACAACTTTATCACGTGGGGATAGTTTTCTTGGTTATTAATGCATTGAATCTGGGAATTAAATCTTTGGATTATTAAAGTTGACCGCAATGAGAATATAATGATTTCTAAAAACCCCAAAATGAAAAATTAATGACAAAAATGATAATATATTCGATATGATTAAATTGTAGTGTTTTACCCCTAAATCATTGGTATTAAGAAGTGTCTATCTTCTGTAGGTTTTCTTTAAAATGATTTGGCCTGATCTATCCCAATTTCATTATTTTTTTGGATACTATTTCTTACTATTCTGTAGAGGTGACATGAGGAATAATGAATCCAGAATTATTCTCATTTGGTAATCCCTTAAATTGGAATTAATTTATATGCCTACAAAAAATATGAAATGTATTTAGTCATAATTAATATATTATATCACCTTTTATAAAAAACAATCATGAAAGCATACCTCATGTATAAATTTACAATTGATGATCCAAGACATTTATGGTTTAGTATTTCATTTACATTATCAAGTGAAATGTCATTTGAAACTTCCTCTCCATACATTTTTTATTCAAAATAAACAATGTTACTTCTACCATTTTTTAACGTCATTTCTCCATGAACATTTAATTTTAGTAATTGTGGATATTGAATAGGTTGTTTAAAGATTATTTTAGAAGATATTTTCGAATATTTGGTTGATCCTATAAACGGTTTTGAGTGGACCTTTCATTTAACCCCCTTCCATTTATCTATCAGTAACAATATTCATTAGTTAAAACATTTATCCATTAAAATTTAATGTGTTTTCCTAAAAAATAATTTTTAAATGAATACCTATTTATCGACATCTATTTTTACAATATCTAATGGGAATTTGATGAATGATCCAATAGCTTCATCGAATGTAAAAATATATTCGTCCTGAAGTGGAATGGGTAGCATGGCGCTTGGCTCATGAGTTACACTAATAATCACTATAATATGACCTATTGAAAGTGGTATATTTTGTATCCAATCATCTTGAATATTTAACACCATAGATTTTTATACTAGGCGATGATTGGGTGTTGATAAATATAAACCATGGTCATTTTCACACTATTGAATATATGTACAGGAATCATATCAGTGTCTATCTGATTCACATTTCATTAAAAAAATTACTATAATATTGTTACCCCAACTAAGACGGATCATTGAGGGGAATAGATAGATTCAATACTAGGTGGGGTGCGGAGAATTCTTCACAGAATGTTTTTTCTTGAGTTGTGTCTTCTCTTTTCTCCACCATAACCATTTCCAAAAATGCAGTATTCAAATGAAAATGCTATTCCAGGGAAGATATTCTTGTTTTCATCTATATAATTTATTATCTGTATCCTCCTGTTTTTTCTCAAAATATGTTTGTGGTTTCATACCAAAACCCACACCTCTAATGTGCCCTTCACTACAAAATAATCAGATTTTCAATGGTATTTTAATTAGGGGTGGGTTTAAACAAAAATTACAAAAGTTGGTGTTGGCATTCAACCCCTGTAGTTTTAATTCCTTAAATATAAGTTTCTCATGAAAATCAATGAATGTATATTTATCGGTGGTATATTTTGTTTTATTTTTATGAAAAGAAATGTTGAGGATTTAGAGGTGTTTTAAACATCCATCATAACCTCAATATTTTTTTATAGTAAAACTATAAAAAAACATAAAACAAATTTCTCTAAATAATAATGAATTTATATATTGGTTGTTACAACCACCACTAAAAATAACCATTATTTAGCAGCATTTAAAACAACCACTAAATAATAATATATATTATTTAGCAGTGGTTTAAACAACCAGTAGATTCTATTTTCTAAAAAAATTAAGCTATAGAATCTAAAGCACCATAAAAGCAGTCGCCACTGAATTAAAATGCACTATTACAATATGGAGAGTTCTAGATTATCATAGAATGTCAACTGAGTCATTTTTTCTTTCACCATTACCCCTGATGTCACTAATATGTCAAATAATATTGATAAACAAATAAAACCCAGAATGCACCTCATTCTATCCAACACTTGCCTACTACCCAACACATTCCAAATGATGCATTCAAAAGAATCCATATAAATCAATTGTAAAAAAATGAAAAAATAGACATCATGATCACAGAAACAACAAGAATTAATTCAATAACACAATATATATCATTGTCCAAAAGATCCCATTTTATCTATTATACAAAATTCATTCATATTTATCCCCTTTTCCCACAAAATGAAAAAATATCATTACCTAATTTTAAAAATCTTCACCTATAATGACAACATCAATCATTAATAAATTAACTCTTCTTGACACCCTGTTAGTTTCCTCATCCACTTCCTATTACTGGAACCTACACGACCATTATATTGAAAATTAAATAGCATTGTATATTTATATTTAGACATAAAACCAATAAAACATTGTTAACTAAATGAATTTAATGTTATGTGATTTAACTTCCCACCAACATTCATCGATGCTATATGAATGGATATAGATCTGATCATCATAAAATATAAATCAACAAAAACTTTCTACAAAGAAGATATATGATCCCCATGTTCAGGAATTATTCTTTGCATAGTTTCAAACACACTGTTATCATCTCACAGAATGTAGTTACTACAACTAGCAGTAGATGTTGATGCAATATTTGATTTCATTCCATATAACTCATATGGTAATGGTCTCAAACCCATCTCGTGCACTTGACTCGGATTCTCCTTCCCAAGGAGTTTACCAACTGGGTCATCCTTGGAGGTTTTGAAAGAATGTGTGGGATTTAAATCCAATAGTTCATTAATTTTTGCATATAAATAAAATTTTATTCATATTTTATGCAATAAGGATTGACATAGTGACAACTAACAATAATTTATTATAATGAAAAATGATTTTTTACCCCAACTTCTTTGGAAGGCTCATTAACGTAACTCCCATTATATTTTTTATGAACATCCCACCATAGTTCTTCTTGGGAGACTTAGTGCCCAAAACTTTGTGACTGTATTAAAAAATGATAAATAAAAAATTTAATATATGAAATAGATAATATTTTATTATAATTATTTAATCAATTGAAAATATTACTAGATTCAATCAGTTTGAAGAAAAATTCTTTGACCTGATAGTGTGAGGGATGATTTTCATTGATTGACTTGATTTATTCTTCCTTGAAACATTCTGAAATAAATAATATGTAATTTAATAGTAATATATGCAATTTCACATCATTTTTATATTCATGTATAAATGTAAATTGAGATTAATATAATTTTATATATTTAAATACCACATGCTTCTCATGATGAAGAATATCCACAAAATCATTTCATTGCTCTCTATGTACCCCATTTGTTACCTTATCATAAAGTTGTAGGGTTACAAATGAAGTATCATTGAATTACTTCCATAATATCGATTTAAAATCCTTATATTTCTTAACCAAATTTTTTAATGTCCACTTTCATGAAATAAGATCAACAACAAGAAAATGAGAAGGAATCTATACAAAGTGTTTAATTTTTAAAATATTAAAATTTAATAATGAAATGACATTCAATTAAACTATAATGTATTAAAATTAACATTATCTCTGAATCAAAACATCATTTTTCCAAGATTCAGGCATATGCCTCCAATCCGCATTCATAATAAGATGTGTAACTTACTGTAATTCCAGTAGGCCTAGAATCTAGCCAAATAATCCAAAGGTGTTATCAGTAGGGACCCCATAATAGTTAAATGAGACAACTATATTTAGTCAATTTGGATTCCAAAGATGTAGAATTTTCATATCTCTCTTCATAGTTGCATTGTTTCCATGTTTTATGAAAAAAAATTCTGTTGTATAAAAAATCTTCAATAACATTATTCATTTTAAAAATTGTACCTCTTACTATCACCCTAAAATATCCCTATGAAGAAACTGGAATGACGACCATATCCCTCGATGTTGAGGTTGATGATTGTGAAGGTGATGGATGAGCTATTGATGGGACACTAGCATAGGGTCTTCCAGAAGATGATGGAATGGAAGGTGTGTGAGAAAATATAGGGTGGAAAGTGGAGGGTATCACAGATATTGTAGTATGAGAGACTAATGGATCAACGTATGTCTCCATGGTCAAGGTAATGTTAAATAAGAGTCAAATGAACTCAATAAAATGATTACCCTTGGAATTCCTATTATTTAGTCAAATAAAATTAACTTCAAAACATATATTTCAAAAAATTTACGCAGAAGAATAAATTAAACATGGTAATAAATGTGTTGTACTAAAAAATATATATACACAACTATGATAATGAATGGATACACAAATAAAATAAGTGGTTGAAAAATTAATGGATTACTACACATACTCTCATATTATCCTGAAATCATGTAATTTTCTTACTCCATAATTACATCATCTACTTTCTCCACCTTTACAAGCCTATTATTTTCAATAAAATGAAGAAAGTATATGTTTTCGTCATGTTGTTGATGTTATTTAATGTCAGAGGATAAATATTTGATTTTATCACCCATATCATACAAGTCGAGTTGTTTTGAATGAGAAACTGCACACCACCCTACATCCACAACATCTTCCACATAATATATAATTTTCTCTTTGCGTTGATAAGATATACAGATCATGTAATTCTTGGTCACCAACATCCATCGAATATGATAACTTCACAGAAGTAAATTTCTAGGAATCTCTTTTAACACCTATTATAATATTGACCCAATTTCATTTGAATAAAATAAATAAAAAATTCATGTGGTTGTTTAATTAAAAAAATTGTCAAATTTTTATAATATCCCACTTTCGAAAACATGAATATACCACTATTCTTAATTTTCAAATCCTCTTTCCGATTGAATGTACGATATATAATTACATTCACTTTATAAGAATCAAAACTTCTAAATTATTGTAAAGGGACTCTAGTAAAAACGATAAATATTATGACATCTCAGCTTGAGTATCAATACTAATTATCTAAAAATCATAATTATACCTTACTCTATTTACAAAAATATATGTTTCAACTTCATGTTCATATTGATTCAAATATTTATGAACCTACACTTCATGAAAACCCTTCTACAATATCATTATTAAAAAATATTTTTATATATTTCTCATTTTTTTTCATCCTCTCATTTATATCATTGTTTTTATTCTGATATCATTACTAAATGAATATCAAATTTCACTATTTATCAACACATATCTATGTGCCTGTAATATTTTTTTTAGTTTAACATCTGAGTGCCTCCCAACAGATCTTCTAATAGTATAAATTATTTTTTATTTCCCATGTAATTGATATTGATTTTATGTGTCATCAACACGTCCAACTCGATTTAATATTATCTCAATATAATCCTAGTATCAATAACAAAAGGAAAGACACTCCCCTATGAAATAGCATTCCAAAATAGATTTTTTAGATTAAGCTTTATTATTCATGTATGAATTAAAATGCCCACGATATCTGGGAAATAAAATAAAAAACATATATATGTATTTAATGAAGTCACAAGAATTATTTACATAATATGAAAAAATATAAATAAAGTATTGCACAATTGGATACATCCATCAATAATGTATGTGGCCTCCTAATTTAGCTTCTTGGACCAAATGAAAATTTATATGCATCATGACAGTAAAAAAAGATGGAGGAATGATCATCTCTATTGCATAGAGTGTCAATAAAAATCTATCCCGATGACTTTCAAGATCAAATGGTTTTATTGATTTCTCAAATTTTTGTATGAATAATGTTAAAAATTTGAGTACAAAAATAATAACCTTTTAAGGTAATAATGTATGAAAATACAA
Source organism: Viscum album (assembly GCA_963277665.1). Classification (NCBI taxonomy): domain Eukaryota; kingdom Viridiplantae; phylum Streptophyta; class Magnoliopsida; order Santalales; family Viscaceae; genus Viscum; species Viscum album. Next base: position 299,280,000 of record OY728128.1, read on the forward strand.
TGGTACAACCTATTGTAACAAAATATGTGAATCGTGACATTTCAATCCATGTAACCTAAAATACTTTATATAAACACACCTTGAGTTGTAACATTAATACCCATCAGATACCTTCACATGTTTTAAAATTTGAGGGCATGTATCATTATTACAATTATTCGTTTAAAAAATTATCAGGGTATACATTCCATTCACATCTTTCTAGATATAACACTTTATGTTCATTGTTTTTATATCATTATGAGTAATGAGATTGTCCTTCGAATTTCCATACTCATTAATAAATTTGAAAACAAAATATTCAGAAACATTATACTCAATGTTAACAACATATATATTATTTAGAAACAAATTAAATTCCTAATATTAAATTTTTAAAAATATAATTTTTCATTCATTATTGCATTCTGATTTCACGTGATGATGGAATTTGAACTTATTTCCCACTATCATTCAAATGATGGACCTTACCAAATTCAATTTCAACATTTTAATGTTTTTCAAATATTTTATAACCTATCAACAACTTTGTATGCGGTATTTGATCAATAAAACCACTGAATTTGGAATTGATTAGCTGAAATATAGGAGATGCATCGTGAAATATTTGATGACACAAGAAGAACCAATTATTATTATGAGGTTTTCATTCATGTTCAAAATCAAATTTACAAACAAGGAATGTATAATATGTGTAGGGGTTCAATCCAACTAAATTCCCAAGTCTAGGTAAGTCACTAATGGTCCAAATTTTAGGAGATTTTATTTTAAACAATTTTTTAGAAGATTCATTCTTTTTATTAAAATAGTTGATCCAAAAATCCTATAATTATTCAAATAGAAGCTACAAGAATACATCATTATCATTTCCAAGAATCCTTTTTAGGAATAACAACAAAAATGATGAACTTCATTTGTTTCATACACATACAAATAGAATGATTGTAAGGGATCAAAACAACTATAAAAATGCTATAACTTTTTTTCAATGTCCCAAATGGGTTGAATTTATCAGCATCTAATCCAAATCAATCATTCCTAGGATTAGATGATAACTTTGTTATAATGAAAAAATTGTCTTCCATTATTGTGAATCTATTATATGTTTCATTAACCCTTCATTTCTATAATCTATATAACATAATATCATGTGTTGGGTGGTTTCTGATCACATGAATAATATTTGAAATCGAGGATTTAAAGGATATAAACACAAAAACATTATAGGTGTCTTCCTTTTCTTATTCTTCATAATAGTATGTTGATTCAGACTTCTAACATAACCCATTTAATACCATATATAAGCATAATATTTTGTGTAATCATTTCTATTTGAATTCTCTCCCCAATAAAGCATACAATCATTGGGACACACATGCATTTTTTTAATTCAGACAATGTATGTCAACTACTTTTTTGATATCAAAAAATATAATTAGTGGTATTTTCTTCAATAAATACATCATGCAACGATTCTAATATTATATACATTTCCTTATTTTTATTACCATATAGGCATTTGATATTGTTCCACTTAATCAGAAAAGAATGTTTTGAATATTTCAAAAAACAACTATACAAATCTTGATTTCCTTCATCAACTAAACCTTGAAACACATTTTTATGGCTAGTTAAGATTTATATTAAAATAGTTTCAACATAATCAATAGGAGGATACGGTGATATCATACAATCATTATATGGTTTTCCTATAGTGTCAAAAACATCACTTGTCTAGTTTCTATTTGAATCACCCTGAAATGGTTGTTCTGATATGTTTTGATGCTGATGATGGTGTCTTTTAATGTTGAATGTGTCATTTATAAGGATTCACATTTAATTTTCAATTTTCAATGAAGTTGTGATCCCATTATTTGGATTGAAATATGTGATCAAACATTATGTAATATTCAACTCTTCATATCAAATCGAACAAAAATATTTGGAAGGTAATAACATTAATATCAAGTGTTCATAAACATCACATCTCCTTAACCATCTTGTTATATTTAAATTTAGGACATGGAAATCTTATAATCCAATCAATGTATTTATTGGAAATTGAAAAATATAAAAACTTATCCAAACCCTTAGGATACTGAGGTGTGTTCCTTGGTATTGTGATCCAACTTTTATCCACATATATCACAATGTTACGACATGTTATTAAAAAATTAAAACAAATAATTATTATTAAGTTGGAAATAGATAATGGAAAAATATTGTAGTGTATAATTTATTGGAATTAAATATATTCAATATTTAATTAAAATTAAAATTAATTGAATGATTAGATAATAGATGGGAATATAAAGGGGTGTTTTATAGTGAGTAGTTTCCCATAATTGGAAAAATGGTAATTGGTACACAAGAAACATTAATAATCAAAATTTAAATTTTATATTGGGTTTGTTTTTTAGTAAAAAATAACTTAGAAAAACAATTCATGGATTAAATCACACTTGGATCCAAATATTCCACACCAAAACCACAAAATTTCATGAATGTAATAAATTTAATATTTGATACCTTCAATGAGTGATATGTTTATGTCGCCATATAAATAGGAAATAGATATATAGTATATATAATTTAAATTTGTTTCATTCCATTTAAGAAAAAATGAATCCATAAATATTTTATATATTTTATAGGATTGATAAGTAATTATGATTAAATATGGGGTTAAAAAACCTTTTAAAAAATTACTTTAAAATTATTATACCCATGTTATATAATGACCGTGTGTTACCAAATATTTCTTTATTTACACAAATTACTTAATTTGTCTTCTATAGAACATGTTATGATTTTTTAATCAATAAAAACACATTTATGGAAACTATAATGAATATAGATAAATTTAAATCAATCATGTTAAAACCACATCTCGTATCATTATAATTTTTATCACCCTATAAATCCTTCTCACCTTTTACATTACCTAACAACTATCATATTCACATGAACGTTACAAGGGTTAAATATATTCCATAATGGGTTAGAACCATAAAACCATCATTACCATTTCCTATGGTGAATAATAGTCTCCAATAATGTTTTTAAAAATAGAATGAAATCATACAAGAGTATTACCTAATAAAATAAAAACATCAAATTGTACTTCAACTATATCTTCCACAGTATAATTTTCCAAACAAAAAAATAATTCACAACCTCAAAATATTTCATATTAATTATTATGTTTATATACCACTATGATATAAACTAACACCATAAAAATTAGTGGTTCAACTATAAATTTATTCAAAGGAGATTTGAGAGAACGGTTTTAAAGGAAATCATAGATATTTGTTTTGTATTAAAAAGTTCAATATCAACATTTTCAATGATTAAAGTACTAATGTTATTATTACAAAAAGGTTTTTACCCAATTGGTTTGTAAAGGAGTGATTAATTTTTCAATGGGAAATGTATCCTATTTGTTTTTGGGATGATTTTTCAAATAGACCATTACACTAATCACTTAAACGAAGTGATTAGTTCTATAATGTATTTTCAATAAGTGATGTCAAATCCATAAGGAATTAAATTCATAAGAAAAATAGATCAATAAATATATTAAACATATAAGAGGATTAAATACACTTGAAATCTAAATAATTAAACTAAATTCAACAACAAATAAATTTTTTATGAGAAAAGACATGGATAAAAAATAAAATTCATGGGTTATAGTGAGTGTTTATGTTAAGAGTCTAAAACTATTAAATTCATGAATTCTAAAGACTTATCTAAATCAATCATGGAAAAAGTAACGTAGTGTAAAAACTCATTAAATTAATATATAATGATAAATAAATAAAACATCAACACACGATTAAGGTAATGTAGGAACAAACAATATAGGAATACCTAGCCAATAAAGGGGATAGCATGAAAATAAATAATCAATCAATGGAACATGGTGATCTGGCCATAAAAAACGTGTAACCCTCCAACTTCAAGAAGGGTTATTAACATTAATATATTCTGATATTTCCTGATTGTAGGTAAAATATAATGAAATAGAGACAGGTAATTTAAGTTGTGGTTAGTTGAAAGATGGAATTAAAATGTTTGGCCCAGACTATGTAGTAGCTTAATCAATCAAGAACTTTCTGAAGAAGAAATGAAATTTAATGCTGAATAATAACCATCATGGCTATCTCAATAGTGAATAGTAAAAATGTAATTTAAAATTGATCATACATAAGAAAATATAGTTCCCTTTATGACAATTTAGGAATCAATAAAAAAATATATCAAACAATTATCCCTTAATAATTACACTATGAATCGAACTCAACTCCAACAACGAATTGAGTGAAGATAGCTGTAGGGAGAGGGATACGGTGAGGACGATGACTCTGGTAATGGAAATGTAAGGGAAGAAAAGTCCAGGGGTTGGGACTAAATAACTATAAAGGGCATGGGGGAATGGTATAAAACAGATTAGGAGAAACTAATGTGATTGAAAAGGGGGAAATCATGGTGGTTCTAGTGCATGGGGTCATAGGTGAAGGAGAGATCATGGGAGAGGAGTGGGTCATGGTAGAGGCCTCGAGATCACCAATGAGGAGGAGTGTTACTAGGATTCATGATCGAGGGGTGGAAGTGGGCATGAGAGCACCACTGATTGTGAGGGGTTTTCAAGGGTATGTGGTCATGGGGAGGGGGATTGGATGAGTTGGTGGGGGTGTGGAAGAGGGATCAAGAGAACCTACGTGCTAGTGTTTGGGATCTAGGCAGGGGGTGGGGGGCTAGGGAAGGAGGGTCAGGGGTGGGAGGAGGATAGGGTATAGAGAAATTGTTTTTTAATAAATAAAATAAAATTTAGAAGTAGTTTATAAAAAAACTCCATGAAATAACTTTTTTGTGGTAGTCCAGTAAACTGCTTTTAAACAACAAATATGTTGTAGGGAATACTTTTGGGGCCTCATCAAGGCCAAAAATAGTAGGTTTTCATTTAGTACAAGTGTTGATGATTCCTTTTACTGAGTAAGAAGAAAATATATGAAAATTAGTAATCATTTTTATGTAATAGAGATTTTAATAAGAACAAATTTTTATCATTTCGTACAAACACAGGATTCCCACCATTTTTGTGTGTGTTCATCTATTAGTATCCCAAAATTATTTAATTGAGCCTCCTTCTATAGCACATAGTGTGGGGTTGAAGAATCATTGTATTTTGATTCATCAATCTAAATATAAATAGAGAAACATAATTTTAATGTTTTTTCATGTCACATAAAAGTGTTACAACAGATTAAAAATGAGTACCAATTTGTTTCTAGTGAAGCATACCCTATCTTTTCTTTAAAATATTGATATGTTGATTTTTATGATATTTAGTTGATTTCATCACTTAGTTTATTTTTCATAAATAACAAAATCATTCAAATTGATGAATACAGGTATTTTCAAACAATTTATTACCATCCACACTGTACCAAAAAAGACATCTCTACTCGAAAACCAGTAAATTCATTCCACATAACATGAGTGATCATGTGTGCCTATATAAGAAGTGGGTGCATGTTTACCTTTCCCTTGAGCATATTTTAGATGAAATCACATTATAATTGTTTGAAATCCTCTGTGAATCATTTTAGAAAACTATAATACATATTTCTTGTGGGATTATTCTAATATAAAGGAACTAATCAAGGGATGATGAAGAGTAATTCAATATTATGTTTTATATTTTTTTAGTAAAATAAGGAAATAATGTAATAATGTTACAATATTGTATTCCCACATTAGTTACATAAGTGTAAGAACAATATGGTTCTAGTAATCGACATCAATCTGTACATGTTGTTGTGTGGTAAGTTCAAAGTAACTATTGAAAATGACCTTGTTGGGGTTAATATTATATCCCCATGCATTCCATTTGACCTCAAATATGAGGCATTTTATTTTATCCATAATTATTTATGACCTAGAAAAATACAATTATCCCATTTCTTATGCATCATAGGTCTTTTGTCTCCTACAATTTACTCATATTCAAGATCATCAGTATATTATTCATTTTTTCAGTAGCATTGGAATTTTAAAAATATCATTATACCTCTACACTGGGAGTAGTAGTAGGTTCAGAAACCTATTTTTCCTCAATACTGGGAGCACCAGCACAAGTAGAAGATTATTGTTCCTTTACCCTAAGAGCAGCAGCAAGTTGAGAGACCAGTTGTTCATTAGGATTGAGAGCACCTGCATTGATAGAATTCATTATCAGCATATGTATTTAAGCATTTAATTTAGATTAAATAAATTTAGTGGTGAATATATAATAACATGAGGTGAAAAAATTTATATTACAAATAATATATAACCTGATTATTGAACTCTATTTTTAAAAAATATAAATGGATTAGACAACTCAATCGAGTATCTGAATCCCCTAATTGCGGTCTCCTCTAACATATATGATCTCGTCTATATTGGGAGCACTATGAAATGATTATGATGACCCAAAGAAAGGGGTATCCTCAGTTGAATTTTAATACGGCCCTTCAATGGTTTTTTTTCGATAACAGAATAATTTACCACTTTTGGTTTGAGGGATCTAAAACATAAAATACTTGTAATTCCTTTGATTCCATTATAAATGGTTCACCTTTTTACCCTTCCTAAATGAAATATACTTTAAAGAATCCAAATTCATCTATTTTAATAGAACTCATATTATCAATAGACATGCATTGATAAATTGGTACTTAGAATGTTTTGTAATCCAAATCCCGCTTTTTTTTATGATTTCAAAGTATGAAATACTCGTATAAATTTGATTTATGTCCTTAGTTCCAGAAACATGCATCAATTCATCCACAATAGTAACTCCACAATTTTTCATGGTACTTACTTCATCTTGATAATTTTTATAGAATGTATAACCATTAATTACAATACCATTATAAAATAACACAAACACACATGTTCCTATATCTAGCAATCAATATCCTTCTAAAATTGAATCCAGATTTTCATCTAACTCATTATAAGTATTAACTCAAAACCATCATGTAAACTATTATTTTCATTTATTTGATATCCTTATTTCATCCTTTGAGTATTGAAAACCCTAATAATTTATTTCTAGGATTTAACATTTGAAGAAACATCCCAACTATTATAAAAAATTTAAAGTTGGACCCTCTCTTGTTCTAAAACGTTTATTGTGACATTGTATCTCCTAGAAATTCCTTTGTCCACAAGGCTCCTAGTTTGACAATATTTTGATAGAACAATGCTTTCCACACCAGACTGGTAGAGATTACATAATTCAGTGGCTTCCTCAACAATATATCACACTATAATACAACCCTCTAGAAGACATCCATTTTTGGCATTTCCATTAAAAATATTCATATAGATTTTTATGGGGTACATCCATCTATAGTGTACATGACCACATAGTCGAATCTCTCTCACCAAGTAAACATTAATATCAAATAATGTTAGTGAGAAGAACATTTTCAATTCATATAACATAACGTGAATTTTATTTTCCATTGTCAGAAATTTTTTAGGTATATAACATTGCTACATATAACATTCAAAAATAGATACAACATGAATATTTTATGATTGACATTCTTGAGAAAAATGAAAAATAAAGATATATGACTTAGTTATTACATAAAATCATGGTAGTAATGTGATTTCAAAACCATTAACCTTAAATCATTCATTGACATGATATTTTTGATATTTGATGAATACCCCTATGGAACCTTTTTGTCATTCATGATTTGGAAAAACTAATATGTATCCTTCCTAGAAAGAGTGTAATTATTTGGAGGAAGAAAATTACATTTTTCACCCTATACTGGTGCCAACACTTCCATTATTCTCATGACAACCATATCCAACAAAGCATTAATTATATATTTTGTTTTGATGAGTGAGTTTAGTTACATTACAATTACCCTATCACATATATTTCATCAAAATGTATAAAATCAATAAAATTCCTAGCATACCAATAATTTCAGTTTGGTGATTCAAAAAAATAGATATCTTTTTCCAACATATTTTCATAATGTTTTTCATAATTGGTTAACCAAAAGTATTTTCCACATCCTTTACATTCTAAATAAGTCGATCAACTTTTAGTGGATATGGTTTTGTGCATTATTCATAAAATACATTGAAATATGTCATCCAAAATTGATAATTATGTCATCAAGGTAGATATTTATGATGTCCTAGAAACATAGATATTGATGAATGTTTCAGCATAATTAATTGTAAAACATGTTCTCAAATAAGACACCCTTGAGTTACTTTAATGTTTTACTCTAAAAAAACCATAAGTTGGACTTTCATTTATCATCTATTTCAACATGGCTCTCAACATGAAATATTAATTTCTGTAAGCACCATGAATCATAACAACTAAATCACAATATAATTTCAAATCATTGATCAATGGAGAAAAATAAACATTAGTATCATTCTCAAGTTTTTTTGGTCCTAATATAAGCATAAATAATAAGATGTATATTTTTTTCATCCATATCAATGATGTCAAGTAATAATTTACCAATATAACTACCCGAGTACTGTGAGTGATGAGTTGAAACCCAAAAGGATTCAATCAATCTATAGATAATTCAAGTTGATGTTTTATCATCCTGTTAACATGTTCATGAAACTCATTACCTATTTTACTACACAGAAGATAGTCATATGGTTTGCATAGTTTTCTATATTTATTTCTTGTATCTACAACCCTTCTCAATTTCCTTGTAGTATCCTCACTTCCATATAGGTGTCTAAACCTTGTAATGATTTGAAAGTACCATAAAAACATCTCTAGTACCCAATTAATCATTCATGTATCAATAATCACAACACAGTAAGAATTATTTATGTTATTTGTGATCATTTTGAAATAGAATACATTAATTTGGGAAGCCATGTATTCTTTCAGATATCATACCAATAAAATATATCATTCCTTTGGCGATGTATGTTCATCTAGGGAGTTATTTATTTTTTGGGAGCATATCATTCCAAAGAGAAAGTGGTTTAATATAACTAGCATAACTCCATATGTTTCCTTCTTTCATATTATATTGTTTTAGTACAGCTGGTAATGATCTATATATAATGAAACTTGCATAAAATGACATCTTTTCACAAATGTTTAAGTTATGAAAAAAATTTGGGCAATCACGAAGTTCATCTACAATTGTCCTTGTCATTTCCCCAATACAATCTTCATCATCATTATCACATGTAATCACATAATTGATATAGTCTTATTTTGTGTCCAAACATGTAATCATATTAAATAATACATAAAATGATATGTTATCCCATTCACCAGCTACATTTTCTTTTCACTATTACTCCATAATTTATAACATATATCAATGTAGTGAAACATCAAGTGTTCTTCCAAATCTAATTGACTAATTTTTTCCAAATAACAAAAGCATAAGTATAGAAAATGGTGTTTAAATGTTTAAAATTCATGAACTTTTTCATACATGATGAACTCATTCACTCCATCTTCATACTCTTTTTTCATATGATTGGAATCCATCCATTCTTTATTCATATCAATACTATTTGACTCGGTAATATTAATATTTAACATAATAATTATACAAATGATGTTGAATTGAATATGGATATCATGAATTTCTTGAAATAAAATGGAAATACGCAAACATATTTTATCATCCCACTAGATCAAAATCAAAAACTTATTGAAGGAAATTTTTAAATATAGCTATTGAATGTAATAATTGAAATATTATAAAGTTAAAAGATAAATTATTTCAAAACACTATTAATAATAGAAAATGTGGCTATTAAATATTATAATGGTTTCACAAATAAAAAAATAAATTATTATATTTTTTAAAACAAAAATCTATGCATTTGAGAAATCATAGTCATCACATGATACACAAGGTATTTAGTACAATGATGTGTGTAATTTTTTTAAAAGGAAAAACTGACTAGATTAAATATGTTATATGTAAACTAGAATTTGAAATTTAAAAAGGTGTCTTAATGTGTAATTCTAAATTGATAGAAATACATCTCTAACTCTTTTAAGATGTTAAATTGGAATTTTATGGTATTGAAAATATGGGGAATTTTTTTGGTTGTAATTTTGGGATATAAGTTGATAATATTAAATGGGATTACATTAATAAAAATAAAAAAGAATTGCATTTTGGTGAAAAACTATAGGATACCAAGGTATTTTTCAAAAACCCCTTTGAAATTTCCCAACATAAAATATAAATATTCAATTTAATTGGTTGGAAGTTTCCAAACCAATGTTATATATCAAAATTAAACTAGGGTTACCACCATTCTTAACCATTTTACCACATGTTATCATATTAGGTATTTTAATAGGACATTTAATTTGGATTACATGGTAATCATTTTACTTATGTCACCTTTCAAGTTTCCACCTATAATTACTCTCTCATTAGTCCATGTAATGTATTTCATAGTGTCCAAATGAAGCTTTGGACACCATTAGGGATTCCTCTTATAATTCTACTCTCAATAGATTTTCATTCCCATGGTTCTTGTTTCCAGCATATAGAGATCGAGAAAAATCTTCTGGCCCTATGAAAATAGACTCAGGTGACATGGAAAGTTGAGATGTGTTGGTTCATTACATTAATTTTTTAGTTTTGTTTTTAATTATATTAATGAAATAAAAGGACATGTATTGTATAGTTTCTACTATAATGAAATTTTTATTATAGTTAAAACTTGTGTTGTACAACATCCACGTGATTTTATTTTTATAAAATTAATGTCATGAAAACCTTGAATTCATTTACAAAATTAATTTTACCTAAAAGTATATAATTGTGGTGTCTTATAACATTTGGACTAATATGAATTCAAATATTATGTCTATATTCAGTGTTTATTAGCCCAAATCTAGACAAAAACCAAGAGTAACTAAGGAGCCCCCAAAATGAAAAAAATAATAATTTACCTAAATCAGACCCATCCTTCCATGTTAGAAAAACCATGAAATTTTTAATTTATTATCATAATGAATCAAGGGAACCCTAACTCACAATTCCCCCAACACTAACTAAGCCTTTTAAACCAACGACTAAAAAAATTAAAAAAAATCACTTATTTACTTTAAGAATCTATAATCCATTACTAAATCCTTGAAATATAATCTGTTCTCAGAAAACAACCCCAAAAATCCAAATTAATTATTATCCTCACCTTTATTTATTGAATGAAGAAAAATTCAATCTTTACTATATTAACACACAAACTCCTTCCAATAAAAACATATATTCTAAATGATCATAAATTATACCCAAAACATAAAATAAAAATGTTTGGTAGATCACATTAATCCCAAACAAAATTAAACAATTCTATACCAAATTTCCAATCACATAACTAGACCATATCAATTTTATAAAATCATATTTAACTTTAAAAACCCAAAGATGATAATTAGAGACAGAAAAAATTCACAAGAATAACATAAAGGGGGGTTGGACAGACTATTGTTTGAGAAAAAAACATTGAACATGAAGAGAATCAGATAAGAAATTCATAAAAATAATATTTGAATAGAATGAATTTTGTTTTTATGGTCCAGAGTCATCAATATTTTTTAATAAAGTCACAATAGAATTGCACCAACAATTGGGTATTGCGAAGTGGTTGTGGGGTTTAGTTAGGTAGTGGGGGAGGTTATTATGGGTCTTGTAAAGGAGATAGTGGGTTTCAGTGTGAGTAACATTGGTGGGAATACAGTTTGGTGAGAGTGGTGGTGTGATGTTACTAGTGTGGTTCAAAAAGAGAAGCGATGTGATGGTAAGATTTTAGCGAGGATCAGTGAAAGCGATGGCATGGAGATAGTCAACATTCGCGATAGTTTAATGGTGTGTTAGAGAACACAGTCAGTTAGGTTTATATTAAAAAAAGGGTTATGGATTTGAGGATTTTTTTAAAAAAATCCCTCATATTGAGTAGTTTTGTTATAGTTAAAATAAAATGCATTGATAAAAAACTTTTATATTAGTGGTTTCTAGTGCTAATAAAGGGGTATATTTATTGGGACAAAAGAACTCTAATAAAGATCTAATGATAATAATTTATTTATTTTATAATATATTTGTAAAAAATTATATATATATAATATTCATTTATAATTATATGTATGAATATATATTCATTTATCTATAATTTTTTATATATAATAAATACTTTTATAAATATTTGTACGTATTTATATAATTATATATAATAATAAAATTATAAATATTATAACTAAATATGTTTATTTTCTTATAATTATTTTATTTTAATAAATATATTTAATATATTTATATTTATAATAATAAATAAATATAGACATATTTATATATTTATTAAATTATTATAAACATATTTATTATGATTTTATAATTATTGACATAAATATATATTTATTTATAGTTATAATTTTAAATGAATATATATTTATGTAAATAATTATTGGATTATAATAAATATATTTATTATATTTATAAATTTTTAAATACATGTAATAAATTTATTAATTATAAATATTTGTAAACTTATAATTATAATAATATATTTATTATAATTTTCTAATTATTTATATTAATAATATTTGTTTATTAAAAACTTTTATGGGAACTGTGAATTGTTTTGAAAAAGGATACACCTTTCTCATCGCTTTCTGCTTAATTCTGATAAAAGTCGACGCATCCCTTGCCCAGATATGTGGTAGTGGACTCCAAAACAGATACATAAAAAATTAGATACGTCATAAAATGGTTGAGTCAAAAAATGGAAATTTCAGGGTCCTCATAGTGATATATAATAGTAAATGGCCCTACTACCCAACTACACAATGGCTGGTAGAGTACTGCGTGAAGGACACTCGATCATTGTGTAAGGGTAGCACAAACAAAATGTTAGTCATATAAGGCAACCATAACTGATGTAAAGGTAGTGTGCTTCTTTAATATACCACATAAGGGTAGGCCTGATATCATGTAAACATATCAGTGTCGCTACCCACTTCATGTAAGGGGAGCAAAGAGTTCATGTAAAGGTACCATGTATATACTCAAAGCTACATAAGGGTAAAAAAACCTTAGATAAGGGTTACCATATATCTAAAATTATTATTTATGGGTAAAAAATTACATACATAAAGGTAATTTCTACCTCATATAACAGTAAAAATAGCTTAGGTGAAGGTAACCTACTGTCACATAAGGGTAAAATCAGTATTAGAAATTTTACCAATAGTGACCACCAACAGTGGTAACTATAAGGTGTCCACAAATGATAATGGTGGTGGTCACTTGGGTGAGCTATATCACATGTGACAGTCAGTAAGTAAAGGTCCTCAAATTATAAATGTATTATTGACAACTATTGGATGTCTCTAATGGTTCTAGAATAAAAACACATTATCATATTCCCACGACAGCTGCTAGTCTACATATTTTTAAAAAGTATAAATATTAAATTTTAGCATCTACCAAATAACTAAATTATCCAAAAATAATAATGTTATTGTAATATCCATCAAGATAAAATCCAAAAGATTCTCGAATAAACACAATAACATAAAAAAAATTATTGTCAGCATTATTATATCTTGAATGACTATAAAAAAGAAATCTATAGGAATCCATAGAAAAAAATAGCCTTATATCTACTTTTACACTCTCCCTGTATCTTCTCTTCACTAAACATAACCAAAAATATCCAAAAATAGTGCCACCATTATTATATATTAAGTAATAAAAAAAGGAATTATATAGGAATAAAATGAAAACCCATACATTTCTATCTCTTTGGTCACTCCCCAATCATCATCCATTATCTAATCATACACAAAAACATTAAAAAAATACTATCAGCATTTTTATATCTTGAATAACCATGAAATATAATTTTCCAAGAATATATATAAAAATCATACCTTTCAATCTCATCTAACACTCTCCATTCATCCTCTATTCTCTATGAATACACAAAAATATCAAAAAAGTACTGTAAAAATTATTATTTCATGAGTAACCATAATATATTCTATAAGCATCCAAAGAAAAACCAGACCTTTTTATCTCGTATTACACTCTCCATGCATCCTTCATTATCTATGTATTAAAAACCCAAGACAAAAGGGAATTAATTTTAATCAGATTTGGAGAGATATTTTTCAACCTAATATATTTTCTAACATTGATAGAATCAATTAAATCATATAGATTTTAGTAGATATCAATCCCTATATTGTAAGTGATTACATTATATTTTAATCCAAGTTCATGAATTTCTCCAAACATGCTGGTTGCCTCCCTAATTCTTCACTGCTTCATCGAACCAACAAGAATATTCTTAAGTCTACTCCTCCTCAAGATATAAAATGAAATAAAATATCTATTCAAATCTCCCAATTTCATTGTTCAAAACAATATGGTTCAAAATAAAATTTATTGTGGATAGGGACAAAAACATAGAAGAAATACAAAATAAATAAAATGAAGGCATTAAAAAAGGAATTCAAATATATCATTCATGAAATTGCCTATCAGGTACTCATCTAATAAATTTAGAGTCCATATAATGATTTCATATTGAATTTTTCAAAATGAGAGATCACATGTTGTTGAAATTTAGTGTCAATAAATAAAAATGTTAAAATTAATAATTTATGGAAAATGATACATGAAATATTAAATATAAACTTAAATAGATCTCAATAATATAACTAAATATTTAAAAACATGTATAAGTGGTTGGTATTTTTTCAAAATTGACATTTTTTGTTGTGATCATGATTCATTTCAACTATCTTTTTGGGAAAATAAAAACCAAATACAATGTTCTAAAAAAGTGGAATATATTTGAAATATTGTGAATAGTAATGAGTGTTCTAGGAAACTTAATACCCATACTAAAAATAAAATACAAGGATAAATAGTTGATCCTCTATTAACATTAAAATAAAAAAATGATACTGTTTTCAAGGGCACTAATGGATTAATAATCTAGAAATATAACAGTTAGTTATAGGATAAACAATACATAACAAGGAAATGAATTAATTAAACGGATTATATATATAATAGATGTGAAATTACATATCTGGTACTCTTTTTAAAAATTTATATTTGATATTCTAATAACCTATAGTGAAACTATAATGATGAGAGATCACATGTATTCCATATTAAGAGATTCAGTACATAAACCAATAATTATTATTAATAATTTTAGGAATTGTGAGTAGAAAATATTCAAGTAAAAAAAGAAAATACAATTGTCGTGTAGACACACTGCTAAGAAGGAAGATCTTATTGGAGTGTAGTTCAAAAAAATTAGTAATAAAATTTCAAGGATTATTGTTTTATTCCTTATGTTCCCAAACCTTTTACTCTATATCACTACATAATATCATATAAAAACTCATTGAAATTTTTTTAACATTTGAATTATGATTCTCAAGATTCTCATTATCGCAAACATCCATTTCATCAAAATTTATGAATTTTATAGGTTTACGTGGAATTATAAAAACGAGATACTAATATTATTATACCTCTAAGTACTCATGCAAATATTTATATGTTATTTTATTAAATGTTTTATTAATTTTAGGTTCAATATCACTAGGTGTGTCTTCGTCTTCATCTTCCATAGCTCGTTCATTATCAAAGATCATTAATTTATTTTCTTCCTTACTTATTTATATTTCTTCTTGATCCACCAATTTTTTTTCCAAATTCCAAAAAAATGTGTTTAAATCTTTTGGATGTTGTCCTAGTCTGGATCAAGTTGATCACTAATTTCCTTTATCATTTGTTTTATGTGTGATTGTTTATCAGGGTTTTGGTGTATAATGTTTTTATTATTTTCTCCCAATTGTTAGGGAAAACATGGATTGATATAGGCATGCTGCCAAGTAGTATGAAACTATAATACATAATTTACACAATAATTTTTTTTAAATTGATACCATCCCATTGTGTGATCCATTTTTAAAAAACTACCACTGAATTTACAATTTATTTTAGAAAAAACTATTTCCAAAACTAGTTTAAACAACTTAATCAAAAGTAATTGACAATGATAACAAGATCAAAATAGATAAAAACAATATAAATAAAATTAGTGAAATATAGAAGTAACAAATTTATACTTAAACATAAATAAATGAAGCAGCATATTTTGTAATTTTATGCCAAAGTAGTAGTGAATACAAAAATATGTATCAATTTTTTATTTTTTTATTTGGTTTTCTAACCACAATAAATGTGGAACTTCACATAAAAATATTATTTTTTTAATAAGGATGGAGGTTATCATGGGCATAAAAATTTAATTTATAATATCCTACACAAGCATAGTAGTAATGCTCAAACCCATCCGAAGAAGAGTGAACTGTCAAAGGGATTGTTTTTTATAACTAAGAGAAGAAAAAAGAGAAATAATGATGTTTAATGAACAAGATTGTGAAAAGTGGTGTAATAATAGTGATAAAAAAGGGTTATAATGTTTGAAAATAATAGCACCATTTATGGGTTATGGGAAAGAGGGATGAAAAATAAGGATGAGAATCATGTCCAAATGAAACTATCTATTGAATATAAAAATTTATTAAAGAATGAGTTATACAAATGATATTTATTCAAGATGGAAGTTGGTGTTTCAAATTAAATGTTAATTATCTCAACAGCTAAATACTCAACCAATTAGTCAATTAAAGTGGAAAAATAATTCAAATCAGTCTTTAGGTCTCTTCTTATTTTGAAACATCAACCATGAATAATAACTAAATTGTAAATAATAATCCACAATGAGAATGAACTAAAAATTATAAGTAAGAAATCATGCTATTATAAATTTGAAAAATAGTACCAATAGAATTCAACTAAATGAATTATAGTTGCATTGAATATTTTATAATAAAGAGAAACATAAGAATATAATGATACATATTTGACTAAAATTGTGATAAGAGACAATATGGTTCTTCTCTACCATGTTAGACATACACTCCCTCTCTCTATTTACTAATTCCTCATCCTTGAACCTATATTATCGTCCATATCATGGAAACATCACTACCTAGCCATTATAGTCCTAGTCTATGGTAGTGTCAAAGATTATTGTTTAATCCTTTATGTCTCAATTAATTTATGATACCCTTGAATTCACATGTCTGCCATGTTTTGGATGCAGTGTGTAATGACCCAAAGTTTCATTAATGGAAAATCCCTCTTGATCCAATTAAATGTTTCTTCATGAAAAAAAAGTTTTTATAAGATGTCAACTTCTTTATTTTTATGTTAAGATTTGTGACCGTTACTTTTATAGCCGTTGAACAGTGATCATCTGAGTAGTATAAATATAAGGCTTTAACGAAACCATTTCTACTCAGACAAAGGAAGCGATGGCCTCATCCAGTAGAATTTCCCCTTACAAAGCCCATTTTTCGGAGCTCGGAAAAGAGGTGGCGTCTTTGGGCTTTTCCCTTGAACAAGCCCAAGCTGAGCTTCATCAAGTCAAGCTCGAACGTGATCGTCTACGGGAAAAATGGAAGTTGATAGAGATTACCACTCGAGCGATGTTATCCGAGAAACCCCAAGAGTCTGTCACCATCGCACACCTTACCCTTAGTTCTTATGCGGCTATTTTAAGGGGTTATGTAACAAATAAGTAGCACCATGTTCATGTACATTATTTTTTGCATATAATAATGAATATAATTTTTTTGATACATTGTAATTAGTTTTTAAAGTACAAATGGTGTTTTTAGTTATTATTTAATTAAGAATTATATTTTATTAAATTAAAGGTTTTTTGATTTTAATAATATTTTTAATAAAATATTATTATTAATATTAAATTAATTTTTACTAAATATAAATGATCTTATAATTTTATGAATGCAATTAAAATTTTTATTAAGGTTTGAAAGCCATTTCTGTCAAAACCCGTGAATTTTTTATAAATGTCGGTTTTTATTTTAAAAGTGAAAATTCACATATATAGAAAATTATTTAGATAAAATAAATATTATTTTTGGAATCAGGATGTCGAAATTATCCAACGGTGAATTTTTCATAATTTTCTGAGACAGTCAAATTTTTGGGTAAAAATTAAATACCCTTTAAATATATAATGTGTTTTATGACATCATAATGACCCAATGGTTATGTAATAAAATACCATAATCCTTATGTTCGGCCAATATTTGTTTTATCATTAAAATAATGAGGCTTTGGGTTTGTTTGACTTACTTTTCAAAGCATTAATGGAGCCCTCAAGACTTATTCAACACTTTGCCTTTTTAAATTAATTTCCATGGGAGTGTGACTCACCTCCACATAAGAAACCCTAATTTTTTAAAAATTTCGAACCTTGGACTTGTAAAATATTGTTTTTCTCTTTCCTTTTCCAGAAACCATGGGCAAATACCATGGTATGGTTTGTGGTTTGGATTATTTTAATATAAGGGGTCCCAAACCTAAATAATAATGAATTCTCTCACCTTTCCAATATAAACCCACCCAAGCTCCCACTTCCTCCTCAATCAAAGCCCTTGAAGTTCGTCCAACCTCTGCCCTACTCTCTCTATAATCCTCTCAAGGTGCCCCAAGCTCCCAAGAAGCCTCTCACAAGCCTCTCTCTAGCCTTTGGAAGCACACTTCCAAGTAAGGGGTTTTCTTCCTTTCTCATTTTTTTCAATTTTATTTAAGTTGTATTTCCCTTTTAATTTCAATTATGAATGTTAGGGTATGGTTTCGCACCTCCCCCATACTGCCCTCTTATTGTTTGAATGATGGTAGAAACCTTTCTCTCTCATAAAATGCCTCCCATGTACACCCGTTACTATGCCGAAATTCTGAAAGGAACTTCTCTTTCTTCTTTTACATTCAAGCAATACTTTTGTATCATGAATCTAAATTCCATTTCTATTTTTGGGACATGTATATATATGATCTCATTAATGTCCATTACATGTAAATATGATGAGGAACCCCTTTCTCTCTCATCAACCTTTTTTATGAATTCTTATGTCACGCCGTTACGCTGCCGAAATCGCACCGATTTTCTAAGACAATGCCTTTGTGTAGTGAATACCATGCCCATTTCTCCATCAAGGGTATTCACCTTTATGCACATTTACATATTGATTAAAATGTTTCATGTATTAATTACACATTCCTTTATCGTGGAAGAAATGATTATGTTTTATGAATCCATGTTTTATGATCCATGTGGCACACTTATGCATGAAATGAAATGTTTAAGAAGGGTGTGCCCTTTATAGCGCTCCAATGCATTGGGTAAAGTATAGTATAATGATACGTCATGTGAAATGAGTGTTTAATCATGCTAATTCAAGTGCAACGAGGGTTTACTTGTGCTTCAAGTGCAATGAGGGTTTACTCATGCTCCATGTGCAATGAGCCTTGGATCATGCTAATTCAATGTTAAGTGTTGTTGCCACATTTTCATGTTATGATTATCATGCTTTATCATGCCTTTATGTTCATGTTTATATTATGCTCTATTGATATGCCTATTTCCTAACATGTATTTCACTCCTCATGTTATTCATTGTTTACTCCCTTACTAAGCTTTATAGCTCACCCTTTTCTTATGCATGTCCTCAGGTTATCCCATGCAATGCTAAGTACGAAGGAATGTAGTGGTCATGTAAAGGAAGTTTTCAATAGAGATGTTGTATTTCAAGTTTAAAGTTTTTATGTAATGATCCTATGCCCCAAAGACACTAAACCTCTCGATCTTCTTTGTTGGATCAAGTGACGTTTTATGTAATAAATCATGTTTAAGTTGTAATAATAAGCAGGGTTGTCATAGTTGGTATCAGAGGATAGGTTTAGTTATTTTTGGGATTAGGAAACCCGAGTAAAGCCTTAGATACAAGAATAAGCATAATAAAAATATCCCTAAGTTTTGGTAAATACTAAGTAAGTGGTTTATCAAACAAATACATCCCTTCCTGGATACGAGCAGGTAGAGGCGGCTCTGGCACAGATGTATCTTAGGGGTAAAACCTGAAAACACCGCTTTGAGCTAGACTCGAACGGGAACTGGTGCAAGAAAACGGGGCTTGCTACACTCTTGGTTACGACACTCCCAGGAGATATGTTTTGATAAATTCACAATCTTAGTATGAACCCTTATTAAGGGAAAAAATGCCCCTAAGAATATATGTTAGAAGGAATATCATGAAAAGCCTGGATTGAATCCTATAGACTCGTGAGTTAAAGAGATTAAAGTTTATTTATAAGTCATCAACTTTTCTTTGGATTACCCTTTATGTGTTACCCCTAACATTCCTTTTATTCCAGCCAATGGCCGGTAATAGGAGAACTCGGGCTAACAACCGTTGTGAAGATCAGTGTGATGATTGTACTTATGAGATGCCCAATCCAATGGGAGCGGGAATCGCGAACTTTGTCACGCTTCTCTCTCAGCTAACTCAAGTTTTGAATAGAAACACTGGTCAAGAGGAACGTTCAACCCCCCCTAAGAAAGAACAAGTTTCTATTGAAAGCTTCATGAGACAAATGCCTCCTACTTTTAGTGGATCATCCGATCCCACGATTGCTGAACAATGGATCAACTCCATTGAAAAGATATTCTCCATCCTCCAATGCTCTGAAAAAGAGAAGGTTCTCCTGGTGGCTTATCGTATGGAGGGTGAAGCTGATCAATGGTGAACATGGATAAAAAATATGAAGCCTGAGGAGGAGATCGAGGCTTTGGAATGGAAGGTATTCCGGAAGATGTTTTTTGATAAATATTTTCCACGCACCCTTCGTCTTAAGATGGAAATGGACTTCCTTTCCCTCAAACAGAAAGATGAAAAATCTGTGGGAGCGTACGAGGAAAACTTCACAAGGCTTGCACGATACGCTTCCGGCTTTGTCGTTACCCCCGAATGCAAGGCTGACCGCTTCTTTGGTGGGCTGAAGCCTAGCTTGCGGAAAGCATTAGCGATCCTTGACTTCGACAGCTATGAGGAAATTGTCCGATGTTCCATCAAGGTTGAAATGGAGATCGGAGAATCACAGGGGTATCATGGGGACAAGAAGCGTAAGGTGGACTTCAATGCTGGTGGTCCGATGGATAAATCCAACGATGCTATGAAATTCCAGCACCCCACTTGCCAAAAGTGTTGAAAGAAGCACCCTGGAAATTGCCTTAGGGGGACAAGAAAACGCTTCAAGTGTGGAAGAGAAGGGCAGCTAGCTGTTAACTGTCAGCAAGAAGGACCCGCGGCTGCAACAGAGGAGAGGAACGCTCCGTTCGAACCTCAACGCATTGTTCAACGCTTCAAATATAAAGAACCGGGTCACTTTGCGAATCAGTGCCCTAATCCAAGGGTTATCGGAGGTAATCAACAACCTCCAAGATAGCAAGGAAGAGCTTTTTCCATCACTTCTGCCGAAGTGAACCCCGACAACGAAGTGGTGACAGGTATGCTAGTTATTCATTCACGAATAGCGAAGGTACTTTTTGATTCAGGTTCTACGCATTCTTTTATATCTCAAATGTTTAGTAGAACAATCCCTGCACCACCACAAATCATGGAAGTAAAGATGTCAGTGAGTACGGCAAATGGGGAAATCATTGCATCCCATGAGTATAAGTCCTCCCCTGTTATAATCTGTGGATTGAATTTCCCGGCGAACCTCATCATACTCCCTTTGGTGGAATTTGATGCAATTCTTGGCATGGATTGGATTTCCTTATATAGAGCCAACATAAATTGTCGGGAGAGGGAAATCACACTCCATATGGAGAATCGACCCCCGATTCTTTACAAGTGTCAGGAGGAAGATGAATCTCCTTTAGCTCCATCATCTCAAGCATGGATATTACTACCTTATGAGCATCCATATCTGGCTCAGATGATTGAGTCCAAGGAAGAAACCACCCTTGAAGAAATGCCTATTGTGAGGGAATTCGCTGAAGTATTTCCCGAGGAACTTCCTGGTCTTCCTCCAAGAAGAGATGTTGAGTTCTCAATTGAACTTATACCTGGGGCGCTACCAATATCCAATACTCCCTATAGAATGGCTGTGGTTGAGCTTGAAGAGCTGAAGAAACAACTACAGGAGAATCTGGATAAAGGGTTTATACGCCCAAGTGCATCACCATGGGGTGCACCGGTCCTCTTCGTCAAGAAGAAGGATGGGTCAATGCGGATTTGCATCGATTATCATGAACTTAACAAAATCACGATAAAGAACAAGTATCCTCTCCCAAGAATCGATGACTTGTTTGATCAGCTGCGTGGAGCACAATACTTCTCCACGGTCGACTTGCGGTCGGGATATTATCAAGTAAGGGTGAAGAAGGAAGATATCCCCAAGACTACTTTTCGTACAAGGTACGGGCACTATTAATTCATAGTAATGCCTTTCGGACTCACCAATGCTCCAGCAATATTCATGGACTTGATGAATAGAGTCTTTAGAGATTACCTAGACAAATTTGTGGTAGTCTTTATATATGATATTCTAATATACTCCAAAACCAAGGAGGACTATGAGGAGCATTTAAAAACTGTACTACAGACTTTGCACAAGGAGAAGCTCTATGCAAAGTACAGCAAGTGTGAGTTTTGGTTGAAGGAAGTCTCATTCTTGGGCCATATCATCACAAGCAATGGGATATCTGTGGACCCCTCCAAAACAGATGCAATTGAGGGATGGCCGAGGCCAACATCAGTAACTGATATCCGTAGCTTCTTGGGGTTAGCTGGATATTATCGACGATTTGTGAGAAATTTATCACGATTTTCCAACCCTCTTACCAAGATAACTCGAAAGGGAGTAAAGTTTGCTTGGAGTGATGAATGCGAAGAAAGCTTCAAGGAGTTGAAAATGAGGCTTATCACTGCACCTGTGCTCACTTTACCCACAAGTGGGGATCTTTTTGTGGTATTCAGTTATGATTCGAAGAAGGGCTTAGGATGTGTGCTGATGCAGAATGATAAAGTGATATCCTATGCCTCAAGGCTGTTGAAAATCCATGAGCGAAACTATCCAACGCATGATCTGGAGTTGGCGGCGGTGATCTTTGCCTTGAAAATCTGGCGGC
Organism: Viscum album; assembly: GCA_963277665.1. Taxonomy (NCBI): domain Eukaryota; kingdom Viridiplantae; phylum Streptophyta; class Magnoliopsida; order Santalales; family Viscaceae; genus Viscum; species Viscum album. The sequence continues at coordinate 299,303,148 of OY728128.1, forward strand.
ATTATCTCTATGGAGAGAAATGTGAGATATATACTGACCACAAGAGTCTTAAATATATATTCACACAGAAAGAGCTTAATATGTGCCAAAGAAGATGGATAGATCTCATCAAGGATTATGACTGTTCAATACATTACCACCCGGGGAAGGCGAACAAGGTGGCGGATGCCCTAAGTAGAAAGGATCCAGCAATTCTATCAATGATGAGAATTGAGAAGGATCCAATCTTCTTAGACTTGATAAAGATGGACGTGGGAATCATAAAGAAGGGAACATCATCAATCCTTTCACAAATGATTGCTCAACCATCTCTTTTGGAAAGGTTAAAGGATGCTCAAAAGGATGATGCAGGAATCCAAGAAAAAGTGGAAGCTATCAAAAAGGGAAAATCCTCAGAGTTTAATGTTAATGAAGAAGGAATTGTGCGGTTTGGGAAAAGACTATGTGTTCCATCAAGTTCGGAGCTGAAGAAGGAACTTTTGGATGATGCACATAGTTCAAATTTCTCTATTCACCCAGGGAGCACAAAGATGTATAGAGATCCCCTAGAAAACTTTTGGTGGGATAATATGAAGAAGGAGATCGCTGAATATACATCAAAGTGCCTGGTGTGTCAGCAAGTGAAGGCCGAGAGGCATAAGTCTAAGGGGATGATGCAACCATTGCCCATACCAAAATGGAAATGGGAGAACATCACCATTGACTTTGTCACCGAACTTCCAAGGACATCCAAAGGCAACAATGCAATCTGGGTTGTTGTGGATCGTCTTACAAAGACTGCTCACTTCATTGCTATTCGAGAGGATTTCTCTTTGGATCAACTGGCACGGATATATATCCGGGAAGTGGTACGGTTGCATGGAGTACCACTATCTATTGTGTCTGACCGAGATCCATGATTTACCTCTAAGTTTTGGAAGAGTCTTCAACATGCTCTGAATACTGAACTAAACTTCAGTACGGCCTATCATCCTCAAACTGATGGCCAATCCGAGCGGACTATCCAAACACTTGAGGATATGTTGAGAGCGTGCTCAATGGACATTAAAGGAGGATGGGATCCACATCTTCCTCTGGTTGAGTTCTCTTATAATAATAGGTTCCACTCGAGCATCCAAATGGAACCATATGAAGCTCTGTATGGGAAAAGGTGTAGAACACCGGCATGCTGGGATGAGGTCGGTGAACGTAAGCTGCTTGGACCAGAAATGGTCGAAGAAATGGTGGAGAAGGTGAAAACCATTCAGCAGCATATCAAGGCAGCCCAGAGTCGACAGAAGAGTTATGCAGATAATCGTCGACGAGACCTTGAGTTTAAAGTTGGAGACATTGTGTTTTTACGCATATCTCTGTGGAAGAAGGTCATGGGGTTTGGAAAGAAAGAGAAGTTAAGTCCAAGGTACATCGGCCCCTTCGAGATTCTTGATCGTGTTGGGGCTGTGGCCTATCGACTAGCACTTCCACCTACTATGGCCAAGGTGCATGATGTCTTCCATGTATCCCTCTTAAGGAAGTACATACCAGACCCTTCACATGTACTCTCTTCCGAGGTGGTACAATTAGAAGACGATCTTTCTTATGAGGAGCAACCAGTGAAGATCTTATATCGTAGAGAAAAAGATCTATGAAATAAGACAATTCCCCTCGTCAAGGTGTTGTGGAGAAACCACAAGATTGAAGAAGCAACTTGGGAGTCAGAGGATATGATGAAGCTAAGTTACCCACATTTGTTTTAGTGTGGGAAAAGGAAAATTTCGAGGGCGAAATTTCTTAAGGGGGGAATGTTGTAATGACCCAAAGTTTCATTAATGGAAAATCCCTCTTGATCCAGTTAAATGTTTCTTTATAAAAAAAATGTTTTTATAAGATGTCAACTTCATTAGTTTTATGTTAAGATTTGTGACCGTTACTTTTATAGCCATTGAACAGTGATCATCTGAGTAGTATAAATATAAGGCTTTAACGAAACCATTTCTACTCAGACAAAGGAAGCGATGGCCTCATCCAGTAGAATTGCCCCTTACGAAGCCCATTTGTCGGAGCTCGGAAAAGAGGTGGCGTCTTTGGGCTTTTCCCTTGACCATGCCCAAGCTGAGCTTCATCAAGTCAAGCTCGAACGTGATCGTCTACGGGAAAAATGGAAGTTGATAGAGATTACCACTCGAGCGATGTTATCCGAGCAACCCCAAGAGTCTGTCACCATCGCACACCTTACCCTTAGGTCTTATGCGGATATTTTAAGGGGTTATGTAACAAATAAGTAGCACCATGTTCATGTACATTATTTTTGTATATAATAATGAATATAATTTTTTTGATACATTGTAATTAGTTTTTAAAGTACAAATGGTGTTTTTAGTTATTATTTAATTAAGAATTATATTTTATTAAATTAAAGGATTTTTGAATTTAATAATATTTTAATAAAATATTATTATTAATATTAAATTAATTTTTATTAAATATAAATTATCTTATAATTTTATGAATGCAATTAAAATTTTTATTAATGTTTGAAAGCCATTTCTGTCAAAACCAGTGAATTTTTTATAAATGTCGGTTTTTATTTTAAAAGTGAAAATTCACATATTTAGAAAATTATTTAGATAAAATAAATATTATTTTTGGAATCACGATGTCGAAATTATCCAACGGTGAATTTTTCATAATTTTCTGAGACAGTCAAATATTTGGGTAAAAATTAAATACCATTTAAATATATAATGTGTTTTATGACATCATAATGACCCAATGGTGATGTAATAAAATACCATAATCCTTATGTTCGGCCAATATGTGTTTTATCATTAATATAATGAGGTTTTGGGTTTGTTTGACTTACTTTTCAAAGCATTAATGGAGCCCTCAAGACTTATTCAACACTTTGCCTTTTTAAATTAATTTCCATGGGAGTGTGATTCACCTCCACATAAGCAACCCTAATTTTTTAATAAGTTCGGACCTTGGACTTGTAAAATATTGTTTTCCTCTTTCCTTTTCCAGAAACCATGGGCAAATACCATGGGATGGTTTGTGGTTTGGATTATTTTAATATAAGGGGTCCCAAACCTAAATAATAAAGAATTCTCTCACCTTTCCTATATAAACCCACCCAATCTCCCACTTCCTCCTCACTCAAATCCCTTGAAGTTCGTCCAACCTCTGCCCTACTCTCTCTAGAATCCTCTAAAGGTGCCCCAAGCTCCCAAGAAGCCTCTCACAAGCCTCTCTCTAGCCTTTGGAAGCACACTTCCAAGTAAGGGGTTTTCTTGCTTTCTCGTTTTTGTCAATTTTCTTTAAGTTGTATTGCCCTTTTAATTTCAATTATGAATGTTAGGGTATGGTTTCGCACCTCCCCCATACTTCCCTCTTATTTTTTGAATGATGGGAGAAACCTTTATCTCTCATAAAATGCCTCCCATGTACACCCGTTACTATGCCGAAATTCCGAAAGGAACTTCTCTTTCTTCTTTTACATTCAAGCAATAATTTTGTATCATGAATCTAAATTCCATTTATATTGTTGGGACATGTATATATATGATCTCCTTACTGTCAATTACATGTAAATATGATGAGGAACCCCTTTCTCTCTCATCAACCTTTTTTATGAATTCTTATGTCACGCCGTTACGCTGCCGAAATCGCACCGATTTTCTAAGCCAATGTCTTTGTGTAGTGAATACCATGCCCATTTCTCCATCAAGGGTATTCACCTTTATGCACATTTACATATTGATTATAATGTTTCATGTATTAATTCCACATTCCTTTATCGTGGAAGAAATGATTATGTTTTATGAATCCATGTTTTATGATCCATGTGGCACACTTATGCATGAAATGAAATGTTTAAGAAGGGTGCGCCCTTTATAGCGCTCCAATGCATTGGGTAACGTATAGTATCATGATACGTCATGTGCAATGAGTGTTTACTCATGCTAATTCAAGTTCAACGAGGGTTTACTCGTGCTTCAAGTGCAATGAGTGTTTACTCATGCTCTATGTGCAATGAGCCTTGGCTCATGCTAATTCAATGTTAAGTGTTGTTGCCACATTTCCATGTTATGATTATCATGCTTTATCATGCCTTTATGTTCATGTTTCTATTATGCTCTATTGATATGCATATTGCCTAACATGTATTTCACTCCTCATGTTATTCATTGTTTACTCCCTTACTGGGCTTTATAGCTCACCCTTTTCTTATGCATGTCCTCAGGTTATCCCATGCAATGCTAAGTACGAAGGAATGTAGTGGTCATGTAAAGGAAGTTTTCAATAAAGATGTTGTATTTCAAGTTTAAAGTTTTTATGTAATGATCCTAAGCCCCAAAGACACTAAACCTCTCGATCTTCTTTGTTGGATCAAGTGATGTTTTATGTAATAAAGCATGTTTAAGTTGTAATAAAAAGAAGGGTTGTCATACAGTGTGATAACTAATTGTTCTAAGGATCTCATTTAGAATTGTCATCCTAAAATCAATAAGATCCTTGCATTATGGGTGGTTTTTCGTATTCTCTAACATTTTCACATGGGTAGATTATCCAATAAATGTTAATATACCCATTGAGAAAGACTAAAATTGTGAGAAAAAAATTATTTGGTAATTACCCTTGAAATTAATTCCAATCGTGGGTAATTAATAAATTTTGTGGTTAATTTTTTAATTCTATCCTCAATTAAAATATTATATTAATCCATGATTTTTATTTTTTCTTAACATTTTTGGATTTAATTAATAAATCCAAAAGTAAATATTGAATTATGAAATTTAATTATTTTATTCAATTTTGAAGTTAATTTGGATATAATTTATTTAATAGATTTTATTCTGGATTTGATGAATCGTATTTTGAAATAAAATCCAATATCAATTTGATAAATGAATTTAATTTTTTCTGTGATAATTTTGACAATTTTTTATTGTTTGCATTAATTTAAATCAGAGTTAAATTGTATTCAGTACATACATTTCATTTGAAAGAAAAAAATAAATAATGGGTGAAGCTGTAACATGATTACTCTAAGGGACTACACTATAAAAATGGAAAAGGAAAGATACAATGTGATAAAGTGATATTTAGGTCATTGGATCAACCATAATTTCACAATTTCAAGTATTCCCATGTTTAGTTTGAAATACCATGCCCTGTGTAGTCTAGAAATTTGGAAAACTACTTATGATTCCCAATAATCAAAAATTTGAAGCAATCATTATCATTAATTTATGTGAATTAATCCATGGAACATCATTAATCCTCAATGAATAACCATTACATTCATGGTCAATCAAAATACTTTATCCCCTACTTTCATTTCATTATTGAACAATCGACCATGCGAACATCGACTATTTGTTCCTAGTCTAAAAAAAGTGCATGCTTTTTTTTCCTCTATCATTGCAAAGACTTCATGTTTTCCTTACTTTTCACACATCCCTATTACTATTCCAACATATATTATTGTATTTATCCCAATTTCATATTGCATTTTAATTCCTTTAATATGAATTTATAGGAGTTTTTCGTATAATATTTTGGGTGCTTCATTTTTCATGGGCTTATATGGTTTGCTTGGTGGTTTTGTGTGGTGCATGGAACTGTTCATTTGGATTTTATTTTATTTACTTGGATATTTTTTCATCCCTTTTATCTTCTCCCCTTATATAATGTGGTCACATCTAGAAAGATTATAAAATGAGATAACTGGCCATTTAAATCAACTACTACGTATCATTACTCATATTCGATATGTTTTGTCATTTCCCTACATATCCTATTAGGTCATGTGTAACATACATTCTCCCACCTTCAGTAACTAGATCCAATGATTCAATCTCAATTATTTATATGTCTATGATCCTTCACCTCCTCCTAAACCACCTGACACCCTCTCGATTTCCACCATGGATACTTTGATCTTTTTCTTTGTGATTATACATTCAAGAAAGTGTCTAGATCGTTGGTTTTGGGGGTTTTCATGCATGGTTTGTTGAGAGATTTCATGTGATAGGCTCTGTTGTGGTTACATGGAAAAGAATAAGGACATCCAGGGGATCCCAGCCGCCAAGACTCCCATCTACCAATATCATTCTTCCTCCTACAACGGGAGTACTTATATAATGGAGATTCAATGGTTAGTCAACATGGTTATGAATTATGGATGAATGCACTTCAAAAAGGCTTTATATATTTAATTAACTTTCATTGTAACCAAGCCTCAACATATATTCATGTCCCTATAGTCATTCAATTTTTTTCATGTATAGTTATGTACCCTTTTTGGGTGTGTGCATGAGTCTGTCTAGAATTGTATGGCGCTGACTCTACTTGATAGGCTTAATCACTGCCACCTAGTTCGGCAATGGCATCATCCTTAGATATTTTCTATAGTCCTTCTATGTTTTTATTTTAATTTTTTAATTAAATTTTATGTTTTCCTTCATCTTAATAAATCTGTTACCCTGGTGGTGTTCTCTCTGTGCACGTAGGATCAAATCGATCTGAAGCATGTGATATCTGAGATTCTTTTACATTTTTATATTTACTGTTTCATTGTTCCAATAGTTTTATTTTGGATTAAATCTTGTTCTATTCATATATTATTAATTTATAAATGGATTTTGGCATATAAATAATCTATCATACAAAAAAGTGGGTCTTTGGTGTTTTAGGGTTTAATTATTTAACCCCCAAAAGTGGTATTAGAGCCTATTGTAATGTTAGTTATGTGTTCAAATAAATTCTATATTGATAATATGGATGGTAAAAACGAATTTAATCTCTGGAGAATTGAAATAATATCCTTTCTATATCACAATTATTTAACAGATTCCATTTTTGGTTTTAGAAAGATAATAACCACCACTTACCTGGATGGAAAGACATCCATTTCATATGTTGATGTCCCTAAAAAACCCCTACAAAATCCAATAGTTTAATACTTTTATCATTAGGAGATATAATTATGAGATAAGTTCCATTTGATTCCACTTCCACTAGTTTATAGTCTAGTCATTAATCCATTTACATGACAAAATCCCTTGTTCGTAGAATATATAACAATAAGATTATATACAATACAAATTCACCTTCGAACTCTAGTTAATATTTGTATTGGGGAATTTAATAAAATCATGTTAGATCATGCCAACATAGACATTAAATTTGATGATGAATACTGAGAAATTATATTTTAACATATTTAGAAAATTGTTTTAATTATATTAAAGACTATATGATGTTTGGGAAAGACGCAATTAATCATAAAGAAGTAAAACACTCTTTACTCACCAAAGACCTTCAAAGGGAGGGTTGTGTTAAAACAGGGGATGTGGGTTTAAATATTAGGGACAAAAGTGAACCTAATGGCAGAAGTGATTCATGGGGTAGGACAAAAGGAAGGGTCTAGTTTATGAAAAAAAATATAAAAGCCTAAAAACTATTATTAAATGTTTTCAATGAATGAAACTAAGAAATATTTAGATGAACTGCACTAATGACAAATGTGACTCTAGATACAATTGTAATGACCATTTGTTATTAGCTGAGTAGTAATTTGACATTGTTGATGTTTTGAATGTCTTTAACATTTCCATATTCGATGAATGGATCCTGGAATCAAGATGTTCATTACACATGTTTCCTATGAGGGAATTCATAATGGAGATGAGGGGAATAGAATATGGTGAGATATTTCCAGGGAATAACATGAGCATTCACAGTATGGGAATAGAATCAGTTTCATTAGGACTTCATGATGGGATTGTTAAATATCTTAAGGACGTTTTGTGGCTACCCGAATTTAAAAGAAACCAAATATCCCATGTAATCCTAGACCAAAAGGGCTATATCTTTAGGTTTGATTCTAAATGGAATCGAGTTCCCCAGGATCTCTTATAGTTATGAATATAACCATTCTTAATGTCTTTTATGTGTTAGATAGTAAGGTTCATAGAAGTTTGTTAAACACCTCATGTAGTTCATATCTCTATTCCACCACACTTTGGCTTAAATCATTTGGAGACATTAGTTCCAAGGGCCTTAGTGACATCAAAAAACATGGTCTATTGAGTAACATCACTCCTAGAAGACTCCCATTATATGAGTATTGTGTATGAGGAAAATCAAAAAGGCATGTTTTCAATAGTTCTATGCATATGGACAATGAACCCCTTGAATTTGTACATTCATACTTATGGGATACTTATAGGGTAACCTCACACGGTGAAGGCTTGTAAATTGGTACATTAATTGATAATTTATCAGGAAATGATTTTATTTATATACTCAAACATATTTCTCATACATTACATACATTTATAATGGGGAAAGATGAGTTAAAGAGTGAGTTAGATAGGAAACTGATAGACCTAAGGGATGAGAAGGTTTTAGAGTATCTATCCCTATAATTCATTGAATTTTGTTATTCCAATGGAATAATCAGATACCAAAATGTTTTGGAAACCCCATAGTAGAATGAATTTGTATAGATAATGAATAGGGCTATTCTAAAGAGGGTGAGGTTTATGGTGTCCCACTAAAAACTCCCTAGACCCATCTAGGCTGAGGCTACTTCAACAACCTTCAACCCTTATTAGCCATTTAACATCTTCTACTAATTCTTTTAAGATGTCTATGGAACTCTATAAAGGTACACCCAAAATTATTGAACACCATAAGACATTTAGATCCATAGATTATACTCATACATACACTGATAAGCTTGATCCTAGGGCTACTAAGTGTATATTCATGGGATACCCATATGGTTTTAAGGGGTGTAATCTACTGGTAGATAATTCTATTTATCCAAAATATAGCATTATCGGAGATATAGGGATTCATGAATTGGGTTTTTCCAATGATAAGAGACATGAAACTATTAAGACCTCTGATGACACGATAGGACCCTTAACAACACCAACTCACCGAAGTGTTGAGGTACCTTTTAAATCTCGTGACCCCTCTCAGTCCACAACTAGTCATTCTCCCCCCATTCCCCAGACACATGATGAATCATAATCCAATTTAGATTGTGAACTAGAAACAGAAGAACACTGTGATATGAGCAATTATCAACTCACTCAAGATTGAGAAGAGAGATTTGTTAGACCTCCAAGATATTTCAATCAGGAATCCACTGTTCCTATGAATTTAATATATCATAGTTCTTTTTTAATGATGAACCTCAAACATATGAGCATGATATTATGTCCATAGAAGCCACTAGGTGGATGGGTGCATTTCACGAAGAGATGAAATATCTTATTAGAAATAACACTTGGGTAGTTTTTCTTGGACCCAATAACCAAAAGAACATATGTTCTAAATATATTTAGAATATGAAATAGAAAAAATGTTGGATAAACTAAAATGAAATTCAAAGCATGAATGGTTGCTAAATAATTTCTCAAATATGAAGGCACTAATTTTAGTGAAATTATCTCACTAGCTGTTAAAAATTAATCTTTTAGAATTCTTAGGTATTTTGCTGCTAAATTGGATTTTCATATTGAAAAATTATATGTAAAAACTATTTTTTTACATGGTACTCTTGATCTAACAATTTTTATGACTCATCCTAAATGATTTTCAAAACTGTTCAAATCTAATCATTATATTATTCTTAAGAAATATTTTTACGTGCTAAAAAAATATTCAAGAAAATGTTATAATGGTTTAATTAATTTATTATTGAAAATCTGTTTTCCAAAAAAAAATTATGAATGTGTTTATTATAAAACTATTGATAATTATTCTATTATCCTATTATTATATGTTGATTAAATGATTTTAATCTATAAAATATGAGGATTATAAATTAGGTCAAGAACAAGTTAAATTATGTCTTTTAAATGAAGTAACTAGGGAATGATAATCAAATTTTGGGCATGGAAATAACAATGTATAGGAATTCCAAAAACATTGAAATCATCTCAATAGGCTTATATTAATATTGTATTAAAAAGATAAATGTTTGATCAGGTTAAACATATTATTTTTCTTCCTGGACATAACTATATGTTGTTCATGGACCAAACCAATATAAATGATGATGATGATTCCATTATTAATATGATTACTTATACTAATGTAGTAGGAAGTCTTCTGTATGAAAAGTTATGTTCTTTGATAGATATTTCCTTCATTTTTTCTACTTTGACTAGGATTGTGGTGAAACATGTTAATTATTATTGGAATGAATTTGAATGGTTCTTCATGTATGTCACTATGTCTAAAATACTGCTCATTATATATTGATTAAATATTATTTTTGATAATTATATTGTTGTATTTGTTGACTCTGAGTGTGCTATAAATGTTGACACTTGAAATTCTAACACTAGTTTTTTTCTTTCATATAGAAGAAATGTTTCTTGGAAGAGAAATATGCAGTCTGTGGTTGCACTCTGCCCTTTGAAGGCAGATTATATTACATTTACATAATCCATAAAGGAGTTTATCTAGATAAATGATTTTATTTATGAATTGACATTTTATGATGATAGAATTGTATTCCACTGTGATAGCCTATCTTCTTTACATTTATCGTAAAAGAATATATTCAATGGTATATTGAAGAATATTGACATTAGACATTATTTCATTAGGGATTTTATAGGATATTGGATGGTTATTTTATCCAAGTTACCCACCAAATACAATCCCACTGAGTGTTTGACCAAGGTGGTTCCATTTTTTATATTCATTCACAACCTTAAATTAATGAATTTGTTCCCGTTTAAATAATTTAGGTTGCAAGAACATCACCCATAAATACCATTTAATTAAAAGGTCATGTTTTTTTATTCATTCACATTACATGTTGCATTTAAATTCCATCAATATAGATTTATATGAGTTATTCATATTATATTTATGTTGTTTAATTTTTCACAGGAATATATGTTTTTCATGGGGGTTTTTCCTAGTTCATTGAACTGTTCCTTTGGATTTTATTTTATTTACCCAATTCTTCTTGCAACACATGTATTTTTTTCCATACATTATGAGGCCTTATTTGGACAATTGATAAACATAGATCAAATGATCATTCATTGGCTGACTATGTTTCATTTCTCATATTCGATCTGTTTTTCTTTCGCCCAGCATATCCAACTCCACGATGAGTGTTGTGCTATGTCCTGGCTCCAGTTACTTGAGCTCATACTCTAATATCATCCATCCATATTGCTGTGATCCCACATATCCTTCTAAATTTCTTGAAGCCCTCTTCCATTCCATCATTTATCCTCAACTGTTTGGCTCTGCGATGATTATTTTGAGCAAGGTTTGGTATATTTATATCTCAGTGTGTTTTTTCATAGTTCATCGAGAGCTCTTCTTTGAGAGGCTCTTTTTTTGTTTCATGTACAATAAGGAGGATATACCTGGGAACCCAAAAACAAATACTACCCAATACCAAGATAATTCCACCTCCATGAAATGGAGAACTTATCTGATGGAGATTCTGTAGAGAATCGACTTGGTTCTGGGTTCTGGATGATAGCGCTTCAATATGATTTTTAATCTTTCCTTACCATTCATCATAAATAATATTCTGTATAGATTTGTGGCACAATAGTGATTAGATTTATTTATTCATGTATATTAATATATTCTTTTTGGTCTTCTTCCTGATTCCATCTAGGAGTGGATGGCACATAATCTATATGATAGGCTTCATCACTTCATCCAAGGTCAATAAGGTCTCCATCTTCAAATAGTTTCATTGGACCTTATTTATTTTTCGTTTGAGTATATAATTGCATTGTTTTTTTTCTTACATATTAATAAAGATGCTTCCCATATTGTGTTGTCGTCATGCTCATAGGATCAAATCGATATGAATCATGTTATATCTTATGTCCTTTTATTTTCTGTATTTACTGTTTTGTTGTTATAGTAATCCAATTTTTTATTAAATTGTGTTCTATTCATTTATAATCAATTAATTAACCGAACATGGAATAAAATTAATCCATAATATGTGATAGTGGTTCATAGGTGTGTTAGGGTTTATGTGTTGAACCCAAAAATCATCGATGGAGCATCTTCCGTGCTTGTAATGTTTTACCACAAGAAGATATAGACCCTTTATGTGGTTGGTCATTTGAATGCTTCACACCCCTTGATCAATCATGAGAATGGTACTCCAAAAATTGAACTCCCGATTTTGTAAACAATCATGGATATTTGGGTTAAACACTTAAACCCAAAAACACCCAAGAACCACTGCCATATATGATGGATTATAAATTTGATCGGTTTTATTAATCAATTAACTACGAATGAATTGATCGATACTTATTTGAAAATGGGTGACTATAATAAAAAAATGATGAAATGTAAAAGAGACAATAGATTATATGATATTTGGTACCATTTGGACCTACGTGCATGAAAACAATACCACAGGAGTAACAGCTTTATTTAGAAGCAAGAAAACACACAAGATAATTATAGACTAAAAATTAAAAAGAAGAATGACAAGAGAAACTATATGAGGACACCAGGCATGCGGAACATGGTGGCAGTTGTGAATCCATACGCGTAGATTTAGAAATGACCACTCCTATATGGACTTATGCAGACACCCAAAATGGATACATCCGAATACATAAAAAAGAAAGTAAATCCCTATAGAGCCATGAATCTATAAAGAAGAATGGTTGTGATTAAATATGGGTCATGAACTGAAACATCATTGAATATTCATCATCTATGATCCCAAAACAATGTTTATTCCCCATTGACTCTCCCCTAGAGATGTAATAGATTTACCGGATGTGGCATAAACTCGGGAAGGGGAGTGCCAGTGGCTGGGAACTGTTGGATCTCTTCCTTCTTAAACAAAAAATGAATATAGTGCCTCCCATAGAAAGAAACCCTTGATGAAACATGTGATGACTCTAGATTACTAAAGAGACAAATCCCCACTTGAATGATTCCTCACAACACCAAATATGTGAGGAGTAATGGTTTCCATCTAGAGGGTGTCAGGCTGTTTAGATAGAGATGCGGGATTTTAGGAATGTAGATGGATCAGATCAGCTCAATAGTTCACAAATGAATCTGTGTTATAATGCACAGAACCTATAATATTGTCGGATAGACATGCTGGATGCACAAGGTATCTAAGACGATCGAAGGAAAACACCTAGAGAAATATTGGTCCATTGGATCAGTGATTATCAATGGTCCAGATCACGAGCTACTAAATATGTATGTAATACAAAAGCACATGATATCCACAAAATAATCGGGTAAATGAAATATCTACAAAAATAAAAAATTCAAATAAATAGTTCAATGAATATATCCCATAGTCCATGAAAAGTCATATAATATAACCAAATGAACTAAAATAATTTTTAACTTTATTTCTGTTAATGGTAACTAAAAACATGTGAGCATGAATCAAAAAATATCTACCTTTCAATTAAAAATACATTTTTGGTGAAGTTATCACAAACTAATTTATTCAATTGGGTGTGAATTAGTTTATTTAAGGTAGTGAATGAATTTATAAAATGGAACAGCCTTGGAAAAACTATCAACTAGAATGTCTGTAGTGGGTATCATTGTGACACTCACTATCCTAGATTCAATATTATCCCTAAAAAATGTTTTCCAAAATCAATGTTCATAAATATACCATGGAATACATAGTTTTTATATAACTATAAAGAATATTGGATATCACATTGGACTACTATTATATCAGTATATAATAACACATCTGATGGAACATTTCATCTATATGGCCTTTTTATGTCTTCTGTCAAAGAAATATACTTTTCCTTAGTAGGGGTGACTAAAAATTATGTGATAAACTTTCATGTGTCAACATTTTCATAATAATCAATGTTAAAAAATAAAACTATAAAATTTTCAATATTATTATTTAAGCCATGCCAAATACATAGATTATCATACGTTGAAAAATAAATGATCTTCCATTTCAAGGCATACCAGTGAGGATTACCATGTTTCCCCATGAACTAGCTCAATGTAAAAACAAAAAAGTTAACAACTAGCCTACATAAGATCATTTCATACATAATAATTAATAATATATTTTCATAAGTAATCTTATAAAAGATTTAAAACTCATCCTTATTTCTATGGGATGGGTCCGAGGATAACTTGATGTATTTAACTGAGGGAATGATAACAGGTTTAACATGCTCAAATGGGTATCATTTTAATACCTTTCTAACATTAGGCTATTGGGATAGGTACATGTTTTTTCCTTCCTATATCTTATTATACCCATGCCTAAAATTTTATTATTATGACCTAGGTTTTTCATTTATAATACACAATTCATCTGGTTCTTGACAGAATTTATAATCCTCTTGTTTTTTCATATTTCAATAATGTCATTAATATATAATAATTGGTAAACAAACTCATGTTTAACAGTTGAATAATATACACATTCCTATAATTTAATTCTAGAAAATAAATTTTCAATCATAAATGATTCAAACATCTTATGCCATTTTCTTAATGATTTTTTATGTGCATATAAACACCTCATAAGATGGGAAACATAATTAGGTTAGGATGTTTTTTTAAAATTTTTAAGGAGTCATGTAAATTGTTTCATCAAGAGTATCATGTAAAAAACATTTTTTCATCTAATTTTTCAATATGCAGATCCAATTTGATAGTAGATGATAGAATAATTCTAATGGATAAATTCTTAACAATTGGGGAGAACATTTCACTATAATCAATGCATTCACATTGAAGAAGGACTTTAGCAACCTTTATGGATTTAAATTTGATTTTAGTTTCTCCTCCATTTCATTATTAATTATTATATATCCATTTAGACCCTATGACAATTTGGTTAATTTTTATAGAGAAAACAACAGAAGTGTTGTTTTTATGAAGATAATTTTTCTCTCCTTTCATTTCAGCCTTCCATCTAGTGCCTTATTTATATTTAATAGCTGGATGATATGTTTTAGTTTCATCACTAAACAAATCTTGTGCTACATTAAATACATAGGAATAAATGTATAACTAATTGAAATGGGAAGAAGGCCTAATCACACTCATCTATTTATCGCAAGTGAGCTAATAATTACTAAGATCATCAGGTTCCTTGGATTTAGGTTCATAATCCAAAAAAGAATCATATTCAACATGGTTCTGGAAACAAGGTGGTGTATGACTAGTCGAGGATAGGGTGTGGTTAATCGAATCAGATGGGACATCAATACATAGCTGTGTTGAAACACTAGAGGTTCCTATAATACCATCATAAGTCTCCAAAAGTTTATATCCTTTATTAGTTTATTAATGGATATAACACACTCATGAAACTCTGTATCAAGGATAACAATAAATTTTTTACCCTAGTTTATCTACCCAAATATGAAACCACATTACACCCTTTAGGTAACCCATGAATATACATTTAATAGCCCCTGAGTATATTTCATCAGTGCATGTATGAGAATATGTTATGGATCCAAATGTCTTAATATGTTCTAGACTCAGGGGGTATACCATTCCAAATATCCTAAAGTTTCGTAAAATAATTAAATGACAATGGGGAATTATTGATATGTTATAATTTTCTTGATGTAGCCTCATCGTAAAAGGACCTGGGGAGTTCGGAGTGGTATAATGTACACCTCACCCTCTCAAGAATGATCATATTCATCTTCTCTACTGAGACATCATACTATGGGGTTTCCATAATAGTACAATATCTTTGTATTCCCTCATACTCACATAATTATATGAATCATATGGATTGATACTCTAAACCATTATGAGTCCTTAAGGCCTTCAGTTTCATACTGGACTCACTCTCTACCCCATATTTCCTTTTTTAAAGGCCTGAATGGTATCAAACTTGATTCCGAGTATATAAATCTAGAATTTCTTGTATAAATGAACAATAAAATTCATAATGTATAAACCTCCCATTATGAGGTGGCCCCATAAGGACACCATAGATCAGAGTGTATACTTTCAAGGGGCTATTTAGCCCTATCCATAGACCTACTAAATTTTAATCTTCTAGATTTCCCATATACATATTCCTCACAAAATGGGATAATTATAGGAGTATTGTTACTCAAAAAACCCTATTTTTTTATGTTTAGTAAGGAACTTGGCACTAATGTTCCCTAGTGTTCTATAACAACGATCGGTGGAATCATGTTCTGAATTTGAATAGGTATTCAATTGACTTCAATGAACCATACCATACAACACATAAAGTCCATTACTATGTGTTATATTCATAACTACGAGAGATACTTGGGAAACACTAATACATCAAGTGTCATACATAAATTTTTATGCCTTATGGTCAAAGAATTCTATGTATATTTTTTTATTTGTGTAACCACCTTACTTACTCAAGATATATAACAATCCAATCATGAATATCTAACAAAATAGATCATATAATAATAAAGATAAATCTTATATTATTACCTCGAAACAGCTCAATAAATTCAATTTCCCTCAATTTAGTAAACAATTACTTCCACAGACACATGTGGAATGTGAATTCGGAATCCAGGATCCATTCATCAAATGTTGAAATCCTGAAAAAATTTATCTAATCCGTAGTTTGAAAGTCCTTGTCAACTAATAATGAATGGTCATTATTATTATATCTATATTCACCTTTATTGTAAGGGATGGAACTCTTAATATGTCTAGGGTTCTGGCATTGAAAACACTTAATTAATTTTTTGGACTTATATTTATTCTTTTTATACTGACCCCTTTCTTCCCTCCAACACATTGACTAACTTATTCCTCTTCAATCACTTATTTCCCATACATTTTAACCCTCAGATTTAGTCTTAACACAACCCTTCCATTGAATATCAATATAGATTAAATCATATTTAACTTTTTTATGAGTAAGTATGCATTTTCCATATATCATATTGTCTTTAACAGAATTAATGGATTCATATAAATATGATAACAATATTATTTTTTTGGATTTCATAATTCAACGTAATATCTATGTTGGATAGATCTAATATTCCTTTATTAAATTCATCAATATGTACCCTATCATTAGTTCAAGGGAGCATTATGATAGTAGAAAGTCTCATTTTCCAAAATAATCTAACAACAAGAGACTAAGTCATATAATGGGATTCATGACAATTTAATACAATAGTGGAAGTTAATTCCCATGAAACTTCTCTTTACTCTTTATCTTCTAAAGATAAATGTTTTATATTATGGAATTTCCTAAGGGTTCCCTCAAAGACATGTATATACGAAATGGTAGCCTTCCCACTAGGGGCATTAGTGGATATTTAATTCCAACAGCAAATGGGGGAATCTATTTGATCATTGTGGCCATATAAGGCTATCATTGTAATTATCTATTGATTAATGTCATTTTCATCATAAAAATTATCAATATATAATTTATAGGAACCCATTACTAACTTTAAAGTAGGATCTGATTCCACTTGTTGGGGTTAAAGACATAAAACATAAAACATAAAAGATCTACTATTGTGTATGATGGATTACAAATATAAGAAGATTGATCAATAAATTGATTAAAAATTAATATATAGAGACTTATTAACCAATGGGTTATAGGAATAACAAAATAGAAAAGTAAAAAATGTAAAGGTGACTATATATGTAACGTACTTTGGCCCATTGGGACCTACTTGCAGGGTAAAAACACCTTCCACATAATAGTTTTTTAAGAAACAAGAAAACAAACAAATATATTAAAGACTCATAACTGAAATAAATAAGAACCATATAAAATATATGAGGAGGTTGGTCATACTAAAATAAGCGGTATCAGTGAATATTTTCAATTTGAGTCAGCCTAATCCACTCCTGGATAGACTCATGTACACAACCCAAAAGGATAAACCAGAATCCATGAGAAAATAAATTAAATTTCTATAGACCTAGGATTATATGTTTTAGATTTTTATGAATAAATATGGTCCAATAACGAAAACCTTGTTGAAGAGAAGTCATCTAGGAACCCAAAATATAGTTGATTCTTCACTAAGTCTACATCGTATAATAACTCCAGTTACATGAGGTTTCATGAACTTGAAAGAAGGGAGTATAGGTGGCTGGGAACTCCTGGATCCCTTCTTTATTCTCTTCAATATCAAAGTAGTATCTCACATTAGGAAGAACCCTCAATTAATCGTGTGAGAATCCACAAGAACTAGAGAGACAACACCTCACTCAAATGATGCCTCAAAAATCCAAATAGGCAGGGAAAAATGATGGAATGTAAGAGGGAGTCATGCAGTTCAGACGAAGACATGCGGTGTATGCCACTTGTATGACTCAGATCAGCATGATGGACCGTGTAACAATTTGTGGGAAAATGCATGGAATTTATGTTACAATGGGATAAAAATGAAGGAAACACAAGGGATTGAGGACGATAAAAGAAACACACCAAGAGAAATGATGGTCCATTGGATCATTGCTTATCAATGGTCTAGATCACGGTCCATGAAATAGGTATGGATTCCAAAAGCAAACGAGATCCATAGAATAACCAGGTAAATTTAACATCGAATGAAAAAGAAAATTGCATATAGATAGTGCCATTAAAAATCCTATAAGTCATGAAATTCCAAGTAATATAACCAAATGAAACGAAATAATCTTACAAGTTCAATTCATTTAATTTGAACTCAAGACAGGAAAGTATAAATCAAAAATGGAATTCACCTTTTAATCATCGATGTGACCACCTTTATGCCTTCTATCACTTTTTAAGAAGAAATACTTCAAAAATTATCCCACTCCCCATCATTTTTAGTCAAATTCTATGTTTCATGAAAGCATTGGAAGAAAAATAGAAGTACTTAGAATTAATCATGAT
The DNA here is from genome assembly GCA_963277665.1 of Viscum album. Taxonomy (NCBI): domain Eukaryota; kingdom Viridiplantae; phylum Streptophyta; class Magnoliopsida; order Santalales; family Viscaceae; genus Viscum; species Viscum album. The sequence goes on from OY728128.1 coordinate 299,322,034, forward strand.
AGAATGGGACAAAAGTAAAAGGAAGCCTCAAATCTGATCCTAGGAAGATAATTTTAAGGAGTCGAATAGATGAATGTTTGAGATGCCCAAGGTCAAACCTAAATATGTGATTGAAATGAAGAATTGATTCAAAATTCTTCCAAACATATGAATAATATTGGAGTAATGAATGAAGAACGTGTCTCAACAAAAAGCTAGTATAATGTATTATTGTCAACTAGATTTGATGAAACTGATGTGTGAGGTGATTGAGCGTGTTAGTATGACAAAAAATGAATATGGTTCCACCATATCTACTTGTTGAGGATGATGAACTTGTACCACAACTATGAATGAATATTATTCAATTATGGTAATGTTTCTAATTTTAAAATAAGATCAATTTCTACCTTTATTTTATCCCTATATAGGAATTTTAAGGCAGATAGACCTGAGCTCGTCACTAATGTTGGGACATTGAAATCATATGAGGTTTCATGCCACATTCTGGAATCATTTCCCCAATGTGTTCAGACAAATACTATATTCCATCTCCATGATCCTATCACTTAATGAATATCTCTAGTACATATTTATCCACATAAAAACAAGAAATATTGAATCACATCCTCATGGAATCTCTTGAGCTACCCTTTTCAAATGATCTTTCCTAGTCCAAGCTCAATCAAAGAACATTACAACATATAATTGGAAAGTATATTGAACAAATACAAAGATGTCACAATCCCAATGTATGGATTAGAATAATCTTCCATCATATTGAATGCTTCGATGATGTTGAATGGTAAATAATAATTGACATGAGGACTGTGATTAAGAATAATGATTGTGATTGTTGTAGTTTCTTAGAATTTGTTGGATGAATTTCAAAGTTGAGTTGTTATGAATATCCATGGAAATTGAGAAAACTAACCAAGCATTACCCAGTAAAGACTCAAACCACCCACATTATAGAGATGTTTTTCCAAGGCCCAAAACAATTTAGTATTGACATATTATGTCTGATTATAGTGAATTAATAAAATAATCATCTAGAGAAATAATGAAAATCTTGAGAAAAAAACCCAAAACCAAAAAAAAACATCACATAACCAGGCTTGAGAAATTGGAAACTAATATTACCCTTCTCATGTCTTGAAATTAAATGTCCATCATGTCCATTGTTATATTCCTTTAAAAAAACCTGGATAACCACTACAACTAAAATTCCTTGATACAATTACACTCTAATTATCCCTAAAAAATATGTTGGGGAAAATGAATTGTGTGTCATGGGATTGTTACACCTTCTTTAGTGGTGTAAAATCATGATATGTTTTACCTATACTAATTACATACACTCAACCCATAAAAGGGAGTTATAATATTTTTTTCTAAAATAATTACTAATAAAAAATTGAGTAAACAATTCCTCTTCATCATCTACATAAATATCTACCCATAAAAATGCATCATGAAATAAGTTATCCATACATTCTATATTATACATGAATAACCCATGTGTTAATGTATCTTGAAGGATGTGTGTTGTAATGTATCATGTAACCCTAAAATCGATATTTTTTTAACTTGTCAACAATACATATTAAAAATATTTTTACCTCGTGACCCTAGACACTGAGGGAGAGATCTAGCATGGATGAAATCAGGGAAACAGACACTGATAAAATTTGTGGTGGATATATTGGGGTAATTTCCAATTATAAATGGAAGATAAAGTGTGATCCATGGAAGTATCAAGTGAGCGAAAGATTTGTTGTGGGCTTTTATCAGGATCTGCACGATTAGCAGCCATCTCCAAGCATTAGTGTAGAGAGGTGGAAGAGATGTTCATCCATGGATGAGGGAGCTATGTTTTGATCGGGGGAGGGGCCTGAGCTAGGTGAGATGATAGGATGAGGACTCTACAGGAGTAGTGGAAACAGGAGGATGTGAGACGATGAGATACATTGGTGTCCATTAGAATAGGGTGATTGATTCACTGGATCATGTGAATAATCCATGGAGGGAGGGGTGAGGGTGGGGGAAGGAGTCTCAATTTCCCATCACTAGTGACCACCGAAGGGGATCTCCTATTTGCAGAGTCATAAATAATCAATTTTATAATTGTAAGTAAATTTTATATAATGGTAAAAAATAATCCAAAGTATGCAAAACTAAATCCTATCCATAATAATACTAGAATATTAGGTAAAACATGAGAATAATGATTTTTCAATTTATTAAAAAACAAAAAACCTATTATTTTAATATATAACATCAAATAATTCCATATTTAATATGTTTATTTGTCATAGAAGTATTTGGAATAGGACTGATGTTGTTGGCTTGTTGCCTGTCCACAAAACTGTCAAAATTTAAAGATGTTGTTCACTGATGGTGAAATTCATAGTGATGTGATTGAGGTGATGTTCTTCACAACCTAGGGGATTCGGGATATTGGGTGGCACTTCAATTGAGCACATGACTATTTGTGATAAAAATGGGAGCTTGAACGCATCAGTAACGTGTAGGGGTGACTGTTGTCACTTGGAGAGCTTGAAGGATGGAGTACACATACTAGTGGTGGGGATTTAATTACTCCATTATTTGTGGTAGTAATGGTTCATAGAGATTAAATAAACAAGAACATAAGAGACAATGAATGAACATAAGATATTTAACATGGGTTTTCAAGGGTTTTCTTTGACCACGAGAGATGGAGGTCCTTTCTTGATTATTTATTTTTGGTTAAATTCATCATAGAACCACATAAACATCTCAAAATTCAAGGGAATTCAATCTATTTTATAGATGAATGAAAACTATTGTTGTCAAGGGTTGGTTTGGGTTAGTTCATCAGTAGTTGACATTTCTATCACCTCCTTTTGTGAGTATATGGTGTGAGATTGGTTGGATTCCAACCAAAGAAGAAGAAAATGCATCTATAGTTCATACCAACGGAACACTCATGATATCATCCTCAAAAAATGTCCCCCAAATTAATAATTTGGGGAAGAATCTAGACCTATATTCTCTTTGTTGGTGCACTACTTCTCTTTCGATAGAACCTTCATCATCATTTTTTCCCCAATATCATTGGTGTGCGTTTTTTCATCTTTCAAAAATCATTCTTCTAGCACATTTTAATTCCAGTGATATCTCATGTCAATGTGTTTGGACCTGGAATAAAATTCCAGGTTCTTTCTTAGAGGAATAGCACTCTATCTATCAGAATAGAGAATATAATTCTCTTGACCTTTTCCCAAATCCTGTAAAAGCTTCCTCATTCACAACAAGTCCCTATAGGCTTCAGTGACTGGGATATATTCTACATTTGTGGTTGAAACGAAAATAAGAATATGAATTCCTGATTCACATGATACTTCTCTCCATGAAAATGATATCATGTTCCATGAATATGTATTTCCCTGTTCCTACATCTCCATCCATATATTCATCAATGTATTCTTCCAAAATAGATTTATCACATCCAAAACATAAAAAATGTCTAGAGGTACCCCATAGATAACTGAATATCTATTTTACCAATGTCCAATTCTCCTTTCTGTGATATGATAAAAATCTACTCACAAATCCAACATGATGAGAAATATGTAGCCCAGTGCACACCATGGAATACATAATAATTCAAACTACTAACTGATAATGAACTTTTTCTATTTCTTCTTTCTCATCTTTAGTCGAAGGACACTAAACTATCATAAGACTAAAATTACTTGAATGTGTAGTAATAATTTGTTTCACCTTGACCATGTTGAATATTTTTGGAAACTTCTCAACATACCACTCATAAGATAGAAAAATTTTGTGACTCATCCTATCATGAGAAATCATCAAACCTTGAATCTAAGTAGTGTCTCTTAAGTCCATCATTTCAAAATATGTGTTCAACTCCTTATCCAACCTATAATTCTTGGTGTTATCTCTTCTAGTAATGATAATATCATCAACATAAATCAATAAGATAACTTAAAAACCATTAAAAGACTATAAGATGAAAAGACAGTGATCATCAGTCATCCCCCTTCCCTCATTTTTCTCCATGAATGTGTAGAATTTCTAGTACAGTTGTCACATTTCTTATTTCAAACCATATAAACTTTTTTTTAAATTTTCATATCTAGTTTTCTTTACCTTTAACTTGAAATATCTCAAGATTCTCCTTGTATATATACACTTCAAGATAACCATGAAAGATTGTTTTCTTTACACACAGTTGTTGAACCTCCATGTTTATATTGGCCACCATTCCTAGAACAACTATAATAGAATTAATTTTAACAATAAGAGAATGAATATCATCAAATTCAATACATTTATTCTGACTTAATCCCTTCACAACCATTCTATCTCTATAGTGTGGCTATGAGCTTATATCTTCTCCTTTGATTATGTATACACACTTGTTCTCAAGTTCCTTCTTTCCATGTGATAAATCTACCAAATCAAATGCACGATTCTTATACTAGAATCTCATCTCCTCTTTTATGACCTAGTTAGATTCCATATTCTACCAACACCTGATTGTATCCTCATAAATATATGACACTCCCACATTAGTGAGAATCACATTCTTTTGTGAAGAATACCTACGACTCAATTGTCATTTTCTAGTGGATCTATTCAACAATGCTTCGGGAGGAAATATTATGGAATAAAATTTGATGGATACATATCAGAATATGGAGACATATTACATGGTAGTGATGTTTAATTAATATCATGTATCATTATCAAACTATCTAGTACTTATGATGATGATACAGGTTCCCGATTATCTGGAATTTCCTCAAACTGCAACTTCTATACAGTTTTTGGATTCTCAAAATCTCTAATATTTTGATCCTAAAAAAACACCACATCAATGATTTGGAAGATCCTCTAGTTAATAGGATCAAAGAGTTGGTATCAAAAATATAATGAGTTTATCCCAAAAAGATACATTTCATTCCTTTTCTATCCAGATTTTCTTACTCATCTTTCGATATGTGAACAAATTGTCTGCAACCAAAAACCCTCATGTGTTTTCATGAAATATATTCACCCATCCAAACACTTTCTACAAAATCATATTCTCTTGGAACTGATAAAGAATGGTTGATAAGATAAAATTTGGTCATCATTTACTCCAACCAAATGGTATTTGGTATATTTTCATTTGAGAGCATACAAAAAACTCTCTCGAAAAATTTCATGTTCATCCTCTCAGCAACACCGTTTTATTTTTGTCATCTTCGGTAGCGTTTTATTCATCCAGATGCAGAAACTCTTATAGTACTCCACAAATGGAATATAGTAATCCCCACCATTGTCTTACCACACACAAATTAACTTTATTCATGATTTAATTTCCACATTCATGTGAAACACCTTAAAAACAACAAGCACATGATCTATAGTTTTCAAAAAAAGGGCCGCAATTTTATAGAATAATCAAATATGAAGGTAAAAAAATAAATTTTACCTCTCATCGACATAGTGAGCATCATGAAAACATCTGTCTGAATCATGTATAATTTCATTATTGGTATATAAACACAAAATGTAACATTCTTTAGTTTTCCCATGATGCAATCAATACTAGTATCCAGATATGTACATTTAATTCCAAGCAAGAGATCTATCCTGAAGGGCATTCTAATTCCTATCTCACTCATGTGACTATACTGCTTGTGCAAAACTTATGTATGAAAAAATTTTATAGCTGCATTTACTTCACCCCCAAACGACCTTGAATCTATGAGATAAATAGAAGTATATTTCTTTTCTACAGAAATTACCAAGTTACCTTTCGTAAAATTTAATTTACCATCACCAAAGGAAGTTGCATATCCATCATCATCATGGATTCCTACGGATATCTTATTGAGACAAATATCTAGAAAATTCCTCACATCCTTCAACAATAACCTCCATACAATTGTATTTTCTAGAAAAATATTACCAATACTAGCAGTTTTGGATGCACAATCATTTCCAATTTTCATGTGTCCAAAACTCCCAAAATTGTATGATGAGAAGAAATCTCTTCGGGATGTGACACGATAGGAGGCACCAGAATTAATCGCCTATGAAGATTAATGTAATGAAAGACTAACCTGGTCAACATATAGAATAATAATGATTTCTTAATTGAAAACTACAACACCATTATTTGGGATAATAACATTCAGATTCCCCTATTCTTCCTTAAGTGTCTAACAATCCTGGAAGAAGTGTCTCAACCTACCATAGTTGTGGCACTTCTTCTCTTATCTCGATTGATATTTTGATCACGTACTTAGTTTTCTACATGGTTACAGGGTTCTATTAATCTAATTCTTAAATTCCATATATGCTTCCCCTAGCTTTCAGTGACAAGAGCCTCTGATTTAGGTTAATATACCCCATCATTCATTTTTTATTATTCATTCAGTATTTTGTCCTCCACCATCTCCACAGTGAGAGTTCCATCTAGAGTTAAATTTCTAATTGAAAAAACTTCGTTTTCCTACATCTTCCATTAACAAATCATCATACACATTACTTGAAACTCATTATCAATCATCATTGTCATGTAATTCAACTAATCAATTATTCCATGGAACTACCTTATGTGCTTTGATATATTGGTATCATCTTTTTTTACTCCATGTTCAAAAGAAGGCATATTATCATTTTTTTTCTATGTGGTCGTCCATGCATAAACCATTTCCAATTTCTCCAAATAAAAGAAGCATATATTTAATTTGAAAAATATTGTAAGATACACTTCTCAATCCATTATCTAATTTGGGAGTCACACTTTGTGTAGAGCATGACCCAGTTTACGTCAACTGGATGGGTACCTACTGTCATCTTCTCAATGGATTTACATCTTGTTGAAAATTCCACCACATGCATTGTAATGGGATTAGTGGTCTCCAATATTGGTTTACATAAATATTTAGTATAAAAAATATCATACATTTTGGGTCTATAGATAGATTTATTAAAATATTTAAGCTTAATCATGTTACCCGTATTGTCTTCCATTTATTTAGTTTGAATTTTGAAAATGTAACCACATGGATTTTTCCAAAGCAGTAAAAATAGAAACAATTGACTCCTAAATCACTAAATACATTATTTTATTGGCCAAGTTGTTGTGAAAATGGTTTCAAAGGTTTATAACTATTGAAGAGGTGGTGCATGTGTGGATCTCTAGAATAGTGGTCAGAAAAGTTGTTGTAATGTCACTGTCGCTGAGAACAATGCCTTCTTCACTGGTAGGGGGTATTGTAGCACCCATAGTTTGACCAAAAAATTGACTGAGCCATCTAGGTTCGTTTCAGCTTCATTTTTTGTTCCTATTGCACCATTGGAATTGTCATGATGAGATCTTCATAGTTCTTTCCACAATAAAATTGTTTGACTATTTTTAATATTTTATCATAGGAAAACATCGCTGTATCATCACTATTTTGCTCTTCATGCCTCTGATACCACTTTTTTGGGGATCCATAGGTTCGTGATGACAAATACAAACACAAATAGAATAGAATATGAAAAAACACAAGAGATTTAACATGGTTTTGTGTGTGTTTCCTATACCATGGGATAAGGGTCGTTTATTTATTATTTCTCTTTGGATAATTTTGTTAAAGGGACACATACCTGAATTTCAATTCATTGTATTAGAATACATTTTTAAGAGGAATGAAAACCCAATCAGTCAAGGGGTGGTTTGGGTGGGTTCATCAACCCTTGATGTTTCTATCACCTTCATCTTTGCATATGTGGTGTCAGTTGGGTTGGCTACCAACCAACGATGAAGAAAATCTTGCTACAATTATTTCTGAAAAAAGCTCATGTTCTCAACCTCCACAAATCCACACCCATAATTGGGAGTAGCCCCACTTATTATTCTAGGAATACCAGATGATAGGAACTTTCATGGTAAAAAGAGATTCATGGGGTTAGCTGTGGCACCCATGCATGTGTTAGGAAGGATGAATATCTGTGTCAGCAATTATACATTGTGATAAATTTTATCACTGATATAAAATTGGATTTTTCGGTTTGTAAATAGGTTGAAAGCCTAAGGTGGGTGCTATTGACTACTCTTAGTTACCACCTACGTCGGTTATTTCATAAACAAAAAATTTACCCCTACTATTGCACCCCAACACTATGGATACCCCTCATCCTCTACCTCACTACATCCACCCCTTCCTCACCCTCAACACGCCCTCTTCAATGATTCCTCCCCTCCCCATACCCTCACACACCCATTATCCCCTCTCAATCATCTCCCTAACCCTCAAAACTGCACCATCACCACACCTACTTTACAGAAAACACCACCCCCCTCTACTCACACACCCATTCTCTATTACCCATTACCCCCACCCACGTCGCACATGATGTGAGCGCCTCGACCACTGGATCTATCACATGGTTTTGGATTCCTAACAGTAAAACCCTTATTTCGGTCTGTGGTGTGTATTAATTTTTTCCATGATATTGGAACACCCGATATAAAACCCTATTTTCATTTTTTCTATTGATCCAAGCCTTATGATGTACATGTATTCTTGGATCCTATTATAATTTTAATTTAAAATTATTATCCATTTTTCCTCATGAAGTCATACATATTCATGCTCGTCATTATTTTCATTATGTAGTTTTACTGATTCACTCATGGAACATAATTTACAAATTTATTACTGTTCTTTCAACTTCTAGTGGGATCAATGTAGACTATCTATGGATAACCATTGCTATGAAACTGTTTAATGTCTTGTATGTTTTTTGAACTGTGACCTATGGTTATATTCATCAATTTTGAACTATTTTTCTATTACACATTTGTTGTTTTCCTTTTGGTTGTCATAATACTAATCACTCTATTTAGTGTGTAGAAATTGAGAACTGATAGATCCCATTGGTTGTTTTCATCACTAGATTTACATTGTTTTTATTTTGTAATTATTGGGATCAACATATTCTACATTTTAAAATATTATTAATGTGTTTTGAAATAATTATCACCAGTGTATATATACCTATATTTGAAGAGAGGTGAGAAAAGAAGGTTGTATGTTACTAGGTGGGATCATTCTAAGCATCACAAGAATGTTATTCAACATGGTAATGGATCTAAATTGCATGTACGTTCTAAATTTGGTCAAAAATTATATATCATTTTCATTGATATTTATTTCTAGAAACGAGGAAGTGAAATTGTGGTTTGTTTGGGACCATAACAAGTTCTATAAACATTTTTAGGAACAGATGCACTATTTGCTGACCCGACTCATTTTCTAGTCTCATCCATACAGATATACATTACTATAATTCTTTTCCCTTTCATAAATTTATCATATTCTAGAAAAGGTTCCTAGCTTATGCAAGACTGAAATCATGGGGTTGATGCATTCTATCATTCAATTCCTGGTTTGTTTCAAATACATACATTATATTATTATTTTTACATTTTTAGATGGATAAAAGATTCAAAATTTTATTTTGGGTATGTTAATGCATGAGTCTAATATCAGTTTGGTTCATCAAAGATTCAAGCCTTTATATTAGAGTATGAAAATGAAAAATATTTTTCATAAATAAAAAAACACAGACGGAAAACCAATATATTGTTTTAAAATGAAAGAAGAAAATGTTTTCATGAACCCAAAATGGGCTTAGAATTTATGTTATTGTTATTTGTAGACATCATAAGTTGTCATGTCTATATTGTTAGTACCAAGGATTCAATTTCTACATGTTAGGCCACCATCTCTGTAACCTTCTCGATATTTATTTCAAAAAATCTCAATCCATTAAAATCCATAAAAAATAGTATTCTCTTATTTAAATTTATTTAAAAATAAGATTTATCATTTAAATTTTGTATATTTACTTATATTAAATCATTCAATTCTATTTCTATATTATATTTTACCCCTAATAATACTATAATCAGTTCTTCTTTCAACCCTGCATGCATTTTTCAAACTCCCTAGCACTAGTGTCACCTACTATGAAACATTATTACAAATTCCTTCCTTTTTCCAATAATTTTTTAAAATCGGTACCTAATGGATATAGATCCATTAATTTTTCACCATTCATGATATCGTTAATGTATTTTTCAACTTATGATATATTTTATAATTATTTATAATTTCAATTAATAGTATTTATTTTATTTTGATGATTAAAGTTTTTTAACAATTTGGAATATCAGGATTCCATTACCAATTAAAATAGTTTTCAAAGGGGATGAAGTTCATTGTTTTAGGAATCCCCTTACTAACCTCTCACATATTAGAGTCTCCCATCATCAAGGGACACTCAACGGTGCACCTATCATAGTACTCTAATTTCAAAACATATCAAAGGAACTTATAAAGTTCCCATAAAGACAAAAAAATAGAAGGACCCTAGAAAATCCCACTAAGTAAAAATATATCGAAAGAAACCATTACTGGGTTCCCATTTCAAGCATCCACATCGATGAACATGAAAACATAGAATACTACTCTAGGAACATCTCATGAACTATCATGGTCCAATAATCAAAAACATATTGAAGGTACCTATCAATGTTTAATTAGTCAAAATATATTTAAGAAACCCCATCTAGGGTTTACATTTCAAACATTAACATTGGCTAAAATGAAAAGAGCATAAGAACCAAGCAACCTATCATGACCTAAATGAATCTTGACTCTCAAAGAACAAAAAAACACTTTTGTTACATATTAAAAGTATGTGATGATACCCACCAAGACCAACACATCACATGACACCAGAAACTCATTTAATCCATAGGAAAAACATAGGTACAAGCTATCTCGTAGTCCCTGAAGTCCCCCCAATGAATATCATCAGATGAATTAGCATCAATCAGAACACAACTAGAAAAATACCCTATACCAATGGTTTGGAACCGTAGGTATAGCATATACCAACTATTTGGAGAACCATTGAAAATTAATCCATGCGGATAATTCTATACCAAATATTTTTGGAAAACCATTCATATAAACCTATACCTATGGTTTCGAAAACCATTGGAAAAGTAATATGAAAATTTATACCAACAGATCCATAATACATTTTGGTATATGTAATTCAAAAAATAATCATTCGGTTGGTTTTGATCCTCTTGTTTGTGATTGAGCGACCTAACAACTAACCTAACTTACTTTTGTGAACATAATTTCATAAATATATATGTATTATCATATGTATTTTAAATTTTTATTTATTTAATGTCCTCTTTAAGTAGATTCCATTAAAAATACATGTACCTATAACAATGGTTCTCAAAACCTATGGTATAGGTCTATAGCAATTGTTTTGAGAACCGTTGGTATAGGTTCATTGATTTTGGGACCTATACCAACAGTATTGGACAAACTGTTGGTATAGGGGGACCTATACCAAACCATTGGTATAGGTCAATTATAGAAACCCTATACCAACAGTTTGGAAAACCTGTTTGTATAGGTCCCCCCTATACCAACGGTTTTTTCAAAACCTTTGGAATAGGTCCATATAAGTGACCATTACCAACGGTTTTGCCTAAACCATTGTTATAGGTCCAAATTAGTGAAATATACCAACGGTTTTCCCAATACTGTTGGTATAGATCATATTTTTGGTATTGGAAGAAATCCCTAGTTGACATGAAAACCGATGAAATTAGACTCTAATATAAAGAGAATTATTGAAAATATAAATCATGAATATGGGGTCACAAGAGGTTCCTTACCACTATAAATATATCACAACAAATGGTGCTTGAATCGGCCAAAAATTGTGAGAGAAGGAAAAAATAATTAATGAACCTAAAGAATGAGGGTGCGTGGTCATGTGGCCTAGGGAGGAGAAGTGGGTGTTTTAAAACAAAATTTAAGGATAAAATTACCAAAATAACCCCATTAAAGGTGGGTTTGGGGTTCCCAAAAAAATTTGTGGCCTTCTAATGGAAACCCTTTAGGCCACCAAGGTCCCAGTGCTTCACTACACGAACCCCACTGGTGGGGGAAGTGGCCACTCCCCCTAAGACTCTGAATGTATAGTGGACTTCACTAGGCTTTTGGTGGGAATCTTCCTGTTGTGTAGATTTTCATCACCAGTCCCTCGTTCTCATTTCTCAATACCAAGCCTCAACTAAGTACCCCAAAAGTCAAAACACACCAATATAAATAAGGAATAACTAAAAATTTGGTACAATTAAAATCTCAGTTTGTGGGGGGACATTACAAGTGCAGACATTATTATAACCTCTCTCTAGGTAGATGATAATTCCTCATGTTGAGAGTGAGGAATTAACCTCCCATAGCATTCATCATAGTTTGTTCAAAATATGAAATATTTAATTAGGATATGACTTGGTATTTTATATGCAGTTTGTAAAGCGTGTATATTCATGGAACACCTGACAAGCCTCCACACGGACTAAACACTTCAAATCAGCAGATATGTTAAGAGGGCACATGGTTTAGACTTGTTATATTATAGTCATTGGCATGATGATATTGTGAAATTTTGTAGTGATGATTATACAGGATGATTACCCTCTAAGATACCCACATTTGGGTATGTTGTTTTAGTTGTAGGAAATTTAATCTCCCGATGAAGAAAGTTGCGAACCGTTTTTTCTAGTGTTGAGTTAGAGTATTGATCCATGGATCATGTGGCTGTGATGATTTTATGGAAACAAAAACATGGCAGAGGAATGACTATTGAGAATGGAAGGTTGTACATGTCATGTGTGACAATCAAAAAACTATCAATGTTGTGTCCTACTCAGTTTTTTATGTGTGAGAAAACAACTAAGAGATGGATTTCTACTTTTTTAAAGATTATTGTGAGTAAATAAATCACACATTCGATGATGTTCAGTGACATATAAACTTTTAAATCTGTCCGAAGGAGTTATGAGGCCATAGGTAAAACCACATATTAAAAAATTGGACAAGATAGGAATATATATCACAACTTGAGGGACATGTTTCTTCTTTTTATCTTCTACATAATTAAAGTGTGAGTGTATTTTTAGAGACAGAACAAATTGTGCTAATTTTTACAAAAATCATAAAGGGATCCTATATTGATTTTGATCATCAGTTTCGCTTTTCTTGCACCACAAAATTTTTAACTTTTATATAATTTAACACCCTCAACATTGTTAGAAGCAATAGACATTTCATTTATATGACATCAAAAATTAAAAAATTCAAAGGAAAAAATTACAGGTAAACCAATTTAAAATAGAAACATTTGGATGAAAATCAATGAATTAGTATGAGTATAGATGATCTATTACATGATTTTAGGACTAAGGTTTCTTTTGATGGTACATATAAAAAGGTATTAATAACATTTATCTCTTGTATAAGATTATTTAGAAAAATCAATTTACTAATTTAAAAAAGATTCCCCTTAGTGGTTTTCATATATAGTTGCAATATAATTTATTTAAAAAATTAAATACATAAAACCTATTTTTTAATTTATTCACAATAAGAGACCGTATATATACAAATTTTTAAATTTTATTCATAAATACTAAAAAATGTAACCCAAAAAGGGAATGGTTTTGGTGATTTAGTTCATAATTGGTTCACTAAGAGATGGGGAAAATGAAAAAAATAATGTTGACTAATCCCTCATGAATTTTTTTTCTAATATGATGTTATTTACTTGTGAGTTTTATACCCATATGGTGGATTTTCTAGTGATATTCCGACCACACTGTATATAAGAAAGGATGCTTATCTTGTTCTTGATGTCTGAATTTATTATTCTGGCTTCCTAATTGCCTTATATTTGTTTCCTTGGTAGTGTCACTCAACAAATTACCTATATTAGAAATTGTTAGTGTCTTTGTGGATGGTTCTGTGAATGATAGAATTTAAAAAACAATGTCTTATCTTCCACTTGGATCCATTGGTATGGTCTTGAATAAGAAAAATAAGGATAGTTAGATTAATGTTATATCTTGAAAATATGCCACATGTAATTTTTTGGACATTAGTTTGTTAATTTATTTCTATATAGAAAACAATGTTGACAGACATGAGATCTTTCCTATGGGTCATAACGAGGGGATGAGGATCATTATATGTAGGATTGGATTAGTATTTTAATTCCACTTTAATTATACATCATATAACATTTAAAAACAATAAAAAATATTAATATTATTTAAAAATTACATAACTTTCATAAATTGAAAAGTTAAAAGTCACTCAATACACCCAAACACAAAAAGTGATGCAAAATAAATATAAAAAATCATAGTCTAGAAAAAAAAATTCAAACATGATCTATTATAGACGAAAAATAAGTGCCAAAGAAAGTAAACCAAATAAAAGCATGGGAAAATAGTTTTTTTTAAGGGAGATGAATGGAGTGACATATATTCTAACATTGGCATTCTGAACACAAGTGTTGCTATGTTGGTTCTTCATAGTGTAGGATATGTGTCCAAGAGTTATCATTGACACAATGAGCAAGATCAAATTGTGAGCAACATTGGAGTTATGATTGTGAGTTTCTATGGCCGTCACCTTGATTTTCATTTTTCCAATCTTCGATGGGAATCCTAGATCTTCTAGCATTCCTTTTCAAATATGAAGTTTTTACCTAATCAGTATGTCTACCTTGGAACATAAATACATTAAAGAATCTTTCATCAATTTCAGCTTGAGGGAGGAGAGGATTTTAGAATTATCATATCTTATAAGTTAGATTGTTATTTTCAAAACCATGACTATGGTACATAAAAAATTGTACTTTTACATTGGAATTTAATTTTTTTGAAAGGATAATGGTTTATTTGGTGCAATACAAATGGAGTTATTATAGTTTTTAGCATCAAATTCAGGATTGGTGTTACTGTTTCATTTATTGGAAACCTATGTAATCAAGATGCGTTGGATAGTTTTGGGATTTTTAGTCAACACATGATGATTATTGGTGATGGATTTATTATCATCACATGTTGGAATTGGTGGTGGAGAAGCCTAATGGGGAATCAGTTGTCTAAAAGATATTTTGAAATAAGGGATGAAAGCAGTTCAAATGATCTTGAAATAAAATGGAATTTACGAAGTTAATTTGGATATGGATGACCCAGAAGTAAATTAGATTTTTTGGAGTTATTTTGGGGACTATCATGAATCATTTTTTATTTTTATAGGATATTTCTTTATTTTTCTTATTTGGGGGATTTCATGCTGTAATTTTTTTTTAAAAAAACATGCATATTAGTGACTTCCAATTTAAATCTCTAATGATTCACTATTCAAAGAGTAACAATAACCGCCTATGGTGGTCACTAATACCCTTTCCCATCAATCAAACAACAACAATCCAAGGAAGCTGATAAAGATCATTATTTATCACTTTTGGCAGCCCATAATGCTCAAATTTGTAGTAGTGTATGTTTATTTCATCAACACACTTGCCAATATACATGAGGAGAAACCTCATGTGAGGCATGGAAGGATTAAAAGGACATTCATGCACATAATAGCAATGAAGAGAGCTTTTTTTATCAATTTTATGATTTTTTTTAAAATGTTCCTATGTCAATTTTTTTAAAATTGTTTCCAGCGGGAGGAAGGGCCTCTTTCGCCATTTAGCCAAAAAAATTACTTATTTTAAATATAAATTTTTTGTATATCTAAAATTTTAATTTTTTTATTTTGGTTTGTTTTGTTTATATATATATATAAATCTTCAATAGAATTTATTTGTTATTTATTATCCAGCATTATTCCCATTAATGTAGTTTTAAATCCATACAGAAACCCTCACTTGGTGCTCAATTTTATTAGATGGTTTTCCCTGGATATCATTCTACATTTCTGATGTGGGATTCAGGTTCTTCCTTTCCAAAGAAAAGTTAATAATATAATATTATTAATCATTTTTCATCAATTAATTAATAATATTAATTAGTATTTAATATTATTATTAAAAAAGTAATAAATATCTAAACAGTTAATGGTTATTAATATGTTTAAATTAATTAGATATTAAATAATATATTATAAATAAAATATATCCATTATAATAACTAAATAATAAATATAAAATATAAACTGTATAAAAATTTTTACTATAAACTAGAATGTAAAGAATAATTTTAAATATTTATTAGTAATTAATGATTATTAGATGTCAATATGTTTATATACTAAATAATATTATTTAATTAAAATTATTTAGTCAGTTATTTTTATTACTGAAAATTATTTTATTAGAAAATCATAATGTAATAAAAATAATTAATTATTCACTAAAATTATAATAATTTAATCTTTATTAATAATATTTAGTGACTAAAAATATTTTAATTATATAATAGTAATTCTCGAATAATAAGTAATAATTTTTAATCTATAATTATATAATTTTTTATTTTTTACATAATATTTTTAGAAAGTAATTAAATATTTTATAATTATTAATTAATTAATTGCTAATAATTATATTAATATTTTTAATAATTTATTATGAAATAATTATCTTCTATAATTATTATTAATTAATATTATTTAGTAATAAATATTTATGAGAAATTAATATTAATAAATATTAAATCATATTATTTAATTAATATATGTTATTAATTATTATTTTTTAAAAATAATTAGTTAAATAATTAATACTTATAAAATAATAATTAATTAAAAATTGTTATTTTATTAATATAATGATTATTATTAATGTTTAGCAACTCGATGATAATTTTAAATGTTTATTAGTAATTGGATAATAATAATTATTAATAATTATTAATAAAGAATAATTACATAATAATTAATTAGTTAATTTGGTTGTGTTTTGGGCATCGAGATCTCCCTGCATTAGCAGGGGATTATGGTTTCTGGCCAATACTGCAAGTGTTTTCTGTCACTGTTGGAGTTGCATTCCACTAGACCTCATGCTTTCACAGGTCCATTCATGACTGGAAACAATTCCATGTTGCTGGTCAGTTGACCGTAGTTTTGTTCATCAATGAACACAGATATATTGGTTTTTTCACTATTGGTCCATTCATTGATGGCTCGTACATCGATGAATGTAGATATACTATAGTTCATAGAGAGATTTTCCAGTGGATGCAGATCCACCACTAGAGCTTCCCATGATTCCTTTTTCAGTCTGTTTTCATTGTAGTTGCAGATCTGTGTCACTAGAGTCATGCTGACAATTATCCTTCACGATATTAGATTTGTAGATCCATCATGCTGGAGTTGCAATTCTGTCATTCCTCTTTTGGGGTTACAGATTTATGATGCATCCCACACAGTTCTTGAAGCGGCTAGTTTTGAGGCTATCAAAATGTCGGGCCAACCGCCTCTGAGTTTCGGTTGATGGCATATTCTGTTGTTGAATCCACTCTCAGTTAGGGTCTTTTCTACTCCCATCAGTATGAAATTCTATGATCTAGAGATTTAAAAACACATGTAATTATATCATGTCGAATTCCTTGGTTTCAGATACTGTGAGAATTTTTTTTTCTCAATCTACAAAAGGTTTTCTGTTAAGAAGATCTATCAAAAGTGTAGCATTACTAAGTTGAGATTTCATGACAGAACAATATTTGAATGCTTGAAGTTGGGTAATTAATCGATTATGAGAGGACCAATTGGGAATATACCTAACACTGAGTGGGGGGGGGGGTTGAATCAGTGTTGGGGAATTTTGAATCCAAATCCAACATTTTATCCCTGTACCTCATGACCTTTTAGGATCTTAATTCTCTTATTCTCGTTTCCATATTGTATGCAATAATAGAAAGTAGTAAAAATATGCACAAGATATTTTTACAAGGTTCACCACTCAATAAGAGTAGCTACGTCCTTTCCATGCATCTAGATGACTAGTGCTTGTATTATCTAATATAATGTGATAAATTTTTATAATGGAGGGGCTAGGAAATCAATCCTCTAGCCAGTGTGGGTCCCTAAACATTGGATGGAAGTGGTAAAAAATCCTTTTCCTTGGACTGGTGATATCCTAGTCTAACTTCCATCCTCTAGATGGTTCTTTATACTGGCTATATAGATTGTCTTCTTACTTCTTCAAAAGGTATGTTCCGCTCTTGATCTTCTTAAGTTTTCTTTACTTGATTACATGAAAACCAGTAGTCAAGGAATTCTTCATTCTTTCTCTATGTTTCAAACCAACTTCACTATTATTCTTCACTCTTCTTCTCTAGTGAAAAAACCAACGACAATAGAACTTCTTATCTCTTCTTGGCTACAATCACATACACCAATGTGATTTTTCAAGAAATGATGATCAGTTCACTTGGAATCATCTGAACCAATTATTATCTCTTGTTCATGAATTCATGTGATCATGCATATAGATTTTTTATTGAACCTTATATTCCCTTTCTTTCTTCTTCTTCTTTACAAACGTTCACACAATTATTTTGGTATATTTATTTATGAGTCTTCATATGTTCATGTGCATGCATACAAGCATGAAATCACCTCTACTTCATCTTGTGTGAGAACCCAAATGGGTAAAAATCCCCTGAACACCTCTTCCTCATAACATTTTTGATTTATTAAACCCAAATTGGCGATGTTTCAATAAGAACACACACACACTCCTCCTATTCTTCCCTTTCTCTTTTATTCTTCTATTTTAATTAGTTTGGGTGTATCTTTTGTTTTATATGTGTGACTCATAAAACCCAATTTTATGATCCCTTTGTCTCATGTGAACTCCTTCTTCAAAGACTCAAAGTATGTCCATAGGCTCCTTTAACCAAAGCACATTAGTATATGTATGTATTCTGGCCTTCTATCCTTTTTCACTAAAGCACGAACCCCTACAAATAGTAGGGTATAAGTATGTGCACCTTAGAGTGTTATTTACCTCATGAAAACAGAGTGGCCACTGGTTGTGTTCTTCATACAGGGGATGCCCAGTTCGTCTTTGTTCATGTGGTGCATAGATTTTCCTCTTGAAAAAGATCAGTGAGAGTGAATCTCAAGCACTAGATCAGGATGGTTTAGCCTTCTCAAAAAACTATAATGGGTTTTTAGAAAACCTATCTTATTTCACGGGAACTGGTTCTTTACAAAGCTATTTGAGGGTGTGCAGCACCTGTGGAAGGCTTTCAGGAACAATTCATTAAAGATCAGAAAGCTCACGTGACTCTTAGTTTCTCTTCATGAAATGGGGCATAGGGAAAAGCTATGTTTTTTAAAACATGAGCTCTTGAGTATGTGGGAGCATTAGCCTCTATCAGTTTGGGTCATATCCTTTTATAGGCGAGGATCACTTCTTCATCTGCATTCAAATCACTTCTATGATTTGTCCAAGACTCACTCATTGAATACACGATATCATAGGTTATTTAAAAAATTAAAATGGTGTTTGAGATATACTGGGATTTGTAGAAGTTTACTTTTTCTAATGTGGGATACATTCTTGATTAATGGTATGAATTTGAGATTTTCATGTATCTCGTTTTTAAATCATGAATGAACCCACATGGCATCAGAAACATTGTTTGCCTCAGCTAAAGCTTCTTCTTCGAGATAACACATGAATGCAAGATGTAGATTTCGTGCATGGTCTCAGTTCAATCTGAAAATCCTCATGGTTTCAAAATAATAAGGCATGATGGTCTGTACATGATCATACATAATCTCCTATGAGATACAACAACACTGGTAAGTGATAGAGGTTGAAGATGACGACACGATAATGATCGAATGCCGCAGGAGGATCGGCCGGCCCTGGTTCAAATGCACGT
Source organism: Viscum album (assembly GCA_963277665.1). NCBI lineage: Eukaryota > Viridiplantae > Streptophyta > Magnoliopsida > Santalales > Viscaceae > Viscum > Viscum album. The sequence goes on from OY728128.1 coordinate 299,341,808, forward strand.
AGCGTGAGATCAGATGCACAGTGAATATTTGGATGATCGAATGTCACGGATGATCGGACAGACGACAGAGATGCGGGATAAGATGAGCGGCTGAGAATACATACACATTTTAAAATGCTTCCCCACATCGAAATGGTGATGCAGGAGAGGTATGTATTATCCATCAAGTCATCTTAGAATAAATTTATAGTTCTACTCACTGCCCTCTGGTGCCTCCCCACATCAGTTCTCTATGGGCAAACTCTTAGCGCCAAATTTACCTCCTCAGGTGCACACCTAGCACCCACTATGCCCGCATGCTTCTGTGATTCCCCACACGGTTTTGTGCCCTATGCGCCCACTACCGCTCTTAGTCCTATCCTCGGGCTGGCTTTCCCATGGGCGTGGTTGACCTTTAGAGGTCTTGCACATTCCTTGGGATGAATGCTGGTTGGATAGCTCAAAAGTTGGACCAAATTTGATTCATCCAAAAATAAGCTTTCTATGTGAAATTCATATCTATATTAAAATATGTCCATGACCACCTCAATTTCCAAGTCTCTTCTTCAACATTAATCTCCTCTTCATTTCTTTTTGGAATATCAAATCCAATGTACTTCATTCATTCTTAATGGAATGCTACATCAATGTTCTAAACATTGTATCACAAATGATACATGTTCTTTTAACATTCATGATCATTACATCAATCATTTGATACCCATTCTCCATTTCAATTAAGAGAGTGTCTTTAACCATTGTATCACAAATGATACATGTTATTTTATCTTTCATGATCTATGTATCAATCGTCTGATATCCCTTATCCATTTCAATTAGGAGAGTGTCTTTAACCATCATTGACATTTATTGAAAACATTGAAAAAAACTACAACTCAATTACTAAAGTGGTCCCAACAGATTACTGGTAGATATATATTACATAGGGATTCTAATGCTTACATATTTGGCCATTTTTTCATGCAAGAATCATCAATTTTGGGATTTGATGAATGGTGATCAATATAAGTGAGAAGAGGGTTATTGGACTATATTTTTCTCCATAGGAATGGGAATTGTGAGCATGCGGATTTGGGTCCATTAACCTCAAGCCTATCATTATACATCTTCATGAATGGGACAAAGTATTAAACCCAATGGAGGTATGTAACTCATCTGCAAAATTGTCGGTAAATATTTTTGGTCATAACAAGATGTTGTAGCATTTTAAGATCTTTTATGATATTGCACGTGTAATTTTTCTTCCCTTAAAACATGATAATGAAACTAAGCATGATGGATTTGGTAATTATGAATTTTTTTTGTTTGAGGTTTATCTAGGTACTACCATTGTTAACAAAATATGTCTCTCCACTAAAACCACTGAGATTGAGCTTAAAACTGAATATAAGAATGTTATAAAATTCTGATCAATATTCAAGATAATTGGATGTGAATATATGAATTTAAAATATAATTTTCTTGTTCATTATGATTAGGTTTTGGGAATGTTTAATTTGAGTGAAATAAGATGGCTCGGCCAATGGAATCCACTCGAGAAACAAGTGATGATCAAGCAGGGGCTGTATGTAGTCCCCCTCATTCAGCTTCACAACATGGAGGATGTGTGAATCAGGAGGATTCATTTGCATGTTTGGATAAGAGTAAATAATGAAACCTACCATGACTACACCTACTGTGAAAGAGGGAGATCTTACAGCAGCGAAGGATAGAAAGAAAGATAATATTAATTATTTTGATGATTTAGAGTAGCGTGAAAATGATATCCATACTGAGTTGGAAATGGAATTTCTAAAACAACATGCTTTAAATACCTCTCAAGGGAAGGGTAGAGATATGTTGTTTCTTCTTTTTGGTAATTGGATTATGGAGAGTTACACTGCCTTTGATTTATAACGAATGTTTTTTATAGGTTATGACTTCTAATATATTTTATGTGCTTGATCTGGTGCATACATTTCCTATTTCTGGAATCTATATTGAAGTAGATGTCCCATTTGTGGACATTGAGACTACTTATGTTAATGATCAGGTTCTCTTAAACAAAGGCATTTATGGGTAGGGGACATATGAGACAAAAAGGTCTTGGAAACAAGCTCAGACTAGGAAGTGGGTTCATCACACAAAACAATCGTAGTCGAGGATGTTTCTAGGAGGACTAGGTTGTATCAAGAGGGTATGAGACTTAGATTACCCTAGAGAGGGAGAAAATTATAGAGAAGTATATTATGATCATCAATGAAAATAATTCCCAGTTTGAGTGGGAGTCTATTGATGACATTGGATATTCTTGTCATGATTTTGATCATGATTATATTGACTTTTGACATGTTGTTTCTTTTTTGGATAATGTCTCGTCTTTGTGTTTTACCCAATTCTACTTCTTTTTATTGTTCTCGATTTCATTTTATTTAAATATTAATAAATGGTCGGTAGTCTTGGCTTCTTCCTATACATTTTTTAACTATTTAATTAATATGTACTATTTTTAACAAGTAAATAAATTTTTTAAAATTTCTAAATTATTAATAATTAATATTTATTTTTTATTTTTATTAATGTAAATAATAATTTTAAATATTTATTATTTGTTATTATTAATAATTATTGAATATTTGTTAAAAGTTAATATCAATAAACTGTAAATGTTATTATTTAATTAATTAGTTACTAACTGTTAATTAGTAATTATTATTAATTAATTAATTTTTAAATTATAATTATTTAATTAAATAATTATTTGTAATTAATATTAATTACTAAATCATATTAAATATATATTTTAGTTTAATATTTAAAAATATTATATTACAATAAAAATTAATTATAAATAAGTTTTTATAATATATCTTTATTTACAAATTAATAATATTTATTATTATACATTATTAATTATTTATTAATTATTTAGTTATTTTAAATATTATTTTATATTAATTACATATTATTTAATTTCTAATTAATTATAACTGATTATTTATTATTAAATATAAAATAATTAATTAGTTGTTTAATAATATTATTAAATACTAATTAATTGTAATAATTAATTTAATAATTTTTTAATAATAATATATTTTTAATTCTGTGTAGGAAAGGGAGAACATGAATCCAACCTCAGAAATATATAATGATTTCGAAGGAATCCCTCTTTTGAAAGGGATCCCTAGGTGAGGGTTTCTATGAGATTTATAGAATACATTAATTGTAGTAATTCTATATAATAAATAAGAGAATAATTTTAATAAAATTTTTATATATATATATATTAATATAAAGGGAAACAAAATGAATATGAAAATGAATATATATGACATAAAAAAAGTACATTTAAAATAAATTATTTTTATGAATGACGGTAGGGCCTCTGTTGTAATTTGACTTAAACGAAACGTACTAGGGTTCTATAACTTTTTTGAAACAGTTTTGACCATAAAAATTGACCTCGGCACATTTAAAAAAATCGTAAAACCCATAAAAAACTCACACTAATGATATTTTGGAGGATATATTGACAGTTGTGGGGAACACATCCATCATAAGAAATTGTCAGATACCACATGGATTGGGGAACACTGGTGTTTCACACTCATAAACATACAAAGGTGATGGGGTAGGCCTTATAACTAGAATCAAATAGTATAGGAAATCCAAAAAAATAAAAAAATGGGTGGTCAATTCATGTTGATTCAGTGGTTCAAATGAGGAATGAACAATAAACATTATAGGGCTGGTAAATGTTTTAGTTTTCCTAGGGATGCTGATGATACTGACCACTTAAAATTAAGACCTCGTCATGGATAGTCCAATCCTTGTGGGAGATTTTGGAATCATGTGATCATGTCATGTGTGTTGTGTATGTGGGGTTTTTATGGTCACTGACGACATTAGAAGAGGCAACATGGAAACACATTAATAAAAATACTCCCTTTTTTAGCAAGTAAAAAGGGTTTTACCAGTGCTAAAAAATCAATGATATTGTAAGTTACATTAAATGAAAATAAATAATGAATGAGGAATTTATTGGTAATTATTTTATCACTAATAAAGAGTGTATTTATCAAAACTAGTTTTATTAGCGCTTTTCATAGTGTTGATAAACACCCCCTTCATTGGTGCTAAATAAGCATAGAAAAAATTGGCATTTATAAGTGCTATTCATATTTTTGTTAGGTTCAACACCCACCCAAACACCTTTATGAACAAACTCTAGAAACCATTAACATCTGTTATCCAACCTAATAATACCCTAACCCCATTTTTTTGCACTTCCCCACCCCACCACTTATCCATTCCATTATTAGTGCTCGCCCACCCTCACACCTATGCACACCTTTAAAGATTTAATCATCTGACCTTTAACTTAAAACGAATATGGTTTACCACTGCTCTATGCTATTATCTTCAATATTTTATGATATATATATATATCTTAATTCATTTTTATCCTTATATTTATATACTTTTTTTAAATACATTTATAAAATATGTTTGTGGGTGTATATATATATCTATGTGTGTGTATTTATTTAATTATATGCATGTTTGTTAATATATTAATACAAATATATTTATATTCATTAACATATATGACACATAAATATTTAATTACACATATTAGAAAAAACTGATAATAATATATATATTTTCTAATACAAACACACACACACATGTTTATGTATAAACATTAGATATAAATTTAAATAAGTAGATAAACATTCATAATTTTTAGTATAAATAAAATGGATACAATATATTTATTTGTATGAGTTCATATATTATAAAATATATTTTAAATGTGAATTTTTTTAAATATTTCTTTATACAGTTAAAAATAAGGACCAAACCTTAAACATTACATAATCTTGTAAATTATATTTGAATTCGCTTCATTACAATAGGAATGATCTTTTCGGTTTAGTGTTTTATAAGGTTTGTAAATAATTCATATATATAGACCCACAATCATACAATGTGGGTACAACTTAAAACAATATCCATTTTTTCATAATACCAATGTTTATAATAAAAACATTAAATATTTTCATAAAACGTCTCCATAAATTCATCTTGGCTTCTCATATTACACTACCCATCGTTAAACCCTATGAAAAAAATTATAAATATTGGAATAAGAACATAAATCTTTGTAAGGTGAATAAAATAAATGAAACAATCCATTAGTTCACAAATACATATAATCAAATGAAATCGTTTTCACAAACACATACTTCTCACCCATAATGTATCATACACTTAGTTTTTGAAACATGATATTTACCTCAATCATATAAAAACATAAATGATCCTTATAGGTAACATGGGTAATTACATATATAATATTTTAACCCTTGCGGATACCTTATTATTTGTATCCCACATAGCTTCCTTACAATGTAACCATCATGGCTACCTTATGTTGTAACCATCGCAGTTACACTTGGAGTAACCATTTGGTTGACCTCCAACTTAAACATACCCAATGAATTTGGTGGTAAATATAGGTCCCACCCATAAATATAAACAATTACCTAACAACCATAACATAATCATAAAATATGAACACTTTCATAAAAACATTACTATTGAATTTTGTAAAAATAAAAATTTAAATGGGGGATTTATTGAGGATTCCCATTCATATACAATATCATTGAAGATAGAATTAATAAAATGAAAGGAATATGTATATTCACTGTAAATACACATAATAAAAAATAATATATTCTAAATACATTTTAGATATAATTTTAGAATGAGAAATAATACAAGTAGTTGGTTAACCCAAAGAATGGAAATTGGGTTCATAAATTCCCTTACCACGGGTTCATCTTACTTAATATGTGTTTAAAACTCCGATATAATTCTTAAAAGAGTGTTATAACTATTTTAAAGAGACATATGCATTTTTATAACACTTTATAGGATCATTTTTTCACTTCAAACCAATTTGTAATAGTTTTTTTTTTCTGTTGTTTTGGGTGTATTTTTTACATGGTTTCTATAATAGGGTTGTAATGGACTTTCATGATGAATGGAAGAGAAACTCCACAATTGGAAAGGAATGGTAGTAATAAATTTCAATAAAAATACATTATTCCATAAATATTTATTATATATGAAAATTAATCATTAGATAAAATATTAATGATATTTGTTTAGACCATTTTGGTGGTCCTTTAATAATCACCGAATAGTTTCATTATATAATTTTATAATATGTATATATGTTAATTCCATAACAAAATTGAGGTAATATAATACACATTAAAATATGTTTCATCTTGTAAAATGGTTTTATGACTAACCCTAGAGTAATTAATGATAATTGAAAACACATCATCCATGATGTCTGTAATTCAACACAACAAGATGATGTTTTTATTTTCAGAATAAAAGGGAAAAGAGAAAAGGTATGATGATGAATATTTACATAAACATGATAATATTATATTATATATAATATAATATAATATAGTATTAATTCCCATTAGTTATGTTTAGCTGAAGATAACATAGGAAAAGAGAATAATTTAAAATAAAAATAAAATAAAATGAAAGGGGATTTTTACATGTTGAATAATCCTCCTTGGGAACCTCATTAGGGCCTTTGGTTTTGGCATTTTGGTAAGCCCATCAGATCTAAAACATGGGGAATAGTCTTGGTATGAGGACTAGGAAAAAAATGGATAATTTTCAATGCTTTATAGGTGTGAGGAGAATAAAGGATTAGGGTGATATTTATAGTGGAGGAGAGGATGGTTTTTTATTATTGTATTCATTAGTTTGTTAATTTTGAATAAGATTATCAATAGTTTTATAATTATAATAATATAAATTAAAATAATAATGGTATGTTTGATTTTATGTTTCCTACATCATTAATGATGTTAGGAATATTATATTTACCTTATAATGTATATATATAATAAATTACAATATTTTACCATTCAAAAAAAATTCAAGTATTTTATAATAATCCCCAAAATTCACCCAATTTTTTTCAATGTGTAGAATTAAAAAATGATATATATTTTATGAAAATAATATTCTAAAAATGATAAGTTTAATTTTCAAATAAAATAATAATTTAGTCAAAATAATAATAATTTTAAAACTACACTTGATTTTATAACACTTAGAAAATTAATCAAGGCCTCAAAAAATTAGATTATAAACATAATAAAATAAAATATTAATTTATGAACCTATTTTTTGAAAATAAAATTTCATTCAGATAATAAAATTAATTAAAAAATAATAAATTAACATTTATGTTCAACAAAAATAAAAATAATTAATTTATTAGTTTTAAAATATTTATTAACATGTTCTGTGATATAAATATATCATTGATACACTTATAAGGTACAAGAATTTAAATTATATTTTCATAGGTGAGGTTTATATGGACCAAGCCTTAAAATATTACATAATCATGAATGATATGAATAATTCACATTGAGGATTTTTTCAGGTTTAGTGTTTTAGAGAATTAGGCCATAACTATTACATTACATCTCAAAAAATTAAAAAGTAGACACTTATACTCAGTTTCCAATTTTTTAATAAAGTAAAAAATCTTGAAAAATATAATCATGTCTAGTTCCATGTTTTAGAAAACATGGCTTTTTCCTTGATTCCATACTTGACCGTATTCATCTTTATGTTATGTGAAAAACATTTCAGAACATGTGATGAGCAAAGAAAGATCACAAAGGGTTGTAAAAAAAGAAAAAAAAATTAGTCCATCAAAACATAAGATATTTATCATACCATATGAAATCATAAGATTTAATAATAACACATAGTAATCACTAATCATAAAGGAAACTTGGGGCATTCCTAACATACTTACGTTGTATCTTTCACAACTATATAGTGAGTTACATTTGGAATACCCATCATATTATATCCCTAAATCTCTTAGGAGATACGTTCACATTTACTTACATCACATTACCAAATGCATTGGAGATCTATCTTGGGCTCACCCATGGTCGGATTATCATGGAACCCCCCGTATACGTAAACAAAGCCCAAGAACCATAACATATTCATAACACATTAAACAAATATAAAGGAAAGATTAAATTTCCCCATTTCAATCACAATATATCATTAATATATATTGAAATAGAGAGAACATTATAAAAACCATTTTCAGTACAAAAATACATAAAATATTATATTGTAATTATTTTCCGTTAAAAAAACACAATGGCTTGTTAATGAATCCACATATCAAATAATCCTTACGGTGACGGAAAGGTCATTATCACTGCGTATGATAAAAAGAATCAGTTTATGCAATTTTGTAAATCCCCTAGAATATAAATATTCCATTTTAATGACTTGAATAGTAAAATGTGTTTATACACCATATAAAATAATGTCGTGTATAAAACAAAATATGTCTTAATGAAAGGAGATTGAGACGAAGTCCCTCACCTCGTGTCTGACATGACCTGTTCATTATTTAATCCATTTAATAATAATATAATGTTAATTTATACTTACTTTAGAACCATTTTAATGTTTATTTTTCATTTTATATCACTTATTACCATTTTATTAACATTTTGTAATCATTTATGTTAATAAAGGACATTTTGTCGATATTTGGTACTTAAGTCAAAAATGATCTTCTTATAATTACAAGTTGTTCATGTGGTCAAAAGTAAATTATATCCATAATTATATTCATGATTTAGATAACATATATATCATATTTATCTATTATATATATTTATTTATAATAGTATATAACAATTGGAGATAATAAATGAAATGCATCATTCATGGAGACGGTAAGTCGTACGTATGGATGAATGATACATTCATTTCTATTTCGTATTTAATGGAATGGAAATTTAATGACACATAGGTATATTATAATTATATTATAATATCACATATATAATTTTAGTAACTCCACCCTTTATACATTCCACATATGGAATGAACGAGTCATATAACATTTTGGGGGCAGTAGTCCGCACTTCTTCAAATTAAATTATTGTGATTACCCATTATGGAAACGATAAACGTAATCTATAAATGATAAATAAAGAAGTATATAGACAATATTAATATAATATATATCACATATAAATATTGTTCCATATTAATGGACACCATAACAGGCAGTTGGAAAATATTGAACAATCATCATTTCATGAGGCAATAGTTCACCGTCCACAGAAACATGATGTTTTTTACCCATTAGATGGAGTTGTGTGGAAGTGTTGTGAAAATAAATCTCCTAAAAACAACATAATATTTTTTAGATAATTTTTTTAATAAAAGAATGTAATAAAATTTTTTTAGGGGTTGGATATGTAAAATAAAATAATAGAACTTTAGAGAAGACGTTACCTTTAAATCGGGTATCTCCCTTTGGTTTGAACAAAAATGAATTCTTGAAGTGACTTCTTCCAAAGGTGAGTCTTATAAGTTGAATAGGGGGATATTGGAAGATTATGTGGGATGATTTTGTATGAACCACGGAGCTTGATAGGTGTGTGTAATGGGTTAGAGGTGAGGGCTTTTTATAAGGGGGAGGAGGGACTCTTTATAAAATTTGAAAATATTATTTTTTTATATAATGATTTTAGGTTTCTAAATGTAAAAAATTTATTAATGACGAATATAATATGACTATTGTTTGAAAAAAAATCGTCTAATAATAATTGGACAGGTTTTGGATATTGTTATAATCTTTATAATCTTATGTGTTTCAATCATTCATTAGTGAGGTAAATACGACATCATTATTGTGTCAAAAATAATTTTATTTATTTGATGTCTTAAGATTATAAAATAAATTACCAGGATGTGTTAAATATTTTAATCCTACAAATGAATATTTATATTCTAATAGATAACTTATATAACCCTATGTAAGAAATGATTTACTAAAAGATATATGTTTAGGTCACCTTTGTCATTACTTTAAATTAATTAATATAAAATGTCATTATCACACTTAAGTGACACCAAGGGGTCCCAAAATCGACCAAAGGATTCCCCTGGTTGAATGTTTTTCAACCAATAGGATTAGGTCACATGTTGTTGTAATTTAATATTATTATAATATTATTTTTACCTTGAATTACCCTATTTACCTTTAACGGTGGTAAATAAAAGTCAAAAGTTATTCCTCACCAAAAATTATTTTCATCTTACTGAACCACATTTTACATACTAATAACAACCATTTATAATAGATTTTAAAAAATAAATTCACAAAAGGGGTAAATTTTAATTTAAATGAAAAAGTCATTTTTTTAACTACTACCTAGTGTTTTCACTATTCATCAAAAATTTATGTTTTACAGAAAAAAAAATCTTTCTATGATATATTTGATATTCTTAATTAGAAAATGATGTCTATTTTAAAAAATTAAAAACATAGATGTTTCATAAATTTGTTTAAAATTAATTTCCGTTATCAAAACTAAAAAACATGTTTCTGAGAAATAATAACTATCGAAAGAATGACACATGTTTATGTCCAATTTCAAAGTGAAATTACTTAAAATAACAAAAATTGGATTAAAGGGTAAACATATAATCTAATTATAATTTAAAACCAATTAAATAGATAACTTATCCAAATTAATATAATAGATTAAAACGCAATTTTGAATTAAAATACAGTATTTTTACTATTCATTGAAAAATGTATTTTATCAGGAAAAACCAAAAATATTCACAAAGTAAATTTTAATGTTCATATTATAAAAACGAATTTTATTTTTTCATATAGAACATTTAAAAGTGGAAAAAACTATATTTAAAAAAGTTTCACGGACAAAAGGCCGTAAATCAACCTTTTAAAGAATATTAGACTATTTGTGATTAAAATTAGATTCATTCACATTTTAAGCCACTAAATTTTATTTAACAAATGTAAAAACATTTAAAAACATGTATAATCATATAGTAGATTATTTTGTTCATTCCCGCTAATAAAACGACTATGCATTAACTGCCATTTAAAATAATAATACTATATTATTATTTATTAGTATAACTCAATGCTGTGTGCAATGTATGATTTCAAAGAAAATCACTGTTGCATATCAGGTACGCCATTGATCATAGTATACCCATTACTTTAAATTAATCATTAATTCAAAAATATGAAAATTTCATTTCCTTTATTTTCATGGGATGTTACATACTTCCTCCTCTTTTTGAAAGTGTGTCTTCGCAATTTCATTCACTTATCAAATAAGTGGGGGTATTTATCTCTCATAGCATTTTCAGATTCCCACATTGCCTCTTCAACCACATGTATTTTTCACAAATCTTTTACATAATGAATTTCTTTATTCCACAACAGTGGTTCTCTTAGGTCAATAATCTAGACTGGTTGTTCCTCAAAAGAGAGTTTTTCTCCAACTGATCTACCTATGGGCTCAAAATCAGAGATGAATCCGACATATACTTTCTCAACATTGAAACATTGAAAACATTTTGTACCTAGGATAAACATGGAAGTAAAGACACTCTTTTGGAAACTGATCTTACTTTATACAGGATTTCATTAGGTCCAATGAACCTTGGACTCAACATTCCCTTCTTAAGAAAACTCATCACACTTTTCCATAGAGATTCTTTGAGAAAGACATGATCCACTAACTCAAATTAATGTTCCTTCCTCCCATTATCCGCCTAACCTTTCTTCCTGCTCTGAGGCGTTCTCATGTATGTCTGAATGAACTGAAATTTTTCTACCATCTCTTCTACCATTTCTAGTCCCATCAACTTCCTTTCACCCACTTCTTCCCAAATATCTACAGTTCGACCCACTTTTTATATAACACCTCAAATGGATCCATCTGCATACTGGAATGAATACATCTATAGTAAGAAAATTCATCCAAAGAAAGAGGTTGGTCACAAATTCCCCGGTAATTCAGTGAACAAGCACGTAGCATATCCTCTAATGTATAAATTGTTCCGTCTAACTACCCATATTATTGGGGATGAAAAGTTTCACCAATATTTAATTCAGTACCCAGTGACTTTTGAAGGCCTTATCGAATGTTTGAAGTAATCCTATGATCATGATCAGATACAATGGAGAGGGGAACACCATGCAACTTGAATATATCTTTAACATACAATCGATAAAGTTAATCAAGAGACAAAGTATCTCTAATAGGAAGGAAATGGGCATATTTGGTCAATCGATCAACAATAACCCATATTGCATTATTATCTTGATATATCTGTGGTCATCCCACAACGAAGTCCATGGATATATTTTCCCATTACTATGATGGAATTAGTAAAGGTCGAAGCTTCCATTTCAGTAACTACTGCTCCGGCTTAACCTTTTGAAAAGTTAAACACTTCACAATAAATTTAGCAATATCTCTTTTCATCCCATCCCAGCAATAATACTTCCGAAGATCAATGTACATCTTAGTACTGCTTGGATGAACTAAAAACATAGAACTATGAGCTTCACATAACAACTCATTTTTCGACTATGAATTATAAGGAATTCATAATATCTTTACAACCTTACAAATAATCATTATCAATGTTAAAATCAAGAAACATACCCTTATAAACAAACTCAACCTTTTTTTGTATCTCACTGTCTTCTTTATGAGCTTTCTTAATACTATCTGATAGAGATGATTTCACATACACCTAAAAACTAATTAATTTCTTAAACCATCCACTTTTATTCAAAATTTCATATATTCTATACTCGAAGCAACTTCTTCCAAATGTAATAAGGATAATGTCACATAACTTTTTCGACTCAAAGAACAAGCCACTTTATTTTCCTTTCCAATATGGTAATGAATTGTGCAATCATAATCCTTTATTAATTCCAGCCATCTCTTCTATCTCATGTTCTATTCATTTTGAGTGAATATATACTTCAATTTTTTTGATTATTATATATTTCACATTTTACTCCAAAAACATAAATCTTCAAAGCATTTAATGAAAAAACAATAGCAGCTAATTTCAAATCATTTTTACGGTAACTTTATACGTGATGTATCAACTGACATGGAGCATAAGCAATTAACTGATAATTCTGCATAAGGAAAAAACCATGTCTATTCAACAAAGCGTCACTGTACACAAAAAACTCACCATTTATAGAAGTTAATTCCAAAACATGAGCATTCAGTAGTCTTCTTTTCAATTCATGAAAACAATCATCACATTATTTTTTCCAAATGAAATGAACACCTTTTAGAGTTAACTAAGTTAGTGGGATAGATAACCATGATATTTTATCAAAAAACCTCAATTAATAACCTACCAAACAAAGAAAACTACGTATCTCAGTTATAAATGTGGGTCTTGGCCATTCATAAACAACTATTGTTTTAGATGGATCAACAATTATTCCATTTTTTTTAAACAATGCGACCAAGAATGAAATTTGTTATAACCAAAACTCGCACATGCTGAGTTACCCATACACATTCTTTTCTTTTCAGGTTTTCAAGACAACCCTTAAATGACTTTCATGTTCATATTTAATTTCGGAATAAACCAAAATATCATCAATAATAACAACCACAACTTATTATATGAGTCAACATATCCATCACTGATTGAAACTATTCATATTTAATTCTGACCATCTCAGGATGCTAATTTTTGAGGTCATTTACCTTTGTATTCCTTCCCATCACAACTGCGCTATTTCCTATACAAAAAACTATTCTGAACACAAAAATATCATAGGTAAAGCAACATGGTAATCTATAAATGCTATATCATTTCAATCTTACCATAAATTAATTTATGGACATTAATTATACAATATTTTAACTCCTGAAGTTCTCTAAATTGTCCTATGATACCAACTATAAGGGCCTAGCCTAAAAAAATTATATAATCTTGAATTAAATGGATAATGCACACTGAATATCTTTTCAGGATTGGAGTTTTAGTGAATTAGGTTATAACTATTACATTACATGACCAAAAATTACAATGTAGACACATCTACTAAGATTCCATTTTTCATAAAATAAAATCTATTGAATAAAAGAGCCATGTATAGTTCCATGTTTTAGACAACATAACATTTCATTGATCCCACCCTTGACCATATTCATCATTAAGTCTTGTGAAAAACATTTCAAAACATGGGATGAGCATAAAAATCTTAATAAGGGTTGCAAAATAAAGATAGAAAACATTAGTCTATAAAAACATAAGATTTTTGAAATACCTCATGAAATCATAAGAGTTAGGAATAACATATAGTAATCAAACATCATAAAGGTAATTTTTGACATCCATAACATACTTATGTTTTAGATTTCACAACTAGGTAGGGAGTTATATTTGGAATACCCATCACAGAATATTCCCTAAATCTCTTCTGAGAAACATTCATGATTATGTCTGTCACATTTCCCAATGCATTAGAGAACTATCACCAGCTCACCTTCCCTAGTTTTATCACAGAACCACCCATATACGTAAACAAATCCCAAGAACCATAACATATTCATAACAGATAAAACAAATATAAAGTAAAGATAACATTTCCAAATATCAATCAAAAATATCATTTAAATATATTGACATAAAAAATCCATTATCAAATCCATTTTCAATACGAAAATACCATAAAGAATATGTGGAATTCATTTTTCTTTAAAAAAATCTATGGCTTGTTATGGAATAAAAAGATCAAATAATGCTCATGGTAGTAGAAAGGTCATTATAACCATGTATGTTAAAAAGAAATATTATTTTATTTTATTTTGTAAAAAACTTTGTTGAAAACGATTCCCTTTGAATGAAATGAAAATTCAATTGATTTTATAAACCCTATAAAAGAAATTCGTGTACAAAACAAAATATGCCTCAATAAAAGGATATTGAGATGAAGTCCCTTACGTCGTGTCTCACAATACATGTTCGTTTATTAATCTTCTGAATAATAAACTAATGTTAATTTATACATTATAAGTACTTTTTTCAAGTTTATTATTATTTTTAATATCACTTATTACCATGTTATTAACATTATTTAATCATTAATGTTAATGATGGTCATTTTTTCGATATTTGGTTCTAGAGTAAAAAATGAACTTCTTATAATTAAAAGTTGTTCATGTGGTCAAACGTCCATTATTTTTACAATGGTATTAATGATTTATAAATCATAAATATCATAAATATCATGTATATATGTGTTTTTATAATAGAACATACGATTTGGAGATAAGAAATGAAATGCACCGCTCATGGAGATAGTAAGTCGTACGTACGCATGAACTCTACTTTGATTTCTATTTCATATTTAATGGAATAAAAACATAATGATACACAGTTATATTATAATTCATGTAAAATATCACATATATAATATCAGTATCTATATCCTTTATACATTCCACATGTGGTATGAACGAGTCATATCACTTTGAGGGGGTCGTAGTCCGCATATCCTCAAATGAAATTATCATGTCTACCCTTTATGGAAACCATAAAGGTATGATATAAATGAGAAATAATAAAGTATATTGAAAATATAAATATAGTATATATCACATATAAATACAGTTCCATCATAATGGCCACCATAATAGGTGGTTGGAACAGATTGAACAATCATCTTTCGTGAGGTTGTAGTTCTTCGTCCACAGAAACAATAGGTTCTTTACCCATTAGATGGAGGAGTGTGGAAGTGTAGTTAAAATAAATTTAATAAACAAAACCAAGTATATTGAGGATTCTAGTGTTTTTATAAAATAAAGGAATAAATTTTTTTGGGGGTTGGATAAATAAAATAAATTAAAATAACTTAAGAGAATATGTTACCTTTAAATAAGGTAACTCTCTTTGGTTCGAACCAAAAGGATTTATTGAAGTGAACTTTGCCTATGGTAAGGCTTATAGGTTGAAGATAGGGATATGGAGATCTTATTTGGGTAGATGTTGGATGAGCCATGGTTCCTGAGAGTTCTGAGTAATGGGTTAGAGGTGATAGCGTTTTATAAGGGTGAAGAGGGGCTCTTTTGGAATGTTTGAAAATATAGTTTTATTATATAAGGATTTTTTGTTTCCAAAGGTCCAAAACTTATTCAATTCCAAGATAAGAAGATTATTGATATAAATAAAATCATCCAATAAGTATTGTATTGGTTTTGTATATTTTTTTTAATCTTTATAATCTTATTTATTTAAATCATTCATTAATGGGGAAACACTACATCATTATTGTGTTTTAAATAATTTTATTTATTTGATGAATAAAAATTGTTAAAAAATATAATTATTTAGGAAATATTTTAATCCTTATAATTAATATTTATAGTTTAAGAGATAACTTATATAACCTCATGTAATCATTGATTTACAAAAAGATATATGTCTATGTCGTTTTTGTCATTACTTTAAATTAATTAATATAATGTGTCATTATCACTCTTAAGTGGCTCAATGGGGTCCCAAAATTGACCCAAGGATGGCCATGGCTGTAAATGTATCAACCAATAGGATTAGGACACATGTTAGAGTAATTTATTATTATTATAATATTTTTTTACATTGAATTACCCTATTTAACATTAACCGTTATATAAAAGTTGAAAGTTATTATTAACCAAAGATAATTTTCATATTATTAAACCACATTTTAATTACTTATAAAAAACATATTTTTCATATTTTTGTAATTAAATTCACAGAAGTTGTATAACATTATTTAAATGAAGAAGTCATTTTTTTAACTACTACTCTGTGTTTTCACTATTCATTAAATTTTGATGTTATTTAGAAAAATACCAAAAATTCAGCCTAAGATATATTTGATATTCTGAATAAAAAAGTGATGTATGTTTTACCAAATTCAGATAATTGAATTTTAATTTATTAATTTAATATTAATTCATGTCGTGAAAACAAAAAAACATGTTTTTAAGAAATAATAACTATCCAAAGATTGACATTAGTTTATGTTTAATTTAAAATGAAATTACTTATAAAGACCATAATTGGATTATATGGTAACAATATAATCTAATTAAACTTTAAAAACAACTAAAAATATAATCTATCAATATAAATAAATAATATTAAAAGGCCGTTTTGTATTAAAAAACAATATTTTTCACTAGTCATTAAAAATTGAATTTTATTAGAAAAATACCAAAAATTAACCCAACGTAAATTATGAGGTCCTGATTCTAAATAAGAATTTTATTTTTTAAAATAGAACATATAAGAGTGATAAAAATTAGATTTAAAAAATATTCCCATCAAAAGGTGGTAAATCGACCTTTTAAAGAATATTAGACTATTTATGTTTAAAATTAGATTCTTTCACATTTTAAGACTCTAACTTTTATTGGATCAATGTAAAAACATTTAACAAACATCTATATCCATATTTTAATTACATTTTTACATTCCTGGAAATAAAATGGGTAGGAGTTAACGGCCATTTAAAATAATAATATTATATTATTATTTTTCATTATAACTCAACATTGTGTGCAACATAAGATCTCAAAGAAACTTGATGTTGCATATCCGGTACACCATCGAACATTGAATCCCACTTAAATTAAAATTAATAATTAATTTAAAAATATAAAAATATAGTATCCTTTATTTACCTGGGATGTTATAAGGTTACTATTCTATTGAGCAAATTAATATTCCTAACGGTCATGTTAATATTCATAAGGTTAAGTTAATCTTCCTTCAGTATAAATTCATTAATTTATTAAAATATCAATTTCTATAAATTTATAATGAATTTAGTTATTTAATTACTTAAGGAAAACAATTTATCTTATAAGCACCTGAATTTTACATTAAATATAAATATATAAAAATATAAAAATATAAAAATATTTATATTGGTTTGTATTTAATCATAAATCACACTACAATATCAAAAGGTTAAAATTTCAAAACCAAATTATCTACATAAGGGTAACCCCTATGAATAAATTTAGTACCCACAAAACAAAACTATAATACCCTCTTTAAACGAAGATTAAATACCATAAAATATTAAAAAATTAGAGTATCGCAACCAAAGACTCGTTTTTTGAGTACATTCGGGACTTTTTCTCCTTAAAAAAATATTGATTAGTGTTCCCCAGACTCACCACATTATATATATTTTCACAGGCTTCAATTTGAAATTTGGTAGAGGAAAAATGGACACCTAGAATCTTCATTTCTGGTATGGATCATTTATACAGGTTCTTTTTGGAGAAAATGATAGTTTTTGGAAATTAAAGGAGTAAATTCCATGTACATAGGATTACACGTTGTGTACACAGTTGTCGTTAGTAGCCTTGTATTGGCTGTGTAATAGCTATGTACATGGCCATGTGAGGTGACTTGGAGACCACCTAAATCATGGCCCGGTAAAGTCCTATAAACACCATGTATCCACAGGTAACACATCATGTATTTTTTTAGTTGTTTTATCACACCCGGGTCATGTCTAATCAACATAACTATCTTATTCTGAACCTATCTCATCCAAGATTGACAGATATCATCGATTCTTCTCTAAGCCCCCATTTGGTCATCTGTTCTCTGAATTAAACTATGTCGATTGTATTGGAATTACCACTGTGTGTTCTTCCTTCTTATACCACCTCTCTTCCTTATTTCTCTTCTCTCTTGAGAATTTTGAGGTAGATTTTTCTGATATTTTTGTAGATCTATGATGTTATAGGTCTAATCAAAGATTTATATTCAACTATTTCGATCATAAATCATCAAGGTAGGTGGCTGTTTCCTTTCCATAGATGTCATTGATTTATATGTGCAAAAATATCCCAATACTGTAGCTTAGGTTATTGAATGTTTACGAATTTAACCCTATAAAGGCCTGTTGTGATTTATTTTCTTGAGTATGGGTGTTTGCTTATGAATAGGGTTTATTACCATTCTATGGATGTGTTTGACCACGTTTTGATTGATAACAGTTGTTGGGTCTAGAACTGCCTGTTAGGCTGTTATGTTTTCCAGAACAAGTACTATTAGGATAGGGTTGTTTAATGAAATTCTTGTGATATTAATCATATCTATTTCACCAAGTAGTATTTGAGTTTTACATTGTCTATTGGATATCGTTTGTGTATGACTGAATTACATAGTGCTCTGTGAACATGGTTTAGATAGATCAAAGGGGGAACAGACATTGAGGGATTCCCTGGAGATGCAGTTACCTTTCATATTGCTTGACCATAGGGGGAGAACAATAAGTACTCCCTCATAGTGTCTGTATTATACCATTATGAGACCACATGGAGAATTGGATGTTTAGTGCTTCCTCAATGAGTATATAGTTTACTAATAAAACACCATAGGAGGAATTTACTTTTAATGCTTCCTTATAGAGTGTATGTCTAAGCTAAACCAGAGCCATTAGATTGAGATAACTTCCTTAAGGGTTTATTGTGTTTTATTGGTTGAATATTTGATAAATGGAAATGAATGTAGTTGAAACAATATGATTTTTTTACTTTGAGTTCATCCTTTTTTATTGCTCCATTTTTCATATTTTCCTGCTATATGTATTCACTGATAGTTAGGCACAAGTATTTTCATGGTTTTCTACTAGGATTCGAATCACACCTATTTGAGTCATGATTTTGGGCCCAAAAATATTATATTGTTGCATGTATAGATAAGATAAAGTGCTATTTTATTTAAGGTACTTGATTGTGGAAGAGCTAGAGAGCATTGGAACAAGCTGAGGCTTAAAATTATGCTAGTGTTTACTTGTTTTCTTTGTACATTGTTTTATTATTTATTTCAATCATTTTGACTTGTTTTCCCACTTTCCTAAAAACATGTGTCATGCATTATTTATATATGTGCTCCAACTATTTATTTACATTTAGTCTTCCACTATTTATTTATTTTATGGTATTACTGCTTCAGCTATTGTATATTGTTGTTATTATATTGTTTTACTCTTCTAATGAGGTTATAGTTTCCCCACTATGACAACAGAGGCCCTTACTTCTATTTTCCAGCCTCTGGTGTTTGGGGAAATGTGTTTTAGGCCATGTGACCTACAAGGTATGGGGCACCTTTTGGAGGAACCTAGAACCGGGACGTTACAAATTTGTATCAGAGGAATTCTTTTCATCTTTGACTTACTATTTGGAGCCCATAGACAAGTATAAGAAGGAATAGGTATTTGGAAATATGTTGTGCTCTAGAGTGGCTAACCTGTGTGTTGGGAAAAGCCAATATGCCTTGAATATTTCATATTTTGTTGTTTTTAAATTATTATAGTGGATTTTATTTCACCATTGGGTGATTCACAAGTTTTTTTGTTATCATTGATATTATTGAGGTTCAATTTCTATTTCAACCAAGTGTGAAGAGGTTATGCCATCTCATGCATCATATAGTCACTTTCTAGAGATCACATGTCATGCATTATTTTCCGGCCGTTTAGGGTGCATTACCAATTTCATGTTGTTGTGTTAGATGTTGTACTAGATATGTATGACATTGTGATAAATGACTTGATATAATACATGTTATCTGATATGGTATTTCTGATATGTAATGTTTCATTTTGGTGAGCTCCAAACATTGGTCCCTAAGGTGTTATGGGCCATCATGGATCAGAATTTGTCGGATCATGTGATTGATTTCACTATTATACTATGATATACAAGAATATGATTCAATGATTTGATTCATAGTGAGTATGGTCTCCCATGGATCATAATATGGAACATTAATGTATGTTTTAGGGTTTTATGGGGTTACAAAATTGTTTCAGAGGCATAACGTTGGAAAAAACCCAGCATACACAGTGCGAAACGATGAATATAGGCCATGTATCATTCAATTTGGGAAGTAAAACATTTCTTAAGTACACATCATGTAATGTATATACACTCCATGTAGTCCTTATCTGTGTGACTGTTTGTGTGGGTAGAGGCATGGGGTTTTCAAATTTTTAGGGTCACGGTCCGTCTACTTGGAGTACACGCAAGGTAGTAAGAGCTGTGTATCCAGCCGTGTGACAAATGAAACAGGTGGATGAATGTCAAGTTGTAAAATCCATGTCTTGTTATTACACAATGTGTATATTCGACCATGTCACTGACTGTGTGACTAATGACAAAGATGGTTATTTCATAAGGTATACACACAATGTTCAGGGTGCACATGTTGTGTAGAGTTACCAAGGTTGGAGCCATGTGTATATCCGTGTAGAGGAACTCAGGCAGGGCGAAATGATTCAAGTACACGATGTGTCTCAATGAGAACATGTCTTTTGTAACGGTGTTACATAACCAGGTAATGGTAGAAGTTCACACCCATATAAAGGATTAATAAAACGTGTCGTGTACTGGTTATACATGTCGCTTATCCATGTTTTAGAATTTTTGAATGTTTTCTTTATCTTGTTCCCTTCATGAACATCTATGTTTTAGTACATGATAATATTAAACTTAAGGTTTCGCTTGACCTTGAAGAGTCATTCCACTGAGGAATATTCTTATTTTACTCCAGATACAGGTCAATGATCAGATAGTAGACATAGTAGATCATGAACTACCATAAGATCCTCCAGTTGTTCCCATATTGTCACCAAACATCATTTCAGATACAGGCGTTGATGCACTGTTTTGAGAAGGCTTTAGGAGGTTTATTGAAACCCTAAGGGAGAACCACATCTTGACCCATCTATGGAAGAGTTGATGTAGGTTTTTTATCAGTAGCATCCTCCCACTTTCTCTAGGGATGGAGGACCCTGTGCTGCAAATTCGTTGTTAGAGTTCATGCAGTTGATCGTAGAGAATCATTGGTTGGGAGGAGTTATATCCCAGATTGCTAGTCTGTAACTGGATGTCCAGGGGACTTCATAGATGGACTTCCCACACAAGTGTTGGGTCATTTCAGGGATGTTTTCCTAGAATAATTTTGAGTTTTGCCTCTAAAGAGAGAGGTGGGATTTTCTATTGATCTTGTTCCAATAGTGGAACATGTGTCCATTCCTTCTTATAGGATGGATACATGAGAGTTATAGGGTCTCAAGATACAGTTGGAGGACTTATAGGAAAAGGATTTCATCTGACCCAGTACTTCTCCTTGGGGATCACCTGTCCTATTTGCAAAAAAGAGGATGATACACTCTGACTTTGCATAGATTATCAGAAGCTGAGCCACTTGATGATCAAGAACTGATATCCCTTGTTGAGGATTGATGATATCTTGGGTCAGCTTCGAGGAGCCCAAATTTTATAAAAAATTTACTTGCAATCCGATTATCATCATTTTTTAATTAGACCATCATATATACCTCTTAAAACATTTCAGAGAAGGCATGGTCTATATGAGTATGTGGTTATGTCATTCGGTCTCATGAATGTGCCTATAGTTTTTAGGGCACTAATGAACTGAGTGTTCCATAAAAACATGGATTCCTATGTAGTGGTTTTCATAGATGATAACTTAATATAATCTTTCACTCAACAGGACCATTCCACACATCTTGAGATCTTTTTCAATAACCTTATAGAGAAGTAGTTTTACGCTAAGATCTCAAAATGCCACATGTGGATAGAACAAGATTCACTCCTTGGGTTGGGTAATCTCAGAGACAGGAGTATCAGTAGACCTAAATATTGTGAGAGAATTCATTTCCTAGGAGAATCTGAAGAACGTCTTTGAGGTACAGAGCTTTATTGGGCTAGCTGGTTACTATATGCGTTTTATATAGAACTTTTCATGCTTAATTGTCCCACGGACGGGCCTAAGAAAGAAGGTTGTAAAGTAATTGTTGAATTATTCCTATGATATATCCTTCTAGGAGTTAAATGGGAGGTTGAATTTATCAACAATTCATGATCTTCCATAGCCAGGAAAGAGTTATGAAGCATCATGTTTTAGGTTGGGAATAGTTCTTATGAAGGGGGAAAGGGTCTTTGAATATAGGTCTCGGCAGTTGAGGCCACATGAGAGGAATTACCAGAAGAAAAATATAGATTTAGATGTAGTTGTTCATGCCTTATGATGTTGGATACATTATCAATTGAGAGATATTTTTGGGGTTTTCACCGACCAAAAAAGTCTTTAGTATATCTTCACTAAGCGCGATTTTAATTTGAGACCGCAAAAGAGGGTTGAGTACCTTCAGTAATTTGACTTTGAGGTTGCCTACACTCCTAGGAAAGGTAACACATTGGCTGATTTATTGAGCTGGATGACTCAGATACAGGTAGTTCAAGAGGCAATAGTGAGTTTAATCATATGGATCTATTCTATGAGATGCATTTAGAGGTTCATGACAGACAAAGAAAGTTTTTTACTTCTTATGTAGTTGTTACCTACACTTTACATGATTGAGTTCGAATAAGGAAGCTTCCTTATTATTAAGGCCTTGTTCTATCAGAGTGAATCTAGAGAGGAACCTATACCTAGATAGACCGTAGGAGAAGATGAGATCTAGTTTTTTTATGGTGTCGCATGGGTGTCAGCAGACATACGCGGGGATCTAGTGTAATATTTTCATTCTTCAGTTTTCATAGTTCATACTGTTTTCAACAACATGTTCCGAGATATATGATGTTAGTATTTGTGGAAATGTTGGAAGAGAGATGTTTCAGGTTTTGATATGAGATGTTCCAACTACTAGTAGGTGAAGGCGGAGCATCAGAGACCTGGATGTCTTTGGAAGCAGTTTTCCATTCCCATGTGGAAGGGGAATGATGTCGTGATGGACTTCTTGATAGGAATAAATAGGTCCCCTAGAGGGAACATTGCAGTTTGGGTTGTCATGAAAAAACTCATGAAGGTTGCACACTTCTTACTGACCAAGGAGACCTTTAGTGTTGATGATATGAGAAGGTTGTACATCTGAGAGATTTCTTTCATGCATGGGGTTATCCACTCCATCATTTCCGACAGGGATTCTCGTTTTATTTCTCATGTCTAGAAGGGACTATAGAGGGCATTGGGAACACATGTAATTTTATGTACAATGTTCCATCACAAGATCGATGGTCGGTTTAAGCATACAATTCAAGTGCTAGAGGGAATTATTCAAGCAAGAATCCTTTATTTTTTATGTTATTGGGAGAATAACATGACTCTGGTGGAGTTATATTACAATACTAATTTTTAGGAATGTATTCAGAAGGATCCTTATGAGGCTTTTTATGGTAGGCCATGAAAATCACCACTATGTTGGATAGAAACATGAGAGTCAGCTACGCTGGGACCTCATCTTCTGCAGGATCAAACAGAGAAACTGGAGTTGATTCAGAAGAGGATGGTTACTACACAGTCATGAAAAAAGTCTTATGCTGATAGAAGGAGACAACATCTAGAGATTGAGGTCAGAGGCCAGGTTTTATTATGTGTCACACCAAGGTTGTGACATAGGTGGATTAAGAGGCAGGGAAATCTTTCACCATGATACGTCAGGCCGTTTGAGGTTTTGGAGAGTTTCAATTTGGTTACCTATTGACTGCAGTTACCTCAAAGTTATTGGTCTATGCACAACATCTTCTATATTTCGTAGCTATGGAATTACTTCTTATACCTGTCTCATGTTTTTCAAACCAAGGAGGTTGACTTGGAGGTGGACACCTCATTCAAGAAGCATTCTATTTAAATTTTTGACCATAGTGAGAAGGTTATCCATGGCTGGCCTATTCCTCTAGTATGGTAGTTTTGAAAGCATGAGAGAGTATAGGATAGGACATGGGAGGGGGGGCATATGTGATCGCATTTTCTAGATCAGTTCGAGTATTATACGTCTATGCCTCCATGTTTGGTAAATTCATGGAAATTGTTTTTAAGGGGGGATGATTTTTTGAACCGATACCTTCATTTTAGGTATGGATCTTGTTTTTAGGTGTTTTTTAAAAAGGTGATTTTTTTAAAATTTATAAAGTACAGACCGTATACCCATTTACCACAGGAATCAGTGTACTGGCCAAGTAACAGCTGAGTACATGGTCGTGTGATGTGACTTGGAGTCAGCCTAATGTAGGGTCTAGTAAAGGAATATACACATTGTGTATCCTCAGGGAACACATAGTGTATTTTTATTTTTAATTGTTATATCAGATAGGGGTCATGTCTAATCGACGAGAAGGTCTTATTCTGAAGCAGTCTCATCTAGGAGCTATGGATATCGTGGATTCTTCTCCGAGACCCCATTTGGCCATCCGTTCTTGGAATCAAAAACGTCTATTGCATTGAAATCAACATAGTGTGTTCTTCCTTCTTCTAGATAATCTCTTCCTTATCTCCCTTCTTTCATGAGATATTCGAGGTTGAGATTTTTTGACATTTTTGTTGATCAAGGAATTCTTAGTTCGAATCAAAGGCTGAGATTCAACTATATAGATCATACAATGTTAAGGTAGGTGGTTTGTCCCTTTCTATAGTTTTCATTGAATTATATGTGATAAAGTTCTAAATACCCACGTTTAGGGTATTGTGTGTTTAGGAATTTAACCTTGTTAATGCATGTTATTCTTTTTTTCCCTGATTATGGGTGTTCAATTATGAATAGGGTTTATTACCTTTCAATGTATGTATTTTCCCATGTTTGATTGATATTGGCCATTAGGTCTAGAACATCCTATTAGGCTATTATATTTTCCATACCCAGTGCTATTAGGATTGAGTTATTTATATAAAAATCTTATGATATGCATAATATCTTTTTATAGATGTAGTGTTTGAGTTTTAGTTTGGCTGTTGGATATCATTTGTGCATGATTGAGTTACACTGTGCTATGAAAACCAAGTGTTGTGAGACCATAGGGGGAATGGATGTTAAAGGCTTCCCCAAAGTGTCTGTTACCTTTCACATTGTGAGACCATAGGGGGTGGACATTGAGTTCTCCCTTAATGTGTTTGTAATATACTTTTGAGATAAAATAGGTGGAATTGGATGTTGAGTGCTTCCTCGGAGAGTCTATAGTTTACCAATAAAATAATATAGGAGGAATTGACAATGAGAGCTTCCTAATATAGTCTTTGTCTAAAATCAACCATAGGGGTAAGACTGTGAGAACATCCCATAGGGATTCTTGTGTTTCATTGGTTAAATATTTGTTAAATGAAAATGACTGTTTTTGAAATAGTAGGATTGTTTACATTCAATACTTCTTTGTTTATTTTTCTAGTTTTTATATTTCCATACTATATATATTCACTGACAATTAGTCACAGGTATTCTGGTGGTTTCCAATTGATATTTTTCTCACACATATTTCAGTCATACATTGGGGCCCAAATAGATTATATTGTTGCAGGTATAGATAAGGAAAATATTCCTTCTTCATCAGGTACATGATTGTTGTCGAGTTGGAGATAATGAGACCAAGCTAAGTCTTGTGATGCTTCTAGAGTTTACTTTTCTCTCTCTGTACTTTGGATTTGTATTTTATTTCCAACATTCTGAATTATTTGTCCACATTCGTAGACATATGTTCCATGTATACATTATATATGTGATCTAGTTGTTTATTTTCCATTAGTCTTCCACTGTTAATTTGTTGTATGGTATTACGGATTTCACTATTGTATATTGTTGTTATTCCACTGTGTTACTCATCCAATGAGGGAATATTTTTCCCACTACCACACCCATGGTCCATGCTTATAGTAGAAAGCCTACAACATTTGGGGCTATGCGCTTGACGTCATGTGGCCAACCGGGTACGGGGAACCTTTGGGTGGCTCCCAAAACTGGGAAGTTACATTTTTCATTTAATATGTCATATATTAAGTGTAAATTCATATTTATCCATATAAAAATCATATTTAATATAATATATTATATTTTTATGAATATAATTATATTTATATATTCATAATTTTCTTTAAACGATATATACATTTTTATAAAATACTCATATTATCATCACTAATATAGTGCTGATAACGGATTCTCATTATCAGTGAAAGCCAAAATTTGAGATAAAGGGTAGTTTTATCCATGACAAAAAAAGTGTACACAATGGGTCTTTCTAGAAACACTTTTTTAAGCATTAATGAAATTATAATTTATTAGTACTTTTATCATGCGTTGATATTGGGGGGGGGGGTTGGATGTTTATCTATTCTAAAATCACTTTCAAAAAGAAAAATTCAATGGTTCTTTTACAAGAATTACAAAAGGTGATGAAAAAATGGAGCTTTTATCAGATATTTTTTAGCACAAATAAATGTATTATTTATCAGTTCATTTCAATAGAATTGATAAAAAAGTGACCTTAATCAATGCTAAAATATTTATCTAATAGTGTTGTTAAGTATTAATTTTATCAGCGCTAAAAAAGGTGATGAAAAAGAGACTCTTTCTATTTTTTTAACTCACATAAAACATTTCTTTATGAATATTTTTTTTCAATACCTTATAATTTCACCCCCTTCATCGATTTTTTAGCTATTGTTTTTCAATAGTTCAATTTATGGATGGTATATGCCCCAAAGTTTTCTATGTCAGGCAGGTGGGTGGAAGATAAGGTAGGTTTGTGGCAGGTGGACAACCCCCACCAATCAAACCAGAAAATAAGGCTACAGGTGGGGAGAGGAAACCATTAAATGGGGTTATCTCCTAGTGGTTTTTTCATTTTCTTCTTTGAAAATATCATTATCATAATATCTAATTTTAGTGCGGTATTTTTGGATGAATTTTTCCTCACTATTCACAGGATATGTTATGGAGTTTCCCATTTAATAGGGAGGGAGTGTGTACCCTCTTTTTCAAATATTGATCATTCTATTTGTTTGTTGTTTTAACCCCTTTCATTTTGAGGTATTTTTTCTTTACATATGGTGTCCATTTATTTCCACATATTTCACTTTATTTTATACCGTAATTATAGCGTCACTAGTGGTCCAACCATTTTACCATCGCAAAATGAGACATCATAGATAATTTTTGGCCTGGTGTTGTTCAAATTTTTGGGTATTAATAATTCTAATAAATTATAGTATGCTCTATAATTATCAATCTCATTGATCCGTCACAATAAATTTTTTAAAAAAATTAGTAAGAAAACCACTATGAAACAAAGGAGGTTCCAGACTGATGGCGTGTCTAGATGATTGTAAAATTTCAGAACGAAATATTTAATGAGAACAATTTATTGTTGTTAAAAATTAAGATGAATCCAATGTTGTAGAAAGATAATTTATTATTGGAAATTGGAGAAACACTAGCCGGTGTGACAGAGGAGAAGTGGAATTCCATGGTAGTGAATTCTATTCCCAAAATACATTTGGATTTTGAAGACGATGGCCAATCTAGAATTTTGGAGAAAAAGAAAGTGAAGTAAATATGGGATACTCGGATGAAGAAATATAAGGCCAAGTCATTGCACAAAAAAGTTTCATAAAGAGAGTACCATACACCCTTTAAATGATATATTCATCATTTCTTATTGACCACATCGACACCCTCAGTACTATATTAGCTCAGATCACAAAATTAGTCTATAAAATTGTGGATGCTGAAGGAATAGAGATTATACTTCATACATAGGAATATTCATATGACCAACTCATGATCAACATCACCAAAAATATCATAATAGATATGATGCTCTTGAATGATATTTTAGTTTCAGTTCTTGAAAAATATTGTTGGAATGAACAAGGATTTTAGGTAGAAAAAATCACCCCGAGTAGAGACTATGTGAATAGATAGAGGAACAATGATGGTGTATTGTTCCACTAGGAGCCAAAATCATGATAGGCCCCTATTAATGATTAAGAAAAATAATTTCACATGATAAAATTGTGTCAAGAAGAATCATGTCAAGAAGGATTGTTTCAATATGAAGAATAGTCAAATAATATCTTATAGAAATTTGGTGAGTGCTTCTGATATACTAGTGAGTGAAGTTGCGACGACTGCTGGAAGAAGAAAGAATCTCAAAGACACATGTATAATCAACTTCAGATAAACATGGAACATGAATTCTTCAAAATAATGGTTTGATCAGTATTAAACAATCCCAGAATGACTTTTGTAAATGGGGAATGGTCACTCCATAAGGATTATTGGATTTTGTACCTTCAAACTAAAGATTCATGATGGTATTGATTGAATCTTCCATGGAGTGGCCATGTGAAGGGCCTGAAGAAGAACATATCATATTTGATACTATTTAATGATATTGATTGAAAGAATGAAACTGAGAATAGAGTGTTGTCAAATTGTTAAGCTAACATTTGTGGTATGGAAGGAAGATAAAATATCAATGAACCTACATGAAATTATGGGTAAAACATACATGGAGGCATAGATAGTTTCACATCAACTACCTCAATCGAATAATTGGCAACATTATGGTATCTGATGCTTTGATATACATCAAAATGATGTCAGAATGTTCATGCTAATATGAAGTTGTTTTATGGTCTTAAAAAGGTATCCTTACCATTTTTGGGCATTATGATTTTAGAAAGGACCACACGTTAATGTTAAAGATTCCAAAATAAAGAAGTCTATTGATCTTAGAGTCTATCCATTTCAAAATTCAGAATGAACTTGTTATATACCTTGGAGGAGTACAATTTTTTGTGTCATCCATAGATGATTATTTCAAGAGATGGTGGGTGTAACCCATAAGGAGAAGGATATTTTTCTGAAGTCTTAAAAATATTCAAATCATGAAAGTGACTTGAATCTGGGAGGAATATCATGTTTTTATGAACTAAATTTTTTGTAGAATATAATACTAAAGATTTTGATACTTTTTCAATGAGAATGTATAAAGTTGTGGTCCACGGTGGTGTACACACAATAGTAGAATTGAGTGAGATATAGAATGGACAGAACCCTGTTGGATATAATAATGGTGATGTTAAATACTGCTAGAAATGAAAAAAAAATTGGGCAGAAGTAGTGAATAAAACTTATTATGTGATAAATTGATCATTATCAATGACGATTGATCTGAAGGCACTGATAAATATGTGGACTGGTAAACCTAATGACTAATCTCTATTATATACTTTTGTAAGTCTTGTATATTCATTTATTAATGACCAAGAAATATTTAATTTGGATTTTAGATCATGTAAATGTATCTTCTTGGTGTATTCTTATGGTGTGAAAGGTTATTGTTTGTGCAACCCCACTACCCAAAAAATTTATCCTCAGCGAAGATTTCATTTTTAAAGATGTTAATTTGAAAAAGAAAATTTATGGAGTCACAGAGAAAGAGGATAATAAAACTAAAACAGTTGATGTAGAGGAAAAATCCAATGAAAAAACATTTTCCATTGAAGCATTATGAGATAACCAGGACCAAGTATCGGTGGAGTCTGGACAATGAAGGTCAACTTAGGAGAAAGTAAAACCAAATAGATTCTCATACTATTCCATTAAGATAAGTATTCCATACTTATTGTTTATAGAGGATATAGATACAGATTCTTTTGTGGAGGTGATCTATATTTTACATGTATCATCATGGATGGTAGTGATGTAGGAGGAACTAGAAGCACTAACTAAGAACAATACTTTGGATCTTGTTACATTACCTCATAGAATTAAATATATCATTAAAGAATGAGTCTTGAATAAGAAGAGTGATAGAAATCACCACATGAAAAATTTCATTCCAAACTGGTTGTCAACGAATATGATCAGAAAGAAGGTATTGATTTTAATGAAATGTTTTCTCAGGTTGTTTGATTGAAGATTGTTCGGGTAGTTCTGTTGATGTGTGATGCATAAATTTTACATTATGAATAGTTATATGTGAAGTCTTATTTTTATACACTGTGATCTTTATGAAGAGATATATATTCTTCAATTAGAAGAATATATAGTAGAATGAAAAGAGAACTGTTTTTTGTTGGTTGAAAAAAAAAATATGCTCTCAAGTTGGAACCAAGGTGTTGGTAATTTAGCTATTATTAATATATAATGATTCTTGTATATAACATACATCATTCAAATAATTGTTTATATTTTATGGGTTCAGATTGTAATGATTTAATAATTATTCTATTGTATGTGAATGACATGTTGGTTGCAAACCCCAAAAATTATTAGATACAGGAGGCAAAGACATAGTTGGAAATGAATTTTGATATGAAGGTCTCAGGAATAGAAAACTAGATTTTGGGTATGTGTATTTATCATGAAATAAATAATGGAAATATCTTTCTTTCATATAAGAATTACTTATGGTATATCTTTAAACAAATCCATATTTTTTGTTGTAACCCAATATCTACCCCTCTTCCTATTAATTTTATGTTGTCCTCTATGATGAGTCCAATATGTGATGTAGAGATTATAGAGATCTCTTAGGTACTATATGAATCACCAGTAGAGAGTCTGATTTTCACTATGGAGTGTACTCGACTAGACATTGCACATGAAGTGGGAGTAGTTAGTCAGTACATGGAGTATCTAAGGTGGGATCATTGGAGAGCAGTAAAGAGGATCCTGCTATATTTTAAGGAG
Source organism: Viscum album (assembly GCA_963277665.1). Lineage (NCBI taxonomy): Eukaryota > Viridiplantae > Streptophyta > Magnoliopsida > Santalales > Viscaceae > Viscum > Viscum album. The sequence continues at coordinate 299,373,276 of OY728128.1, forward strand.
ACATCAAGTGATACATTATGTAATGGAGGATCATATTTCACTATTATAGCCCATGTTGGTTCATATTTTTTAGGTTATTTGGACCAGAGGAAATCCACCACTTGTTATTTTTTAATCTTGTAGGAGGAGTTGTATGCTGTATTGAAAAGTTAGAGTTATTTTTGGATTTATCCATGATAGAGGTACAGAACATAGTAGCTACATAGGGTTGCAAAGAGGTGATCTAGATGAGATTTTTGTTGAAAGAGATTAGGCATTGAGAGGAAAAAATTCCATTGTTTTTTGATAGTCATTTCATCTAAAACATGGAAAGGAATCTATATTTTCTTTCTTGAACAAAACATATTGGGGTAAAATATCACTTTGTTCAAGATTTGGTGGATGAGGTATGTGTGGACAAGTAAAAATTTCACATTGAAGAAAATATAGCATATTTCCTAGTGATTATGATTGATTATAATATGTTCAAATGGTGAATATCCACATGTGGGCTTATTGAAACATGAGAAACATGATTTGATTGATAAAAAGGATGTGCGGGGATGTGATTGGTTATCAATAAATCTTCATGTATGTGATATTTCAACCGTTCATTTGATGGATAATGACCATCCCCAATTTGTAGATGGGATGTGGTAGGGTGGGAGATGAGGAATGTGTGTGGTGGGAGGCCATCCCCACCATACCCACTCGTGAAGAATGATGTAGGAGGGGAGAGGTAGTGTATAAATTGGGATCCCCCTATGGTTCCATCATCAGATTTACCTACAATCTCATTGTCATCATATCTCATTTGACTGTGATATTTTTTCAGGTATATTTCACTATTATTTAAAAGAGATATTGCAATATTTTTCTCCTTATAATAGTGAGGGTGTGTGTAACCATTCTTACATGTATTGATCCTTCATCAATGTTTTTACCCATTTTATTTTAGGATTTTCCTCACATCATATATGGTGTCTATTTATTTCTAGATTTCACACCATATTTTATCTTTTAATTATCGTTGTACTAGTGGGGTAAACATTTTGTGGTACCAAGAGTGGTTATAAAGAGTAGAACATAATATTGATAAATTTGAAGTAATGTAGAAACATGGATGTGCAGATAGTCATTAAAGTCATGGAAGAGGTTCCATATCAGTTTCTTCTCTCAAACATGCAATTTTAACTATTTGGCCATGCGTTTTGTTTCTGGTGACATTCATGATGGTGAATTTGTGGCAATGTTCATTGATGGCTTTGAGGGGGTGGTTTTTCAAGTGAATCATAATTCAGGCCCATGACTGATGATGATAAAAATGTGAAGAGAGAAGGCACATGTCGACTATGTTTAGAGGGACCATTGTTGTCCAATGAAGAGGTAGTGTACACAAAGGTGGTGGAGATTTCATTGTCGGGGGAACATAGAGATGTAGTCATGTTTCCCCTATAGGTGGCTGCGGTGGGGGGGTGGGGTGGACCTTGGGTGGGGTAGCATCCCCAAACATGTTTATTTACTTTTGTGTGTTGTACATAAAACATGATTTAGAGTTTTTTCCATTTTTGAACTCATGATGCAGTTGGTGACATATGGGGTTGCAGGAGTGCACATGGTGGTGTAGGGAAGGACGATTGTCTATCACCAATGAAGAAACTAAGGTTATTGTTTGTTAGCACCCATCCGAATATATCGGACAAATGACATTGGGTGAGGCTCGTAAGGACCAATCAAACATACAGATGAAGAATACCGGCAATGACCTAATGTGAGTCTTGGAAGGACGAAGCATGCATACTAGGATATATTACCAACCACATAGATGAATTTCTCTAAGGTAGTTGGGAACACATGTAGGGGTATAAATTGCGAGAAACCACATTAATTATGGGTGGCCAGTGCATAAACATAAAAATGAAGTTCATAGAGGGATGTAGGAAGCAGATGAATGAGTTTTTTTAAAATATGTTTTTAATATTTAATTTAAATAAGTCTAGTTTAAAAATATTTTCAAAGCTAATACGGAATGATGTCACCATTGATGCTGCCTTTCGGTCGAAAAGTAGCATCGATGATCACGCCTTTCAAAAAAAAAGGAAATCTATTTTAAATATACAGGGTTGTATATTAAAAAATATATATATGTGTATAAATATAGATATATATGTGTGTGTGTCTTTGTGTGTGTTTATTTAATTTTGTTTAGAATTATTTCCATTTAAATATTAATATACAAATGTTTTGTTTTTAACTAATAAATTTTTTGACATGTTAATTAGGTTTTACTTATTATATATATTGTTATTTTATTATCAGTTATGTTTTATATGGTTATTAAATTTTTCAATTATCATTTAGATTATATTTAAATTTTATATGTTATACGGTCTCAAAGTCACCAACATGAAACAAAATAATGTTTGATGTTTGTGGATTTGAAAGTCTATAAATAATATAGTAAAATTATGATATATTTAAAATTTGACACACATACTAAACAGATATAAAATATTTGAAAATCACAATAAATTATTGAAAAATAAATGAAAAGTAATTTCAGTGTCATGATATAATGTTTTTTAAACAATTAAATTTTTATTTATCATTTTTTCATTCCTATCATTTTTAGTTTTTTATTATATTTATGAAACTATTTTTATTTTCAAAAAATTATTAGATTAATAGGATATGTTTTAAAATTTATTTTTATTATTTTTATAGATTATATTTTACATTAATTTAAATTGATTTATTTGAAATATAATAATTTCTCCTATGTTTCTCGTAGTCAACTATTAATGATTATAAAATATAAAATATATGTAATATCTAAATAAAAATTAAAAAACTCCCTAAACCTGTAACAAATGGTTGAAGGTAAAAATAATTTCATCAATTAAATAGATATACAATAATATAGTGGATAAAATAAATTTGTGTTTCTAATCCTTTATGTGAATAGAATATACATAAATAAATGAGTAAATCACAGTCTATTATGAGGTATCATCCCACATGATAGTGTGTGAATAGGACACATATATCGAGATTTCTGACCTCTATGTTGAGGTGGACAATGATGAACTGGAGAGGGCTCTTCCTCAGGCATTGAAACTTAAAATGTATGGTCCCATGGCTACAACTCATCACTATGAGTTCTCATAAAGATGTTGTCATGTACACCTGATCCTTCTCCTACTTCATGATTAAAATGACCTACCATAATCACCTGAGGGAACCATACAGACTCTGAGCATAGATGCATTAAAGGTGGAGGTAGGGGTGTGAAATATGGTACACATTTAATTTCTATTTTTTCACATAAAAATTGTGTCATAAAAAATCATCCAATTTAAATGTTAATTTGGTTTCATTCATACTAAGTTACATTTTATATTTTAAATACTCAATTTGTACTGTGGAGATTATTCACTTGTTGGACCCTTTTATTTGACTGGGAACTGCTCAGTTTATTTTTGCCTATTGTGTGGCAAGTTCTACTATCATGTCAGAAATCCATTGTGGCTTTCATATCTAACTGTTGATCTTGTAGGTCCCCATGGTACTGAAGCCTATTAATGCTTGTGTTCTTATGTTCACAACTATTTTCGTGGTTATTATATTCTTCATTTTCATTCTTTCTTAATTTTGGATTCTACTTATAAAAATCATGTTTGGTCTTATTTGGTGTCTCTTGTATTGCTTCTATTATTATCTCATTTCACCCTCACAATGTGGTATCATAGCTTGGATATTTTTTTTACATTGAACATGACCTTTTCATGTAATTTTTGTTTCCGTATTTCTTATCTAATAGTTTTAATTTCTACTTTATTCCATACTTTTTACTCACTCTTAAACAGCCACTTCCTTTATTGATTGAAATTTTTTAATCCATTATCCCTTATATTTTATTTGTTCATTTCATATCTCTATGGATAAATATTAATTACCCAAGAGATTGGTTGGTTTTTAGGGTGTATGATTAACATTTTCTGCATGAAATAAACATCTAATGCTATTAGAGGAAGGTTTTTACCCACAACTGTTCACTCTTTTGGGTATTAATATGTATCGTATATTTGATTATGCTCTATGATTGAAATTTTGGTTGATATGGTACATTAGAAAAAATTAATTGAGATTATTAAATAGACCACCACGTAAAAAAATAGGTTCTAGACTGATGATGTGTCCATATGGTGGTGAAATTCAAGATTAAATTATTCAACATGAACAATTTTTTGTTGTGGAAATTGAATATGAGATAAGTTCTACATAAGGATAAATGCCAACTTGATATTAGAAAAATGTCAGTTGGTGTGAATGTAGAAATTGTAATGACAAGGATGTGAATGCTATTTCAAACATCCATTTGGATTTTCATGATGTGGTTCTATTGAGAATTATAGAGAAAAATACTGTGAAGGAAGTATGAGATACTCTGATGAAGCAATATTAGGCCACGTTACTGCATCAAAAAATCAAAAGACAAAACTATACACTCTTCTAATGGTAGATTCATCATTGGTTACCAACCACATCAAAATCCTCAACACCTTATCCATTCAACTCATGGTGTTGGGTTAAAATATTGTGGGTACTGAATGTGTATAGATTCTACACCAGAGTTTTCTATATTTGAATAAAAAACACATCATCAAACTCAGTAACAATATCCTAATATATATTCCAACATTAAATTATTTTTCATCCTTGGTTCTTGAAGAATAATTTCGGAAAATGAATGATGAATAATGAAATACCACATCGCACCAAGCTTAGTCTTTGTCATTGGAGAAAGGAAGGATGATGTAGTGTGGTTCTAGTGGGAGCCAAAATATTTGGAGGTCTAAAATCAGGGAGCAAGAATTAGAATATCACATGTTTTAATTGTTGTAATAAGGTTCACATAAAGAACATTAGTTGGAATAACAAGTGTAGTGAAAATAGATCTCAGGAGAATGTGTCGTGTACTTTTAAAAAGGGATACATATTTGTCACTAATGTAGGAGTGACTAAGGGAAGCAGGAACCATCTCAATAATGCAAGGTTAATCATCTTAGGAGCTACATGTAACATGAAATCTTGATAATAATGTTTTGATCAGTGTAAAACTATATTATAAGGACCTATGTTCATGGGGAACAATCACATCTTAAATATTGTTGGAATTAATGGCATAAAATTGAATATGCTTGATGGTATTGTTCGAGCCATCCATGTAGAATGATATTTGAAGGTCTTGATGATGAACATGTTTTAATTTAAACAATTTGATGACATTATAAGAAATAATCACTTTAATAACGGAGTAATGATAATTGTGAAGGGTGATCTTGTGGTGATGAAGGTATATAATATCTTAAGGAACCTATACATTCTTACGGGTAAAACATAAATGGAGGCAGTGATATTTTTCACATCAAATGCCTCGACGAAAGCTTTGAGGATGTTATGGAATTGGATGGTTGGCCATATTTTAGAATGAGGCGTAAAAATTCTTGTCTATCTAATGTTGATTCCTAGAATTAAAAAGTTATCCATACCATATTGTGAGTAGTGTGTTTGGAGAAAACAAAATAGGTTAATGTATAGGAGGTCAACAATAAGAAGTAATGAGTTCTTAGAATTGATCCATTCTAATGTCTTGAAAGCACCCATTATACCCCTAGGAGGATCAAGGTATTTTTTACCATTCAATGATGATTATTCCAAGTGATATAGGGTGTAACCAATCCAGTGGAAAGCCAATATTTTTAAAGTATTTAAAAATTTTAAATCATGGAAAGAGCATGAATGTAGAAATATGATCAAGTGTATGAGGACTCACAATGGTGGAAAATATACCAATGAGGATATTGATACATTTTTTTAATAACAATGAATCAAAAGATATTTCACAGTGGTGTACACTCATCAGTATAATGGAGTGTTAGAGTGGATGAACAAAACCATGTTGGATAGAATAATCATAAATTTCAATTCTACAAGAATTTTCGAAAACATTTTGAGAAGAAGTAGTGAATACCTCCTATTATGTGATCAGAGGATCTCCTTCAATGGAGACTGATATAAACAAATTAATGGGGATGGAGACTGGTAAACCCATGGAATATTCATGGTTTTTACTTTTGGAAGACATATATATGCATTTTTTAATGGACCAAAAAGATCAAATATGGATTAAAGATCCCATAAATGTATCTTTTTAGGGTACAATAATGATGCAAATGGGTATCATTTGGCAGACCCCAATCCCTACAAACATATCATCCTTAGGGATGTCATTGTTTCAGAAGACAAGGTGAAAATTTAAATTCATAGAGATGTGATGAAGGATAATTGAAAATGTACAGCACTTATTATAGAAGTAAAATACAAAGAAGAACCGGTTTCCTTAAATGCATTACCGGAGCACTAAGATCATGTACCAATTGACTCTAGACCATGAATGTTATCCCATAAGAAAAGAACACTAATATTACACAAAAACTATGTCATTGAGAGAAATATTGTGTATTATTAATTGAATGAGGATTGTGAGTGAACTTTTTTTGTAGAGGCCACCTAGAGTCCATATGTATCCTCATAGATGGGAGTGATGTCGGTGGAACTTGAATCCCTCCCAAAGAAAAAGAATTGGAAACTTGTTCCATTACCTCAAGGAAATAAGGCTATCTGAAAAAATGGTTCTTTAAGATCAAGAGGGATGTAAAGGAACAGGTGGAAATATATCATGCAAGACTAGTGTTCAAAGTATATGCATAGAAGAAAGGTAATGATTTTAATGAAATATTTTATCCTATTATTATACAGAAAACTACTAGGATAGTTCTAATTAGGGGTTCTACATATAGTCTATGTCTACAAAATCTAGATTTGAGGAATAATTTTGTCCATTGTTCTCTTCATGAAGAGATATATATTCTCCAAAAAAGGATTTGTAGAATAAGAAGAAGTGAAATTGGTTTACAAGATGAGAAAATTTATGTACAGTCTCTATCAGGCAATGAGGTTTTGGTACAAGAAACATTATTCATTTATCATGACCCTTGGATGCAAAAAAAATTCATTTTGATCAATGTGCATATTTCAGGGGTTCAGATGGTAATGATTTCCTCATTATTCTATTGAATATGGTTGACATGTTGGTTGCAGGCTCAAACAAAGATCAGATCTAGGATATAAATGCACAATTGTCTAGGGTGTTTTATATAAAGGACTTGGGACTAAAAAACAAGATTATTGGGATGCAGATTTATTGATTGATAAATAATGGGATTATTTTTCTATCATAGAAGAATTACTTATGTAATGTCTTGAAAAAAATCATCATGAATGATTGTAAGACTATCTCTGCCTCAATTACAATTAGATTAATTTTATCCTCTAATATGAGTCCTAGGTTTGAAAAAGATAGGGTTGAGATGTCTCAAGTACCATATTCATCAGTAGTGGGTAGTCTTATGTTCACTCTAGTTTTTACATGACCATTCATTGCATATGAAGTATGAATGGTTTGATAGTACATGGTGAATCCAAGATGGGAGCATTTTAACAAAGTGAATAGGATCATAAGATACATCAAGAAGACCTCAAATAATAAATTATGTTATAGAAGACATGATTTCACCATCAAAGGATATGTTGATTCATATTTTTCAAGAGATTATAATTAGTGGAAATCCACTACTGGTTATGTGTTTACACATTCATGAGGTGTTGTGAGCCGGATTTCAAATTTACATTAATTTTTGGATTTATCAATGATGATGTATGCCTATTTGAAAGCTAAGAAGGATTTAAAATATATGATTTATATGAGAATGTTTTTGGAGGATCTTAGCACAGACTGGAGTATAATCCATTGTTTTTTATCATCCTAGGACCTTGCACATTGAAATGAATTAGTATATTAATTCCAGGAAAAATAACATTGGGTTAAAATAGCATTGTTTCTATGATGTGGTGGAGGAAGGAAGTGAGGATATGTAGAAAATCACAGTATATAAAATATGAAAGATTTCACGATGAAGGATGTTGACTTTGATATGTTTAGGTTGTGCAGATCCTATAGCATCATTACAGATACTTATGATGCATTTTTAATAGATAGAAAGTATGTGTATAGATGTGATTGATTCTCAATAAAATAAATATGTGGGATATGTCTTGGAAAAAATATTCTAGGATGGTTTCTACCCCTTTATTTTCAAGGGATGTGTCCATGTAAGGTGGGTTGTGGGTGGTAAACCGCACCTACCCATCCAACATAGAGGAACAACAGGGGTTGAGGTTTTCCTATAAAAGGTAAGAGACCCCTACCATATTTTGTCATCTCATCATCCCTTTTATTCTATTTTGTGAGGTGGTTTCCCCATTTGGAGGGTGGTTTTTTACCAATTTAATTTTATTTATTTATCGAGGTTACATATGGTTTCATTTATTTCCAAATTTTCACATTATTATATCTCTTAATTATCGATGCACAGGTGGGAAAGTCATTTACGATCCCAAAATCTACATTATGGGTAAAATTTTTACTAATGTGATATTGAATCTATTAATTTGATGTTGATAATGACCTTAATATGTGTCCAATTAATATTGGATCCATGTCTATACAATATGGCCTAATTGAATCCCTTTTGGGCCAATGAAGCGTGTTATTACTATGAACGAAATGGGAAATCCTGTAACAAAATATGTTGATGTCTCCCATGATTTTTTAGTAAAATAATGTAGCTTTAGTTTACATTATTTAAGGGATATATTCCACAGAGAAGCTCCTTATGATTCTAATGATACTATAATTTGGATTAAACATGAAAAAATGTACATGACTTCTTCATTAGTTGGTGGATTTACAAAAAACACCACATGATTAACTTGAAAATTGAAACATGTTAGTTACATTAAATCCATCCAAGATGAATTTAATAGAGGAATATTATATTTATATAACATTAATGTTTCTATTGATTGTGAGGATCAAGAAATGATCGTCTTAATCTCTTTAGATAATTCCTACAACACACATGTTGAGTCCCTGATGTAAGGATGAAACACATTAACCCTGGAAGAGGTTAAATAATACTTTCATTATAAGTAACTACATTATAATCCTTTAATCATAGTTGACCCCAAGAACATGTTCTTAAAGTTAATAAATCAAATTAAAATAAATTATAAACAGAATAATAAAGTCTAGTATTTTTCACAAAAACAAGGCCTAGTCATAGGGAAACTAAATTTCCCTGTATGCATTTTGGAAAATCAGGGCACATTAAACCCAACTGTAGGAAACTCAAGAATGACCTAGAGTGTATGAAACCCAATGATCAGTCCCTTCTTGTATGATATTGTTATGAAACTACTAAGGTACTTAATGTGTCCATCCATGAAATCAATCAAGAATGGGTCCTTGATTTAGATTTATATTTATGTTGGAGTCCTTTTAGACAGTCATTTCATTAATTTCTTAATGGGTTAGCTGGTTATTTCCTCTTAAGTAATAAAAATAGATGTAATGTTTAGGTTATAGGTTCTATCTAGTTAGAACATAATGATCATGCTCTCTTGAATTTAAATTTTGTTAGGTGGTTTCCCAACCTCCAAATAAACCAATGTTCCTTTCGGGCCTTAGACCACAAGGGGTTCAACATTATGTATCAAATAGGTTTTTTTGAATAGAAAAAGGTTCTAGAACCATTATTATTGGAGCATTAATCAATGGGATGTATTCATTAAATGGAAATACCTATTCTATTATGGTGGATAGTTCCTACTCAACCTAAACTGAAAATACTATTCTTTGTCATAGGAGTTGGGTTCATGTTTGCTCCACATTCATTGAGGAACAAAAAAAAGAAAGATTTGTTAAATCACATCCCACCATGAAATATTTCATTTTGTGAATATTGTGTGATGGGTAAGGCCAAAAGTTTATGCTTTGGTATGCCTAGTTTCAATTCCCCCTATCCCTTAGAATATGTCAACATTGATCTCTGTGTTCTATCTATAACTTCCCCTAGTGGTAGAGGATTCTGTTTTCTACCTTTATAGATGATGTTTCTAGGAATGTGTGGGTTTATATTTAAAAAAAATATAATGACTACCAAACCATTAATACATTGATAATCAAGTCGAAATATGATTGAGAAGAAGATTCAACCTATAAGAACATATAATGGGATTTAGTACCTATACAATGAGTTCATAAAATTCAATGAATCTAAAGGTGTTAGAAGTCATAGAACTACTCCCTGGAAAAATGGGTTAGTAGAAATAAATAATATGACTACCCTGGAAGGAGTTTGAAGAATGCCTTCATGCTCATACCTCCCCAAATACTATTGGGAAGAGGCTTCCAGCACTTATGCATATCTAATTAATCGGTCTCCCCCTTCTTCTAATCAATTTAAAAACCATCAATAATTATGGAATTGAAATACCCTTACCCATTTCTACACACAATTCAATGGTTTCACAACTTATTCTCATTTAAAAATTAACAAGTTGGAACCAAGACCTCTAAAATGAATCTTTTTGGGGTATCCAAAGGGTTTTTATGGTGTAAAATCTAGGTGGATAAACCTGGATATCAAAAGTTCATCGTAAGTTGATTTGTTTTCATTCATGAATATTCCGATCCAAAAAATAATACCACCACACGTAGATGAAGTGAACATGCCATTAAAAATGTTGATGAAACTAATATTATATCCTAGTTTAAGTCTCATATCCAGCATTCACCACATGATGAACAAACTTATGAACATGATGGTTCTTCTTCCACTTCTGATTCTGATTCCGAAACAGAATTTGTATCCCCCAATAGTGGCTAAAAACTAACTAGAGATAGGGAAAAGATGGTTCCTAGGCCTCCATATCTATTTAGTCAGTATTATATGGCTTATTATTAAATTCATATAGCCAAGGATATTATTTATATTGATCCTCAAACCTCTAGGTAATATTTTATTGAAAAATACTCAAAGCATTGAATCTTTTCCATGAATTAATAAATCACATCTTTTAAGAGGAACCACACATGGAATATTAAAAAAAATAAACTAATATAACAAGAATTTGTTATAAGTCAATCATTAGAAAAACAACATTGAGGTAAATTAAATCTTCTATAAAGTATGTTTAATAGAAAAATATTTCCTTGATTTAGAATAAATTGTATACCCTAAAAAAATTACATCTATTGTTACTCATTCTTAAGTATACTTTTAAACCAATAATGATCATCATATTAAAGATTTATATGTTAAAATTTCCTCATTTCTTGTTTATTTTAATGAGAAAATTTATTTGGACCCTCCTACTATTTATCCAAATTTATTTAAATTGAATGAGGTTTTTATGTTAAACAAATAAAGCTATGGAAAAAAACAAGTCTCTAAGGTATTTGAAATTATATATCATTTATGTTAGCTAACCATTTCATTAACAGTCAATATGATGGATGTGTTTACTTTATTTCAATCAAACACTAAATGAATTATCTATTGTTATATGTAGATGACATTCATTTCATTTGTAATGGTATGAATCTCATTTCTGATGTTAAATCGAAATTAATAAGAATGTTTAAAATGAGAGGCTTAGGTTCATCAATGAAAATTTTATGTTTCTAAGTCATAAAGGATAGGCTGAATAGTCTATTATAATTACCCCCCAAAAAATATGTTTTTAAAATTATTAATAAATATATGTATGAATCTCTCAAACTATAAAATTTACCTATTGGGAAAAATTTTAAATGAACTTTGACACAAAAACCCACAACTTCTGATGATATAAATTTTTTCCTCAAATAAATTAGTATAATATTATTGGAAGCGTGATGTATTGAAATATTTGAACTCACCTAGACATTTCCGATGCAATATTCACTTTAATAATATTTATTTCCACCTTTGGGAAGCCACACTAGAATTTCTTTAAGTTTCTCATTAGATACATACCTTGCATCTCTAATATTTATTTTCTGTTATGATAAATATGTAGAATCTACTGAATATATTACTAGATATGTAGATTCTACTTATGGAAGTAATATAGACACCTGAAAATCCGTTTCTAGTAATGTATTCACAGCCTATGGTGGTCCCTTATGGAAATTCAATATGTAATTCTTGGTTTCCATGCCAACCATAAAGTACATGTATATTTCCTTGACCAAAGTAGTTTAAGTGGCCTTATGGATAAATGGATTATATTCTAAACTAAATTCATGATATTCTATTATTAATGTATATTGAGATATTCAATCATAACTTTATTAAACTAGAAATTCAAATTTCCATGTTTAATCATTGAGCATAGATATTAGGTTGTATTTTATTAGAGATATTATGGAATCTCAAACCATGTGTATCAAAAAGATACACACTGACAAAAACCCAACTGATATTTTGACTGAATATATTATCTTGTCGAAGTTCAATTTTTTTGGCAGGTTCGACTGGGTTCCTATTCCATAACCATATGTGTAATAAAAACACCAATTTCAAATGAAAATGGTGGATATTTGGGAAATATGGAACATATTTAATTTCTATTTTTTTATAGAAATTTTGACAAGATAAATCTATCAATTTTTTTGATAATTCTATACCATCCATGCTAAATTTCATATTATATTTTAAATGATAAATTATAACTCTTGGCATTATTCCCTTATAATATAATTTTTATTAAAATGAGTTTCTCAGGGTTAATTTGGTCCTATTGTGAGGCATGTTCACCTATCGTGTTAGCAATACAACACAGAATTCATCTCTAACCATTGATCAGCCTTTCCCCCACTCTTCTAGATACTATATATCTATCTAATTTATTGGCTATATAGTTTTGCATTTGTATTGTCTTGATATCATGGCACTCTATTGTTGGGTTTTCTGTTATGGGTTGTAGGATTTTTTAGTGGGATTGGTGACCCCATATGCCAAGAATATTTTGATAATATCTTGATAAAATCATCACTTTCTTCGTTTTTGATTTATGACTTATAAATATAGTTCTAGATAAATATCCTAGTCAAGTCTTCAATAATTTTAGATTTTAAGATTGGTTGTGTATACCAAAATTTGTTTATATCATAGTTGTGCATCCTATAGTGTAGTATACTTCGGAATCCTTCCTTGTGAAGAAGTGTGTCGAACCTCAAGATCTGATTCAAACCAATCCAAACATGATTAGAACATATTTCAACATTATTAATCATCACAGTAGCATTATCATAGTAAGATAACTAGGAGAATGGGACGACCATACCAATTTTGTGTTTGGGGTTTTATGTTCCACCTTTCTTCTAATTTCATTTCTTGATAGTCCTTTGAGGCTATCATTTATTTCTTATATATATATATATATATGTATTATGTAATCTTTGTTCTTATTTTTTAAATTAATAAAAATGAATTCATATTGGGTGGTATTCTTTGCATGCACGTATGTCCCCATAGGACTGAATCACATTAATTCTTGTGTTCTTGTGTTCTTTTCTATCTGTATTTTTGTTCTTGTATTTATCATTTTTTGTGGAAATTTTAGATTCTAATTGAAATACTTCACTGTAGTTCAATTTAGTGTCTAGTGTTTTCCTACGATCTGGATCAACTTTCACCCTCACAAGGGTAAATGAACCTTAATATAATCCAAAATCAGTTGTACCCAGCAAAAAATGGATATCCTAACATTACAAATAGATCCCATGCCTCCTGATGCACATACTCAATCATCTAATGTTGTAATTATAGAGGGATGACCTATATCTATGGAATAGGTGAGGCCTCAAATGAATCATGACACATTATATATCTTCATCATCACAACCATTAACATCATAAGCTACTAGAGGAGCTTCTTGAGTAGGATCCTCCACTCCCTGAGTAGAAACATCATTTCCTTAGGGTTTATGATCAACTATACTACCTTGTAAAACAGAATATGCTAGAATTATCCCTTACAAAATAGCATAGTACGCTCCCTACAAAAAAATCATCCTCCAAATCATTATTCAGGTGGATAATATTTTATAGTTCATTATTCTATATAGATATTCAAAATGATTTATAAAAGTACATTAAAACTAATGGAAATTTATTGGCATACTAGATCCTGGATCCCACTTTCATGTGGTGTAAGTTATAGTACAGACTTCAATCAATACCATGTATCATACTTCAGTTTCTCCTCTAGAGAGAATCCCAAAGAATGCATACCCTTGATATGAAATGATGCTCCACTATGGTAGAGGTCCAGATACTATGAATTTCATCATCACCAGTTGACATCATGCCCCCTGTCAGCTTCATAGAAGGATGCAATGTTGACAATATTAGTGGTTAAGGAATAATATGAACAAATCAAAATTGGCACGTGACACTCTTAGGCTGGTAGCACTAAAAAATGTGAATGTGAATTAGAGTGACTACAACCATGGAATTCTGAATCCCATCAGTGCATTGTATGGGTTGTTGATAAAGTAGATCCCGCTATGGAAGCCATAAAATTTTTAATGATATTTTACATTCGATAAAAAATTAATTTCTCAAAAATAAAAAACATAATATTATAAAATTTATTAGTCATGAAAATAATGTATATACTTACAACGGTGGTTACTAAACTATCCAAAATTAGATCATATATACCCAAGTTATGCCTCGGTGTCCGGAAAAAGTGGTGTGCCTGACTACACCAACCAATTTCAATATAGAAACTGATAAATAATTAAAAAATATATATCATAATAAATAGTAGCATCAGAAAAAAAAACATGAGTGATTAATCTAGATTCCACAGAGAGTATCAGGAAACACATAAATATATATGAATCTATTGAATAAAAAAAATAAGAGAGATGGGAGGGATGAATTCACATTCCCTCAACTGAATAAGGATGACCAATCTTTTATTACATGTGTGCTCTAATCGATATGTCCTGAATAATGCATTGTAATTGAACGCCAAGCATGTAGATCCCCTAATTTATCTCCTGAACTAATCAAAATCTTCTAGTATCCCCTGATAAATTATGTGAATATGCATACTAGAGTGATCCGTGTATAGTGTAACTCCAATGTGCTATCAAATATATGAACGAGAACGACGCGTGATAGTCTTCTCACCATCAAAAGTTGGTAAATATAAAAATTGTATCTCAAGATGCCTCCTAGATATCAACCTATCATCTATAGAATCATCATTTAGAACAATATTTATGATTAGAAATAATTTCACATGTGTAGTGCAGTCTCTAAAAATGGGTCATATAACAGAATCCCCATGGATCGGAAGACCGACCTGAACTACCATATCCTCAGGGGTGATGGTCATCTATCCCTTAGGCAAGTGGAATGTGTGTTTCTCAAGTCTCCATATCTCAGTGAGCATATAAAGGCTGTGAATATCATTTAATGTCAACTCAGACACAATAATTCCATAGAATCTAGCAAAGGTGTATGTGTGGTATAATGTCAGTTGGAGGTGAAATGTGATTATAGCAATGTGATATAGGAACCTTGTTATGTCGAACCTCGCTTCGCACTAGTGTGTCATATGAAATATTAAATTAATTCTCAGTTATTATCATATTATCCTCCCTCTTTATGTAAAGAAATGATTATGTTTTAAGTTTAAAATTTAAATATAACATTATGGTCAGCAGAATATAATGACTTGTAGAATATAAGACATAAAATGTCTATTACCATTGTTTGAAGAAGGTTTTCATATGAAATAAAATGAAATGTCTTCAAGCTTCTCAAAGATTAATTCTTAATTGGTTTTACATATTATTTTACCTTGGAATGAATTTTTTCAGAAATTATTTTATATATTTATGTATATAAACATTTTGTCATTATTTTTTAAACATTATTTAGAAAATAAGTTATGAAATGTTTTAGAAAGTGAGGTAAAAATTATAGAAACAGTCATATAAATTTATTTCCCCATGATAATGTTATAATTATGATCATATAATGTAAAATGGAAATGAAAAACCCATTCAATAACACATGAATTCATTACAACATACAAGAAATTCCTTGAAATTTTTCAACATAACAATGTTTGGATGAGATGAGATTGACTTCTCAAGTGATGAAAAATCTAGCTTACTAGTTCTATCTTAATAAAAGCTTCCTAATGGTATGTCTAATAGTTTATAAATAAAATATAAATCATCTAAAGCATATAACGTAGGAGTTTATAACTAGTTGTTCCACAAGGCAGTTGTCATGCACCAATTCCCAATCATGTCTACTCAATGTAGTGTTTTCAGGTTTTACTCCTAGGTACATTTTTTCTGGATCCACATCCAGCTGTTATACCCAGAAAATTATTTTATTTCTTAGAAAACCACATAATATGTTTTTAAACAAGAATTTTATATTGTCTTCTTATATCCAAAAAGATGACACCTACATTTCAAAGTATAATTTTTAATCTTCCTAATGGTATGCTCAATAATTTAAAAAATAAATATGATTCATTTAAAGTATATCCACAAGAGTTTAAAACCATGAATGTAATAAGGCATGAATCATCTCAATTGTAGTAGTAAGAAATCATGTGTGTAGTTAAGCGTCTTTGTTATCTCGTTATCCATCTTTAATCCTCTATTAATTCTATGTTAATCCAAAGTTAAGCAAAAGGTAATCATAAATCAATTATTATTTAATCATCGTTTAATCATATATTAATTTGGAATTAATCATTCATTAATCAGTATTTAATAATTACTTCATTAATAGATATAAAATAGAAACATTATATCTAATCATTATTTAATTATTAGTTAATAATTATTTAATTATTAGTCACTCATTCTTTACTCATTAGTTAATCATATATTATTCATTATTTAATCATCAACCAATAATTACTTAATAATTGGATAATCGGATATTAATTATTCCTTATCCATTCATTAATTTTATTTAATAATTCATTAGTAATTCCTTAAACATTACATAACCATTCTATATTCAATAGTTAATCATTCATTAAAAAATAATTTATCAATATTTAATCATTAGTTAAAAATTCTTTAATCATTGCATTATCATTATTTATTTAGTACATAATCATTAGTAAATCAATCTTCACTCATTAGTTAAGAATTATTTAATCATTAGTTAATCATTATTTAATCATTACTTAATAATTATTTAATATTTCTTTAATCATTAGTTAAAAATTCTTTTATCAATACATAATCATTCTTTCATAATTTGTTAATCCTTAGTTAGTTAATCTTTACTCGTTAGTTAATCATTATTTAATCATTTGGCAATCTTTGAATAATCATTAAATAATAATTATTTAATAATTATTTAATCTTTAATTAATCATTAAGTAACCAATCATTAATCATTCATTAATTATTAGTTAAACATTCATTATTCAATAATTAATCAATCGTTAAACAATATTTGGAAAATCATTTTTCATTATTTAATCATTATTTATGCATTAGTTAATCATTATTCAACAATTCGTTAAGAATTATTCAATAAATATTTAACCATTAGAAGATAATTTTTTTAATAATTCATTAACCATTAATTAAACTTTATTTAATAATTAGTTAATTATTATTTACACATTATTTAATCATTCATTAATCATTATTTAAATATTATTTTATTCATTAGTTAATCAATCTTTATACATTAGTTAATCAGTAATTAATCATTCATTAACAAATAGTTAATAATTTTTTGATCAATTTTAAATCATTATTTAATCATTAGTTAATAATTATTTAATATTTCTTTAATCATTAGTTAATCATTCATTAATAATTAGTTAACCATTACTTAATCATTCATTAATCAATATTTAACCATATTTTAATGATTAGTGACTCAGTATTTAAATGTTACTAAATAATTCCTTCATCATTGGCAAATCATTATTTAATTGTTAGTTAATCATTATTTAATCATTAGTTAATCATTCATCAAACATTATTTATTCATTATTTAATCATTAGTTAATCATTATTTTATCATTATTTTATCATTATTTTATCATTATTTTATCAATATATATTCATTATTTAATCAATATTTAATCATTAGTTAATCATTATTTAATTATTAGTTAATATTTAATTAATAATTATTTAATAATTTTGTAGGAATTAGTTAATAATTCATTAATAATTATTTACTCGTAATTTAATAATTATTTAATAATTATATAATCATTATTTTAAACATTCATTATCCATGATCTATTCATTATTTAATCATCAATTAATCCTTTGTTAATTTTTCCTTACTCATTCAATAATCATATGGTATTCATTAGTTAATATTTATTAGCTAATAATTGTATAAACATTCTTTAAACCAAAGGTATTCATTATATAATCTATACGTAATCGTTACTAATAATAAATATTATTTCAAAAAATATATCTAAAAAATGAACTTGTAAATATATCATATATTTACAATTGACTTAAAATAAATCAATTCAATACATAAATAACATTAAAATAAATAAGAAAAATTACCCTTAAATGATGATTTTCAAAATTATTCACTCCTTTTTGTCCATTGAATCCACCCCAAAAAAATGAAGAACCACTATAAAAATTTTAGAGAGATTGGGAGTGAATTTTAGAGAGATGAATGAATTTTTATGTGAGGATGGGGAGGGGTTCATTATTATACACATTTTAAGGAAACTTGGTAAAGGCACTACCACCATTCACCTTTATTTGGGTCAATGGACGCATCATAGAAGTCACATTTCTCTATAATTTTAGAGAAAGGTAGAATTAACCATGCTGCCTTCATCATGTCTTTGATTCTCACCAATGAGAGGAAAAGTGGATATTTATATTCCACATATCAATTAAAAGTTAAATTGGTAGGGTCCATTTATCCTTTCTGTATTAGAAAAGAAAACAAATTAATCTATCATTTTAGAAAAAAATTACTAAAATACTTATATAAAAAGACTCAGAGAGGAACCATAAAAATATCTGGGGTTGTTAGGATTATATTTTAGAGTGGATTCAATAGAGATTTTACACATTAAACTAACACATCATAATGGGAAGACCAGACCTTAAGGGTTGTGTATTTGGTTTTCTAGTGCATGTAGTATGTTACCTGTTTGGGGAATTAGGTATTCGATAAATTTATAAGATTTAGGTTTTTAGTGGGCCATCGCTCATCCACGCTAGTATTAAGCATTATACATGTATGTCATTATGGGAAATATTCATGAAGGAGGTTTCAAGGATTAGATGTTTGATGCCCTGAATGAGTTGGTCTATTGAGTGTGTCATTATTTGAGCATGAAATTTCCGATGGTGAAAAAGCTAAGGGAGATGGAACATGTTGATAACTTGAGTAAGGATAATTGTTTTCATATATAGAGGGTGATGGATAGAGTGGTTATACTAGTGGTTTGTATTTATTTTTAGGAGGATCATGGGTAGTTTGGCCTTGGAAAACACAGATGTATATCAGTAGGGGTGATCACAATATAATTTTTAGTAGAAATGTAAAAATTCAATTCTTTTAGATTTAAAATGAAAAATAACGCACACACCACAATCTATTTATATGGATAAAAATATAAACCCAAAAAAACCATAAAAAGAATAAAAATAAAATTCCACAGATCTAGTGTAGTCAGTGCCACCAGAGCCAATGAATCCGAACATGTCAAGAACCCATTTTTGGTCTTACCCAACTTTCATTGCAAAAGTTAAGGTCGGTTTTATTCAAGGAAAACACAAATACTTTTCAACATCCGACATAAACTTGGTTTCCTAATGAATCATGAATTTTTATGATATATGAGTGGTTGATCATCATATGAAATGACTTCACCATAGTCAATAACATTATTTTTTTTATAGCCATAAGTTACATTTATGGAATGGACATCCAAATATATCACATTTATCCATATTTCACCTGGTTTAACATTCTCAAAGATAACTGGACCAATATTCACTATGAGAAAATGCAAATATACATAATATAAATTTGAGTAATTCCTTTATATATATCCAAAAGGATTCTAACATTTTGTGTATGTATATGAGAATTTTCTTGTCTGATGTATTAAGATGTAGGAGTATGTAGTGATGGAATTGCTAGTTCTTCAATTTCACATTCCTTCATTTTTACTTCTTCAATGATTTCTTCATATTATAAAGATTTTCATACCTTCCTTATATAATTATCTTAATTCCATTAATATGTATTTTTTATCAAATATAATATCTATATGGAATATAATCTTAATTGTGATGTGATTATACATGTGATATCCCATTGATCGATATCTGTATCCCATAAAGACACAAATTACTCATTTTCCATAGGATTTGATGGTTTTTTCTATGGTATCCTTAAATTGAAATTGAAAATAAATACTCTAATATGGATTACACTTGGATTATGGGCACTCTAGGAGGAAATATTTATTCATGTTTTTTTGTTGGAAATCAATTAATTAGATACACCACACACAAATACCTTATTCCCAGAAAGTCACTGGAACCCATTTTTCATTCAACATGCCTCATTCCATGTTGAGAATGGTGTGATTTTTTATTTAGGATTCTCATTTTAGTGGGGGGAGTGTATGTTGGTGTTAGATGGTACTAAATTCCATGATTCTTGAGGTACTCTTGAAGAACATCATCGGTGTATCCCTCACCTTGATCAAATCAGATCTTTTGTATGTGTTGATTACTTTGATTTTACACCAGAGACTTCAATTATTTGAAGACTTGAAACACTTCCAAAATCATCTTAAGAAAATATATACATCCATTCATGCCATAATCATCAATAAAATTCATAAAGTACATTTTTCCCTCTGATGGATTCAATGGACCAGACACATCATTATATACTAACTCTAGTGGAACAATAACATTCTAGTTGAAATTATTTGGAATGATTTTTATATATTATTTTGACAGAACAAAACATTCAAATATTTTTTTTGTTTCTAAAATATAGTAATTCCATTCACTATTTTCTTTGATCATAATAATCATAAAATTTAAAATTAAAATACCCAAACCTATTATGAAATACCCAGTCTTTATCATCACGTACCATCACCAAACATCATGGAAAGTCAGGTTAGATCATAAATAGGAACATGTGTTTCTTCTCAGTCATTAATTTTGTGATTATTCTTCCTTTTTCATTGATAATTAACATTTTTTTGAAGGCATATATGAAATCCTTTATTCCACCAAATTCCCAACACTCATGATATTGGTCTTTGTGTCAAGTACATAGTAGATGTCAGAGATGAAAACATGATTTCCATCTTTTTTCTTGATCAGAATATCTGACCATACATAGAAAAATATTATTGAGAGATCACAAAGTTAAATATTTCTTGGAACTCTCTCCTCAACATTAATAAAAATTTTCTGTTACATATCCTATGGTTTCTAGATCTATAGATAAGATACCAGATACTTTTATTTTATGTTAATGTATGTGCCACCAAAAACGGGACTCATTAAAAGATTCTCCTTCATCGACAATATGTGCCTCCTTAATGCCATTATCCATGGGTTTATACTCTAACCATAATTTCTATAATTTCTATATTTTTGAAAATTATATCATTGAAAATTTCCTTTTTACAAATAGAGATTGTAAAATCCAACCCTGTTTCCGCATCATCATTCACATGGAGTATAGTTTTGATATCCATGAACTCCAAAAATTCGGCCTCAGGCCCCTTATCATTCTCTTCATGAATCAAATTGTTGTCTATATAATCTCCTATATTGGGTTCTTCAAAATATCCCCCTTGATCCTTTTCAGAGTTTTTTACATTCAACATTGATTGTAGGGAATGATACACACTATTAATGTCACTCTAATGATTCACCTTTAGTTCATGGCCATGTAGAGACCCCATTATTTTTTCAATTTATTTAATCTCAAGGTATTTATTCTCATTGCGGTAAATGACTATGTAATCAAATTTTTTATCTAAGGATCATAAAATTCTCTCACATACATGCATGTCGGTAATATGTTCTCCATTTCTTTATAGTTTATTAACCACAACTATTACAGGAGTATGAAACATGAAAATGGATTCATATTATTTAATAGATAGGTATTAAAACTCACTTAACATATATTACAATCACATCCACATCACACTTTTTAAAACATTGAAATATTTTCAAATATTTTCCAAAATATCCATTTATGAATTTAATAAAGAGATTAGTTAAAATGTAACTTCATAAAATCCTTAATAAATGTTGGATTTGGCGATACAGTCCTGATTCAGTTCCAACTGAAGAGTGGCATTTAAACATTTTGAATGGATGCCTACACGACCTATGATTCTCTCTTGGTGTATCCATCTTCCACAATGTCCATGATATTTTGGGTTCCAAGGAGTGCAAGAATTTGGATGCACGGGTTTTTATTCGGATGCACACACAATTTTTTCTAGTTTTGTATTCTATTATAATTTTTCAAAATTGAAAACATCAACTTATTTTCAAAATAAAAATGAATAGAGAATTTTTTTTCTTGTACTGGTCCATACATGAGGGTAGATTGACCAAGTTGAAATGGATTTTTTTTTTCAATAATAGGTTAGGGAATGTTGAGAGAGATGGAGGAGATAAAAAAATGTGGAACCCATTATTTTTTAAATTGGAAGAACATGTGTGGGACAAAAATGATTTTTTTTCAACAACACATTGAATAATTAAAATGAAAACATTAGGTAGAAATAAAATCTCATTCCCATGATATGGAATATTATAAATGATTCATCATATTAATACACTGCTCATACACCCCTTTGTCGGTGCAATTTATCATACTCATATCTGACAGAACACTCATACAATTGACAAAAACACCTTCAAATCTCTCTAATACCACTAAAGGTGGATTTTTAGTGGAAAATTTGGAAGCCTATCAACAGAGGTGATCAAAATGGGATTTTTATAGGAAATAGAATTATTTTATTTCATAATATTTGCAATGAAAAATGGTGCACAAAACACAACCTATTTATAGGGTCAAACACACACCAAAAAACATTTACAAACAGAAAGAAAAATAAAAGTATGTATGATATTGTGTAGTAGGTTCCACCCAAGCATCTGAATCCAAACAGATCATGTAGTCATTTTTTATGTTTCCCAACATACATATCAATAGTAAATGTTGTATTCATCTAATGAAAACATTTTTTTAAGAGAATATAATGATTAAAAAGATACATGTGGTGTTGGGAGGAGTGCATAAAATGGTAATAAGAATGATGACTGGCTGTATAAAAACCCATAACTAATGATAACTTCAGGGAACAATATTTCAGTACATAGGAAGATATACGAGAGGGGTTTTGTTAGGTGAGGCTAGGTAGGATTGAGTTTATATGTTGGGCCTAAATTCCAATCATTACATAATGGAAGAATGTATTGAGAACAATCAGACATGCATGGAGGGGCTAATATTTTGGGAAACGACGTAGATTTAGTTGTATTATGGAATCTCATGCATAAACATGCCATAAAGATGGGATGGGCCTTCTAAATGGAGTTTAATAGTATAATAAACAAAAAAAAATTGAAAAATGGGTGGTTACATCATTTTGACACTAGGATGCATATGAAAAATTAAACATAGAAATTACATGGATGATAAGGGTTATAGTTGAGGCAAGGATGAATCATGAGAAAGAAAACCCATGGAAAGGGGTTTTGGGTTATTTTAATCAATTCCAATGTTGTTAGTGTGGGATGTTTGGTCATGGATGAATTTAGAGGGGGTATGATTTTGCGGTCTCACTGCTCATCCAAGTGGCTATTAGGGTATTGATGTATTGGTTAATGCGGGTGACATTCACAATAGTAGAATCAAGTTATTGGTTGGTGTAACCTCGAGGAGGAAGGTTGCCGGGTGGCTCGTCATTTGACCATGTGACTATCAAAAATGAAATGGAAAAGTCAGATAACATGTGTAAGAAACATGTTGGGGGATGAATCTTTTCATTTATAGTGGTTGTGGGTCAGACCACACATATTCGGGGTGGGAATTTCATTGTAGGGGTAATGTGGGGACGTTATATAGTAGGAACTGATGAGGAAGAAAGTGATTTGTGGGTTTGGTTGGAGAATAGTGGTGGTAGTAAATATTGTAATTATTAATAGCACCTATCCTCAATGATAACTTTATTCTCGGTTCATCGGCAAACATGTGGATATGCATGAGGGAAAACCTATAGTGAGCGTGGAAGGACCAATCACACATGAATTAATAGAATACCAATTGAATATTCCCTAAACAATAGAGATTAAATTATATTTAATAAACTACATTCTATTTAGGTATTCATATTAATGTATTAAATACATGAGATAATAAATACATGTATATAATATATGTATATATCTCTCTCTCTATTTTTCCAAAACAATTTTATTGTCAATCCATTATGAACAGATTAAATGGCATTAATATTTATTGAATAAGACATAATGATTTAATTTCAATGAGAATAAATGTATATGGATAAATAAATTTGGAGAATATGTTTCATTTAATGAAACACATAAGGGAAGGCAATATAAAGGTATTTGATCCCTCATATTGAAATATTTCAATTCTGAGAAAGTACCATGAATCAACCCTGGGTAACCCTAAACTAGTCACCTTAGATAGCCCGCGATAACGCCCAAGAGGCATTCCAAATCCTCCAAGGCTAGAAACGAGTTCCAGGCATCAAAATAAAGAAATTAGGAATGATTTTCCCCATAAAAATATTACAAATAAATAAATATAAACTGAATAATAATAAATAATACTATTAGTGGAAAGAACATAATAATTTATATACCACCATGTGACCCTGTAGGTGGAAACCACTGAACCAACGTCACACCACAGATACCAAATCAGATATGAAAGTAGCAACGATTCTAAAAACAAAAAAAATATATATTGGGATTCCCAATGCATTTCGTTAAAATTATATATCCCTCAATATATGGTGTGAAAAAATATAAAACATGGATTTTTACATATTTCCTACTTAAAAAAAGCACGATCTGTTTCCATTTTTTAATTAAAAAACCAAATTATTTTTCATGAACAAGTCAATGTAATTTTAAGAAAGTAGGATGGGGTTTTTATATAAAAAGTAAGGAAGTGTAAAAAAAATTGAAAACATTTTTTAATGAACAGATAAAACCATTTTAAACCTTTTATAAATAATAAACATTATACAAGGAAACAATAACAAGAAACATATAACACATGAAATGGAAAAATATCACACAAGAGTAACCCACTATCAAATGCATCTCAATCATCCACCAAAGATAACTAAGTGTAAAAAACATGAGAGAACCTTAGAGCTGAGTGGATAATCTAGAAAATAATTACATCTAACTCATCCCAAGTGTATTCCTCACCCAATGAAATCAACTCACCCACATGCTTGATCGCACCCTACTTGGTTTGACCAAGGGTCACTATCCTAAAGTGAATAATGGTCCATACTAATGGCCACTAGCCAGAGGAAAATACAACGCTAGTGAAGGAAAAATTTGTTAAAAAACAACTATCTATGTCTGTATCCCATGTGAAGACTAAAATGGTGTCATCAAACCAAGGTGATCCAAGAATTCAATCACATGCACTTTCATCCCACACAATCAATACACACAACAAAGTCACCCTCAAGTCATGCCAAGGAAGAAATACATTGCAGTTTAACCTTTTAATCTCTTGGGATCCTCTCAGCATGGACCTCCCACAACATTCAACATAACCAAGGGAAGAGGATCATCCATGTATTGTTTTCAAATTAACCACTATCATAAAATTTTTATAGGGCCTCAAACACCGATCAAGAAGTCACCCATTTCCAAAAGTAACCCAATACATTTCTATCAAATGTTTAACCATTTTCAAATTCCAAACACACACCACATTTAAATCCAAAACCACTTGGAAAATCCATATATTAAACCGAAAATACAGTTTTAAATTCCACAAACATATTTTGGAAGTCCATACCATGCTTCGAACACCATAATCTAGCTGAAAAGGCCATCCATACAATTTTATCAAACACTTGGGGTGCATAACATAACCAAATGATAGAATACACTTCAAAAAATCATGAAAACCACCTCATTCCATATGAAAAAATTATTTCAAAATTTATCCACAACATTTTAAAATTCATGGATGGTGTGTAAAGAAATAAATCAATGATTTCATAAATTTAAAGGGAAAATGTCAAGGGTTCATCCCTAAAAAATGTGTCTTTTGACGATGTACACTCAAACAAACCCTTTGCACTTACATGCACATGGATTTATACACACACACAGACACCCGAATATTTATATCGTTAGAAGCATTTCACATATTACCCTCACCATGAGGGAATATGATGAAATGGGTAATATATAAATTCTTTACCCATTTGTGCACATGTAAACACCCTCGACTCCTGCAGCCTTAAATCACTTCAATGAGATCCATTGAACTCTATAAAATTGTTGGGAAATTAAAAAACACAAACCCCTAATTTAAAATTGAACCAAAGAAAAGGAATCAAAATCTATTACCTGATATCAAATCAAAACCCACCGTCTTTTTCAACCAAGACCAGAATGATGCTCAACGAGGCCAATATACCCTTATCATCATGATGTAAAATGAAAAATAACCAAAAATAGATTTAGTGTTCAAACATGTTGTATGCACCATATAGAAGAGAGGAAAACCATGAAATAGAGGGTGAATAAGGGAGAAGATACGTACTTGAGAAGAGAAAACACCAAATCCAATGGATAAACGACGACGAATGAAGGTCGGAGGGAAGTATATTGTGAACTCCTATTGGGATTCGGATTATGGGGGGTCTTGAAAGAGAGGGACCGGGAAAGGTATGCATGGAGAGGGGTAAGGGGAAAGCACTACTGTTTTTAAGAAAAAACTAAATAATAATAATAATAAACTTATTAATAATAATTAAAATAACATATTTTAATATTATTATTATTATCAAAAAATAATTTTTTTTATTTTACATTTAAATTAAATTAATTTTTTTTGAACACTGGGAAGGCCATTGGTTTTGGATTCACGAACTTCTAAATAATGTGCCAACTATTCACTCCCTACTAGAGGTAAGGGACACTCGCATGGGATGACAGCACAATTTTTGAAACTATTCACCAACCGTGGAAGTCAATTCTATCATTTGACCATTCTAATTCACACACTTGTCTCATAGTTTCCCTAAACCATTTTAAACATGTGATCCACCAAAATATGGGCACACAGTAACTACTAATCCTCACACGGTTTGACCCAAATTATGTCAGGAGATACACATGAACAAAACCACCTAAAGACTTCGAAATTCAAAAAGATTCATCCAGATCATGACTGGAACCTCAACCAAAATAACAAAAATCAAGAAAAGAATAAAATAAATGAAAAACCTAGGTCTGGGTGTAACAAAAACCCTCTCAATTATGTCTTCTTCCTACACTATCATGCATTATCTTAGACAAAATCCCAATAACACCTTCATCATTTAAGTATCCTCATGATACAATCATAGATCCATTTTCTGGGACACCCCTGATAATAAAGGTTATTTTTTTCACTTCTTCGCGATCTTTATCAATTATTCTCTTTGGACATGCAAGAATAATAATGTTATCGTTAGCAGTTTTAAGGTACATTATTTATACAGGGTTATTTACAAATTGATTCTTGAAGATAAATATGCATATGTTCTGGGTTATCTTCCACTGTATGTAATCTTATGATAATTGAGAAAAAAGAATAAGTGGTATCTGATAAAAGTCTTCGTTGATGAATAAATATGTTAATAATTTTATGAAAAACAAGTTTCAATTTTAAAACGATATTTTTCACACGTGGAAATAGATATGAAAAATTATATTCAGAAATTAAATAAAAACATTATTTAATAGTTTTTGTTTTTAATATTAATAAAACAGGATAAAATTAACAAGGATTAATAGAAAAATTTAATTAACCTATTTAAAATATAAAAATCTCATATTTATTATTCTTTTTTATAAAAATAAATAATATATTAAATTCAATCTAGAGAATTCTATTTTTAATAGAACAATATTATTTATAATTTAATTATAACTAATTAATTTTATTTAATATTATTATAACGTAATAAATTTTTTTATAAATTAAATAACCAAAAAATATATGGTTAATTGATTAATATTTTTTGAATACCTTCTAAAAAATTAAATGGCATACTTTATGATAAAGAAATAAATGTTTTATTTTGAAATCATAAATGAATATTTATAATTTTATTCAAAATTAAAACATATATGAAATTTGTTTTATTTAAAAAATTTATATTATACATATTAAATTATAAAATGTTTATAATTCATGATATATCATATAGATTCCATTTATAATCAATTTTAAAGGGTTCAAATAGAAAATAATATAAAATTTTTATATTCATCAAAATTTATGAAATGTTTATAATTATAATTTACTTATGAATAGCTCATAAATGTCTCATATTTTTGGAAATAAATATTTTATTTATTTATTAAATTTTATTTAATAATTATGTTTAGTAGAGAATTATTTAATTTTAAATTGTTCAAAATTAAAGGGTTTATATTTGGATATTATTTATGAAACATCCAAATGTGATTTGATAATTTATATGATCATGGATTAAATAATAATTATGTATATGATATATAGAGTATGTTAAATGATTTCATAATACAAATTGAATTATAAATAGTTTATAATATGTATAATGTAATATATTCAAAAGGAAAATGCCAAATTATGATAAACATGAAAGAATACATATTGGAAATAATATAAATATTTTATATTCAAAATTGGGGAATGTCCATAATGATAAAGATAAAATTATAAAAGGGTTTCAAATATATTCTATTTCAGAAATTGTTGATAAATTTTTATCACCTCTTTAATTTTTTTGAATTTTTTATTTATATAAAGGTGATTCCCTATTTTATTCATAGTTATAATTTTTTAAAATTATGAATAATTGTGTTCCACAATTTATATGATGAAATGAATCGGGGATAAGATTTTTCATATTATTCTAGAATTGATATAAAAAAAATTAGCTTTCATATACTATTACTTCAGTTTTCTTTCACGATAATAATTTGAGTAGTTGTTGGGAATTTATTTTGTAATAAAGGTTTTTGATTTTTTATTAATTTAATTCTCTCTTTTTTAATGACACCATAAGTAGATAGACCTAGGGTCATGTCACCTTCTTTTCTGGAGGCTTTCCTTGGCTAGGAAAGTGAATGGGATTGGACATCTAATTCACCATGCTTTTTCATTTGGAGTTTTTCAATCTCATATAACTCAATTTCATTACATGTAATGTCCATATACCCAATAAATATGTTGTTTTTAGATATATAAGAATATAATTAATATCATTTTTTGGTGATTAACATAGAATTCTGGGGTTTAAAAAGGCTTAAACAGTAATGTGGTGTGAATAACTTAATTTGATGGTTAGAATAGGGATTTTCAAAATTAAACTTTTTGAATCATGCATAAAAGGGGTATAAGACATTATAATATAATGATAATATGTGATGTAATAGTTACAAATTTAATATACCAACAAGGTATATTAAATTGATGAGACCCTAAAATAAAACACCATAACTACTAAGTGTGAGATTCCTTTAGGAGAGTCAATTTTCAACACGTCAATCATCCAACTAGGTAGTTTTGTAAGATTGTCATGTTCCCCTTGACTATATTATGATAGATAAGTAAATAATAGGTGACTCTTGATTTTTTGGTCGGGTAATATCATCCCACAATCAGGTGCCCTTGTATTGTCCTTGGTTAGCTTGTTCTTATCATTTTATTTGGGATAAAATAATAGAAAATATCTAATGGATATAATACTAGAGGAATTGAGATGAGTGAATCCATATGAAGGATTTGGATAAAAAATTATTTTCTCAATTATCAACGAGTCAAAACTATTTTGGTTGATTGAACTCCAAACCATAATAAATACGTTGCGAGATGAATTACGTACTAGAATAATATTTTAGTGAAATAATGATATTGGATAACTATGTGTATATGATTTTTGGGGTTCTCAAATATTTAGTGGGACATATTTTTTTTAAACGTAATTAATGAAAATATAAAATAAATGACACTCACAAATTGGTATGCCTTTGTTATTGATTATGGAAAACAACACACTAATATTATTGAGATCATTAATAGGTATGTACTATAAAATATTAATGATTAGAATATATTATTGAGAATTGTTTTCAAGAATAATCATATAGAGTTCCACAATGTGAATTTTATAAAGAACAATTTCCACAATTTTGACTCTTGGGTGTTAGATTATAGGTGTGAGCTGGAAATTTTTGCTAAACACATGGACTTGGAGATAGGAGGTAATTAATGAAGGGTTACGTGGATCTTCGTGTTGGTAATGGAGAAAATGTTGATGGCCTTGAGGTCATAACATATAATCTACATTAAAAATGTGGATTGATCATAAAATTGAAAAAATAATATTATGTTCCTTTTATAAAGACAAATTTAATTTCTATATCTTATTTGGACAATAATAGTTATTTATTCTTTATTATGAAATTTTTTTACAATATATATTAATGTAATGTTTTATGGGGTTTTAAATATAATGAAATGATTATATATTTATGATATAGATAATCATATTTATAACATTCAAAATAAGTAGTTGAAGGTTTATTTGAATCCCACATACCATTGGAATTTTCTCCTTTGACACAAAAAAGAGAAATGTGTTCAATGTATTAATATAGATGTATTATATGACTTATTCCACTATAGAATATTTGGTTCCTGTGAATCAAATTTATTGAGAAAAATTAAAATCACAAATTTTGGGAGAAAATGTTTGATGGATTGCGGAGTATAGGATCTTATACACAGTGACGTATGTGGAATAATTAATATACAAGAAAATGGCGGTTATATGTACTTTATTACATTTAATGATGATTTTAGTCATTATGGTTATTAGTTTTTAACGAAACTCACGTATGAGACAAATTAAAAGTTCTAAGAGTTTCTGAATGAAGTATAGAATCAACTGGGGAAAAGTATTAATGTTCTATTATCAGATTGTGGCAGTAAATACTTGTTCCATGTATTCATTCCTAATCAAGGATATTACTAAAATGTTTTTATTCAATCCTCCTAGAAGAAAATAATAGAATAGTGTTTCAAAATGGGGAAATCTTACCTTTTTATATGTGGTCAAACTGATGATTAGTTTATGTGACCTCCCTATCTCGTTTTGGGGATATATACTAGAAACTACTACATATTTACATAGTTTTTTCCATCTAAAGAAGTTATAAATATACCATATGAGATATGATATTGGAAACATTCAATTTTAACTTATTTTTTGATTTTGGGCAATGAATCCAATACAAAACAGTTGAATTCTATTAACCTTTAAGCTAAATCATCCATATTCATATTTGTTTGTTATCCCAAGGAAACTAATAGATATTTTTTCTATAATAATATTTCATAAAAAGTGATTTTATCACAAAATTTTTTTCTATTTGAGAAGAAATATATAATTAGAAGAGTTAGGGGGAATATTTTTCAAAATTGGTATGTTCATGGAAAACATTCAAGAAATATTCCTGATATGGAATTTGATCTAGATCCACAACGATTTTTCAAAGAATAAATGATTAAAATTACATAATAACCTCAAATATGTGGTATAATTTATCCTATACCCAAGTGATATGAACTTATCATAGGGGATTTTAATGAAATAATGTTAAAAAGAGATGAAACTATTTCTTACTGAGTGTTCATTGAGAGTTTGGATTCAGATAAATGGTAATAATCCATGGAATATCATATAGACTCCATGTAAAGTAACCATGTTTGGAACTTGGTAAATTCACTTGACATGGTTATATGATTATGGTGAAAGTGGGTGTTTTTCGAATAAAATTGACATGGATGGTAGATTTTGTACCTTTAAATAACTCTTTGAGGAAAATGATTATAAACAAGTTCATGGTATTGACTATGAAGATGCCTTTTCACCTATCATGATGATAAAAACCATATGAATATAGGAATAAATAGAAGGACATTATTGTTATAATCCATATAAAATGGATGTTAAAACCACATTCCACCATGGGAATTTTTATGGGATGGTTTATGAGATACCACCTAAAGGATTTTAATTTCCAGATGATAATTCTATGGTTTTCAAGCATCAATGATTTATTTTTTGGACTAAAGAAGATTCCTCGATGATGAAATATATAGTTTGATGATGTAATAAATTATTTTAGTTTCATAAATAAAATAGATGATTCCAATGTATAAAATAATCTTAGTAAGAGAATAGTATTATTTTTAATTCAATATGTTTATGAAAATCTTCTTATTGTAAATAATGTCCCGACACTTCACATTATTAATATGTTTCTGGGTAAATGTTTCTCAATGAAATACATGAGTGAAGCATCTTATAAACTCGTTATAAGGGTCAATAGATATATGTTTAATACGATTCTTGGATTATGTTAGAACACATATATTGGTAATGTTATAAATTGTTTCAGCATGAAGAACTCCAAAATAAGGTATTTACATGTGTTTCATGGCATAAATATTTGGAAGATTCATGATCTTTATAATGAGTTAGAAAGGATGGATAAGATTCCATATGCACTCACTATATGTTTTATTTGGTACTCGGACTGATGTCGCATATGATTTGAGAATAAAATGTTGATACCAATGCAATCCAGGTGATATTAAATGTATTTTTTAAGAAACACACTTTTTTTATGTGAAATACAAAGGGAATATTCTTGGTATATGTAGGATAGGATGAGCTACGTGTAAAGGTGTATATAGATTCTATATTCCAATCTAATAAAGATGATATTAAATCCCAATCATGATTTGTTTTTTTTCAGAATGTTGGTGACGTTAAATGGAAATGTTCCAAAAAAGACACCATAGTAGACTCAACAATAGAGGAAGAATACATCACTTCATCAGATACTGTGAAGGAATATGTTTGGATTAGGAATTAAATTTTTGAACATTTAGTGGTTACTAGTTTCAAGTGATAAATTGAGATATATTGAGAAAAAAATGATGTTGTTTCATTGGATAAGTAACTCTTGTCTCATTGAAGTTCCAAAAACATCCTTCACAAATAAAATATCATACTGGAGAACATTGAGAAGGGTGACATAAAGATTAGTTGGCTGGCTACACAAGAGAATCTAGCAGATTAATTAATAGAACCATTATCCTAGAAATAACATGATGGACATTTAGAATATCTAGGTGTTTAATACATAATAGATTTATCTTAATGGTCTTAAATTTTTCATGATATTATAATAAATTAAATATCCTTTTATTATTCATTCATTGGTGCTGCAATTTAATCTCACATGAATGGTTTAATTATAAATATACCCTTAAATGACAAACATTGTGTTTTTCCAAACCATCGATCTTCATTTAGTATAATGTGTTTTGATGATATATAAATGTTATCTAGAATATATTATTATGTATATTGAAATTTATTGTATATGAGATATTGAAGAATATGTTTTCTATTTAATAAGTTGAGTATTTTTACATGGAATTATTTGATAATGTATATCTCCTGCAATTTTATATGGTGAGGGATATACTTAAGGATATGCGCTTATTTTTAATCATTTTTAGTTGAGGTAGGAAAGATACCCATAATGATAACCTCTATACATTGGTACCCTTTATAAAGATGTCTATATATGATCTTTGCTAATATGGAAGGAGGTTTGATAAGTTTCGGTATATGTCGTCGGTTGGAGTTAAACAAAGATGGAATTAATCTACTTGTATGAAAAGAAATTACATTTTGTCAATGATTTAAATAGGTTGATGAAATGTGTCTCCATGCATGGTTGTTGGAAATATGATGTGTTCAAGTACTTGGATATGTGACATGTGATGCGATTATCAGATTGATGAATGAAATGTTATGTATTCAACAACATGGTATTTCTTTTTTTGGAGAAATAATAAAATGATGAGAGGACTATACAAAATTTACATATTCCATCTCTAGTGGTTTCCTGAAGTCATGGAATAAAGTGATTAGATAAGATTTATATGGTTTATATTATACATATTATTGTGAAAATGTTTATATAGATATGTTAGTATGCTTTATGGAGATCACACTAGTCCCCTTGGTAAATTGAGTAGCGCAATTGTTTTCCTAGAGGTGTCTATTTTCTTATATTTATGAAATAGATATTTCATAGTTGTTTTCAATTATACTAAGGCTCATAGGTTAGAAAAATCTGGCTATTTTATAAAGATACAATTTTGGATAAAGTGTTTGTTCAAAATGAAGATATTTTTATAAAAAAAAATATCCAACGTAATTTTTATGGACTCACCAAGAGCTACAAAAATATGAATAAAGTTCTTATGGGATTTTAGTGAATTTGTGAGATTATTGAATATATATATATATATATATATAATATGAAACAACAAATATGTGTGTATATTAAATGATCTAAATTATATGTATGTATTATTATGTGTGTATTAAATATATTCGATAATAAATATATTTATATGATATATATACATTTATTTCTCTAAAATTGTTTTATTATTTATCCATTATGAATGGATTGAATGGATGGAATATTAATTGAGTATGATTCATTGAGTTAATATCAATGGGGATAAATATAAATGGATACGTAAATATTTCTAAATCATTCAATGTATTGAAATTAATCATAGATGGATATATATGTTGGGATGTGATCCCTCATGTTGAAATCTAGTCATTGTGAGAAACCCAATCTATTCTATCGTCCTCCCATACTACAATTTATCATATGAGATAAAAGAACTAGAAAATATTTAGAATTTGGGTATCCTGAAAATACAGTCACAAAACCATTCATTAGGGTGATCCCTTTTAAGAATGATTCATTTTTTCACTACTTCATGATATTTATTGGGAATTCTATTTCATTGAGGAAGAAGAACAGAACTTCCACTAGCAATTTCTAGGTACACTGTTTATACATTATTATTTACATGATGATTCCTGATGACAAATATGTATGTCTTATGGGTTGTATTACACCTCATATGATCATATGATTATTTGTAAAATCCCATTATTGGTATCAGAGCAAAGGTTTATTTGAAAAATTAACATGTTTATAATTTTTGGAATAATATGTTTTAATTGAAAAATAATGTTTTTAAAGCTTGTAAATAAAAATTCAAATTCAAATTTCGTAATTAAATATAACTTTTACACAATTATTTATGTTTTCATTATTTTTTTAAATTCTGAAAACATTAATATGGATTAATAAAAAAAATTATTAACTTTTGGAAAAAATTAAAAGTTCAAATTTAACACTCTTGTTGGTGAAAATAGAAAAAAAATTATTTTAATCAAGATAATTCAATTTTTAATTGAAATATTTAATTTATTAATTGTTTATAAATAATGAAAATATATATTTTTAAATATTTATATAAATTTATAAATGTATATTATAAATTAATTAACTATAAGATGAATATGGTTAATTGATCAATATTTTTTTAATTCTTTTGAAAAATTATATGGAATATATTATGATATTGAAATAAATGTTCAATTTAGAGGTCATAAAAAGAAATTTATAAAGTGTTTTAAGTTACAACATAAATTATATTTAGATTATATAAAATATTTTTATAATACATTTGGAATTTTGAAATGTTATAATTCATGGAATATCATAAAAATTACATTTCCTGTAAAATGTCAAAAGGATCAAATAGAATAGAATATAAAATGTCTAAACTCTTGAAAATTTATAAAATTTTTATAATTTTATTTTGTTTGTCTACAGTTCATGAATGTATCATATTTTAGAAAATAAATAAATAAATTTTTTTTTTATTTTTTTTAATATACATGTTTAGATTATAATTAATTTATTTCAAATTGTCAAATTAAAGGGGTATTGTTTGGATAACATTTAAGCCAGATGAAAAGGTTTTTTATAATGGAATGTGATCAAGGTTTAAATATTAATTAAGTTTATGATATTTAATTAATTTAAAAGGTTTACATAATAAAAATTGAATTATATATAGTTTATATTTAATATGATATTATAAATTTAAAAGGGAATTGTCATATTATGAAAAATATTAAAAAATTCAATTTATAAAGAATACAATTTTTTTATATTAGAAATTATGTAATATCCATAATATTAAAGCTGAAATTATTAGAGTGTTTATAATTAGCTTTTATTTATGAAATTGATCATATATACTTATCTCATTTTTAAATATTTTAATTTTTCATTAATTGAATGTTCATTCCTTGTTTCATTCATAGTTATAAATTTATGATATTATGTATACATTTCTTCTAAAATTTAAATGTATAATGGGTTCTAGGATAAATTTTATATTATCATGCTATGTTTGATATCATAAAATTTAGTTTTCTTCTACCTTGGCCTTAGTTTCAAAATTTATTTATGAGCTTTAAAGTAGTTGATTGACATAGTTTGCTCAAACTATATGTTTGAGTATTCATGAATTTAATCCTATATTGAGTAAAGTCTCCTTGGGTAGAGAGACTTGGGGTCAGACCACCGACATTACAATTGTTTTCCTTTTCTTGGAATGGGAATGCTGTTGGCTATATATATCTCTAGGATTACACTATTATATTTTTTCAATATCATATAACTTTATTCATTTACATGAAGTGTTCATATACTATATTCATATGATTCATTTAGATATTTATGATTATATATCACTCTTATTTATTGATGGTTAAAACATACATGTGGGTTGTGTAAAGAGTTACACATTAATGTGGTATGAAATCATTAATTTTGTGGTGGATATAGGTATTTTAAAAACTAAATTATTAAAAGAAAGCATACAAAAAAGGGATAAGATTGGAGAATATAATGATTACTTGTTATATAATAGTTAAGAAATTAATATGCATATGATTTATATTAAATTGACGAGTCATTAAAAGAAAACCCCACTAATACTAATTGTGTGACTCTTTCAAAAGATAAAATTTTCCAGACCTTGATCATCCAATTAGGTAGTTTCATTCCATAATGGGGTTCCCCTATATTATCTTATGTATGGAAAGAAAATAATAAGTTACTCAATATTTCCAAGACGG
This sequence comes from Viscum album, assembly GCA_963277665.1. Lineage (NCBI taxonomy): Eukaryota > Viridiplantae > Streptophyta > Magnoliopsida > Santalales > Viscaceae > Viscum > Viscum album. The sequence continues at coordinate 299,410,653 of OY728128.1, forward strand.
GTAGTTACAAGCCAGAGCTGGATGACCTTGGATATTCCATCATTATATATATTTTTTAATTTATATTATGTTATACTAGCCAACAGTCCCTAATTATTTTGATATCAGAGTAATTGAGTAGAATGAATCCTTATGATGTATTTTTCAACATGGTTATTTGGTCAATAATCCAAGAGTCACTACAATTGGAATTTAGTTGACTCCCTACATACTAAACTATATAGTGTGATGAACACCCTCGAAGACTAATTTATTAGTGAAATATGGTTATTGTATCACTAACTTTTTATTCTGTTTAGTGTCATCAATTTTTTTGTGTGATCTATTTCATTAATAGTCCTTAATGAAAATATATAATACATGATACCCACCTACTGATATGTCTTTTTTTGTAGATTTTTGAACAACTATCTCTAATCATATTGAGATCATTAATAGGTATGAGCTATAAAAATATTATTTATGTTACCTAGTATAGATAATTTTTCACAAGAAGAAATATTTAGGGTGCCAAAATATGAATGTTATAGAAATTAGTATCCCCATTATTGACTCATGTGTATTAGATATCAAGTGTGAGCCAGAAATTTGTGATAAAACATTGACAAAGAGAAAATAGGTAAATAATGATGGTTTATAGAGATATTCATTTTGTTAATGGATAATAGTTTATATATTAGAGTATTACATTTATAATCTAAATTTACCAAGTGTATTGATCATTGAATTGGAAAACTATTATTATTTTTCTACTATAAAAATGAATTTCATTTCCCTATCTTTTTTGGAAAAGATGGGATATTCATTCATTATTAAGAATAAGAGTTGTTCAATATATAATAATGTAATTTTATTTGGGATTAGGAATATAATGATTGGCTTATATATTCTATATATGGATATTCTAAGAATAAGAGTTGTTCAATATATAATAATGTAATTTCACCTGTTTTAATGATAATGTCTATTATGATTTTTCAATCCATATAAACTCATTATGATTATGAGATATTTCAAATTTTTGTCAAAACACATTCCATAATAAGAATTTATATGAGGGAATATATATGACTCAACATATGTTTTTTATGTTAAAAATGAGAATTCTAAGGTTTTTGTGTTGTATATATCTGATTATGAAATAAAGCAAGCATCTCAAAGTTGGAATATCCAGTTTTATGATGTAATCAAAGAGTTTGGTATCATAAAAATGTGGATGTTTCCTGGATATAATAGTGTCTCAGTTGGATCATAATTTTATGATTAATATTTCTTATTTATAAGATACATCTTATTGTATATTTTGTCCTTACACATCACACTATGAAGATATTCATGGGAAAATGTATCTCAATGCAATACATGGGTGAATAAGCTTACATACTCTATATGAGGATCTATAGATATTGATCTGGGAAGCTTCTTTGAAAGAGTGAGAACATATATATTGGTAAAGTTTGAATGTGGTTCGGCATGGAGAACATTATAAGGGGGACATTACCAGTGTTTCATGGCATGAATCTTAGGAAGATTCAATATCTTTAAAAATAGTAGGATAGGATGGATAATATTCCTTATAAATCATCCATAGAATGCTTCATATATTCCATGTTATGTACTCAGCCTAATTTCTCTTATGATTTTTACATAACAACTATATTCCAATACAATGATGTCGTGATTACCAACATTGTTATGAAGAACAATTTTAAGTACTTGAGAAGGAAAAATGATATGATCATGGAATTTTGAGGAGAGGATGATCTATGTGTAAATTATTACACATATGCTAGTTTCCATTATGAAAAATATGATATGAAATCTCAATAAGGATTTGGGTTTTTCCTAAATGGTAGATAAATTTTTCAGAAAAGTTCCAAACATTACACCATAGTAGTAACAAAAATAGAGGAAGAATTCATCACTACATCAGATTACAAAAAGGAATATATTTGTATTAGGATTCTTATTTGTGAACATGGAGTGGATCCTAGAATCAGGGGATCAATTGAAATATATTGAGAAAAAAATGATGTTTTTTTTCATGTTAAGGAACCAAGATCTGTTCAAAGGACCATACACATCATTCACAAATACCATATTGTATAGTAGATCATTGAGAGGGTAAATATAAATATTAGTTTGGTGGATACACAATGGAATGTATTATATCCAATAACAAAATGATTTCTATGACAATAACATGTTGTCCATGTAGAATATCTATGTGTCAAAATTCATTGGAGATTGTTTTTAATGGTTGTAAATGTGTCATTTTTTTATAATAAAAATATATAATTTTATCATTAATTCATGAGTGCTATAATTTTATTTTACCTGAATAGTCAAATGATCAATATCAACTCAGAGTATAAACTATGAGTTTTCCCAAACTAATGATAAAAATGGAGTATAATATACTGGGATGAAATGTAAAGGTTATATTGAATTGATTATTATATCCATAGAAAATGGTTGTATATGAGATATTGAAAAATATATTTCTGATTTAATAAGTAGATACTCATTACTTTTACTGATCTACTAATTTATATCTAATGGACTATCATACGGTCATGGATAAACATAAGTATGTATGATTACTATTTGGACTTATTTACTGAGGTTGAATAGATACCTATCAGGAAAAGATCACACATTGATACCCTAGCTAAATATGTAAACCTATGAACATAGCTAATATGGGGTGTTTGGGTACGTTTGTCATCAAGTCATCAGTTGGAGTGAAACCTGGATGGGATTTGTACACATGTATGCTAGGAAAATAAATATGTGCATTAATTGAATTAGACTAAAGATATGTATGTCCATGCTTAGTTGTTTCACATATGATGTGTTCAACTACTTGGTAAAGGTAGAAGTGATTTTCTTATAAGACTAATGAATACCATATGATATATTCGTCAACATAAAGAGTCTTTCTCATATAACCAAGAAAATAATGAGATCCCAATACTAGATTGACATGTTCCGTGTCTAGTAGATACTCTAAATCATGGAAACAGATATTATATAAGATACATATGATTTATATGATACATATTTTGATGGAAATTTTCATATTGTGGTATGAGTATGTTTTATGAAGTTCACACCAGACCCCTAGTATCTTGAGTAGCACAGATGTTTTTCTAGAGGCTGCTCTTTTTTAAAATAAATAAAAAAGATATTTCATAATTATTTTAAATACTATTAAGTCCAACAAGTTCACACAATTAAGAAATTGGATAAGGATAAGCACTACTGGATTACTACCTCATACCCACAATTTAGAACTGTGGGTATAGTTCCTAAAACCATTGGTATTGAGTATATTCTTGGTTTTAGGAACCATGTAATTGGGATCCATTGGTATAAATCTATACTCGTGGTTCCTAACGAAACTATAGGTATAACCTTAAAGGATTTTAGAATTCCCACAGTTTAATCCAAAATGTGGGTTTATATCTATACCCCTAGTTCTACAAACTATGGGTATATATTTTCTCAGAACAAAACATATACTTGTCGATATCCAAACTATTAGTATAGGTATCTTCCCACATTTCACAGAAATGAAAACTCTTCTAGCCCCAAAATATCTGAATAAAATAAATAGCAAATTATGCATTCAATATAATTGTAATATTTTTATATTTAGCATTCAACCAAAAACTTGTAATAAATTTGAAACCATTTACAATATTATAACATACATATAAATCCATATAACCCATCAATGGATGTCCTTAAATATTATAGAAATTGATATTTACTCATAATTCAAAAATGGAGGGGATCAGTATCTCCCCCATCACCAACATCCGCATCCCCATAACCATTAGTAACATCCTCATCACCAACAAAATCATCTGGAGTAGCATCATCATCATCACTATCATCATTACCACGACCATCAGATTGACTGCCACTAGGACCCTCATTAGCATCACTCATGGCATCATTAATATATTTCATTGATTCTATATATGAATTAGTATTAGTAGAGGAATCCAGTGGAATGGATTTATTTATAACTAGCATAGCTTTCCGGAAGTGTTCAATGATCAGTTTACTTCTTTCACGCTCAAATAATGATATTTTTTTGGCCTCAACTTCTCTTGCATGAACACTATCCTACATAATGGTCTGAGAGGTTTTAGAGGAGCTCATCGTGAAGTAAAAAAAATTTGGATGATGATTCTCATGGTTCGACATCAGACTCTCATCTGGTACTTGTCACCTAATAGCTAACTCAAATGATCATTTGGCGTGAAATTTTCATCTACTTTATCATCAAGGTCCACAAGGGAATACTGTTTAAAATATAAACAACATATTAAACTATTAGTTTTTTATAAATATTTTATATATCAATAAAATACATAAAAAATTTATTATGTTTTTAAATTTATGACACTTCTCTCCCTTTTCATAATACCCAAGAAAACAAATTCCCCAAGTCACACACACCCTTTGATTCCCACTACAACTTTCTGCAAATGGCATTGATTAGTATACACCTAATCACAATATAATCATATTATAATATTCAGTAATAATAAAATTGAATAACTATTAAATGAATTAAAAATTCAATGATTTAAACTTGTGATAAATTTTTTTGAAAAAATCATAAATAAAAGATAATCATAAATAATTTATAATTTGAGCCACACATTATGAACATTCCACATTATTTAGATTGAATTATTTATATTCATTTAATGATATGAACTACATATTAATAATTATATGTAATTTAATATATATATATATATATATGAAATTTTTATTAAATAAAATGATTTTATATTTTAATTTATTATACAACCTATTTATATAATCAAAATTTAACATAGGTAATAATATTAAATCCTTGATCAAATAAATTACCAAAAATATTTTTATATGGTTTCAATTATATCAAAATAAGTACTATAATTTTAATAATTCAAATAATCAATTTATGAACAATACATATTATTTAAATATAAATAAATTACATCTATGTCCTAAAGAATTCCAATTGGATAATGACCAAAATGCCATTAGGACAACTGGACAATTATCCATTAGGTCATTTTGTCCAATGGCCAATTGAAAATTAGGCCACTAGAAATTTTGACATTAGACCATTAGGCCAATTATAAAATAGGTCATCGGACCATTATTCCATTTTTTCAATAATCCAATTGGATTTTAGGTGTAAGAACCAAAATCTTCTTTTCAGGTATGTTTTCATTTTTTGGGGTTTTAGAGAAAATATAGAAGTTTTTTAGAATTTTCTAAAGTACACACTGTGTAATTTATAAGTACATGTTGTGTACTCGGTTGCCGTTGGAAGACAGGTGTTGGCCATGTCATGGCCATGCACACGGCCGTGCGTGGTGACCTAGCGACTGCCTAATGCGGGGGTCGGTAAATTCAAGTACACACCATGTAGTTCAAAAGTACATGAAATATACTTTTATTTCATTAAACGTACTGGGGTTCCGTCTAACATAAAAAAACCTCTTTGTAGGTCTGTCTCATCTAGAAGAAGCCATATGGCCCCGATCATTCCCCGAGCCCTCGATCGAGCATCAAATCTCAGAAATCAACCATCATCGATTGCATTGGGATCTCCTTAGTATGATCTTACTTCACCTAGAGCTTAGTTTACTGATTTTTCCTCTTTCTCAAGTTATCCTCTTTTGAGATTTATGAGTATTTCGGTAGATATACAGTGATCTTGGGCGATTAAAGGCTTATGGTTTGCGTATAATGATCCTACAACATGGTGGTATGTGGATTGTGCCTTTCCGTTGAATGTCATTGAGTTATATGTGAAAAATTTCTGAATACCCATGAAAAGGGTATTGTGTGTTATGATTTTAACCCTATTAATTTCCTTCAATGCTTGTATGCTTCTATAGTGGTTTATTGAATGTGAATACGGTTAATTGATATGCTTTGGAAGTGTTTTCCCATGCATGTTTTATTTATGACCATTTGGTCTTGCTTGCCTGCTAGGCTGATATTTTTTTCCCATGCCTAATATTTTTAGGATGGAGTTATTGCTATCTGTCTTACTGTTATGTTGTAGACTGGTTAGCCAATTAGTTCTTGAGTTTTACATTGGCCACTTTGCATTTCTAAACTCGTTTGAATTAAACAGGGCCATGAGAACCTGGTGTAGTAGACCATAGGCAGAATGGATGAAAGGGATTCTCCAGAGTGTTTGTTCGTTTTTATGATGCGAGACTATAGGGGGAATTGATGTATGTGCTTCCTCAGTGTGTCTGTAGTTCCTTGACATGGGCCACAGGGGTAATGAGACGTAAGAGCTTCCCTAGAGCACCTTTTAGTTACCGATATGAGACTATTGGGGGAATTGATGGTGAGTGCTTCCTCAGAGAGTCTATTCTAAAGATGAACTGGAGGGGTTAGACTGTGGAGTACTTCCTATAGGGTTGCTTGTGTTTTTTAGGTAGGACAAGATGGGATAGGCTGTGAGTAATTTCAAGAGTTTTACCTATTGTGTTTATATTCTTACATGATATGTGGTATTTGAATTCTTGAAACTATAGGAATGTATATGGTTTAGTACTTCCTTGTTTATTGATTCTTGGGCTTATCTCCTGCCATATAAATTCACATACTGGTAGGCACAGATCAAGTTGTGGTTGCGTACTGTGATTTAGTCTCACAACCTGTTTGGGCTATGATTTTGGCCCCAAACAGCTTATATTGTTATAGGTATAGATATCAGCAAGCTCAGTTTTACATCAGGTAATTGACTGCCATAGAGTTGGAGATCATGGGAAAAAACATAGGCTTGTGATGTTGTGGAACTGTTTACTATTTTCTTGTACCTTGGTCTAGTATTTTATTTAAGCATTGTGAATTGTTTGGATACATTCCTCGAATTATGTATCATGACTCATTATATATATGGGCTCTAGCTGTTTACAGATTTCAGTCTTGTGTTGTTTACATTCATATGGTATTATTATTGCTTCCTCTATTGTTATCTGTTTCTCTTTCATTGTGCTACTCTATCAATGAGGGCATAGTTTCCCCACTATCACACCCAAGTCCATTGCTTCTAGTCAGCATCCTCTGGCGTTTATGTAAATGCTCTGGAGGCCATGTGACCAACCAGGTATGGGGCATCTCTGGGTGGCTTCTAGAACCAGGACAATACAAAGTGGTATCAAAGGGTGTTCTTTGCTTTATAAATTGATTTTTGGAGCCTATAGTATAGGATAAGATAGAAAAAGGTACTTGGTAATAAGCTATTCCAAGGAGTAGCAAACCCATGTACAGGTAAAATCCAATTTACATCAATTATTATTATTTTATGGTTTTGAAATTTTACGGTTAATTTTATTTCACTGTTGGTTGATTCACATGATTTGTGCTATTATTGTTGATATTATTGAGGTTCTATTTCTGTTGAAACCTGATGAGATGAAGGTATTCCATCTAATGCATCATATAGACACTTCCAAGAAATCACATGTCATGATTTTTGGCCATGCCATTTAGGGTGCATTAGCGATTGCATGTTGTTGTGATAGATATTATTCTAGATATGCATGCTTTTTTGGTAGATTCCTTGATAATGTACATTATGTTTGAGAGGGTATTGATTTGTGTATGGGTTTTTTAATGAATGCCAAAATTTGGTTCTTGAGGCGTTATGGGCCCTCAAGGATAGGAATTTGGTGGGTCATTATCTTTTTTTCTTGTATATGGCATGTAATAGAGTCCAAGATTGGATTAATGGGGAGTATGGGCCCTCAAAGATCAGAATTTGGCACTTTGATGGTCGTTTCAATGTTTTCTAGGCTTCTGGAGTAGTTTTTGAGGCTACTATCCATAAAAACCTAGAATACACACTGTGAAATTTTTAATACATGCCATGTGTTCTTTTGTTCAGGAAGAAAATATTTTGCTTAAGATCATTTCATTTGTTTAGACCTTGTGTATACCCATGTGAATAATTATAGAGATGGATAAACACATAAGAAATACACACCGTGTCAGTCTTGAACATGTCGTGTAGTGTAATCCCTGGAATCTGGCAGTGTAACTAACAACACGGTCAGTGGAAATCCTTAAGTACACATCATTTCGGTCTGAACCATGATTTGTAGTTTGAGCCATGTATCCAGTCATGTCACTAAAAACATGAGTTGGTCGAGCTCATCTAGTACACACCGTGACTTGCAAAAACGCTCCATGTATTTTTTTTTCTAGGAGAACCGTGTAGCTAATTCGTGTAGAAGGACTCGGTTAATGGAAGAGGATTCATGTACACACCGTGTTTTAGGGCAACACGCCATCTGTTTGGGGTGTTACATGACCAGGTTTTGCAGCTGTACATGCCCATGTGAAAGGATAAGAGGAACACACCTTGTAGTTAAGTATACAAGATATGCATCCAAGTTTTGTAAAACATGAATACTTTATGTCTCATGTTCCCTTCATACCCTTCCAGTTTTCAGTCCTTGATAATCTTGATCAAAGGTGTGCATTTGACCTTGCAGTTTCATTCCACCAAGATGTCCCCAAATTGTATGCCAATTTTAAGGAAGTGATCAGACAATAGACAAGGCTGATCAAGGACCTCTAGTAGATCCTCCAGTTGTTCCAGTCTTGCAACCAACCATCATTTCGGACATAGGTGTTGATTCATAGTTCCAAGAGGTCTTCATAAGGTTCATGCAGACCTTCCGCGGAATACCGCTTCCAGCCCCGTCTATGGCAGAGCAGACGCAGGTTTTCCAGCAGCAACATCCTCCAACCTTCACAGGGGAAGGAGGACCTCAGGATGCAGAGTCATGGTAAGAATCCATGCATTTGATCCTAGATTTTCTTGATACACCTCCAAAGAGGAGGGTGAAGCTTACTACCTACATGATTCAGGATTTCGCCACAATATGGAGGGATGCAAACTCACTGGCGGGACACCAGTAGGTCATGGCCAGGGATGAGTTCTAGAATTCTATATATGGATTCTTTTATCCAAATATTTTGTGGTCTGATCGATCCTAGAGTTTATGTGTCAAGAGTAGGGTACACTTACAGTTATGGAGTATTATTCACACTTCACTAAGTTGTAGGGAATCAAACCTATTCCAGGAGGTGATGAGTTACTCTTAGAAAGGATGTTTGAGGATGGTCTGAGTCATTACATCCAATATCTGGTGAATATCTTTAGGTTGAAGTCTATCACTTCTATCATCAACCAGGAACTGACCACAAAGCGTAGCCTGAGGGATTCTGAAGTTTTGAGCCAGGGCGGATCGACATTCGAGGTTAGTGTCCTTCCTACTGACAGTAGGAAGCACCATAGGTAGTCGTCCCATGGAGATAAAAGGAGATGAGACACTTATTCTGGTATCCAGGTGGTGTGCTACCAGTGCGGGAAGAACGGACATACAAGACCACATTGTCTGAGAGACCCAGTGTAGTGTCGATCTTGCGGTAAGATTGGTCACCTTCAGTGATTCTATTGGTTCTTCTCATCACTAGATGGTGACATATATTCTTCTATGACTCCTAGATCCATAGTAACACCACCAGTTGTTCTTCAGTTTGCGAACTTGAGTCCTTTCAGTTGTTCAGGCCGTGGCGGTGGTAGTATCCTTGGTAGTAAATTTCCATGCTTTCTGTGACAGTAGGTTCGATCAGCATAGAGTGGTTAGGTAGGGTCACAGGGCTGTGGTACATGCCAGACTTTTGCAGTGGAGCAGACCCATAAGGAGCTGGATCCGGGACCCTCTATAGTTCAAGGTAACATGCTAGTTTCCATAGTTTTAGCTTCTGCACTTTTCGATATAGGGGCTTCCTAGATATTTATATTTATTGCTATTGTGGAGAGCATTGGGTTCTCTATCTTTTCTTCTACTGATATCTTTTCATTGAACACTCTGATGGGGAAATGAACAGCTACTGTACGTTAGTGTAGGAGTTCCCTGTTGAGGATAGTGGGTGTCATTTCTTATGGGATCCCTATATCCTAGATATGATAGGATATTATTTCATTCTCAGAATGGACTGGATAGGTCCCTTACAGTCTTTTGTCGACTTCTATCGTCCTAGGGTGATTTTTTACATCACTAGAGGGTGGATCGTTTCTTTACAAGGGAAAATGGGATGTCCATGCGAGCAGAGTGGGACCCAAGCATCATGGGTTGGGAGGAGTTACAACCCAGATTTCTAGTCTTCATCTAGATGACCAAGGTACATCACAGTTGGACATTCCACCTGTAGTGGATCGTTTCAGGGATATCTTTCTAGAGGACTTATCAGGTTTTCCTCTAAAGTGATAGGTAGACTTTTCTATTGATCTCATTCTAAGAGCGACACCTGTGTCCATTCCTCCTGATAGGATGGCTACACCATAGCTACAAGAGCTCAAGAAGCAGTTGGAAGATTTGTAGGAAAAGTATATCATCTGACCAGTACATCTTCTTGGGGTTCACTTGTCCTGTTTGTGACGAAGGTAGGCAGTACCCTTAGACATTTTTTGGCTTATCAGAAGTCGAACCAGTTGACGATCAAGAACTGATATCCTTGGTTGAGGATTGATGATCTCTTTGATCACTTTGTAGGAGGCCATGTGTTCTCAAAGATTGACTGAAGATCCAGTAATCATCTGTTGCATGTTAGACCATCTGATATACCATTGGTAGCCTTTTAGAGAATGTATAGTCTATACCAGTATGTGGTTATGCTATTCGGTCTCATGAACATGCCTTCGTTTTTCATGGAACTGATGAACTGATATTTCCATAGATACTTGGATTCTTTCATGGTGGTTTTTGTGGACGATATCTTGGTGTACTCTCACACTCGACACGACCATGCCACCCATCTTGATATTATTTTGAGTACAATGAGAGAGCATTAGTTATATGATATTCTCTCAAAATTACACTTTTTGATGGACTAGATTCACTTCATGGGTCATGTTATCTTAGAGAAAAAAGTATCAGTAGACCCAGATAAAGTGAGAGATGTAGTCTCCTGGGTGCAGCCGTAGAACATTTTTGAGGTACAAAGTTTCTAGGGCAGGATGGATACTATATACATTTCATACAAGACTTTTCACGCATAGTATCACCACTGAATGACCTGACTAAGAAGGGTGTGAAGTACTTGTGGACATATTCTTACAAGACAACCTTTTAGGAGATTAATGGTAGGTTGACATCAGCACCTATACTATAATTTCCAGCATTGGTAATGTTCTACACTATTTATTGTGGTGCTTCATGTATTAAGCTAGGAGCAGTGCTTATGCAGGGAGAAGGAGTCGTTGAGTACAAGTCTCGGTAGTTGAGACCACATGAGACAAATTATCCTACGCATGATCTTGTGTTTGAAGAAGTTGTTCATGATTTATGTTTTTGTAGAAATTATCTCCAAGGAGAACATTTTTTTGTTGTTACAAACCACAAGTTTCTCAAGTATATCTTCACTTATCATGATCTGATTTTGAGACATAGATGGTCGGTGGAATACCATCAGTCTTTTGACTTTGATCTTGCCTATATGCCTAAGAAAGGAAATGATGTGGCTAATGTGATGAATAAGGGGACTCATATATATGCTATTTAGGAGTCTAGAAATGAGTGGAAGATTATGGCTCTATTCTCTGAGATGAATTTGGAGGTGCACGATAGAAAGAGGCAGACATTTCTTTCTTCTTCAGTCATTACCTCTACTCTTCTTGATCAACTGAGAATGAGGCAACTATCAGATTATGAAGGCACAGTCCAATGAGAATGTGGGTCTAGAGAGGACCCTATTCCTTGATGGACCATAGGAAAGGATGAGATCATGCATTTTCATGGGTGTGTATGGGTGTCCGCAAACAGACGCGAGGAGCTGATGCGGGAATTTTTCCCCTCACATTGAGAAGTTTATCCTGGTGTCACTAAGATGTATCATGATCTACACTATCTGTATTGGTGGCCAGGTATTAAGAAATAAGTTAATTGGGTTTTCATGAGGTTTTCCACCTGTGAGTTGGTGAAGGTGGAGCATCAGTTACTAGTAGGGATTTTACTGAAGTTACCCATTTCTGAGTGGAAGTGGAATGATGTCACTATGGATTTCGTGACAGGATTACCAAGGTTGCCTCAACGGAATGATGTTTTATGGGTTTTAATTGATAGACTCACAAAGATTTCTCACATCATTCTAATCAAGGAGACCTTCTGTGTTAATGAGTTGGGACGGTTGTAAATCCATGAGATTGTGTGTTTACATGGAGTTCAACACTCCATTGCTTTAGATAGGGATGTTGGGTTTACTTCGTGGTTATTGCTGGGCTACAAAAATATTTGGGTACACAGGTAATTTTGATTAAATATTACAACCCTTTGGCAGGTTTCCAATCCGGGCATATGATTCAGGTGCTTGAGGACTACATCATGCATGCTTCCATGATTTTTTAGGTTCTTGGGAGAAGCAGACACCTCTTGTGTATTTTTCCTATAATAATAGTTCTCAATAAACTACTCTGATGGAACCTTATCAGGAATTATATGGTAGGCCATGCCGATCACCCTTATGTTGCCTGGAGTTTGGAGAGATTTCTATGATGGGACCACGTCTTGCTCAGGAGACCACAGAGTAGATTGAGTTAATTAGGTGGAGGATGACTGCTGCGCATTTTCGACATAAGCCTTGTCCTGATCAGCAGAGACAACATTTGGAGATCGAGGTTGGGGATCAGGTTTCCCTGTATGTCATACCAATGATGGGGAACAATATGATTAGGAGGTAGGGTAAGATTTCACTGAGGTACGTCGGGCCTCTTGAGGTTTTAGAGGGAGTTGGGATAGTTTCCTATTGGCTACAGTTACCTCAAAGGTACTGGGATATGCATGATGTCTTTCACATTTCCCAGCTATGAAAATACTTATCATATACGTCTCATGTTCTTCAACTCGAAGAGGTTGAGTTGTAGGTGGATGCCTCATTTAAGGAGCATCCGATCCGGATTGTTGATCGAAGTGTGAAGGTTCTCCAGGAGATTCTACTCTTCTGGTACGAGTGCTATGGCAGCACATGCGAGTACAAGATGATACATGGGAGAGAGAGACTGATGTACAATCTCAATGGTCGTAGTTGTTCGAGGATTCTTCTTCTACGACGCCTTGATAGGGAAATTTGGGGATGAATTTTTTTAAGGGGGGATTTTTGTAAGAACCCGAAACTTATTTTCAGGTATTTTTTCCTTTTTCGGGTGTTATTTAGGAAAAATAAGTGTTTTCTGATAATTTATTAATTACATGTCGTGTACTTTATATGTACATGCACTGTACTTAGTTATCACAGATAGCTGGGTGTTCGCTATATCACGGCCATGCACACGACTGTGTTTGGTAATCTGGAGACAGCCTAATGCAGGGGCTTGTAACGGAAAGTATATGTCATGTTCACTTTCCATGTACATTGTTTTTTTCATTAAACATAATGTGGTTGCATCTGACAGACAAAAACACCTCCTTTTTGGTCTGTCTCATCTGGGTGAAACCGTATGACCGTGATATTTCACTGAGCCCCCGATCGAGAATCCATTCTCTAAATCTACTAGCATCGATTCCATTGGGATAGCATCAGTAAACTCTTCCCTTTTCTAATTCTTTGTTTCCTGATTCATCCTCTTTCTAATGTTATCCTCAGTTTAGTGTTTTGAGCATTTTTGTAGATGTACGATGTTATTGGGTGATTCAAGGCATGAGGTTCGCGTATAATGATCCTACAACACCGAGGTAGGTGGTTTATGCCTTTCCATTGAATTTCTTTGAGTTATATGTGAACAATTTCCCAATCCCCTTGAACAGGGTATTGTGTGTTACGATATTAGCCCTGTTTATTGGCTTCTATGGTTGTATTCTTGAGTAGAGGTTTATTGAATGTGAATAAGGTTAATTTATATGATTTGTAAGTGTTTTCCCATGCATGTTTTGTTTATAACCATTTGGTCCTACCTTACAATTTGGTTGTTGTTTGTTCCCCATGCCTAGTAATGCTAAGATATAGTGATTGTTATCTGTCTTGCTGTTTTGCTGTAGAAATGTTAGCCAAGTAGATCTTGAGGTATACATTGGTTTCTTTTCATTTCTGTGCTCGTTTGACATACACAGGGCCGTGATAACCTACTGTAGTAGGACATAGAGAAAATGGATGTAAGGGCGTCTCTAGAGTGTCTGTTAATTGTTACGATGTGAGACCACAAGGGGAATTGATGTAAGTGCTTCCTTTGTGTGTCTATAGTTAATGGACATGGGCCATAGGGGGAATGAGACGTAAGTGCTTCCCCCGAGGGACTTTTAGATACTGATACGAGACTATAGGGGGAATTTACTATTAGTGATTTCTTATAAAGTCTATACTAAAGTTGAACTAGAGGGGTTAGACCATGAGTACTTCCCAAAGGGTTGCTTGTGTTTTCTAGGTAGGACTAGAGGGGATGGGTTATGAGTACTTCCTAGAGGGTTACCTATTTTGTTTATCTTCTTACATGATATGTGGTATTTGAATACTTGAAACTATAGTAATTTTTACTGTTTAGTAATTTATTATTTACTATTTATTTTGTTTATTGCCTACCATATCAATTCACTGACTATTATGCATAGATCTCTTGGTGGTTTCCTATAAGGATTCAGTCTCACACCATTATTGGTCCATGATTTTAGGCCCAAATATATTATATTGTTGCTTGTATACATAAGGGAAAGAGCCCTTCTACTTTAGGTACTTGACTGTGTTGGAGATGGAGATCATGGGACCAAGCTTAGGCTTCTGATGTTGTGGAGATATTTACTTTTTTCTTGTACTTTGGTTTAGTGTTGTATTTAAACATTGTGACATGTATGGATTCTTTCCTAGACTTATTTTTCATTCATCATTATATATATGTGGTTTTTATGTATACTTATTTCATTATTCCACTGTATAATTTTGTATGGTATTATTACTGATTCTTCTATTGGTATATGTTTCTCTTCTACTGTGTTACTCTGCAAATGAGGGCATAGTTTCCCCACTATCACACCCAAGGCCCTTGATGCTTGTAAGAATCGTCTATAATTAGGGAAATTTTTCTTGAGGCCATGTGAATAACCGTGTAAGGGGCGTCTCTGGGTGGATTTAAGAACTGGGACGTTATATTAGGCCATTAGGCTAATTGGCCATTAGTCCATTAGGCCAATTGACCATTACACCATTAGAACATTATGCTAATAGGAAAATCGGACTATTATATGTTCGACTATTAGTCCAATTGTACATTATTCCATTAGGAAAATTGGATATTAGGCCATTATGCCAATTGGACCTTAGGAAATTAGTCCCATTCCCCAATTCAACATCAGTCCATTAGGAAAATCAGACGTTAGGGAAATTGGTCGTTTGGCCATTAGGAAAATTGGATATTAGGCCATTATTCCAATAGGAAAATTGAACAATAGGCCATTGGGACCGTTGGTATTTATGTTTTTGTGAGAATACACCATTATTCCATTATTCCAAAAGGACAATTGGTTATTAGGCCATTATGAAAATTTCCCAATTTTTCATTAGGTCGTTAGGATAATTGGATGTTAGGTTGTTAGGCCAATTGACCATTATTCCATTAGGAAAATTGGCCAATCATCCAGTTGGATGTTAGTTTTTTAGGTAAATTGTAAATATGGGTGTTAGGATAACAGGAAGTTAGGTTTTTAAGCCATTAAGACAGTTTTTCAATTGGAAATTAGGCTGTTAGGCCATTAGGTCGACTGGATAATTGTCCATTAAGTCATTATTCAATTAGGACACAATGATATTAGGCCCAGTGGAAATTAGACCAATTGGACATTAGGCCACTAGTTTGTTAGTCCAATTGAAAGTTATGTTTTTTGGCCAATTGGAAATTAGGAAATTAGGTAAATTGGCCATTACACTATTAGGACAATTGGTCGTTAGGCTGTTAGGAAAATTCATAATTATTTCGTTAGGCCATTACAAAATTATTCAATTTGGTTGTTAGGACAATTTTCCATTAGGTCATTATTTAGTTAGGCCAATTGTTTGTTATTCCAATTATCTGTTAATCCATTAGGCTAACAGGACAATTGGTCATTAGGCCATTAGGTCATTAGCCTGTTAGGAAAATTGGCCATTAGACCAATTGGTCGTTATGTCAATTGGATATTAGGACAGTTGGTCGTTAATCCAGTTGTTCATTAAGAGAATTTACTATTAGGCCATTTAGAATTTATTCCAATTGTTCATTAAGACATTAGGAGAATTACCCCATAGGATATTATGAAAATTGTCCAATTGGCTAATATATAATTAGGAAATTGGCATAATTTTTCATTATTCTCTTTGTCCAATTGGGAAATTGTCCATTATTCCATTAGGTGAATTTCTTATTATTCCATTTGGACAATTGGCCAGTAGGGAATTAAGCCCATTTGACAATTTTACATTAGGCACTAAGTCCAATTGGGCAATGGACATTATGACATTAGGCAAATTATCTAATTTCCCCTTAATCTATTAAGACAATTTTCCATTAGGTCATTAGGCCAATTAGATATTAGGCCATTGGGATAACTGTCTGTTAGGATATAAGGAAAATGGTCCATTAGGACATTAGTGAAATTGGTCATTATGCTATTAGCACAATTATATATTAGGTCAATTGGACATTAGGCCATTAGGATATTATTCTATTAAACCATTAAGACGGTAGGCCTTTAGAAAAATTGTCTATTTTCTTGTTAAGACAATTATCCATTAGGAATTTTGGTAAATTGGCCATTACATTGTTAGTCTAATAGTCCATTAATCCATATATACAATTGGCTATTAGATTGTTATGTAAATGTTTAATTAGGCCAATTTTCCATTATTATATTACACCAATTGGTCATTTGGATGTTAGAAAAATTGGCCATTACGCCGTTAAGTCAATTGACCCTTGGGCCATTATGACTATTGCATACAATGCTATTAGGCCATTTGGATACTAGGACATTATGCCATTTGTACATTATCCCATTAGGTAATTTATATATTAGAGAAATTATACAATTATACAATATGTTTTTAGGATGTTAAGTCATTAGGCCATTATGACATCAGGAAAATTGTACATTAGTTCTTCAGTATAATTTTCAATTAGGAAATTAATCCAATTGGATAATTGGTCGATATTATGTTAAGACAATTGGCCAATTGGCCATTATTCCATCATAAAAATTGACTATTAGTCCATTAGTCCATTAGTTGAATTTGACATTAACATACCTGGTCATTAGGTTGTTAAACTATTAGTCCATTAGGCCGTTAGGACAATTTTCCATTAGGCTATTAGGATAATTCACCATTTGGATGTTAGGACAATTAGACATTAGGAAATTACACCAATAGGTCAATTGGACATTAATCCCTCAATAACATTGGAAAATTTTCCAATAGGCCATTATTATAATATCTTAATTTCCCATTACATTGTTAGTCCATTATGGAATTAGTCCATTAGGCCTAATGGCCATTTGGCCATTTGAAAGTACCATATTCAGCCATATATGAAAAGGATTGGTGATAACAAAACATAAATTTCATCATGGAAAGCTGTCTAAGTACAAAATTTAGATTTAGATATTATTTCTATTACTATTAATGTACCTAGATCTTATCATGCTCATGAATTTTAATGTGCCCCAATGTGTGCGGATACATTTGGGAATCTTCGTTCTTTTTTCCGAACTCATCCTAAAAATAAAAATTCAACATAGAGAATAAGAATTAAATTTTATATGGAAACCATTAGATTTTTGGAATACCTAAAACTCATCACTCTTCTAATATTAGATCATTTTTTTATTGTTTTGTTTTACAATCAAGGAATATGGGTACACCATATAAATCAGAACCAACTCTACTCCTCCAATCAACATATAACTCTTTCTTATATGTCCACCAATACTCCATAAGATCTGTCAAACCTATAACCTTAGCAGATTCTCCATCAAGAATATTAAGCATATTCTAGAATAGACATGTTAAATCATATAAATACTATAATAATATAGATACAAATTTAAAAAAAATTTCTTACCCATATTAATTCCCATGATTTTTCCTTAATTTCATTTTCAATATTTCCCTATGATATTATTTCCACTGGAATGATATTGTAGTACTTGGATAAATTATACATGAAACATCTACAATAACTAAATTTTTTACCTATCATATAGTTTTCTTTATTGTAATTGACCATTATTTTTATTTGGAAGTCACATGATTCCTAAAAATAGGTGTTCCCACTTCGTCAACATGAAGATCCCATTGTATAAGATAAAATTGGAAAATAAATAATTATGTCACAGCAAAACAGGAAAAAAATAATGAGATATACTTTTACACACTTATAATAAAAAATAGATGCATGATACTATATAGTATCTGATGGATCAATCGTCTTTCCCTGATCTGTATTCATTGATATTTTGTGTTTATTCCAACGAATGCTTGAGGTGATCTGCATGAAATTGAGTGGAAGATCAAGGAACATAGTCATCATATCCAGGATGGGTGGTAGGAAATGTAGATCTTATACGCATTGAAGGATTTGGGTAGTATGGTTGGAGATACATCAATGGATATGGATATGATAATGGTAGAAATGTACCTGGAGGCAGTGTATACACATTATGTGAATAAGAGGGTAAATGATATGATGTTGGAGGAATGGGTGTGAATATCCATATAGTCTCAAGTGGAGAAGGTAATGGTGTGGTAGATGTTGTGTCCTCTGGTGGTACAGGGTTTGAATTTTTACGATGGGTGCTCCATATAGGTCTTGGAGCACCCCCACTTAGACCCATTTTAGTAGGATGTGTACGAGTAAAATCTAGTGCAACTGAATATCCCTAAAAATATAGATAAAGAATATAAAGATGATATTTTATGTAATGAAGAATAGAAATATTGAAATTATTATAATGACTAAGGGAAAAAAGGATACATCCAATGCTCATCCCTTTGTTAATAAGATTCAAATAATATCTTCCTTTAAACATATTCAATATTTTTCATAATATGTAGAAGAATTAAGTGTACATTTTATTGAAATAGTTTTTCAAAAACATTCATACAACATATAAGTCAAAGAATTCATAACAAATGACATAATATGTTTTCATAACAGTAATTTAAAACCGTGTTGTACAATTTTTAAAAATAGTTTTAAACCCGATTTTTTAAATTAAAATAAATATAATTAAATAAAACAAAACCAAACTATACTAAAAAAACATATCATTCATGTCTAAAACTAAATTAAAGTAATTGCATCATTACCAAACTGGGAAACCCATGTCAAGGTCAAATGAATGAACTGTGAACACATATGGTTGCTTATATATATTTCACACTACTATTTCAAGTTCAACATCAACTCTCATAATGGAAAACATTAAGTTATCACATGAAATATTTCGCACAATACTAATGGGGGCATCCATGATGTCAATTTCATCCCCATCATCATGAAAAATATTTCATTGTATTAATTCATTAATTACAACATAATCTGGTCTCAGATTATTTTTAACATAAAAATCTTAATTTTCCATTATGCCAAAATGTATGGTTCATCGGTATTTAGAAATATACTCTTGTCAATAAATCTAAACCCACAATCATCCATTAATGTACCATGTTTCTTTGTTTAATCAAAACATTTACATTTCATAAAAATGATGCTGAATTGGTGGTTGTATTCAAATAGAAATATTTTCTCAACAATTCCCTAATATGACACATTTTCATATGGGGGATGACTATTTGATGCACTAACATAACATCCCATCGTATTAGTTAACATAACACCATCATGCTGGGATCTCATTTTCACTACTCGACCAATTGAAGAAATATATACAAATTAATTTCGTCAACCAAATAATTGGGACCAAAATCTAACACTCTAAATTCTTGAGAAACATAGTCTATAGTTAACCACAATACCATAAATAAATATGAATAACACAATTAAATTAATATCAATATTTTAATTTTATTAAATTATTTTTCATAACTTTGATTTCAACCAGGGATGAAACTCTTAGCTTTGAAAAGACTCTCTCCCATTATCAAACCAATGATTGATGAAATCTACTTTTATTTTTTTTATGTTCCTTATCTTAATTGATAATAAATGAATATGGTATATTTTAAATTACATATAATGAGACAAAATATAAATTTTCAAATTACTTAGTTGAAATAATCAACAATCAAACCACATTAAAACAAGACTGTGCGATGTGCCATATCCCTCTCATCAGGGCTAAATATAGAAAATTTATATGCCCCCAAAATTCTTCCTATTTGGGGAATAGATGTAAACAAGGGAAAAATTTCCCCATACTTCTCATGTTCACTTTTCATTGGCCACTTTGGTCTTATGTACACATCATACAAATAAATTGAAAAACATTCATATATTCATCAGCCAAATAACCTCTAATAGTAGAACATTTAGAATGATTGTTATTTCAGATATAATATTTCATTGTGCACATTTTTTTTCAGTAGGATGCATCCATCAAAAAGACACAGTTCCCCCAGGATGGGATTCAGTTGGATGAGAAAATGTTAAATGCAACATGCATGTGAAAATGATGGAGAAATATTATTATTCCAACTCGGAAAAAATAACGGCATCTCTTGATGCATATTTATTAAGAATACCTTTGATAACCTTTTAGCACAAAGGTCTAGAAAATTAAAGAAGAAAATAACTATCACCGTATCATTATGGGATTGAAAATCCTGGATCTCCATTTGAATCAATTCATGATGAAGAATGAGGTAATCATGAGTTTTTATGGATTTTATTTTCAAATCCTTTCTATTGAATCATTTAGATATAATGTTGGAATATCCATCTAGAACCATGATATTCTCTAACACTTCAATAAATTTACTTTTCTATAAAGGTTTTGTCATATAAGAAGTACAAGGAACATTTCCATTGTTTTCACTGATACACAGTATGCAGTTCTGGTCGAATACCCCAATATTATATGTCCCGATGAGATGAGAAGAATTATTTGGTCTTATAATTCATATTTAGATAATTGAAATCAACATTTCACATATATTTTTCTCAATGTGCATCACATATAGAAAATTACGTAACAAATTTGTAGACCAATATAAAAACTCAAAAAAGAAACTTCAATTTTTCTAATTGTAACTGGCTAATGTGTCAACATTTTTTCATCTTTTAGAATTCAACTATTATTTCAAAAATGGAAAATGAAATATTTCAACTCATTAAGAACATTAGTTATTGACATATGTTGAGGTTTTTTTTCAGTGTCAACAATATTATCAATCCTCTAGTTATTCTTCATGTATTGATGATCCATTGGAAAGAATCATTGATTCCCAATAAAACTAAAACTATGAAAATATTTAATCCCTATCAGTCATGTATTCTACATTCGTATAGGATACGAGAGTATTACCTTCATTCATCAACCATACATCATTGAATAATCATGGGAATCATTTTCATCTATATAATGGAAGAATGCATCAGAAATATAATTTTTAAAGTAGTGTTGAATATACGCACACCCATATCCCAAAGATGCTTCAACAATCTTATTAAAAAATTCTTGTAAACTTCTATATCATTAATAGATTCATAAGGGAAATATATTAGTATACATATTAAATTGAAATGTTTTTTTATTCACATCCATTGAGGAAGATTATATACATTAATAAAAAAAGGCCATGTGTTGTGGGTAGTAAACATCTGACCAAATAGATTAAACCCACCACATCATAGACCCAACAATATATTACACACGGAACCTAAAAATAGAGATTTTATTGAACCAAATACCTATAATGATAATCCTTAATTACGATGAACCAACTAATCATTACCTTTAATTCTCATGGCATCATGAAATAGAATATTGGATGATATTTCTACATACAAGAATAAATTTTAAAGCATGTGAATCAATGGAAAGGGAAACATGAAATTATATGGAACATGAGATAGAGTTCCATTTACATTTTACTTTCATTGAGATGTAAAAAATCTTTATAGTTATATTGGTATGTTTATTCATCCAAAAAATAAACTAAAATATTTTCGATATGAATGATTTCTTAGTTGAAAATCTGGGCCGGTTAATTAACATTCATTCCTTATAACTATTTGATGGAATATCAGAACCATCATAAATTAATTCCTTTAAAAGGAAACAATATAATCAATGGTTGTATTAGAAATTCCATACATGGTTTATCTCTGATAATACCACATTAAAATTTTTAATTTTTTAATTTTAGTACATTCCTGATATATAAGATTTCTAACATAATCCATTAAAACATTTACCCTCTCAACATCACCATAGTCAATATTTTCCTCATGTGTATTGATATTATTATCTTCTTGTACTGACATATTATCTCTCTCATGATAATTCACAAATAGAAACTGGTAAAATATCAAATTCTATATAACACTTATTTCATTCCATTCATGAATAGTATATGATTGGATCATCTTTCCATTATGATACCAAACATAATTTTTTTAAGTCAAGATTTTGTTACATGGTAGTTAAATTTTTTATGACATAACCATGGTATTCAAACACAATTATAATATGGACAATGTATACACTTTCCATGTTATTCATTTTTAAATGAAAAATATATAAAAGTTTCTATATTCTCTACAAACTCAGATGAAATCTAAATGGTATGACACATTGATATTTTATCAATTCTATTTATGGGAAAAAATTATGTTCCAATCAAAAATGTGAACCCTAATTACTATGATATACAGGCTCAAATAAAAATCAAAATTATTGTGTAGTAGAAATAAAATATCATTAATAGGAAACCAAATTGAATAAAATTCCTAATGTAAGTGACCATTATAGAATACACTACTGTCTATCCAAAAAATAGAATAATTCATTTCACAATAAAAAAGGGGAATACTCATATAAGTGACTCCAAAACTCTAGAGCACATTTAAGTGTCTTTGAAAACCAACACACACCTATAAAACTATCAGGACTATGAAGACCGTTTAAACCACCATAACAATATGATATGTTTATATGCTCAATTGATATCACCTCTCTATAAATATTAATGATACGAGACAATGAAAAGAATATTGCACATGGAAATGTATTCATATATGGGGAAGTGTTTAGACAATAAGGTGGAGTGACTCCTAAAGATAGTTACATTATCTACACAATATACCATTATAGGATGCCTATGTTAAATAAATATGGGAAATAAAGTAAATATGGTAATTCCACCTAAAAAAACAACTCTCCCAACTAAAAAAAGTTCTAAAAAATCAACTTTTTAAATATGTGGACCCCCTTATTCATTGAGTTCCAAAAAAAATAAGTGATAATTTCAAATAATGAAACCACCAAAGAGGGAAAATGTTTATAAAAATTCAAAAAATAACTACATTATTTAATTACAAAACATTTAAATTTTTAATCAATTAAAACCACCCCAAAATGGAATAAATTCCTATCATGTTGAAAAGTATACTTATGGAAATAACTAATATTTTTATAAAGATTAATGTCGAAATGAGTTATTTGAAAAAAATATTATATCATAATAAGGAAAATAATTGCCATTAAAAAATATATTATAAAAATATATTTCCATTTCATAATGTTTCTAACATTTTTAATTCTAAAACACCCTACAATTCACAGTTTAAAAATAACTTATTTTGAAATACCTTTCAAGAGGGTATAATTTCAATTGTATGAAAATTACAAATACAAATAAGAAAACATTTCATTGAAAAAATCCTATGTCATCACATCACAAATAAATTATGTCATGGATTATATTTTTCACAAAAAGAAATCCATTTTTTAACCAATTTCATAATCATTATGTGCCACAACCTAACATGATGAATTATGAGAAAAAAAATACATATATTTTAGAGAATACAAGAGAATAAATAATTAGTGATAAGGAAATATTACCTCTCAATGATCGCAAAAAAACTTCTAGAAATAGAGGAAGAACACTTAGCCAATGCGTAAACTATCGCATGAAATGAGGTGGGGGATGACAATGTCACTTCAGGAGGGGCGGGGGGGCACCATGGTAACCTAACCTATAATGGGAGAGGAAATATAGGGTTTTGAATAAGGTTGGGGAGGAAGAACTAGAGTTAGGATTCCTAATTAATGTGATATAGCCACAGTTTATATAAAACATTTGTATAACTCATCCTTAACCAATGGATTTTTAAAACCGTGGGAATATGTTTGGGTAGAAAATCTATACCCATAGTTTCTCGAGAAAATGGTTATAGATTAATGGGGATAGAGGCAGTTTCCTGTAGTTAAAATTTTCGATATAGCGTTTGTTCAAAATTAAGAGTGTTTGATGAAAGATCCTGTCTAAAAAGAGTTTTTATGGATTCACAAAGATTTGTGAAGTTCTACATAATTTCCTTATGGTATTTTTGTGAATGTTGAAGATTTTAAAATATACAGTAATATATATATATATATAATTTAATATTATATATATAAAAATAATTTTTAATAACATTAATTTGATGCATGTATTATAATTCATATATTTAATACAGGTGATAAAATATATATATATTTGATATATATTTATGTCCCCTAAATAGTTTTATTATCAATTAAAATCAGTTATGAAAAAATCGATTTGCTTGAGGACACATTGAATAGAAATCAATGAATTAAAGGAGTAAATGTATATGGATATATTAATATGGCTGATGTGTTTTCATTTAATGAAATGCATCATGGATGGATATATAAATGGATCTAATACCTCCTATTTAATATAATCAACTGTGAGAGAGCCTCTTATTTCTCTCTTCCTCCCACATCATTGTTCATCATCTAAGACAAATGCATTAAGACACCTCAGCGTTCGGGTTTCCTCACTAAATGATCACAAATCCATTGGCTGGTGAAACCCCCTTGGATATTGTGTTCTTTTTTCATTTATACAAGATATTTATCAACCATAATTCTTCTTCGAGAAAGAAAATGACTAATGAAGTTGAGAATTTATAGGGACAATTTTTACATAGTTTATTTAAGTGTTGATTCTCAAATATAGATCTATTTGTGTTTGGGTTGTCTTCTACTACACAAGATCATATGATGACACATAAATATGTAAAACGAGTTTCAATTAATGAAATATGTCATGAATAAATATACAAAAGGATGTGATACATCCTGTAGAAATCAAGCTACTATGAGAATGACTCTCAATTGTCTCTTCCTCCCAAACCTTGGTTCATCACATGAGGTGGAGACACTAGAACACCTTCGAAATTCGGGCACCCTCATGGTACAATCAATGATCCTTTGGTCCCTGTATCAAACATGGAGGTAGGGTGATTTTCTCACTACTTTTTATCATTATCAAGCATTCTATTTTATTGATGATGATTAAGACTACTTCTGTTGGGAAATTCGTACAGACATTATTTATACATTTTTATTTACCCATTGATTATCGAAGATAGATCTTCCTATGTTATGGGTTGTCTTACACATCATATGATCATATAAGGATTTTTAAAAAAACCATCAAAACCATCTAAGTGCTTTGGGAAGAATGGATTAGCAGTACATGGGTGCACATACAATGGTGGAACTTTTAAATTCTTACACAGATTAGAAAAAATTAGGGTGGATCAACCAAAAATATGAAAAGGTGGTGGGATGGGTTTAGTAGTGAATGGTTTATGAAATAAAAAATATCAATTAAAATTGGGAGATGACTTGTCATTGGATTAGTTATATAGATGGGGAATGAACCATAAAACTTTTAGGGGTGGTAAGGGTTATAGTTGGCGTAGGGATAAAAATGAGATTTACTTCATAAAAGAATGACCCCAACATGGATATAGAAACACATTGGGGGATATTACGATGTCATGAAAAAGGAATTTGTGTTTTGTTTGTTGGTTTTTCTGACATCAATGAGTTTAAAGGGGTGATATAACACTATACTACAATAGATCGTCTTTGTATTAGGGAATAACTAGGGTTTTATCAATGATAAAAATGCATTGATGTTGTAAAAGTGTTTAAAAGGCGGTATCATTTATCACTACTATAAAATAACTGATAACATTTTCCATTATTAGGGTCGATTATATTAATTTTTTTTCACTGATAAACTCTCCTTTATCAATGATAAAAAGGGTTGAATAATCAATTATTTATCATTACTAATTTTTTTTCTAGTTCAGCACCCACCCAACAACCTTTATCAGTGTTATCTAGTTAGCTTTATCAGTGATCCACCTCCCCCACCTCTCGCCAACCACCCTGAATGGCACACCCGCACCCCCACCACTCATCCACGCATTTTTCAGTACTATCCAACCATAACATTTGTACATGAATTCCTAGTTTTGAACTTAGTACCTCTACCTTTGTATTATTGTGCTTTACCATTGCTTAATGTTATATTATTCTATATTTAATGATATGTCTATATATATATATATAGATAAATTTTCTTCCCATATATTTGAAAATATTTATATAATTATTTTTCAATACAATTATAAAATGTGTTTGTGTGTTTGTGTCTATATGTATATGTGTGTGTGTGTGTATATATATATATATTTATACATATGTGTGTCTATATATAAAAAAATAATTATATTTATTTATATTAAAATATATTTACATATATTATAATATATACATAAATATATATATATATATATATATATATGTTCGTTAATACATACACACAAACATATTTAAATATAAACATTTGTATAGGTATATATACATTCATTCATTTTTAGTTTAAATGAAACGGATAATAAATATTTACATCCATTTTCTTTATATTTTTTAAAAGATATTTTATATGTAAATGT
Source organism: Viscum album (assembly GCA_963277665.1). Classification (NCBI taxonomy): domain Eukaryota; kingdom Viridiplantae; phylum Streptophyta; class Magnoliopsida; order Santalales; family Viscaceae; genus Viscum; species Viscum album. The sequence continues at coordinate 299,437,669 of OY728128.1, forward strand.
GTTTAAAAATTTATTTATACACTTACATATATATATATATATATATATGTTAATATAAACTATTATTTATATATTTTTATATTTTAATATTTAATAATAAATAACACTACAATATTAAAAAGGGTAAAATTTCAACGCTATAATATTTATATACGGGTAACCCCTATGAATAAATTTATTCTCCACTAAAAAAGACAATATGAACCTCTTAAAAATGATGAAATTACATCCAATATAAAAAAATGACAACATACAAACTAAAATCTCTCTTTTGAAGACCTTTAGGGGGATTTTTTCTTAAGAAAATAGTGATCAAGGTCACCACAACCATAGATCCTCATTTTATCAGTTCTAGAAAATATCTTTTATTATCACCTTTATTGTAATAAAAATCTTACTGTCACTAAAATTTTGTCCCTTTTTTGGCGATAAAAACATGTAGATAATGGACCCCTTTTATTATTGCTAAAAATCACTAATAGAAAGGGTCTTTTATCTATGAAAAAAATGTGCTGATAAAAGTGGACACTTATCATTACATTTTTTAGTATTGAAAAAAGTAACCCTTTATCATCACTATAAAAAAGTTATCATAAATTTAAAACAATATATTTCTAAAGAGAATTTTTTTATCAGTGCCCAAAACCGACTATTTTTAGCACTCGATGCCCCCCCCCCACTTTTTTCAATGCTCATCAGTCCCTGTTTTGACCCATTATCAGTTCTATAACTACATTCTCAAACCCACACCCATGTTTCCTCTATAAAGTCTATAATTTTTCATATTGTTTTTTCATTCCATTATGTTTTTGAGAATCAGAAACACATTTTATTAAGGAAAATTATCCTTCTCTACGAAATATTTTATTAATGAATTTTTTTTTTCTCTAAGAATGTTTTTAAATTACCTATGTTTTCCAATTCCTTAATTAATGTGTTCGTAACCAAACCTTATCATCTTTTACTTGTGTTAAAAATTTAATCCTTATCTATAACTCAGAACCATGCAATTCCTAAGAAATTGACCTCCCTAGATATCAGAATCCAATTTATTCTTAAATAAGACTCAAATTTCTTTTGAACATTCACTTAGATTTAATATGAAATTAGACTATGATTTCTCCAAAAATAAAACTCTGATTTCACCTAAATTAAGACCCCGATTTCATATGAAACCAGACTCCTAATATATTATCATTCAGACTCCAATTTCCTCATAAATAAAAATTGGATTCTCTACTTTTAAAGAATCTGATTGTCAATATCTTTAGACTTTAAATTAATCTATATTCAGAATGAAATAAAATTATTTTATTATAGTTATCATATTTCCATAAGATAAAGTTTCATCCTATCAGATCCTAAACATGATTATATTTCTTAAACAAAATAATATTTCTCATAGTTATTTATATAAAATGATGTCATCTAATCTGTTTTAACATAACCATTTCTCGAGTTCCACATGTATAGGTCCCTTGGAAATTTAAGGAAAAATATGTCCATTGGAGGATAAATATTACCGTTGGAATCCATGAATATAAATACCCAACTCCTTCAATTTTTACGTTACAAAATTTGTGGGGAACTCCAAGATGTGTTGTGAGATCACTTCTGAAATCTTCATTGTGTGAATATTGTGAAAAAACTTGTTTATGATGATAAAAACGTGTTCAAACTACATAGTGTGAATCCGATTGTTTTTATTATCAATAGTGGTCTTTTATGGATAATAAGATAGGGGTGTTGATTACCTTCTTAATCAAGGGATTGTGGGTATAACAAGATTGATATCGGTCTTTCTGTCAAGGTCGTACCCTTGTGTGGGTAACACATACATTCATGAAATTATAAATTAAGGGACTTTTATCCATGGTTGTTTCATAATCTTCTCTTTGGGTTTAATGATTTTTTAAACTTTTCCTATTTTGTTAAATTTTTTATCTCCACTGCATTTTGTTAAAATTAAAAAGTGTATCATTCTTACACATTCTTATTCTTGTATAATTTGATATAAATATGATTCTATGTGCATTAAGGTAGAATCATTCCCTAAGTAAACTTGTCTTAAGTTTGTTTATCAGATCCATTTTCTTGGATCTTAATTAAGTTAGTTTCGTTGTTATGAACTAAATATGGTTTGTGAATCCATCTTCTTTAACATTGTTAAACATAGATTTTCTTATTGATAAAAACTGATGTATTTAAACCTATATTTCATCCCCCATTTTGAATTTGAGAAATCTACATATAAATTTGAAACCTAAAATTGCTATCAAATTTGGTCTTTGAAATACATATACTTATATGTTTTTCATGATCAAATTATCTTACTAAACATTAATTTTTCTTTTTTTATTAAATATTTTCTTTATAAACTATTTTCTTATAAAACATTTCTATTAATCATTTTTCTAGAAAATGTTTTTATTTTAATAATTTATGGAATACATGTTGGATCAAAAGAAAATTTAAATCCTACAAAATCCCAAATTTTTCATGGAAATGATTATGAATAATAGAGAGATATGATGAATAATTTTATATTAAATATTAATGTTGATAACTTTGTTATGTTAATTAAATACTACAAGATTCTAGAAAAAGAATTAATAAAATTCACCAATAAATAAAAACAAGAGTATCAGCTTAACATTAAGGTACACAATACAATATTATGTTCTGTGACTAGAAATATCTAAAGACATATTTCATCATGTGAAGTTACTAATATTATTTGGAAGAATTAAGAAGTTCAAAATTTTGGAACATCCACTATTATTAAAACAGGAAGTGCTATTCTTAGAGATGAATACCATTGTTTTATATTTCTTTCTAGATAACCTGTATGCAATGTTCAACAATGATTTATAACTATTTTCAACAGGCTTTTGTCTATGGGTGATAAATGACTTAATGATGAGATTCTTATAGATATGATAAAATATTCTACACCCAATGAGTGGGAATCCAAACGAATAGTGATTGGGGAGAACATGAGCATTTCAAACATCACCCTTTATGAGTTTTTTCATACTCTTATGTGGCATGAAACTAGAATGAAGAGAGATGTAGAGATCCAAAAAGAATATAATGGTAATGGTAGTGTTTCATTCACTACTACATCAAATCAAATGAAATCCAATACATTTAAAAGTGTTAATTGTTCAAAATCAATGATATCTATTGTTATATCTGAATCAAGTTACTATTATTATTCTGAGAATGAACATTCCAATCCTGTTCGATGAATGAAAAATATTTTGAGAAAGAAATATTTCTAATATAGATACAACAAGAGACATAGAAAGGATATGAAATATTCAAAAATGTCTTGTTATGAATGTAAGAGGTCATGTAATATCAGACCAGACTTTCCTATGCTCAAAAGGAATGAAAGATTGGATCGGAATTCAAAAATAAATAATAAGAAGTACTAAAAGTCAAAGTATATGAATGTAATAAATTCTTATGACATCTTGAGTTCTATTGGTGGTGATTCTTCTAACGAATAGTCAGATATTGAATCTTATGGATAGAATAATATTAGTCTGATATCATGAATTCCTTCTAAAAATCAATGTATCGGGGCTACAGTAAACACTTCTGAATCTTTAAGAAATTTTTATTTAGGTTCTAATTATTATTATTAATAATATTATGAATATTAGTATTAATAATCTTCCTCAGAATATTATAATACTTTACCTTATTTTGAATAAGTATATTGGTTTTCCAAGTTACATGAGAATGGAAATAATAACACCAATAAGAAACATGATATAGAAAATTCATGAATCTCTATTTTAACAAAAGAAGTATCAAGTATTTCAAATGATCTTTATCATAAAACCCATGATTTTGAAAATTTTTCCAATAATGGTAAGGGAGTTAATTATAAAAACTATAAACATTATAAGGATATTGAAAATGTTATTTCTAATAAAAATGTTTTAGAGAAAACCTCATATTCTAAGAAAAATGACTATGAGGATAAGAATTTATTCATCAAACTAAAATCTGATATATTTTTCTTAAAGAAACATTTGTCAAACATTACTCATGGAAAGAAAGGTTTTGATAAAATGTATTCACAACTTCTTCCTCCAAGGTGTAGTTATGGATTTGGTTATTCTCATTCAAAACAAAATTTTAGTCAATACCATTTTTGCCCCAAAGTTATCCTTTTTTCCCTAAGTTTTAATGTGGTTGACATTGGAAGAAAAGTTTCTCTATGAATGAAAACCAATACTTAGGTTTTCATATAGCCAATTTTTCTAAAAAAATATAGATACCAAAGATTTCACTTTATAACATTTTTGTATCCAATAATGTTTGGATTCTGAAATTTTAACTATTTTATTTTTTCAGAAACAAAGGATGTACCGACAACAATACTTGGTACATAAATTCTGGATGTTCTTGGTACATGAATAGTAAAAAAATATTTTAAATGATTCTTAAAATTAACGGTTGAAAAGTAACTATCAGAGATAATGATCTTGTATATTTTCTTGGTATAGGTAATATTTTTCTTCTTGGAAATTGTTTTTTTTTTCAAATTCTTTGTTTGTTAAAGATATTAAACCAAACCTTATAAGATTAAGAAAATTATGTGATAAAGGTTCCATTCTGAATTTTGGGAATGATAAATTCATAGTAAACAATTTAGTGACCGATTTTATTCTCTCTACCCATAGGCATGATAATGTTTACAAACTTAACATAAAATACCTTAGGAGATAGGACATACCTTGCCTTAGTAAAATAGAGGATTAATCTAGGTTGTGGAATAGAAAACTAGGACATTGTAAACATATGAACATATAAAAACTCTTTTTGAGAAGACTTGTTTAGGATCTACAGATGATTAGATTTGATTCATCAAAAGTTTTTGATTCATGTTAATATGGAAAGAAACAGAATTCAAGCATTAAATAAATTATTAAGGTAACAACATATAATTCATTATAGTTACTACATATGCTTCTTTTTTGTCCCGTAAAAACTGGAAGTATTGGAGGAAATTACTATGTATTTTTTTAGTTTATGATTAAACTAGATTTATATGGGTATATTTTATAGAAAACAAATTGAATCCTTTTTTTATTTTATATTGTTTTCATCCAAAGTTAAAAATGAGAAAAATGTTTCATTGATAACCTTTAATAGAGATCATGGGGGAGAAATAGAAAATCCATATTTTGAAACCATTTTTAGTAAAAAAAATCAATGATAATAACTTCTAATCTCCATGAAGTCCTCAAAAAAATTGTTTTGTTCAAAGAAGAAGTCATATTCTTAAAGTGGTTAAAGGAACCAAGTTGATTGCAAACTCTATTGATAAACACTTTTGGGCTGAAGTTGTGACTACTGCATGAAATACTATAAATTGAGTTTCAATTAGAAATTTTCTTAATAAAACACCCTTTGAGTTATAAACTGGACGAAAACCTAATGTTTCTTAATTCAATGTATTTCGATGAAAAGTGTTCTTCTTGAATACTAATGATAACTTACATAAATTTTTACCCAAATATAATGAATCTATTTTCAGAGGCTATTCCATATATTCTATGGATTATAGTGTTTTAAAAAAAACTCTCATATTGTTGAAGAAATAGTACATTTTAAATTTGATGAAATTGATACTTCTATTTTTAAACTACACCAACCTACATCTTTGGATGTGTTTTAAAAAAATTATTATCAACCTTTTATAGAAGATTCATCTAATCAGAAAAATACTCCTTAAAATATTCCTAAAGTATTTATCACACAATATTATCTACCTTATGTTGATGAATCGGTTTTACAAAAACTATATTAGTTGTTTCTTAAGAATCATCTCTGTGATAGTATCATTAGTGATGTAAATCAACCTCTAAGGAAAATAAATTATCTATGAAATGATGTATAACATCTAGAGTTTATTTCCCAATTATAACCTTAATGTACTGAGGATGGTTTAGTAGATCATCATTTAATTAAAGCTATACATGATGAACTAAATGAATTCAAAAGGAATAAATTATGGACCATGGATGAAAGACCTAAATAAAATACATTAATTGGAGTAAAGTGGTTCTTTAGAAATAAATGTGGTGAAATTGGAATCCTTGTAAGAAATAGGGAAAGATTAGTTGTTAAAGTCTATAATCCACAATAAGTAATATTCTTTGAAAAAACCTACACTCCAGAAGCTAGAAATTAATCTATTCATATTTTACTATCATTTATAGAATTTTTCAAATTCAAACTTCTTCAAATTGATGGGATGTGTGGTTTCCTTAAATGATATGTTCAAGAGGAATTTTATGCCAAACAACCTTCTATTTTTGAATACACAATACATCCTAAACATGTTTAAAAACATAACAATGATTAATGTGGAATTAAAAAAGCCCCTAGAGCCTGGAATGAAATACATAAATGATTTTTGTTTCAAAAAATTATGTTAAGGGAACTGCCGATCCAACCATTTTATAAATAAAGATAAGAAAAATGTTTTTATGTTTTAAATATATGTTGATGAAATTATATTCGCATCAACTCAGCAATCCTTAACTGATTAATTAGTGAATCTCATGAAATCTGAGTTTGAAATTAGTCTAAGGGTGAGGTGTCATTTTTTTCATGGATTTCAAATTTCTTAAAAACAAGAGGGAACTTTTATATATCAACATAATTATTTTCGGTATCTTCTTAATAAGTATGCACATGACAACACTAAAATGTATTTGTACTGCAATCAGTACCTCAAATACTCTTTCTCTTGATTAATCTAGGAAACTAGTAGATCAAACATCTCTTAGATGTATGATATGAATTGTATTATACAATAATGATAGACATCTAGACGTAATGTTTTAAATATGATTATGTGAAAGATATGAATCAAATCCAGAATAATCTAATTTAAAATAAGTGAGAAGAATCTTTCTCTATATAAAGGGAACATTGTTTTTGAGTGTTTTATATTCATCTAGAAATAATTTTTTTATAAAAATATTTTTCGATACTGACTTCATTGGATTTAAAATGGATAATAATCGTACATCTGGAACATGTCATTTCTTAAAAGATTCTTTAGAATATTGGTCATTCCTAAAACAAAACTCAGTAGCACTTTCCATTGTTGAGGATGAATATACAGCAGGTGGATGCTGTTGTGTTCAAGTTTTGTGGATTCAACACACACTCACACACTATGGCATGAGTTTTTTCAAATCATAGATAATGTGTGATAATAATAGTTCCATTTCCCTAGAAAACCCCTCACATCACTCTCAAACATAACTCATAGACATGAGGCATCACTTTCTTACGTATCACACACTTAAAGGTGATATAAAAGTTCAATTTATCAGAATTCAACATCAACATACTTATATATTTACAAAACCATTACCCCTGATAGATTTGAATACATTAAAAAATAGTGAGGAATGATAACTATAATTTTTTAATCAACATTAATTTTTTTTTGAAACAGATGTCCTAACATTTGGATAGTCTTTTTCATAGGGGGTACATATGTTTATTCTTTTATATTTCCTTTTCCAAATTTTTATGAACCACAGATTTTTTTATTCCCTAATAAAATTTTGGCAACCTAAAATTTTTTATTTCCCTAATAAATTTTTTTGAACCTTTAATTATTAATATTCCTAATAAAATGTTCAGATCTGGAAAATTTTTCATTCCCTAAAAAATTATTCAAAACATAAATTTTTCCCGAATAATTATTTTTGAAAGAAATGTTTTTATGGGGAATCATATAAATACTAACAAATAATTATATGAAATTAAGAACATATGTTTCTTTAGCAATATTATCATAATTTCATTTTTTATGGTATTTCAATATTTTCTTAAGAAAACATTATCAGATTCACATTTCGTAAAATAGAATTTTCCCTTAAAACCTAAAATGATAATAACCTATAAATCCTTCTCCAGCATTGACATCAACTATCAGATAAAATCAATAAAATCTCATCCATTAGATTAAATCAGGAATATGAATTGTCCCCATGAAGACTATATAAATTGAACCCCTTTTAACATCCCATATCCGTTTTCTCTATGTTTTTGCACCAAATCTCTACCACTCCTCAAATTTTTCGTTCAGTTTTCCCCTTATCTTTTAACTCAAAATGTCTCTTGAGATATCATCACAAACTCTTATGGAATCAAACAAGGAACTCAGTGATTGGACAATCATAAGACAATGGATGGGGGATCTATATTTCTTTTAAATATATAACTATGATATCAATGGTCATCAATATTCATATATGGGATGGCCTTTTTGTTGAAAAGGGATGGAACCAAGATCTAGTGTATGTAGACTTGGTTATAGAATTTTTTGATACTATTCATTTTTAAGAACAATGTGGAAAGCATATTTTATCCTTGAAAAGTTATAGAAATTCATACTCTATATCTTAGAATAATTCTACAAGTATCATGGATATACCATATGAAGGAGAAGAAATATTTTTCTTGAATAGATTTATAAAAAAAGATGGTTATTTTGAGAAAGTTATGTCTATTGAATGCCTTTATCTTAAGGGAGTGAAGAAACTCAAGATAGAACATCCTTTAACAAATCACAGACATGTAGCCCTTTGTATAAATGAATTTTTTATTCTGAGGAAGGGAGATAATGAATCAATACTGATATGAGAAATATATATGATGTATTTCTTATTGAATGTAAGAAACATAAAACTTATTAGGTCCATTCATTTAACTATCTACAACATTAATAATTGCACCATCATATTTCAAAACATTATGTGCACTTCAATTAGAATGTGTCAATCTTGTGAACTTCATCCCTTTATTTCCTTGCTTGTGAACTCCATCCCTTCATATATTAAGAATTTCACCACCAAGAGTTTTCATATTAGTTATGATGATCATAGTAGATCTTTAAAAAATCACAATGTATTCAATGTTAGTAGTATATGATTTTAACTGTGTTTATTATTTCACTAACTCAGTTAAATATGTATTTGATAATTTTTATTAAAGGATCAATAATTTCTCAACATGTTTTACAGATAAACTAAAAACAGTGAAAGCTAGCTCCAACAAAAAAAATATCTGACTGGGGAACTAAATAATGCTTCTCTTAATTTTAAAAAATAAAGGTAAATCATGGAAGATATAGATGAAGAAATCAACAAACAGGAAGATTTGATCAAATCTCACGGAGAAATTGTCAAGTATCAGAATGAAAGAATAAAATATCTCGAAAGAAAAAATTAGGATCAACATGATTTTCTAAATAAGATTGTAGATGATTATAAATAATTTAATAATTTTAAAAACACCTTGAAAAAGTTTATTCTGATGGAAAAATAGAAGGATGAATAATTTTTTATTTTTTATCATGTGTTGTAATGAATTGTTATATCTTAATGGATGATTTTGATTACATTGTTTTTTCTTGTTTGTTTCCTAACCATTCTGCTATAATTTTCTTCTTTTCCTCCATTTTGTTTTGAAAATTAAAATGCTAGATAAATAAATGATCTAAAATAATTTTAAGTTAAAACAAGAGAATGCTAAAGTAAGGGCGAGATTAATTAAAGAATAAATTCTTAAGTAAGGGGGAATTATTTTCCTATGAAACATAAGAATAGTATATTTAGGGATTTCATAACCTATGTGGGCATTAGGCATATTCACCATGATCTATAAAAATGGTAGACAAGTATTTATTTTAATGTATAAAAATGAAAACCATAGTCATTTATATTATTTTAAGAAATATTTTTTGTGATTTCCAAAAAGGGGGAGATTGTTGAGTTAATAAGTTTCCTTATGGATTTTTTATTCCTTTATGTTTTGATAATCACAAACTGATTTTCATGAGGAAAATTTTCATTCTCTAAGAATAGTTTTTAACATACCTATGTTTTTCAATTCCTTACCCAATTTTTTATTATCCAAACCTAACTGTATTTTTATTAAGTCAAAAACATGATCCTTATCTATAACATGAAATCTTATAGTTTCTATGAAACTATTTGCTCTTGAAATGAAAAATCTGATTTCTTCAGAAATTAGACATTGATTTCTTGTAAAATCAGACTCTGATTTCTTTTCAAATCAGACACCAATTTCTTCTGAATTCAGTATTGGATTTCTTCTGAAATCATACTTGAATTTCTCCTGAAATCATACACTGATTTCATCTAAAAGAAAACTCTTATTTCTTCTGAAATCAGACTCTGATTTATTCTAATATCAGAATCCAAATTCAATATAATTATTACTATGATTTCCTCTCAAATTAACTTCTATAATTTATTTTTTTGGAATCTAGTTGTCAATATTTAAAGACTCTAAATTAAACTATCATAAGAATCCCATTAAATTATTTTATTATTGACATCATATTTACATAATATAGAGTATCATTTTATCAGATAAATAATGTGAAAATGTTTCTTAAACATAGTAATGTTTCTCATTGTTAGTTATATAAAACAACTTCATCTAATTCTGTTTTAACATAACTGTTTCCTGAGTTCCATGTGTATAGGTCCTTCCGAAATTTAAGGAAAAATATGACCATTGGATGAGGAATCCAAAAATTGGAATCCATTCAAATAAATACGCATCCATTTAAACATTCATGTTACAACGTTCATGGGGATCTTCTAGATGTGATGTGAGATCTCTGATCAAATCATCCTAGTGTCAATGCTGTGATTAATTATTTCAAGATGAGAACAACTTGTTCAAACTGCCTAGTGTGAATCTGAATGTTTCTCTTATCAATCGATGAAATACGTGGATAAGAAGACATAGCTGCTGATTACCTACTAAGACGGATTGCATGGATAACAAGGCATATACCAATCTTCTTATTAAGTGTATACCCCGATGTGGGTAGGACATAAATTCTTGAAATTATAAATTCATGGACCTTTTTTTAAGTTTTTTGGATACCCTTATCTTTGGGTTAAAATATTTCTTAAAACAATCCTATTTTGTTACATGTTTTTTTCATTGAATTTTGTTACATTTAGAAAGTGTATCTTTCCTACACATTCTTATTCTTGTATACTCTGATATAGAGCTGATTCTATATGGTTTAATATAGAATATTTCGGTACGTAAACATTACTTAGGTTTGTTTACCAAATCCATTTTATTGTATCTTAGGCAAGTTAGTTTCTTTTCTAAGTACTAAAGAGGGTTTGAGAATCCATATTATTTGACTTTTTTAGACTAAAATTTTCATAAAGGCAAAAAATGAAAATTTTTAAACCTATAATTCACCTCCACTTGTAATTGAGCAATTTAAATTTTCATTTCAACCCTATAGCCTCCCCAAGATTTCGATCCAATGTCCCCACCCACACACCCTACACCATTACCATTCCTCCATGTTCCTTTATTATCCATTTTATGATATATATATAGTAATATTTTTTATCCATGTAATGATTCCTCCAATGTCCCGAAGGCCTTCATTTTTTATTTATTTTTAATAATCCACCTTCTAAGGGGTGAGGTGGAACCCTTAAAAGTCCCATAGCCGTAAGTATTACATATCGTGTAGGCCTTAGAATAATTCATTTCTCATAGGCTTTAAACATTACAGAAATCAAATACTGACTACCTGGAACTGATCCTCCCATGTATCTTCAACGCAGAATCATCTCTCCACCATCGCATGGCCATTCAACTGGGCTTTCCCGTGAATGAAAACACTTCCCCCAATGGAAGTTTCCATACACTCTCATTATTTCAATCCATTGAGCTTCTACTATGATAAATTCTCCTTGCCCAACATTATTCTGGATCTTGTTTCTTTTAGGTTGTCTGGTTTTTATCTGCAATTAAAGTGGACCAAAGGCCTTGAGGTGGCCCGAAGGCCTTACATACCCAAATAACATGGTGGCCTAAAGGCCTTAATATACTCGGGGACCAACTCTCTGGCCCGAAGTCCCAAACATTGGAATAGTGATAGCTGCTATAGTTCCAAATAGTACCTACTACAGAATTGCAATAGTACTAACACAGTACCCCAGAAATATGCCTTCTCCTTGAGTTGATCTTGGGAAACCTGGATGCACTTATGGATTCCTAACCAACTGGGCTAAGTCTCATCTTCCAATATAATTATTCATATATTAACATATATGTGATTTATTTTAAATACATTTGTAAAACATGATTTTTGTGTGATTATTATTATAAATAAAAATATACAAACATTTATACAACATATATACATATAATATATATGTATTACTATAAGTATAATTATATGTACTGATAATTATTTACATATATTATATATTTATATTTATATACATATATTATAATATATAGATAATATATATAAATTTATTAATACTGGAAGACACAAACACACACACACATTATATGGCTATATTAATAATCATATATTATTATTTTAAATAATGTGGATAATATTTTATTATTTTTTAATGGATTATATATTTATAAATAAATCTTATATGTAAATATTCTTATATATTTATTTATAAAAATAAATTTTTAAATCTGAAAATATTCAAATATGTATATATTTATATATATATTTTTATAAATAGTAGTACTATATCAAAAATGTTAAATTTGAATATCACAATATTCATATGAGGGTAATCCATGAGAATAATTTGATTCTCCACCAAAAAAAGTAGACTCAATTAAATGAGGATTAAATTTCATGAAATGTTAAAATATGGGGTTTCCTTGATATAAAGCACAATTCTGGAGACCTTTTGGACCTTTTTTACCCCAAAAAAAGGGGACCAAGGTTCTCCCTACCATAGTGCAGATCATTTCTCAACATTATATTTGATATTTGGTAGAGTTTAAACAGACACCCAGATCAAATTTTATGGTCATTTGAATTTTGAGTCATGTCTTCAAAAGATAATAGTTTTTTTAATTTGTTTAATTTTTTAACATATTTTGGTGGAAATTTCCATTCCTTACTCAGTAAGAATAATAAAGTAATTATCAGTCAATCTTTATTAAATGTGCATTACTCCATAATAATTATCAAATTTTTAATTAATGTTACTATATTTATTATTTTATAAACTATTTTCACCAAATATCTTATATAACAAGTGTGATTACAAATTTCATTTTATATAAATAATATTATATAATATATATTATATTTATAATAATATAAATATATTTATATATTAATATATTGAATTAATTGATATATAATTTTTTATGAAATATAACTATTATCATCGCTAAAAACCATCATTTTATCTCTCATAAAAGGCATAATTTTATCAATTATAAGAAAGGAATTGATAAAAGTACCATTTATCAACAATCGTAATGGGTTACTTTTATCACTGCTAAAAATCACTCAGAAATGGATAATTTTATTAGCACTTTTTAAGATCCATTAAAGGGTATAGTTAGATACATCTAAATCAGTGGTTATTCCCCCTAATTTGTGACAATGTGGATCATTTCACTGGAATTGATTTGATAAATGGTAGATCGATAATGGACTCCCAGATCAAAAGTTAGGAATATTTTATGTTCATGTTATGTTTTCAAGTTATCTTATATAGTTCATTAATTTATTAAAATTTTAGTTCCTCAATTGTTATTTAATGAATATTAATCAATATTAATTAGAAAATTATTAATTAATATTATTTTTTAATTATTTTATGAGTTATTTTCAGAAAATATATTATATATTTAGTTTTAATTAATATATAGTTTTATATAAATCATATTGAAAATAGATATTATATTTCAATAAATATTGATATATTTATATATTAATATATGTTTTTTGATGATAAATAAATTTTTATGAAATATATATTTTTTAGGTGTTAAAATCACACTAACAAATACTTATCTTTATCAATGCTCAATAAATGCATGAATAAATGGTACTTTTATCATCTCTAAAAAAGTGCTGACAGAGGGGGTGCTTTTATCAGTGTTTATCTGTGTTGAGAAAAGTACCATTTAGCAGTTCTTTTAGCTAGTACTGAAAAATGGAGTCCTTTATCAGCTATAAAAAACTACCTAGAAACACATATAGAGGGTACTTTTATAAATTCATCCCTTATTAGTTATTTTAGCTAACACATTATACTGTGAAATATGTAGTATGGATGGTGGAATAATTAATGTGTGGAAGGTAATTTAAAACATGAAAGAGGTGTCTTTTCAGTGACTCATCGCACATCCACATGGCATTTAGGGTTTGGAAATTCTTGTAATTTTTGGGAGATATTCATTGTAGTAGATTTTGGGTAAAGGTAACTATTGAATTTGAGGAGTTGTTTTGTTGTGTAAATCATAATATGAACATGTAAAATTTATTGATAAAAAATCAAAGTGAGATGGAACACATCATAAATGCATGGCAGGACCATTATTGTTTTATATAGAGGTTGAAGGATAGAGTATACAAGCTAGTTATGGGGATTTTATTACAGGAAGAATATCTAGATGTTTTCTTTTCGGCAATCATGAGGTGGTTAGTGACTCACAAGGTTATTTGAAGTGCACATGTTGGTGGATTTTAGGATTAATGCTAGTATTGGTAGCTATCACCATCAACATTGGTGTAATTGTTTTCCAACACACATATGGATATGTTGAAGGGATGACCTTAGGTGAGGCTTGACTGGACTAAGTGAACACGAAGAGAAAAAATACCATCAATAACCTTATGAAATAATGGCTCGAATGTAGTTGGGTGTTGACTAATTTCAATAATGTTGATTAATTACACCGTTATTTTCCCTCCCCATAATTAATATGCCACATTGATGTTCTCATTTTATTGATCAATGAAGATTGACCGCATTAAGGCTCTTAAATTGTTTTAATTGTGTTGTAAATCTGCCTATATTTTGTGTCTATAAAACGAGACGAATACCCCTTCTAAAAAATACCATTGGGTGGTGCACAAAAACATATCATTTATTCTGGAATTTTCCTTCATCATTACAAGACTTTCACTTGTGTTTCATTGGTTCTGATCAGTTTTTGATTTCAATCATTTGGAATAGGGTGGTAGACTTGATCCATGATGTCATACTTCGATCTGTCATTGCCTAATCTCTCTCAAACATCATCAACATATCCCAAATCCCTCATTAATTTTGTATGTGTCCCTTTGGTGGTACATAATCCCGTGAAGGAGATTGGGGGATAGACGACATATCCATTCCTCACAAATACATACTACATCAACTGGTATTTTATTATTATGGTTATTACCCATGTATATGGACTCTGGGACACTTTAGACATTGGTAGTGTTGAACTCTAGGATGATCAGATGGCATTGTAGGCCATCTTACCCAATATCCCACCAGAAATAATCTTCGTAGTCACCATTAAGGAAAATGTCAAAGAATCATGGGACACTATAAATGACATAAACATTGACATTAATCGAGTCCTCATGGTCAATACTTTGATGATCCAAAATTAGTATGAAGTCATTTCTTTCTACAATGATGAATCTATGGACAACTTCATGATGTGGATTATTAGGTTTTTCAACCAACTCACAAGTATCAAAAAACCAGATCCATAACACATGGTCATTTAGAAGTATCTACACATTATACCCTCTAGGTTCTCTCATATTTCACTTTCAATTGAGATGTTACTCGAAATATAGATTCTCTCTTTAGAAGAGGTAACAGGGAGACTCAAAGTGGAGGAGGATTTTTTGGAGCTAGACCCCACCTCCAATGATGGAGGGAAGCTTCTCCTCACTATGGAGTTGTTGGATGAAGAGATGAAGGAGTCTTAGATGGGGGATGTATATTTAAATGACTCCAAGTTAGAAAATCAGCATCACCGACCAACACAAATAATGACTGATGGTGGAAATAGTGAAAATCAAAAGGATGGACTGGCATACGGTGGTGTTCATGATATCACAAGGGACAAATGATGTAACTACATAAAAATGATTCATTGAGAAAATTATTGATGCAAGATTCCAAAAGGGTTTGAGTCTCCTCTAACCCAAGATGATGGTGATTTGACCTTGTTCCTTATGAGAAGAGGATGCACCGTAGCACAAAGTCTGCACCACCTCAATATCCCACCCCAATATTCATCAACCATTGCGCAACCCTCTATATATTTTTTATTTTAATGACTTTGCACAGCTACATCAAGAGGAGGTACATGATGAAGGATTTTGGTACCTCAACACCAATTCCCCAAACCACATTATTTGGTCCCAAACTGTGTTATATAAGTTTGACTATAGAATTTACAACATCGATATGATTGGTAGTGGCTCCATCAAAAACATCCGGGGTGCTATAAAAACTTGGTCACCTATAAATAATGGGAGAACCACATAATCCTGGGGGTGTATTTCATCTTGAATCTCACCATCAACATCATTATAATTAGAAAACATAATGATAATAGTTTCCAAATACCGATCAAAGAGGGAATACTGAGGATTTATACTCAACAGCGGTGCCTACTAACAATGGTGGATCACTTCACTAGACTGATGAACATGCCTAGACTCTATATTGAAAAAATAGTATACATTTCTGAAAGAGTCTCAAAAGATGAATGGTTTAGTAATGTGTGGTCTGTGTATATGTGTTTCCTGAAATTATGCTTGCTCAGTCAAAACAATATAGTGTGAGGGATTCTATGGATTAATTAGGTGGATAATTTCTACGATATCTACCACACTAGAATGAAGTGACAAGTGACATTCCATGAGAATGTGAGGCATTTCATAGAGAAAGTCCTCCAACATCTCCACATTAATGTCTATGGGATAATAAAGCTGATGACTCCAAGAGAGATCCACTACTTTCTACTTCTCTTGGATGACACGATCTTCTAATTTTGGGTCAATATAATCATGATCAGTGACTAAGATCTGGTGGAAATAATATTCTTTAATACAAAAGTAGATGTGGATGTACCACACAAGATGAAGGTCCTCTACACCAACCATGGTGACGAGTTTAGTTTAGTGGAATTTGGAGAATACTATACCGAGAATGGAGTACAATGACAACAAATATATACCTATTTTGAATAGTAGAACTGTTTCATTTAACCACAAAACCATATATTGGATCCCATGGATGAGAGCATGATTATGTCTATGTACCTTCCTGAGATGTTCTAGGGTGATGTTGTCTTCACTGCCATCTTCATCCTTAACTGAGCACTGACACATATCCTTGACGAGATGATTCAGTATGAGGATTGGCTTTGAAAAACGACCATCAGTACACTTTCTCTACACCTTTGGTAGCATCCCCCATCTCAAGAACATGAATCCTCCCATGACGAATTTAGATTATGGGAGTATGATTATGATCCTAATTTTTTATGATTCCATGTCCAAATAATATGACATGTACAACCCCAAATGCAGTTTCCTACATGTAATGCATGAAGTTATATTTGATGAGGCAGAGTAGTGGTATTGGAGTGTTCATGATTAAAAAATTGTGTTGTTTTATAGGGATATATTCAATATCAAAGACACAATATTAAGTATACCATGGATAGAAGAAACCAGAAGCACTATCAGATACCATAAATCATCACCCACACCCATAAGCATGTGATTTATAGATACCACAACACCAGATGTGGTCTAGGTGATGGTTGCACCATTAGCTACAATTGAGTTCACTTCATTACCATCAAAAAAGATGAAATGACAAGACGTTGATCAAAATGATGTCCCTATTCAGTTTTTAACTATCAACAATATTATCAAGATGACAGTTTGATCACACTGTGATATACTATTTCATATTCACCATTACACCATTGTGCGGAAATATATTTTTAATTGAAAATTATAAAAATAATATCAAATTTCACTTCATTATTGATAAATATATTTTGATTTTATCACTATAAAAATGGTAAATGTATATTGTTTTCATAATTACATATTATTTGGAGGTGATTTGGATGGCCCAAGATGAATTTCAAGAAAAATGTGGCCAAACTACACAGGATCCACGAAACCAGTGAAATCAACCGCACACTTCTACTATACTTTGAATCCAATGTGACATGATTTGGTGTAATGGTCCTAAATTTAATGAGAAACATTTCATATCAGGACATCCATTACATATTCATTTATTAAGGTGCCCATTGGAACTTATCTATCCGTGGGATAAAATCTGATTAAAGTCAAAAAGTGGGATTTGTATTTTTTCAATATCTCATACTGTAATTTTCTAAATAGTGAAAAAATGTTTTTTGTAGATATCCATTGGCTGGGGGTTACAACTTTATAGTTTTGTAAAAATTTATATTAGTCTATCTGGACATTGAAAACCATGTGACAAGTGGTTTTTAGAAATCATGGATCCCAAAAACACATTCCACAGTTCCTAAAAATTGGCACATTGGAATCCTCATTTGAATGTTATACCAATATATTCATTTTATTTATCAATTTTCAGTTCATTATTAGTCCTATCATCACCTTGTAGGTTATGGATCTCCATATCCTTAATATGAGAGCTGAAATGAACAAGGAGATCCACCCGAGCATCATCCTCCTCATAATGTCGAGCGAAATGATGGGTGATAATTGTGACGAAGCTACGCACTTAAAGAGGATGTTCCAACACATAATTATATAATATTTTAGTGTATATTATGGTTTCTAATTATAATTTTATAAGTATTTTACCTTTTTTAGGCATTTAATTGAAACTGTTTTTATTTCACAATGGATCGGTGTACAATTTTATGCATGGGACTTGTGTTGTTCCGATTGGAAAACATAAGAATCCACTTATTTCCATTTTTTTAGATTTAAGAATTCCTTTACAAATCATATATAATTATAATGTCTTGGAACATTACTACATTATTGTTATTTCATTTTTTAGTTCTATGAGCATCGTTTTAATAGGCTTGTGGGTACCCAAGATCTTGGTTAACAGTTAACCAAAGGATAACACTAAAATAGAACAATAAATTAATAATAAGATACATTTAAATTGGTGTATTAAATTATCAATTATCACATACATATCATATATTTTCAAAATAAACTTCCTTATAAACTATTAAACTCTTTAAATTTAGTTAATATCATTAAACTATTTTCAAAACAACCCCCTTGTTTTAGTAATTGTAATTAAGAATAGACAAACTAAACCTATCAGTGATATTTGAGAGATGACCTATGTTCTGACCTATACTATAAATCAACACTGAAAACATAATAAATTTTACATTTCATGATATTTCACTCAAAATTTGGTGTCTTTTCTGGGGAGATCCTTTGTTTTTGGTGCATGATTTTTATATGATTTTTTGTAAAATTTGTGAATATTATTTTGTTTTATCTTATAACCATTCCTATATTTTTGTGTTATGATTTATTACTTGTATGATTTCTATGCATGATTCATTCCACTCTCAGATATTTACCCACTTTCGAACCTGAACTAGATAGGATCCTATGTTTGAGACACTGAGATGAACAAGAGAACCCTTTGAAGAAGAACACAAGAGACATTGAAACTCTTTTCAATCCTTTTTATTCTTCTGGAACCCATATTAAGAATGAAATAAACATACATTTTTTGTCTAAGAAAAACTATACATTAAAATAAATAACCTCTCCTGATATATATATTCATCCCACATATATTCAAACGCAAGGTGAGGCACCTAATTTTTAACTAAAATAAGCTTTTATTCACTTATAACCATGATTTCATCAATTCAGCGGAGCATATCCACATAATAAGTTAAAATAATTTCATATTTTTTTTATAAATTAAAACCTACAAATTTTTATGAAGGAAAATTAAATATTATGTGATTCAATTTTTTATTAGAATACACCACCAAATATAGGCTTTACAATGTCAATTCACTGATAAGAGTTTGGGAGGACATGAAATGGCTTTTTATGGAAATATATTTCCCAGCCTCTTAAACTGCAACATTAATAAAAGAAATATTTCATATAAGAGAATCACATGGGGAAACATTTAATGAATAAAACGAATGATTTAAAAGGATTTGTTCAGATATCCCACACCATTTAATAACTGATCAACATTTAATACAATATTTTTAAAAAGGATTGATTCCTACTGATAGAAACATGATTGATTCTACTGAAGGTGGTCATCTAGTTGGTAAAACCCCAGTTACTACAAGAAACCTAATTAATAAAATGGCACAGAACAATCAACAATATAGTACAAGGTCCAGTGTACCCATTCGATGTGTCCATGTGGTATAGAGTACTGAATTTGAGAAGAAGGTTGAAATGAAATTTTATAGGGTAGTTACCCTTCTTTGACTAATTCCCCTTTCCCAAGGGAAATCCCAATCTCCACCTCCCTTCCATTTTGGTATCTCTTCTACTGACACCCATTATTCTGACTAATTCCTTAAATTGAATTAAAAATCTAGAAGATGTGAGGCCATATTTCTATGATACCCCTATAACCAACCCATTAGGAAGGAACCATACTATCCATCTAACCATTTATGGAATTAAAACCAAGCCTATAAGAAAGGGGTTATTCATTCCAACCACATCAACCATGGAACTGACTGAGGTAGTGTATTCATCCACCACCACCACCCTAAAATCCTCAACCACCCCAAAGGCCATACCAATGACCCCCTTAAAAATCCAAGCTTAGACTAGATGACATGGGGAAAAATATGGATGTGAATAATCTCAAATTATAATAGACAACCAAGAATCCATACAGATCCTAAAACCCCAATTATGCCAAGAAGCCAATTTTGTGGGGGGAAATCCAAAGACATGGGTCGGGTAAACTACCCTCTCCACCTGTAGTTTACCCTAGGGATAAGGAATCTATTTTTTCCATCACCCTTAAGAGTGGAACTCAACTTAAAAACCAAATTATTCCTCCAATAATGTTATCACCTACTTACTAAACTTCATTTCCAATTGTATCAAATGACCCTAATAAGAAAAAATCATTGTCCAGAGAAAAATACCACTAACAGATAGAGTGCATCTATTGATGAGCCAAATATGCCAGCCATTCCTCTTCTACTTCCCCAACAAGTGACCCAACTAGAAAAACAAAAAATAAACATAACATGATAAATAAATCATGAAATATTTTAAAAACATTCACATGATCATTCTACTGATTGATTTCATGATGAAAATTTCATGATTTGAAATTTTTTTGAAGGTGATGGGTACATAACGAAGGTGAATCCCTTGTGATGGAAAGGTGAGCTTGGGGAAGAATGTATCAACATTGATAGATCGATCACTTCCTATAGAATTAAATGATCCTGAAACATTATCAATTCTATGAACTATAGGGGAGTATTCATTTTCCAGTTCTATGGTTAATTAGGGTGATTCTATAAATGTGATGCCTCACTCAATTTACACTCTATTGAAGGTTGGAAAATTATGTCCCACATGTATTTTTGTTTTACTTGAAAACTGGAGTATAACACAACCAACAAGTTTGTTATAGGATGTTCTTATGAGGGTGAAAATTCTAATTTTTTATTTTGATTCTAGGATATTGAAATAAATGATGATAGGATGAATGGACATGCATTGATTATTTTCGGGAGGCAATTCTTGAAACTACAAAAACCATAATTAATGTCTATAATGGTACATTATATATGGAGTTTGGTTGTCATATTTTCCACATAAAATTCCTTGATTTCATGAACCACCCCCATAATATCATTCCTCACTTTTATCTAATTCAATTTATATACTCCCATCACATGAAAAAGCTTATTTTATTTAAACTTCCCCATTTCTGATTTTTCATCATTGATATACATTCTAGGTAATGAATCATGCATATTATTTTGTACCATTATTGGAAAATCTTATGCATATTAATTAATTAATGATTTCCAAAACACTAAGGATTTTGTGACCATTGATGATACTGCTAAGATTGTAAAACATCATTACATATATAAAGATGTTACCATTTAGTAGTTGGATGAGATCATTGACCTCCCACATTCACATTCACTCCCATAAATCCAAAATCCACCTGAATTTGAACTAAAAAACTACATCAATATTTAAAATATTCCTATCCTGAGAATGGAAACATGCTGCATATCATCATTGCTAGTTCACACCCCCTAGATCAGGAATTATAACTTCTGGAACTTTTGTGGGAGTACAAAAAATCATTCAGGACACTTCATTAAATTATGGCTATTATCCCATCAATTTTCACACATTATATATTGTTAAATGATGAGTCTAAACCAGGGAGGAAAGAACAATGTTGAATCATCCCAAACCTCTCAGATGTTGTTACAAATTATGTGATAAAATTATTAACTACTAGAATCATTTACCCTATCTATGACAGCCAATGGATCAGTCCATTTCATGTAGTTGACAAAGAAACAATTATTAAAATAATTGAAAATAAAAAATTAATTGGTTCCAAATCATGTTTAGAATAGTTGGAATGACTATATATACTATCTCTGACTAAACCGACACACTATGAATAACCATTTCCCATTACTGTTTATTGACAAAATGATAGAGTGGATATTGGGGAAGTCGCATTTCTATTTTCCACATGGGTATTGTGGATACTTTTAGATCCATATTTCCCCTGAGGTTCAATAAAAGATGACCCTCACTTTCCCCTTTGTTACAATTGCCTATATGTTGATTCCATTTGGTTTGAGAAATTCTGTAGATACATTCCAAAGATACATGGTATGTCTTTTTTCAAATTACCTAGTGAATTTCATGGATCTATTCATGCATGATTTCACTATTTATGGATCCAATTTTATTGAATGGTTGAGTAGTCTTCCTTTTATACTATGTCGCTGTATAGAAAATAATCATGTATTAAATTATTATTAATGTCATTTTGTGGTGAGAAAAGGTATAGTTTGTGCTCATTTCATTTTTGGATATGGTATACAAGTATATAAATCAAATGGGGATGTCATTTCTTCCCTTCCATTCCCCAAAACTATGTGGGATGTGTGATATTTCATAGGCCATGCTGGATTTTATCAGTATTTTATTTGTGGCTTTAGTAAGATTTCACTCCCCCTCTCTCAATTACTCCAAAATAGAGAATATTTTTTAAAATAATGTAAGGAAAATATTACGATGTTAAAATGGTGTCGCACATCACCCCTAGTAATTCAATTACCTTGAGGGGATTTACAATTTGAGCTCATGTGTGATGTCTCTGACAATGTAGTTGGGGTAGTATTATCCTTAAGGCTCAATCAAGCGCCACATGTCATTTTCTATACCTCACATTATTTGTACACTACCCAAGAAAACTACAATACACATCGACAAAAATCTATTTTGTTTCCCTTGGATAAATTAGGGCCATACTTTTTAGGGTCCAAATTAGTTGTGTTGTCATACCATGTAGCATCTATTATCTCTTTTAGAAACTAAAACCCAAAACACATCTAATTCACTGGATGCTCCTCCTTTATGATTTCAATCTATAAATTAAGGATTAAAAGGCAGTAGAGAATGTTGTGGTTGACCATATCAGTAGGATCCAACCTTCCTCGAACATTGACTAATCCTCTTGTACTCCCATAAATAACATGTTTATAGATGAAAATTTGTATCGAGTGTTATATTTAATACCATACTATGATGAAATTGTTAAATATTTTGTAGCATCATTATTCCTACTAATTTCACTAAAAACCAAGCTGACCATCTATAACATGAGTCATGTTGGTACGGTTGGGATGACCCCATCCTTTGGCACCCATGTAGTGATCATGTCCTTATGTCTTTTGTTCCTGATAGCAATTTTCAGTTTGTCTTTAGGTTCTCCCACACTTTTTCTTATGTGGGACACATCTGTCCCCAATGGACATCTGGTATTGTCCTTGGTTCTAATCCTTTTTTACCAACATTTTTTAGGATGCCCCTAATTTCTATAAATCATGTACTCACATTCATAGAATGGGGAATGTCTCTAAAAGAAATGAAATACCATGAAAACCCATTTCCTTTCATGAAATATTTTATATTTTTGGAATTAAATTTCTGGGTCCATTTCCCAATTCCTTGGGAAACATTTAAATTTTTCTAGAAGTTGATTACTTTTAAAAATGGGTTAAGTCACAGGCCATAATGACATATGATCCCATGATAGTTCTAGAATTTTTGAGATCCCAAATCTTCTGTAATTTCGGATTACATAGTTTTATCCTCAGTAATTACAGTTCTCATTTTTGCAACCTAACAATGAAATCTATTTTGTGTCTAGAAGGGGTCGGGCATTGAGTGTCTACATCTTATCAACCCCAAACCAATGGTCATTTTGATGTGTCTAATAGATAGGTAAAACAAATTTTTGAAAAAAATGCTTTGACGAAGCCAAAAAGGATGGAGTCTTAGACTCGATGATTCATTATGGGCATACCATTCTACCTTAAAAACTCTAATTGGAATGTCACCATATCAACTAGTTTTTTGGAAATATGTGTATCCTCCCTATTAATATAAATAAAAATACCTACTTGGCCATTAAAAATTAAAATTCTAATCTATCTGGGGAAGGTTCACAAAGGATGTTACAGATTCAATAATTGAAGGGAATGTGTATAGATTCAAATGGGAACTCCATGATTTTTATGCTGCGAACCAAGGTTTCCCATGACTATCTCATCCTTCATCATCAATTCGATATTGAGAATATGGTCCTTAATTACAATTCATGTTTGATTTTCCATATAGGTATGTTTTGTTCTTTGTGGTTTGGTCCAAATATTATTACTAATGTTTACCCATTTGGTGTTGTTCATGTTACAAATTAAGAAACCAAACAATCCTTCATAGTTAATGGGTAGTAGCTGATGCACTTTCACAAATCCATTCCGGAGTCCCCGATGCAGGAAATAAAAGTTCAAGAAGAAACCTACTAATGGAAATCAATAAGTTTTCTACATCCTACGAACACCCTATTTTATTATAGTGAGGATACTACAGACTCTATGTGTGGGGGGAGTGGGTACATTCCTCAATTTTTTAGTAATTTTCATCATCTTTTTCTTCTTCTCATTTTTTCTTGTTCAATAGTACTGTCACTTCCCCCCTTTCTCCCTCAAAATTTATGTTCAAGAATTTTACTTTTTTCCCATTTTATCATGGAAAATGATGTCTGGTAGATGATGGAATTTATTGAACATGTGTGAGGAATTTATATTTTTCATATTGTTTTATCATTTTAAAAAAATAATCAAATAATGGAATGTGTGTTTTTTCATGAATTTAACATAGAGATGTTAATTTTTTGTGAAAATTAGTTTTTTTGTAGATAATATAAATGGTTTATCATTTTGGAACCTTTGAAAAAAATGATCTCTTTTCTCTGAGTTATTTATGTTAAATTGTTTCACTAAATATATCCACACGTTTTTGCACCCAACCATGTAGTGTGATTTTTTCGTACTCAATAGAAGGTAAATACAAGTTAGGTCAATATTTATATTCTTTAAAAAATGATTTTTACAAACATTAATTCCATATCCAATCATTTTAACTACTATACCATATTGACCAATGCATGTGAATATCTTATCTAACAGTTGTACAACCTAAAAAAACAACACACCAAAAAAATGTAAGTTGTATCTTGGTCAAGTTAAAATCCATTCATCCTCAAATTTTGATCATTTTATAAGTATTATAATTAGATTCATGAGGATATCAATCAATGGTTGAGAGATGAGTTTGAAATTTTCTCCAAGTGCAACTCTTAAAAAAAACAGGGGAGTGATGAAATGTAAAACATACAGGGATATATAGGTTGGGAGATCTTGGTTTGACATTAGGTATTTCTAAATTGAATGGATCTTGAAATTTGATGTCATCGTATGTATTAAAAGTTTGGTGGATATTATCATTTAAGTAGATTTTTTTTAAATTAATTTATATTTACTATATAGGAAGTGGAAATAATTGGATGGAATTGATTCAACACGCACACACATGTGGAGAATTAGTGAAATGGTTATATTTTTAATTATTTTCTAATATTTGTATAATTCATCTCCTTGAATTTTGGGTTGATAAAATTTATGATACTACTTTTTGTATTATCACTGAAAATAACTCCTTGTTGGGATTTTTTCTATGATCACTTTAATATCACATTTTAAATTTTCATTGAATGTTAAATATTTATGATGTTGGGAATAAATCAAAGAATAATTTATTGAAATGGTAATTTTATTTGGATTTCAAATTTTTAGGTGTGGGGGTGTGATGGCATCACGATAAACTGTTTCATTTTAACCCTTACACCACTATACTAAACATGTTGTTTATTGAAAATTTTAAAAATAATTAAAAATTTCACTTATTGTTTTATTTAATTATTTTGGTTTTATCAATATGAAAAATGTAAATTTTACTTTTTTTATAACTACCTTTTAGGTGGAGGTTATATGGAGGGCCCATGACGAAGTTTAAAGAAAATGGTCCAAACTGTGCAAGATCAAAGAACAACACTTGATTCAACAACACACTGCTATGAAAACGTGCATCAAAATGGGCTGATAATTTTTTGTAAGAGTCAAATATAAAATGGGAAACATTTTTATTCATAAAAAATACCCATTCATCCATTAAGGGGGTTATCTGAACTAATCTGTCCAGGGGATCCAATCTGCTAGAAGTCAAAATGTGGGTTATGTATTTTGTTCATAAACCTTGGTGTGACTGACTAAATGGTGAAAACATGTCTATGTAGATATCTAGAAAGTGTGTATAAAAATTTATAGTTTTTTAGAAATCGATATAAGACTGTATGACCATAGAAAATAAAGGTAAAATTGTTTTATCGAAATCCGGGTGCCCAGAACCACCTTCCACATTTCCTTTAAATTGGAACCTTGGGCTCCCCATTATCATGTAGAAACAATGGATTTAAATGCATCCAATTTGATGTTCCCAAGGAGTCCACTCATCACATTTTATGTTCAAGATATCTCATTCCTCATAGGGGGTGATGAAATGACGATGGAGATCCACCCAAGATTCTTTCTCCTCCCGATGTTGAGGTAAATCATGGGGGATAATTTTGAGGAATCTACACACAGGAAGAGGGAGATTGGGAACATAATTATATATTTATTTGGAATATATTATGTTTTATAATTGTTCCTTTATGTTTATCTTAATTTTTTTTGATGCATTTTATTGAAAAAAATTACATCATAACATATTGGTGTGAAGTTTTATTTGTGTGATGTGTGTTGTTCTAATTTAACATAAAAATCCTCTAAATTCCCAAAATGTTGAGATTTCATTATTCTATTAAAAATATAAAATAATTCTTTGGGCCTGGAACTTTAATATATGATTTTATATCATGTTTTAGTGGCATTAGCATTATTTTGATAGGATTATGGGTACCCAAGATCCTGGTTAACTCTCAACAAATAGATTACACTAAAACCTAATAATCAATTAAAAAAAAGGAACTTTTAATGTAGCGTAGTAACATAGAAATTCTCAAATAATTATTATATATTTTCAAAATACACTTTTTATCAACTCTTAAAATCATTAAATTATGTTAATGTCATAAAAAAATTCAATACAACCCCCTATTTTAGTAATTTTTTTAAGAATACACACTCTAAACCTATCAACGCTCCTTGAAATAAGAAATAGGGTTTAAACTATACAAACACTCAACCATAAAAGTATAACTAATTTGAAATTTCACAAAAACATCTTCATAGTTCCACCGAGGTTTTCACAGTGTGAGAACTTCTCTAGTGAACTACATTTCACTACGGGCGATGATCCAACCTCCTATAGTGAAATAGAAAAATTTTTGTGTTGGAAAAAGGTAATTCATGACGTAAATTCGACTAAATAATCTTCTAAAGAAGCAAGGGATATGAAAAATAAGATGTTGACTACAAGTTTCAAGATAAGAATCCCACACGATTCCGTAGGAGCGGGTGGGAAAATATATTCTATTTGAGTCCCAATAGTATTTTGGCATCTACAATGGCCAAACCTTCTAATGACTTAGCTACAAATATTTCCCTCCTATTATCCACATTCATTACAATGAATTAGGTGTCAAGAGATGAGAAGGATTCAAGGAATTAATTGTTCTAAGGTGTTCTCATAAAGAAACATGGGTGCAAAATGTTTCTGGATTAATACAAAAAGAATAACATCAATCAGATCTAGTGAACATGTGAAAAAATAGGGGGTGATTTTTGACAAGTTTGTATAATGGGGATTAATTTTACTGTTATTTTTTCCTTGCCAAAATTATTCTCCCCTGTATATGTGTTTATTTTATAGATCAATGTTGTTTGACCTCATTATGTCTCCAGTGTTGTTTTAACTACATTTAAATACTCCTAGATTGTTTCTGTGTATATGAAGCAATGGAATCCACTATAGGAAATCATCCTAGTTGGTGGTGCACAAAAAATCTGTAGTTTTCAAAAAAATTTCTTTGTCCATCCCAGATCATCACAGGTGTTTTATGGGTGTTGATTGGTCATACATTCCATGTATCAGATGCATATATAAGGTTAGAAATCGTCAGATATTTCATAGACTGGGGCATGTTGTGTAGTATAATTAATAAACATATTAATGATATGGTATGGAACTCATAATTAGTGGAAAATGGTGTGGGAAATCACAATAATTGAAAAATGGGGGCTGTGACATCACATAAAATTAACACCACGTCATGGGTAGACTAACCCTTGGTGGATATTGTGTTACCTTGATCATTTCATATGTTATTAATGTTCGTTGTTTGTATATTTATTACACAATAAGATGATGATTTTTAGTGTCTTATCTTTCATTCTCATGGATGAAATCACCTGTACGTTCTTTTGTCGAGATAGAAATTCATGGTGTAGGTCATCAGTGACTTAGAAGAGAAAGGTTATCAGGTGGCTTGTTATTCAAGAATATGACTATCAGCGATGGAAAACAAATGGGAGTGGACACACCAGAAAATGTTTAGAGCGATGAATATTGTTTCATGTAGAGGCAGTGTGTTGCAACACGCATACGAGTGTAATGGATATCGTTGTAGTGGAAATGTGGGAATGTTTTTTGGTCATCACTCACATTTAGTAGGAAAATCTTGTGGTCGGATGTAGCACACATTTAGGTGGTAGGGAGGGTATGAAAAGTTTTCACCAGTGACAACCTCAGGGTGCAGTTGGTCATCTTATGTGAATGGTAAAGGTGAACAATACATAAGAAGAAAACTCATACCCTAATAGAATCAAGAATGTACTTTTCAAGAACATGTAAAATATAACATAAACAATCATTAATGTGAAATAATTATTGAAAATAGTAAATAACAAATTATTTACATTCTTATGTCCTGAGGGGACCTACGTTCTTGCTAAGAACATCACCCACAGATGCATTTAATTCACACTCAAAATATAAAACGATTTAAAGAATTTAGTTACTAATAAATGTCAATTGAAGCATAATGATGTATCTATTTTAATTGATAAATAAGGAATGAAATAAAATGAAATGAACATAGGTTCCATACACTAGAATGTACAGCTATAAGGGCCTCATTGAATCTTCACTAGAGAGTTGTACTAAATCTTTGTACTCGTGGAGCATCTGGGGTGTAGAAAAGGTACATCCCATGACAAGAATGTTTTCACACTGTTACATAGACTCTTGTCTTCATGGTCAAAGAACACTGTCATAAATGCTCTACTAGAATCAGTATACCAATAGTGTTAAATGTAGATCATCTAACATAGATATTTTCAATTTAGGAATAGAGAACATTCTTTTAGGGTTTAGGAGCTAGAATGGGAACACAGGTCACCAAATCCAAGAGATGGGTGAACAAAACTGAATCATCTATTGAACCATCAGGTCGTAGGGGGTCATTAATTCCACTTTAAAATTTTTTAAAAACGTAATAGCATATCTAACCAAACACATATATGATCTACTCACTAAACAGAACAACCATCATTATATCACATAATCTGAAATAGTCTGATGACAATGACAAATGGTCAAAAATAATAATTTGTGGGTAATAATAGATGTTGCACGGATCACTAGAGTGATAAGATAAGATAATGTGGACTATGCCACAAAAAACCCAACATTGTTGTCCTTTAAAATAATGGAAAAGGCCCAATACAAAAATGATCCCATTATAGATCAAATATTGAGAATATTTAAATAATTACAAAACATTTTTTTACTAAAGATGTAAATAAGAAGTAAATGAAAAAATTGGAAGATTAATAACATATTCAATTTTATATGCATGGAAAAAATGAATAACATAATTCACAAATCTCTATCATATTGAATTTAAATTTGAAATTATGTTGATTCTATTGTTACAGAATCGGAACTGAATTCATCAAATCTAAAAAAAATTAGAAAACAACATGGCATTAGTAATACTATCAATAAAGTTACTGTAAGTGTGTATATTTTTGACACACATGGTTCTAGATTCTACAACATCACTAATAAAGTGTATCCAAATATGTATATATTTTTATTTACTATGACATAAAAAAATTTAGATAAATGAACAGAATATCAACTATTTGAATAAATATTGTTAAGAGAATTGTAAAGGTTATGT
This sequence comes from Viscum album, assembly GCA_963277665.1. Taxonomy (NCBI): domain Eukaryota; kingdom Viridiplantae; phylum Streptophyta; class Magnoliopsida; order Santalales; family Viscaceae; genus Viscum; species Viscum album. The sequence continues at coordinate 299,468,373 of OY728128.1, forward strand.
TTATAAGATAAGACTTTAATCCATAATGATTCCTTTACTACCTCAATCAATGTTATGTATTTTAATTCTATGGTTAAAATAAAAACCCTAAACTATATATTGCACTATGAAGAAATGGGGCCACCATAAGCAGTAAATACATATCCAGTCAAATGAGTGTAGGTGTCTACATTTATGGCATATTCGTCTTCTATATATCTAAATATAATTTCCAAAGTATCCAATTTTTTACCATAACATGAAGATAGGTAAAAACTACAAGGAAAATATCTAAGAATATATTTAAGTTCATTCAAATTTATATTTCTAGTAGTTTCCCTAAATTTTCTAAGAGTACATATTTCATAGGCTATATGAAGCCAAGTGTAGCTCAAGCTATACATGATGCTTCCTACTACGGTAGAAAATGGTTTCAAATACATAAACTAAATATCACAAGATACTAATGGTTTTTGTGTTCAAGAAATCTTAATGTACTATCCAAGAGGTGCATTAACAGTTTCTATAGATTTAAACTTGTTTCTCACTAGAGTATTTATAATATAAGAATGATGATACCACAAAATCTCTTTATTAGGGTTTTCCCTAACTATTTCCACAACTATACTTTTTTTATCTTCACCTATGTCATTCATTTCAAACATCCCTTTTACATGAAACATAAAATTAATAATGAGACTCTTGTTTTTAAAAATAATAATCATGTCATCAGTATAAAGATGAATATAAAGAATAAAGCTTTTAGATGATTTAAAATATATAGAAGCATCATATTCAATCCTAGTAAATTTTTTAATCTAACATAAAAGAATAAAATTTATTATACTATTTACTAGAGGCTTGGTACAAATCATATAAATATTTATTAAAAATAAAAACTTGATTTAATTTGAATTCCCTAGAGTAACCATCAGGTAGATTCATGTAATGTTTCACATTTTAAAATTTCATTAAATAAGTGAGTTTTAACATCAAGTTATTCATTATACAGGTCCATGTAAGGTGAAAAATAAAGTAAAATCTTGATAGAATAATTGTTGAAAATAGGGGAAATTTTTTAAATAGTTAGTAACTTCTCTTTGAATGAATCACATAAAAGATAGTCTTGCTTTATTTTTATATTCATTTTCCTTATTGAAATCTTATTTTCTTTTATAAATCCACTTAGAACCAATAACATTAGAATTTTGTGGTTTATTAATAATAGACCTTGTTTTATTTATTCTTAATGAATTCATTATTTCATTAATGGAAAAGACATGATATTTAGAGTCTTTATCTTTAAGATCTTGCTTATAGTTTTTAAGATTAATATTTACTAGATATTTGCAAACATAATAGGAATAATAAGCCATGTCATATTGAACGATCTGAGAAGGAGGTATAGAGACTCTCCACTATCTTTATTGGATTAATTGATAGTCCCCCATGATTATTAGAATGTTCAGTTTCAAAGTCTAATGTAGAACTAGTGGTGGAATCAACCATTATATTTGGTTGATCATCCTATAGATTGGGGTGGACAAGATCCTCAAACTATCCTGGAGGATAAATTTCATCAGCCTATTCTAGGGATAGATCATTGCTTACAGATGTGGAAGGATTTAATTTTATAGAAGATGAATCATCGAACACTAAATCCCTATTTATAATTAATTTTTGATAATTGAGCTTTTCAACTCCAAGTTTTTAACACATAACAACATTAAGATACCCATCAAAGATGCATTTTAGATCTCCTAGTTCTAGTTTACCATCATTAATATGTGCATAAACAATAACACGAAAGACCCATATATATCTATATGAGGGAGTCTTACTATTTAAAAATTATTTTGGGGTTTTTTATTAATTGGTAGAAGAAAGAAACATATTAATGAGGTGTATAGCAGTGCACATAGCCTCTTCCCAAAAAGAATTTTGAGAGTCTCAGTCTTGCAAGCATGCATCAGACTCTCTCAAAGATAGTCATGTATTTTATCTCCGCAATTCTATTTTATTGGGAGGGTTTCCATAAGAGTTATATGTATTTCAATACCTTAATATTAATGAAACTAAATAAAATCAATGGATTAATACTCTAATCCATTACAAAATCTCACAGTTTAAATATTTCACCCAATCTGATTTTCAAATAAATTATTCAAGGTTTTAAATTTTAGAAATAATCATATTTATTTTTCATAATGTAAATACAATTTTATTTATAATTCATCTTTGAATGTGAAAAAATAAGAAGCACTCTCATGGGAGGTAGTCCTAGATAGTTTCCATAATTCATGACGTATATATTCTAATTGTATGCTATCTTTGAAATATAACATTTTGAAGGTGAATCTCTTAGCTTTTACCATGACACAAGTTTCAAAAAATTAATGATTAGTTAGTGTGATGTCACTCAACAACCCATGTTTGTCTAGTTCTTATAGACCCTTTGAACATAAATTCCACTATATCATTTTATATAATATTGTTTTATCAGTATTATTGGTATATGAACTAAAAAATTATCATTAATGGGACATTCCATTTATGATATACAACCAATTATTGGGAAAAGAATTTAATGATTGTTCTAGATATTTTAAATATTTTAATGCAACCTATTTCAAACCTTCTATAAAGAAATTTTGGTCTAGGATCCCCAAGGTAATCATGTTTCTATGGGGGTTGGGAATCCATAAAAAATCAATAAAAGTGACAATGGAATGGAAATGTAGTTCTAGTAAAATATAATATCATCCATTAACTTTATGCCTTTTACTATCTCCTAAAAGGACATGTCCTTATACTATTTTGATCAATTTTATGAAATACTCTCTAAGGGGACACATGTGAAAGGAGATGTCTGATCCAAGGACCCACTCTAGATTAAGTGATTGGTTTTAAAAATTTAACACATCATTTGATTCATAACTACAATCCAATATCGAATAATTATGAGTGTGATTTTTTTATTCATATTATTATTTATGTTTTCCACATTTTGGGTTGAGTGTGAACAGGTTTACAACAATTGAATCTAAGGATTTTTATTTCCCTAGAATTAGACCTAGGTTTGGGTTCTTATTCTTCTTTATTTTTTTAATATTAAACTATATCTTTTTAAATTTAAATTTTCATCTACTCCAACAGAAAAATCATTATACATCACCTGTTATTCTAGTATTTGATTGTAATTCTTTGGAGATCATGGTGGACTTAACTTCATTATGGGTAAATGAATCAGGACAATACAACAAGGTCTTTACTAGGGTACTATAAGAATTATCTAAAGTAATTAGAAGGATCATTTCTTGATCTTAAATATAAAAAATTATATTAATGTTGGAAAAATCTAACCCAACATTGTTAAACTCATCTAAATGGTCTTTAATTGAACTATTGGTATTCATATAAAAGGTGGACATTCAGGGTTTTTTTTAAATCCTACTAACTATATAATCATTCATGTATAGTTTTTATTATTTAATCAATACTCCAAAAAATATTATATTCACATTTAAATCTTGAATCACTTTATACCCAAAAGATAGTAATGGTGAACTATGTGCATTAGCTGAAAAATGTAGTGAAACATCTTGATATTCAACAAGGATTTATCCAGTTTCATTTATAATATCAATAGATTTCGTAGTACCATAGAGGGAATCAATTAAAATATGATGAACCATCATTTCTCTTAACATAAATCTCTATAGTTTAAAATCGTTTTCACCATTGAATTTTTAGATTTCATATCTATTTCCTTACATGTGTACTGATCATGTTTTCAAGTATGTTAATTTAGACGTTTAGTTTTACTATAATTTATGCAGTATAATAGGAACAAATTTTCATATCTAAAAAAATACATAGATCATTAATTAAATAAAAAGTAATTTATTATGAAAAAAATGATACGCGATTTTAGAAAACATCAGGTTTTTTTATTTAAGAATAAATTTTATCAAATCATGTGATAAAATAAATTTGAAATTAATAAGTTTGATTAAGAGTGATTAACTAGGGAAAATATCACAATTATCTATCTTAATCGCATCAAGAGAAATGGTTCATATATTATAAAACCTAGATTATAACACCTAGAACATGAATGTTATTGATTTTATACTCAGATACCACTTATGATTCAGTCAATAACACAAAATGATTCATTAGATACCATCTATTGTTGAATGATTTGTGTCTGAATTTATAAAAAAATTAATTGAGGGAAAAAATGAAGAACACGGTATATTTTCTAGGTTTGTAAATATTTTCTATTTTTTACCATGATATTAAATTACATGGTTGTGGTAGTGCTTATGAGGGTTCAAATTAACAATATGAGAAACACAAACACAGTAATTAAAAAAATGAGGAAAAATTGGTGAACAGTCTGTGAAACATCACATGAATGGTTACCCCCAAATATGATCATATGAGTTGAGTATGACATAATAGTACATAAAAAAATTAACTAAAAACATAGGGTAAAGACAAAAAATAAAATAATAATTAAAAATTTCATTAAAATAATGCAATAAATAATCTAATGATTTGCATCAGGTTCCTCCCCAGGTGATCACAAGATGATTTGAACTCCACGGAAAAGGTGTAAGTCATATATTTTGAATAATCACAAACCATGAATTAACAAACATACACTGTTGTCTATAATTTTCATTGAATTAGTGTTATAGTTTGTTTATGGGGAAATGCCACCAAATTTCCACAAAATATTTCATGTGCCTAAGGGACTAGGTAACTATTTCTGAAAGACTTATTCCACCTTCTTTATCGAGTTAGATTATTGGAAAAACATATTAAAATATCATCAAATTATGTGGAGAGGTAGGACATGGTGTTATCTATCCAATGGTGCTAGAATAATCCAATTAATTGTTTGAGTACCGTGTTATGTCCCAAATATAGAAGGGTAGTCCAATCTGGAATTCCCATAAGTTCATCACATTGTGTGGCTATTTTGGGCCTGCAAATATATAAATTGGGATCCATATTCGTGTTGATATAATAATACCACAAATTTATCAATTCATACAGTAAGATTAAAACAAATTTTATTCATGGAGTTTAGACAATAAATATTTAATTCCACTCATATACTTGGGATCCTAGGAAACTTTGGCCTGTTTTTCTTGAATTTAATACTAAACACTTTAAACTACCTCCACCTACAATGAAATCATCAAAATAAGTGAAATCATCACTTTTATCCCGGATAAAATTAATTTATTGAATAATAAGTTATGTGGAATTTGTTACTATACTTTCAAATTTAAATACAAGAAACCAGTTTAATATAGTGGTGTGTTAGTGGATAGGAATAGAGAATTGCTACACGATCAGACTCCCACACCTAAACACATGCACTCTTGGAAAAAGTACCATTTATAAAAAAACATCCATGGATATACTCGAAATTTTTTTCATATATAAAATTAAATTAAATTTGAATTCATTAAAGAAATGTGATCAAAGAAGAAAACACAAAGGAGTTATTCCCAGTAATCATAGAAGAGGATGTCTCATAAATTGACTCGAAACAATATTTAAAGATATGTATGATACAAATATTATAAATTAATTAATAACTAAAACATTAAATTAACTCTTCATGTGTGGGTGTGAAAACCATTCCATTCTATACTTTCCACTCTATCAAAAAAATGTAGGTTATTTTTAAACAAAAATTCTTACTTGATTCATTCCACCATACCTACCCCAACATCATTTGTAATAAAATTTCAAGACCAACTCACTAAAGAAATCCCAATAGTTGAAGATCTAGATCCTGACCTACATATAACCATTTTTTGTATATTTCATCACTCCCCTCATTTATTATTTTCTTTTTTTTCAAAATTATCACTTGTAAAATATCTTACAAACATGTTTCAACCATTTTTTTTCTTGTCAAATCACTAATCGTATTAGTTATAACGAGATAAATGGTTTAGGAGTAGTGGTCTTTGAGTTTCCCAGGAAACTAATCATATTTATTTTGTTATTTTTATTTTTTAATTTTTGTATGGATTACTATAGTTAGATAACAAGTACACAATCATAGGTCAATCTTGTATAGTTGTAGAAATGATTGGATAAGGACAAATTGTAATAAAAAATACTTTTTGGAATGCTGGTAAATATTAAGAAAACTTATATTTACCTTCTGTTGAGTAAGATGTTTTCAAACTTCGTGGTTTTGTGAAAAGATGTGTGGAGATAATAAAGGTAATTAATTTCCCATAAACTAATCACCCATTAGGTGTCAACCATATCAAAAATATCATAGATATATTACCATTCATATCATCAACAAACATATAATTTACTAAAAATAACACCCAGATTTTATGTTCATGCCAAAAATCAGATTCCCAAACTGAGAACAAAATATAATTATATGTCAAAAGAACATGAAATCATGAATAAAAAATTTCATTTTTAGTAATTTTCTTCATGTAGTGATCATAATAGGGGTGAGTTAAAAATACTATGTAGAAATCAAAAAATTGAAGAAATAAAAAAGATGTTGATAAAAAATTAAACTCAATAAGGTGGTGAAAATTAAAAATACTATGCGTAAAAAAGCAATAAGAAATAATAAAGATAATGATAATGTGAATGAATACAACATAGTGGGGAAAAGAAAAAGTACTCTTAATCAAGATATAATGAAAATAAATAAGAAATTTGTTGAAAATCATAACTAATACAAGAATTTAACCCCCCCTCCCCCCCCAAACACACACAATGTCTGAAGTTTCATCACAACAATAAAATAGAATATGGCAGGATGGAAAAAACATGGTGAGTTTCATTGGTATGTTTCATCTCTAAGGTGGATTTCCTTTATTGAATTCTTTGAAAGATCCATGTAAAAGTGTATAAGTCTATGCCCATTGTTGGTAATAATTTATCCAATATACTCATCAAAACCCTATATTGCACCAAAAAGTTAAACATTAGTTACAAGGTAAGGACCAAGCCATCGGGAGTGAAACCTATCTTGTGGATCCTTGGCCTGGAACTGTACATGATGACCTTATCACCAATATGAAACTTATATTGATTATTCATCTCATCATGGATATCCTTTGACTAATATTTTTATATTTTGGATTTCTCATATGAATCACACCTAATTTATTCCAACTCCTAAATCTATATTGTGCTCACCTGTAGATGAATGATTCATTTTATATTGTTTAACATCCCAATATGCTTGGTGATCAACCTAAAATATGATTTCACAAGCCTTTCCAAATATAATATTGTATGGAAACATTTTGATTTTTGTTTTAAAGGTTGTATGGTACACCCAAATTGCATCATCCATGTGAAAACATCAATCATTCTTAATGGGTTGTACTAGTTTTTTCCATGATTCACTTAACATATCGATTTAAATTTTTGTGTGTATGTTAGTTTGGGCATGATATCTAGAAAATATATTATAAACAAAACCATTAATACAAAGAATGTTTTTCATTTTGGGATTGCCAAAATTTGAACCATGCTCAGTAATGAATAATCGTGAAAAACCAAACCTACTAAAAATCTAAGACCACACAAAATAAACAACCACTCAAGATTCGTCGGCCCTGGTAGAATTTTCTACACCCCTTTATATACATAGTAAATAGATAATAAGGTATACACAATTCCAGTTGAATTTGTAAAATTACTCATTAACTCAATGCCCTATGTATTGAATATTTCACAAAATAACATGGGTTATTGGGGAATTTCATTCCCCTCGAAGATATTCTCAGTTAATTGACATCATATAGAAGACTTATAATACTGATGGGAATATATATAAAATGATGGTCAACAAATTCTGATGTCGATGACCTTTTTATCTGTAAATTGAGTGAAAAAGTTGAACACCCATGAAAAAGTGTGACAAAAGCACAAAAAATATGAGAATTCATTGTTAGGGACACACCAACAATAATCTTGGTCACTGTTGAATTTCAAAAAAATATTGGTCATCCAAGTATAATATTGTGATTCATTCCTAAATATAATTTATTGTGAAATTTTTTAATCAATGGGTACCCAAGATGATTATAGATAATTCAAAATGTTCGTATACCTAGGGGTAAGGTCCCCAAAAATACAAAGGATTCCATGTGGAAGTAATTCTCAAATGGGGAGGGATGAGTCAACATGGTTGTCCAATGGTGTGTAAATCCTATTAATGTAGATAGCTAAAACATTTTACACTACTATACTATTCAAAATATGAAGGTCAAAATCCTATAGGAGGAGAATCCACCTTATGAGGTGGGGCTTGGATTTGTTTTTTGTATGGGGAAATTGAAGGGCAACATGGTCTGAAAACACAATGAATTATGAAAAAATAATATATGAATGTAATTTTTCCATGAATAAAATAATATAAAGATGTTATTTTTTAATGTTTTTATAGTTTTCCATGGTAGGGACAAGTGTATTTGAGGCATACACAATTACACGGGGTGCCTTCTCAACCCTTGTGTTTAAAACCTCTCCTACTACAAACATAGAGGCATCTCACAAATGTTCAATGGGTAGATCTAACCATGTTTTTTAGATGATGTGAGGTGACATGGGACTCTTTTTTAGTGAATTGAATTGATCTTCAAAACTTTTGTCAAATACAAAATCAGAATCTTTTTGTAATAACCATGATAAGGGAAGCAAGATCTTATCAAATACTTTAATGAATCGACGGTAGAAACTAACATGATCTAAGAAATATCACACCTCACGAAAATTGGATTTATAAGTGGATGAATTAATTTAATTTTTTCCACTTGAATTAACTTATTTAAAATTAAATTTTCGAGAACTATCCCTCTCTAAACCATTTAATGGTACTTCTCATAATTTTATATGAGATCTTTTTCAATGTAATAGTGGAGTCTAGAACCTCGATGTTTAAAACAATCATCAATGTATGATCCATAAAATATGAAATAATCCATAAAAAACCATAAAATTATAAAGGTAATCATAAAATATTATCAATATACATCACTGATAATTTTTAAGAGAATTACATAGTCCAAAAGTATCCTTCCTTTTGAAAATGTGTTGAATGGAATGGTAAATGTTGTTTTTTCTTAATCCTCAGTAGATGTATGGATTTGAAAATGACATTAATTTCCATAAAGGATAAAATAATTTGACTAACCATGTAATAATTATAAAATTTTTAAATGAAAGATAGAGGAAAATGGCCTTTCTGCATGGATTAATCTAGTCAATGTGAGTCAAAATAGACTCACCCAATGTTTTGCACATGTGTTTGAAACAATTCATTCCTTTCATTTGATATTGACAATATTCTGATTTTATTATGCATAATTTTCAAGGAGATAACCCATTTAACATCCGATATGTTATAGATGATCTCAACAGTAATCATTTTATTGACCTCCAATTTAAAAACTTCAATGATGTTGGGATTCAAACAGTATTGATCTTCCCCTACGTGTTTATCTTTATCATCTAAAATTATATGGTATTTACAAATATATGGGATAATATCACAAATATCAACCAATGTTTATCACACCACCTTTGTCACACTCACTCCAAAGGTATAGTTGTTTTGATTCCCCTTCGGGAGAGAGCTTGTTGGCAATAATAGTAGGAAATTGGTCAATACCATAAAGATAGGCATATTTTAAGTAATATGGAATTGTTTTTAATTCTAACATTGGTGGTTTTTAGATTAAGGGAGGGGATTTAGAGGGTGTTAGGTCCACAAATTGTTTTACCTTCTCGTGTTTATTCTCTAAGGAAAGAGAATCAACAGAAATGAGAATTTTGAAATCATCAGCGGTCATGGGTACCTCAAAATGAACACAATCATCAGTTAAAGAACAAAATTTACACTTTAGGAACCCAAAAACACTCAAAACATGAATCAAACCCCATGTAATCCAACGGTGAAGCATAGTTAAATAAATCAGAGTATGGTTCAATGAGGGAATTTTGTGTTTTTGTATGATTAGAGGGAAATTCCATTGAATAGTTAGGAAGAGTGGAGTTATCTTCAATGGGGATCTTCATAGCATCAAGGATATTGAAACATACCTTTCAACCAATCAAATATATGGAATGTATACCAATTTTAACATTCATGGTCATCTTTTCTATTGGATGGAATGGACTTCCATGTATTAGAGGAGCATGTCCTTCAGTCTGAGTGTCTCCTATCTCATGAAAGTAGAGCTCTGTGGGGAAGATGAAATTTTTCACTCTTACGAGGACAACATCGATAAATCTTGATAAGTGTGTCATACCCCGATTGGAAAATTGTATGATGATACCCATTGGTTAAATCTATCAAACCTATTTAAAAGTATACACTTAGTGAGTCATTACATTAATTAAATCTCTTAAATCAATAATTTCATTAGAAAATAGTTAATCCCTTATGGTGAAAGGTATTGTGAACATTAGTAGATCCTTGCATTGGGTTAGATTTTCTGGTTGTATTAAGGTGAATACAACACCTTCCTGGATGACTCTCTCATTCCCCTTCAATCATCTTATATGGGTTCATTGATCATTAAGATATTTGGAATAGTGTGGAATTTTTTTTAGTTGTATCTAATAGATGAATTTTAAGTTGTACCATTTTAAATGTATCCATTATTTATTTATAAATATCATTATCAAAAAATTTCTATGATTTTAGAGCCTTTATGGGAAATAAAGAGGAATAGATATTTTAATGGGAATCATCGATGATAATTTTCTGACCCTTATCATTTTTTAACTCACCAAAAACTTTTGCGGGTAGAGATAGATCGTATTTAGCAGGATTACACGTTTTTTAGAATTAATGGAAGAATATACTTATTTACCACTTTTATGTGTTATTTCACATACATTACCTTTGTCGTTTGAATTAACAATAGGTTGGGAAGGTATTAATCTGAAACGTTACATTTTTATCTCACAAATGGTGTTTTCCAATTGTCCCACTTGAGTTCATATGTCAGGAATAGCCAATTATGTGGCCTATTGGAACTACATGTTTTGGGATTCCATTTTATTCACTATGTCTTTTAAGCGTGGCTTAGATTTGGTAGGAGAAAGATTTATTGAGATGTCGAAGGATAATAAGGTTGAAAACTTTGGCCTTGTTGATACCAGGTCTTTTCAGAGTATTCCAAGTTTCCTCTTTGTTGGTAATATGGTTGTGATTTCCAATCGGGGTTTGGATCGTGTGTGAATGGTTCCTGATTGAATGGATGTGCATGTTGACACTAACACTAAGTAAATATAGCTATTTAATACTTAGATGATTCACAAGATTGAGGGAATATGTTAGAAAAATGAGTATTATCAAAAAAATACTATAATGAAATAGAACAGGATGAGACTATGAATTATATGGACCTCGATCAAATTGTATTATAAGTGTATGAATATCATCACGTTTTTTATCTACCTTTTTAGGGATGAATGTATTACCTCATAAACTCATCAAGTGGGTGAAATTTCTCTTGTACCAAATTGTTTTTTATTTTCAGCAACGTCAGCTATTATGTCATGTGAAACTCTAAGAGTGTGATACACTAGAGCACCACCAACTGCAACATATATTACACTATAATATATAGGGAAAACTACCTAATAAATGTATTGAAATAGAAAATTTTCACTAACTCGGTTGATGTGGAATCTTGATAAATGTGTTTTGAACCACATGAAATATTCATGAAGTGTCTCTCCTTGATATTTTCTAATGCCATAGATTTCATTTCTAATAAATGTAGTTAAAGTGTAAAGGGAGAACATCTTTATAAAGGGTAATTTATGGTAATTTCTCCCCCCCCAATTGTGGTAGTTAGATAGTAGATGCAGTCATTGGATTCACCATCAAGGAATAATGTGATGTAATCAAACCTAATCAGGTCCTCAGTCACCATTTTGCGTTTCATGGTAGAGAACACTATATGAAAATCCTTGAGATGTTTGTGTGGTTCCTCACTAGGAAGACCATGGAATTTTTGAAGGAGGTGGATCAGGCCTAATATCATCTCAATGTTGGATACTTCCTTGGGGTATTTGATGTATCTATGTTTTTACTCCACATAATGGGTGGTAAGTTTGTTTAATGTTTGGTTATTTTCTTCTATGATATATGTGGTTTTATTTGGTCCACTGTGAGATTGGTTTATGATCACTTGAGGTTACACAAGGGATCCTTAAACATTACTAGAATATCCTACATTAGCTGACATAATTTTTGAGTGAATGGAATTTTCAATTACCGGGTCTATTTCAAACTACTTTTCTTTTCTAGACCAGGTCATGAAAAAAATTTGTGATATTTTTTTCTAGTTGTATTCATTTTTTTGAAAATTTATAAAATAAAAATTATTAAGAATATTGAAGGTATAAAATAAAAGAGAATTCCATATAATTATATATAGATAGAAAAAGATAAAGAGAGAACAATCACACACAAAAAAAAACAAACAAAAACAAAAATAATGAAAAGGGTTGGAAGAAATATATAAAGGAGTACAAAATAAAAAAAAATAAAAAAATATTTAAGAATGATATTTTCTCCCCAAAAATAGTGCCAAAATATTATCTCATTGTCAAGCATGCCAATTTAGATGTTTAGTTTACCAATAATTTATATCGTATAGTAGGAACCCCATGTTGTCTCTTGATGACACCATAGATCAATAATACTCAAAAAAGGTTTTGATTATGAAAATAAATGGGGAATGTTATTTTATAAAAATTGGTGTTTTTTATGAATTTAGATGAAAGAATATGAAATCATTTGATAAACGAATGTAGAAATTGACAAGTGTGGTTATAAGTGATCATCTAGGGGAAATCTCATGATTATAATCAAGTACCACCTAAATAGAATTGGTATAGATCTTAAAATACATAGTTTATAACAAGAATTTCTATCTTATAGTATGAACCCCATGTTGTCTCTTGATGACACCTTAGATCAATAATCCTCAAAAAAGGTCTTGATTATGAAAATAAAAAGGGGAATGATATTTTATAAAAATTGGTGTATTTTTTGTGAATTTAAATGAAAGCATATGAAAGCATTTGATAAAAAATGTAGAAATTGACAAGTGTGATTATAAGTGATCATATAGGGGAAATCTCATGATGATAATCAAGTACCAGCTAAATAGAATTGGTAAAGATCTTATAATACCTAGTTTATAACACTAATAATTATAATTTCACTGATTTTATAATATTTTACCTCCTAGAGTTCGGTCATAAACACAAAATGATTCATTAGCTACCGCTGATGTTAGAGTAATTTTTTTTCTGACGTCATAACCAAAACTCAGAGTGGAAAGTCACAAATAACTCAACATGTTTTATAGGTATGTATATTTTTTCAAAGTGGTACCATGAAATTACGTTACGCATTCACATTAGTACTTATGGGAGTTCAATTGACCAATAAAAACTACACAAACACCACAATTGAATGGGAGAAGAAATGGTGGTGAATGGTTTGTGAAGCATCACATAAATATGTACCCAAAACCTAATTATATGTGTTGATTATAAAATAATAGTATATAAATCAATTAAAGAATAATAGAGGATGATGATAACCCGCATAAAACCTACAATTAAAAATATCTTTCTAACAATACAAATATGAAGCCTGAGATTTACATCACATTCCTCTCAAGAGATTACAAGGAGTTTAGAAATCCATAGAAATTGAGGAAGCCATAAATTTTCAAGAATCACATACCAATAATTAAAAAACATATAATTTGGCCTAGAAACGTCATATAATGTGTGTGAGGAGTGTTTTTATGAGAAAATACTACCAAATATCTACAAATGAAGACATGTGCCTAAGGGACAAGGTGACTATTCATGGATGGATTTTTCCTCATTTTTATCTTGTTAGTTGGCTAGACAAAACATGTGAAAATATATTTAAATTAGTTTTAGATGTGGGATATAAAGTTTTCTTTCCAATGGATGTAGAATAATCCCAATTGGAGGTCTGGGAACAGAGTTATGTCCCCAATGCATAAGGGTATTATAATCTCTCCCACCTAGAATTTCATCACACTATGGGAATATTTTGGGCCTCAAAATGGATGAATTTGGATTCATAAACATATAGAGAAATGTATCCCACAAAGTTTTACATTATTCCACCACGTTTAAACCTAAATATATGCATTATATATCCATAGTAATGATTGAATTCCACTTGTATTCTTAGGATCCTATATATTTTCGGACCCTTTTGCAAGAATTATATTGTGGGCTATATTAATAACCTCCACATGTAATGAAATCATCAATAGATGTTAATGTACCGTTTTTAATAGTGATAATAATTAAATTATTGAACCAAATATAAAGTGTAAATTTTTGTTATATATTTAATTTTCAATAAAACCCTAATTTAATACATTAGTGAAAGGTTTGAAATGAATAATGAATCCTTACATGATCATTTCCACAAATAATAGATGTCATGTTCTTTCAGACAACATTAATCATACATCCCCAAAAAATCGAAAAAATTGTTGGGTAAAAAATGCTTATCCAAATATAATCCAAATTCATGGAAATTGTGGATGATAGAGTGGCTCAAAACAAATACAGTACATAAAAAGAGGCGATATAATAAGAGATCAAGATGCTGAAATTAAACAGAAACAATTATTGAAATAAAACATATGTTTGATTGAAAAGGATAATAAATAAATATATTATACCACATTGTGAGTGGTAAAGGTGAACTAAAAAAAATAAAAACACTCAAACACTAATAGGACTGAACTAGGACATTGTATGTAAATTTCAAATATAACAGATACTACCGTTAAAGTTGAATGAATGAATGAAAAAAATAATGAACATATGATTTACGTGCTTCAATACCGAAGGGACCGACATGTATGATAAGAACACCACCCACACATATATTTTGTTCATGCTCAAAAAAATCAAATTTATAGTAGAGGTGGACAATGAAATGTCAACAGAAGCATAACGATATAGATGTTATAATCAAGAATCATGGAAATAAAGAAAATGTAATGAACTTATAGTGATTATTTCTAAATATTCTAGTTGTACTAATCTTTTAATGGATTCACTGGAGAACTGTATTGATTCATTGTACTCACTGAGGATCTTAGGTTCCAAGAGGTAGTTTCTAGGTCTAGATCATGTTCAATTGGGTGCTTTGCCTCATGTATTCTAGGTTGAAGAACATTTTCCTTGATGCTCTGCAAGAAACGGTATTTAAGTAGTGTAATGCAGATATCAACTAGAATAGAGATTTACCCTCAAGGAATAGAGAACACATTAGTAGGGTTCAATAGGAAAAGAAGAGATCAAGCACGCCAAAATAGGGAGACGGATAAACAAAACTCTATCATCGATTGAAACATGGGGTTGTGGGGGGTCTTTAATTCCCCTTAACAATTCGGGAAAAAATGTTACAAAAATATAACCAAATTTTACCATAATCCACCCACAAAACAAAACTGCAGGTTACATATCACATAATTTAAAATAGGTGGATGACTAGGATGAAAGGGGTTGAAAAATAATCAATGTATAGTGATAAAAACCACATGGATCACTAGTGTGACGAGAAAGGATAAGGCGTACCATGCCAAGAGAGAATCCCAACAGAACATCTCCGTATGAGAAGGGAAAATCCCCAACACATAAATATATTGAAAATATTAAAATAAATATAAAACATTTTTTCATGTAGGTAGTTGAAAATAAATAATTAAATAATTTTAAGTTTAATAACATGTTCAATTTAATATGACAAAAATAAATACCATAATTCACAGTGTAAATGTTGATATGAAGTGGGGATGACCATGGGTGAGGCCCGATATGTATGAACATGAATTATGGTTCAGAATAACTGCGATAACATCATAGAATCAATTATATAAATATGGGAAGTTGTACACCTTGTAATTGGAAATCAGCATTAGTGGTCACAAACCCATAAAAATCATAAAATTCCCCTCCCGCACCACATCCCCCCTCCTCCTACAATCACTCCCCCTCCACCTGAAAACCCCATACCATCACAAACCCACCTCCCCACCCCCCTGAAATTGCTCCTCCGATCAGCTCTGAAAACTCAACCTTCATGAACCATCCTCCTCATCACGAACCAGAGTCCCACCACCTACCAAAACCATTACTACTACCACCCATCACAAACCATATTTAGAATTGAACCCATAGAGGCTTCCACCCATCACAAATCACATCCATCACCAATCACGAACCATACCTGATGACACATGAGGAGCCATAAGGTTCGCGACCTCCCATCAACCACATCACCCCTCACTCCACTAACAAGTAATAAAACCACTACCAGGGCCTATGATACCCCCATCCTACATCCCAGTCCTCTCCCCTAACCCTCACCACACCCTTTCCGCTGACCCCTCTCTGTAAGTATCTATGACATGGGTGATGTTGTCACCACTTCCCAATTTTATCCAAAATTTTTCATGGTGTGTGAGGTAAACCCTCTTATTTTTTATTCCATTCAAACACTGTTTATTTTGATTTTTATAATTACACAGATAGCTAATGTAATGAATTGTTATAAAAAAATTAAAATGAGGAAATTGAAATTCAGTTGTAGTTTATGAAAATATTTTATTGTATTTTTTGTCAATGTTGTTTAAGGTATGGATTACCCTACATCATAATTTGAGACATAATTTCATACCCATTATAGATTACTTTTCCATATATTCTAGCGAACATCATTTATTTCATAAAAGAATATTGGAATTATGGCCTTGGATTCTCATCTCACATACAACTTCTACAATGTGCAACCTCTTACGGAACTATGTTTATCACAACATTGGTAAGCCCATTTCTTATGATTACAATACTCACCCTATTCTATTGTATATTAATTCTATATTTCACAATATTAAACTATAATAGCACTGTAATAATAATGGTCAAACTGATTTGATGTTATAAAAGACATCAAATACACTCGCATGGATAAAATCATATTTTTTAGCGTGCTTCATCTATTTGTTGAAGACTCATGATATCATTTGATATCCCACATGAATGCAACAAGAACTAACATTTATTACTATGAAATATTTCTACACTCTCCATATATTTAAAAATGCTCAATAGAATGCCATTATTTTATCATGTTAACACTATGTAGATAGTTTCATTCACATATATCTACATAGTATTCCCTCTCTTAGATTCTACTAATCCTTAAGATTGAATCACAATAGCACTGTGAAATTTGTTTTATTGAAAAAAATTATCTTGAACTCCATTTGTACATATTTATATTATTCTAAATTCATCTCAATGTCCACTACCTCATTCATTTGGGACTACTTCAGGTCACCTTTTACATGATCTAATAATATTATTTTATATTCAACAGTCATTTAATCCACATTATATTTCTCTTAACATTTTTTATGCACATGCGTTTCGAAGAAAACATATATTTCCAATACATAATAGAATGAAACCCCATTTAATAATTTATATTTATTTGGAATTGTGGAAATAAAGTGAAAACACACACACATGGACCCATGGAATGTCAAACATATGACCTCCTAGATTGCCAATCAATGATAAAAACTTTTAAAAATGATGATAATTATATTATTATTATTTATCAAAAAATTTAATGGATATATTCAAAACAAAATTCGATGATTATGATAATAACAACAATCATTATATTTTTTTGAAAATGATGATAAATATTTTTAAGTCATTTTATTTTAATTTATTACTATGATAATGATTATAATTACTAATATTTATCATATACTATGATGAATATATTTAAAATCCATTTTAAAACTCATTTTATTGATAATGAAAATTCTAATGATGATAAATATTATAATTGTACGATTTTAATTTTAAATTTTCAATCAATTTTTATTTATGACTATAATATTTATTATGATATGATTCATTATCCAAATATTTTTATTATATTATTATGATTAAACTACAATTATGTTGATCATCTTACCAATAATCTACTTTTTTAAACTTTAAAATAGTTAAATAAATTAAATTTCTATATGAACTAACCCACAATTTTTATTTCACATTATTCATGAAAAATAAAATTCCACATTTTCTATCATGTAATCTATAATTGTTTTCATCAAAATAATTGTAAATCTATAAAAAACCCTCCAAAAATATAATTTAAATAATAAAATGTTTATTAAACCAAATAATTTATTATAAATCAAAAATTCCTAACACATTATAATAAATTTTATATATTTACACACTAACAAATCAACTAATGTTTAATAAAATAATTTTATGTAGTATATTATTTTTTATAAAAAAGTTTATAAAATAACTATACGTTATATAATAATATATATTTTTAGGATTTTTTTCAATTTATTTTTTTCTTGTCCTCCATTTCTTTATACGAGGCTCATTACAAAATATTTAGCCATGTAAAAAATAGTAATTTATAAAATAATTTGTATAAATATTTAAATATAACATAAAATGTGATGACTGTGGCATTTGTGAATTTTTTTACTATTTTGGATGACTATGAATTAAATTCCACATTCAATTGGTTAGCCTTTATTTTATATTTATTTCTTGAAATGAAAATTTAACAATTCCTGTAATATGAAGTCTTGTGTAAATGTTACTTCTGGTTATGCAAACTTGAATTGGATAAGATTTGGATTAATCTTCCAAATCAAACATATATATATAATATTTTTAGGGTATTATGAAATTTATTGATTTCACCATAGTATTTCAATATGGCTATATTATTTTTCCATGTATAAAATTCAAAAACAGATATAAATTCACATGAAATATTGTGGGGGATCACCTATTCTTGAACGATTTTCTAAATAATTATTACAGTTTGACTCATCATGGGTAAGAATATATTCATTTTAGTCATACTAAAATAGTTTATATGGATGTTTATTTGAGGAATATTGATTGGATTCATGAATATCATTCTAAAATGGTACATGGGTTGGCTTCTGAAGGTATTGACTTTTGGAATGTTGAGAATAGTGAGATCAATATGTGATATGGTAAAGATCGTGATTCATTGAGGTTTAATGAAGTACTTGATGATTCAAAAACTGATATCTTTCTTGGTGTACTAATTATAGTAAATTTTAATTTATCTTAGTGTCTTTTCTTTTGAAGACATTGAATCAATGGTGAGATAATTCAAGAAACATATTGTTGGTTTTATTGATAAATTTAAT
This sequence comes from Viscum album, assembly GCA_963277665.1. Classification (NCBI taxonomy): domain Eukaryota; kingdom Viridiplantae; phylum Streptophyta; class Magnoliopsida; order Santalales; family Viscaceae; genus Viscum; species Viscum album. The sequence continues at coordinate 299,487,695 of OY728128.1, forward strand.
TCATACGGATGCTAAGATTCCTGGATTGTATTACCATTTTCATAATTTGATAGAGAACATAGGTTTCACATATGAGACTCTTCATGGATTTTTAAAAACTATATATTTTTAGAAAGGAAACATCCCATTTGGATAATTGTATTGTTCGTGACTTTTATAGATTGAAATATAATGGGGGAAATTAGACTCATCAAAGACATACTAGGAAATAGGGGATGCAAGTTTCTGTAAAATAAATATTTTACATTCCACTGAAAAAGATTTTTATAAGATCATGTGTTTCATATAATGATTCAAAATCAATGATATGAAATATTGAAAGAAATAAAGAAAATGATATGATAACCAACCAGATAGAATCTCTTGCAGGGAAGGTTTTTGATAATAGACACACCAAATTTTTTAATGATAGTCGTAATTTACAATTGGGTATGGGAGAAAATGGTTTCAATACATTTAAATATGTGGTTGGTACATCTTATAGCACATTACTCGTGGTTCAGTTTACGTACAATCTTCCTCCATGGTATGTTATGAAACAACAATTTCTATTAATTTTCACTATTTTTAATACACCTAGAAGTCTTGGGGATTCGATATATGTTTATGTTCATCCATTGATTGATGAGTTGAATGAATTTTGGGGAGGTGGAGTGGAAACTTATGGATGTGAAATTAATAAAATGTTCAATCTATAGGTTGGTATATTGTGGATAATCAATGATTTCCCAAAAAATGAAAATTTTCTAGGTTGGAATATGAAAGGGGAATTTTGTTTCCCTTTTTAAAATAAAATTTATAATTATACATGTCTTAAAATTGTAAAAAATGGGTATACATGTGTCATAGATATTTTTTTCTCCCATAGTGCATGTTCTAAAAGGATAGAGTGGAATTTGATGGTTCTAGAAAATTCCACCCAACACCAAAGGTAAGGACAAGAGTAGACAGATTATTACAGATTGGGGAAGAAAACATCAACATAGTATATCAATATCAGGATTCAGTGGATCATCCAATACCCAACATCCATGGTTCTGGTAGGTAGCTTAGTCATTATTGGAGGAATAAAAGTATTATTTAATATCCCTTACTTGAAAACTAACATAATAATTCATAATCTGGATGTCATGCACATTGAATTTTTTTCACAATAATATATTATGGGACATTTTTTGTTTCTGTGGAGAATCAATGTACCATGTCAATAAACCTTTTGATTTATAAGAAATAGGTATAAGGAAAAAATATCATTTACAATTTGGTGAAGGAAATAAGGCATACATGGCTACTGTAGAGTATACGATGAGTAAAAAAGATAAAGAGATATTTATTTCCATTTTGAATATTATCATGTTTCCTGATGGTTACTCTTATAATATTTCAATGTGTGTTAATTTTAAGAGCGTGAAATTTCAAGGGTTGAATGGTTATAAAAATCACATAATACTTAAATAGTTGTTTCCATCCACATTTTGTGATTTTTTATCAACCAATTTTGTTCAACTATTGATTTATATGAGTAATATTTTTATACATCTTTGTTTATGAAATAAATTAATAAGTGATTTAAAAAAATCTAGAAAAAATTATAATTACAAATTTTCAAGTGAAGAAACTATTTCCACCCTCAATTTTCAATTTAACGGTTAACTTGATAGTGCACCGAATCGAAAAATAACGACGGCTCATCCAGTGTAGTTCAGGTGGACATAGCCTATAGAGTGGTTTCTGAATATAATGAAATGATTCATATGTGATAGTGCTCATCACTAGAAATAAATAGCCAATAGTTCTTTGATGGTTGAGTGTACTAATTTTTGTGCAGGATATATTGTGGATGTTGAAACAAAATTAGGTTATCCATCTCTAATTCATGATGGTCTAATTAGATAAGTAATTATATTTGATATAGAAAAAATTTAATGGGTACAACATCATCGATAAATCTTGTTCAACACTCTATCAGTTGCACCGTTGATGTAGTATGTTTCATATAACTTAAATTTTTTAATATTTATATATTATAATTTCATATATAATGTTGATCATTTAATCATGGAGTTATTATTTGTTGGAAACACATTAATGAGATAAAATAATAGATGTATTGTGTGAGGTATTATGAAATTCAACAGTCTCATTATGCATTATATCATTATTTTTTCAATGATTTTTTATATATAAATGGATTTTAATTATGATTGAGGTATAATACTAATTTATTTTTACATAACATTTTGTTCAATTTTGTGAAATATATTGGTCCATACCAATAGGTGTTAAGTGACCCTTTATTAACTGAATAATTTGACCAAAATGAAGAGGGTCCATCTATAACAGCTCATCATTACAGAGATTTAGATGCTAATGGATTTTTATTTACATTAAATAAGTTGATGAAAAATGATCAATATAAAATAGTGTCATTGGTGGTCCATCAATCAATTCTAGTTATTACTCTGCTCAATGGAATGCATAATTGATTTTCTAGAAACACATGAATAGAAATACATATTATTAAAATGTAATTAGGTTGATTTTTTTTATAGAAATAATGTATATCAATATTTGTTTACATTGGTGAATTTTATCAATATGTTATTCAGATATGAACGAGTTAGTAATGAACAAATCATTTTTACATTCCAAGATGTACAAGATTTCAATGTTACCTTTCCATCTAATCAGAATTGGAACGTAATTGTGAAAATGTCAAGGAGAGTCGTGTCTTTAATTGAATGAGATGCACCAGAGACTCTTTCCTTTGGTGTTCAATAGCTTGACCAACACGATATATTTTAGCATGATGAAGCACACCTAGGAATTAAAGTAAATATGACGGGTTCCGGTCACAATAGACATGTTGTAGAAAACAGTGTCTGAAATTAATTTTTTATGATGGTTTGTTAATTTTTTTCTTACGGGAACGCTTCCAGTGGAATATTGTTTATCTAGGTTTTAACAAATTCTTTTACTATGGTATTAACTACCTGTTTCAGATAACCAAAAAAAATTAATATTAATAAAATTTAATAAAATAATATTATTAAAAATAAAATAATAGTAAATAAAAAATCATGAAATTAATAAAATTATTAAAAATAATAATAAAATAATAAAAATTTAATAAAATTTATAAAATAAAAAAATTGTCAAATTGTAAAATAATAAATTAATAAAAACAAAATATTTGAAATAATAATAATATAATGATAATAATAATAATAATAATAACAATCTAATAAATAATAAAAAACATATAAAATAAAAAAACACAATATTTGAAAAAATATAAAAAACACACTATATTGAAATGTAAATATGTGGAATAATAAAGAATATTTTAAAAATTTGCCTTCAAATGCTTATCAGAAAATCTAAATAGTTCACTAAGAGAGAGGGTGAAGTGGAGGAGTTTTTATAGGGAACTCGATCCCTAAACCATGACTTAGAGATCACATATACACTATCACCTACTCATGTTGTTGCTACTACGATCAACACAAATCCTCTTACTGTAGTTGCGATCGACAGATCTGTTCTTTCTCCCTATGCATGGTCTCTATAAGCTCACCCTGAAATCGCAGATTCTCATCATTCTATGTAGTAGATGAGTATAACTCTCTATGAGCTATTCGTGAGATGCACATCGACATCACAACAGTTCCATAATAACTCCTTGGCATTAATCGACTGTTGATACCAACAACTCGGCATTTCTTGAAGCATACTCGGTCACCTTCATCCACTATGCATCATCAAATTCAAATGTACTAGAGTTCTGATCCTCAGTCTCAAACTAACTCTCATAATTCTTCTAAGACTTCATAGCATTAAATGACTCCTTCAATTTCAATTTAAAATTAAAATTCTAAAAATATTATTTGTAGTTAAATTTAAAACTCAAAAAGAAATTTTACTGACCACAATATGACATTAGAGATAAGGTCTAATATCTTCAGTCATAGGATCATTATACATCCTCCTATAAATTTGGACCTCCATAATATCAGGTTCTTCGAAAACCTATATGAGTATGAAATAAATAGTTTACATGTTAAGAAATATATATTATTAAAAAAATACAAACCAAATTTAATATATGTGTACAAAATATTGTACAACCATCCTGAGACAAAACCTCATGTCTTTCAACGTTCTTTTAACCTAATGATTATCTCAAATGAAAGGTATCTCCAATTTATTATGAACATAATTCGTCCCAAAAATGATATGAGATATTATCTGATTAGAGGACACAACAAGATTGGTTAAAATATTTGATTCACACTTTCTGCATTGTTATCCTCCTTTTATTGTGCAACAATTGATGGAAACACTGATATATACCACCCTCCCATGCCACCCAGATAGAGTCCCACATGCTATCATCATCATCATACCATAAAACTTACAAATAATTACTAATATCAAGTAATTAATTAAATATATTTCAATTTTACTGATATTTATTTACGTATGATCCAATGATCGAACATGTGCTACTAAACATCAATTTGAATCTGATCCCATGTATCCCATGCTCCAGAAAAATAATTCTAAAAGATAGATAATCCCTGTCCAAAAACTATACATTATAAACTAGGAAAAAATAGAACAAATAATAAAATAATTAATATATAAATAAATGAATGAAAATTAAATACTACTAACTAAAATAAACAACTCAACATACCTATGCATGGGTGAATCTAAATGAATTCATGGACATCACTTGGAGATAGGGTCGAGAATCATCAATCTATCAAGATTACAACCCCTCTAAGACATCATATTGTTTCCAGTAGAATGAGGGTAAGAATATTTAACATCAGGATCGTCATCAGGTACTACAAAAATATCTAACTCACTAATTAGATCCAATAAATATTCAATAGTCATATAGAACATGAAATTATTTTTATAAAAAAATAATTCAAAACAATAATTATATGTAGATATATATTATTTATGATTATAACCAGTATTTAATTGTGTCAATATTCATCTTCATATTTGTATATGATAGTGTCAATCTCTTCATATTTTCCCTCAGTATTATCAATTTCAATGGAGGATTCATCTTAATGCTCTCTTTCTATTTAAAATCCATTTGTTACATAAACATCATGATTACCTCCATCGACCCATAACTGTGGGGGTTCATTATCGATATTCTTATCTCTTCATAGAAAATATTGATTTTTTGTTGTCTCTAAAAAAATATCAATTCCTTTGACTTCATGAGAACCTCATTCACATTGGATAAATTGATTTTTACAAGATTTCATTTTTATTATGCTCCACCAATCGGTCAGCTCTCTTAAACCATAATAATAATTTCCACAATAAATTTTATTTTCCTTATTATCCAATAAAAATGTTTTATTTACTTCAATAATATTTTTTTTACTTAATATTAATGATTGTGTGTAATATATGAACACATAATCTCTTATTAGTGTCCATCAAATAACATGTAAACTACATTAAATAATTTTTTCCCAGATAACATAGGTCAATCATTTCATCCAACATGCTGTAAAAATAATCTTCAATTTATCTATAATGAGATCCTTATAAGAAAACACCACTATTTATTTTTTTCCCTATATGCATATGCTTGAAATAAAAACCATTCACCACATATTCATTGTAATATCTATCAATTTTTGATGTTTAGTTACACAATACACACAATCAATTATAAATTTTATTAGTATGTTGAGATAGCTGAATATTTTAAAAAAAATGTCAATAATAAAAGTGATAAATTGATTTTATATGTTAAACCATAAACAATATACTTTATCATTTTTTGAAACCAGTTAGAAAAAATATTTTGTCGACGTTCTTCAACAGCAGCTACTGTAATTTGTGGAAGAAATTCTATGATATTATTATCATATAATATAAAAATAATATAATACTAAATTATATAACAAAAAATATATAATAAATTATATTGGTAGTCGTAGTTAAAATGGTGTAATTTCTTCTCAGGTGACTTGAATATATGTACCATCTCGGTGATGTTCATTGTCTAAAATCCAATGTTCATGAAATCTACCAAAGCCATGTTCAATATCATCTAAAAGAAATAATTTATTACTCATTTAATCATTTTAATTTCCCTTATTTTGGCCCATGAGGTTATCTTTTGATTTATATTATGATTTAAAATAATGATTGAAGAAGAAAGAAATTTCCTCCTACAAACATGCTTCATCAATTTTTCCTTCAAATGATATTTTGTTACATACCTTTTTCTTAAATTTCTACATGCTTCTCTCGAATGGGTGAATTCCTTGGAACTATACCAGACCACCATATTTTTTTGAAGTGGGGAATTTTATATCAAATTTTCCATTGAATCAAATAAATCCATAGGTTTTTTTTTCAATTTAAATAAAATCAAAACAACATATTATTATATTATACTTAGTGAATCATAGTCTATTGTCGCTAAAAAAATTTCTTGGAAAAAATATGATATTTATATCAGAGAATCCAAAATAATAGAACTCAACAAAATATCATATCATATTAGAAGAATTATTTCTACTATAACATGTAAATCATGACTTTTAAATCTAATGATATGAACATTTCTGATACATCGAGTGAAATAGGAAACATAACCATCTAGAAAAATCCAAATTTAAATTCATTGGAAAAATAATATATGATATTCTTTGGAAACTATATATACCACTTTTAGCTTAATAACATTGGTGGTCTAGAATTTTTAAATAGTTCATGTTCTAGTCGTCTACAAATTTGGGAAAGATCTAATTATGAATTTACAACATATTTGTTCTTACTATGTATTTTAAAAATTGTTTAAAATATATTATCAAAATAGTTCTTCTCAATATGGATGACATCCAACATATGATTGATCAAAAAATCAAACCAATTTTGTATATCCCAAAAAATTCTCCTCCTTATCTGATTGTGTTCTTTTGTAAATCTATCAATTTTTTTGGTTTTTAGTCAGTCCAAAGGTAATGGTAGGTAATAAAGTGAAAATAGACTCTAAATCAATTTATGAGATCATTTTTGGTGGTCTATCTCTTTCAATTATACATTTCTTTGAAATGATTTTGGTTTCCCTAAGAAGGATGATGTTTGGAAGAAATATTTTATGAAAGTAGAAAAATGATGTTTTGTCGTTGATGAGCATAAATTCATTAATGTGTGTCATATAAAACATAAAAACATTTTGGTCCCTGTGTACTCTAACTAGATAACATGCCATATGTTGGGAAGTCAATCATAGTCCACATCAATATAGAATTCATTAAGAATTTTTTTTCGAAAGATCATCATATATACTGACCCCATTACTCCACAATAAAACTAAATCATTAATAAATTTCTTCAAATAAAGATCAATATACTTTTCTGGATGTCCTGGAATTAATAAGGTAAAAAAGATATATATCTCTTTTATCAATATCAAAGTAGGTAAATTGTAAAATTTACAAATATGGGCCAATAATAATATTGAATACCATAAAAATAAAAAGGACAGAAAATATTTAAATAAATACCCCATCACACATTTTGAGATTCAGAAGAAAAATATAGATATACATTATCAAAATGTTTCCATGAAACATCATCTATTGGAAGATTTAATTTTTACTGGTAGAAATAATGGTTTTGTGACATAACACAAATGATGTTGTGTACTAAGACATAAATAAATGTTGCAATATGGAGGTATGTGTGGAAAATGTCAACTATTTAACAAAAATCGGTCCAAAAATCCCAAGTTGGGAATCATTGTACCTTTATTTTTCACATGTAAGACAAATAAATAATGATTTATTTTCATGAAAATATAATATTAAATCATTTGACCATGCATGAATCTTCTGATAACCAAGATCCAAATTATGAACTATCCTCTTTCTCTCATAGAAATTTATAGTTAATACATTTCTTTGAGGTTATAGTACTTTAAAAAAAGAGAATATATGATCAAAACAGCTATTTTACATTCAATTTTATTGATTTAATAGCAATAAATTTTCCAACTACATCAAATTTACGTACCTTGCAAGAAATATATAAGGAATCCTCATCAGAGATCAAAAAACATACAATTTGGATGGTCCCAACTTGGGAGTCAAATAAATTTCTTCCTTAGTTTCAGTTTGTTGAAAAGAAGAACCAGAAACATTGTGTAAAAAAATCTAAACTCTAATAGATCTAGAACAAAATTATTAGTATCTTCTTCTGAACTATGTTAACTATGTTTACACAAAAAAACATAATCTTTTCGAAAACAATAATGCATTATATAATCCACAATATTTTCAAATGTGTTAAACCTCCTCAGATCACATTAATTACATGTACACTTAATTTTCCTTTTAAAAAAAATCTATTTTTTGATGAGGAAAATGATAAATAACATCAATGTCGTCAATATAGGCTGGATTCATACCCACACCATATGTATTCCTATAAGGATTTATCCAATCATGATCATGTAATAAATACTATTGTGGACTTTCTTTATTTCATGTTTCTCTAAAAACAATAAAATAAATTTGTTTGTCATGATAAATTTGATAAAAGAAAAGCATTATCCAAAAATGAGTAAAAAAAATAATAAATTAGAATTGACAAATAGATATTATAAATATTTTTTATTTACCACATTTTTTTACTTATTACCAATGCTTTTTACTAATTATCATTATATTTAGCATATAATAGTGATTTAATGTTCAGGTATAATAATCCTTACCAATTACCACTAATTTTTACAAATTTTTTTATCAATACTAATTTTTTATAATAATAATGATGTACTATTATTTTTTACTAATTAATATTAATTTTTCACTAGTTAAAACTTAATATTTCTAAAAATGTATAAAAAATCTATATTAAAATCATCAGATAATGAAATCTATTTTTTCCAAACATGTCCTTTTTTTGCACTAATTTACTTTAGTTATTACTAATTATTACTAATTAAATATAATTGAAACTAATTACAATTAATTTAAACTAATTATGTCTAATTTTTACTAAGTACACCTAATTTTTACTATTTATCGCTAATTTTAATTAATTACAATTAATTTTAAATAATTATCACTAATTATTACTAATTATATCTAATTGTTTCAAATTATTACTAATTATTGTAATTTATTACTTATTATTACTAATTACCACTAATTATTACTATGTTATACTAATTACCACTAATTATTACTAGTTATTAATAAATATTTATAATTACCAATAATTAATAGTATTTACCACTGAATATAACTAATCGCCACTAATTACCACTAATTGCCACGAATTGGAACTAAGTTTCTCAAATTACTAGTAATTTCAACTAATTACTCATAATTTTTTTTACTAATAACCATTAATTATTAATAATTATTACAAATTAGCACTAGTTACAGCTAATTATTACTAATTACCACTAATTACAACTAAATACCACTAGGCCATTCTAATTACCACTAATTACCACAATGTTTTACCAATTACCAGTAATTACCACTATTTATGACTAATTACCAGCAATCACTAGCAATTTTACATAATTATTACTAATTATTACTAATTACCCTATATTTTTACTAATTACCACTAATTGCTATTTTTTTTACAAATTACAACAAATTATAACTTATATTTTCCAATTACCATTAATGACCACAATTTTTTTGTAGTTACCACTAATTACCACTAATTATTACTAATTGTTACTAATTAGTACAAATTATTACTAATTAGGACTACTTACCTCTAATTAAAACTTATTAATACTAATTACTACTAATTATTATTAATTATTACTAATTATTACTATTCCTTACAAATTACAATTAATTATTATTATTTTTACTAATTATCATTAATTTTTTCAAATAATTTCTAATTATCACCAATTGTCACTAATTGTTTCGAATTATAACTAATTACCAAAAATTATTACTATTTTGGACATATTTTTACTACTTATTACTACTTATTACTAATTACTTCAAACTATTAATATTTTTTTATTAATTACCACTAACTATTAGTAATAATCACAAATTACCACTATTTTTAACTAATTATCACTAATTACCACTAATTCCTAATAATTATCACTAAATCCCACTATATTTTACTAATTATCACCAATTAAAACTAATTATTCATTTTTATTAGTAATCATCCCAAATTATTACTAATTATTAAAAATTACCACTAATCACTACTATTAATTACTAATTAACACTGATTATTACAAATTAATTCAATTTTTTTCTAATTATTGTTAAATTTTAGTAATTACCATTAATTTTTACTAATTACTACTTCTCTTAAGTAATTAATACTAATGTTTACTAATTTTTACTAATTATTACAAATTACTAGTAAATATTACTAAATACTGAAAATTATCACTTTTTAATTCTATTTTTTGAGTCACAAACATTTTTTACTAATTACTATAAATTATTACAAATTAACTCTAATTAATACTAATTACCTCTATTTTTTTACTAATTACCATTAATTTTTACTAATTACAGTTAATCTTTAATGATTACTACTTATTTTAACAAATTACCACTAATGATTACTAATTTCTGTAAGTATTACTAATTACTATTAATTATTACTAATAACTGCTAATTATAACTTATTATTACTATTTCTTATAGCATAAGACAATTTTTTAATAAATAATACTAATAATTACTAATTACTAATAAATATTCCAAATTACTACCAATTTTTAATAATTACCACTAATTTTTAATAATTATTTTGAATTATCGCTATTTTAACTAATTCCCACTAATTAGCACTAATTGCTGTTATTTTTTTACTAATTGTCGTTAATTATTATGAATTACGGCTAATTTTTTTAAATTGCTCTAATTTTCACAAATTACTGCTAATTATTACTAATTACTGCTAATTACCACTAATTATCACAAATTATTACTAATTTTTATTAATTTATAACAATTTATACTATTTAAAGATAATTTTTTATAAACATGTAGATTTATTGCTATTTTTTACTAAATATCACTAATTAATAACAATTTCCATTTTTACTCATTATCGTTAATTATTACTAATTATAAAAAATTATAGCCTATTACCACTAATTAAAAATAATTTCTGTAAATTAAAAATATTTACATGTTAATTACATACATTACTACAAATTAAATCAAATTATTACTAATTTAAAAAATTACCGCTAAATATAAATAACTACTAGTAAATATAAATAATTACTTCTAATAGACTATAATTACACAAAATAATAATTTTAAAATCCAAAAAAATAAAATAAAAATTTATAACATTACATAAATTCCTAAAAAAGAAGCTTCTATGCGCAGCAAACATCAAAATTTCATTCCCCTTAAAATTTATACCTCAACTTGGAGTGAAAACTAAAGAAATAATAGGTGAAATGGGGAATTGAGAGAAAAAAATCAAGGGGTATATAAAGGTTAGATTGGTAGTGACGGGAACCCAGTCGCAAAAAGTTCCTGTAATAAATTCTTGATTTGGTGGTAAAATAACTAATTGTGGTGGACCCATCACAAATACTCACCTGTTGACAGAGTATTTTCCACATGTGAATGATCCCTTCGCAATTACCTTTACATGACCAATAGTATTTGTGACATGACTTCATTCACATCACAGAAAAATATTCTCGTGTTTTGGTATGAAGGAAAACCCACTGTATTTGGGACAGATTTGTTTACCCATCACAAATACATGTTTATTTAATAGTATTTGCGATGGGATTAAAATCCCATCTCAAATAGACTTTTAGAAGGTACTATTTGCGATGACCATATGGCTCGTCGGAAAAGATCATTTTTCCCATAGTGAAGATATTCATTAGGATGAAGAGATTGTTGAAGGAGAAACAATTGATTTCCATGTTCAATGAATGTTATGATTTCTTTCCCTCTTTTTGGTTCAAAACCTATTTTTTAACATTATATGTATTGTTTAACTATTTTTTTTATATTTATTGTCTCCTTTTTGATATATAAATTCATGAAAAATGAAACGAATTTGAGTAAAAATAATTACATGAATTATTTTTTATGAAAATATAAATAAAATTCAGAAAATATTTATATAATAAAACACATAAAACCATAAAATATGCCTAAATTATGATAAGAAAATAATAACACAAATTTGTTAACCGTAACCCCCTCCCCAATTGAATGACTACTCCATTCGATTTAATTTCATTCCATAAAAAGTTTCACAAAGATTTCATTTCATCAAATGTATGAGGCCTGGGTCATCAAATGTTAATTGGAATGAATTATTTGAACCATAAACTTACTATTGTGACACATTTTTAGTTTTGATTTAAAATTGTTAGTCATTCCCATTTTTTCTCACAGATAAATAATTGATATTAAAAATTATTTCATATAATAATAATGATAAATTATTCTTTTTTCATTTATTATTAATTTTGTTTTAAATGTAGCTAATTGTTTCAATATGATTCTCATTATTTATCAATTTTTTAATCATATTTCATAAAAATATTTTAGAAATATTCATATTTTGAATTTCAAATATGAAGTAGATATTTTTGGGTAATAATGATGTTTCCTGATGTGTTTATTTTCATTTCTCCCTTTTTGAGTGGTACTAAATATCTATATTTTTCTATCCCATCCTTAATAAATTATTTCAAATACTTTCCACTTTTTCCTTTACTTCATGACTTGTTATATTCTATAACTTCTCTTACCATAGAATGTTGTTTCATTTCATAAATTTTATTTTAATTTTTTTTTCATATATTAACTCATTGTTCAAATTTTTTGGAGCTTATTCCATTATATCATCTTAATCTTTCATTATATACATCTCTTTGCTATTGTTTTCCTACTGTTGTCTCTACTTGTTACTCATGTTGGACTTTTGTTTCGTTCATATCATTGATGCTGATTTCCCCCAACTGTTGTAATGTTTTCCCCATTAATATTGTTATATTAGGTCACTATTTATATCACATCCATCCCTCTATCATTACAGATCAATATGCATGTAACTTTTCAACTTAACATCAAACCCTAAAAGGTGACAGTGATACTACATATCAATCTCTCTATGATATCATATACGGAGATTTCTATACATGACTCCTTTTTCATTCAACTTATATGGAAATGTAATAGGTAATAAATACTTTCCTTACTAATTATTTCCATAACTGCAAACATGTATGGGGAACAAGTACTAGATCTACATCATTCTGCAGAGCCATTTGCATCTATGGTTCATGGAATATATGAATGTAAATGTGTTTTTATTTTTTTAATTAATCATTAAACATATATATATTCACATCTATCTAATTATGTAAGAAATTATCTTCTAGAGGAGTATACTTAACCACTTCTTCCTCTCGTTGGAGAGTCCTGGGTCATGGTATTTAATAATGAAATTCCAGCTGAATATGTGAAAAATCATTTGACGAGAAATAACATCCTCTAGGAGTGGGTTCTCTGTATTGATTCTCTTGTTGGGTCATTTCATGCCCAACCATCACAGGTTTTCATTGACTTCACATGACTGTGACTCATTCCCCTAGGATATATTATATCAACTATAGAGGGAAGTTCAGGAAAGATATTGATTTTAGTTTCTTAGTTATGTTTAAGAAATACTAACATTAGTATCTATATTTTTCTTAAATAGAATAATCAAAGAGTGTCCCCCCAAAGATTCTTGACCAGTGTGTATGTAAAAATTCTGTAAAATATGGAAATATCAGAAATGGAGAATCCAGAGGGAGCATCGAGTACCAAATGTCGGTGCCCTAGACAATCTAGAAAAAGTCCCAATAGGCGTTCTACAATCTCAGTTGCATGAGTTAGTTGTATATTTCCCCACCAATGTTGTAGCAACGAGTCAATTTATATTTGGATTTTTTATTTCTATTAACAAGTTTATTTTTACAAGTTTTAAATTTGAAATAATTTAATATAGGTGGTGGCATCACATCATTTCGAAAATCGTGCATTGTGGGTACCACCTCATAGGCTAGGGACTCAGCATGTGTCCTTGATTCAACATGATTCATTTATTATTCATTTTTTAAATTTATTATTTAATATGGTTTTGTTTTATATATTTATATCTAATTGGTATAAAATTAAAAAAGAAAGGTGTACTGACTGACGAAATGTTGATGTGGTTGATAAATCAAGATAAAAATAATCTAGAGGTTGTAGCTCAAATAGTAAGTTCATGTAATAAATATCAATACATACATATATTTATATATACATCAATATTTATATCACTATATTACATATGCTCAATTTCAGGCCAACTTTTCAATGATACCAGAGGACTAGTGTTAAATTTCCATGTCAAGGGATGAGATAGTCCATCGAATTATTGGTCATGATGGACATGGCTATAGGATGACATATGGAATTGGGACTCTCCATTATATAGTCTAACATGATGAGGAAATATCTCTTATTATTTCTAGGATGACAGATATTGTGGAAAATTTAGTGGCATGATTGCGTTTTTTTGAGGAGGTAAATATATAGGTGTTAACTAAGGTTAGAGTGTTGTAGGAATGTATATGCCACGGGGATGGTGTAGGAGATTCAATGAAGTGGGTTTATATTGAATTTATTTCTTTATTTTTTTTTATTACATTCATTACTATTAAATTCATAATTTTTATTTGTTGTAGGACCTTACTACACCAGGTAGAGGTAGTTTCCATGGTCATGCATGATGCATCAGATTCAAGAGGTGTGTTTTTTATCTTTCTGGTTTCTTGTTCCAATTGACTATCTCTTTTTTTCAATATTTTTCTTAAAGTCAGAAATCACATTTATATTTTCATTAAAATAAAATGTGACCAAGTATGGAAATGAATAATAAATATTTCGGACTTCCAACAAACTTATCATCACACATCATAACATTCCTTATCCTCTTTTGATATTTTAATTATTTTTTATAGACGATCGCATGCATATAATGGTAATGGGATTAAAATTTTAATGAAAATTGTTTTTATAGGGATGGTAATTTTTTTACATCATCTGATATCAATTATGGTTGAGAGGGTTCTACTGTTTGGTATCTAATACTAGATGATTTTTTAGGTTCGAACATATATATGGTGAATAAAATAATTAATTATCTAGATTAGAAAACTATTCCACCAATTCATGAGAACTTCAATGCTTAATTCTATTCTGGGAAGTTATATTCCACTAATTAATTGAGCTTCTATAATTTGTAAAGCTATAAAACTGCTAAGCGTCAATATTGGTAGATTACACAAGGTTGGAGGCCCATTATTTCTCATGGATCATTGATTCAGCTAATGCATCTGATTGATGAGTAGGCATTCCACTTACTAGAAATTATGTTGGTTCAAAAAAAAAATTAATCTAGGAGGTTGGAGATAGGGGATCTTCAACCATGGGATATATGAATATCTAATATTTAAGTTATAATTTTATATTTGGACCTAAAAATCATGAAGGAGAAGATCAAGATATTATTCCACTATAGGATGTAAGACTTATTACTCCTTAGCATCAATTTCTCCAAGAACATGGAAATTATTATGTGTTTTGATTTCCCCTAACTATCCCTAATATGGGATTTTTTTATAATCCTGGAACTCACATTCTCTATGGAAGGTGTATTTGGAACTAATAGGTTATTAAATGATCACTCTTCTATTATAAAAATAATGCAATCCTGGAACTCAGTTAATCAATTAATTCCCAAAATAACATATAAATAATTCATATTAACAGCTACCAAGTCTAATATGTTCCCAAAGAATGCATTAAAAATATTTTTTCAAGCTCACTAGACACTTCCTTGTTATCTAATTCTATATACCTAGTATAATTTTTACTGTGAAAATAAACATACACTAAATATTTAGAGTCTATAGACTCTTGAATTCTCAACAAGAAATAACTAGATCTAGTTCACCAATAATTTCATCCAAACTCATGAACACACCAAAACCCCCATGGAGAATTCAGGATCCTTGAACCCAGAACACCAGCAAACATCCATAGATAAAAAAGTGGAAACAACTAGTCATCATATCTATGTCAAAATATATAGTATTTACTATAATTGTAATTATGCTTCTCCAATGAAATCATTCCATGACTTTTCTTTGATTTTATATCCCTTGAATGACGGATGAGTAATGACTTTCTAATTCATAGAATCCCCATAAGGTCTCATCATAGATGGCCTTGTATGGACCCTTATGAATTATTGTAGTAACCCATTTTTAGGGACATGACATGTGCCCCCAATATTCTATATTAATTCTACTCAAAATTTCGTTACAAATCATTATTTTTTCCACCAAATTTTATACATGCCCATTTACCACTGACCCACCACAATATAAATCATTTTTCTATACCCCTTACTTCTTAGTTTTTTCAAATTCATTACCTTATCATATTTTTTTCACCCATCATGATTGAAGATTCTTTTATGATTCCCACTTGTTTCCCTAGAAATAATCATTTTTTTCATGGGTGATCAATATCATGATCCCACCTAAAACCTAAAAATGATATAATTGATAGTATTCCATTGTCCAATGTCCAAAATTATATGTTCCCCAATATGATTGACTCTATGATTCTCGACAATTTATAATGATAATGAATGAAAATTACATTTTTAATACATCTACTCTAGATTTTATGTTTTACAGAGTTAATTATTATGATCTATGAACAAAAAAAGTTAGAATACATTCAACATTTATTCAAAATACAGATCAGGTGATAAATAATAGTTTAAATTTAGTGAAGGGTTAATTTACAAGTCCCTATGTTAAATATTCATAAAAAATATGTGATATATATGGATGATTCTTTAGAGGTGAGAAGATGAGAGGTAAAAAATTTATAACAATTTGTTCAGAAATGTAATTGGGTCATTCCAATATCATTAAATATTTACTAATGTGTTGGTTAGATTTTGGGATGAAGTGATATTGTGTTACATACGAATAATAATTCCTTAGCATGTGGTCTATCATATTTGTGAGTGGGGATACTTCTAGTTTTCAGACATAGACAGTGGTGTAAAAATTTAACAAGTTCATGAAACATTTTAAAGGGTCATTAAGAATACTTTATTTGAGTAATCCTTGTCGAAACATGTTACTATGAAACATTAGAAACACATTTAGTAATTATGTCCTTACTAAAAAATTTGATCAGTGTACAACCAATGATCTCTTCCCAATCAATTCATTACAAAATATTCAATGAAGCATGTGGACCACAATATTAATCACTTTGAATGATAAAAATCCAATTAATAAACTCTAATCCTAATTATACCACTACTATAACTGGTCAAACAATGATCATACACTATTTCTACCATGTACTAATCTCCCACAATATGGAAATATTCAACAAAAAATCACTTAGGAATACATGTTTCATTAAAAAAATTATGATTGTTATTGTATCATCAAAAATCCAAAAATACCATTATCAGTAGTAATATAGAGAGAATATAATTCAGTAAAACAAATTAGGTTGAATTAATTTCCCATCAACATCACTTTTTAGAATAATTAAGAAGGATCACTTTTTTAGCACTGATTTTTCATTAATAAACATATTCTTTCTTAGAACTTATTAAAAAAGGGATTTTAATATGCAACATAACATGATTTCATCCTCATTCTACACCTTTCCTCTAATATGGTGGATTTAATATTCCTAATTTCTAACCAATGTGGCAATGAAGATAATTATACAATTAATAAATTAAAAAATCATAAAGGGGGTTACCTTTAAAAGTTACTTTACTTGATAACATATGATGACTAAAATATATGAATGTGATGAGAATCACATTAGAAGATACAAGAACCTAGAGGGTTTTTATAGAAGTATAGTGTTGTTTTATACCCACAATATGATATTCCAATTCCCTAAAATTCTATCCGTGTAATGATTTAAGAGGACATATATTCTCAAAAAATTAATTCATTAGATGATGACGGTTCAAAATGTGGGTTTTGAGAGTAATAGTTGATACTGAGTTGAATTATCCATAAAATTTACAAAAAATAACATCATTTTTTTACCATGTCAGGATTTGTAATATCTTCTAATTTAATGTGGCTTATTTCAGCCCATAATTCCCTAAAATTGTAATTTTTTTCAAATTTATGGGGTAAAAGTTAGGTTTCTTCTTTAGTACCACTTTGAGTTATTTTATCCAGAATACGGATATGTTCAATTATCTTTCGTTTTGTGGAATCATTAGGTGCATATTTATTTATCACTATAGTTTTAAACCCCATCACTAAGCCAATTTCCCTTGAAAATTAGCATGCTAATAAGGAGCCATATCCTTTGAAGGGATCTATTAACTATTATCTATTATTTTAAAAGGCTTTTGGGAAATTTTCTATTGGTGGGATGGTGTCTTAGTCTAGTAAATTACTCAATATTTTACTCATAATTTAGCTAATCTTGGTTATGTTCTCAATATTTACTTCTTCATTCAACATAAGAAAATTTTCTATGGGATTAGTTGAGTTTTCATATTGTTTTATATCATCCACTCTTTTTCCCACCAAGTCTCCCCTACACCTAAATGTAGAGAATATCCTAAAAATTTCGAGGTATGTTCAATTTTCATTCGTAATGGAGTACCATAAGCCATATATGAATATTAAACACCCACATTACGCTCAATATGTAAAACTAATTGATCTAAAATAAATGAATGAGAATATAATTAATTAATTAAATAACTTGAAAATGTAAAGTATAGAGGAACATAACCTATCACAATAGAAGTCACAACTCTGGCATCAACAATGGGTTTCAATGCATTATACATACTATCTACCCCATTAAGGGGACCCTATGAAATAAGTCCCTTCTCAAAATACTACATTGAAATTACTCAGGACTAACTGAAACACACCCATAAATTCAACTAGACTAAAAAAACCCCAAAAAACTAAACTATATCAAATTCAACCCTATTATTCTCCTGATTTAGGGGAAAACAATTGGTAACATTATCCTCTATTCAAAATGACATATCTCTCATCATACGATTAAAAATGAGAAAAGTACATATGATTGATATGAAAATCTAGGAAAACATTATTCAAATCATATGTGATATATTGAAATGAATTCTGAATCAATATTATACTTAAATTAGTAGGAACAATTAAAATAACATTATCATGTTTATTACCATTTTTAAAAAAAATGGGAAACTCATGTGTGTAAGGGTCAAAACCTACCAAACAAGCTCCGACTAACATGAAATATGAGGAAAATTATATTTATTTCATTTAAAATATACTAGAATTATCGACATGTGAATCACATAACTGAATTACTCTGTATGTTTGAAAATGGAATTTATCCCTAAGATTTAGAGTTATGTGAAAAATCACATAAAATAGGTCAATATACTAAGAAACAAAATTGGATTGAAATTATATTTTTAGTGAATAATGAAAATGTTTTTTTGATCTGTATGAATCAATGAAACATTTATTAGATTCTCTTGTGACATGATATAATGGAAAACAGCAGGTAATGATGTCTTGTGTTATTAAAATGGCATATCCTTAGATATGGTGTCAAATATGAGAAAAAAACATCTGATTGACGTTCAAATCATAAAGAATACTCCTAAAATTATATGTGAAATATCAGAACCACCCTTGTCAAAAATATGTTTCCAAATTTTTTGGTACAATTAAAATTTCATTTTCACATATATTTCCATTTTTTAATAATGAGAAAATAATATGTGAAGGGGTAGAAACCAACCAAAAAATTTAAGAATTGTCATCAAATTTTAGGAAGAGAATATTTATGTTAATTAAAATTTTTAGGAATCACGGAAACATGGATTGGATAACTGAATTGATTAGTATGATTAAAAGTCATGTTTGTCTCTCATATTTGGAGTTAAGTTCAAATCCCATAAAATGGTGAGTACCAAGAAAACACAATTTGATTAAGATGAAATCATGGGATAATGATCACCAAGAATTGTTTTGTCTGAGATAATCAACTCCTCATCCATCGTATGCTAGTTTCACCTGATATGATGGGAAATTATGGGTAGCATTGTCTTGTTTTATAAAAATGCTGTATATCTTGTCAGAGGGTCAAAATGAGTAAATGACTTCTGATTAATTTTTGAGTCTAGAAGAAAATTCCTTGAAATCATATGTACTCTATTGGAATCAACCGTATGTCATTCTGATATCAGTATCGGTTAGTAAAATGAAAATTCCATTTTCACATTTATTATCATTTATGTAATAATGATAAAATCATATTTCCAGAGGTCAAAACTAACCAAAAGAGCTCTGATTGACATGAAATATTAGGAAGATGATATTTAAGTCTTTTAAAATCTATTTTAAGCATCGCCACACAAATCAGATGATTAAATTTCTTAGTATGATCCCAAGTGTAGTTTTTCCTTCAAATTGGGAGTTAAGTGACAAATCACGTAAAATGGGTCAATACTATGAAAACACCCATGGATTGAAAATAAATCACGGGAAAACAATAATTGATCTATTTTTGATTTGTAGGAGTCAATTTTGTTTCCATTTTATGCTTGTGTCTCTCGATATGATGAAAAATAAGAGGTAATATTGTCTAGTGTTATCAAAATGACATATCTCCCATGAGTGGGTCAAATTTAGAAAACAAATTATTATTGACGTTCAAACATAGGATAACATTCCTCAGATAATATGTGATGTATTTGAATCAACTACATGTCAATCTGATGCCTGGATTTATCTGTATATATGGTAAACATGGGTTTCTACCTTTAATAGTCATTGTTTACCTGATAAATTATCTAAATATATATTTCAAAATAGTTTTTCCTCATTTACAAATATGATTATTATGGTTAACATTATATAATTTTATTTTTATCTAATATATATATATATATTAACTTAATAAATATGATTAATGTATAATATATTAAATTTTATTTTATTTGTTTAATTATTATAATCTTATTAGTAGTTTGATTACGAATGATGGTTGGAGGGATATATAGATGTTTAGATTGCTGGTTTTGTTAGGATCCTTGTTTTTTATTGGTCATTTTTGTTTTTTCTAGGCTTTTTTTATTTGATTATTTGTTCCATATAGTGAATAATTTCTAAGAAACAATTGGGCACAAATGTAGGGGTAGATATTGAGGGATTCCATGTGTATTAGGGCATTTAGTTCTGGGTCATTTATAAACAAAAATAATAATGGTATGGGCCTCATAACTGGATAAATTGTTTTGGGGTTACATTAAAAAAAGAAAAACGGTGTGGTGAAATCATGTGGATGTAGCGATGTTGAAGGAAGAAACCATAAAATTGTAAAGGGTGTTAGGGGTTTTAGTTTTGTAGATATGTGGTTGATATTTTCCACGTATAATTAATATATCATCTTGGGAAACCAAACCCTCTTGATGGTGGATATTGTTTTTTTCATGATCAAGTCATGTGTTATGTGTGTGGGTAATTATTTCATCAATGACTTTGGAAGAGTAAGGATATCAATGGCTCATAGCTCATCCACACGTCTGTCAGGGGCTAGACATGCTAGTTATTATGGATGACATTCAAGGTGAATGTTTTGAGATATAGGTCATTGATGCCCTATTTAGTGGACCATAGTTCAAGAATGTGATCTATGATCTGTGTTGGGAGTTGGAACATGTCCAGAAAATTTGTAGGGATGATTTTTGTCGTCTATAGAGGTTGTGAGTTGGATCACACATAATATTGGGAACGATTTAATTCATGGAGGAACATGGGTATGTCGACTGGGCGACACTCACAAAGCTGTAAGTGACTCATTATGTTGGATGTATCATAGATATTGTGAAGGTGTAGGGTGTAATGTACATCAATATAACAACATTACAAAAACAAGATCATTTGATTTATTTCATAAAGAATAGAATGATTGAAAACAAGAACAAGAATTATGTGAGAAAATTACACAAAGGGTAACACCAATATTTACATGATTCGATCCCATGAGGACCTATGTGCATGGAAAGGGAACCACAAAAAACACATGTTTTTTTAATAATCAAAACTGTATTGGGACAAGGAAAAAAAATAAAGCAATAAGCAACGAACATGGTCTTCATGAAACTATCTACCAAAGATAATGAAGGAAGGTAAAACTGACAACATCGAAAACAAAAAAGGGTCAAACATTCTCTTCCCTTGGTATAAGTAATTTTAAATCCAAAATAGACCATGAATCTCACCGAAGAGGAACCAACTCACATGTAAAAGATCAATTATTCTTGGATAAATAGATGCATCACCAATTTTCACACAAAATATTGTCGTCAGGACTCCACCTGTTATAGTACACCAGTTGCGTAATGTTTAGAATAACAGGCGCACGAGGTAGATCATTGAAGATGATGAAACCAATGAAGCTAGGGTTTACAAACTAGAATGAGAGAAAATCCCCATAGCGAGAAATAATTCCTCATTTCTAAGAGACCTAGAGAAAGGGTGATCAATTCACTAACAACACCTTTATCTTTAAAACAACCAATCTAACCAAAACTTTCCACGCACATGTGACCAAACCAAACAGAAATGGCATAATCGAACAAAGTAAAAAATATTTGGATATTTAGGATTACATGGGAGAAAAAAAACATCAATTTCTTGATTAGAATTTGCACATATTGACAAAGTGGAATCCAAATGTGAAATGGGTATTAAATGAAGTAGCCTAAGTGACTACCCAATAATAGAGGCCCACACTAAAAAAACTAACCCCACTAGAAATTCTTATATCTATTCTAGATAATTCAATTTAAAAAAATAAAATAAATTTAAACAATTTGGTATGTACGTATTAATAAAAATAAAAATGTATGAAAAAAAATATGAGATAAAATTTTATGTGAGAACATAATATCAATACCCATATTTCACAAATCTCTAACATTTTCAATGGAAATTTGAAATTTTCTTGCACCTATGGTTATATAATTGGAACCAAGTTAATTATATCTAAGAAAAACATGATCATAGATTACATGGAGACTTTAGTCAAACTATCGACATTGTTTTTATCGATGCGAATCTTATTGACACACAAATAACATAATTCTATATCATCTCTAATAAATTGTATTATAATATATATTTAGATTGACATACCATGGACAAATAAATTTCTAGATAAATGATGTTTTGACTGACTATCATAAGAAACATTTATAACTGATTAAAAATGTTTATGCTCAAAAGACAAGACTTTAATCCTTGAGGATTCCTTTACTACCTCAGTAAGGGAAATGTGCTCAAATTCCATAGTTCAAAGGGAATCAAGGGACTCCCTATTTCATTTCAAAGACATAGGGCTGCCACAAGTTGTGAACACATATCTTGTAAAATATTTTCTAGTGTCAATATGACCTGCATAGTCAGTATCAATATATCTAACTAGAATTTCAAAGGCCTAAATATTTTTACTATAACACAGTGTTAATTTAAAGATACATGATAGATATCGAAGAATCCACTTAAGGGCTCTCTAATGTTGCTTCCCAGGTGTGACCATGAATCTTCGTAGGGTGAAAATTTCCTAGGCTATGTCTGGTCTAGTGGAAATCATAAAGTACATAATGATATAAACAATATTATCATAGTAAATTTTAGAAATTAATTGAATATCATGATCGGCAATGGTGTTGGTGTAAAAGACATTTTAAAGTGTTACTCAAGAGGTATATTTATATGTTTGATAGAGTCAAACATCTATCTATTTAATATATTTAAAATTAAAGAATGTTGTGATAAAAAATTCTTTTTTCTCTAATGATTACAACACAAAATATTTTCTTATTTTAACCTTATTATTTTATTTCAAACTTTACCTTTAATTGATAATTTACAACAATTATTAAACTCCAATTTATAAAAATGATAAGAATGTAATCAATATAAATTAAAAGGTATATCATGAAACATTTATTTGATTTAAAATTGAATCAAGCATTATATTGGTTCCTAGTAAATTTTTTATCTAATATAAAGGAATCAAATTTCTTATAAAATTTCCTAGATTCTTGTTTTAAACCATATAAAGATTTATTTAATAGGAACACTTGATTTAATTTTAATATTTTCATGTATCAATCATGAGGGTTAATATAGATATTTTCATTTAAAAATCCATCTTACAAGTCAATTTTCATATCCAACTGTTCAATGTGTATATCTCCATAGGTATCAAAATAAAGTAAAATCCTAATAGAAGTATGATTAGTAAGAGGGGAATTTTTTATAGTAATAAAAAAATTCTCATTGAATTAAACCCTTAGTGACTAACCTTTTGTTGTACATAATTCGGTTTCCCTTAGTGTTGAATTATTTTCTATTATAAATCCACTTGGACCCAATTACCTTATAGGTAGGTGGAATGTTCATAATAGTAAATGTGAGGTTCTTTCTAAAATAATTTATCTCTTCATTCATGGAAAAAAGTCAATTATTTGATTCTTTATCATTTAATGCATACCAAAATGTGTGTAGTTAATTTTACATAAGCTCCTTGTCCACATGAAAGGCATATGAAGACATGTCATATTGGATGAACATAAAAGGTGGTATGAGGATTATCCTTTCCCTATCTCTGATGAATTGGTAATATTTATTAGTGGGAGAAGATTAATATTCCATATTTGAACCCGAACTAGACTCATGATTAGCCTACATCGTTAAAAATAATTCATTTCTAGAATCATGGATTGTCAATCCAGAGTTTATATCCCTTTACAGCGTTGAGATAACATAGAAAATATGAATTTAAGTGCTCCTAGTTTCAGATTATTAGTTTTAATGTGATAATAATCCCTCAAACCAAAAACTATCATGTAGGTGTAGGAAGGAGACTGATGAATCTCTAATTCTTTAGGTTTTTTGAATTGATTTCCAGAAACAGAACTAATTAATAAGGTAAAAATAGTGTCAACTGCCTCTTCCTAGAAATATTTATGTAGAACCGAGCATGTAATCATCCTTTAGAATCTCCCTAATATATTTATGTTCATCCTCTCTACTAGTCCATTCTTTTGGGGGGTTTCCCTAATAGTCCTATGAATTTTAATACCTCCAAAATCACAAAACTGAATGAATTATGTGGAAAAGTATTCTAGACCATTATTAGTTCTTCTAATTTTTATTTTATTTATATTTTCATTTTCAACTGAATATTTCTAGGTTTTAGTGGTTTGGAAAACAACATATTTATTTTTCAAAATGTAAATATGAAAATTTCTAGAGAATTCATCACTAATGATGAAAAATAGGAACCTCCACCATGAGAGCTGGTCCTATATGGCCCCCACAAATCTAAGTGGATGTTTTCATGGGGGATTATATTTTTAAAGGATGGCCTATTTTAATTGTGACTTGTAGATTTACCATTCACACAATCTTTATATAATGGAATAATGTAGGTGTGATTTCACTCAACATCCCTTTCTCATTGATTTCTTCTAAGTCGTTGGATCTAATATGCCCCAATCTCTAATTCCATAGCATAGTGTTTTCAGTTCTGGTATTGTAGACACTACCCAATTGCCTTGAATGTGTATTATCCTTAAATACATATAGACCATTTTTAAGATTACCCTTAATTATGGTTCTTGATCCTTTAAAGATATTTAGAGAACTTGTTTCAGATCTAAAGGTAAATCCATTTTGATCTATGACCCATAAGGATATTAAATTTCAATTATGGTTGGGTTCCCACCATACATCATGTAAAGTGTCAATGGAATGATCATATAGTTCAAAAAGAACAAAACCTATTCCCTCAATCTAAAACCTATTATTATTTCCTAATAAGAAATATTTTTATACCCTTTCAACCAATTATAGAAATGACTCTTTATAGAGACACATGTAGAAGGGACAAGCTGATTAGAGGACCATGTCTTGAATGAGTGTACGGAAATAAATATTTATAACATTAGAAATTTCATAGATTGAGTCAAATAAAAGGGATTATTCAATTGGATGTTTTTATTATATCTCACGTTTGGGTTTCCTATATTCAGGATTACTATTCCATGGATTTCCATAATGGAAACATGTGAATTTTCATTCCCTAGAGTCATTTTTCGGTTTAGGGTGATCATTTTTCTTATCTTTTTTCCATAGTAAATGTTTTCCATTTTTACTTTTGATTGAGTATTTCACCTTGTGAATAATGATTGTGCCTTGAAATTTATTCTTGGTTTGGAGTGTAGTTCTTTGTAAATGAGGTAGGACTTAACCTCATCAAGGGTTAGTGACTCTGAGACATACATAATGGTATTGAAGAAAGAACTATAATTGTGATCAACATAAATTAAAATGATCATTTTTTGATCCACATCATTTACAGTTACATTAATATTTTAAGGATTTAACACTACATTGTTAAATTCATCTAGATGAGCACTAATATAACTATATTGCTACATTTCAAATGTGAACATGCAATGTTTTTTATAAATCCTACCATCAAATGAATTAGAAATGTTCAATTTCTCTATCATTAGAGAAATAACAGAAATAGTAGACTCAAAAGAATCCTCTCTTATAGATTTATCTACTAAAGACAGTAACAAATAGCTATGATCATTAACTGGTACATGATGGGGGACATCCATATATTCAATCGGGGTTTGACCAGTATTATTTATAGTAATTTTTGATTTCTAAGTCCCACTGAGGGAATCAATAAGGGATTGTTATAAAATAAGGTCCCTCATCTTAATTCATCAATATTTAAATTCATTTTGTCCATTGATTTTTTATATTTCATATATCATTATTCACATGTTTTCCCACAAGGTTGATGATGAGACTTTTCAAAAAATTCTAACCGTAGGCCACAAACAACCAACCAATATCATAGGTAAATGATGTTTTGTTAAAGGGATAGGAAATAAACATAAATAAAAAAAAGATAATGGCATAAATTAGTGCATTAAATAAAATAGTAGTTATTTAAGAATGAACAAACAGTGCTGAAATAAAACAAATGTACATAAATTGAAAATAAGGACGGGAAGTAAAAATACAAGAAAAATAAAATAAAGTAACATTTGATACAACATTTAATGGTGAATGGTGTAATGGGTAACAATAGAACAAAAATACTGAAACAGTATCATTTGATATATTTCTAGAAGAATAAAATGAAAGCAAACCAGAACAAGCACAATGAATGATAATGAAAAAAAGAGAAATGAACACCATTATTTGTGTGGTTTGGTCCTCTTGGAACCTAAATGCATGGAAATGACACCACCCATCACACATGTTTTATTAATACTCTAAATGAAATCAAAAATAAGGGTTAAAAAGTATAGAAACAAGCAATGAATAGGATCTACAAGAAACTATCTACCAAAGTAAAGGAAGAAAGGTGAAACTTACATTGCCAGAAAAAAAAGGTAAGAACATATTGTTCTATTGGTGTAGGGTGATATGATGATTAAATAGATACTAAAGCTCACCAATGAGGAATTAACTCTCCTGGAAAATGTCCAATGTTCTTGTATAAACTGATAAACCATGGGTGATCACATGGAAGGTTGTCGTCACGACTCCACCAGTTGAATCACACTAGTTGTATACTACAGAGGATGGTAGGCACATAAGGTAGATCACTAAAGAAGACGAACCCAATGATGTTGTGGTTTTGGGACCGTAATGAGTGAAAACCCACACATGGAGAAATAATTCCACATTTAAAATACATGTTGTGCAAGGGTGATCAATGCCCACATACCGAATGTAGCTTGAAAATAACTAATCTAACGAAAACCTTCCATGTATATTCCATGATACTGAGTCAAAATTAAATAATCATACAAAGTAAAAGATAGGTGGACAATGGGGAATATAGGGGTCAAAAAACACAACAATAGTTTGAGAAGAATTTTTACGAACTGCCAAAGTGGAAACCAAAAGGGAAATAGGCCTTAAATGTATCATTCCATGTGACTACGCAAACAGATAGGCCCATACTAAAAAAACAAACAACAATAGAATTACACAAATGTTTTCTAGAAAATAAAATTATGTAAATTAAAATAAATGTAAACATTTTTTCATGCATGTATAAATTAAAATTAAAATGGAATAAAAAATATGAGAGAAAAATTCAAGGTGAATAAATAACTTGAATACCCTTATTTTAAACATAATGGTGGTGGGAATGATGATTTTATATATATCTCTGGTTGATGACAACATTAGGGTATGATTTGTTAGTGCACATGCAGATATGTGGGATGCACAACCTCATGTGAGGCTCGGTTGGACTATGTGTGCATATAGGGATTGAATGACAACATTGACCTTGGGGAGGAATGGCTCCAAAACCATCAGTTTTGAGTTTTTAGTGGGTTTTATTTAAAAAAAGGGTTCAGAGATGCATGTGCCCCATTCCCTCTTCCATAATTTTTTTTCAAAAGAAGCGTGAATGGTGTTCATGCCTCCAACCGAGGAGAAATTATAAATAGGTTTCCTCCCCCAACATTTTCAATTTACATGTTGAATAATTTTGTTCTATGTTATGATGTATTTATTTATATATATATATATTTTAGTCTTTTAAGAGTGTAATATTCATATCTTAAATTTTAATATCAAATTTATTTATTTTTAATGATTTATTTATATAATATGTATGGATGTATGAATATATGAATGTTAAAATTATTGTATATTATAAGATTTAATTTTTGAATAAGTTATTTTTTTATGATTTATTTTTATCTATATAATTAATAAAGTTTAAATATGTTGTTTATATAATAGAAATGTTATGTAGAAAATATAATTTACATTTAGAGAAACATTATTGTTTTAAAAAATGCATATATTTTTAATTTAAAAGGCGACTTATTATAATTTAAAAGATTTATATGTATATAATTTGTAATCTATTTAGAGTAACATTAATTTAAATTGTATTATTCATTACACATAGTTTGTTAGCTAAATATTTCATAAAAATATATATATATTATTTAAAAAACAATTATTATATTAAATGTCATAAATTAATTAATTTATATATATATAATAATTTTTTTTGTTAATGGTTAATTTTTATTACTATAAATAATAATTCTAAACTATGTTAATCATAAAGAAATATTATTCAAAATAAATAACTGTAAAATATAATTACATAAATTTTGAAAAGTAAAAATATGATTGAAAATATATATATACATATGTAATTTTATAAACATGAAAATAAGATAAGTTTATAGTATCTTATTTGTTATTATATAAGTTTAAATTATATTACATTTATTTATTAAATTTAATAATATAAATTTAATAATATTTTTAGTATTTATGTATTAAATAATAATAATTTTATATATAAAAAAGTAGTTTATAAAATTATAAGTGATTATATTCTAAAATATTACTAAATAGAGTTGAACATATTTACATTTTATATGACTACGTTATATTATTTAAATATATTTATATGTATATATTATTTTTTATTATACCTAAAATAATATAAATGTAAATTATATTATTTGATACAAATAGGTAAATAAAGTGAATCTACCTATATATATACATACACGCATTTAATATTTAAAATTTGTGAAAGTATGTGTATACATTAGATCTAGTTATAGGTTGTGTTATATAATATGTTGAACATAAAATGTATCTAAAAAATGTTAAGATTATCGGGTGATGAATGATGTTGAGATTACCGACCAATGCATAATTAAAATTTCATGTCTTTTTTATGGATATTGTTGAATAATTTATAATAATTTAATTTTCCTTTCATCTTTCATGATCAATAATTCATATCTCTCAAAGTATGTATGTTACTATGTGTTCACCTAAAAAATGCTATTTATTTCAAACCCCTAGGCCTCCCCACTTGCTTGTGAGTGACATTGTAATAAAAATTAATTCGACAAGAGGTGTATGACATGAGTAATTAGTGTTTGAAAGAAGGATAATCGTCATAAAAATATGTGATAATAGAGACTCTAGAAGAACACCACTAGGCTTTTTTAGTTTATCAAATACTACTAAATTAATCTATAGGAAAAGTCTCATGTTCAAGTAATAGATATTTATTCATATGTAATTAAAATATGTGAAACATTTTGGATTTGGTATAAAAATATATAATGTTATATTATATTTACTTGGATAATAATATCATTGTAAATGTGCTTTAATAGTGACATTATTTATATCGATTAAGGTTTTATATATAGTTTTTCACATGTAACAGTGACAAATATTCATGAAAGTGTTAATATTAATTGATGTTTATATATACATATATTATTTATTATATATTTTTATATGTAAAGTTACATGATTTATAATATAATAAATATCTCAAATAGACATGTTAGAAATCAATAATTTTGACTAATCTAGAGAGGACCGTATGTGGTATGATCGAAATTGCATGTTGTATTATTTTTTATAGAATTATTTAATTTTTAATAATTTGATGAACTTCAGAAAACCAAAAAATTTATTATTGAAATTTTAGGATGTGTTTTATTGGTTTTATAAATTTTAATAATTACATTTTATTTTCATTATTGATGTCCTCTATGGAATAACTCTCCCTTAGTATGTAAGGGAATGTGTGTATTATTAGAAACTTTTATGTATCTCAAACCCCTATACCCCCTCACATACCCATGTTAAAATTATAATAGAAGAAAGTTTGATAAGAATTTTTTAAATATGAAGTTCGATTTTTACACCATTCTTGAGAGGAGACTAATGTTTGCTAAAATCTTGGAAAATAGATGTTCTATGAATCAAGATATGTATTGGTTTGTTTATCGATGGATGATAAACCAAGACATATAAAAAGCCTCAATTTTATGTTAATTATTTAATCAAAAACAATTTATTTTTCTATAAAATTTCACTGTGTAGTATATAATATTTTATTAATCATTTTTTTCCAGGTATTAATTTCTATGAAATTATATTTCAATTGTTTGTTGATTTATAACATGTAGGATTTTAGATATAGTTTTCCACATACAAGAGTGGAAAATATTTTTGATTATGTGACATTGGATGAAGTTTTCATGAAGATTAATAGTCGGTTAAATTTTATGACAGATAAAACAAAATTTTATTGAATATTTTATTGTTAATTAACGACATAATTTCATCACATTGTGTTAAATTGGGATATTTATAAAATATTTGTGATTAGATCATTCAATTAAAAATTGGGTGAAAATTCCAATTTTTTCGATTAATGTGAACAATAATATTTTTTCCATTAATATTTTTATTCGAATTATTTAAAATTAGAATTTAATAAATTATTACATATTAAATGGTTTCTAACATTAATTTAGTACATCCAAGATGGATAATGAATTAAATTAGAGTAAATGGTCCTTGAAGTCAATGTTTTACTAGATTCTTCAGATTAGAAACAACTTTAGTATTTGGACCATAACTTCTTCATCTTTGATTAGATTTCACCCAAATTTTACAAGAATCATTCAGACTAAATTTTAAAAAAACCTTCTGTAAGGACAGCTGGATTATGTGTTTTGTAGGTCAAAATTATGGTTAAATTTTGATAATAATATTTTGATGAATTCTTCATTCACACTTGAAAATTCATGAAATCATATCCTCTACTCCACATAATAAATTTATGTTTTATAATTTAGGGGAGGTTGTATGTTACCTATAGGATTGGGAATAGACGATTAGTGGTGATTTTCTATTTAAATTTACCAATGAAGTATGTAAGTTATCAAGCCATGATCTCCCCCAAAATGCTATTCTTTTCCTCATATTTTTATAGAATTTGTGTTATTTTAATAAAATCCCTCTTTATATCGTATTTCTTCAATTATTTTCATTTTTTACATAATTACATTACTTATTTGGTCTGCAAATCAAGAGTAGGAATGATGTTATACCCTTTCTAAACCACTACACATGGAAAACATTTCAATGATGGATACACCACTATAAAAGAGTAATTTCCTAGTAATCGATCTGCCTATTAAATTTTTAATTTATTTATATAGAATTAATGAGATACACTAATTCCCATAATATGATCTATGAATTTAATTTTTATTTTAAAATAAATTAATCATGAAACTGAACAATGAACACAATTCAAGGTTAACAATTGTTTAAATTGTTAGTGTGCAATCTTATTCAGTAAAAAATCCACACAGAATTAATTTGTAGAGTAAAAATAAAATACCATAAAATTATTCATTCTCATTTTCAGAATAGATATATGAGCTAATTTAACATTGATCATAATCTATCCTTGGAATTACAATAAAAACATGGTAATGTGAATTATGTTTTGAAGCTACCCATGGGGTTAATTCATTTAATCTTTTTGGTAAAGTTAATATTTGTGGGGTTTGGGGGTTAAAGATTCTGGGAATCATAATTAAGTGGGTATTAATTAAAATAATAATAATAAATATTTATGTTAAGAAGTATAGTTAGATTGATTACACCTTCTAAAAATAGTTTTCTAAAAAATAATCTTATCATCTCATTTTTCCAATCACATTTCAAAAAAAAAATCACAAAAATTAAAATCTTCTTCAAGCATAATTAGTCTTATTTTATAAACTAGAAAAATAAAATAATTTTTTATTATAGTGTAATTTTTTATTTTTTATTAAAATACCATTAATATATTATTTTAATTACTTCTTCCGTTGAGAGATGACAATTGTTAGCCACTCTTTTGCACATAACAAACCAAAAACCACATATCATGTTTGAGTTCTCTTGATAGTACAATTCAAATTGCTTCCCTTTATGGGGAGTAATGTACTTATTTCAACCAATTAGTTTAATTTAGTTGATTTTTTATTTTATTCTCTTCTTACCTTATTTATTCATAATTTCCCATTTCTAAATTTTTTCTTGTCCTATTTTTTATTCTTTTTTGGTAGAAAAACTCAAAAATATCATTTTTTTATGGTCATCTTTTTTAATTACATTTTTATTCATTTTAATAAAAGAACTAAATCCTAAAATATCATAGAAATTCATAACGAGGTTGAATATAGACTTAGGGATCAAATCAAATAGTCTCAATATATGGGAAGTTTCAACATTCAACCATTTTGATATTTCCACCATTATGAGAACATTGAAATTTGAAACACTTTAGAATCAATCCTAAAACAAGAACTAATGGATTAAGATAATAACAATGAACATAAAGAAACCATTAACGAATTGTTTTCACAAGAATTTAATTATCAACCAAATTGTATTACATACCCAAATTTAAAATTTGACATTGAACTAGAATATAGATAAATAAACCTTCTTCCAAAATATCTTGGGGACTCTAGAAAGGATAAAAAAGGGACCTTAAATAGTTTAATGTTTTTTTTCAAACATCAAACCAATAAAAGTATGTAAAGATCAAATAAAACTAATATCATTCTCAATCTCACTTGGTGGAACTAAAAAATAATGGATTCATTATTTACAACCTGAATTTTTAAAATGTGGTAATTATTTGAGATGTATTTTGTTTTAAATATTTTTCCAGCATCATAGACCACTACCATTTGAAAAGAGATATCTGGAGTCAAACAAGCAGAAGGGGATTCGATGTGTGAGTACTGAGAGTAATTCAAGAAGTTGTACTTAGGATTACCACATCACCAAATTAGTGATAAAATATTAATCCCATACATATATGAAGATATCATGCCTATATAGAGTAGTATGGTGGATGTCGAAGCTTGAGGGGAATTGGATGAAAATTCCACACCTTGATAATTTTTGAATTATATTTTTCAAATTAATTTTATATTTTTGATATTTAGAATTTCACAAAGAACTAGATATTATTTTTATATATATTAAATAAATAATTTTGGATATAGATAACTAAACAAATGACTTATATTATCTTGCGCTACACACAACACCGAGATGGATTGCGTTATACACAACATCGAGTTTCTACAAAACACCATATTCTTTTTATAATTATTTAAGTGAGATAGTTATAACATGCCATTAAAAAATGAAAAATAAATAGAAATTATTAAATTTTCAATATTATTTATAATTGTTCTATAAAAAAATTATTGATATTAAAATATTATTATTGGTAATGCCTTTATTTGTTTGAAAATATTATTTTCTTAAAAGAAGTCCTTTTTATGTCCTTATGTGAATAATAACAAAATTTATTTTAGAATAATTTTAAATTTAATTTTTTAAAACAAAAATAATATTTTAATTTAGAATTAAAAAATTAGCTTATGGTGAAGATTGTGGATTTTTTGAGGTACTTTTTTTCTATGAATACTAAAAATAATGAATTTTAATTCAAATCTGTTTTTGTCAATTTTAATTATAGATTAAAATGAAATTTTAAGTTGATTTCAAGGTCACAATAGTTAAATAATAAATATATTAATCAAATTTAGGAAATTATAATCATTTACATTTTTAATGAAGATTTAAACGATTAATTATATTTTGAACATTCTCACAATAAAAACCCCCTTTCTCGCCAAATCTGTGAGATTTGAATTAAACAAAATTTTGACACATTGATTAATTTATTTAATAAAAGTAGATATACATACTGGTATCCGTTATAATATTTATATTCTACTTAGATAAAAATATTTTTTAAAAGATAAAATAGTAATTGTGATTAGAATTAATTACCACAATTATGGTAAAATTCAGCTTAACACGGGACTAAACATTAATCTTAAGGAAAAAAATGAACTAGATTCTTTTCCAGCGCCCAATTTAATGTCATATTTTTTCCATATAGATTCAATTATTTATTTGGGATGGTTTTTGATTAATTATTTTCGGTAAAAACATGGGTACACCAAACTTGTTTTCCAAAAATCCAATTGTGCCCCCTCCTTCCATTATAAAATCCCACAACCTCTACACATTTTTTACACCTATATAACCAGTAATTTATAGCCAATATATACAAAAATCACATCCCAAACCCCCTTCTTTACTTCTTTAAAGCTCTCTTTGGTAATACATCCAATAAGGGAATCCCTTTAGTGTTGTCCAAAAGGATTCACCTAAAGAATAAGAATCATCCTTCCTCAGACTCATTCATTATTTTAATTATACATAATATAAATTATTATTATGACATGATCATATAATAACAATAGTATAATAAATATATAGAGATTCATTAATTCTGATGGTGTGACCTGAACATTCAGACACCTCTACATATTGGGGAACGAACTAACTGTTCTTATGTATAGAGAACTACCACCTCACGAAATGATGTTGTTCATTTTACCTTCACCACCTCTCAGGGTTATGAATTATGATGCACACTATATTTATAAATCTATATATAAATATTTTATTTAGGATTTATTTATACATCTATATTTATTATATTAATTCTTCCATCATAATTTCAATTTTTCTTAAATATGATAACTTCATTTGAAGAAGTGTGGACAACTGCCTCTTCTAAGAAATGTGTTTTGAAGACAAATTACAAGGAATGTATTAAAGATATGTTTAGTAAAATTCTATAATATATATTAAATAATTACTCTACTTGAATTATATTATATATTTAAATAAATATATGTCTTTTACTTTCATTTTCATAACACTAATTCATGTGTAGGAATGACCTATTGCCTCCATGAATTGTGTATTTAGTTTAATATTTATATATTTTATATATTATAGTAAATATTTACTTAATTAATATATATTTTATTAAAATAATGTTTTAAATTATTTAAATAATTAAATTGGGATCTATGTTAGAGTATGAAAAATTAAAAGTAAAAAGATTTATAATAAAACCAAAGGCTATTAAAAGAAACATTGATGTAACATAGAATAGTCAATAAATGGGTCTTATAATGTCATAAGTGAATCAAATATGGTATAAGATATAATAATATGGTACAATTTTAAATTTATAATAAACTTATATTTATTATATAGGTTATTTAAATGTGTATAATTAAAGTTAGAATTTAAGGTAAGGGATTTCTCATCTAGCTTTTTATTATCCATTGGATACTTTCCATGTTCAACTTTCATTTTTTGTATGGGGTATATAATTCCCAGGAATGTATTATATGGTTATTATACTAATTTTTTTTATTTACATATCCATTTTAAAATATATCTTTCATGGGGTTTATGTTTCAAAATTTACATAATCGGTATAGTAGTTTTGTCTCAATTTTTGTTCATTGACACACATGTCATGTTATTCACCTATATTATTCTACAAGGCAAATATACCCACCATTAACAAGTTATATCATCAAAATCATTCATTCATGATGTTTTCATGATAATATAATTTTATTATCTCATGTAGATAATTGGTCAATGTTACCAATGTGGTATAAATTTATTACTACAATCTCATAATTTATCAGGATTGTTTTCTATTATGATTAAATTGATGAAATATTGTGATCCATATCTTAAAAACACTCCTGAATTATCTTATCCTCTAATTTTCCATGATATATTTATGTATTAGTACCATTTTTCCCTCTTTTGAACTTAATATAATAAAGATGTGTTTTTATGAAAATCCAAATATATTTCTTCTTTTGGTCGGAATTCTGTGTTATTTCAAAACCATGTTTTATGAAAAGGTATTAAAAAATATTTAAAAAGGGTTATTAATGTTTTCGATATTATTTTATAGGTTTTCAAGATTTTATTTTTGAAAATTTTATCAAAATTATTTTATATGTATTCGAGAAAAAGGTTTTAAAAATGCTTTCCAACTACTTTTATATGTTTTCATGGTCATTTTCCTTGAATATAGTTTTCAAAAGTTTTAATTTCTAAAAATTATTTTTTCAAAGAAGGAAGGATATTTACCTTAATTTTTTTAAAATTATTTTTTATGTTTTCAAATAGGTTTCAATGAATAGGATTTTGAAAATGTTATGTGTGTTAAGAAGTGATATTTTGAAGAAATGTTATGTTCAAAGTGATCGTTCAAAATCCTTCCCCATTTAAGATAACATCTTGGACATAGTTTCTGATTTGATAGGATATATGATACAGGGATGCCATTCATATTATTTCTTGGAATGGTTATGTATTTATCTATTGATTTTTTTCAAACATCTTTCTCTTCAGCGGGTTATATGTTTATGAACCCCATTTCCCTTTCATGAGTTATATTTTTATGAAACCTGATTCATTTAACATGTTATTATAGGATCATGTGACTATGAAACCTATATATTTTCCAAATTCTATAATATGAGTAAATATTTATGATACTCATTTGGTTTCATGATTTAACATATGTTTTTTATGAAACACATCTCATTTTTCTGGTGATGATACAATGAATGTTTTACTATCTTGGGGAACATGTTTGTATGATTTTATTATGTGTAGGGTGAAACCTATATATCCCTCCTATGAATTGGGTAAATATTTGTATCTAATGGTAATGATATGTCTGATATGGGATGTAATCCTAGTTCCGTAATATAGGGTTGGAATGAGAAGTCAACTCAATTCAGTAATACAGGGCTGGAA
The DNA here is from genome assembly GCA_963277665.1 of Viscum album. NCBI lineage: Eukaryota > Viridiplantae > Streptophyta > Magnoliopsida > Santalales > Viscaceae > Viscum > Viscum album. The sequence continues at coordinate 299,525,445 of OY728128.1, forward strand.
TGGGATGTAAACCTTCTTCAGTAATATAGGGATAGAAAGAGAAGTTAACTCATTTCATTAATATAGGAATGAAACGAGAAGTGAACCATTTTGATTAATATAGGTCTTAAATTTGATTTTAACCTCGTTGTATTATACATGGATATAATGAGATGTAAACCAAGTTTAGTAATACATGGATGGAATGGGAAGTAAACTTGGTTCAGTAATACTGGGCTTGAATGAGGAATGAAGCCGATTCAGTAGAGGAATTTTTCCCCAAATATGGTTTTATGGAGTGAAACCATACCCATAATATGACCTTAGAAATAATCATTGACCACTATGGAAATCATTTTAAATATTAATTTTTATTCCACAATCAGATGTCATATTCTATTGTTATGATATCATGAATTTTTCCCTTTAGTTACTTATAATTCATGTCTTACGAATTACAAATTTTTTTGTCATGACCCTTGATTAGGATCTTTGATATACATGGTATGATCTTCTAATTTCATGATCATGTTCTCATACCCTTATGTTCATATTATTATTATGTATTTACTTTATTTACCCATACTGAGAATTCATGATCATTCCTTTCTTATGTTTATATTTCCAAAATTATGAATAATTGTTTTATGTATAAGAACTACCTGGGATGGTATTTTTGGGAAACTATGAAGATATTTCACAATGTTAAAATTATTTTTTCCAAGTATCCCAGGAAAATAAACTATTATGGTATTCGGGCATGTAATTTTGTAATGTTTTTAAAATTATTAAAAAATGAGGTTATATTCATGTATGTTAACTCTAGGTCGCTATAGTTGGTATCAAAGGAATGTTTTACTGAAACATTTGAAACAAAGATGCGAAAACCATTGTGATAACCCTAAGGAATTATCCTATTATAAGTATATGGATAAAGTAAAATATAATTAAATGTCCTATAATATTGGTAAAGGATAGAGAGAGTGGTTTTCGGGAAATATATCAATCTCTAAATACTACATGCAGGTTTTGATCATGGACATATTTACCAAGGGGTAAAAAATCCAAAAATGTGTTTTGTGATTGACTTGAGAAAACTTGGTATATGAAAATGGGCCTTGATGGAGATATGCATTGAAAATTCACAAACTCATTATGAACCATCATGAATTATTTAAGCAGAATATGACTACAAAAAATTTAGGGAAAAAATGTTTCTTATATAAATGATGTAAGATCCATGATTTAGTAATCCTATATGTATTTTTCCATGATTATGTGGTTACCCATAAAGATTATTGTGTCTTAATTCATTATTTATTTATTTAATTTCTAGTACCTGAAGGAAAAGTGTTAGTGGGGAATGAAATATAAAATTAAATGATTCCCCTCTTGTGAAATATAATTTAATGGGATTTGGAATGAAAAACCTCTTTTTTCTAATAAAACAATTGACAAACTATGAACCATAGGGAGAATCCAAACAATAAAAAAGATAACAACGATCCATTGAGTCTTTTATCATGAAACACCAAATTTTTTCCAGTGGTTATGCTAACCCATTAGCTATTGGGAAACGGATCAGTAGAACAAAAAAGAAATTTTTTATTCTCAAGTGTTCTTGGCATGAAAATGTCACTCTGGATGAATACTATCTGGATGGTGAAGCAGATCAATGGTGGAATCATATTTATAATTCAAGGTGACGAGATGAAGTAGACTCCATTGAATGAAATAAGTTCAAGAGATTATTTTTCAATAATTACTTTCCTCATATAAATCGTATTAATATGTAAAATAAATTACTAGAGAATAAAAACAAGGATGATGAATCCATTGGTTCCAATAAAGAAAATATTACAAGGCTTGGGAGGTACTCTTCAGGTATTATTATCCCACATAAAATCAAAATATACTCATTCTTTGGTATCTGGAAACCAAGTCGTCCAGAGGCCTTGTGTATTAGAGACATTAGAAGCTACAAAGAAGCAGTCCGATGTTCCATCAAGGTGGTAATAGAGGTTGGAGTTTCAATTCAAGTTAATGGTTTTGAAAAGAAAAGTAAAATTAAGTATAAGGGAAATACGAATACCATGGGGAGAAAATGATGATCTTTCCTTTGTGCTAAAACTATGGGATGAAGAATGGAAACAATTGTATTAAGGGGATTAGAAAATGTTTAATGTGTGGAAGGTTAGGTAATCATGAAATTGATTTCCAAAGTGATGTGATAATGTTACCTTACAATCTTAATTGAGAGAAACATGTATAGAATGTACATCTCACACTCTAGTATTTCAATTATAGGAATTTTGGGCATTATGTTAATCAATTCCTCAACCCAAGGGTGAATGTGGATGATAATACACAACAAACTCTATGGAAAATAGGAAAAGGGAAGTCTTATTCAAACGAAATGGAATAAGTGAAAGATGAGGTCTATGGAATGTTTATCATACTATCCATATTTGGGATACATATGTTTGATTTTATATAAATATGACATATGAAAATATTATTGTTTATCCTTAGTTTAAATTTCATGTTATTATCTCTGACAACGTGGGATTTAGGATAATAAAATCACGTTTGATATTCTATTGGTACACGGATAAATCCAAGAATTCATTGACATTTTTTTTGTTATAGGATAATACATTATTTAAGTAATAAAGGGTAAATTGTACTTTGGAAGGGTTACATGGTTAACTATTTATGAAATGTATTGAGTTAATGTTCATATGACCTTCTAGAGAATAAAGTATAATATCACTATATGTGTATTTATGAACTTTCACAAACCATTGTGTTATAATAAAGATAAATTGAATGACCGATCATTATATTTATGGGCCTTAGGATCTACTAATGCTTCAGGAATAACACTACATTGGGATTTCAATAAATGTAATGGTCTTTATGCCCTTTGGGCCTATAGTCTATTCACTAAATAAATAATGTCTGATGGGTGGGATATCCCCTAGGATGGCTATATCCGGCCTTTCCATCATATGTGTGTGGCGTGTGTGTATGTGATTTGAAATATAATTTTACCCACAATAATATACATATATATATATATATATCTGTGTGTGTGTGTGTTCACTATCAACCTCCATTATAAAATAATGATAATATTTTTCTTCTATCTCCATATTTTCACTTTCCACCTTCATTATCCTATATAGAAACCAAGTTAGGTGTTACTTTGGGTATATTTTATGACTCAAACCTTCAATTTTAAAAGGAACATTTTGTATTCATTTTTTCAATGTGGTTTTATTTGAAATTAACTTCCATTCCTTAAACCATTTATAACCCTAAATAATTCAAGTACGAAATTAATTTTAAGGGGGTAGAATGCATCACACTGAGATTTTGTGATTGTTTTTCAAATTAATATATACTTTTTGATATTTTTCATATCATGAAACAAGGAATATTTCTTTATATATTAAAGAACTTTTTTTGGAAATTATTCATTATACACCAAAAATAGATTATCTTCCAATACACAAAACACCCACTTGTCTTATGTTACACACAACAATTTGTTTCTACGAAACATAATATTATTGTTATAATTATTTAAATGGGATAGTTATAACATAGATGTTAATATTTGAAATAGGAATAGAAATAAATATATTTTAAATAATACTTATAGTGGTTTGTATAAATAAAATATATAGATATTAAAATATGTAATTCTCGCAAAGTATTTATATGTTTGAAAATACTTTTTTCTTAAAAGGACTTTATTTTATGTCATTTTTTGAAAAATAATGAAATTAATTTTAGGAAATCTAAAAAAATAAATTTCATAAAATAAAATTTATTATTGAATTTATAAATCCAAAATTCGCTGAGGGTGAATCTTTTAGTGCTTTTTGAGAAAATTTATTTTTGTATGATTAGTAAAAAATACTGAATTATAATTCAAAACTAATTTTGTCATCGAATATATTTATATTGTTAAATTATATTTGAAGTTGATTTTAATGTAAAAATCGATCAATAATTGATATTTTACTCCAATTTATTTTCTTGGAATCATTTTAATATTTATTTTTGATAAAAAATGATTAATTTACTTTTGAACATTCTCACTTTATAAACCAGCTTTCTCAACATGTCTGTGAGATTAGCATCAAAACATAATTTAGTCACTTCTGTGAATTGAATTTCAAAAAATAGACATAAAAATTTATAACCAGTATAATATTTATTTTCTAATAATATCAACATTATTTTTACCAAACATATTAGTGAAAGTGATTAAAATTAATTATAGTAATTAATGTAAAATTATGCTTAATAAGGGACTAAACCTTATAATTATGGGTCAAAATGTCCTATCCACTAGTCTAAAACCCATTATATGTCCATATTTCCTCCATAAATGATTATTTATTGTTTTCTTGGTTTTTTATGACTGTTGTTATATAGAAATGTGGGTAAACACAAGTTGATTTCAAAAAATCCTAGTGTGTCCCCTCCCTACCTTATAAAATGCCATCACCTATCCCCCTTATTAACACCTATCTAACCACTTAATTTGGGAAAATATGTACTAAATTAACTAAAAATGAAAAGAAACTTCTTCCGTATATCCAATATTTGGTAATAAATCCAAAAAAATAATCCATTTGGTGCAAACCAAATTGATTCACCCAAATAAGAGGTAACATGCATACTCAAGATTCTTTCCATTATTCTCATTCTCCACCAACTCAAATATTATAATTTCATTATTAAAATACTATCCTAAATATTCTAAGATGTTGTTATTTTATGTTTTATACCTACACTTACTCACACATCTATATAATGGGTAATGAACATACCGTTCCTGTGTACTATGAACTACAGCCTCACAAAACAATGTTATTTGTTTTACCTTGACCACCTATAATGGTTGGAAATTATGATGGATATAATATTTTTAAATTATATATACAATTTTTTTATATATTTATAGTGATTTAGTTATTATATAAATATTACCTTTAGGATTTCCATTTTGAGTAAATATGATAACTTCATTTGTGAAAGTGTAGACTATCACATCCTCCAAGTGGTGTGATTCATTCACACATTGCATGGTATATATTATGGATGGGTATAGTAGAATTATATGATATATATGACATAATAATTAATCTATAATTATAACAAATATTTATATACAAATATTGTATTTACATTCTTTCACTCAATACATAAATAAAACTGAAGCAGCATTCATGCGTATGTATGACCTACTATCTCCATGAATGGTGTGTATTTTAATATTAAAATATATTATATTTTACTATAAAATTTTATATACATAGTATATATGATATATTAATAATATTTTACATTTTTAAAATAATAAAATTATTATATAAGTCATACGATCAAGAAAAACATGTCAAAACTCATAAGATAAACATGGAGGTTATTACCAGAATGATTATATTGACATTGAATTTTTAATACATGGGAATCATAATTTCACATGTGAATAATATAAAATATTAGATATAATAATATTTTTGTTTCATATATTTAGAACAATCCTATATTTATTACACACTATTATTGAACGTTTACAAAGAAATCCAAGGCTTAAGGTAAGGATTTTCTTATCATGCCTTTTATTATCTGTGATATACATGCAATGTTCACCACTCATTTCCTTTTGTGGGGGGTATATAATTACCATGAATTTATTATATGATAAATATACTTAAATTTATAGGTATTTAAATATCCATTTGAAAATATCTCTTTCATGTGGTTTACGATTCAAAAGTCACCCAATTGGTATAGCAATTTTCTCTCAATATTCCTTCATTGAGACACATGCCATGTTATGAACGTATATTATTCAATGCGGTTTACATACTTCCCATTGATAATTTATGCCATGAATATCCTTATATGATGATATTTTTTTCTTCATTAAATTTTATTATCTCCTATATATTCTGGGTTAAAGATACCGAAGTTGTAATAGGTTATTGCTAGTATCTCATTATTTATCTGGATAGTTTAAATTTATTAATCAATTGATGAAAATGTATCATCCCTATCTCAAGAAATATAATGAATGTTCTTATTATCTTTTTTCCCATAAAATATTCATTTACTAGTACAGTTTTTTACTCTTAGGAAATATATATAATTAATAATATGTTTCTTCAAAAATCAAACATTGTTTCTCCATTCCATCATAAATCTATGTTCATTAAAAACATGGTTTTCTAAAAATGTTATAAAAAATATTTATGTTTTAATAGTGTTTTAATTGTTTCAATATTATTTTATATGTTTTAAAGTAATTTTTTAAATTTGTTTCAATATTATTTTGTAAATTTTCAAGGAAAAAGGTTTACAAAATTCATTCAAAATTATTTTATTTGTTTGAAGGTTATTTTCAAGTAAAATGGTACTCAAAAAAGTTTAATGTTTTTTAAAAAATCAATATGAAAGGATTTTTTCCTCAATAAATGTTTTATTTTATTTTTTATATTCTTTTAATGAGTATTTTATGAAGCAGATTTTTAGAATGAGATATGTTTGAAAATGTGATTTTCAATTAAAAGTTATGTCTAAGTGATCTTCCAAAATAATTCTCTATCTAAGATGAAATAAATGGTAATTTTTTATGAATTAATAGTTATATTATCCAAGGATACCACTCATATTATTTCTTTGAAAGGTTATATTTTTGATGGATTTATGTTTATGAAACCTATTTCTCTTCAAAAGGTTTTTTATTTATGACACCTGTTTCTCTTTCACAGGTTTTATTCTTATGAAACACACATACTTTTTGCGGTTATTATGAGATAAAGTGATTATTAAAGCTATATATTATCCATTGGTAATGATATGGTTAAATTATTATGATACATATTTCATTTCATGAGTTATGATATGATTTTTATGAAACCCAGCTCTTTTTATGTGTCATGATATTAAGATTGTTTTACTATCTTGTGGAATATGTATGTATGATTTTATTAGGTGATGTGTTAGACCTATATCTACCTATAATTCATTAGGTAAATATTTTTATATCATGAGTATGATATTTCTTGAATTGGAAGTAAACATAGTGAAGTAATATAGTGCTAGAAGAGGACGTCAACATTGTTTAGTAATACCATGCTAGATTAAGAAGTAAACCTAGTTTAGTAATACATAGATGGAATGAGATGTGAACTCATTTTACTAATATTGGTATAGAATTGGATGTAAACCAAGTTCAGTAATAGATGTTTGGAATGTGAAGTTAACTTATTTCAGTAATACAAGGATAGAATAGGATGTGAACCCAGTACAATATTGGACGTTTTCCACTAATCTGGTTTTTGGGGAGTTAACACATTCCATGAAGATGGAATTAGAAGTAATCATTCACTACTATTTAAATGATTTTATATTTTTATGGGTATTCCACAATCACATGTATTATTCTTATGTTATGATATCATAGATTATTCTCTTTAATCACTTATGATACATGTCTTATGAATTACCAATATTTATGTCACGACTCTTGATTATGATCTTTTACATAGAGGTTATTATCTTTTAATGTGTAGATCATGTTCTCATACACAAATATTGAAGTTAAGATTATAAACATCATCTATTTAACCTTAATAACCATTTGAGCTCACCCCATTCTTATGGTTCCTTTCCCTAGGTTATGAAAAATGGTTTTACGAAAATGTACTAAAGGGTAATATAATTATGGGAATCATTGGAGATATTTATCCAAGTTAGAATAGTTTCTTCCATGTTTCCAAAGACACTAAAATATGACGTTCCTCAAGAATTCCCTTCTATAATGTGATGAATATTCATAAAAAATAATTTAATATCTATGTTTTTTATGTCTGGGTAGCTATATAAAATATACTAGCAACTGAATGTCCATTTGTCGAAAATATGGCACAAAACTCCCAAAAAATATGAAATCCAAATACACCATATGTTAAAGGATTACATAAATTAATCCCATCTCCACTTTAAAATATTTTTTTTTGAAAAGATAGAACCTCAGTTCTTATTATTAAATAAAAAAAGTTACAATAAATGAAATGAAATTTTTTTACATATATCATTTTTCAGAATATATTGATGAACATGAGAGAGTGTAAGATGATTAATTCATGAATCATTGAAAAATACCTTGTTTTCCATAACATCAACAAGGTAATTATCTTTATGAAAGACATGGGTATTAATATAGTTCATTATAGAGAGCATGGACAAGCTATTGTTCCATATTGCAGTGAGCTTCCATGACAAATGGATGTTACCAAGCCTCACTACTTTCACAATAGTAGTCATATAACATTCAAACTAAACTGCATTCCAATTTCCTTTCCTATCCATTTTTACATCATTTATGGGGAAAATCATTTCAACTTATATGCTTGTGTGATGTCCAAATGGACCAGAAACACAGTCGATCATATCACCCCTGTGGTGATATATATTTCTTTGGAACAAAAGAAATCCCAACTACCTCTTATGTGGCCTTGTGTAATTTTCTCTAAAACAGGCCACCCAACATATTATTCTTTAAATTGAAAGATATAGAGGATTATGTAGCCTTATTCCCGAGTAGAACATATCAACAGAAATGAAAAACACATCCCCAAATGAAATATTATTCCTTTACAAGAACATAAAACCTATGATATGAGTCTCAATCTTAAAAGAGGTATAGCTCTAGAAAATAAAAAAGGTCACCTTTTCAACAAAACATCCATCAACCTCCACTTTATAGACAGGGTTTTAATCATCCACAAAAGATATTTGATTCATAATCATAAAAATTTCAAAAATAAAGGAATTCTATCTAAAATTTGGATTCTAATACTGTTGAACTTTTGAAAAAAAATCACAGTCAATATAATTAGATGAAGAGTCAAGGTTTAGATTTGTGGGATTTCAAGACACAAATAAGCCATATTTCAACCACCATCCATGAACTAGTCAATAATAACTCCAAAAATTTCCCTTTAAAACATAATCCAAATCCTAAGGGGATTTTTAGTGCCATGACATTCAAAAGTGGGAAGAAAAAGTATGATATATGAACACCTATCATTCCACTAGAATTCATCTCAACCATGGACAGGCCTCATTTAAGACATTGATTAGTATCCCAACATGAATGAAAAATATAAAAAAAGATTAATAATGGTTCTCTTAAACCGATTCCCTTTCAAAATATAGTTTTCAACCAAAAAAACATTGCTATAGAGGCAATTTAGAAAGAGGTTTTGGACACATTCAATCATGTTGATATAAATATTCCACTTATTATGTCGACTAGAAAAATCAAAAGGGTTTCCAAATTCTTAAAAGAAATTTTTACCAATCGAATAGGGATGAAGGGAAACGAGAGGATCAATATTGGAAGGAATTTTTCAGAACTCATTAAACCAATTCATGAAATGCAAAAAAAAATGTTAAAGGATCCAACAAAATTAACCATCCAATGAACAATAGGTGAGATACACATTTCTGATTCATTATGTGATTTGGGAGGTTCCATAAATGTGATTCCTCACTCTCTATTCTCTTCTTTATAATCTGGTGAGTTGAACCTAACAGAAGTAGTGGTGTAGTTGGAGAATAGAGCTACAACAAATCTAGTGGGAGTCTTTGAGAATGTAGTTGTTCGGGTAAGATACATGAACATTCTAATAGATTTTTATGTACTTAAAATGGTGGATAATTAGTTAGATTCTCATCATATATTTATCTTAGGTAGTCCCTTCCTGAAAAACTGAAAAAAATTCATAAATTTCTATGAAGTTACATTTTCCACGGAGTTTGGAGGTGACTTTTCTATATTTAATGGTATGGACCCTATTATGTACACCTTAGAGAACTTTTCTATATTTTTCATCTCCCATTTTGAACAACCATGTAAAAACCCTAAGTATTTTTATATTCCATTTCATAGAGTGAATATGATAATTGGTTATATTTTTATTATTAAGAGAACCTACACACCAATTTCTAATGCACAAAACTCTATTGGATTTCATTTTGGTGTGGATTCATATTCTAATTTTGATCATTTTCACTCTTATTATGACATAGAAGTTGGGTATGATGACAGATTTGATGCATTATTCTCTAATGTTTATTATATCTATTCTGATACTAATTTTCATTGTGATCTTATTTTAGTTCATTAATGTATCCATCCATATATCAACCCCATCATTTTAACTCAATCCACTCCCACCAAATATCAAATAATCAAACATATTGAGTGGTGAGAAAAAACCTGTTATCATTAGTATAAATAAACATTTTAAACATGAAAAAAATTATTTTAATATTTAGAGGGGGAAAATGAGGGAAATCAGGTGGACCTTCATAGAAATATCTAGTATTATCCTCTACATTTTCATGTATACAATTCTTTTAGAGGATGTGGATAAATCTATTATGAAGACCACAAGGTGACTCAATCTAACTCTTCTAAAAGTTGTTTAAAAATAGGTTACAATTTAACTTGACGTAGGTATCAATTATCCCATTTCCAATTCCCAATGGGTGAGTCCTATTTAGGTTGTTCCAAATAAATGTGGTGATTCCATTGTTAGAAATGAGATAGGGGAGTTATTTCCAATGGGGGTGGAAAACAGTTGGCATGTGTGTATTGATTGTAGGAAACCAAATCAATACAATCACAAAGACCATTCTCCCTCCCATTTGTTGATCAAATTCTTGAGGTAATAGCTGGAAAGTCACTCTATTGTTTATTGGAAGGAATTGTTGGATGTTTTTAGGTAATTATAGCTCGAAAAGATCAGAATAAGATGACATTAACATGTGTATTAAATATATTTTCCGACCAAAATTATTCCATTGAGATATTAAAATTATCTAGTAAACTTCTAAGGATGATTGGTGTGTATTTTTTTAAATTTCATTAAGACCTACATGGTTTTATTTATAGATGATTTTATAGTGTATGGATATTAATTTGATGGATGAATATTTAGTTTGGGAAAGGTATTATATCATTGTATTGAGAAGAATTTGATATTGAACTTTTAAAAATATAGTTTCATGGTAGAGTATGGAATTATCTTTGGGAATGTAGTGTCCAAACATGGAATATAGGATGATAGATCTAAGATTGATATTATTTCATCCTTACCATATCCTTCATATGTGTGTGAGGTTAGATCATTCCTAGGGTACGTAGGATTTAGTCGACACTTCGTCAAAGATATCAGTAAGATCGAAAAACCCATGCCACATTTTTTATAAAAATATATTTAATAATTTTTTGATGATTCATGTTGGGTATCATTTGATGATCTAAATATGTGTTTGGCCACTCTAATGATCATACACCTCCAACAGTTAGAGATTCCCTTAAAGTTTATGTGTGACACATCCAACATCATAGTTGGAGCTGTCTTATCTTTGTGTGTAGATGGGTGGTCCCATTTGATTGATTAAGAATCAAGGAATTTTTATTCATACTATTTAAAATAAACAAAAAACCAAAATGAGTTTATTTGTACTATATTTCCTTTAAATAAATTCCATTCATAATTATTTGGTTCTAAAGTATTTTTTTGACCAAGTAGCTTTGAGGTACCTCTTAAAGAATCCAGATGTGAATGTTATAATTATATAATGGATGATCCTTATTCAAGAATGAGATATTGATATAATGGAGTGATGGTTTAAAATAACATGGTGGTAGACCACATGGGTAGGATTAATCAAAAACTATATGCGGACAACATGGATTGGGTACCACTTTGGGAGAAATTACATGGTGAGAATATATTTGTCATATCTTGTATGCATCCTCAGTATGTGAATTTAGTAAACTACCTTGTTTACTCATAAAATCCATTAAATTTAAAGAATCATCATGTCAAAAAATTAAAGTGTGGGTCTAGCTTTTATGTGTGGGATGATAAATATCATTGGTACATGTGCAGTGACCAAATAATTAGGAGATGTGTTCCTAGACATGAGTTTGAGTATGGTTTGTATTTTTGTTACACACATTATTATGGTGGGAAATATATACCCCAATGGATGGATGGGGAGTCCTTAGACTGTAGATTATATTTTCCTTCCTTGTTTTGGGGTTCCCATGTGTTTTTAAGTCATTATCTCATTACCAACACACTTGTAACATTTCAAATATACATGATATTACCCAAAAACACATATTATTCTTTGATATTTTTGATGTTTGTGGAATTTATTTGTTTCCCCTTATCTATGTTCATTTGGTTTGTTGTTCATTTTCGTACTTGTTGATTATGGATGGAGTTCATGGCCTCCAGAAATGATGATTCTCATGTTTTGGTGAATTTTTTTATAGATCACATTTTTTACAGGTTTAGAGTACCAGAGGACATCATCGGAGTCCAAATGACACACATTTTCAATTTGATTTTATATTACCTCCCATGAAAGTATGTGGCGTTGCATAAATATTTTAATCCATACCACCCACAAACAAATGGTTAGGTTGAGGATTTAAATATAGAGTTTAAACAATTTTATGAGAAAACCTTATAGGAGAATAGGACAGATTATAGAAAGCTCTTGGACGATGTGCTATGGGACAATGGGATGACACTCAAAACTCCCATTAGTATTTCTCCTTTATAGATCATTTTTGTGAAATCATGTCATCATCCTCTGGATGTTTTTTATCAGACGTTTTGGGATATAATGAAATAAAACATGTATTTTTCCCAAAATAGAATTCAAAGGAAGCTAAAAATTAAAAATATTTAGGATATTCAATTCATATAATATGATAACTCGATGATCTATAAGGAATTATCAAAATCATCTCATTATAGAATGATTCAAAAATGGGAGTTTCATGTGTGTGAGAAATTCCTTCTTTATATTTCATGATTGAACCTAATGCCCAATAAGTTTTTTTACATATAGTATAGTACATATGTTTTATATAATGTATTCCTTTATAGTGTAGTGGAGATCACATAAGGGGAAACATGAAGGAGTTTTACAGTCAATGGATGATGTTTCATGAAATAAATTGATGGAATTACTACTGATGAAGTTGATTTCATCATTTTACACAACCCCATTACCACATGTGAATATTAGGTTTCTCCAATCCCTTTAAATTTTAAATTATTTTTCCAATTTAAAATCACACTTCTAGTGTGAACATATCATCTAACAGGTTCACGTTGATGAAAAGTAAGTATTTTAAGTGTGGTAGTGGGGATAAAATTTTGGTTTTGCAACTTTTGGTTTTTCATTTTTGTGTTTTTGTGTGTATGGTTTCTGTTAAATTTCAAAAAAAAACAAGTATCATGATCATTTAGATATAGAATATATGGTAATCAAATTTTTTCAAAATTCATTTCTGTCATGATAATAATGAGAAATATTTCATTATTAAGGTTTCATTTTTATAAAAATGGATGTCGTTGATGATTTGATTGGTTGTGTCATTAAAACCCGTTTTATATTTTTACACCATTCATTGTGATATTTTTTCATGGTAAATTATTCCATTTTTATATGCACACAATCTTTTATGAACCAATGAGTTGGGAATTTTATTATACTAAATTGATGATATATCCAAATTATGTAAAAAAATTAGTATTATATCAATGGTGGATTCATATGTTCATTTCTCTTCCTATTAGTTTCATTACTATGTTGAAGTGACCTACCTATGTGTAAATAATCTCATACAGTTGTACACCTTAAAAACCAAAAAAACATAATATATATATATATATATATTATCATAATAAAGAGGGTGTCATGAAATTTAAAACATGTGGGGATATCCAGGTCAGGATCACAACGTTTGAATTGTTTGAATACATATGTGAGTGGGTATTGATTTTAGATTTCAATGAAATGTATAATTGGTTTGGTTAATTAATAAAGGAAAGGATAATTGTTCTTATTGGCTTGAATTTACAGAATAAATGATTGATATGTGAGGCTAAACTTTTTGGCACCCACACACAGACGCGTGGGGAATCATTATCATGGTAGACCCATAACCCGTTTCAAAATGAAGAGTGTCATTAATCTCATTGGATTTTATTTTCATACAATTGATTAGATAATGAATTTAAAATTTATTAATATTGAATCTTGATGGGATTTTTACTCTTATTATATTTCCAATGTGGATTGAGGAATATGAGCATTCATAACTTGTCAATTTCATTTGGGAATATATGATTTGAATTTCTTTCATAGGAGCTCAGAAGGGTAAGTGAGGGGGAGTTGATACAACAAAAATTTATAGAATATTTTATTGTTAATAAAGGAACATATTTCATCTAATTTTATAAAATATTTGGGATTAGATCATTCATTTGAAATCTGATGAAAATTATAGTTTTTCCCATTAATGTTCACTATAGTATCTCAGCCATAAATATTTTAATGTGTATTATATGATTAAAATTTTGTTAAAGTGATTCAAACTAAATGGGATACAACATTCATTTATGACATTCACTATAGATCATACATTTTATTGGAGTAAATGGTCTATGAAATCAAATTAGGACTCAACACATCTGCTTAGAAACCACTTTAGTACTTAGGCCAAAACATTTTCATCATTCTTAGGATTTGGCCAAAATTTGGAGAGAATATCCTGGAAAACATTTATAAAAAATAAAAATTCTATAAGAACATATTGTTTACGATTTTTTTGGTCAAATGTATGTTAAAATAGGATTAAAATATTTGGATAAATTCCACATTCACACTCGAAAAGTCTTGAAACCCTAGCCTCCCATACACTCTATAACATTTTGTTTTAATAATTTGAAGAGGTATTTAGGTTCCATATAAGATTGGGATCATAGGATAAGTGTTGAATTGAAATTAAAATTCACAATTGGAGGAGGAAATCTATCAATATAGGATATCCACTAAAAGGATCTTATTATCCTCATCTCTATTGTAACATTGTTAATCATTCAATAAAATCTCTTTTTCTATCCCATTTCGACTATTATTTTCATTTTTATTGTTTTTTATGTTTATTATTTAGGATGTAACTCAAAAGTATAAATTATTTTGGGCTATACCCTTTCTAATATGTTTCACATGTAAAACGTTTCTACGATGACTACACCATCCATGGAAGAGTAGTTTTTTTAGTAATTGGTCTACATATTAACTTATTCAATTATTTATTTTTAATTAATTAGATATTTTATTTTATATAATATGATACAATAATTATATTTTTAATTTAAAATAAATTGTGTAATAAATTGAACAATTAACTCCAGACATGTGAGGTCGAGAATTGTGAAAATTGTGAGAGTGTAATCTTATTCAGTAAAAAATTATATGAAAAATTTCAAGTCTTCAAATGCAAAATAATAACTTAATTCATCTTAATATATAGAATGGATATATTACCTAATTTACCACTAACCCGTATCTATACTTAGAATGTCAATCAAAGAAGGGTGCAATGACTGCATGTTTTGAAGCTAGCATAGTGTTTAATTCATTTCATAATTGTGGTAAAGTTAATTATAATAGTTTTTAGGGGTTAAAAAATATGGTATAATAATTAAGAGAAAACTAATTTAAATTTTAATCACTTTTTTTTTATTGGTAGAGTTATATAGATTATTACATCTAAAACTAGTTTTCTAAAAAACCTTATTATTATTGAATTTTCACAGTTTCATTTCAATAACAAAACAGAAAAAACTTTTTCTAGCATGCTTTTTCTTTTTTAATAATCAAGATAAAAACCCCATACATTTACATTGTTTGGATATATTATTATATTTTATTTTTTAAATATCATCAATATTTAGTTTTAATTATTTACACCTTTGACAGACCACCTTGGTTAGCCACTCTACAAGACCGAAAAAACCAAAAACTACACATCATTGGAGATCACCCAAAACATTTCCTTTTAATGACCAATCAAATAATTCAATTAAATATTTAAATATTAAATATCATGTACATTCATGGAAAACAGATTATCCTTTGGTTGATGATGAGTATTGTATGGATGAATCAATGTAATTCAAGAAACAATGTAGCAATTGTATAATGGATTTATATGTGGTGATTTATGATATTGATGAGGTGTAAACTACTAATATAGAACCCTATTTTGTGAGATCTATAGAATTTGGTCATTTAAAACACTATCATTAATTTCCTACTCATATAACTCCTGTAATATAAACAAATTAAAAAGAAGATGATCACCATTTGGAAGGAAATGTAAGGGAAATCCTTATCTGAACTCCTGATTTACAATAATGAACATTTATATGATGAGGAAGTATCTAATGATGCCTCAAGGAATGATAGGGGTGAAGGTGATTTGGGGAATGGACCTTATAAGGTTCCCTTGGTAGATAAAAATATACCATTTAGAGGTAATAATTCTACAATATTTATTTCCTTAGTTGAAGGAATGTAATGTGATTTTTTTATTGGGATGTCATTACAATAGATACTATATTCCATAGAATTAGAGGGAATAGATCTACATCAAATGATAAAACCATATATGTTGCGTAGAAGTTTAAAATTAATTTTTACTTGAAAAATGTTAAAAAAGATTACCACGTATAGAAACATTTTTCATTCTTTTTTGATTTGATGAAGTAAAAATATTTCATTCAATGTGAAAAATACTATCCATAATGTAAATTTTGAATGATAAAAATATATAATAATTTTTTTATATTAAAATAATGCCAAAATAGAATGCCCACACACATGTGTATATCCAATTTAATTGTAGTATCACTCTCCGCATGATGTAGATCTTATATCAACTTTTTTTATAGAGATTATACAAATGTGTTAGGACAATCCTATGTCCCTTTTTCAGGAAAACATTCAATAATTATATATATATAAGATATCATATAAAAAATATTATAATAAAAAAAAGTAAATTATGAATGTTATGGTGATTGTAATGGATCATTTACAAAGTTGTTATAGCCTATGGGATTCTTGTCTCTTAACAATAAGATAACCTATTATTTGGATAGTTTTTAGTATGTCTCCCAAAATCACTGATGTGACAAATAAAAGGAAAATCCCAACAGAATTTTCTTTTCAATTTCAAGCCATGTATCACTGTTTTATAGTATTGTAAACAATTTATTAATGTTTA
Organism: Viscum album; assembly: GCA_963277665.1. Taxonomy (NCBI): domain Eukaryota; kingdom Viridiplantae; phylum Streptophyta; class Magnoliopsida; order Santalales; family Viscaceae; genus Viscum; species Viscum album. Next base: position 299,542,630 of record OY728128.1, read on the forward strand.
TGGAACTTTTCCTTATAGAAAGTATATTGGTTTTATACTTATTATATATATATAGGATGGTAATTCTGCTCTAATACCACTTGAATTTACAATTGTTAAAAAGGTAAAATGTTTAATCCTTTTATTGGTTTTTGGCAGGTATACACATTAATGTCACACAAAACTAGGGAGTGTGTCTGATATCTGATCATCACCGAGCAATTATAGAGGCTATTAATAGAGATGGGGTTTTATAGATAGAAATAAATGCTTACCATTGATATTAAATTAGATATATTTCCAGTAATGTGCATGATCATTTCAGAGATGATGCAATAATGAAGGGGATCATCATTTTGGGTATGTTTTTAAGAATAACTGGTTTTCAAAGAAAATTTGATATCCTTTTAAATACAGCATTCTATTAGATTTTAAGCATAAATTACCCAATAATAATGGTTCAATCAATGTCTTAAATAAGTTAAAATGTATAATCAATATTTTTATGATTATACGATGCTGATTTTAAAATATAAATGGTCATTAGAATATAATGGTGGTATGAGATACGGACATATTAATAAGAATATAGTGGATGGAATCAATGGTGTCTTTAAGGGTGAATGCAAACAAACAATCACTGGGTTAGTACAAGATATAATTTATCTATGTGTGGAGTACTTTTTTTGATTTTTCTAAACTGGCCTATGAGGGGATGAAAAATAGAATGTGTTTTTTTCAACAATTATAATGTTCTATTGATCCGATACTGAATGATTCATCCTCATTGAATGTTCTAACCATTGAATGGTTACAGATCCACATTCAGGTAAGAGTGTTCTATGACCAAGTTACATGAACAAGTGGTTGAGTTCTTGTGGTTATGTGGATGTAATGTTAATCTAAAAACATCTAGCAATTTAGATATATATCTGTCAATTCATTTACATCTTTTTCATCGGTGAACATAACATAGAAGCCCTTTGTTCACCCAGTGTAACATGAAATATCTACGGTTAACTATTATAATACACCTTGGATACATGTTGGTGATATTAATTCTAATACCTTACATGAGGATTATAAAAATATTTTCCCGGATATTTCTAGTTATCATATTATGGGTTTTCTTATTTTAAACTTACTCCCATTCAAGATTCTCTCAATTATTGGATCGATATTATAAATTTTCACCCCTAAGGAAGACCAAAGAATCCTCATATCGATAATGAGATGGATGGGACTTGGTAACAGGGAGGGAGAAAATAATATAATATATTTCATGTGAAATGGAATAATAAAAAGTGATGTCCCAAAGTGGAATGATAGAACTCCACTACCCAACATTCATGACCATTTATATGGATTTTATCAAGAATGTGAATTTTTTTTCATATGTAGACATTACATTAATGGATCATTTTATTTATGACATTATTTAATTTAGAAATATTTTATCTATGATTTGTTTCATTTATAGATAGAATCAAAAATAATTTTATGATAATTCAATTATTAAAAAAATAAACATGAAATAAAAAGAATAAAAAGAGGTTTATCCTATAAATGAATTGTCTTCAAATCTATCCTTCAAAACCCATGGTTGATTGAATATATCATTTAGCCACATGTTCTATGTGTTTTTTTCATCATGAATGGAATACAGAAAAATATATATAAATAAACTAAAATTTTCTAGACATCATTAAAATAAGAAATTTATAATCTAATCTAAAAATATTTCACATCAATTTGGTTACCCCATTTTTCATCATAATGCTAAATCATACATGATACTCGACGACCACATTTTTTTAATTATAGTTTCTTAAAGATTAATATAAATTTTCTTAATTAACTATAAAAAGTAATGATGATGTAAAATTTATAGATTTGATTTCCATCACTACTCACATTCTAGGATAAAAAAATTTCATGAATAGTTTTAGTGGGATGTCAAGTGCCTTTTTTGAGTTTTTGAATATCTCATAATTTCCATCATGTTGCACCACCTCCCTCCACCATCCCACATCTACATTTTGATGGGTTCTATGAAAAAGAAATGTGAGATTCCATATTTTTTTATCACAAGTTCATTATAGTGATCATAAATTGGTGGAGGATAGTGACACATATAATCCAATTTACAAAGGGGGAGAGGACTATTACGCATAAGGATGAGTCCATTATATTATGCCTCCCCATCGACAGTGTTGTTTTGATAGGCCGAGTGGGAACAAATTAGTTTTTGATGGTTTATAGATTACTGGGTATTGAGGTTCATAATGATGTAAGGTCCATCATCAGCAACATATTATGAAAACTGTGGATGGATATGCATTTTTCCCATATAGATGATGATGTTAATGAGATCACTATGCTACGATTTTCTTGTTCATAGATTTTTATGCAGATTAGTTGCATTATATTCAATGATCATTCGAATAAATTTTAATAATTGATGTATTTACCATAATTAGAGGACTTGGACTAGGTAGGGTGGTATAGTTGGGGTCTCCATGTGTCTCGTATACAAATATGGTACTAAGAAATGTATGTTTCATCAATATGAATCATATTATAGGATGTGAAATTAATATAATGCGGTGGATATGGGATCAAAGCACTTAATTAGCTCCACATGAAAGTGTTCTATTGCCTACTGATATTGTAGTAGAGTCTCTGTATGGATGATGGTATGTTATTACTTCCTTATAACATAAAATTAAAATTTATAACTTTATATAATCACTATATGTATAAATATCTTTCTACCAGTTTATTTATACACATGGATATTAAGATACATATAGAAATGATGTCCACACTTACATACTTGTGATGAATAGTTTTCTAAGAGACTAGTCAAATCCTTATTCTGTATAGTATATATCTTCATTTATTAATTTATTATTCATTTTTTTCATATCTCATGAATTTTGTACCCTTAGGCTATCATCTCCAATCTCCCACCAAATTTTACAATGATTCTTCCTATTAGATCATGCGTCTTTTCTACAATTATTTTTCATATTGTTATGTGACATCATATTGAAAGGGTTATGAGGCAGTTCAGATTCTATCATCCCATTCATACACCGCCCAATTCATTACCTAAATTCCATTACCTGAGGATGCAAGGAAAGCATGACTTTGATTGAAGGAGATATCATACTTGATATATTGAGAAATGGGAAATACAAAATCAGTCTAGATTCCAAGTTGTTGACAAAGTGTGTATGAATTTATTCAATTAGTTGGCTTATGAGCCCTGGTACCACATGACCCCATTGAGATTTCTTATGAGACATGGAAAAGGCCTTTATTTTTTAGTAATATTTCACCCTTCCTCTATTGAATTGTTTTTTATTAATATTACTTGAATACATAATTTTTTTCAAAGGATGCCTGAGTAACCCATCTTCTTCACATCACTAATCTGGTAGTGGGAGACACATTGGATTAGGTATATCTTCATATAGATGTGACATTGTTGTTTCCTCTCATAGATGATATTTATCATGATATTTTCACTGATATGCTAGGCAATGTTGAGGCTAATGATCCAGATATAAATGTGAGAGGGGTTATGACTATGTAATTGATTCAAACTTTTCACATGAGAAAGGTGTTTTTAATGATCATCCAGATGCTCATCCAGCTCATATTACATATAAGCCACATCTACAGCTAGAGGCATAGTCAAAAACATGGCCTAATAGCATAACATATCTTTTTATAGAGATAGATGTGGATGATGTGTATATAGGGGACAGGGATGATACACTACAACATCGTATACTAGAGCACGGACATAAATAGATATGGTGTGGGAGCATTATATATACACCTCACTATGACGCACTGGAGAATCCAAACCACCGATATAGATTAGATTGATTAATATTTTATGTTTTTAAATCATTATTTTCACCTTTTTTAAAAACATAATAATATATTACATTGAGTTTCTAAAATCAATAAATTGATATAATTGTAAATAAATATAATTTTTTTTAACAAATAAGAAACATTAATAGTAATAACTACATTGGTAATAATAATAATTTCAATTTATTATTTATATAAATACTTATTAGTGTTATTATTCATATTATGTATAATAAATAATATTCTTAAAATGACTATAAATTGTTAATAATATTATTATTTTTAATTCAATAAATACTACTAATAATTTTTGATTAATTTATGATGATTATTTATTTTTCATAATATGGATAATAATACTATTTAATAATATAAAAAATAATAATCTTAAATTAATTATTAGATATTAATAAAATTATCATTATCAATTCTATAAATATTATTAATATTAATAATAAATACTATCTTATTTCTTATATAAGTAATTAATGAATAATACAATAGAGTATACTAAGAATAAAATAATTAGTAAGTAGTAAATATTTTTATAAATTAAAATAATTTTTTACATCATTATACAATAAATATTACTTATAATTCTATTATTGATTTTATTACCGTATTAATATATTATTAATTATTAATAAAAAATTCAATTGATAATTAATAAATAATAAATTTATTGATAAATTACTAATAATTCTATGAACAAAAAATTTCACAAATAATTATAACAGAAATATCATTATAATAATATAATTATTAACTAGAAAATATATTTGTAAAAAATTATTTTATTTACATAATTATATGTAAAATATTAACTATAATGTTGTTAATTATATTAATAATTTAATTACTTTTTATTAATAAATATCAAATAATACAATTGATAATTAATAAATATTGTACGTATTAATATATTAATAATAATTATATCAACAAAAAAATGTTACAAAAAATTATAATTGAAGTCCTATAAATATTATATGGTAAACTATTAATTAATTAATAACATAATAATATATAATTAGTTAATAATAAATTATACAGTTGAGTATTAATTAATATATTTTATATTAAAAAATTTGTAATATTTTATATGGATAAAAAATTAACAAATATTTATAAATAATATTCATAAAAATTAATATTAAAAATAAATCTTATATTAATAATTAATTATTTAACTTAATAATATAAATATATATATAAAGTGTCATGAATGGGGTTCATGATAATTTATCCACATTTAGGAATTGTGAATGGGTTTGATGCTTCAAAAATGAATTTTTTAAATTATTTAATACACTAGCATTTTTCAAAAATAAATTAAAACCAACTAAAAAACACATTCGGTTCACATTCATGGGTGAAAAATTTGAGATATCATTTGGAATATGGTGTGTGGTGGTGGAAGATGCATAAACCTAAAAAGGTAATGGGATGAGACTCCTAACTAAAGGTGAATGATGTAGGCAGTCAAAAAAATTTAAAAAAGGGGCATTGATTTCACGTTGATGTAGTGATACATACAAAAAATGGACCATGATAACTTTTAAGGGTGGTAAGGATTCTAGTTTATGTAGGTATATAAATGATATTTTCAACATTAAATTACTATTTTTGTTTAAAATTTATATGGAATTTATTTATTTATAACAAATTATTTTTTATGCATTTTATTTTGATCAAATTATATATTTTGGATCATTGTTATTTAATTGGGATCATTTGAGTCTCTTATAATTTTCCCTACATGGATTCATCTTTATCGTCCACATGTTCTTCAATCTATTTTCTATCATCTCCAATAACAACTATAAGGTGAATTTATTACCCATATTGGTTAGTTTTTATTGATTTATTTAGTTTATCACTGTCCATCACTTGCATTCTAGGTGAGACCGATACCCTAGTTCATTGGTGCATTTTTTTAAGTGTGGATGGTTTTGAGGTAGAGGGGTTCTAGATTTGGTGGGTTTGATTCACTGTACTAAGAAGGATCTAGTAATTCTGGAGAATATTGATGATCATGGGACTCTATATATTTCTATATAAGTAACAATATTTATGTAGGAGAATATTCCTCCATCCTTAGTGCTTCATGCAATGAGCTACTAGTGTTTCATGGAATTTCTTATACTTGGGTGACAGCGATGAAGATGATTGATTCTCACAATGATGGTGGAAATTAAAACCCACAAAATTGAGGAAATTCAATGACACTTATTGTTCTACCAAAATTGGTATGGGGGTATCAGTCTATTGTTTTATTTTTATCCCTTGTATCTACTGGTTTCTATATACCATAGAGTAGTGTTATGTGTCTTGTTATTCATCTTCATCCAAGGTGTGGTACATGCCATGCCCTCAACATGGTGTCATCCTATGTCTTAGGTATAAAACCTGGCCTTATAATTTCATCCTATTGTACATTTTATTTCACTATTTTATGATTTCCAATTATTTTATAGTTATACTACAATTTATATTTTATATTGAAAACTCGTGTCCCCTACCCCATGCACGTACACCAATTGGTTGATGAAATTAAAAATCATGGTATCATTTTCCTACTCTCTTTACATCTTTTTAGGCCTTTTGATGTGGATGTATTCAAATTTTTATTCTATTGTTTCAAATAGTTTTGAGATGAACTATTTTGACGCATTTGATTCTTCCATTTATATACAGTAATATTTTCATGAATCGTTTTTTGTTTTCTCATATTTCATCGATCATTTCTTGATGGAATAATATATATTATCTTCCATTATTCATAATTTAATGAATGTTTTATTATATTTATGTATTGTTAATGTTTTCATGTGTTCATAGAATTATTTTTCAAGTTTTATAGATTTTTTCAAAATATTTTTATCAAAAATTATATTCAATATGTCTCTTTGGGTTATTTAATATGGGATTCCCTATAAAACAACCCCAATAATTGGTATCAGAGCTAATATGGAATTACATTTTCATCTCAATATTATATATTTATTATTATATTTTGTGAATTATTTTATATCATTCTTTTTTATTTTCTAGATCGTCATGGTCAGCTGTTTGTTTGGTTATGTGGCCTTCATTGTTGTAACATTTAATTGATACATATATATGTATTCATGTTTTTTCTCTATATTTTCCCTTTTTGATTTTATGGTCTGGGTAACTTCTGTAAGTGTTTTCCAAGTAGCAATTTTGTCGGAGAGATAGTGAGGTGTTTCCCAGGTGCAATCTTTGAAGTAAAAAATTTTGGTTAGAGATGGAATTTAATCTCTTTTTGTTGTTCAATAGTTCACACAGTAATAGATAGAACACAAATTAGGTGTTGTGTTGTTTAGGAAGAGTTTTATCCTTAGGTGGAGATGTGTCTAAATAGGACTCATTGAGGATTCTTGTGGGATTTCAACTATGACTCAATGTGGATTCAGGGTTTCCCCTTTTTATTGAAGAGTTATATGAGACCTTGTACTTGGAACAGTCTGGTTTTATTATCCTCATGGGGGTATGTTTCTTCTGAATTATATTAATAGAGGATCAATGATGATGGAATGTATGGATTTAGGGGGAGTGTCTAGTTGGTTTAGAATCATAGAGCCTTGTTGTTTTGGATTTTTTTCTTTTTTTTCATGCTATTATATTTGATCTATTTCAATTTTTTGGGATATATCAAACCTTATATTGTTGTTTTATCATGTTTTTAAAATTTTAGCAATGGTACTATTTCTTTAATTGGTCTTCTATAAGATTATGTGATCTATCCGAACCTCTGATGGATTTATTTTAGCTAGATATTAGTTATGGGATGATTGGAAGACTAGGTAAGTGAATATATTGTTACAATTAATTTTCCACCATCTTTTTACCTTATTTCGTTTATTTCTCGTCTTTATTTTCATTTTCATATATGTTTGATTGTTTTTTAGGGCTCCTGAATATGGAGGTAATTTCTGGGGAAAATTACCTAATTTTTGGGATGTATGTTTGTTTGAATTAATAGTGTCTACGTATAAATATTTCAAAGGCTTTTGGGGTTCTCCCATATTTTGGAGAACACAAGATATAGTTAGGTTTATTTCATTATAGTTAGGAATATTCAATATCTATAGTGAATTTTCTCATCATTAACTTTTACACATTGAATATCGGTTTCCTAGAATACCCTGGGAATTAGTTCAAGGAATTAAAGGTTTACATGACAAGAATTGGTCTCACTTACTGAATGGTTGGTATTGGGATTTTTACACTGAGGTATTATGTTTTCAGTATGTTTTGATAATTTAGAAATTGATTTTATGATCTGGTTTCATGTCATGAATGTTTTATGATTATTTTTTTATGTAAATACACAAATGATGAATTTTTAATTTTTCATGCATGCTTTTATCTCATGTCCTAGGATATCTCCCATATGAATTTGGGGATCCACTATCCTTTTATAATGTTTCATTTAGTGATTTATCTTCAATGTGTTTGCACTGTATCTCTCTAAGTAAGTGATATTTCTTCTTCTTCGTTTATATTGTTCAGATTAGCACAAGTGTGCCATGTTTTCAAATTTTTTGGTCTTCTGGTGTGGATTCTCTTGATACTTTCTAGACCTATTGTGTGATCTTCCTCTAGTGGCAAACCATTATATTGGTTGCAGTGTGAAGAGTTCATTTCATAAGGTATGTGTCAATTTATATTCTCCAACAACAATTTTCCTTGTTGATTTGATTTAGAGATTTATTTATTCATTAAAGGGACAACTTTGTTAGATTTTCCGTAGTTCATGTTGTTGGATCCTACATCAGGTATTGGTGACTTGAATTTGAGGAATGAAATTCCATCTATATCCTATGTTGGATGAACTACATTTCTCTGGTTATTTAGAACTTTTTTATATGTTAATAGGCATGATTTTATTGTGTGTATGGAAATGGGTTTTGAAAAAAGAAGATTTTTACCTTATTTTTGGAAAAGAAATTGTATTTTGAAAGTTTTCTGAAATGGATTTTTGAAATGTTTTTGAAAGAATGGATTTAATAAAATTGATTGGTAAAATTATCATCTTGTATTCCATTAGTAAATAGGTAGATGGTATTGTGATATGCCATGCCCATTATTACTATTGGGGGGTTCACTCATGGTCTATTCTTATGCTCCCTAGAATCACTATTCCTAATACTTGTTAGAAACTAATGGGAAGTTAAATTTCAAGGGTATTCATATGATCTCAATATTTTATGCATATATATAGAGACATGAGGTTTTATATTATCTATTTATAGGAAACAGTTTCCTATCTAGCCTTACATATTGTAATCCATGGAATTATATTACATGTGATTTGGTTTGTATTGGATTTCATATGATATGTGATACATTATTTTATTTGACTACTTTTATGTATATGAAATTCTCTAATTTTTTTTTACCTGGATTATTTAAAACTATTGAAAAAATTTGGAAATGTTTTATCATTTATTTTGATATAAAAACTATTTTAATGATTATAAAGCCTTTGCATTAAAGTCGAGAATGCTTGGATTATTTTATGGGTACTTGAAGTGGAACATGACCATGTTATGTCGCTCGATGATTGGAAAGAAAAGGTGCCAAAATGGGGTGGAGAAGTTTCTGTCATCTATGTTTGGGAAGCTAGTGGTGTGATAGTGGGAGTTTTCCCCTGATATCAAATGGAGTAGGTATTTCAGTTTTAGTTATCCATTCATGTTATACTAGTACCTTTGATATTTTTTAGCATATTTGGTTTCATATCGCTTCAACTATTTCCTTTTTTATATAACATGTATTCCTTTTTTTATTCTATTGTTTTTCTTAGAAATATATTTCATGTAGTCATTTGTAGGATGGAAGAAATAGTTCCCTTTGGTTTTTGTGGATGATCTGATGTTAATCATCATCCTATGAGTATTGGTAATTACATTTGGCTATGTTAATGTTTGGTTTGGGTACTGGTTTGAGGAAGAACATAGGTCGGGTTCATTATTGTTCGGTATTTGTGGTAACTTGTGCTTAGTTTTATAAAATTGGTATATTAGAGATAGGATTTTTGGTACTTGATAGTTAGGTTGTGGGGAGTGTCTGCCTAGCTATTTCCTTCACAAGACTCAAGATATCAAGGGATGTTGGGATTTTTGTCTCCTATTTGGAGTTATTGATCTTAATCACATTTTTTTTATGGATTTCTGGTATTAATTAGGATTATCATGCAGTATGATAATTTCTTCTATTTTAGTGTGCAACATTATTCTTCCAAGTCATCTTCTACAAGTTCCTCAAGATGGTCCAATGGATGATCCATGATGGAATATGCATTTAGATCTGAATATTATTGAGGATATTGTGTAGACAGTTAATGATATTGACTAAATTGTACCACATGTGTAGAACATAGTTGTCAACGAACAACCAAGAGTTACAGTTGAAACACATCAATCACAGGAGTTCTTATTTCAGAATCATATATCCATTATAGGTATAAATGAACCACACGAGTTGGATACTGGATGGAAAATATAAATAAAATCTCCAATTTAATGGACACCGCTGCAAATATTAATGTAAAATGCATAGTGTTGAAACTCAAGGCTCCTAGAAAAAGACCGCGTGATTCCATGGTGTAGATATATAGAAAAATTGTATTAAAATTTAAGGGTTTCAAGATGATTTGCTTCCAGAAGTTCTATCCATGGTCTCTAATAATGGAGAAATCTCTATAGTTTCTCTCCACGTAGTATGGATTGCATTTTTTTGTTTACACTAATCATTTCATATAGCTAGCTCTTTTTCCTCTATATGTATTAAAGAATGACCAGCTTAAGGGTCAAAATTACCTTTAGGGTTTGCGATTGGATATCATATTTTTTTTATGTTGAAGTTGTCTACTAAGTGAAGATAGTTGATAGGTAAATTGTGGTGGAGATGGATATAGGAAGAAATTTTCGTTTTTATTCCCCTTTTATTCCACCCTGTGGCAATCTTAGGGGGGTACAATGGAAAAGGATGAAGTTTCATAATTATCATGGGAGTATTCGGGGTGGATATTAGCAGCATTCCACCTCTAAACATTCCATTATAGGTAGTAGTGTGCCTCTAACCAACAATCAGCATGGAATGTATGGGAACACCCGATAGTCATTTTCCACACCTAGGAAGATATATAACTATTGTTTGTGTTGTTTTCATCTACACAGTTTCTCGTAGGATATGCCTATTCAACAATATAGTCAAGAATTTTCACTTCTAAAGGCTACAATATCTCATTCAGATGCTTCATAGTTTATAAGCCTCTTGCCATAGGCCTTAGGACTATAGAAAATTTACGTACTGGATGGGTTTCTGGTGGAGGTAGATGTTGTTACAATGATAGTGAGAGGTACATTATTTATTAAATTTTTAGAAATCATTAATTTATTCGATACATGTTCATCTCACTCAATTATATCTATGATTTTTTTCGATATTTGTAAACTTCTAATGTAACTCAAGTCCTTTATTATATATTTTGATACACCTCTTACAATGAGGAATGAACATGGGTTTGGGTGTTGTTCATGTTCAATGAATATAGCTGATTCATAGTTAGTCTTATATGTCCTCATTAATTATCTAGATCTATTTGACATCATGACCATGATTTATTTGATTATTTATCACTATGTTATGATTGATTATTGTCATCAGAATTTTTTCAACTTAATTGCGGATTACAGCACATTGGAGTTTCAGGGAGAGTAGTATTTGAGGTTAGGTCATGTAGGACCTTACTGCCAAGATCCTGTGAGTGTTTTGTTTATTTTAATATTTGATCCCAAAAACGTTTCATCCAATTTTGATTTGTACAGTATTTTTTGGAATTCCCATATGAGTTCCAAGATCATTTTCCATTGTCTTCCTATAAAGAGAGAGTGGTATAGTTATTTTTTTATTTGGTTCTATGTAAGTATTTTTCTTGATAACATTGAATTTTAGGGATCCATCCAAGATGAGAGAGCTCATTATTCAGTTGGATTATCAAGTGAAATTTTTTTCACCCTAGTTTTTTTCCTTTGGAATCTCATGTGATCTTTACTTATAATCTAGATGGTTGAATTTGATTTTTATTGGAATACATGAAGTTAAATAGGGTAATAGTTAAGAAAAGGTATCATTTTCCTCATGTGGATGAGTTTTTTGAATGGTTAAAGGGGTAGAAGTAGTTTTTGAAGATCGATAATATGTTATGTCATTATACACTCTGATTTCTGGATTCTGATATAACTAATATGTCTTTAAGGATTATGTATGCACATTACTAATATATTTGGATGTCATTTGTCCTGAAAAAATTCCCCAAAATTTTTATGGATTTTATGAATCGGATATTCTAGGAGTATCTGACCACTTTTATGTTAGTGTTTGTTGATTATATTTTGGATTATTATGTATATGAGCCCTATAACGAGCAACATTTAAGTTTAATTATGGAAATAAGTAGGAGTCCCTATTAGTATGGAAATATTTTTAAATTCAATTTTTGGATAAATTATGTGATGTTATTAGGACACAAAATTTCTATTCATAGAATATAAGTTGATCCTAATAAGGTGAAGGCAATCGTTCGATTGGAATATCCACGAAATGCCTTTGATATTTGAAGATACCTTGGTCTATCTAGTTACTACTGATATTTTCTCAAGGATTTCTCAAATATGGAATCACCTTTGATACATATTGTTTGTAAAATGGTGAAATTAATATGAGATGAAAAGTTTTAGTCTTATTTTAATGAGCTGACATGACTCTAGAAATCAACCCATATTCCGATCTTAACTAAGCTTGGTAAGGGGAATGTATTTTTTTAAGATGCAACTGGTAGTATTATGGGTTGAGTACTTATATGGGATGATCATGTTGTGTCTCAAAATTCATGTAATCATTGATCGAATTATAATAATTACCCCACTCATGATTTAGATCTTGTTTATCATATTCATGAACTTAAATGTTAGAGGTGTTATCTTTTTTTGGGGAGAGGCTCATAGACTTCTCTAACCCTAAGTATATGAGATATATATTTTCTAAAAAATTATTGAATCATATATAGTTATGGTGTGTATTATACATTTAGATTTTTGGAATGCACAAAACCTACACCATGGGGAAGGGAAATTCCATTACAGAAACTCTTATAAGAAATGTACAATTAGAGGCTATTCTGGGATCGAAGGAGGAGTGAAACCATAGGGGACTCTTCACTCAATTTCACATCAATGATCATGAAGAAGATTTAGGTATTAATCTAACTAGTGTTCAATTATTATCACATCCCATTGAGTCTATTATATGGGATTAGTAGTATAATGATGAATTATGGTAAAATTTAGAGACCCTATATAGTGGGGAGACAGTTGCCGGTTGGTATCTCTCTTAAGATGTTATTCTCAATTTTAGGGATCACTTTGCCATCACAACATTTAAGATGGGATCAGTTTTGATTTACTATCATAGATATTATCGAACCATTAATTTTTCAACTTTTAATATGTTTTATAACATGAGTTGGTGATTCTGGTGCTTGAGTATGAATTGTGCCAATGCGGATAATGTTTCCCATTGTTACAACTACCTAAAGATAAAGGTATAGCATCAGAAACCGTCTGGGTTGTGCTAGAATTTTATGATACTAGTTTGAAAATTTTTGGAGGTTTCCATGTAATACATAATGGAATACCATGTACTCCCCAAGGGAGTAAATATATCTCATTGGTCATTTATTAGACAAAAAAGTCAGATCACATTATTCTGACTAGGGACACCACTGATGTTTAAGGCATGGGTAAAATGTATGTGCAGGTGGTTCGAAAGTTTTATAGACTTCCATATGACATTTTTAGGTCAAGGATACTACTTTTATCTCATGGATCTATACTATATCACATGAGGTGATGGGGAATCATGTTTGGTTTTGTAATCCTTATAATCAACATACATATGGTCAGATAAAGTATTCTATTCAAATCCAAGAGGATATTCTCTATCCTAGTGTCTTGGATTTCATTGGATCATGAGATAACCATATGATAATGGTAGATATTTATTATTAAAATAGTTATTAGTATTTATTCATACTTAATCCCTTCATGGAATTGTCTTTGGTTTTAACTATCAAACACACATTTTGGCGTTTTAAATTTTTAAAACTACATTTTCGATCATCTTGGTAAACGACGCCTCATTTTCACACACCATTCATTTGAAAAATAAAAAAACCAATATATGATGGTTGTAGTGTTATTTCACATCAATCAAATACCATTTTTCCTCCTTTTCCATTATCGATTACATTTTTAAAGACCAACATTTTCAAAAAAAACCCCTTTATTTGTTATGTTCAAGCACATCACACATCTAATTGATGTACATTCTACTCACACGTATTGAAAAATAATTCTAATATTGTTTTTACAATATTTCATGTCTATTGAAGATCATATTTTGTTGGGTTAACAATCAAATTCATGTTTTATTGTTTTAAATAACCAAAACTCAGTATTTGATTGCCTCGGGGAAATGACAACATAGTTAGAAATGTTGTCAATTACTAAAATTAAAAAATTAATCTACGGTTGTTTCACTATAATTTCATAGTAATATAAGTTCATTTGTTAATACTCCCAATGTGCCACATGTTTTTAGAGAATGTAATTTTCTAAAAAATCTATATTTAACATGTTCGATCATTTCGCAAGTTGGATTAACACATCGTCTTCTCGCACATATAAAAAATAATTATAAGATAGATTTTAGAATATTTATTGTCAATTGGACATCATTTTTTTAGTTTTAATACTCAAACGCATGTTTTAGAATTTTAAATTACTGAAACAGTTTTTTCATTTGTCTAAGGAAAATGACAACTCAATTTTTTGTGATAATTCCTAAAATTTAAAAACAAATCTATAATGGTTTTCCAGTGATTTCACGGAAATTTGATTTCATTTATCAGGTCTCCCTATATGGATAATTCCTTTTGAGAATGTCATCTTCTAAAAACTCTTTATTTAGTCTTGTCGATGGCATCTCATATAAGATTGAGTCAACTTTTTATTGTATTTCATAAATTTCTTTTAAACCCAAATTATATTTTATATTTTATATGCTTTCAGAGCTACCTACTATTTTAAAATCTCAATTATATGAGATTATTATTCATAAAAATATATTATAAATAAAATAAATATTAATTCTAAAACATTGAATATTAAAATAATAATTAATTAAAAATAAAATGGATGTTAAAAATAATAAACAAAAAAATTAATTTATAGAATTTTTTTGTTGTAACAAAATAAAATATTTATATATTTTTCAATGAAAAATCAATATTTAGTTTCATTCAAATAGTATTTATTAACATTGTTTTACAGAATTATTTTTATTTTGAATGATATCTTATATTTTTAATTCATGTTTTATGTTTTATTAAATTAGTCTTATAGTTTACATTTAATAGGATTTCAAAGTCACCTAATTGAGACATTATTACCTTTCAAATAAGAGGATTTGGAAGCCTATAAAATATAAACTATTATACCAATTTAAATGATAACTAAAACATGTATTAAACATAAAATATATAATTGAAAATTATAAAAAAATAAAAAAATTAACAAATCAATTTTTTTTACATGTGATAAGTTTTATTGATTTAAAACATTAAATTAACAGTTAAAAATAATATGTGAATAAAACATATATATATAAAATGTCCATGAAATTTAAATCATTTACTATGAAAATATATATTAATTGAAAATAAAAGGAATTTCAAAAAAATAATTAACAAAAAAAATTCGTTTACAGAATATTTTATAGAAAAATAATTTCTAATAAAAATGTTATGTTTTTAAACAATAATATTTTGTGCCAATGAAATTATTTTTCATCATAAATTTTTGTGATATTATTTCTATTTACAACTATTTATTCTTTTTTGAACACATGCTTTATGCTTTATTTAGATTTACCATATAGGTTTTATATTATTGGATTTCTACCACAACTACTTGAAACAATATTTCATTTCAAGTATTTTAATTTGGAAAACTATAAAATATAAACAATAAGACAAATCTAAAAGAAAACTAAAACAAGGGTTAATCATATAAGAGATAGTTTCCTCTAAGATATTAATAAATATCGAAAACCAAAATAATTTACATTACATAAAATTTATTGATTAAAAAAGTAACATTTACACTTAAAAAAATTTATACACAGTCACATTGATCTAGAATTTCATAATGGGTCTGACATTAGGTTCTAATGGGATGCAGACGCCATGATGAAAATGGTAGAGTAGTGGCACTTACTCCTCAGATGATCGATATTGTTCATGGGAAAATTCATATTTATTTTAGGGTATCTACCTTTATATGGATTTGTATAGAGTTCACTGGTTCCACCATCAAGATTATATATAGTTTTCATTTTCTTTTGTAGCTGATTCATGTATGCACTTTCCCAATTTGGTCAGTGGTGCCAATTGTTGGATCGAGATATTGATGGCCTCCGACTATGGTGGGATCTGCAGGTCATGATAGACTTTTATCGTAGGATATCTCTATCAGTTCATAAGGGGGTCTAGGAAACGTTGTGTGGGTATGGGTGGTGGTCAATGGTTAGGCAGATCTCGGGCTAGCGTGGTTGTTTCATGGTAGGATTCAATGATGGGTGACTCTAGATGTGTGAATCTACTCTTGAAGTGGCTGTCATCAGAAGCAGTTGGGGGGGTCAACAAAAATTTTTGTTGTTTGGTTGTGGTTGATGGTATCTCTTATGGTTTTACCTATAGCACACTGGAACAGGGAAGCTCTTCCATTTGGAATTTCCATTTATCCTAGTATTTTGGGATTTAGTCATGGTTCATGGGACCTCTTGGAAATATTTCCTTTATCTATATTTTTTGAACTATTGGGCTCTTGGGAAACTAAAATATAGGCAATGTTCCTCTAGATCATTAGGAATGTAATGGTGTTTCCATTTACATTGTTGAAATGTGGTTTTTCATTTTATTTTTTTAAAATAGGGGCTTGTCCCCTTTTTGGATTTGGTCACCTCGAACCATAGTTTTTGTATTTTATGGTAACCTTTATTCATTGTTTATAAAATTACTAAACTCTTTATCATATCACGAATGTTATATTTCATGAGATTGTAAGTGATGATGTCTTAAGAGTATCTGCCTCACTATAAGTTCATAACCATTCCCCGCTATAATGAGAAACTGAAGTATTGAAACACAATTATGAAATATATTTTCTATGGACATATGATGTCATTTTAGGGGAACAAATGATACATTCTATCAGGGGTGGATACAAATAAGACATTGATGCATTTTTTCATGGTGTACAACCTTAGTAATTTTTAGTAGGATATAATGAGAATGAGACCCACCAGTAGGAAATCAAAATTTATATGTGTCATTGTATGTTCATGTATGTGGATGTGTGTATTGGTCTTTATAATTTAGGATTATAATTAATGTGTATCATGAGTCTCTTACTTTGATGTATTGACAAAAACCGTGATAAAAGACATTATCAACAAGTTATGATACATTGTGTGTGTTACGAGTAATATTGCATTAATGAATAATGTAAGAAAGGATCTTTCCATTCTCTTATTTAATAAAAGTTGATATCTCATGTCCTTTTATGGAAATGATATAGCCTAAATAATAACTTTTCCAGGGTGAAAAATACAGAATTTCAATTTCCATGAAGTCAAAGAAGGAGACATCGAGCACATAGGTTAATGGAACCAGCATGAAACCTTGTTGATTTGCAATATCGTGATAAAGGATTATATTTTACAGTAAGCATTCATATAGGGTTTCATATCATCGTGACATTGATTTATTTCTCTATGGGTTCCATAGTGTATTTCTAGATGCTAACCTTGGACATTAGGCTGATTCACCTAATGTCATTGAGAAGGTGTTCATGAAGATCACACAATAAGAGTATACATAATAACTTTTAAATAATATATTTGTGTTTATTATTTTACAATATGAATAAATATTAGTACAAGATAAATATTATTAATTATTCATATATTCTTGATCACATATAAATATTTATTTTCTGTTTAGTGAATAGTACATTTATATCTTTATTAGAAAATAGTGGACTGATATATATTTTATGAAAAATAGTCATTATTCAAGGGCCAAAAATATTATGGAAGAATGAAGGACTGTGATTAATAGTCTGAAGGGATATAACAAATATTGAATATTATTTGATTAAATATATTTAATTTAATTCTTAAGTTAATCACATTCCAATGAATAATAATAATATAATTATTATTTGTTATGTGGATCCATAGTGATTAAATAAATATTAAAGGGAACTTATGCAATTATTTTATTTTAGAACAATCAATATATAAACCCAATTATACTATTTTAACAATAGAAAAATTAATTTTCATTGGTTGTGCATGAAGAATTTAAAGAACCTCTCAAGACCTAGAGAGATCCCATCCCCAAGAACACTCCCAAGAACGAAGTGTAATCGTCCTCAACCTCCCACTATCTATTCTATAGAGATCCAAGAGAATGATTTGGAAGTGGTTGTTAAGGAAATCAAAGGTGTATGACGCAAGTGCTAGGATCTTCCATGGTAGGACCCAATGATTTCTACAACAACGTTCAAATATTTTTTGAACACATGTGGATCAACGCTAGAGTAAATATACTATGATTTCTATATTAAAAGGACATAACTTCACAGATATATTTTCATATCCATCAATGAAGAAAGAATCCCATGAAGGTAATTATTTAATTAAATAAGTTATTCATAAATGATATGTGATTATCCTCTATCTTGTTTTATGTTCAATCCCTTTTCTATATTCTTTGAATCAATCTCATATATCATTATGATAATCATTGTATAAGTCTCGGATTGATCAACTATCATGGAAAAAATAAAATTTATGCATGAAACATCGCATGCTTCCGCTGCTCCCAGAACATAAAAGTGGTTTCATAGCGGTCAAATAAATATTTATAATTTTTACATATTTTTTATTATTTACACATTTTTGATTTAGTTTTTAAATTCAAATTTAATCATTTTTTTAATTTAATTTTGATATCTACTTCTTCCTCCTTAGTTTATCATAGATCTAATCAACGTTATTAATTTAATGAAAAACATAAATTCCATGAACTCATCCAAAAGTTCAAAGAATTATTTCGAAATAACAGAGTAGTACATGACATGTACATATGTTCAATATATCATGAATTAATTCTGAAATTAATTCAATGTGCGTGAATTGATGAAACATAGTGTAGTTAATTCTTAAATTGCAGGTTGAATGGGCTAGCCTGGTGAACGGTCAGCTAGAGTACACACTGTGTTTCCCACAGACATGGTGTTTGTTCCCTTTGAGTAAAAAATGGGCCATGTGTTTTATACATGACCTGCCTGACTAGTGGCCATGTAACTCAGAGTCCACATGCCATGTAGTCTATTATACATGTGGTTTACTAAATTTTTTCCATGGTACAATTTACACGTTGAGTCTCTAGACGTGTACCTCAGATACACGGTGAGTGATGTACATATCGTGTAGCTCACATATACACACCGTGTACTTATACTAAATTAGGAAGATTTAAAGTTTTTATTAAATAATGTATACCTTGATACATATTCTTTTGTGTGGTCATTAAGTTCATAGTACATGCCATGTGATGGGTTTTATTTTTATATAATTTTAACAAGTATATAAATACTGCTATGATCTTTATATCATGTATAAGTCGTATTACAGTTGTTACTCTACGTGTATTGAAGTATAACATGTGACTGAAAATTCATAAAATTCGTTTAATCATTAAGTTGATAGTACACATCGTGAAAGTACATGATAACTAGTGTATGCTATATGTCACAAAATTAAAACTCTATACGAGTATAATATGTGTTAGTTAGATTAACATGGTTATTCACCATGTTTCCTCCATGGTACATTTATGTACATAGTGAATTTTAAATATATTTATTTATTCTGTTCAAAATTATGATGGATGAAAATCTCATGAAAATTCAGATGATAATTAAAATAAAATAATTGATTAATTAAAGACAATAATTAATTGATTTGATGATAATTTATCTTAAATTATAACAATTCCTAAATAGATGCTAGTTTTATTAAATATTTAATTCATTTCTTTCATATTAAAGATCATGATCAAAGATCATACATTATATGTGATTAGATTCATTTAATATTTTATAAAATTTATTTTTTGTCTTTCATTTTATCCCTCATCTTATTATGTAGGGAATGCATGCCCATGGTTTCTTTTTTAAAAACCATTTTACCTCACATGCATCTATGTGAAATCATAAGTATTGGACATGGTTCCCTAGCTAGTGGAAGTGGTTGATGTGTGGATATGAGATGAAACCAATACAAGAGAGATACATAGGTGGACAAGAATAAAGTTGTAACTCAAACCATAATTGGTTCTTGGTGTTTTCCACTACATCAATGGTTAGTTTATCAAATGGTGGATAAACTAAACATTATTAAAAGGCCATGATCATTCCTCTTAATTAATTTATTTCTATTAAGTTTATTGGTTTTTTTTATTGATGTTTTTTTACGATCACATAATTTAATGAAATTAACATGCATGAAAGATAGAACTAAAATAAATTTGATTATATATAAAAATTATCTAATACATGGTTGATCACTCATGTAAATTCACATAATTTTAACAATCATGTAATAAATATAATAATAGAAAATTTATTCATAAAAGGATAAAATCTATTAATTGTATATATTAAGTTCGTATAGATTTCCACTACTTTAGTTAAAATCAAAACAAAGATGAATGTTCTTGAATAACCAAAGACGGACTGACATCAATTATCATGCAATTCAAACTTTATTTTTTGAGATAAAAAAACATAGTTCACTTCAAGGGATTTTTTACAAAGAAGGATTTCATGTAACTGAGAGGAAAAGGTTGAGGAAATCCATTTTAAGGATTCCATGATTGGGGAGTGCACATAGTAGATCATGGAAATGTGAGTTAATGTAGTTTGAATTTTTAATGCCTACCAAAAATCACTCATATTTCTTGACCAACCAATGTTGGGGTAATGATAAGGGGAATATAGATCCTTTCCACTAAGATGCCCAAGAAATTGGATATTTAGAAACCAGTGGTGAGGGATATTGGGTTTTGATAAAATAGCGGTAGAAAATTAAATATAATATTTTTTATTTGTATAAATTTTATCAGATAAAGTAGTTAAATTATTCTAACATTATTTGTAGAAACAATAATAAATTGACATAAAACATATCATTTTTATCCATACATGAGAAGGAAAACCTTTTCAAGAGTACAAATTAAAAATAATGGAAGAGGCACCTACGCATCATCCTTATACTTGACTGGAAATTATATGCATGTGAAGAACATTCTCTTATGTCTCCTGGAAATGAGGCTAGTGATGAAGATTTTTCTCTCTACAAGAAACATTTGAACGATTCAACATTTTATATATGCTTCATGCAATCATCCAAATCCAATGATCTATTGAATCAATATGAGGACATGGATGTGTATAGAATGAGTATCACCTTCGAGATATCTATCATGATAAGGTGGGACATGATAGTTACAAGATCTCCAAGGGTTTGTTCAGAACTGTGATTGGAGTGTCCGAACCAGCTATAACCATGTAGTCATGATTGTTGGCTACATTGAATGCTAAGTCATCTAGGGGATTAAATTCCCAGATGAGTTGTGTATAGATCTCATGCGTTTATCACTACCCAATACCTTCTCCAGTTTTATTGTTAATTACAACATGAGAAATAATGAGAAGAGTCTTTCATAACATTTTACATTGATTCTCCAAGAGGATAACGAAATGGGGAATGATAAAAGCATGACCCTTATAGTGAACATGAAAAAGAAGAACAATGTTACTGTGGGCAGGACCTATAAACAATCTAAATCTCTCGATCACCTTCTTTCCAAGAGGAGGAAGATCCATATGCAAGGAATGAAAAATGAGGCATTATGTTTTTCATGTGGAAAGTCAGACCACTGGAAGAGGAAATGCACCTATAATCTAGCATAAGCTAAAGGAGTGTTCATTATTGAGTTTAATCCTTCCGTATATACACATTTAGTAATAGATACAAATTTTGGTTCTCACATCTATATCCAAATATTAGAATCAAGTAGATTTGTTATTATTTTTAGAGGAGAGGTGGATTTAAGAGCTACAAATATTTGTGAGGCTAGAAGCTCTATCCATTGGTGACTACCACCTTTCATTACCAATGGGAATAATTTTGGTTTTAATATATTTTTATTATATACCTATGATTACAAAGACCATAATCTCTATATCATGCCTATATTTAGATGTGATTAATTTCATGTGTGGAAATAAAATTTATTTCGTACATAATGATTACATATGTTATGGTATTTCACATTTAAATAATGGTCTCTATGTATTAAATTATGAAAACCAATTATTGGGAGTTGATAATGAATCATTTTCATAGGAATTGTACAACACCTAGATTTGGAATCACTATCTTGGTTATGTAAATGAGAAGCACTTGGAAATGCTCGGTCCAAAAGGTTATTTAGTCTCATATAAGCTAATTTTTTTTAATATTGTCATGATTTCTTACAAGGAAAAATGGACAGACCACCATTGGGTGGACAAGTTGAAATGGAAACAATGGTTCTAGGATTGGTACACAGTGATGTGTGAGGACCATTTCTAGTAAAGGCTATCGGTAGATATTAGTACTTCATAAATTTTATGGATTACTTGAGTAGATAGGGATATATCTAATTCATTAGGTATAAGTATGATTCCATTGAGAAATTCAATTAATTTTAGTGTGACGAAGGGAATCATCATTGAAAAAAGATAAATAATCTTCAATCTGATTGAGGTGGGGGATATCTTATCCAAGACATCATTAAATTTATATGGGTGTTTGGGATTCTATATCACCTCACTGAAACATACACAAACAAGTGGAATGGTATTATTGAAACGAGGAACTCTAACTTTTTAGACATGGTATGGTCGATAATGATTCATACAGATATTCTATTATCCTTTTGGATATATGTATTTAAAAATGAGACATAAAAAATATTTAATTAACTTATAAATGAAGAAATGGAATTCCCTACAATATAAGGAGTGAAATAAAACACATTTTTTCATACACACATTTATTGGGTTGTGAGACATTTGACAATGAATTCCCATAAAACAAACTATCACCCAAGGCACAAAGTGTATCATTATATGACATCCCATGAAAACAATGAGATACTGCTTATACAACCCATCAGGCAATAAAATTAATATTTCTAAAAAATATTGTTTTCCTAAGAGGGATCACATCCTCAAAAATTGTATTAGTAAAATCATTGAATTTGATGAAGTTGATGTTCATGATACATAAGAGTCTATACAAGAATATAGTCCCTAGGTCCCCATGGAAGTAGTTCCTAAAACACAAGTACTATATATGTGTGTAAGAGAGGTAAGATAACCAGAGAGAAATGGATTTATAGTCACAAAATATGGAGACCAATTTTTGTTTGAAATTGTCAAAACTCTACCTTACAATGAGGCAATAGATAGATTAAGAGCTTCAAGATTAAAAAAATCATGAATTTGGAAATGGATTCCAGGTATCCAAATCATGTTTTTGTTCTTGTCAACGCCCGAGTTTATGTTAATAATTTTGTATAAAACTGAGTATTCAAGAAAAAAGAAGACATGAAATGTAAATTAAATACATATAATGCAAGAATAGTTGATAAAGGGTTTAAAAAAATTCACGGAATAGATTACGATGAAACATTTTCACCAGTTTCCATGTTTAAATCCATTATAATTATACTTTCTATATAATCTTACAATGATTATAATATTTTGAAAATGGATGTCAAAACTTAATTCCTTAATGGGAACGTTTAGGAAGATGTTTTTATAACCCAACAAGATGGGTTTGTGGCTCTAGGTGAAGCCAATAATATTTTCAGGATGGAGAGATCCATTTATAAATGAATCAATCATCTAAATCATGGAACATCTGATTCGTTAAATGCCTAAAATAATTTCGTTTCATTAAGAGATAATGTGACACATGTATTTACATGAGGATTCATGGAAATGGGGTCGTTATCATAGCATTTTTGTTAATGACATATTAATTATTAGAAACAACATACCAGTCTTGCAGTAAATTAAGGGCCAGTTACAAAAGTGTTTCTACAAGTATTTTATAGGCGAAGAGGCCTATATTATATGTATAAATATCATTGGTGATAGATCCAGGAGTCGTCTCTAACTAATTTAATGTACATATCTTTACCAGATGATAATGAGATTTATTATGGATGAATCCAAGAGTGGATTGGTTCTACTGTCAAATGGTTTACATCTTTCTAAAAATAATTTCCATAAAAAAAAAGACAAATCGATAATGATCAAGATCTCATACACTTCAGTGATAGGATAAATAATCGATTCCATTTTATGTACCAGATTTGATGTTTCCAATGCCTTGATAATGGTAGCTAGATATAAAGCTAATCCAAAATAATATCATTCGTATTCTATTAAGGATACCATTAAGTATATCAGAAAAACTATGGATATGTTCTCGGTTCATGGAGGAGATAGGGACATGGTCATCAGGGGTTACACAGATGCTAGTTTTAATATAGATCATAATTATCTTAAGTCACAATATGGATAGGTTTTCTATCTCAATGGAGGAGTTGTCACCTAGATGATTTAAAAGAATCCAGTTGTAACCAATTCTACAATAGATTTCGAGTATATAGTGACTTATTATTTAGCAAAGTAATCCATTTGGATTTGGAACTTTCTTCAATAGTTTGATATGATACTTATTAGTAAAGACCCTATAAAATTGTATTGTGATAGAACTAAAACAATACCTCTTCCAAAAGATCCAAGGTCAAACCAATGGAAAAAAAGATACTCTGGATGTATCACCTCTTGAGGGATTATCATCACAGGGTTGAATTTGTAGTAAAAAGACTTCCCGTGGAATAAAATGCGGTAGACCCCTTGACTAAAGGTCTATCTCAGTAGAAGCATGAGTATAATGTGATATCTATCTGACTGAAGGTTGTTAGAAGTTGTCTCTAGTACAAGTAGTATTTTATTGGGGTCAGTTCCCTATAACCAACATCTATTTACATTATGATAACATGTATTCATTTTTTTGAGTATTAATTTAATTTTTATCACCTCATGACTGTTCTTATGCATAATATAATATGTGATAATGTCTTATGTGTATTTGATTCACGGAAAGGTCATATAATTTCCCCACTATGATGATAAACCAAAAGAAATATGAAACTATTAATAAATATATGTTTTTATAGCCAGATGATATCATTTTAGCGACAAAAATGATATAGGCTATCATGGGTGGAGACTCATAGTGCATTGAGGAAGCTAGTCAAGGTGTACACCCTTATAAATATTATAACAACCCTGCTCTTTATTAAATACTTAAACATGATTTATTACATGAAACATTCACTTGGTATAACAAATAAGATCAACAGGTATAGTTTCATCAGGGCTTATGAAAATTACATGATAACTTAAATCATTATTTGAAACATCTTAATGAAAACATCCTTTACAAGACCACTATATTCCCTCGAACTTAGCATTGCATAGGATAACATGAGTACATGAATAAAAAAGGTTAGATATAAAGACCTTTAAGGAAATAAACATGGAATAACATGAGGAATACAATAAATTTTAGAAAATAGTCATATCAGTGGAGCACAAGGGAAAAATGAACATAAAGGAATGATAATGCATGATAATCATGACATAGAAATGTGGAAACAACACTTAACATGGAATTAGCATGAGCTGATACTCATTGAACATGGTGCTTGAGTAAAACCTCATTGCACATGAAGCATGAATAAACCCTCATATATCTTTAATTAGTACGAGTCAACAGCCAATGCACATGGCATATCATGATAATACACTTTACCCAATTCATTGGAGCGCTATCAGGGCACACCCTTCTTAATCATTTCATTTAATACATAAGTGTGCAACATGGATCATAAAATATGGTTTCATTAAACATAATAATTTATTCCACAATAGAGGATTGTGGAATTAATAAATGAAAATATTTAATAAATTATTAAATGTGTATAAAGGTAAATACCCTTGATAGAGAGATGGGTATGGGGTAGTATAAAGATGTGACATAAGAACTCATAAAAATGGTTTCTGAGAGATAAAACGGTGTCTCATAATATTTACATGAAATGAATAGAAATATTTTTTTATAGATACATGTCCCAACAATTGTAATGGAATTTAGATTCATGATAAAAAATAATTATTTGAATATAAACGAGGAAAGGGAAATTCATTACTGAAATTCAGCATGGTAAGGAGTGTACATGGGAGGCATTTAATGAGAGAGAATTGGGTCTCTCATCAGTAAAACATAAATAGGGTAGTATGTGGGAGGTTCTAAATCTTACCCCACCATTTATAATTGTGAATAAAAGGTTATAACAGTATTAAGAAACATGGGTAAATAGAGAAAGTTAAGAATCCCTTACTTGGAATTGTGATCCAAAAAGCTTGAGAGAGGCTTAAGAGAGGATTAATGGGAGCCAGGGGAACCTTGGGGGGACTATAGAGAGAGGATAGTAGGGTTTGGTCAAACTCGGTTGGATTTGAGTGAAGAGGAAATGGGAGCTTCGGTGGGTTTATATAAGAAAGGAGCAAGAATTCTTTATTATTTAGATTTGGGACACCACACATTAAACTAATCAAAAACAAACACCAGAACATGGTTTTTTACAAAAAAAATTCCAAATGGGGGTAGAAAACAATATTTAATAAGGCCAATGGCAGATGTTCTTAAAATAATATTGTTTTTTATGTGGAGTTGAGTCACACTCTCAAGGAAAACATCTTAAAAAGAAAGAATGTTTTATATGCCTTGAAGGGTCCACTAAAGCTTTGTAAAATAAATCAAAAAACCAAAAATCACATTATTATAATGGTGAAACATATATTGCCTGAAAATAATGTTTATAGTATTTTATTACATCACTATTGGGACATTATGATGTTATAAAACACATTATATATTTAAACAATATTTAATTTTTACCCAAAAATTCAATTGTCTCAGAAAATTATGAAAAATTAACTGTTGGATAATTTCGACATCCCGATGCAAAAATATTTTTTAGTTTATCTAAATAATTTTATTAATATGTGAATTTTTAATTCAAAAATAATAACCTATATTTATCAAAAATACTTGGGTTTTGACAATAACAGCTTTCAAACCTTAATAAAAATTACAACTACAATCCTAAAAGAATATAATAATTTATATTTAATAAAAAGAAATTTAATATTAATAATAATATTTTGTTAAAATATTATTTATTTGAAAAACCATTTAATTCATCAAAATATATTTCATAGATGAATATTATCTACAAATACTATTTGTACATTAAAAACTATAAACCAAGTAACGATAATAAAAAGAATGTATATTCCCTATACAATAATAATGTACATAATAATAGAACTAGGGTCTTGTTACATAACCCCTTAAAAACACATATGACAATAGGGTAAGGTGTGCGATGGTGACATACTCTTGTGGGGGGTTGGATAACATTCCTAGAGTGGTAATCTCTATCAACTTCCACATCTCTCATATGTGGTTCTGCTCGAGCTTAATGTATTCAAGATAATCGTGGGCTTTGACAAGAGAGAAGATCAATGAGGCGAACTCCTTTCTTGAGCTCCAAAAAAAGGGCTTTGTATGGTGAATGTCTACTGGAGGAGGCTGTCACTTCCTTAGTCTGAGTAAATTGGATTTTGTAAAGCCCTATATTTATACTAATCATGTTATCACTATTCAACGGCTATATTATCAATATTCACCATTCTTAATGTTATTTTAAAATCCAGAAAATTGAACAAAATATGTGCATAATTATTTCATAACCATAAGAATACATTTAAATATACCAAGAGGAATTTTCATTAATGATTTTTTTGGTTGTTACAAATATCTAGAAGGATATTATGAGAATGAGACCTGCCAGTAGGAAATCCACATTTATGTGTCATTGAATTTTCTTATATACAGAAATGTGTATTGTTCCTTAGTATTTAATATTGTTAATAATGAGTATTATGAGTCATGTGATTTGATGTATTTATTAATAACATAATGATAAATGTTTATAGGGAGGTAGGATACATTGGGTGTGTCGTGAGTAATATTTGATTAATGAATAATTTGAGGAAGGATATGTCCTTTATATTCTTTAACAGAATTTGATATCTCATTCACATTTATGAAATTATATATCCTAAATAAATCCATGTCCATGGGGAATAATAGGAAAGTTCAATTTCAAGGAAGTCAAATAAAGAGACATTGATCACACAGGTTATTGGCAATAGCATGAAACCAGATAAATTTGAGATATTATGATAAAGGTAATATATTACACAGTAAGAATTCATAGAAGGTATCAGGTCATTACGCCATTAAATTATTTCACTATGGGTTCCATGGAATGCTTATAGATACTTACATTGGATTATAGGATAATTCCCCTGATGCCACTAAGAAATAGGCCAAGAGGGTGACACAGTGAGTGTATCCAAAATCTCAATTAAATAATAATTTTTATTTATTTTTTAACTAGTCGAATATATATTATTTCCGAGAGTGGTTTAATAAATATCAATGTTTTATTAACTTCATTAAAATATTTATTTATTATTTAGTGAATATAATATTTATATATTTATTAGCTAATATTGGGTGATATTTATTTAATAAATAAATAGTTATTATTAAAGGATCAGTAGATGTTATAGAGGAATGTTGGGAAGAGTTTAATGGTCCAGTGAGAAATAATATAAATTGAATATTATTTGATTAAATAATATTTAATTTATTTCTAAATTTAACGACGTGATGATAAATAATAATAATATTATTATTTTTCCTAGGGTTCTGGTTGATTTAATAAATAATATTGGGAAACTGTGTAATTATTTTATTTTAAACCTAGCTTTATATAAACCCAATTATATTATTTTTTCATGGACGCACCCATAAGGGGCTCCTCAACGCTAGGTTTTCCCAATGTCGTCGCCATTCACTTCTCCATCTCAGGGCGGTGGCGTCTCCTCTCCTTGGCTTCTCTTCTCGGCATGATCATGGTGAGCGGTTCTCTTTCTGCTGCTTCATGGGATCATCTCTTGGCATTTATCGCTAGACTATCGTCATGCCCAGTCCTCGGATATGGCTAGGGTTTCTCCTGGAAGCGTGGTGAGTCTGTGGTTGAGTTCCATCTATGCGGTTTGAGATTTGCAGCCTTGTTTCCAGACCACATGTGGGAGATTTGGGAGGTTCACTGATGTCTTGAAGGAGGCGATTGATTTGTGGATATATCTTGTGACGGTTCCTTTGTTCCGTCATGGTCTGGCATTCAGGTGGATTCAATTTCGGTGATGTATTTTTCTCCTTGGTTTTTGAATCACGTTCTCATTTTGGGTGATCTGTTGTGCGTGATTTATGCTCGCTTGGTGAAGTTGTTCTATTTCAAGTATTTCTATTTTTGGTGTGGTATTGGAGTCGACATTGATGGTGTTGACGATGGTGAAGTTGTGACAATTTCATTGATCTGTTTTGTGCTAGTTGATGCTATTTTGTGTTTCTACGAAGATTGTGTTTTTTTAGGCTTGATGTGGTGGTTCTGGTAACGACGAGTACTATCTTTGATGGGTCTTTCTAGTTCAGTAGGTGATTATGGGTTTGGGTTTGCATGTGCGCCATGGTCTGTGTCATGGATAACTCATGGTTGGAATCCTGTTTGAATCTGGATTTTACCGACAAGCATATGGCTTTGTTGAAAGCTGTTGTGTCTTTTGAGGTGTTTTTGAATCGGTTATCTAGAATTGTGTGGTTCCCGCTCACCCAAAAATAAGATTTCGAAAATCAAATAAAAATATAATTTTCATCAATTCAATTTTATGGTTTTGCATAATGGATTTGGAGAATCTTATCAAGACTAATAGATATCTCTTCACCAAGAATGCTTCCAAGAATAGAGAGAAATCATAATCCATATCCCACTATTGAGTAATGAGAGATCCCTGATAATGATTTGGAATAGGTTATTAATGTGGTCCATGTCGGCCAATATTAGCACTAGGATCTATCATGCTAGCACCAAAAGAATCATATGGTGACATTTGGAGATTTTTGGAACACGTGTGGTCACCGCTAGAAGAAATATACTTCTTACAATACAACGAAATATCAATGAAGATATATTTTCAAATACATTAATGAATAAAGAATACCACCATGTTAATTCTTTATTTAATTAAATTAATTATAAATAATATGTGATTCTCCTCTCTATTGGTTCCATAATTCTATCCCTTTTTATATTCTTTTATACAATTCTATATATCGCGACATTTATAGTTGTGTAAATCCCATATTGAACATCGATCATGGAAAAAATAAAATTTAGTAACAACCCATCACATGCTTCCACTGCACCTAGAACCTATATCCCCAAAATATTTTGTATTTTCAATTTAATTTTTAATAAATAAAAATTTTATTTTTACATATTTACAAAAAATACAAAAAAAATTACGAATAATGATCTATACAATTTAATTTTTAATCTAACTAATAAATTAGTAAATAATATAATTTAAAATCAATATTAATTAATATTTTAATATAGAAAATATAATTGTTGTTATTAATGTTATTATTAATAATTTATAATTGAATTGTTAATTATCTATAATAACCATAATAGTAATATAATTAAAATTTTAGAAATAAAAAAATAACAAAAAATTATTTTTAAAAAATATATAAAATATAATTATTTGTGTTTTTAAAAATACTAAATAATTAAAAAATTAAAAAATTATAAATTATAAAAAATCATCAGGTCAACATGATTATATGTGTATAATTATTATTTAATAATTATAACAGGTGATATAATAAATATTTATTATAAAGTCATTGTAATTATGAAATTTCATAATAATAATAAAAATTTATTGAATTAATGAGATATGATTCACATCCTCTTATATTCGGTGCTTCTAGGGCAACAATTAAGGTCTGTGAGCTATGATGGTTCCCATTTCAATTGATTCAATGATCCCACATTTCCTTGGGTTGTATGATGGGTCGAAGGTGTAGATGGTTTTTGGCTGTTAGTGACTAAGAATTATGATCTCTTTGATCGATGCAGATATATATTGTTGGTTTGTGGTGAATGGGATTTTCATAGGGATGTGGGTGGCACACATTGAGATTTGGAGAGTTTAGCTGAAGTAGTGGTGATCGAGATGGTTGTGCCTAATATATTCTCAATGCATAGAAGATTTATTTGATTTAGGCTAGAGTTGGTAGAGAGAAGTGATCTTGGGATGTAATATTTGTAGTGTTTTTTAACATAGAGGATAGTAGAACTGATCTTCTTAGCAATTCAGCGATTTTGAATGGAAGACCGGGCGTGACTTCGAATCTGAAATCAGATGGTGTGTGGTTGGATTTTATCTCCTTCATGGATTCATAAACAAGAAGAATCCTTACAAAGGAATATTTTTATAATATTGAATCCAATCCTGATGTGTTTTACAAAAAAAAATTAATAAGCAGACACTCCCAGATTGTGCGGCTCGTAACTTCTAATGGAGCGAATCTGTGGAAGCTGGATGATTTTATTCACCATATTAAAATTTTGTGGTTCTTTTCAAACTGGGGGTGTATCTCTATTGGGTGTAGGTTTTTTCACCTCCTCTTCTCTTCTTATGAATCTAAGCTTTGGGCAAGGAGCATTATTGACGTATTCTTGAATCCCATCTGGCTTTATTTTCATTAATTGTCTTTGGATATCAAATTATCATGTGCATGAAATGTTTTCAATCAGGTATGGGTTCTTCTTTATAGACTCAATTAAGTCCATTGGAAACCAAGTATACAACATGAAATCCACATGATAATTAGTACTCGTATTCATCTTGATATTGAAATTGTGAATGTGGGACTCGGTAATTTTTTCGAGATGTTAGTAGAGATTGATCACAGCTCCATGATTAATGATAAGGTAACTCTATCAATTCCCCAAGATGACATTGAAATTGATGTTCAGTCATATATAATGACTATATCTTAAAATTATTGCATAGACATTGGAAACTGGCTGAGTTTATGTTATAGGAAGGACTCATGTGAGATTTGTGGGATGAAGGGATATTAAGCAACTCACTATCGATGGAAGAAAAAATTGATGTTTAAGTCCCCTATCCATAATGGAAATGTTCATGGAAGGCCCTTCTACAATGGGGTTGATGTGAAAGCCTCTTTGAGATGAAATTATCGTATGTATAAGTTGACGGGTGAGGGGATGATGTTGAATAAGCAGTCTCTGACTATAGTTAACAGTGGACCCTCTAATGCTTAGGAAGACCTTGCAGCAGAGGTAACATCAATAGATGATCTAGTTGCTTCTTATTTAGGATTGTGTGAAGCTGAAGTTGTGATGATGTTTGTAAATGTTTGATCTACAGTGGATAAGAATAGTAATATTATTGTTATGGACAATAATGTTGAACATAAAGCATTTTTGGAACCTGGTGGTCTCTCTTCTCTAAATGATGCTCCTTCCCCTGGTGGGAATGTTCATACTAGCTCTAAAAATGGGCCTTCCTCTAATAGGGATGATGTTTCTTCTTCATTGATGGTAATCCTAGGTTAGGATTCATAGGTGGGGGCTGGAATTTTTTAGGATTATGGCCTTTCTTATATTCCTTATCATGTTGGTATAGATTTTATTGTTGCATGGATCCCCAAAACAATAGGAAAAGTGAGGACTTGTAACATGAGTCTGAGGTTTTGGACTTCAACAAAGCTATCCAGGATTCCTAAAAAATATATATCTCCCCTGTATTAGATAAATGGGATAACATATAAGATGATCGATGTGATAAATTTTATAATATGATTTTATTGGACATGACTCGACCTTTTCGTAGCGGTGGATCTATTTACTTTTAAGGATGTTTTTATAAATGGAATGGGAAAGATGAGTGGAAATGAAGGGCCAAATAGGGATCCTCCAAAAATAAGTCTGTGGAAGGATTATTCCACTCTTCTAATGAATTGTTCTACCAGTCAATCATCTAAATCATCAATGGTAAAACTCACCACAAATAAAGAATGATCCAAGGTAGTGATGCATAGTGTTCGAAATCAAGAAAACACACTGTCTGAGTGGGAAACTGCTGATGATTATAACAATAGATTGGAAAATGATCATTCATTTTAAGACTCATAAGCTAGTTTTTCTGATGATGGGAATTATATTTTTTGGAAACCATCTGTTCTCTTGTGTTATTTTTCTATTATCTTTTAATAAAAGGTCACGATCATTATTTCTTACTAGACCTTTCTCGTAATAATAGTATTTAATAATGATACTACTATTTACATGATCATCATCATAATTATTAATATAATTATTAGTCATAAATATAATAAACAGAAAAAAATTAACATGAAAAAAATATTATTATTTAATAATATTTAATAGTAAATAATAAAAAAACAATAATATTATTATTATTAGCTAAAATAATACAAAAATAATTAATGTTGATATGATTAATAATTATTAATATTTTTTTAAATTATCAAATAAAATTTATTATTAATAAAAAATTTTATGATCACTAGTAGTAATTATTAATATTTAAATTTTTATATTTAATTGCATTATCACATTATTTTTTTAAAATGAATTAAATACTCCTTAATTGTTTAGTTATATATATATATATATATATATATATATATATATATAATTTTTATATATACAAACAAAAACATAAAAAAATAAAACATAAAAAATAGTTGCGTGAGAGATTTATAGAAAATAACCTCTTGTGAAATGGTTTGGAAGGAGGTGCTTATTCCTTAAGAGCCTTATTAAACTTTTTATCAAAGAAGGTGTTGATTTAGATGGATCATTATTCCAAAAAAAACATCACCAAAACCATTGTTAGTTTGTGAATTTTTTCCCCATGGAAGTAGATTAGGAATTCCTTCTTTTATTTATGGTATATCAGAAAATTTTCCAAGACAAGAAGAAAACTGAATACATAAGGAAGGTAAAAGCAAGAATGAGTGAAGTTGAAAATAAAATTGCAGGAATGTAAAGCTTGTCACATGTATTTATGTGGTGCATACATGTTTGGACCCACTCTATGGAATTAACCCCACAGAACATTTAATTTTATGAAAATAAATACAAGCATAATAAAAACAGAGAAAATGAAAGCACAAAGACAACACAAAGAATAAAAAATAATCTATCCATGTTTGTGGTCCTTTCCACTCTAGGTCTTACTATGATACCAAGTCTAATATGGTAGCATACAAATCCAATAAGGATAGACTCATGCATTATTCCCCAACCTCAACCGAAAGACAAAAAAAGAAGATACATCACAAAACTGATGATGTTGATCACATATGACCTTTTAGACTCTAGAATACCCCAACAACACATGAAGATGTTACCTAATAAGATCAATAGTGTTTCATGTGGGTACATATTAAAGAAGTTAGAGTTTAAAAGATTTCTCTCACTAAGTGCATCTCCACTAGTGGGAATCACCAGAACGATAGAGTGAATGTGTGCAGACCCCAAACGTTGAAGCTCCTCCCTCTAAAGATTCCTTCTCAAATGAAATGGATAACAACGAATAAAATTCCCCAATGATGAAAAAGTGATTGCTACAAAAATGAAGTGATGAAACATGAATAATAATGAGGTAGTTGGTGATGATATGGGTTGACAAGAATAGCTTGTGACGCTGGCAGGTGGATGGAGGAGAGAGCATAGACGGATCAGGAAGATATATTAGGTTTAACTAATCTTGCTAAAATTAGGTAATGTAGGAGGTGAGGTGAGGAAATGTGGGAGTGGATATGGATCCTAAAGAATGGAAAAAAAGAAACAAAAAAAATAATCTATTGAATGGGTATTAAAAAATGATCAGTTTAACAATAGAGACCCACCAGAGGATCAATCCAAGAAATGAAGCCTCCAATGCCCAACATATATATGGATCCTGGCAACACTGATGGCCAAAATGGTGACCAAAAAACAGAATCCCAAAAGATTAAAAACCCTATTTTATTATTAATAAAAAAATGAATTTCTCATGAATATTAAAATGTAATTTTAATTTGGAAAACAAGAATTAATGAATCTCCAACTTTTCAAAATAAAATGAAAACAAAATTTCATATGGTGTTCTTTCAAGCTATCTTTCAAAATACTAGTTTGGGTATATTTGTAAAATACAAATAACTAAGTCAACCAAATATTCACATAGTATTAATACTACTTAGTATGTCCTGGGAGGGTAATATGTTGTACCCATAATACCCATAAATTGTTGTCATAAATGTTAATCTTTCGTTGAAATTAAAAAACTAAAAAACAACACTAAACCAAATCATACAATCAATACATGAGTTTCTATTAAATCTTGAGGTTATCTAAAGAATTCCATGACCAAAAAATACACAACTTTCTAGAGGGTAAAAATTTTTGATAATGAAACTTACATAAAAAATGAAAATAATATAGAATTTAATGTTGTAAAAACAAATAGAAACTATAAAATATGAAGTTGGTAGGAGAAGAATCCCCACCTAAGATCGAAGGACTTAGACTGGCCCTTAAAGACCCTTTCTTCTAATCAGGATCCCATTTAAACAAAAAAGGGATAGTGCTAGGATCACAAAAGAGATACACCTTAGAATATATACTAAATTATAACTAAGGGATATAAATAAAAAAGAATCAATGAACATTTGAAGTAAAAAACCTTGGGCACACCACATGATACCAGGATATACTGTGTTTGATTTTAAAACTAGGAAAATACACTTTAATATGGATAGTATTTCCACACATAAAACACCAAAACTTCTTAAACTGATTCTTATATTATTAATCTGTATTTTTATTTTACATTTGATCCTTAACATAAAATTGCAGAGGTTTACTCTTAATGCCTTTAAGTTCTTCCTTCAAACCATGTGTTTGAAGATCTCGAGTTAACACAAAAGACATAATGTATCCTAAAGTAATTGAATCTCTACCATACATTAGGGAATCCATTAATTAATCAATAGAATTCCAAAAGGAGGTAAGAAGAAAAAATTCCTGATATTTGTCCTTAACTTAAATGTCAATTTTATCTAAATCTATAAGGAATTTATTAAACTCATCTATAAGAACACACACAGAAGATCTATAGATATTTTGAAATTATACAACCTAATTTTTTATAAAAATATAATTGAAATATTTTTTAGTCATATATAAATGTTAATGTTTAATCCAAAAATATATACTAGTAGTTTCATGGGATAAATCACAGAAGGCGTTATCTCCTAGGGTTAAGATAATTGTACAAAGATACATTTCCCTAATACTAGGGTTGACATCAATGTAAGTGGTTGCAGAGTATCCATCAATAAACACAGTCACTATGGGTTTCATGTGGCCACAAAAAGTGTCTGCTAGTGCACTGTGGACTAAAAAAACATGCATCTTAACTCCACACATAATTAAATTTTTCTCACCATGAAATTATTTAACTCCAAATTTAGCATATGACATTGTTAAATGGATTATAGGCTCTAATATAAATTGTTAAGATTCGAATAGATCCAATCAATTATTTATAAAGGTAATAGAAGAGAAGTGAAGAATTAGTTTTATGATGTTGAAAGAAATAAAAGAAGAAAATAAAATATAGAATAATAGTGGAAGTAATAAAGAGAAAGTTAGAGAAAAAAATATAGTAAAGTAAAGACTGAAACAAGTATTTATGTGGTTTGGATGAGATTGGACCTACTCTAGGGAAAGAAAACCACCACAAAATGTATTATTATGCAGTGAAAAACCTGATGCAGATAAATAGAGAAAATGAAAGAATAGACACAACACATGTAAACCACAAAATCTATCTATGAATGAGATCCTTACCACTATAATAATAATTGTGAAATTGTGCCAAATATGGTGTAATACACCTCTAAAACCAACATACTAACAAATACTACCCCAAACCCATCCAAAAAAATAGAAATAAGATACAAAATAGAACCAAAGAAAGAGAACACAAACATCCTTACAGACTTGGGCCTATACCAAGAACCCAGGAAGATGTCCTCAAAGAAGATCAAAAGTTATTCTGAGCCTATTAATTCTTGAAGACACTATATTTGAACAGATTTATCATTTTATTAAATCTCCACTAGGGGGGATCACTAGTATAGGATCCTGAAGGAGTGCAGACCGATAGTGCCAAATCTCCTCCCTCTAAAGATTCCTTCAAACCAGAAACAAAGAACTGAAAACGACACTCACAAAATATGAAAAGTGATGTGATAATAAAATTATGTTATGTAGTGGAAATAATAATAAGGGTTGTGTTGACGTGATGGTATGCCATGAATAAAAATCTAGGCAAGTAGGTTGATGACAAAGAGTACACTGAAGGATAATGAAGATATGTCAATCACAAATGATCAGACTAAAACTGTGACACACAATATGTGAGGAGTGGGCAGGTGGATGTGGATATGTATAACCAAGAATGATAAAACATATAAAACAAGGAGCGGATCTATTTGATGTATCTTGATAAAAAAATTAGAATAATACAGATTAGGTAATGGATCGATCCCTGAAAAAATTATTATAAATCCCAATGTACACAATGAGCTGAGTAGCACCAAAGGCAGAAATGGTTTCCCAAAAAATACAATCTCATAATATAAAAAACTATGTGAATAGTAATATAACAATTAATTTTAATGAATATTAAAACATGATTTTAATTTCAAAACCATAATTAATAGTTGTCGATATTTTCATACAATCCAATATAAAGGGAGTGAAACCTCATTTGTAAACACTTGAGAAAATTGAGAGTAATTATGGCCATACTTTTAAATCGGTTCATGAAATATTTTAATGAACATAACTTTATATATTTAAATTCATTGAAGGTGTGTAAAGTCTAATCTTTTCTTAGATTTGATGGAGAAATATAGGCATATACCACAAGAGAGCATTGTAAAGTCCAAGTCCATAAAAAAATTTATCAGATGGTGTATTCAAGGAAATTTTTAAAGAATGTAAATATATTGAAAGGATGAACATAGTATTGTGGTAGAGAAGGTGACCATGCTACCCATCTCTATTAAGACTAAGTAGAATCCCTATAAAATTTAGGCAACCCCTGACGAGCATCTCCTAAGGGTAGAGGATCGCCTGGTTGATGTGAAGGAAAGGCTTGGGATCATTGAGTGTGATGACGAGGAATGGAATATTAGAACAATTTTCTTATAAGAATTCGTCTTCAGTATTTAAAAACATTTGGAATCAGTTAATAGGTATGCCAAGGATAATTCTACTAATAAGGATGCATTCATGGATTGGACTAAAGGGGACTTTCCGCACAATGAGCCAGAAATTACCATGTTTGAAAAACTATTTTTCACTTTAAGAATGAATGGTTCAATTATAAGGGAGATATTAAAAGTGGTATGATTTTGAGGTACACATCAAATATTGATGTCCCTTAAAAAGTTCACATAAATTGGAAGCATGATTCTGATAAGGTATAAAATGAATTTTGGAAATTTGATCAATACTTCGAAAATATTAGATTGATGGAAGACATTAGTCATGTGGATACCATCATTAATTTCTTTAGCACAATTGGAATGTTGGGAAATACCCATAAACAAATACCAATGGTTTCAAAGAACCATTGGTATAGGTGGTTGTATTTCAATGGTTCATCATAACCATTGGGATGGTATTTTATAACAAACATATCTGAATAGTTTGGAAAAACGATTGGGATTGATTTATCTATACGAGCAGTATTAAAAAACATTTGGTATATCCTACTAATATCAATCCAGCCATGCAAGATCCCCTCTACCATCTCATTATCATCTCAAATACCCCAGAAACTCATTCAACGTTCTATTTCCTTCCCCCCCCCCCTATGTGATCTATACTATATAGAAATATTAATTCCATTATTCTAAAATATTAAATTAGTTAATTCTAGATAATTATGGATTTATATCAAAAATATATTTTATTTTTATTATATATCTAAAAGTCTTTGGTAGATTCTTTTTTTTATTAAATTTATTTCGATATGTCTAAATATTCATTTACCTATTGAAATAAGGGTTTTCCAAACTTATATTAGAAATGAATTTGATAATTATATAGTTGTTAATTATTTATTTCTCTTGTTTTCTACATGTACTACTACGATATATATAGCTTTTGTATATTAGTGGATTTTTTTTCATAGCTCAATCCCTCTCGGTGACTTCTTTGGTGATGGATTGCTCACTATAATTATCATCATTTTATTTTTGATATGTGGTACCTAATTTGGCTATCTTGAGTAGTTTTTTAACTTAATTTTTTATTTTTCCAATAACATGTGAAAAAGGATTCACTTTAATATCCCACAATATGAGATGTATTTCTCACTAAAATTATCCTCAATCACTATAGTTTTTCACTTATCCCTAGTCAATCACTATTACCTATTGAAGGGGAGAGTCACTAAGGCACCTATATATACATCATTTAGGGCTCATAAATTTATTAAACACATATATCTTATTTAAATATCACACTATTTTTTTTATATTTCATAGGGAACATTATCAAAATTAATTCATTGACCCCCGATGAATGAGGAATTAAGCTATTTATCATGTTCATTAATGGATTCGACACATTATTCAATTAAAATCCATTTATATCATCATAA
Source organism: Viscum album (assembly GCA_963277665.1). Taxonomy (NCBI): domain Eukaryota; kingdom Viridiplantae; phylum Streptophyta; class Magnoliopsida; order Santalales; family Viscaceae; genus Viscum; species Viscum album. The sequence continues at coordinate 299,582,631 of OY728128.1, forward strand.
AATACATAATTCATTAATTTTAAAAAATTTCAATTAATTATTTTGGAATGAACAAACATATAAAAAAATATAAAAACATTAAAATACTTTGGGAGAAGGTATAAAGGACCACTTATCTTAAAACCGATGAAATTACCTCTTCAAGAACTATATGGTAATCGTTTTTTAGGAATGTAAAAATGTATTAGTTTTTTACCTCACACACGATTCCCATTCTCATACCAATAACTAATAAATTAATTAGATCATTTATAATATCTAATCAATTGATTTTATATTGATTTAAATACTGATTAAATAACCGAGTGACCGTACTACACAGAAATTGTGATGAACAACATGTGAATGGTCTATAACATACCCTCTAAAATTCCATGGAAAAAATCCATATCAATTAAAAACAAAACCATAATCACTTCAATTAAATTTATTTTAAAACCCCATGAAAAATCATTTTTCTACAAACAAAAATTGGATTTTCACTATTCCTTAACGTAACAGATGCCACATGTACAAAACTCATGAAACCCCAATATCATTTAAGAATTACTAGCTTACACTCCCATAATACCCAATCCTTATTCCATATTTAAAAACACATTCCATGTGTGTGATTTCCACGGAGATTACATAAAAACTAAACAGTTTCACACTACTATATATCTTAATAGAAATTCTACTCCCATGCCAAAAGATTCACATGAAACTAAACCAAGGATCACTCTATTAAAATAATAACCATTATCACCATTCATGCTAGTCACATCTAAACAAAAATACCATATAAATCCTCTTCAAAATTTCATCTCTTACTCTTGAAAAGTATTCCACATGCACACACACCACCCTGTAAGATTTCTATAACCCACATCATCTTCCTACACTTTCTCCACCTAAGATCTACCAATTTAGAATCATCATCAACCATCCCACTAAAAACCAATAAAAATTATATGATTAGGAATATAAATTATCCATCCCAAAAAAACCTTCATTGATTCCAAGTAACATCCACAAAATGTGAATTCCTCATAGAAATCCATGGCACAATCATTCCAACAACATATATATAAGGACCATTTTTCATTTATCTCAAGGAAGGGAGAATTAACTTTAACATCCCTCAATATGAGAAACCACTAATTATGGATTCAACTAACCAAAATTCATAATTTATGTGTGCTGCCAAAGATGATTAACTGTAAATAGTATTCTTTTTTACAGAAATTTGAAGAATAATAATAACATAAGTTAAAAAGGGAATTGAATAAGATAAAAAATAAAAACAACAACTATAAAAAAAATCAGTATTATTTTTTATAGTTATTACTCATCAATATAATGAAGTTTAATATCATGGTTTTATATTTTATGTATTTTTATATATATAACGTATTTTTTTCTTTTATATTCAGATTCTAATATAGACATGTGTGTCATTTATGGTTTCATATAAAGTGATTAATTCTTATTTCCTCAAATATATTTATTATTTAACTTTAATGTTATTTAATTTCTTTTATGAAATGACATATAAAATATTATTTGAATAATGGACAGAAGGATGATGTATGAAACTAGTTGGATCTCAATCAATTTTCAAAAAAAATTGGTTATTTTTTTAAATATTTATTTTACAATTATTCAATTAGTGGTTATATGCACAACCCATGATGTATTTATATTGGAATACCATGGTTTTTACATGAAGATGTTATCAAACATATAACCAAATATATTTTCAATGAAAATACTTTGTTTAATATCTAAATGGGGATAAAATAAAATCTCAAAATTTTTATGATCTGAATGAGAGGACAAGATTAAGGAACATATTAGATGACTGATTTCAATATATCTTTCATCAGGAGAAATAAATCATATACACCAATGAATACTTCTACATGATCATGAATGATGAATGTAAAGAAAATGATAATGTTGATATGGTGAAAAAATTGAATGATACGTAAACAACTCTAGTATATCGGTAGTGTGCTAAAATAAAAAATCTATAGTTTTTAATCTGTCCATTTCATGGTAAAACCATGTATAGGGTATCTAATACTTTCACTGATTAAATTATTACCTTTTTGAGGGACTTACTACCAAATGATGTAGTTATTCCCTCAAATTATTATTTGCCATTGAAGTTATTTAACCAAAATGGATCTTCTAAAAAACCATGTTTTCCAGAAATATTTCAGCTTATTCTAGGAATAAACTATCGAATAAAATGATTGTATAAAATTTGTAACATCATGATGTAAGGTAAATGTTGTTGGAACACTATATTGTGTGCAATAGAAAGTAAGGGTTATCATTTAATTGATTCAGAGACTCCAAAATCATTTCATTCATGATGATATATCAATAAATATGTGATGTCATGATACCGAGAGAATAAAGGATATTTATGAGTTCATTCATCTTGTAGATGGATATAAATGGTGGAAATTTGATTCTTGATATATTTATTTTGTTTATGACATATATAATGTGTTGTTGGGTCTATCATGTGATGGTTTTAATCTATTTTTTCATATCCTCACTTCTCACAATATATTGATAAATTTCATAGACATTTATAACTTTCCAACATGGATGTGTAGGAAAAACCATTCAATTTTATGTGTATACTCATATTTAGATCTTCTAATCCTAAAAATGATATAGATATTTACCTACAACCATTAGCAACATTGTTGAAGAATCTTTAGAATGATGGTGTGTGAACATAAAATGCATGTTCTAAAGGAATATATCTGAAGCGTGTTTCACTTATGGGAAAAATATATCATTTTCTTACTTATACAATGGTCTATGGATTGATCATGAAGAAAAAAAATATAATGTACTATTTTTGCGTAGAATACATGATACCAAAGACTTAAATATAAACATAGATTTACTTGTATAGGAAAATGATGATTCTATCTACTATGTCATCCATATTGGAATAATCGTTGAAGGTTTCACAATACCATGGAGATCGAAAATCCAACTCAGTGTATGTTTGGAACTGATTTGATTAATAAATTTCAAGATTTTTATTTTTCATTCGAGAAGGGTCAGATGAAATATAGAAATTGGAAAAATGATACCTCTAAAACCAAATACATTTAGAGGATGAAAAGTAACTTCTTTGAGTTTCTTCATTGTTCAACAAATTTTGTACATTATTTATTAAATGCAAAAAACTCTGAAAAAAATATTTTAAATGAGTCCTTAAATTATTTTAAATTTCAAGGGAATGATGAATGAATTTTTATTAACTCGGTATGACATGGCGGGTTGGGGTATCAGACAAGAATTACATATTATTTGTATCAATGAAAATAAATGGAATTTTATGTTTTCATATTATGTTATGAAACATACAAAAAATCAATTTTAGGATATAATAGAGATATTAAATATTCCAATGGTTATTCAATAAAAATATAAAAACATGTCAACATAAGAGATTTGAAGCTAAAATCTTTAAAGAATCATTATTATCACAACCCTCTACAAGGGTTTATTTGAATATAAATCCTTAATCAACTCTCTAATAATATATCGGTGGAAGCTATTTGGTTGTACAATTTTAATAGAGGTCTCTATACAAATAATTTTTACATGTATTTCATTCAAAATATTTATTAAGAGGCACCATTAGTTTTTTTTTGAGTCAGAGAAAATATTTACTACATCATTTTTCATATTCATACTAGATCTAACAATTCATACAACAACTAAAACACCTTTTTATGACTGGTTTATTTTCTTAGGATTTATCCATATAAAATAAATATGTACACATTGAATTATTATGTCTGAAACATGAATCATACATAATGTTTTATCATGAATGGTTACATAGATCAAGAATGTATGGATTTCCATTTAATGTATTTATCTGGTATGACCTTGAGAGGGAACAATAAAATGATAAATAATGAAGATAAGTATGGTAAAACTGAACAAAATTTTATATCAATTCCCCAAATATAGTAAATTACAAGATCATATAAAGAAACAAAATTAATCCTTGAAGATAAGGATACGGGACATTTCACAGTTTTGTTCATGTGTGATTTCTTAAATATCTATAATAGGTAAGTAAATTAAACATGTTTATGTTATCTCGTCCCATATAATTGTTCATATATTCAAAACTATTTCTATTTTATATATAGGTAATATAAAAAATTTATAAATAAAAAAAATATCCTTATCTTTATGTTGGATAGATGCATTTCATATAAAACAGTTTTATTTTTTGGTTGAGTTGGAAGGTATAATTTTTAATATAATACATTAATAAAATTAATATCATTTAATTTTAATTTTAATTTATAATTCATATGTTTATTATTTCTACTAACATTATCTCCATGGAATAAGAGCATTGAATTTTGGTCCTAATTTTGTGGTTCATGAATGTGAATCAATTGTGATCAATGGGTACAAATTGATTGTCATTGAATGAAAAATGAACCTAATAACACAACGCGATGGTTTTATGGTAACTATCACCATATAATATTATTATTGTCAATGAAAAATAATACCTTGATTTTAAAAATTATCTTATTATGGATTCATTGAGAAAATACTAGTATTGGAATATTACTCTTACAGTTGAGACACTATGACGAAATGAAATTGGTTTGATGCAATTATTAGTAATGGAACATTAATTTATTATTATGGATAGAATTTATAGATATGGATTGTACACTTATTATTGATTATCTATATTTATTTTCATCAATGTAGAAACATGTTTTTTATTTGAAATATCATCCACAAACTAAATTTGGTGTCATTATTTATGTAACCCCATGAAATATTTTTGGTGGTGGTGATGGTAAAATTGACACCATCACTAATCCCATTGTACCTGATCAATTTATTAATTATTATGACCCAAATAGGTCAATTTTCAAATTTTATTGTGAACATGAAGTTATTGTTGGAAATATATTTATTCAACCATATATATTATTAGTTATCTTGGTTTATCTCGACTTTGGTTGTTAGGATTGGTCCTATTTAAATTACATTACATTTGATTGCAAATATTGTTTATCCATCCTGACCTTCATGTGAATTTTCAATATAAACTGGTTTCAGTTTTCCTTGAGTTCCATTTTCTAATATTTAATTGAATTTTATTAGAACCGAATGAGAGAAACAATAAAAATTGAATTGATAAAAAATATGAATTAATTTGAAACATATTAGAATAATTATAATTAAATCAAAAACCAATGAAAATAATGACCTGACCAAAAAATGGAAAATATCCCTAACCTAAATATGTACAAAACACCCACAAAATGTATAAATGGAATAACAAAAAATATGAACACAAAACTATCCCAAAAATGGATAAATTGCCTAATCGATTGACCAAAATGAATTAAATGACCTAACCAAAATTGAATTAGATTTAATTTAAAATAGAATAAAACTATATCAAACCCATGGTAAACATTCTAATTTGAACGTATTGATTTTTATATGAAATTTATTTTATATTTTTATATTCTTCTATCTAAATATAAAATTATTTTGTTATATCACTATGCATAATTTATTTGGATTGAAAATTATTATTCCTTAATTAATTCATGTCCCATATTTTTTCTTGTTTATCATACCCATTAGTTATGAATTTGTATTTAATTCAATATTTATTTTCAAAATAAGGAAATGAAAATTAATTTATTACATACAAAGGAAATGGGTTATAGAAAACAATCACCATATAATAGAGATGGGTGTCCTACATTTGGTGTCTATTTTGAGAATTTTATTTTCAATATAAATATCAATAACATATTATATCACGAAATTAATATATTTTTTAAATTTTATTCATGACCACTGCCCAGGATAAAATTATTCTCTAATGATCCTAGTTGTAGTAGTTCCCATTATGTTTATGTGAAGGGAAGTATTACTAGAGGTACACGCCCCAATCAGCATACCTAATCACACCCTACCCCTTCATCTTAAATACCATATAGAAAAACTTCTTATCTTAATGTGTTAATAGATGAACTCGGGATATTTAGGTCACTGATTGTATCACCAAAAATTACATATGATCATCCTCAACTAATTTTACCTTATTTTATTATGTATCTTAATCCTCATTGGTATTATAAATTTTTTTAAATGTCAATTCCATATTCTTTTCCCTTTACTTCCTTATCTCCAATGTTCTACAATCATGTTCCCTTGACTTTTACTAAAACACATTCTGAGCCATTAGAGAAGGCATTGGGTCCCACTCATTTTTTATATATTAATGATCATTCATATCCAATGGATATAGTGGGCCCCACTTATCATACTAGCTCATGTAGATTTATAGATCCTTGTTAACATTTTTTGACCTTAATTTACTTTTATTATAATATGTATTGATATAATATATATTTTTATTTCATAGATGGATATACCACTTGGTGGAATGGGAAGACATGAATTCATGAGGTGTGAAACCACCACACATAGTTGATGGTAGAGTGCAATTGGAATAATCAAATGAATGGAAAAATAGGGTGACAATGTAAGAGTATTATGGCGATGATTTCTAAATACTCTCACATTATTCTCATCAGGAAAATCTCATAGAGACACCTTCAAAATCAATTAATGAATAATTATTAGGTATAAAAATGGGTGAGAATATTAATTTGTTTTAATGTTTTATTATTATTGTATTTATATAAATTAATATTTTTTCGCTGGCTTCATTATGATTTTCACAATGGTGAGGTTGTGAGGATAACATGGATCCTAGAATTAGGTGAGCTATGGAGAGCATATAATTATGAGTTGTATAGTGTATGGAATACTAGAGTTTATATAGATTTAAAGGCCACACCTATCAAGAATGAGTGTCTAGTATCACAATATCATGAAATGATTTCTTTTAGGAAGTATAATGAGGTTAATCTTTTAATTAAAATTGATGTTTTTAAATGAAAATTCTCATGATTTCCATTAATAATTTGTTTTTTGTTGTTTAAATTTATTTTTTAGGAAGTTTTATAAAAAAAAGTAGGATGATATTAATTAATTCCCCACATTAGGGTGGACTACAATCCCAGAACGAGAGAGTAAGGAAGCATGACACTCGTTTATAATTTTTTTATTTAAATAAATTATAAAAAAATTACCCAATTATAACTTATATATGTTCAATATAATTTTTTCAAAAGAAATATATTGAATAATAAGATAGTTTGGGAGATGTTAAAGATATATTTATTATAGGAAACTATAAAATGGGGTTTAACCTAGAATATGTTTCCTCTAGAGTCCTATATAACATCTTAATAATTCCAAAAGCGGTGATATTGGTTGACCCTAGACGATGAGAGTGATTTATATACTAAAAAATCAATTTAATTAGTGAATTAAAATAATTTTCAAGAAAAAATTAAAGAAACAATTTCACTCTATCTTTTTGAAAACATTAGATTAACATCCCAAGAGGGAAATTAGGTATATTTAAAACAAGATTATTGTTATGTATTAATCATGTGTGATTTTAATATGTTTTTGTTATGATAATGTTGTAAAAGAGAGTGGGGTGCATGTTATGAGGTAATTGAAAAGTGGTTGGTGAAGAATGGTTATTATAGATTCCAATGATATTAAATAGGTCTAATCATTTTAGAAATAAGAAAACAATTGGAAATATAATTTCTTATATCAATATAAAATAAAAATTATGAACCTAAAAACTACACAATTTATATCAATTGGTAATTAACTTAGATGATATATCATCACTCGATAAAATTTAACAATATGTTCTTGCATATAATGCTAGTCTGTCACCTTTGAAATATTAAATTAACATTAGAAGGATATTATTTCTCTCAAGAAGTATTCTAGTACCACATATGAATTATGGGAAGGAATAAGTTTCATATTGATTCAGTTATTACAACCCACTATTTTTAATCTATGTCTTTAAATGAATCATGTAAAACCCTACTATAAGCTTCATTCATTAATGAATTGTGCTAAAAAAATTAACATCACACAAATGCAATACTTGAAATATTCCTAGGTTAAATAAAAAACTCTACAAAATTCATATCACATAAAATTATATAAATATATGATTTTAGGGTATTTGATTCAACATTGTGCTAAGTTTCTATTATAGAATCATTCAATGGAGGATACATATTTTAATTTCAATTTACATTCCATTGGTGATGCAAATATTCTGGACTGAGATCCTAAATTATCATTGTAAATTTTTATCCTAGTATCAGTGTAACCATTTAAAATTAATTTTTTACTCACATCTAATGACTACAGATTCATATGTAATTATTCATATATAATTAAGGTTGTTTTTTATAGTGTTGAAGATATATTTACCAAAAATATTTTTAGTATAAAATAGTTATAACAAAATAATATTTCTTTATTATTAAGAAACCTGGTATACGTGATTAATCATATTAGTAATGAATAAGTAATATTGTTCATATGTATCCCTTATATATTAGTTAATTTATATTTTTTATGAAAATATACTCCATGTTACACTAGTGTAAACCCTATACTATAGTTATATATATGAAAACCATTGGAAATCATATCAATATAGATTTTATAAATTGAAATAGTAAACAACATAAATAAATCTATATAACCCCATATACAAAGTATCTATGTTATTTCACTCATGAATTTAGTCGAGAGGAATTTTCCCCAACAATGATTTATTTACATCTTAGTAAGTGTATCATTTTTATGAGTAGTGTGTTATATGAATCCTTTTTTTTATTTTACGCACTATAAATCACATAAATATTCATTATTTAACTCAATTATTATGAAACTAAGCACATTTAATGAATAATTAAAATGTATATACAAACATTGAGATGACTTTTGGAATCCATAAATTAATTGTGACAACATAAATGCATTATGTCACAATTTTTATAATCAAACCCTTTAGGTTGTATCATATGAACTTATTTGGATAGAATTTTATTAATGAATTTAATTTTGACATCCATAGGAAGATTCCATAATAATAGTATCTACCATAAAAACTAAAAAACCTATCAGAAATTATAATATATAGATGTTTTAATTGAGTCTATAAACTCTCATATTCATTAAAAAAATTAGTAACTTAATGAGTAACCTATGAAATTTGAAGAAGATTATACGATTCAATTCCTTACTTTTTAACATTGAACATTATAGAAATGTACAAATTAAACCCTTATTTAAACAACATCATTTTCCCATTTAATAAATCACTATCCCCTTAAAACTCACACATGATTAAGTCAACAATTATAATCTTAATATGACGTTTTAATTAAATTACAACTGCAAACATAGGTTATTCAACACAAAAAAAAGAAATTAAGTCATGTGAAATAGAATTTACTTGTTACTATGACACATGATGATTTAAAAAACATTATATATCATTAATGATAAATCACCAAAAAACACTATTAAAACAAAAAATTCTTACACATCAATATGATTTTGTATTATTAATTCAAAAATTGACACATTAATCACCTTTAAACACCATTACATCAATTTTCCACTTTAACTCATATACAATGATTATGAAATACCATGAAAATAAAGTTACATAGGATAAATTCAATAAATGAAACATTATAAAATATTTTATCCAAATTAAAGTATCTATTACATCAAAAAACTCATTTTATTCCCAATAAAGAATAATTCCCAACACTATTATAATCTAAACATATATGAATTTCACATCTGTTCCCAATTTTTATGCACTACAAAATCATGTTAGCATATACCTGTTTGAATTATTAGCTAATTTTATATCAAACAATTAGAAAACAACTAAATTAAATTTTTAGATTGACCAGAATAAACTAGTTTACTGAATTATAAGCTCAAAGAAGTTAACAACCACTTACCTAAAGGTATGTTTCCATTAATCACAAGGATTAGAAGCTTAGTTCCCACTCGAATGACCAAATATCATGAATAAAAAACATAAAATAAACTAAACCTATTTTCCATATATCTAAAGCATAAAGAAAATAATATACACAACATTTCGATAAAACAGACATATTTTTAATATTCCTAGGATATAAAACGTTAATTTTACATACTGTCATTATAATTAACATTAAAATTATTTAACCAAATAATCAATACATCCAATTATTTAATGTGTCTTTTAAATAAAAAAATACCTACATTTAATATAATATGTAAAAAATATCTATCAATGAAAAATTTACCATGACTTCGACTTCCTTAACATAATTTATATTAAATAATATAAGAACATAAACAAAAAAATATGAATACATCTATCATAAATTTTATCTATTCATTTTTACATATTATAGATTCAATTAATCTGGATTATTTTTTCAGTAAAAGAATTATATTTTCATTATTTTATAATCACATTACGATTATATTCATGAAAATAATATATTAAAACAATAATCCTTAAATTACACTTTTATTTAAATTATTAAATTATTATTTAGTCATATTATCAATTATCCTAATTTAGGGTATAATTTTTATTTCTTTTAACTAACTCATATCATACTATAACAAAGTAATAAATCAATGTATCAAATCTTTTTGCATAGTTGAGTATATCTGTTTTATTTTAATAATTAAATTAATTATCAATAAAAAATTTGGAATTATGTTCTTCAACATTCTATGTCATTGAAAATGGATTTTTTGAATATTGATGGATGTGAGCCTTGAGAGAAATTTTTTTCTCATGATAAAAGAAGAAACATGGAAGCGTGCTAAATGATAAGATTAAAAGATTGTGTAAGATTTATGTTGTTGAATTCAAATTTTAATATCCATTTTTATGTAAATAGTTAAATTATATTTTTTATATAATTCCTTGGAGTCACTTAAAGAGAAGAAAGATATTTTTTTCTAAACAATCATTTACATCCAATTTTTATAGATCAAAAAAATATCATAGTACACTATCAACCTCGAAAGATTATATTACATAGTAGATATATCCCCACTTCAGGTCCTAGTTCTGGTGGAACCAAGTAGTAAATATCTCAAACACAGGCATCACAGGTTATGCTGAGGTAGAAATGGAAAAAAATGATCATACAAGAGCATGAATGGAATCAAAAGTCCAATAATGAATTTATGAAATTTATAAAATCCTTTTACCAATCACTTCCTCTAGATACATCCTTGTATTTTGATACATATTTATCCATGATGCGTACATTTTATAGTGCATTGATCGATGGTCCCAGTAGTGGTCATGGAGATGACATTCCTGGTGATGGTGATAGTGATGGTGATGATGATATCTATGGGGCTAGTGATGACGATAGAGATGTTGATGGAGATGGTGAGGATGATGAAGAGGATGACGTTGAGGGTGAAAATGATGTTTATGGTTAAGATTATGGTGATAATAGTGATGGTTATGGTTATGGTGATGAGAAATAGATTTATCCATTATAATTTTACTAAGATTTATGACATTTTATGTTTAATGATTAGTTATGAATGAATATATGTTTTGTTTTAAATGGGATTTATCACTATTTTATTGGATTAATTGTTTTATTATGTTATTATTTTTTATTGTTTTGTGATTTTTTTCTACAATGTTTTATTGATTTCTATTGTTAATTGGAAGAGTTTGGGGTGTTGATTCCTATTGGGTTATTATTTTTGTCTATTTTGGAAAGGTGGGGGTCATGATGCATTAGAATTTATATGAGGTCTATACCAATTATTTTAAAAATATAGATATATAATATTTCTAGATAAGCCTATTTTCAATGTCTTGTAAATCGTTTGTATATTCCTATTGCAATAGTTTTATAAACCACTAGTAAATGGTTATAATAATGGTTTTGTCTGAAATGTTAGGAACTTAAAATTCCTCATTTCCATCCAAAAGTATTGATTTTACCTTTTTTTATAGAAAATACCATTGGATTATGAATTGTTTTTCCTTAGCTCATTTGAATTATGAATATATTAGTAATGATGGAATTTATGGTTTATTATAAACCATTTGTATAGGCCTATACCTACAGAAAAATATCAAAATGCTAGGAGAACCATTTTATAGGTAATACGATCAATTATATTGCCAATACTAATTATTTTTGACTATTGGTATAGAACATATTTCTATAATTTTAGTGATTATAAATATCTATAGTGAAGAATTAATCACCAAGATATCATGGATGGTGGGAATGAACTTCTATCATGGGATAAATATAAGAAATTATTTCTTATTTAGTTATATCCTGAAGAAGAGGATTATAAGGAAAGGGATAAGATGTGGACCTCGATGGATTCCACGAAAATCCATGATTATGTGTAGGATTATGTCCATCTTATTCTCTAGTTATTTGTAAATACATTCTATGATCAGATGTATGAACTCATCAAAGGACATAAAACATAAGAACGACAAGAGATAAGATGACAATGACCTATTATTTTAATTTAATTCATGTCCATAGATGAGTCCCTGGTAAAATATAAGAATAAGATTGAACACCCTAATCCTAAGAAATAATATAAGGGTAATGGTGGGGGATTCCAAAAAAAAGTGAAATTAGGATTCCCTTCACAAGGGAATGTTCAAGGAATTAGCCACATACTACTAAAGGGAACACAATCATCAAGGATAAAACTTTTACAATGGGCCTCATCAATGTTGAGAGTGTCCCAAGATAAAGTAACTCAGATCCATGTTTGAAGAGAAGGAATATGTTCTTAATTATAAGAAAATGGATTCATTAAAGATATTCAATAATTTAGATGTGAAGTTCCCTCCAAAGGTGCCACCTAAAGAAGGGTTGATTTATTTAAAGGTTTATTTGACTAGGAATTCTACCTTTAAGATTATCAACATGGGATCCTAATATGACTTAGTGGCTGAATATGAGGCAAGTATACTTGGGCTAGTTGTATCCAAGGTAACTAGTTGGTTGATATCTGTGAATTTCAAACCAACACCTACATGTGGCATTGTCTGAGGAGTCACCCTTTTCCATTGGGGAATATATGGTAGTTTTTTTCTTTATATAAATTCCCATGTATGACTTCAATCTACTGTTTGGAACTAATTAATTCAATAAATCCAAGACCATATCAAAAACACACTTGGATTAAATTATGATCATAGAGAAGAGAGGTCCCTACATGGTGATGACCAAGGTATGTGATAATCATATATTGTATTTAATTTCATCCATTAAAGTTTAGAAGGGTTTCAATAGTGAGGAGGAAACGTTCTCATTTTCATTTAAAGAAGATGGGTTAGTGTAAAAACATGAATTATTGGAGGTGGTGAAGGGCATGATATGGGAGATTAGCTGGGTGATACAACTAGAGTATCCCAAGATAATTCCACCTAATGAGAGGTGGATCATAAGATTAGGTTTTTTCCTCGAGTAAAACTACCTTCCATGGATCCCTATCATATGGAAACACCTAATTTGGAAGAAATAATGAAATATTATAAGGCAATTATGGATTCTAGGAAAATAAAACCATCTAATTCATCATAAATATTACCTGTGTTATTCTTAAAGATGAATAATGGAACCTTGACAACGTGTGTTTACCATCGGGCATTGAACAAAGTAATAGTGAAGAAAAAATATTCTATACAATTAATGTTGGATATCTTGGATTAGTTGATCAAGGAATGGTTATTCTCTAATCTTGACATGAGTTCTAGAAACTATTAAGATTATGTTAGCATAGTGGATGGGTTGAAGACCGCATGCATGAAAATGTATGAATACTATTAGTCCCATATTATTCAATTTGGTTTTACTAACGTCATAGACACATTTTATCAATTAATGAATAAGGTATTCTATAAATAAATGGTAATATTTGTTGTTGTCTTTGTGGATGACATGGTTTTCTATAGTGAAAAAATGATGGACCATTTAGATCACATAAATACTATTTACAAATTATTAAGTGTGAATAATTAATATGTGAATAAAGATAAGTATTACAATTTGAGGGATGACACTATATTCAAGGGGAATTTGATCAACGAAGGGATTCTCAAGACAGAACATGAGAAGTACCATCCCATAACATAATGGGAGAGGATGACCCCAGTTCTTGAGATAAGATATCTTCTTTTGTTGGAGAACTTTTATTCGAATTTCTTCACTAACTACTCAAAGTTGAATACTCATATCAAGGAATTTATGTAGAATAATAATACATGGGAGACTGATGTAAAATTTGAGGGGGAATTTGAAGGGATAAAGAAGGTGTCTATAAAAGATTCGGTCTTTGGCTTGGCATATCCAACTATGACTTATATGGTATAGAACAAGGCCATAATTTTTTCTATTGGGGGTGTTCCGTTTTTGGAAATACATATCACTGTATTTGAGATGTTGAAGCTTAATAACACCGAGAAGAGGTATATGGTAACATTAAAATATATTATAGTCATGGTTCATTTTATTCAAGCATAGAGACATGCACTCTTAGGTTAGAAGCTTTTAGTTAAGATCGACAATGATAAAACAATCTACATTAAACATAATAATAATACTAACCCAATGAAAGAATGATGGTAGGAATTATTACTTGAGATTGATTATTCTTTTTACTAAATCCTAGAAAATGATTTTTGTGGTGGACACACTCAATATAAATATGTTGTTCAACCACATGTCATGTGTGGATGGGGGGATCTTTGGTAAGATCAAGGAAGGAATGGATCATGATTATATAGCCATGAATGTATTAGCAATTGTAGTGGAGGGAAATAAAAGGAAATTTTGCAAAGATGATGAAATTTTTTATTCTAATGGGAGGAGGCTATATATCCCAATGGGGGGCACTTAGGGAGGGTTGTTATAAAATAAATTCATAACACAAGATGGGCATGACGTCCATAACAGCACCAGAACAAGGAATTTCAAGAGGGGGATATTATTTATTGAGGATGGAGGAATATGTATAGTCCTATGTGAAGACTTTTCTTGTATGAAAATTGGAAAAAGTTGATAATTAGTCCCCTGGAGGATTGTTTCATCCATTACCTATTGTAGAGAGTCTATGAAAGATAGTTACAGTGGACTTTATCATTATCCTCCAAAAGTCCAAAAGGATATAGGATCAATTTCATTGTCATGGGAATGTTCTCCAAGTATGAAACATCAATTCCATCTCTATTCTATGTGATATTTGAGCACATGAAAAGGATAATCTTGAAGTATGAGGTAATGTAGTGGGGGATAACATGACATATCACTAACAATAAGGATTCATACATCATACGAAACGTTTAGAAAAAATATCTTCATATTGTTGGGATCCAAGAAACATTTCTCTATGAGATTACACCCATAGATATATGGTCAGAATTAAAGGGTGAATACATTATTAGATTTATTCTTGAGAAACATTTTTATTACAAATCAGTGTGATTGGATACATTGAAAGATGTGGTACAATTCTCCTACAACCTGAAAAGGAGTGTGTACTTGGGGAATATTCAATTAAGGTAGTTACTAGAAAACAAAACCTCTATCATAAAACAATTGTACATAGGTTGTATTACCAAAGAAGTATCCCATGAAACTTATTAAGGGGAAATGAGTAGAAATATCAGTCATACTTGATGAGGAAACACTTTCACAAGGCTACAGAGAGGATGAAGAAGTGGGATGATGAGGGGATATGGGATGTGATCATATATATCAAGGATAATATGATGTTAAATCTCTTTTATTTAATATAAAAATATATTTATGAAGGCCCTAAGGGCCTAATAATGTGACATGACGTAATATATGATGTTGTGAATCGAGGTAAGAAGTTGTCATATCACTTGGAGTTATTTCATAAGATGAAGTTTCTTCCAGTATTCCATATGACCATGATTAAACAATATCCTGAAGACAAGGAAGAGACAAGTACATGGTTCTAAATAAGGAAACAAACCATGATTTTCACGTCTTATGAAAATGAGTTGGATCTTATTCTCAATGATCAGATAGTTCAATGGCATGGAGTGCCACAAAGGAAGGATTGTACCAACAAGTGGAAGGGATTACCATAGGGCGATGAAACCTAGGGAACTATATAGTATTAGAGGTGGTTCATGAAGGTGATCAAGGAGTACCATCATGAAACTCCATGGACATCTCTAGGATAGGTGGGGGAAGATGTCACACCCCACCACATGGTGAGTAGGTATGTCCAGGTGGTTCTCTAGTGTCTTTGTAAAATATCATCTTCTGTATCTTATTTCAGAGTGTTATTGAATTGTTGGAAAATTATAGAATCCCCACTAGAGAATTGAAGGCATATGATCATTCTTGATCTCTATAGAATGTTGTGGATCTCAACATGTTCAATAATGGTTCATTTATAATCTAGAAGGATATAATTCTCTAGATCCTTATGGATATGTAATATTCTTGAATGTTATAGATATTTCTATCCTACCCTATAGAAAGGGATGGGAACCTCATTCGTAATGAAACATATAAATTGAATGAAATTGAGTGCTTCCTTTGTAATCATGTTTTGAGAGCTTGTCAAGTACATTCCTTATGATTCTTACTTCCATTGTGAGTGTGGATAGTCTAAAAATGGATAGGTTTTGAGGGAGAAATATAGTCCGGATCTATAAAAGAGCTTAAGAAATTCCATGTCAAATATATAGAAGAAATTTTAAAATGGTTCCTTTATCGATGCTAGAAAATGTGTTGATTGAGGGCCCTTCTATCTCTTCTAAAAAAGCATCGATACAGGTTCCTCTTTATCTGTGCTTTTTATGATAACAAAATTATCCATTATCAAAGATTTAACTAAGAAATTTTAGCATATATATAGGAAAAAATGTTTCAATGTTATCTAAAACAACTAATAAAATCACCTATTTGTTAGTACATTTTTATGAAATGATATAAGTTCCCTTTATCAATTCTTTTAGGTAGCACTGATAAAATATGGCCTTTAATAGTGTTATTATTGATGCCACAAGAGGTATATTTCATAAAAACTGTATATATAATGGAAAAACATTTATTAATATATAAATATTTTTATATTCATATAAATATAGTATTTTTATTTAAATATGATTTATAAAAGGCAAAATTTTAATTTACACCTAATATATAATTTATCTTTAAAAAATGAATTGAAAAAGTATTAAAAATTATTATTATTTAATAAATTTTTAGTTTTTATTTATTAATAGTCATTTAATAACAATTGGATGACTTAAATGTTTAATATATTAATAATTTATTTATGGTAAGTTGAAATCCTGATACGAACTTGAAACAACCATAATTTTTTATCCTGGTGTCCATTTATGCCATATCACTTGTCAAATTGAAGCCTGAAAGAATATTTCTTCCATTTTTACTCAGGGGGCCCGGTCATTATTTTTTCAAGGTCAAAAAAGGAAAATAATTCCTCCAAAAATGAGTTTTATTTGGGATATCCTAATTTTTTAATATTTGATTGGATTTTAGATTCATTAAATGGCATTCATAACATTTCTCAATGGAGACGTAATTTATTCCTAGGGGTTACACGTATATGGGTATTATGATGATTCTATTTTACCCATTATTAATATTTTAGTGTTATTTATAATTAAATATATAAATATATAAATATATAATTTTTTTGAATATATTTATATTTAATTATTTAATTTTATAAATAAACATATAATGAAATCTGTTTATAAAATGTATGAGACCATACCATATTTTTAGGTATGTATTCCTTTTCCGGTTGTTTTTTTGAAAAAGAGGAATTTATGGAATTTTCAAACGTAAACGCCCTGTACTTTATGAGTACATGCTGTGTACTTGGTTACCATGAGTAGTCGTGTACTAGCCGTGTAGTGGCAACACATGCGGCCGTGTGGGGGTGACTTGGTGGCCGCCTAATGTGGAGTACAGAAATGGCAATTACACGCCGTGTACATCAAAATTATAGGCCGTGTATTATCATTTTTTTATTTAAATGGATCGGGGTCATGTCTAATATGATAGAGCATTCTTCATCAAGGTTTGGAACGGCGGAGAGGTCACGTATGGTCGTGATCTTCCTCCGAGCCCCCGACCGAGAATCTGAACTCTGATTCGACCACCGTCTATTACATCAGAATCACCTCGATAAGCTCTTCCTTCTGGTTGAGCCTCGTTTCATGATTCTTATTCTTTCTAAACTTATCCTATGTTGATATTTTTATTCATTTTTGTATATCTAAGGTGTTCTTGGGTGATTCAAGGATTGAGGATCATGTATAACGATCTCCCAACACAGAGGTCGGTGGTTTGTGCCTTTACGTTGGAATTCTCTGAGTAACATGTTCAATTTTTCCCAATAACCTTAAACAGGGTATTGCATATTTACAGTTTTACCCTTTTTAATTGCCCTTCATACTTGTATGCTTGCGTAGAGGTTAATTGGATATGAATAGGTTTGATTGTTATTCCTTGGATGTGGTTTCCCATTCTAGTACTGTTTACGACCGTTTGGTCCTATTTAGCCTGTTAGGATTCTTTACCATGATTTTCCATGCTTAGTTGAAGGATGATGTGATTATTGTTATTTGAAAAGCTTGATATTCTATAGAACATTTAGCCAAGTAGTTTCAGAGGTTTACCTTGGCCGCATTGCACTATTTTTCTTGGTTGACTTACGCAGGTTCGTGGATACCTGGTGTAGTAGAAAATAAGGGGAATTGACCGTGTGAGCTTCTTTAGAGATTCTTTGATTAATTTAGACTATATGGGTAATTGACCATGTGACCTTCCTCAAAGATTCTTTGATTACTTTAAACTACAAGGGGAATTGACTGTGTGATCTTCTTCCAAGAGTCTTTGATTACTTTAGACTATAAGGGGAATTTAATGTGTGAGATTCCTCAAAGAGTATTTAATTAATTAGACTATAAGAGGAAATGATCATGTGAGATTTCTCAAAGAGTCATTAAAACAATTTTGACTATAAGGGGAATTGACCCTATGAGCTATCTCATAGAGTCATTGACCACACATGGATATAAGGGGAATTGACCATGTTAGGTTCCTCAGAGAGTCATTTATCACTTTATAATATAAAGAGAATTGACTGTGAGTGCTTCCTCAGTGAGTATTTGTATATTCTTATAGCTGAACTAGAGGGGATAGGGTGTGTGTACATCCCAGAGGGTCACCTACATTGATTAGATGCATATTTTTTATGCAAAATTGAATTCTTGGAACTATGGAATTTTTTACTACTCTCTTACGTATCTCCTTCCATATTTATTCACTGACTATTAGGCCCAAATATTTGGGTGGTTTTCTACTGGGATATAGTCACACAACATTTTGGGTCATGCTTTTGGGCTGAAATAGAATATATTGTTGTGGGTATAGATAATGGAAAGTTCCCTTTTACTTCAGGTTCTTGATTAACTGTGCTGTTAGAGAGCATGGGACCACACTATAGCTTGCGATGAGGAGAAGATGATTACTTTATTTCTTTTGTATTTGGTTTAGTATTGTTTTATTGTATCATTGTAAATTTTTTGGCTGCTTTCCTAGACATATGAAACAAGCATTATTCATATATATATATATATATATGTGTGTGTACTCTAGTTTATTATTTTATAGTCTTCCACTATTTACTTTCCTATGGATTATTACTACTTCTTCTATTGTTATTGTTTATATTTTGTTGTGTTACTATAACGATGAGAGAATAGTTTCCCAACTATCACACCCAAGGCCCTCAATTCTTGTCGGCAGCCTCTGGCATTTGGGGAAATGCGTTTGAGGCCATGTGACTAACTAGGTAAGGGGCGCCTCTAGGTGGCTTCTGAAATCAGGATGATACAAAGTGGTATCAGAAATATTATTTTCTCATGAATTAATATTTTGAGCCTTTAGCAAGGGATAGGAAGGAATAGGTACTTTGTAATAAGCTATTCCTAGGAGTATCTAACTTGTGTACAAGGAAAATCCAATCTACCTCGTTTATTGAAATTATTCTAGTTTTGCAAGTTACTGTTGTTTTTATTTTCACATTTTGGTGACTCACATGTTTTTTTCTATTACTATTTATGTTATTGAGGTTCTATTTCTGTTTCAAACTAATAAGATTAGGGTATTCCATCTCATGCATCATATATGCACCTGGTAGAAATCACATGTCATGCATTTTTACCATGCCATTTTGGGTGCATTAGCGATTGTATGCTGTTGTGATATATGTTGTGCCAGATATGCGTGTTGTTATGATAGATGCCTTGGTAAATACATGTTGCTTAATAGGATATTGAATTTGGGTATTTTACATATGAATTAATGCCTAATTTTGGTTCCTAAGGTGTTATCGGCCTTCATGGACTGGAATGTGGTGGATCATTGCCTTTTTTATGCTTGTTATAACATATATAGGATGCCAAGGATTGATTTGCGGGGAGTACGGGCCATCACGGATCAGAATTTGGCACTTTAATGTTTGTTTTAGTGATTTTATGGGCTCTAGAGTAGTTTCTAAGGATTACTGTATGAAAAAACCTAGAAGACATGCCATGTAGTATTGAATACTCACCATGTGTTGTTCTGTTCGGGAAGATACTAGTTTTTCATGTACATGCCATGTACTGTATGTACATGTTGTGTAGCCTCTAGCCATGTAATAAGCCCTATGGGAAGATACACGAGATAAGGAAATCCTGGAGTAAACATGTTGTGTAACATTCATACATGCCATGTTGTATTGACACTGTGTCCACCCATGTGACAAATGATGTGGATGGATAACGACATAAGTTATACACGCTGTTTTATCCTTGAACACACCATGTAGTATAACCCAGGTACCCAACCATGTCACGAAAAACACGGTTCGGTCATCCTATTACACGATGTGTCCCTCTGGATCATGTCGTGTCGTGTCAGTCCTGTAACTAGCCATGTAACTCACAACACTGGTTGGTGTTGTCTTACCTAGTACATGGCGTGTCCTTCTAGAACATACAGTGTAGTTAAGGCCTTGTATCAGACCATGTCTATAATAACATGGGTCGGTGAAGTTCATCTAGTACACGTTGTTCCTATCTTGAAAATGTCGTGTAGTCTTGTCTTAAGAAAGCCATGTGCCTTAAACATGTATAAGGACTTGGGAAGGGGAAGAGGATTCATGTACACAACGTGTGTGAGGAAAACACTCCATGTCACAGGGGCGTTACAGGGCCAGTGTAGGAAGAAGTACACACCATGTGAATGGATTAAGGGAACACGCTATGTAGGAACTATACACACCATGTAGTCGTCTTTTGAAAAACATGAATGCTTTATTTCTACTCTTTCCTCCTTAAAATTATAGTTTTAATTCCTTGATAATCTTGATCTAAGGTGTGTGCTTGACCTTAAAGAGTCATGAAACCAAGATGTCCTCTAGTTTCACCCCAATTTCTAAGCGGTGATCAAACACCAGATACGGTTAATCGTGGACTTACTACAGATCCTCCAGTGTGTCAGTCATCACACCAACCATTGTACCTGAAACAAGTGTGGATGCACAGATGAGAGAGGGTTTCATGAGGATGATGCAGACATTTCAGGGAGCATTGTCTCTTTCCCCCTCGACGGAAGAATTGAAGTGGGTCTTTCAGAAGGATCATCCTTCCACCTTCTCAGGGGATAGAGGATCCCAGGATAGAGAGTCATGGCTAGAAGCCGTGCGGACAATCATCGAGCATCTAGAGATATCTCAATAGGGGAGGGTGAATATCTCTAGATACATGCTTTGATACTCCTCTAAGAGGTGGTGGGATGTGCTCTCATATACATGACGCCATCAGAATATTTCTTGGGATGAGTTTCAGCGCATCTTCTACGATTTCTTCTATCCGGAGACCCTGAGGGCTGATCGAGCCTGAGATTTCATGATTCTGGAGTAGGGTAGACTTTTTGTTATAGATTACTGCTATCACTTCATTGAGTTGCATTGTTTTACACACATTATTTGGGGACATGAGTTGTTCTTAGCATGAAAGTTTGAGGATGGTGTCTGACAGGATGTATGATCCAAGGTGAACATCTTCAGGTAGACGTTGATATCCTTTATCGTCAACCAAGTGTTGATTACAGAGCATAAATTGAGGGATTCTGGAGCTGTGAGCCATGGCAGTTTAGATTACAGAGTTAATATTCCTCCTACTGATAGCAGGAAGCACTGGCTGGAGATTGCACGTGGAAATTAGAGTAGGTTGGATGCATCTTCTGGTAGCCAAGTGGTGTGCTACCAGTACGGGAAGGTCGTGAATAGGAGGCCACATTGCCCGTGAGACCCAGTAGAGTGGTGATCTTGTGGGAAAACGGGTCACCATCATCATTTCTATCAGATATTATCACCAGGAGCTGCTGATTGAGGTTCTTCTATGATGCCTCACAAAGGAGTAGCACTGCCAATTTATAACCAGTCTTGGAACTGGAGTTCTTTTGGTCATCCAGGTCGAGGTGGAGGTCATGGTCATGGTAGTTAGTCACCGGTATTTCAGCGACAGTAGGGTGGATCAGGATAGAGTTGACAAGTAGGGTTACAGGTCTGCATTACAGGTCAAAATTTTGCAGTGGTGCAGACCCTAAAAGTGCAGGATCTCAGACCCTCTACATTTCAAGGTGCGATCTTAGTAACCTCATTTTTATCTTCTACACTTTTCGATATAGGGGCTTCCCATATAATTATATCTGTTGCTATTTTGGAAAGCCTTTTTCCCTGCATCTTTTCCTCTATTGATATCTTGACCCTAGACACTCTGTTGGGGATAAGAAATGCTATAGTACGCTAGTGCAGGGATCCCTCTAGAGGTTGGTGGGTGTCACTTATTATGGTACCTCTATGACCTAGAGATGACAAGATATGATGTCATTCTCATGATGGACTAGTTAGTTCCCTTCCAGGAACTCGTCGACTTTTATTTTGACATGGTGAGTTTCATATCACCGGAGGGTGGATCTTTTCTTCATAAGGGTGAATAGGACGTCCAGGTGAGAAGATAGGGAACCGAGCATCATGGGTTGAGAGGAGTTACATGCCTGATTGCTCGTATATATCTGGATGACTACATGACTACAACATTAGACTTTCTTCCAGTAGTGGATCATTTCAAGGGCGTCTTCCCAGAGGTATTTTCAGGTTTTCCTCCAAAGTGAGAGCTAGACATTTATATTTATCTCATTCTAGGAGAGGCACTAGTATCCATTCCTCCTTATAGGATGGTTACAGCAGAGTTGTAGGAGCTCAAGAAATAGTTGGGGGAGTTGTAGGGAAAGGGTTTCATCCAACCTAGTAATTCTCCTTAGGGTTCTCCTATCCTATTTATGAAGAAGGAAGATGGTACCCTTACGCTTTGTGTGGAATATCGGATGTTGAACTAGTTGACGGTCAAGAAACGATATCCCTTGCCTAGGATAGATGATCACTTTGATCAGCTTCGAGGAGCTCGGGCGTTCTCAAAGATTGACCTGAGATCCGGTTACCATCAGTTGCGTGTTATAAAATATGATATTCCTCTCACAGCCTTCCAGAGTAGGTTTGGTCTCTTCGAGTATATGCTCATATTGTTCGGTCACATGAACGCGCCTGCAGTTTTCATTTCACTAATGAACCGAGTGTTCCATCCATACACGGATTCCTTCATGGTGGTTTTCGTAGATGATATCTTAGTGTACTATCACACTCAACGTGATCATGCTACACATAGTGAAATCAATCTGATTACACTGAGAGAGCATATGTTATATGTTACGCTCTCAGAATTCCTCTTCTGGATGAATCAGGTTCACTTCTTGGGTCATGTTATCTTAGAGACAGGAGTATTAGTAGACCCATATAATGTGAGCGAAGTAGTTTCCTGGTAGCATTCAAACAACATCTTTGAGGTGCGGAGTTTTATAGGGCTGGATGGATACTATAGATGCTTCATACAAGACTTTTAATCCATAGCATCCCCACTCATGGGTTTGAATAAGAAGGGTGCAATGTTCTTGTGGTCAGATTCTTGTGAGTCAACATTTCAGGAGATGAAAGGGATACTGACTTTAGCACTAATACTTGTCTTTCCAGAGCTGGGAAAGATCTATACTGTTTAATGTGATTCATCTGTTATCTGGCTGGGAGTTGTGCTTATGCAGGAAGAAGGAGTCATTGCGTACCAGTCTCGAAAATTGAGGCAACATGAGAGGAATTACCTGACGCATGATCTCGAGTTGGCAGTATTTTTTCATGATTTACGATGTTGGTGTCATTATCTATTAAGAGAGAATTTTGTGGTTTTAAACAGCAACAAAAGTCTCAAGTACATCTTCACTCAGAGTGAATTGAATTTGAGAAAGCGATGGTGGGTTTAGTACCTTTACTCTTTTGACATTGAGCTTTCCTATATGTTGTGGAAGGGAAACGTAGTGGCTGATGCGCTGAGCAGAAGAACACCGATACATGAAATTTAAGAGGTCATTAGTGAGTGGCAGCTTATGGCTCTATTTTCTGAGATGCATTTGGAGATTCATGACTGACAGGGGTAGATGTTTCTTTCTTATGTAACTATTACCTCTACTCTTCTTGATCGAGTTCGAAAGAGGAATCTATCAGATTCTAAAGGCCTATTCCTACAGGATAGTGTGTCAGGAGAAGACCTTATTCCTAGATGCACCATAGGCAAGGATGAGATCATGCATTTCTAGGGGTGCATATAGGTGCCAGCAGACAAACACTAGGAGGTGATGCAGGTCTTTCATTCCTCTGTTTGGGAAGTTCATCCTGGTGTCACCAAAATGTATCATGATCTACAATGTCAGTATTGGTGCCCAAGTCTGAAGAGAGATGTTTCTGGTTTTGTCATGACGTGTTCCAACTATCTGAAGGTGAAGGCGGAGAATCAGTTACCAGCATGGCTTTTGCAGCAGTTAACCATTCTTGAGTGGAAGTGGAATGATGTCATGATGGATTTCGTGATAGGGTTTATGAGGTCACCTCATGGGAATGATATATTTATTGACAGACTCATGATGTATGCGCACTTCTTGCCGATCAAGTAGACCTTTAGTGTGGATGAGCTGCGAAGGTTGTACATCCATCAAATTATACGTCTATATGGAGTTCCACACTCCATTGTTTCAGACTGGGATGCCTATTTTACTTCTCAGGTCAAGGTCCCCAAACCTGAGCAAAAAAACTAAATTTTTAATAAGAATTTACCTGCAAACACTCTATATATTTCTTGTGTAAACATTCTATGAAAATTTCCATTGCAAATATCCCTTGGAAATTATTAGTGATAAATTGAACATGAAATTTACACATAAAAATGATTATTTAAATTAAAAGGAAGATACACTATTTTATAAATAAGAAAATGTAAAATTTAACTATTAATTCCCATTTATAATTTATACTAAATACATTCAGTGAAAATATAATCATGAAACGTTTTGTTTCAATTTCCATTCAAATTTCTAGTTGAAATATTCAATGTATAGTTTTCTCTATATATTTGAATTTATAATTCATAGGAGAACATTTCAATGCAAATTTACTATAAAATTACAATGAATAATTGTTGTTTTCAATGAAAAAAACACCAAGACAAATTCAAATAAAATATGAATTTTAATTTTAAATTTTAAATTTCAAGTGAAAAAATACAGTAGAAATTTCCAATACGTATATAAAAATATCCTTGTATGTTTTCATTAGAATTTTATATTTTTCATTTAAACAACAAATCCCCACCAATAAAAAACTGTTATAAAAATTTTCATTTCAAATTTATAGTACATAATTTCTATACATGTATATATAAATACATATATATTTTTTTGTATTTAAATATAAATATAAATTATAAATTTAAAAATAAATTAACATTGGAAATTCATAAAAAAAATAGTATATTTTCATTTGTATTCACATTTATAATTTAATGTACAGTCATTTAGTAAGTTTTTTGACATCAAACATTTTGTGTAAATTTCCATTCATATTTCCAGTGGAAAATTTCAATGTTTCTTTTTTTCTAGAAATTTCCATTTAAAATTCATAGTGAAAATTTATATTGAAAATTTCCAATAAATTTTCAAATTATGGTGTCAATTTCAATGAAAAAAACACAAAATAAAATAAAAATTCAAATATATATGGTATTATTTAATTATAATTTTTAATTGAAAACCGAGAAATAAAATTTCTAATAAGGGTATATGAGTATCCATTTAAATTTTCATTGTAATTTTATGTTATACATATATATTATAAATCCCCACTGTTGTAAATTTGTTTTAAAATTTTAAATGTAAATTTATAGTAAAATAATTGAATGCATGTATAGATACATATATATATATATGTGTGTGTGTTTGTGTGGTTTTGTGATTTTATATATTAAAATTTAAATATACATTATAATTTTAAGTGAAAATTTACACTATAAAGCCACATCATTCCATTGAAAATTTTCCATTATAATTTAGAGTGAATATTTACAGTTTTATGTAAAACCTATGTTTGTTATTGCAAGTGAATTATTGAAATGATCTGTTTTGGTTGTTCTTCATTATTAACTTTATGTTGATTCTATAAGGATATATTTGGAAGTAATTTGGGTTTTCATTCTCTTCCTAGGATCATAGAATGAAATTTTTTCCCACATATTTTCAATTTTAATTTCCACATAAATTACAATGAAAAATAGTTTAATACATAAATAAAGAATATAAAGTTGCACTAAAAATTTATATTGACAATCTGAAATGAAAATTTTAATCTTATATTTTTTTGAATTTCTACTTAAATTATAATTTATATTGTATTTATACAAAAGTAAAAAATTCAAAATATTAGTGTAAATTTCTTTTTTTATTCTAATTGAAATTTATTATAGAAACTTACATTAGAAATATCATGTTGATGATTCTATATGAAATGTCCAGTATTTATCTACTACAAATCATACATTCCCTTTTATAAATATACAAATTATTTTTATAGTTTTAAATTTTAATGAAAATTTCAATGTATGAATACATGATATATTAAAATATATATATATATAATAATGAAAATTTTCTCTAAAAATTAGCAATAGAGAATTTTACAGCATATTTCTAATAGGAAAATATAGTTCAAATTTCCACATGAATTTCCAAGTAAATTATTCAAAACATGATTCCATTCAATATATATTTCCAAATAAAAATATATGATGTATTGTTTTTTAATGAAATTATATAGATTAAATTTCTATTAAATGAAAAAAATTATTGAAAATATGATTATCATACAAGAAAACTTCTATTGTAAATATCTAGTGAAAATTTTCAGATGATCTTTATGTGAAAATTTCCACCACATAAAATGTTTAAAAATATATTATCATAAACTAACGTATCTTATTTTTGTTTATTAATGTAAGATCTAGTATTTTCCATGATATTCTCTCTCATATTTGTTTTTAAACTTATTTTGGTTTAGTTTTTCCCCATATTTAAACCTTTGTGGTTATTTTTCATTATTGATCTCTATTGTTGGAAGAAACAGAGATTTGGGTTGGGAGGAAACTCAAGAAAATCTAATAGATTCCATGCAGGGAGTATTTTTAGGATTTTTTTATCAATTAATGTATTCTCGGTCTAAATAAAATAGGTGTTAGCAATGAATATTCATAATTTTAGTATAAGTAAAGGGGTATCAAGTTTTTATATCTACAATGGGATGGAAACTATCTTTAAGACATTTACAAGCTACGTAAATGGGTTTTTGGACGTGTAAAAGACATTAGATTAATGTATCGAATTGATTCATGACATATAGTGGTTACATGTAATAAACCAATCCCAGGTCATGTAATTTTATGTTAAATTAAAAATTAAATTGATGTGATTCATTTTTCATTATACATCTCTAAAAATAAATTACACACCATGTAAATTTTCAAGTAGTAGTTTTATGTGTGTTGTGAGTTTGATATTTTTCTCATTCTTCCAGGTAGATCTATAATATCAATCCTAGGCATGCTTATAAAAATTTTTGGAGCACCTCTCTCCATTCCATACATCCCTTTTGTGTGATAAATCCCTCAGTAAGTGAACCTACTCTGTTTTCCCTTCCCTTATATCATTCTCCATCCATTGTGGTGAAATATCCTGACTATGGTCATTTTTTGTTTTAATATTGATCATTTTTTATCGAGGTTCTCCATGAAATATTCTACACCTCCATATTTGATGGAATTTACCATTGGACGTGTCACTTTATTCACTGAATAAAGGTAGAGGGTCTAAATTGTAACCTTATGGTTTGATTTTTAGTTGTTATGTGTATGGAATATTATGATTTTTCCAATTCATATGTTCATTAAATAATTAAACGAATAGAATGATGATAATCCTATGTTATATTTTTCATTGGTCCTTTTTTATACAATTGACAATGTTACCAGGATTATAGTTACACTGTTGGGTGGGAAATCCTTTGAAAATAATGAATTTTCAACGGGGTACATATGATTTTATCATGACATGTGATTCCAATGATTTCATGATATAGATTAAACATGGAAAATGACTTAATTGATTAATTTAATTTATTATGAAATTATAGTAAAAAATGTAAAATTGAATATTTAACCATTTGTTTTAATTTTTCCATATTTTGATATACATGTTGTTGTGATATGAATTCTTGACACATGTTAGGATTCATATATACTGGGTTATTTCCTAACACATGTTGGGATACTTATATACTTTGAAATTCTCTAACACATGCTGAGATTTATATATACTAGGCTATGTCTTGAGACATATCGAGAAGATTATATATCAGGCTGTGCCCTCACACATGCTAAGATACCCATATACCGGGAAATACTTTTATAGATGTTGAGATGCTTATAAACAATGATATTTCTTGATAAATACTGAGATTCTTATATAATGGGATATTCCCAAACACAAGCTTAGATTGTTATATACCTGGATATTCTCTAGAACATTAATAGATTCTTATATATTGGGATTGAACCTAACACATGTTGTTATGCTTATATACCAAGACTAGACCATTGATTTTTTATATCATAGTTATATAGTTATAGTTGACATGGTTGCGAGACATGATCAGAGACATTACATCATGGCCTTGTGGTACGTTATGATTTACCATGGTTAGATGGTTATGGTTGGCATGGTTGTGAGACATTCTCAGAGATATTATATCATGGAATTGAATAATGTTTTGGATGTGTTTTAAAAAATAATAAATTAATTAATAAAACTGTTTATCACATAATTTCATGAACTTATTATCAGAATGGTTTGTTTGGACATTGTAGTGTCGACCTATTAAGTTTTAGTCACACTCTATTTGATCCACCATTTGGTAGCTGAGTCAACTTTAGGGATGCAGGTTTGGACAATGGCAAGGGACCTTATTTCTGGCCCTATTGCTTATTGGATGGGCACGAGTTTACGGATGGGTCCGACATGGGGTTCTGGAACATAGTATTTTGGGTTTATCTTTTGTCATATGAATATTTTATTGCATTATTTTGGGTTTTAATTATAGATACATATCATCCATTAATTACATTATTTTGTATATTTGGTATATTTGGGTCTCCTTTATTCTCCCAGTTTTGTTATATAGTTTCCACCGTGTCTATTTCTATGATTTCTTCTATTAATAATATTTATTTTCACAGCTATGAAACGTCATACTAGGGGTTATAGTCTCCCTGTTATACATATCACACCCCACTACTTTTCGGAAGCCTCTGGAATATAGTGAGGTGTGATTGAGCTCTTTTAACTATCCCTTTTTTATCCTTGTGAGTGAGTGTCAGTTCGGGGGATGTTACAAAGTGGTATCAAAGGAGTAGTTTTTATTTATTATTTCATTAGTTATTGGGAAAGGTATAAAAGATATTATGATGTGTTAGGAAATTGTAATGATCTTGTGAATGAGATTATCTAACCCATGTATGGGGGGAAAATATGTTACGTGGGATGGGATTGTTGTTCATGAAGTTCACCTGTTACAGTTTGATTTTATTTCACATTGGGTGATTCATAGGTTGTTTGAGGTTTTTATTTCATGATTCTACTATTTTTTGATATTTGTATTGAAGTCCAGGAATCTCTAGGTATTTTTATTCATTCATCATGATAGGAACATGGTGATATATTTTGAAATGTATGCTTCATGATAGAGGCATATTTTTATGAATGTGATATATTTCTTGCGTTGACTATGATATGAGAAATCTGTTATAACTAATAAATAAAATTAAAGAACTATCATTTCATTATAAATCACTTGATAAGTAGTTTTTAGAGATACCACAAGTTAGTGGTTGTCTATTGTGGACAACTGTTGAGGTTGGCCTTACTATTACCCAGTTCTCTATGGTCTGTGATTGTCTTGTAGAGAAAATGACACTCTTTATGTTTTAATTGAGAGTCAAGATAGTGGAAATCAACATTCTCCTAATTCATCTAATATAGAGATTCCAATAACTACTAAGGATTAGATGTATTTTCAGCTTCATGATAGCATCATAATGGTTATGCAATCAAGTGAACAAGAGAACATTCTCACTATATCATTGATGTCTGATATGAAAATAGATTTTCTACTTCAAGATTTTCCTATAATCATTGGGGAGGGAGACCCCTAGTTTTTTTAGCTATGGATAGAGTAATTCTAGATGATCTTTAAGAACCTCAAGACACCCAAAGACAGGACGTATGAAGCTTATTTCATATATGCTTTATGAACTAGCCAAATTTTGTTTGTATATTGTGGAGACTGAAGGGAAGAAAGAGGAGTTCTCTTGAAAGGAATTCAATATAAAATTATTGATCCACATATGTCATGATAATTTGAAGATTGAGAAGGCTTGTGATTTCATTCATATGACATGGAAGGCATGTCATTTCTAGACTATATTGGATGTTTCACCAACATACAGTGCTTTGAACCATACCTAGATTCTTATGAGATCTCATGGGAGATAAATTTTCAATATAATATTTTCAATGAGATCAATTCATGGGTAAATGTTTTTTATTTTATCTTTTTTTATGAGGCCATGAATGAAGAAGTCAATATGTAGTGGAATATGAGAGAGTCCCCAAGTAGCAGCTAGGCTATTTCAGTAGGGTGAACGGAGAGCACTTCCTTGGGATGAATGAAGCACCACTACGACTATTTTGATCAATGTAGAAGTGGGTTAATAAATCAAGGAATTGTATATCCATCAAATAGCATGTTTTATTTCAGTTCTATTAGTGTGGAATGTTTGGACTGAAGCTCCTAAATTGTCCTTACCCTAGTGTTGATGGTCGTGTCTACATAAGAATGGGTCATATTCAAATGTTTTATGGGAACATTCCATAAAAGAGTGGTGGTAGAGAATCAAGTTAGGAAACTGAGTCTATAACGGGTCACTTACCCCTTTGTAGGATGGAATCTAAAGTTCTACTAATAATTTAGGCTAAGGAAGCTTATGTGGTACCCCATTTTAGGAGCGGAAATACCACTCATTGGGACCAACACATGGTAGAAATACTTGAGCCATGTGAAGAGGGTCTGGTTAGATGCATGAAATGTAGTCTACTCAAGCTATTGTGGATGAAGGACCATCTACCATCAGAGGTACAATTATTGAATCATATACTTTATCCTTCATTTTTTGATATATGAGCATCACATTTCATTCTATCTGTTCTTTTTTAAATTATATAAGAAAGGTCGTGGAAATCATTGATGGGGCTTTTCCCATCTATACACCAATGGGAGTGCATTAATATAATACCAATTGTTGTATCTCATTAGAGATTAGTGGATAACATTTTTTTGAGATAAAATTGTTTTGGAAATGACAGGTTTCAATTTTATTTTTGGTATAGATTAGATTGATCTATTCCATGCACATGTTGACTATTATAGGATGAGTGTTAACTTTATATATCGATAAGGAGACAAATATTATTAATAGGGTTAGTGGGATCCTTAGGCTGGTCATACAGGACCTGTATAGAGTAGATTTTATTTCTCGGTAGCTCAAAAATTTGTTATTCTTGTAGAAACTATGGAATGAAATTGGACTATTTTCCTCCAGTGGTGGACCATTTTATAGGAATATTTATTAATGGGTTTTATGGATTACCTCTTGAGTGAGTGATCAATTTCATGACGTAGTTGGTCTTGATAAAAAGCTACTTTCTCTTCCACCATACAGAATAAAACCATAAGAGCTTTGCGAATTGAAATTATACTGGAAGATATTTAAGATAATGGTTTCATATGGCCTAGTACATAACCATGGGGTTCTCCAATTCTCTTCACAAAAAAGGTTTATGGTGCCTTTATTTTATGTGTGTATTATCGTAGATTGAACCATATGACGGAAAGAAATTGGTATCCCCATTCTCATATTGATGATATTTTTGACTAGCTGAGAGGTGATAAGATCATCTCTAAGATTTATTTGAGATTAGGATTCCACTAGTTGAGGGTGATTCCATCATACATAACTTTGAAAACTTTTAGGAGAATGTATGGATTGAATGATTTCTATGTGATGCCTTTTGGTTTGACTAATGCACCAGTGGTATTCAAGGGCTTGATGAATAGAATCTTTCATCATTTTCGGTACTAATTTGTGGGGGTTTTTTTCATTGAAATCTTTATGAAACACTAGTTTGTATATGATCAAGCCTAACATCTTGACATCATATTGAGTAATTTGAGATAGCATCATCTATATGATAACCTAAGAAAATTATCTTTTTGGATTGATAAAGTGAACTTATTGGTCCATGTCATCTCAGAGGAATGACTGTATTTGGACCCAGAAAAGGTTTTAGTTGTGGTATCCGAGGAACAACACAATAAATTCTTAGATATTTAGAGAATTCATATATTTGATGGTTATATTCGGATCATTATTACGGACTTCTCATATCTATAATCACCGATTTTAGGATTAACCATGAAGGGGGTGATGTTTGTTTGGACATATACATGTGAGAGATCTTTCAAGGCGCTAAAATGTCGTCTCACCTCAGCACCTATTCCCACCTTACCTTTTCTAGTTAAATTATATATTATGTATTTTTTATCTAGAGTTGGAATCAGTGTACACATGATGATAGATGATCATGTGGTTGCTTACGGCTCCAGGTAGCTGAGACTATATGAGAGGAATTACCCCACTCATCATCTGGAGTTAGTAGTAGTGGTAAATTACACGAGAAGATGGATACATTATCTTATGGGTAATATGTTTTTGGAATACAGAGACCACAAGATAATTATATACAATTATTCTCACTGGGGACTAAACCCTTGGCATAAGTGGTGGGTCGAGTATCTCCAATCTTTCAACATTGAGTTGAATTATATCATCTAGAACTTTCTAATGTGATATACATAGTAGACATCAATCGTCACATAGATGCATCCTTTGAGGAGCATCTGATATGGGTCATGGACCCTAGTGAGAATTACATCTGGGATATCCTTATAGAGTTGGTTCACGTGTAGTGAATCAATGGACAATTGATAGTCTGATATGCGATAAAATTGTCCAGACTGGTTCACCAAGACCCCATAGTGATTTATAGAGCTGATCGAGGAAGATATATTATAATGTGGGGAAGATGTAGGATCCTATCATTTTCTAGATATTTATATCTCTATGTTTTAATTAAACATATTTTCATTTAGTTTAACATCATCATTAACCTGGGCAGTTGTGTTTCATTTTGGACGTATCTTGTTTGAATAAACACATACAAGGGTTGTGAGGAAACTGGAGAAAATTGAAGAGGATCCATTCATGGAGCAGTTTGAGGATTATATTTTAATGAATGGTGTCTGGTTATAAATGGGTCAAGTGCTACCAAGTATGATTTGTAATTTGAGAATCTATAAAGGGGGGCAGGCTTTTATTAGGAATCAAGGATGAAATCTGTCTTCAGAACATTTGCATTCCTTGTAAATGGGATAAACAACATGTAAAAGTCACTAGAATCACGTCGTTAATTGAACCATGATGTGAAGTGTTTACTAGTTGTGAACCAATCACATGTTGTGTGATGTTCTATATAATAAATTATTTAACCAACGAATTGGGTTTCTTAATGTATTCCTCTAAAAAATAAATCTTGAGTGAATAAATTACAAATTGTGTAAATTTATGTGTAGTTTGATTAAGTGTGTCTGGAATTTTATATTTTTCTCATTCTCACAATATAATACCTCCTATCAACCCTAGGGTAGTTTCCAAGAGTTTTTAGAGCACCTCTCTCAATTATGGATGTCCCCTTGGTGCGATCGATCCTCAAATAAGTGGTTCTAATTTCTTCCCCCTTCTCTTTCAATATTCATTGGCCGTTGCTGTGAAATATCTTGATTGTAGACCTTGTTGGTTTTTTATAGTGATTTATTTTGATCAAGGTTATCCTTTAAAACTTGTTTACCTTAAACATTATTGGAATTATCCTTTGGAATCATTGTTTCCTTTACTGGGTAATGGTATTGGTCTAAATCTTAACCCTAGGATCTGATTGTCAATTTCTATGTATATAAAATATTGTGAATCGGCCAATTCATGTGTCTAATATTTAATTAACTGAATAAAATTATCATAATCCTATGTTAGTTTCATTGTTGGATTCCTCTGGATTCAACTGACAATGTGACATAGCTTGTTGCATCTTATTGGGTGAGAGAAACATTTAATGTAATGAATAGGCAATGGATTCCATATTATTTTATCTTGAAATGTGATTATATTGATTTCATTATATAGATTAATTTTTAAAAATGTATTAATTGATTAATTGAATTAATTGTTAAACATAAAGACAAACAGTAATTAGAAAAAAATAATCATTTGGATTTACGAGGTCATATTGTAATATGATATCTGTTGTGATATGCTCTCTTGACACATTATAGGATGCTTATATACTGGAAAATCTACTAACACATGTTGAGATTCTTATATACTAGGATATTCCCTCAAACATGTTGAAATTATTATATAATGGGCTATTCCCTGACACGTGCTGAGATGATTATATACTATGCATTTCTCTGACATATCTTGAGAGTCATATATACAAGGTTTTCCCCCAACGCATTCTCATATGCTTATATACCAGCCTATGCCCTGACACATGTTGAGATTATTATAAAACGGTCTATTCTATAAAACATGTTGAGATTATTATATACCATGATATTCTACGGAACATGGTGAGATTCTTATATACTAGGATTTACCCTAACACATGTTGCGATGTTTATGTAGTGGGCTTGGACCAATGATTAGTTATACCATCGTTATATAGTTACAATTGTCTTAGATGTGAGATTGGATCAGAGATATTTGGGCATGGTGTCGAGGAAGGTTATGTTTTTACATGGTTATATGGTTGTCATGGTTTTGATACATTCTTAGAGATATTCTCACATAGTTCTGAAGTATGTTGTTGATATATTTTATTAATTTTTGAATTAATTAGTGCACATGTTTATCGAATTATTGCACGGAATTTTTATCTGACTAATTTTTTTAAATATGGTGATATTAACATATAGGTTTTTACTCACATCCTATTTGGTCTTCCATTTGGTACCCATATAGACTTCATGGATGCATGATTCTTTAAGGTAAAGGGTCATTTTTTGTGGACCTTGTTGCTTGTGGGATGGGTTGAAGTTTGGAGATTGGTCTAACATGGGTTTCAAGACCAGTGTCTTTTGGGTTTATCTTATGTCATATGAATCTTTAATTGTATTTTTTTAGTTTTAATTCTAGATACATATCATCCAATTGTTATATTATTCCACATATTTTGTATATTTGTTTCTCTATTAATTTCCTAGTTTTGTTATACGGTTTCCTATATGAGTATAACTCTGATTTCTCTTTTTTATATGGATTATTTTCCATAATATAAAACATCATACCAAGGGGTATAGTATCCCAACTATACATATCAAACCTACATATCAATTTGGATATATCTAGAATAGACGTAGGTGTTCTTGGTGTCTCGTAACCAACCATTTTTATCCATGGGAGATAACGCCAGATCAGGGGACAATATAATTAGTTTTTCTACAATAACCTGTATTGTTAAATACTTAAATATTATCATTTTTAATATTAAATAATAAAATTAATTAAGCATTTTAAAGATTTATGTTTTAAAAAATCATTTACATGTTAGGAATAACATTATGGTCCATCCATTTAAAAATGACTAATTTGTTTTTTAAAAATAATTTTACCTAAAAAGGGGATTAGGAAACACGTTTTCATTTTACCACATGGTCAGTAATCGTATTATGTTCCTGAATCACAGGTTTTAGGGTGAACTTTTGACAATATTCACTAGAGGTAATCACTGGTATTCTAGTTTTGTATATTCACTCAGTCCTCCTGAGCCTCACCTAACATCATCCATCGCATAAAGCTTCATGAACACTGAAAAAGAATACCCCAATGTTATTACCAATGATGGTTTTCGAAATAGATAGTCATAATTGTTTCCACCAATCTATGAAATACAACAAACCCCATGTGTCTCCTTTTATATCATGAGTTTTGACCAGCTTACATCACCATGTTCCACTTAAAATTCAATCCTCACCATTGGTATATGCACTCCAACCAACAACCGCTACTATAGAAAAGAATTTCCACTATGCTAAAAAAATCCATCAAAATTGATAAAAAGGTTATAATAATATAAGCATTGTTAAAAGGGGTCCCTGTTATCAGCACTAAAAAATGAATGATAAAGGTCAATTTCATCAGCTCTAAAAATCACTAATAAAAGGTGTCTTTTAAAATCTCTAAAAAAAGAACCGATAATAGTCAAGAAATAATAATTTTCTAAAAAGAATATAATTCTTAGTTTAAAAAATATGTAGGTCAACCAACCCCCTATTTATCGAAACACAAATCCCCCCATTAATAGTGCTAATCTACCTACTTCACACACATCTGCACCCCTCCCTTCACTGGGTTTCAAACCCAGGACCTCATCTACGTGTGCCTCCACCATAACCACTACAACCTATTTCATTGTTCTCCATTTTATGATATATGTATTTATTTTATTAAATATATATATAGTAAAATTTTTTATCCGTATATTTATTCATATATTAATATAGGATTGGTTTCAAATATAATTTAAAAATATGTTTTATGTGTGTGTGTGTTCATATAAATAAATTAATTAATACATACTTACATATATACAATATATATACATATATATGTGTGTGTGTGTGTGTCAATAAATATAAATTTATGTAATTATATATATTATGTATATTATATATTAATATTTATATACATATATTATAATATATTGATAAATATAAATTTTTTGTCCATACCCAATGAAAAATATATTTATATATATATAACATTATATATAAATTAATTTTATTGGTATATAAATAGTCAATCCATTTTATTTTAAATGAAATGGATCTTATTTTTTATTTAGATATAATTTATATATATATATATATATAAATATTTAATATGTAAATATATTTACAAATTTATTTACAAAATTAAAATTCTATATACCAATATAAAAAAATATGTATATATATGTATATATTTAATTGTAAATAGTACTAAAATAGAAAAAATTATTAAGTTTGAAATTCATAATATCCAAATTACGGTAATCCTTGAGAATAAATTATGTCTCTAAAAAATGATAAGAATACTCCCTTAAATGAGAAAGAAATTCCATCAAATTTTAAAAAAATGGGGTACCCCAAAAAAAATATTTTTTGGAGAATCATAGGACTCTATTGAATATAAAAAATGATGAATGGGGTTTTTCTAAGACACAAAATCATAAAATTTTATTAAGCATTGATTTGATATGCAGTATATCTAAAAAAGCCACCGAGATCAAAATTTATGGTCGATTGAAGTTTAAGTCTTGTTTTCAACTAATTTTATATAGTTTATTAATTTATTGTAAATTTTAATCTTCAAAATGTTATTAAATGACTATAAATCTATAATAATTAAAAAAAATTAAATAATATCATTTTTTAGTATTTTATATACCATTTTACACTAAATAACTTATATATTAAGTTTTATTACATATTTTATAAAATATATTAATTTTATATCAATATAAATATATTTTTATATTTTTATATGTTTCATAAGGATATTAATTTTTTTTATGTATCCCTTTTACCATCGCTATAAAAAATTGTTCTAGAACTAATACATGGAATAATTATAATAGTGCTGAGAAATGTGCTGATAAAAGTACCATTTATCATTGTTAAAAAAAATTACTGATAAAGGGGGTACTTATATTAGTTCAGAAAAAATAAAAGATAAATATTTTATTTTATCAGTGATTTTTTAGCACTGACCCCCCCCCCCCCGCATTTATGAGGGCTAAGCATAGATAGTGGGAGGTTCTAGATAAATCCAATTCTTTGGTAGCGGAACTCAATAGATGACAACAATCATCCTTCCCCATGATCTTAACATACCCAAAATCTCTTATGTATTTAATTATTAGAACTCACATGATCTAATGATGGGCCGCATGATACCCTAAATACTTTAGGGAAATAATTAAAAAACACCTTGAAGCAACCATCGTGAATGTTTCCCATAATGACCAGCATGTCCATCCTTCTAATAGCTGTGTAGAAGAGTGATGATCCACCAACATCTCGCCTCTTCAATTGTCATCAATGACCAAATTTACCCCTCACACCTCATTCTACATGATTAGGAAAAACCAATACAAAACCATTAAGGACATAAATTACCATGATCATGTCAATTTTTTTTTTGAAAAATTGGTCTGCATCATTAGATCAACTAGATTCATTAACACCCCCCCAAAATTCTTACTATTGAATTTTCTGTCCAAATTGATCTATACAGCCTAATATCTATTGAAATTTGAAGAAAAATAATACCCTCCAACTAGTGTTTGACTAGAAATATGGATTATCCATAAGAGATGGTGTCACTTGTAGATAAACTGTAATGGGAGTTGGTGTCATCTGAATATATTGTAGTAGGTCGGTGATGGTCGGGAAAAAAAATTAGTGGTTTTTTGCAGTATTCTATTCCATGGATGGTGGCCTCCCTATGATTTGTCAAAGGGGTGGTGTATGTTTTGTGGTTGGTTACCAGCTCAACTAAACCCACCATTGGATGAATGGGGTAAAAGCGACCAAAAGATTCCTATAAAAGGTGTCACTCCCCTCTGGTGCATATCATCGTATCTGAAAATCATCTTTAGAAAAAGTCACTCATCGTTTTTTATGATCAGTATTGGTGAGGTTTATTTCTCTCATTATTAATAAAATATATTAAAACAGATTTATCTTTGTAATAGTGAGGGTGTGTGTGAATACTTTTATATATAGCCACTCTTCTATTCTATCATGGGTTTTTACCCCTTTAATTTTGGGATGTCATAATGTCATCAACACTTTAGAGAAATGTTAGTAGACATATTTTGTGTCTAGATGATGGTGAAATTAATGAAAAAAAAATCAATGGTAATAATTTTTCATTGTGGAAAATGATGATACAAGAAGTGTTGCCGAAGGATAGTCTCCTATGGACAATTAGAGAAATGCTGGTAGATATGATCATGGAGCAAGGTTCCAGTGGGATTCAGAATCATGATTTGAATATAAATGTATTGAGAACATCTAGAGATGGAGAAATACTAGTAATTAAATCAGTTATGATATCTGGAAGCAGACAACATCTAAATGACATAAGGATAATCAACTTAGTCACAACATGGAACATGACGTCTAGAGGATAATAGCATGATCATAATGAAACTATATTGGAAGGACTTCTGTACATGGTTAATTTTCAAAAACATATTATCATTTGAGTTGGTACCATCAATATCAATATGCATGATGGTATTGTTTGAACCATACACGGAGTATGCCACATGAAGTGCTTTAAGAAGAACATATTGTTTTTGGAAACTTTGACGATATCAGATGAAAGACTTGAACCATGAATGGATTGATGGGAATTATGAATGGAATGCTTATAGTGATGAAGGATGAGAATATCTTAAAAAACCTTTATGTGATTACAGTTGAAACGTACAAGTAGGTGGAGATAGTTATCATACAAACTACCTTAATTAAAGTGTTGATGACATTATGACATCAAAATCTTTGACATATCTCATCACGAGGCTTGAAGATTTTTACAAAACATAGGTATTTCTCCAGGATTAAAATGATATCCTTAACATTTTGTGAGAAATATGTTTTGAGAAATAAAAATTTCATGATGTTTAGAACATCAACACCAAGAAGAAAATAGATTGCACAGTTGATCCATTCCAACATTAGGAAAGCACCGATTATATCCCTAAGAGGATAAAGGTACATTGTATCATTAATTGACGATTTTTACAAGAGATTTGTGGTGTTAACAATAAAGTGTAATAAGGATGTTTTGAAAGTCTTATAAACATTCAATGTGTTGAAGGAACATGAATCTGGAATGAAGTTCAAGTGTTTTAGTTCTAAAATTTTTATAGAATATAAAAGTGGGGAGTTTGATAAAAAAAATCAACATGAAGTCATCAAGACATAGTTCATGGTGGAAAATAAACCTTGGTAGAATGTAGTTGTATAGCATATTAAAAAACACTATTGCATTGAAAAATGGTGATTTTTTTTATTAAAAAAATGTCCATAACATATTGTGGCCATAAATAGTGAATAACGCCTACAGTGGTCAACCATACCTGAAGTATTTTGAGATTATTATTTATTTTTTGGATAATATCCCTTTTTAGGGTTGAGGGGGAACCCATACATGGCTCATAGTCCCCACGGATCAAGGTAAATTACATGACATGAAGGCCCAATACCTGACAACACAATAATTTCCCATACCTTGTATACACATCATTGAAGGCATCCATCACCACACCTCACATGGATGATCAGATATCATTTCATCCTAAAACGATTCATGGTGATTATTATGTGGTATAATGGTATCCTTAAAAAAATTATTTAAATACACTAATAGAGATATCACAAGTAAAACTTCTTATTATACACAATTACATTCTATTGGAAGTCTTGTACAAGAATTATTTACTTACTAGAAATGATAAAAGTTGAATTCAAGATCTGGGAAAATAATCTTCTTGGGGTAAATTATGTGAAAGGGTATCATTGTGGGAACCCAATTCCCACAAACTTATCATTTACATATATTTCATTTTTTATAAGATAAAGATAAATTGATAATTAATGAAGATATAGAGAAAGATAATATTGAATCTAAAACAATTGATGTAGATGAAAAATATAAGTACAAACTTGTTTCCTCTAATGATTTACTAGAGCAAGATGATCAAGTATCATTTTAATATAGACCATAATGGTTAACTGAGGAGATAATAGAATCAGTATGGCACTTAGACTATGTCACCGAGAGAAATTTTGAGAACTTATTATTTAAGGGGTGGAGTTCAATATTATTTTGTGGAGGATACCTAATGTCTATATTTATCCTCTTATATGGTGGTTATATAGGAGGAACATAAATCCCTACACAAGAAAAACAAATAAAATCTTATTCCATTACCACATTGAATGAAGTATATCAGCAACCAGTGTGTCATTAAGATCAAGTAGTAAATAATGGACTATGTGGTAAGATATCATGAAATACTAGTGGTCAATGTATATGATCAGAAGGAAGGTATTGATTTCAATGAAATATTTCTTCTTGTTTTTAAACTGAATACTATTCCATTAGTTTTAGAGATGTGTACCACATATATTTTACATCTAGAGTAGCTCAATATGAATGAAAGTCTTCTCCATGGTGATCGTGATGAAGAGTTTTATATTCTTCTACTAGAAGGTTTTTTAGGAAGAAAAATATAATTTGGTTTTCTAGTTAAACAAATATATGTGTGGTATAATGGATCAAAGCTATTGGTATAAGATATTTTATTCGCATATCACAGTCCTTGGATATAATATAAATTATTGAGATCCTTGTGATTATTTCAGGGGCTTGAATAGTAATTGTGTA
Organism: Viscum album; assembly: GCA_963277665.1. NCBI lineage: Eukaryota > Viridiplantae > Streptophyta > Magnoliopsida > Santalales > Viscaceae > Viscum > Viscum album. The sequence goes on from OY728128.1 coordinate 299,624,872, forward strand.
ATTATTCTTATATTGTATACAAATTAAATGTTGGTTTGATGCTCCAATAATGATCAGATACCTGAGATAAAGACACATTTGGATTAGGATTTTGAAATAAAGGACTTGGGACCACCCAAAAAGATTCATGGGATACTGATTTTTTGATATATAAATAATCAGAAGATTTTTCTATAATATAATAATTACTTATAGAATTTCATGAAATGATTCAAAATTAAGTAATGCAGACCAATATCTACCCATATCCCTATTAATATGAATTTATCATCTTTGATGAGTCCTAGAAGTAAGGAATGGAGGATGGATATGTCTTGAGTGATGTATTCAACACTAGTGGAAAGTCTGATGTTCTCTATTATTTGTACTAAACTATACATTGCACATGTATTCAGAGCTATTAGTTAGAATATGTTGAATCTAGGGTGGGATCATTATAGAACAGTGAATGGGGTTATGATACAAATTAATGATACCTCATATGTAATGTTATGTTATGTAGGGATGGATTTAACTATAACATGTTATCTGGATTCAGATTTTGAAGGTTATTATTATTAGAGGAAAACCACTCTAGTTATGTGTTTACTCTTCTAGGAGGATATGGGAGATGGATTTAAAAGTTATAGTTAGTTGTGTCTTTGTCCCTTATGGAGGCATAGTACATGGAAGCTACACTTTCTTGAAAATAAGAAATTTGTAAGAGATGTTTGTTGGAGGAAATTGGGAATAGATATGGGTAGATTTTATTGTTTTATGATTGTTAGAGTTCATTTCACAATGCAAAGAATCTATCCTTTCATTAATGAATGAAGCATATTGTGGTACAATATAACTTTTTCTAGGATTTGGTGGAGGAATTTATATTGGACAGGAAGACAATTTACATGTAATTTTTTTAAAAAAAATTCATGATCATTGAAATAGAATCTGATATGTTTAGATTATTTAGATCATCAAGTGGCCTCATAAATAGATGGCTATAATATTATGAAACATATTAAGGATGTGTGTCGATGTGATTGGTTCTCAATAAAATATCCAAGTGTGAGATATTTCAGTATTATTCTATTCCACGAATGGTGTTTTCCCCCTAAATTTTCAAAGTGGGTGGGCTATAGTAGGTGGATGGAGTATAAATCCAACAAAACCACCAGTGGATTAATTAGGAAATAGGGGCTATAAAATGATTATAAAATGAGGCAATCCCCTTAACTAGATATCAACACCTCCAAAAATCATCATCAGTAGAATTCCCTCATCATATTCTTTTATTCGTAAAATTTTTGATGTTTATTTCTCCTACAATGTAAGATAGATATTATAAGGATTTTATCATTATAATAATGAGTGGGTGTGTATGAAATTTTACCCAATGTGATCCTTCAATTTTCCTATGGGTTTTACCCCTTTCATTTTTGTGGTTTTTCCATGTTACATCAGGGATCATTTTTTTCAAACATTTGTCTTTATTTTACCTCATAAATATCAATCCACATATGGACCCATCATTTTCAATCATAATATTTTATGTTTATTTTCCTATAGTTTTCCATATAAAATTGGCTCAAATATGTGGAAATTATATATATGGGTGTAGTCATCAATTACTTTTCTCTCCAATTTTAAAATTAGAAATATATATTTCCTTTTCTATCAGAATGGGTCTCCCTAACCGAACAATGTAAATTCTGTGTATCCATTTTTTGTTTCCACAACATGAGAATAAAAATTTCTGATCTATGTTTAGGATTCCACATAACAAAATGGGAATTAGGGTGAGTTTGATTACCTAGGGGAAAGAATCATTGACTTACACGATGAACTCGATACCTAAAAACATGTCCTAATAACCTATTATTGTATATTTATCTAGAGATTACATTATATGAATTAGAGATTAAAAAGTAATGGATGATCAAAACTCAACCTACTAATGTTAGTATGCCATAGGGACGTTCCTAACATCACATATCTCTATTTTGAAACACTCTTTTTATTCTCCACAACATCTCTTTTTCTCTTCCTACAACTTTGGTGTGACCAAATCCATGAAATCAAGTGTATAGAATAATTGAAATAAAAAAAATTATGAGGGTGTATTACCATGGCTAAATCCAAAATAAAATTTAAAAAAAGGAAACAAGGAGGGAAACTTTTTTTCGGTTTTTCCTATTGTATGTGTAAAGTTAGGATGAGTGGAGAATCCTTTTGATAAGGATAGATGTGGGGGATCATGGTCATTTCCCACTGGAAAAATAATTTTTCAAAACTATTATTGAGAATAAAAATTAATTTTTTATTTGAGGTTTGATTATTTAAATTAAATAACATATTTTATCATTTTTGACTATTTTGAATTTACTGGTGCAACATGTTTTTCGAAATTTTGATCTATTTTTTATAGATAATCACCATGATGAAAGTAGTATGATTCAACTTATGGATTCCATTCTACACCGACATTATTTTATTTCAATTAATTTTATACATATAATTATAGTAACAAACACCAAACTTGAGTTGGATAAATTTGACAGGATGAATAACATCAACATGTGGCCATGTGAAGTATTGGATGTTCTAAGTCAACAATAGTGGGATATCATATTAGAATAAAAAATTTATGACATCTCCAATGGTGATTAGAGGAGACTCAACCATAAACTCTATAGTATTATATGACATTATTCAACTAATGATCCAAAATATAGTGTGATATGGGAGACCTTGATGAAACGTTTGTTGAAACTTTTCGAGAATAGGAATGTAGAAAAAAGAATCAAAAACCCAATCTACATAAACAATAAAATTTTAAGGTATTACTATAAGAAATGTGTGTCCATGACTGAATAACATTATTATTTTAATGAAATCATGGAATATTTGAAATATTTAATGGTAACAATTGGAGATTAAGATAAGGCTCTTTTGTAGTTGAACACACTACTAGAGATTTTTTATCACCATACTAAAACATTTTTGTATGGTTAGGATGAGATAAAATTGTTGATATATAGTATGTCTTAGCTAATGGGTATATGAAAAAGGAAATGTATGAACATAGAGATTCTATATCAGAGGAATTTATGGAAATGATAGGAAGATAAGATAATAGGAATATGATAAGTTTCAAAAGAGGTGAATCGTGATCGATGTCAGGAGGAATGTTTAGCTATAGACATACAACAATAGATGTGGGTCCCTAAGTTCCTTAAAAAAGGGAATTGGAATAAGGTATGACTTAATATTGGGAAACCAAATGTCATTTTTTTTAAAAATACCATGGATGCATAAGATATTGGTTTCTTTATTTCATCAACTGTCAGCCATTCATATGGTTGGATTATTTATTCTGGTTGTTCATTTCACATGTATAGGGATCAAGATTGGTTTAAATTCTTAAATAGGCTATGAGAAGGTGTGGTGCTTATGGGAAATTATAACCCTATCCACAAATGGTATATTAGAGAAATATAGTTGATGATACATGGTGGTACAACTCAAAACGTTATAGATATTAGATAATTAATAGAAATGGGAAAGAACTTCATATCACTTAGTTTCTTGGATATGATTGGTTTATAGATAGACATTGATGGTGTAGTCATGAATTTTCTATGTAGTGCATTTATTTTGATGAAATTTATTTGAAATGGAACATTAAATATTTTATTTTTGAGACTGTTATAGGTGGAACATATATATTAGATGGGAGTGAGTTAGATACATCAAAATTATTGAACATCAAACTCAGACATGTTGTCAAGAAGGCCTTGTAACATATAAAAAAGAAAATAGTTTTTAAGGGTGCCATGATTGGAAAATTGGAATTATGAAAACATTGGAAATATATAATAATTCTAGAGTCAGTTTTATCACTAAAACCCATTATATGATGGCAGCACGTGACTAAATCCATATTGATTTCTAGGTACTATTGAAAAATTATTCACAGGGTGGTAATTAATATTTCATTAAATGTATTGATGATTAATCATGATATTTTTGATATTATAAGATGACGTATAAGGATGAAATGTTGGATGAAATCCCTAATTGGAAAAAGATAATTGAAAATCACATATGAATGAAAATCAAGATATTGATATTAGATAATAGTAGGGAATGCACATCTGATTTATTCATGAAGGTTTTCTAGGATAATGGTATTTTGAGATACTTTACTATTATTGGAACCCCATATCATAATGGTGTAGATGAATAAATGAACCCTATGATAATGAGATGTTATTTTATATGTTTTATTAGTAAGGATTTTGTATATCCTTTTGGGAAGAAGAATTGTTGTATGTAACACATATTTTGAAATGAAGACCCACTTCCTCAGTTGATGGTTGAGATTCCATAGAGTTTTGGTCTTGGTAGAATGTTCTTGATTATGATTGAAATTTTATATTTATTTATACTACCAATTTTCAAGTGATAGATTCAAAATTGGAACCAATCTATTATTTCATTAAGTTATCACAATTTTTCCATCCCTTTATGCACAGTTAAACATACCAATATTTTCTCAGGTTCAACACTTCCTATATAACGACATGTACACTGACTAAATATTCCTAGATTCTTCCATTAGTGAAATTTTATTATACCAACAATCATCCTTCCTTCGACATGTATGTGTGCTTCATCCAACCCCATGAGCTTCTTACTAATTGTGATTTATGACCATCCAACATACCTATTTTAATATTAAAATTAAATACCTACAACTAGTATGTGTTCCCATTCTCAAAACCTCAAAATATATGAATAGTCATCCATCAACGCATTATTGATCTATTCCCACTCCCTTGGATATTCCATCATTTATAGTTATGTTCTTAAATGACAACCCACCTAACAACCTACCTCCTTAAAGGCATCAATGTACTACACCTCGAGTTATCCACTAATAATTTCTCCCATAATGAACAATATGTATAGCCACTAGAAATTGTGTAGATGGAAAATGAGCAAGTGACAATTTTTCTTTTTTCTGAATGTTTTGGGAATAAAAGATGGGCTAGATAGGGTATTCCCATCTAGGCTATTTTCATAATCAATGAATAATACAAGATGTACATCGATGATAAACATTGTGACTTATATAATTAAATCGAAGTTTAATTTATGTTAGAATTATGAAACTAAAATTATGGATCAACACATTTTGATTTATAATTAATTTTAGAAATTATTAATTACATTATGATGAATTATTTTTTGTTGATGAATTTGATGACATCTCGACATCATACAACCATTTTGTTCTAGGAGTCATGTAGAGATTCACCAAATAAGTGATCCAAAAATTTTCTATTAACCTCTTAACATCATCATATGAATATTTGGGTGCTAGCATGGTAGACCGTAATGCTTTCTTTGTTAATATTTTCTTTTCTCAAGTAAATCTTCAAAAGGATTCACTATGATCTCCCCAAAAATGAGAGTTGTGGTGGTGTATGACCACATCTCATTTTTGATAGTGTTCATGAAGTTTGGTATCTCTAATACTTTGATATAATTCTTTATATATTTTTTCAGAACCAAATAAATTGGAAGAACTTACCAAAAACAATATAATTGGGTTTGAATTATATTATGTTTAGAAAATAATAATTTCCCATGACCCATATTATTTCATTAATCGCTAAGGAACCGTATATCTATAATAATAATAATAATATTATTATTATTATTAATATTATTATTATTATTATTATTATTATTATTTATTGACATGCACAAAATAGGAGAATTAATTATATAATATTTATATAATATCTAATATATAGTATTTCTCACCAGGCCATTAAACTCAGTATGTCATTCGTCCAAAATAATTATTGGGCCTTGAATAATGACTATTTATTTAATAAGTAAATATCATTAAATTATTCTCTAATAAAGAGAAAAATATTAAATTCACAAAATTGTAAATTAACATTAATTGAATATTACCGTCATGAAATATTCTCTCAAATAACTACTGATAAAATATTTTCATTCAAAAAACATGAATAATTATTAAACCAGTTGCAGGAATATTATTTATTCATCATGTTAAATAATAATAATAGTTTACAATGATTATGGATAAACATGTAGTTTCATCCTCTTGGAAAAATACTATGTGGAATTAAGAAAAGTGTCCCAATGTCAATGGTTAGAGTATCGCAACATGAAAATACCTTCATAGAAAAATAAGATAATGTCACAATGATTTAAAACCATATATAGATTCATAATGCGTAATATAATTCCATTATCAAGATAAATTTAATATAACAGGTTACAAACTAGTTTTATCAAGCTATTCACTTCAAATTTTTTCCTATAATTGATGTGACCATAGTAAACCATTACCAAGGATTTATTTAGGTGGTATAACATCCAAAAAAGGTCCTAATATATCAAATTCAATTAAAGAAAAAATTGTAAAATTCATTTCTTATATTATTAATTAATGAAATATTATGCGTGATAGAACCAAAAAATCCTACTTCTCCCCGAACATATGTCATAACTGTTTTAATCAATAAATAAAAGTACAAAACTCATAATATAAAACAATAATAATCATAATTTACAAGGATAGATAAAAAAATTCCCATATATGAATATCAAATAACATATATAAATATTGATATCCTACTGGCAGGTATGGTTCTTATAATCTCTTAAATTGGAAATTATAATTGGTGTAAACAATGTTATGATTCGTCAAATATATTTATGTATCTAACCCTAATATATTAAATCATATCCCCTCAAATTATTTAATCTAGCTATAGATATTATAATTAATAATACTATCATGGAACTAATAGGTTCTTTTCATAGTGGGAAAACGCTATGACGTTTTAGGGTGAAAGTGACTGTTAGAAGAATATCACAAAATATGTGACATAAAAGAACAATCATTATGAGATAATTGGTTTATTAATAATAAAAACTATGAATATAGGTAATCATATTGTTCAAAAAAGTATAATCTAGGGAACCAGCTTCAAAAGTCTCTTACTATCATAGGATCCAACTATAATAACCTTTCATTCTACTAGCTACCACGTGATATTCATTATTTTGATAATATAATGATTTATTCTAGTGGTACTCCATGTTTTCATCTTCAAAAAATAATCTAACTACAAATTCACCCCTTGTGGAAAAATCCCTCAATATGAGATACTTCAAGAGTATGTTTGTTTCTCTTTGTGTGACCTTGACTCATTTTTAAGAGCCACCTTTATAGTATTATCAAAATATAATGTGATAGGACAATTAATATTAGTAAGGATAGAAATATATTAGATAAATGTTTATTTACAAGGTAAATATTTGGATATATTATAAGCCTCTATAGACTCGATCTTTGCTGTATAATCAGCAATAATGGTATTCTTTGTACTTTCCCAGCACATAGAACCTCCCTTAAGTATAAAAACATATAATAATAGTGAATTCAGTTAATTAAGATATCTAAGTAAACTAAAATCAGTATAACCCCTGATTACTAGATCCGCCTATCCATTAAAAACTAGGTACAGATCGTTAGTTATTTATAGATACTTAAATCTAGCATTAACAGTAGAAGAATGTTATTCACATGGATATCCTTGATATTTTCCTTCCATGATTAATGAATAGTAAAATGTAAGTCTAGTATATAACATAAAATACATGATTAATTCTATCATCGAGGAATTCCATATTTTATTCATTATATCTTCCTCATGTTGTGTCTAATGAATCATTTTTTAGGAAAGATATATATCATGTGAAACTAGAACACATCCTCTCTTGGGTTTTTCTATACTAAATATATTTAGCATATGGTCAATGTAGGTACCTGGACATCGTCTATGTAGGCTCATAAATCTATCACAAATGATTGTAATCCCTATAATGAATACTACTCCACAAAATTAATTCATGAAGATTCATGTTTTTAACCATTTCGTAACTGAATGTAAGGTTGGTATGTTATTTCCAATAATTAGTATGTCATCAACATATATTACTATGTTAAAAAAATATCATTCCGATTAAACCTCCTATCAAAAAATTATTGACCTTCATTCTTAACGAAACAAAATTCATTTATAGCTTCATCAAACTGAATTTTTCATGAATCAGATTCTTTATTGAATCCATAAGTGGATCAATAAATATTTTATATCTTTTTTGCATCACATGAAGTCACAAAACCTAATTTTTGTTTCATATATACATATTTAAACATGTTCCCCTTCAGAAAATATGTTTTGACATAAATTTTGAAAATTTAATATTTATAGTAAGATAATATATCTAGAATAATTCAGATGGATTTAAACATGAAAAATGAAAAAATGATTTATCATATTCAATTCATTGACATTTTTTAAACCCTTTAGCCACTAACATTACATTATGACTAATTTCACTCTATGTTCCATTTTGTCTAGAATACCCATTTTCTCTAAACAATATTTATATCAACTGGAGGATTGACCAGAACCCAAACTTGGTTTCGATATATGGAATCCATTTAAAAAATCAAGCATTTTTGATACATTGTAACTTCTTACATATATACATTCTTTTAATAAGAGATAGGCTCAATATTTATAACAAATAATGAGTCACCATCAATGGTTACTTGCAAACAATATCTATTTGGTTCTATTTCCTCTCTAGTTCTCCATTGTTGAAGTTTTTTTTCAGGACAACTTCTTCTATGGATACCTATAAAATGAGATCATGTATCAACTCTTGTTTATCTTGAGTATAAACATCATCAAAGTCAATATTAATACAAATATCCTTTCTGAAGATGTGATTCATCTCAAGGTATATTTCTTTTACACAGATAACCACTTTCTTATCTGAGGGGATGTATATGTATCATCCCATTAAAACCTTAGGATACCCTATAAAGATACACATTATGCCTCAGGGTTCCATTTTTTTATTTATATTTACGTAAAAACACCTCTTAACAATATACATGTGTATGTGACAAAATGATTTTCTTTACACACAATAACTCAAAGGGAATTTCATTTTACATTTTACTGAGTACACATGTTCATGTGTAAGTGTAAATTTATAGTTCCTATCTATAAATGGATAATGAAATATCTTCATGACTCATCATTAACATTTCAAATTATAGAAAGGTATGGTTTATCCTATCAAAAATTCATTCCACTATGGCTTTTAAGGTGGATTGATTTAAGAAAGAATCTCAAAATTTTGTAAAAATCTGATAAACTCTTGGTTAAGATATTCACCACCTCAATCATATTGAAGTTTCCTTACTATATTTCCATTGTGATTCCAACTTCATTCTTGTATTCATTGAATATATAAAATGACTCAGATTTATACCTCATCAAGAATATATATACACCTATACTCAAGTCCTCAGAAAAATTTACAGTGTTAGAATACCCACTTATTGATTATTTTGGAAATGGTCCATACAAATCAATATGTACCAATCTAGAAGTCATATGTCCCTTCCACCTTATCTACTGAATAGTGGTTCATTCAGTTTTCCTTGTAAATAAGAATGTCATCTGGCATGTGATTTTATCTCAAAAGAGGAAAATTAACCATATTTTTAGAGATTTTTTTGAAACTAATCATTTATATGAAAATGGTAGTGACTCCAAAACATGGTGTTATATGAATCCTAAAAAATGATTCACTATCAATTTACAAAACATGGTTTTCATAAATTAATTCCTAAAACCTGTTATTTAAATGTTCCATACCATAACATGTGTTTTATTAATAAAAGAAACATCTTTTACTTCCAAACATGAAAAAAATATGTATCTAGGAATGTTAAAAAATTATTTTTTGGATAATAGTCAGTACATAATAATTGTTGATTAAAACCAAATCATTTATGATGGAAATGGAAGGTAGTTCACTCCAATGGCTAGAGAATCCATCCTTACAACATTTTTAGTCCTCCAATCTTGCTCTCCTATGGAAGTATTTTAAAATATACTTTTTTGGTAAATTTGGATACATATTTGATAAAAAACTTCATCTAATTCTTAATGTATTGTTATAAAAAACATACACTTGATAATGAAAAAAAATTTAGCTTCCCCTTTCTTCTTGTTGTAGTTCCTCTTCTACCGGCCATAATTACCACGTGAAATACATAATACTTCATTTTCCATTTCATTCCATTAGATCTTTCGCTTCATAGAAGGATGGTGTTTGAGAGATTTATACTTATTAGGATTATTGGTCCCCTTTTAATAATCTTCATTTTATTTTTCACCATACGGATAATGGGTTTTTCATGCCCAATGCCCTTGTCATTTTGGTGAACTAGATAAAGAAGTCCTAAAATACTCATCTCATTATTTAGCATGATATAATTTATAATAAAATAGGAGAAGGACTCTTCTACTGATGAATGGATGATATCTATGTGGATGAAATATATTAATTTAATTCCCCAGATATTTAACCATTATATGTACCCATTTTGTTTTAATACATGAGGATCATCTAGTGCCAACTCTTCAAGATAGCGTGTAAATAGTGTATTGGAGATCCGTTATATCTCTTGTCTCTCCTTATATTAATAGATATCCTAAATTTGAGACATTATTCTATATTAATCCATATCCTCGTGTTACATTAGAAGATCATAAGTCAATTATGATAATAAGAAACATTGAACATATGTGGCATCATAAAAATTGTTCTCATAGAGAGACAAATCTTCCTTTAAAGACTCTTTCCCAGACAATTTCTGAATATGGTTTTCTAGAACAAATAGTTACATTTCATCGTTTAGGATAATGTGTATTCACCACTTCTATTATTGGACATTACATCTAATGAGAATTTTACCCTTCTCATGTATGGATAATGGTGATTAGTTTTATTTCATATTTATTGTCCTTAATATAAATAAAAATAGAATAATTTTGGTAAATTATCTAATAAAATAAGATAAAAAATATGATATTTATTTATTTATCTCCCATAATTGTATATAAACCAAATATGCAACACTATCGGTTGTAGAATATTCCCTTATCATAACCTAGAATTGGTCTAGTCAAGTTATTTGATGGGATTTAGTTAGGCATAAGATTTCCAATAGTAATAAATCATAGTTGCTTGATATGTTAAGTGGACTCCCCAATCATGAAATCCTTAAATCATATTTCCTAAGCCTTTTCATCTTTGTTACACTATTCCCTTCTAGGGGAGTAAACCCTTTGTGTGAACTAAATTTAGTCAACCCTAAACACTATGTTAGAATTCCTCGATAATTTAACGCACCCTGACTTGGTCTAGTGAATCACATTGAAATATTGTTTTATATAGAATTATAGTGTGGAAATATATACCTAATTAATATTTATAATTTGTGTATTTTATCATTATGAAAAATATTTTCCATTTGAAACTTTATTAGATGATTGTTACCATAAATTAGATACACTTAGAATATTAACCATGACTCATATAATGTTTATGTATAAAAAAATTTATTTATATTCCATATTGAATACTTATAAATACATTAATTCATGTGATCATGAAAACAATACATAAAAGTAACCATGATTCTTGAATGAAATAAAATAATAATAATGGTATGATAATGAGCATTTACTATTGGGCGGTTTGTCTAGAAGATGATCAACAAATTTCCAACATAGGGAATAGACCCCATGAACCATGTTTTGGTTTGTGTTGCAGCTTCCCACCTATCTAAACACTTATCTTGGATTCTTACTTTTTGATGGATGAACTAACTAGATTCACTTTGGATGATTAGCTACATTTCCATTCATGCTTATGGTGAGGCAAACATGGTGGATGATTGTCTTTCCTATAAAAGAATCAACTAGAGCATTACGTGGAGCGATGATCTTCTAGTTGATCTTCTTCCTCTCTATGAAATATATTGTAATAAAATCTCATCCTTCAGAGTTTTTTAGTTCCTTTATTGTTTTTTAATATATTGTGTCTTGATCATTGAACAAGGAATTTCCTTTAAAAAAATAGTAAACATTTAATCACATGTAGGTTAGGGTGGAACCAACAGATTTGTTGAGGTGTTTACATAAAAGGAAACTATGGACGTGCATTTCATTACATAATGATAGGAGATGTGACATTAAGGATATAAATTTAATTTAATAAGAAAATACAATAAAAAATGATATAAAATGGTACGCTTTATGCTACTGATTATCTACACACATGAAAACAATTATGAATTTAATTAAAATTAGCATTCAATTATAATCATTCTTATTTGAGAAAAACCTGTTTGAATCATTTAATTTTATTATTAAATTAATGAATTATTATTTATAAATTATCATCCTAAGTTACATTATATTTTTCATCTATCATAATATTAAAAAAATTAAACATGTTTTTTAAATTATCTTTGTACAAAACATGTACCTTAGAGGAAATATAATGAGTACCAGTCTAAAATACCTAGTGTGTGTTATATTTGTATATTTTTTACTCATGTGAGATTTGGAATTAATATATTATCACATAATTTCACAGTTTGAAGAAATTCAAATAAATGAAACATGAAACACATTCTATTTACCTATTGTTCTATATTTCAATGCTTATAGAGTAATAAATATATTAAAACATACACACAATATGTAGTTCCGAACATTATGTGAGAGTAGTTACAAATTTAATATATATATATATATATATTTCACATCACATGGCCTTTATATATTCAAATAAATGACACAAAAACACCTATTGATATGGTATAAGTAGTATATAAAATTAATGTTTTAATTCAATACAAATTGGTAATATACGTGACATGTACAATATACCTACACATCATATAAAATTATCATATTATATCAATGTAATTCACCATGGGACTCGAAGTGTAATCATGAAATAGAAACTAATGGTGTACACAAAATTTTCACATGCTACACATCATTTCGTCTTTGAGTTACATGGTCTCCATTCAAACAAGACTATTAAGAAAATACGGAGTACATATTTTTGAAATGGAATACAAGTTGTGTATGATGGTTACACAACATATATTCCAGCTAACCTTGCACTATACTTGGTCATTCAGGAATATTTTTATTTAAATACACACCTCATGTAATAAATTCACATAGAGTGAATTAATTTAGAATTAATTGGGTGTTTTAAACACATTTACACATCATGTACCAATGGGATACACAGCGTTAAATCTTGTGTTATTCAGTAACTATCCTTTGAAACTCCAAATGATTTCAATGAATGATTTTAATCTGTAAAATTAATCATTTTTAATTAAATATGTTATAATTAATAAGGAGAATATAAGATTTGTAATTCAGATTAAAAATTTATTAAACTGGAATTAAAAACTAATGAAAAATGTTTAAATCAATCAATGATCTTTTAATAAATAAAAATTATTATTTAACCCCTATGATAACACATTAAGGTTCCATGAATGTTAGAATTCACATATAGGTAATTCCCAACTAAATTTTTTAACATAATTTATTACTAATTTTAGGTTTATGTCGACGATAAACATTTTGACAAATGAAATTTAATCAAAGATTAATAGATGTGAGAATTACAGAAGTAAAATATAGGACCATCACATAATGATTTAAAAATAATATTTTAATCATTTATTCATTTATTAGATTAAAAATATCACTACATCATACCATCATTGTATTATAGGAATCAATTGTATATTCCCACTAGTGGTGATCCACACGTACTCCAAAAACCAGCAATCATTTTCATAAGAATATTTGGGTGTAAGAGTGGTAGATCCTAATTCATGGATCATTAATGATGAATTTATCCTTAAATAACTTCAATAATACATCAATTTGATCTCTCTAGAATCTATAGTGGTGGTGGGGAAATATCCCTGTCCTTTCTAGAGAGCATTCTTGAATAGGTATCTCACAAGGGATTTGAGAGAATTATTCTGATGTATTTCTACAAAACCAAACAATTGAGTACCACATATTGTAATTAATATAGTTGGTTTTAAATATTGTCAGGGATAAAAAATTATAATTGCACATGCACCCTTATTATTTTTTTAATCACTACATAACTCCATATTTATAATATTAATAATTATATTATTATTATTTCAAGACATCTGAAAAATTAGAGAATTAATGAAATGTTATTTAAATAATATTTAATGTATATTATTTCTAACAAGACCATTAAACTCATTACACCATTCCACCTAAATATTTATTGGTCCTATAATAATGAAAAATAATTTTATAAATAAATATCGCAACATTATTCAACAATTAATAAATAAACATTATATTCACTAAAATGAAAATTAATATTTATTAAATATTCTGCTCACAAAAGTATTTTTTTAAATAACTAGTGAACAAATTTTTTGATTAAGAAAATATAAATTATTATTAAACCACAAAAAAGAATAATATTTTTGGGACATGTGAAATAAAATAATTATTTAACTAAGATTCTGGAATCAATTAGTGAGTGACCCTCTAGGCATTTTTCTCATTGACATTAGACGAACTAGGACAAAGTCTAAGGTTAGATTCTAGAAACCTGACAAGACACCCATAGAAAAATAATTTAATATTTAAATGAAATAAAAATATAATAATAATGATTATTATTTAATATATTTCCTTTTTCGTGATATCTCTAATCATTTAGGATGCTTGTTGGTTTCATCAACCTGTGTGCTCCATTTCCCTTTAATTGACTTTTTTCAAAATTCTTCATGCCCAAAAAACACAATTGAAAAGGATTTATTTTTGAGAAATCACATCAATCAAAGGGAAAATGAAAAAAACTTCTGTTAAATATTGAAATGGGGAATCATTTCTCACATAATTTATTAATGAAATATTTCACGTGACACACCCAATGTATATTTTTTCACCATGAGAATATGTTATCATAGTTTTAATTAATTCAAAAAATTATACAATTCATAATATCAATTATTAGTAATCATAATGTATAATGATTTATAAAATAATCCATATATAGGAACATCAAATGACCCATATAAATGCTCAATTCCTACTAGCGGGTCTTGTTCACATAATCACCTACACCAGAAATTTATAAAGGTGTTAACCTTGGGAAGGTAAATCAATGTAATATGAGTATCCACCCAGAAGATCCTAAATAATTTTTAACCCTAAAATTATTTCATCTTTCTATTGAGTGTATATTTAGTAATACTATTCTAGAACTTCTAGGTTCTCATCATATTGAAGAAGTATTACGTTCATTCAGTGCGACTGTCACTCTTTCGACATTATCACATAATATGTCACGTATAAGAACAATCAGGGTGTGATCTATTGTATATTAATATTCATAACTATAAATATAGGTAATCATTATGTATTTAAAAGTTGTTTTTAAGGAACGAACCCCAAAAATTTCAATGTCCTAGATCACCACAAAACCCATACACAAAACATATTAATTGATCCAAAAAACCCAATATCCCCCGATAATTGGGATTCCCAAGATACGGTCTTAATCATTTGTTGAGTATCCCATATAAATCTCTATGTTAACTATAACCCCTAATACCCCTATATTTTTTTATGGTTTACTTCCCATCTATATTCCTATGTAAACATGAATTCATGGACATATTTTTCAATTATTTCTATAATCCACACCATTTTCTACTAATTATGAGGCTCATTCCATAAATTTCATATAATTATTCAAGAGACCTTACAATGTTCCTCAATCCATGAGGTATCTGTCAATTTCCTCCCATACATATACACACGACTATTCTTTATCCATTATCCTATAAGGCCATTATTAGTATTCTAGCTCTGAATGATTTTTCAGTCCTTCAAAGCCTCAATAGAGGTTATCCCTCATGTATATCTTCTTGTTCACTGATAAATAATACCCCAAATTTATCATCTGTGGTAGCTACCAATGTTATTGTTCTTCCTTCCTTCCACCAAAATAGATACTCCTTTAAACCCACCAAGTTGTAAACTACCACACAAGTGAATAAAAACTATCTTTCAATGTTTTTATGTTGTGAAAAATCCCTCAAGGTAAAATTGTTCCATTTTTCGGTTGATTTCATTTTTTTGACTAAACAGGTTTCCATGCTCAGTAGTGGAGTTCCAGATATATTGTCAAAAAACCATGATGATGAAAAACCGTGAAAAAATAATATACACTCTATCATTGGTACAAAAAATCTTATTCAAGGGGGAACTATTTCCCAATGTGTTCCAAATTTTTGTGTCCAAAAATTAGAGAACTGAGTAATGTTTTTTGGGAAAAGGAAGTTATGGGAAAGTGTTAAGAATGTTTGGAAAGTTTTATGCAAGTAATATTTCAAGATCCTTAAAAAATATATGGAAAAAAAAATAGGTGAGTGAAATTAATGGTTTTTTGTGAGTGGTGAGGTTTTGTGAGCTTTTTCCAACGAATCCTTTAAGAATGCAAGTTTCATGCTTGAGAAAAAGTTGTGTGAAGTTTCAAACATGGTTAGAAATGTCTATAAATAGTAAGATGCTGCGTGATTTATATATACTCTACACTTAGAAAAAATCAGAGCTTTGAAACCCTCAAGTAGTGAGTTTCAAACATGTAGTGAGTCTCCTTTAAGATTTTCATGCCAGAAGGGAGTTATGTGTAAGAAGGGAGTTACACGTAAGATGGGAATTGCATGCAAGTAGTGAGTTAAGTGCAATTGGAAAGTGGCATGCATGTATTTTTCCTGTGGCAATGGAACATATTTCTTGAAAGGAATTAAAATATTGCGTAAGACACCAAAGAGTTGTGTGGATGTTTGAAGTTTCCCAGACAATTTTTGGTAAAGTGGTATTCATCAATGGATGAATTTGTGAGTTCCACAGAGCATATATATATAGTGGAGGATTCATTCATTAGAGATAATTATGGGACCTACAAGTCCATAAACATTGTGTGGATATCATTCAAGAGTAGTGAGAAAATGAAGAAGAAGACGATGATCCTTTCCGCTAGAAATGAGCCAGAGAAAAAGACATATTTAGTAACTCGTGCGAATGTAGCGAGAAAACCCTAAACCTTGTAATAGTAGTGAGACTTGGTATAGATGTGATCTATCCCGATCTACCATTCTTGGAAGTGATCCTTAGTGTATTTGGTACAATTTCCACATTTCTGTTGTATCCTTCTTATATGTTACCCGATGATGGTGGACCATGTAAAAATCATTGTGTTCTTGTGATTAATTTATCTCTTTACATCTTTATAATTATCGTTAGATAAATTGGAAAGGACATGATCATCATTAATGATAAAGATCATAAGAAGTGACCCTTGTAATAAAGAGGTCAAGATCCAGTGGGGAAAGAAGAAGATTGAAAAGAATATCCATATGCTGATTCACCCCCCTCTAATGTTATTTAGTCTCTTTTTGGACATAACTTCTGGTTAAAATTAAATACACACCCTCAATATGTTAACTACATCCCACAACCTTCATAAATGAAAACAACAATCCCTTCACTAACTTTCGATGTGTGCCAACTCCCTTTACCTTTTCATCTACGAAACTCTCATACTCGTATAATAATTTACTTGAAAACCCGCATCCTTGAAGTTATCAATGACCTTTGTAAAAACTGAAGAATTCATATAAGTTATAGTTCTCTTTACATTCATTTTAAATTATTATTTATTTCCTAATTTTAACACCCTTTGAGGTTGGGGGAACCAGAGGTGTACATGGCCTCTTCAGGTCTTGAAACCCAGCCTCTTTGAGAATTATAGACTGGCTGCATGGTTAAGAGAAATAGTGCAGGGTAGGGCACATGGTTACCCCAATCTATGTGGGGCTGCGATAAATTCTTTGAGGAACCACTCCGTTTGATACACCATGTTATTTGGATCACACTTCCCTGAAAATATTGTTGTGTTCTGAACATATCTAAAAACACATGGTTTGTGCATGGTTAGGAAAAAAAATTTCATTAACCTTGTGACAATCTACTCATTATAGTAGTGGGAATGCGGTTGGTGCATAGATTGGAAAATAGTAAATCCAATCTATGTGTCCCGGGGATTTTTGTTGAAATTACATTTTCTTCCTTATATTTTTTTCAACATAAAATTTTTTCCTCTTTCTCTCCCAGTCGGTAGAACCTACCTAAGGAGAACCCTTCGAAAGAAAGATTCTAGGATTTGGAACCATTTCTTCATCCTATCTCATAATTGAGCATCGTTGATCTCATTGGATCCATGTCGATGAGTACTCAATTACATTTGGTTTTTTTGATGTTCTTGTTATTGATAGAGTTTTTTACAAGAAAGATAATTTTCCCTATGTTAAGGTTCATTGTTTTTTCATTGTTTTTCTTCTGATATGAGTCAGATCAGGAGATGATAATGGATCACCACTCTACTACCAACCTAGGGTAGGTGGTATATACATTTCCTATTTGATTTGGAGCTTTATTAGGATATTTATACTCTTCTACCTTCCATAAATTCCCTGGTGGCCCTGAAATTGAATTGATTAATTGAATTAAATGAATCATGACATGTCAAGAATTCCCATTAGTTCGTTCAAGATGAGTTGGAGGTTGTTTTCCCAACCAAGGCCACCCATGGGGTGATCCATGTATGTTTTCTGTTCTTATTCCATTGTATAACCACCCATGGGGTGTTGTTAGTTCGTTCCTGGTTAAAGGATTCCAGTTTATGAATGAATTGAACATAATTGATTTAATTAGAGTCGGGATTACTCCTTTCTACGTTGATTCTTTGGTTGGAGTTTTTTATAATGAAATTAAATTTCATTAGTGGATTATTTAGAAATTATATATAAGAGTGTGTAATCTCATTGAATGGATTTGAATGTAAATTATGATATGAGTGGGTATACTCATCGAACTAGAAATTAAATTAATGAATGATTAATTAGGACATCATGTTTGTGCTACGCCATGGGTCATGGAAATAGTAAAGAATGACTCGGACTTTTATACCACTTGGTTTCTGATTCCATAGGATTCCTTGGGCCTTGTTACCCCTTGAATCCAGTTTTTCATGGCCTCATATTGAACCTGGTTAGTTGGCATACTCATTAGACCCCAAATCAATCTTATCCAAGATTCCATTGAGATTCTCGTAGGACTCGATGGGGATACCTTATCCCACTAATCCTTGGATTTATCCTGTAGGGGGATTAAATATAATTAAAGAACACAACCACTATAAATGTGTCAGGATTAGTTATACGACTTGACCCTGGTTGATATTAGAATTATAGTTTTAGGGAAAGCTCATGGTTAACATGATATTTCAGTATGTATGGTGAGGATGTAGTATTTATTTATGTATATTTTGTTGCTTTTTTATTATCGTACCTTGACCATTATTTTTTTGTAGACTTGTGGGGATATATTTCATCACTAGTTTTATAGTATACATGACATAGACACTTTAACATTATTTTTGATTACTTGGGATATAAATTGAATACTACTTATCTAATTATATTTCACGTCCATGAATTTTGGTGTTTCATTTGGTGGTTACCTAATAGGAGTTCTATCTCACACCCTATTCAGGTCACCATTGGGTACCAAGACAGACTATATGGATGTTGTTAGGGACTGGGTAAAGACCCCACAATTTGTTTCTTGAATTTGTCCCACGATTAGGAGAAGGAGAGAATGATACAGAGATAAGGATCATGATTCTATTCAAAGATAGTTTTTTTGGGTCTATTTTGTATTTTGACACATGTAGTGTGCTGTAAAGTTTCCATGTGTACCTATTTTGTCTTCTTTATAGACATAGGGAATGATCATCATTTTTCATGAGATACTCTTGTCATTATTTATCTATTCCGATTTTTTATATATTGTGTTTCTATTATACTTTTTATGAAATTTGATTTGTTTGTTTACAACCACTATGTTAATCTATAGTAAGAGGGAATAGTCTCCTCATAGAGACACCATAGGCCCTCACTGCTAGTTGGTATCCTCTAACATTTGGGGAGACGCGCTTGAGGCCATGTGGCCAACTGGGCTCAGCGAACTATTGAGTGGTATCTGGGTATGGGCTTTAAAAAGATGTATCAGGGGATTTTTTATGGTTTATTATGTTGTGAAAATATATAATGGATATAATGAAATGTAATTTTGTAATCATTGATGCGTGGGAATAGTTAACCCACATATAAGAAAACATCTTATTTCCTCAAAAGGAAATTTCTATTTTCTAGATTTAGATATTATAATTGATTTGATTCCACCATCAGGTGATGCACTTGAATTGTGATGTTATCACTGATATGATTGTGGGTTATATTTTTTTTCAATCTAATCAGATGATGGTATTCAATATCATGAATCATTTTAGGAACTTTATAGGAATCACATGCCATGAATTATGCCATTCCATTTTAGATTAATTTTTTTCTTATGATGTTGTGATAGGTTTCATGATAGATATAATTATAGTTGTTAAATAATTCTATTAATGGAATTGTAAATCATGGTGGGTACAATGATTTGATGTCATAACCTAAGAAGTTTTTTCTTAATTAGGAAATATCAGACACCCTGAGCAACCAATTGTGGCATGTCAAGTCATGGATCATGAGTCCCATGGACTCGAACATGTTATGGTGTGGATTTGGTGTATTATATATTTTAGTCAATGAGGAGTATAGACCCATATGAATCAAAAATGGTGAACCATTTGGTTCAACAATTTGAATTGAATATGGAATTCAAATGGAAAATTGAAATTACAAATATAGAATTGACCTTGTACATGATTTTGAGTGGGGAAGAGGTAATGTCTGTAGTGATGCTATGACTATTTATTTTTATTAGTACTCTATTTAGGATAAGTTTATGTGGTTTGAATTTGTAATTGTAAATGTCAATCCTAACCTATGCATTTGAGATACAAACATTTATATAGTTCTTTTCGAATTCGTTTGTTTGGAATTATATATTCATGCAAGCATGATGACCTGTGGTCATACGCTAGGAGGGTAGTGATAGTCACACTCCATAGGTGGTGGTCTATGGGATACCGATGGATCCTTATTTATATATAGATGAGTCACAAAATATTATTTCAGACATATGTTCTGAGTCACCGTTCCACGAGGGGTTTTATCGATTCATGCATACTTTTTAGGGGGGTGTACTAAAGCCTACACCATCTATGGATGAGATGGAGAGTGTGTAATAGTAGGATTACACTCCCACTTTTTCAAGGATGAATGCCCAAATTCTACGGATATGTGTCATGAGACTATTCTATCGATATATGGTCATCTAGAGACACTTCATAAGAGGTGAGTGAAGATCATGACATACATTCTTTAGGGAGCATCAAATCGTGGGTGAGATTCTTTGAACCAAGTTGATGCCTTGCATGATATAGTTTCCAAAGATTTCAAAAGTACTGTCTATGACTAATTTTACCTCAGGAAACTAAGGGAAATATGTTCTAGTGTGCCCATGCATCTGGATTAGGGCACTATGACGGTTATGGAGTAGTCGAAATTGTTTATAGAGTTACAAAACTTTTCCCCTATATTCCTTGCTGATGATCTATCAAGGGAGATAAAATTCAAGTAAGGTGTCTAATTTTCTATTAAATAATAGTTTAATGTTTTCAAATTGACCTATATTACTGAAAATGTGAATCTAGCACTAATTATTGAGAAGAAACTGGGGGAAGCGGGAAGTGAAGAATAGAGCAGTGCGGTTTCTCAATCTAGTGGTTTAGCTTCCAATGGTAAGAAGTGAAGTTATTAAGCTTCCAATTAGATGAGTAATAGTTAGTATATGAGTACTGGTATCTCGTTTTTCTGAAATCTATGTGGTAGATTTGGTAATGTGAAGAATTTGTCTGATCACGACTTAGATGAGTGATAAGCTTGTGGAAGGATGGGCAATGCACATTGTTTCTGCAAGAACATCACTCTAGGAGTGATTTTTAGGGGGGTAGATCCAGCACTTGGTTCAGGAGTGTGTTTTTAGCTCCAAATCAGGCAGGGAGCTTGAGAATTAGTGGTAAATCAATTTGAGGTGGTTGTGTTCATGGATCTAGAAGCCAGACACCAGTTGCATCGAGATAGCAGAGTGGTCCTACTCTTGGTACTGTAGATGTTTCACATGTCCTCAGTACATTCCATATATATTCTATACATACTTCACCTGAAGAAGAAGGTGAATGACCATTTATGTTGAGAGGTATGATCTTTTTTGGTTTAGCTCTTGTATCTCTTCTTTTTGACTTAGGAGCATCACATTTTTTTATAACTGTACCTATTTTGGAGAGCCTTGGGATCATGATTTTCTTTTATTTGGGTGTTATGATACATGAAACTGTATTGGGGGTTATAACAGAATATGTACCCCACTGTGAGTAGTTCCTCCTTGAGGTTGGTGGGTACCAATTTTTCTCTAATATTTATGTCCTTGAGATGATAGGGTTTGAAATCATACTAGGATGTACTATATTGTGTCTTATCGAGCATACTCTAACATTTATCATTGGAGGGTGAATTTCAAATCACCATAGGGATCAATTTACACTCCCAATGGTTAATGGGATGTTCAGACAAGCTGAACTAGACCAAAGCATCATGGGCTAGTTGAGATGACTGCTCAAATAACAAGTTTGAATCTAGTTGATAAGAGAGTGCATAATAAGAATTCTCACTAGTTGTTGATCATTTTAGGTATGTCTTCCCCATTGATTTTTATAGTTTAAATAATAAGAGAGAGGTTTATTTCTCCATCAAGATAGTGGCAGTAGATATAACGTTATCTATTCCTTGTCACTATAATCATTTGGTGGAGTTGAAGGCACTCGAGGGGTTGTTAAAAGATATGGAAGGAAAGGGGTTTATTTTAACCAGTACTTCTCCATGTGGTTATCATGTCCTTTTTTTAAAGGAAGATGGTACCCTTAGATTATGCATGGATTACTAGAAATTGAATGACATGATGGTTATGAACCAATATCCTTTCCCACAAAAAGATGAAATTTTTAACTAACTTCTAGGAGAATGGGTATTCTCAAAAATTGATTTTAGATCTAAATATCATTGGGTGCATTTTCTCATTGAAGAAATACCTTGTATAATGTTTCATAAATGGTATGTTCTAGATGAGTATTTAGTTATCTTTTTTGGTCTCATGAACACACCACCTATTTTCCTAGATCTAATGAACCATGTTTTCCATCCATATATAGATTCTTTTTTGGTGATTTTCATGGATGATATGATGGTTTAATATCAATATCGAAATGACCATTCTAAAGATCTTGAGATCATTTTGGATTCACTAAGTGAGAATTAGTTATATGATATGTTCACAATGTTCCACATCTGGATGGATAAGATTCACTTCATAGTTCATATTATCTCAAAGACAATAGTATCATTAAACCCAAAGAAGGTGATAGCTATAGTTTCCTAGAAAAATCCCATGAATTTCATTGACATAAAAAGTTTCTTTAGGAAAAATATATAATATAAGAATTTAATATAGGACTTATCTCACCAGGAACCATATCTCAAAATCTATACTAAGAAGGCTGTGATGAATTTGTGGACAGATTCCTACAAGATATCCTTTAAGGAGGTGGAAGGGGTATTGACATTAGTACCGGTCCAGATTATGCTAGAGCAGGGTATGAACTACCCTATGTATTGTAACACATCATGTATCGGGCATGGAGCAGTGTTGATGCAGTGGGACAGAGTCAGGGTGTATGGGTCTCAACAGCTTAGGATACATTAGAGTAACTGCCCGATATAATATCTCTAATTATAAGTAGTTTTTACTTATTTCATTATTGGATACACTATTTACTATGAGATCATTTTGTCATGTATGCTGACCACGAAATAATCAGTTATATATTTACATCGTGTGATGTTAACTTGAGATAGAAAATGTGGGTTGATTACCTATAGTATTTTGACATCGATATTTCCTATATTCATAGGATGGGAAATGGAGTGGTTGATGCACTGAGCTGAAATACTCAGATACAAGTATTTCAACAGGCCATTAGTGTTTGGAAGAATACGACCATGTTCTCTGAGATGCACTTGGAGGTGCAAGTTTTTTAGAGGAAAACCTATCATTCATTCTTAACAGTGACCTCTACCCTACTAGATAGGGTGATGATAAAGTGGATATCAGATTTAATGGGTCTAGTCCTATGGGATAGTGTGGTGGGTGAGGTTTCATCTCCTACATTGACTATAGGATAGGATGAGATCCTACCAATCCATAGTCACGTTTGTGTTCTAGTGGACATATGTTAAGAGCTACTGTGGGTGTTTCTTGCCTCGGATTGAGAATTGCATCTTAGTGTCACCAATATTTATCGTCACATACACATTTAGAACTTAATCATGGGGATGAAATGTGAGGTATCTAGTTTTGTTACAATGTTATCCCCTTATTAGCTAGTGGGGGTAGAACATTAGCGACAAGCTATAATTTTATAACAGTTACCTATTCCCATGTGGAAGTGGGATGATGATGTAATGGATATTTTCTCTAGTTAGTCGATTTATCCTTGAGTTAGTGATGCTATGTGGGTTGTTGTTGATATTCTCATGAAGTTTACACATTTCCATCCATTCAAGGATACATTTAGTTTATATGAGATTGGGAGATTATACATATTTGTGATAGTATAACTTCATAATGTCTCATGAACTATCATTTCATTTATGGATTCCCTTTTTTAATCTCATTTTTGTTATAGTTTTCATAAGGAACTAGGTGCACGAGTGCTTCTAAGAACAACATAGCACCCTCTAATGAATGACTGGTTATAGTGTGTGATACTGGTTCTTGAGTTCTTTCTGCGAGCATGAGTCTAGAATATTGGGGGATATTGGGAGAGGCATATACACCTAGTTGAGTTCTCCTAAAATAATAGATTCTATGAGACTATACAGATAGCACCTTTTGAGCCTTTTTATGGTAGGCCATGTCAATCTCCCCTATGCGGGTTATAGGTAGTTAAGGTATCTTTACTGGGACCATGTCTCATGAAGGATCATTCTAAGAAGATCCATTTTATCCAAAATTAGATGGCCACTATATAGTCTCGATAGAAATCTTACATCGATTGCCACAAAAGATAGAGTTTGAGGTCAGGGATCAGGTCTCCATATGTATCTAACTGATGTAGGGACACAGATATATTAGGATATTGGGTAGGCTTTCACTGTGATGTGTTAGGCCATTTTAGATTTTTTTAGATAGTCGAGCTTGTATCTTATCATTTGTAGTTACCTCAGAGGTACCGTTCCATGCACGATATCTTCCATGTTTCTATATAGTGTCATTATCAATAAGACCCATTTCACATTCTCTAGCCCGAGGTGGGTGAGTTATAGGTTGATTCATACTCTATAAATAATCCTATTAATATCATTGATAGAATCAAGAAGCTTTTATAGGGCTAGTAAGTTCTTATAGTACGGGTTATGTGGTAGAACAAACATTTATAGGATGAGACATGGTAGAGGGAGGATGATGCACATGCTTAGTAGCCAGAGTTATTATTAAATTAATATTTACCACCCATAAGAAGAAAATTATTTGTTGAATTGATTTAAGGGTAAAATATTGTAAGAACTTGGGTTATTTTATGAGGTAAAAATTTCTCTTATTTTAGTTTAAATTATTTTTTACAGCCAAATGTGAATATACATTGAGGTTTTGGGGTATCAATGGAGTCTGAGGCTTCTTGAGGTCCTGTAATCTACAATTTTTGAGAAAAACATATAGGTAGAGTGGTAATAATAAACCATGGATGGAAGGCCACACAATTTCTCCAATCCATGCGGGACTTGATAGAGGGATCATGGGAGCCATGTTGGTGGATAATCCATGTGATTTAGTGTGAAACACTATGAAAAATTTGTAGATTCTGTAATAGAGATGAAACATGAGGTCTGTGCATAGTTAGAAAAATTGTTCCCATAAACCATGCAGAGTGACCCTCTTTATAGTAGTGGGAACATGGAGAGCGTAAAATTTTCCCAACTATATGGCCAAACCATGTGAACCATTTATTTGTTTTTTGAAATTACCTTTTTTCAATTAAAATAAATTATAACCTAAAAACTATTCCTTTTTCTCTCCCCATGGACAAAACCTACTTGAAGAGAACCCTTTGAAATCAAGAATCTATGATTTTCTTCTATTTATTCATCTAATTTCAGAATTCCGCATCATATGTCACCTTAGATCCACTTTAATGAGTACTAAATTCCTTTTTTTGTTCTTTATATTGCTTGGTATTAATGGAGTTATTTAGGTGAATGATAAATTTCCCAAATTTTTGTTCTTTGAACGTTATTTGTTATTCTTCTAATTTGGTTCAAATCAAGAGATGATTCAAGAATAACACTCTATTACTAACCTAAGATAGGTAGTTTGTACTTTTCTAGTTTGGTTTGGTGATTTATTAGGATAATGGTAATTGTGACTATTTCCATACATTCTATCGCAAACCAAAAATTGAATTAATTAATTTAATTAAATGAAATATAACATATTTGGAATTCCCTTTAATTACTTCAAGATGTTTTGGAGGTTTTTTCCCCAACCAAGGCCATCCATGGGGTTTTCCATTTAAGTTTCCTTTACCTATTCCATTTTTAAACCACCCATGGGGTGTTTTTAGTTCATTACTCATTAGTGTAATCCTTTTAATAAATGAATTTAATAGAATTGGTTGAATAGGATATGTCCTTCCTCCTTTCCATGTAGATGATTTTGTTTGAATATTTTATATGGAACATTAATTATATAAATGTATTATTTAGAAATTATTTATATGAGTTGGTAAACTCATGGAATATATTAGAATGTAAATTTTGATATGAGTGGTTATACCCATAGACCTAGAATGGGAATTAATGAATTATTACATAGGATGACAGGTGCATGCTACACCGCAGATCCTGGAAATAGTAGATAATACCTTGTACATGTATTCTCTTAGGATTTTGATTCTTTATAATTCCTTGACCCTTTATACCCCTTTGATATAGTTTATCTTGGGATCATAGTGGAATTGGTTATAAATCATTCTATTTGGAACCAAAATCAAGCTTATCCTAGCTTCCATCATGATGCTCCTGGGATACGATGAAGATGCCTTGGTCCACTACACCATTGATCTGGCACCGAGGGGTCTAGCATCTAATTATACATCACATCCACAGTAAATGTAATATTCTTGTTTATATAGCATTCCCATTGTTATATGAGACTTCTAGTTATAAAGAAAGGTTGTGTATGACATGATATTTCTGGATGTATGACAAGGTCATGGAATTTAATTATGTATTTTTTGTAGATTCCTTTTTATAGGAGCTTGACCATTGTTTTGTAGGGAGCCCTATGAGGAAATATCGAATCACTAATTCTATAGTATACATTCAATGTGAACTTTATTTTTATTATTAATTACCTATTATATAAAGTTAAAGAAGATTTAGATTATTATATTTCATAGTCACGACTTGTTATAGACCTTTGGCTGGTTACCTGTAGGAATTGTATCTCCCACTTAGTTTGGATCACTGTTTTGTGCCCAGAAAGACTATATGGATGTAGGTAAAGACTAGGGAAATCCCACATAGTCAGATGCTTGACATTTTTTATAGATTTGGATAAAGAGAGCATGAGACCAATTAGAGGCTCGGGATTCTATTCATAGATTGTTATTTTTGGTCCTTCTTGTACGCGTATTGTACTTTACTCATGAAATGTTTTCTTCTTTTAGTGACTTTGTAGTAACTTAATGCAATAATCATTATATATGAGATACATCTAGAATTATTTATCGATTACCTCTATTTATATGTTGTTTGACTGTTATACTTCATCCACTATTTGATTTTTATGTTTCATATCGCTATGTTACACTTTTATTTGAGTAAAAATTCTCCCACATACATACCATAATCCCTCAATACTAGTTGAAAGCCTCTGTGATTTGGGAACATTCAAATGAGGCCATAAAGCCAAACGGGCTTGGGGAACTATTGAGTGGCATATGGTTCCAGGACGTTACAACCTTTACTTTGAATCCACTACTACGAATGTCACCCAAAACGAACCATGTGAGTGGACCATGAAATCCATGGGAACAATTTATGAGTGTAAAGACCATGGCCCTAGTAGACCAGAGATGGTGGTTACATTATTTTATTTCCATAGGTACATGTAATAATATCCTGAAGGACCAAATAGTTTAATAGCCTTGGAAAACAAGACACATACTTAAATATCACAATACTTTTGAAAATATAAACTAAAAAACACAGTGAATGTAAATATTATACATATTTGAACTCATTTAAATATTCGTTTTTCATATCATGGGAAAATGAGATAGAATAATGTTGACATTATATTCTCAATAAGGGTTACATATAGGAGAATACATCATTAATAAATAAGGATTAATCATTATAGAAAGATATATAATAGAAAACATAATTCATTGAATCAATAATCGGAGCGTGATCAATATTATGGAATTATTAAATGAAGTTATATTGATTCTAGAAATATAATCACATTAAATTGAATATTATACATTGATTTAATAACTATTCAAATAAGGACATGCACATAAATAAGTAATATCCTAATAATAGAATACATAATTTCTGACATCTGAAACATATCATTACAGTCTTTGGCTTGGATAGTTTAATGTGTTGGTAGGTATATAGAAAAAACCCATTTAAAAGGCTATGCAAATAGCTTGTGTCATGGTACCAACAAATTAATCAATGGGATATATAAATTTTATCCATATTGACCACTTAATAAGTTCAATGAATTCATTATATGAATAAATAATAATTATAAACTAACATTCATTATTCAAAAACTATCGATATATAATGAACTAGCATAAAAATTTTAATACATTACCTTGTCAAAGAAATCATAAACCATAAAAATAAATAATAAGTATGGTTTTATTATAACATATCCCTATTAGATAATAAATGTGTTAATATTTATTATGGGTAGAAACACCAAAAAAATTACATTGAAAACATTCCTGAAAAAATACTGTTTTCACTTTGAAATATAATTTTTAAAATTAAATTTTTTTTGATTATTAGGGAAACATTTTATTTGAAAAGAATCATATAAATATGCAAAGTAAGACTAAAATAATTTATTGTTAATAATAGTGGGACAATATGTTCATGGTGAGTATGTTAAAACAATGATTCCTTTTACATATTTGGTAAGTCAAAAGGTATTTTCTTCAGAAAATGGAATGAACATTCATTTTTAATGAAATCATTAAAAATTAAAGAATGTGTCAAAATTTATAATAAATAATTGCAAAATATTTAGAAAAATATTTAATTTTTTTAAAATATGTACCTGGAAGAAAATGATTCATTGATATGTAGAAAAACAAAGTTAGGTTTTTGTAAAAACATAATATCAATATCTTGAGTACTTAAAGAGTACAAAATTTTTTTTATAATATCTAAAAATAATTATAGGAGACAAAAATATATTCCTTTTATGTTATACATATAAAATAATTCCACTAGTTGATAATTAAACATTTACAATCTCGAACAATGAAAATATTGTGAAATAAACCCTTACCACTTTGGAAACATTAGAATCATAATCTCTGTGAAATAAAATAACATTAAATGGATATTTAATTACTATGAATATAAAGTAAATCATGATATATAATATTATAGGGTATTTTTATACACCTCATAAAATAATATTGGTGTATAACATAATATATGAACCATAGAATACAATTTGAGACGAAAAACCCTTACAATGATCATAACGTTGAACTGAGAAATAATAAATGAATTGTTTATGTGTAATAAAAATAAATCCAAAAAATATAAGTGGAAGTAAAACATAAATCAAAAATATCCATTTCACGCATAATCTTGACATATTATTATCAATTATAAAGCAATATAACACAATCCAAAGATAATTGAGGTTTAGAACACAAACCATCTGGTAACTTTCATGGTAAATACACATGGACAAATTAATTTGAATTGAAACATAAAATGCCATGAATTTTTAAGTATTCATGATATAAAATATAAAAGGGGTAACATTAAAATATGTCCCAAGGAATAGAAATTGGGATGAAATCCCTTACCTTTGGTTTGAATCATCACTCACATTCTTTATCATCCATAATAATAAACTAATTTTAATTATTTTCATTATTAAGAACCATTTTCATGTTTATTATTCCTTTTATTTTATTTATAACCATGATATATTAATTTTGTTAATCAATTATGTTCACATCAGATGTTTTGATGATATTTGATTCATTTTTCCAAAATGAATTCCGTAGGTTGACTATGGTAAAAAGGTAATAACTCAATAAATCTAAAATAAAAATAAAAGAATAATTATAATTTTTATACATTAATAATACTTGAAAAAAAAGATTAATTATGATTTAAAAAATGAACTATGTTACAATTAGTGAGATGGTAGGATATAAGTACGCATTTGTAGTAATTCCATTTTTAACAAATCATCATGAAAAAATGTAAGTATTATTTTATATTTACATAATTATAATTATTATATAAATTAAATATTTTTTCTTTTAATACAATTATATATTTCATTAATTTTATTTTTAAATGAAATAATGAATCACGTTGCTTCGTGGAGATGGAAATCTATACGTACGCATGAATGATGTTATCATTTTCCAAGGAATGGAAAGGTAAAAAATATATCTGTTATAATAATTTTATAGAATGATAAATTTGTCAAGAAAATTTTATATATTCATTAAATATGTCATCATAAATTGTATTGAGAGGTAGTGATGGAAAATTAATTAAATTGGGTCATGATGCGATTGTCCATCGTAAACCAGAAAGATGGTTTCATTTCACATTTGATGGAAGAGAATATGGATGTATCTTATTCCATTTACATAATTACATCTTAGTATATGTAATATAATGTTGTTATTATATCATCATGGTAGAATAATATTTTAATTAGATATAAGGAGAAATAATATAAAAAACCAGCTGTTAATAATGATGCATCTTCTTCAGAAAAATCTAATTATGTTTACACCAAAAGCCTTCTTATAAAGATTTTATAATCAAACCACGGAATATAGGATATAGTAATGAAATTAAAAATTGTATTTTTCTAGTATTTACCAAACCAAATTATATCTATATGTTAAGAAATGAGGATAGAATTGTCCCATTTATATGTGAGGGGAGGGAACATTTTTAATTTATTAAAATATTAAATTAATAAAAAACAATTTTCATAAAAAAATTCAAAACCATCATAAATAAAACATTGGATGAATATAGGTAAAAATAATGAAATAAAATTAAACTTGGACATGTATTTATTAGTTTTTTACCATAATCTCTTATTTTTATCCCACTTTAACCATTTTATAATTACCGTGCCAACAATGATTTTACTCTTTAAAGATCAAGATAGTTACTGAAAAAGGATAATCAGTCCATGATATGACCATAATTATTATCTTTAAATATTTTATAATCACTAGGATTAATAGAGTATTTTATTAAAATATTAAATCAATTAATAAAAGACAAATTTTATAAATAACATTGATGTCATCTTTGGAACTATTCATTAAATTTGAATATGAAAACAACATGCTAGTGAAGGAATTAAAATATACTCCATTAAAATATATCGATTATGTAATATATATATAAAAAATCATGAAACATAATTGTTCATTTAAATTAAATTATATATAATACTTTTAAAACCATTTATTTTCATTTTCTATTAATTGAATAAATAAAGTGGTACCGTCACATACAATTTTAAGTTAATTATTTCATTTCAAAAAATTAGAAATAAACTGAAATTATGAAAAATAATTTCTATTTTTAATTACATTTTATAACCCTAAATAAGTTTTTTTACCTATAATAATATATTATAGTTATTAAAAGTAATAATTTTACATTTTGATTTTATCTTTTACCTAATTTTAATAAAAGTCAAAATTATGGAAATATTAAACCAAGTGGTAATATATACGATACTACGACAAAAATGGCCAAATTAAACTCATCTAATTGGATAAAGGCAAGTGTTGGGGTTATTATTTAGTCATTATCACATTATTCTCATCCTTAATTACATGATATACTCTTACCGTGGGGAAATTTGTTTACCATAGTTGTGATTCATAATGAATTAAATTAAAAGAGGCCTATTTACAAAATTTGGACATATTTAATCCAAATATGGAATCCAATTATTCATATTCAATTCACATAAGTGTAAATAATTAATATTATATTAGGCATGTGTGATATGACGATTTTTTTTTGAAAATTTATTTTTAAGAATAATAAGTTCTTATACAAAATCCAAGTATAAAATTCAATACAAAGACCATAATTGAATTACATTAAATAAAAAGAAACTAATTAAACATTAAAAAATATAAAAAATAGAATTTTTCTTTATATATATATGAAAATAATAAACTGTTATCAATAATAATTAGTATTTTTCACTGTTTATTTAAAAATCAAAAATTTTAGAAAAATATCAAAATTTAAATATAGGATAATTTTTTTGTGATGAATTCAGAAATTATATCCTATTTTTAAAATTAAATTTATAAATTTTATACAATTTTATTATAATATTTTTCTAACAAAAATCAAAAAAATTTGTTTTCAAGAAAACATATTTTTCACGAATAAAAATGACTTTACTAAAAATTGAGTGATTATTTATTAATAATTAATCAATAAATTTATATTTAGTGACAATTTTATATATATATTTCACAACATAGTTAATCTAATTCATAGACACCAATATAATGTCTAGGTTATAAAATTCATATTTAAATAATAATATTTCATTATTTATTTTGGGATCGGTTTTGTGAGTCGTGTATGCTATATTAAACAGTTTTCATTTTTAAAATAATGGGGTGTTCCATTATTCTCTATTTTATCAAATATAATTCATGAAATTTGAATATGGTTCTGTTAAATAAGGGTTTTATATTTGAAAATACCTTTCTTAAAATCCTACATCATAAAAATGCTTAATAAAATATCATCTTGAAAAGTGGGAAAAGAAAATAAATAGTTCATCACATTAATGGGTTTCTAAATCAGAGAATGTTAGCGGAAAGTGAAAATAAAAACATTAAAAATAAAAATAATGACCAAATAATTATGGAGAGTAATATATATCATTGATCAAAATAAAGTGAATAAAAAAGGGAAATATAACAACAACAAAACAATAAACTAATGAGTTGTGAAAATGACCATCGATTATTTATAAATGAAGGTAATAATATAATTGTTTTGTTTTAATATTCTCTTCTTATAGTTGATGAATTAATTTAACATATAGTCTATGAACCAAAATAAATGAACTTAAATGACATGTATTATTTCATCATTTAATAAGTTTCCACTAGAATCTCATCTTTTTCTCCAATTATTAATTGTTTAAGATGATTTTTAATACCTGAAGCACTAAAATAAACTTAAAGTGGATCACATTATCCCCAATAGAATGAAAATATATTACTCTTGTCTTTATACATGAATAATAACTGAAATGGATACCATAAGGTAAGATAATACCCAATATGTATAATCCTTCTTATGAATAAATAATAAATTTTACTTCAAAATATCGACAACAACAACAAAGGATTAAATTATATTACATCACAAATAAATAACCCTATATTATATATAACCTTAATACACAAAACATTAAAGAGTGTTTTAACCTCAACGTTTTTCTCATACCCTTAAAATTACAAATCAAAAAAATGTAAATTAATTCTTCACAAATAATTCTTTTTGTATTATCTAAAGCTTTTAAATACCTCAACCTAATAAAGGAGATCCCAAAATCTAATTAATCTTCTCAAAATCCCAAAACAACAAAATTATTCAATCCTATATTATGCTTCCCAAAATAAAAATAATATTTATCCATAAAATATTTTAGGAGAAAAATGATGTACTAACCAAGATTTCATATAGGCTAGTGGTAAGAACTGCACCGTTGCTGACCTTTGATTGTGGTTTCAGGCTCCACATCCTTTAAATATGTGATAGCTTTTCGTGTAACCTGATATTTTCCCCCATTTCTAAACTATTTCAATATAATCCATATATATTTTCTAAAAATATTATTGACATCCTAAAAAATAAATTAGTAATCAAATAACTGTTTAATCACTACGTTTTTTTATATAAACTATTTATTCTATATAATAAAATAATATTTGATTACTATTATTATCATACATCAATGATAATATTAACCCTAAAGGTTAATGATGACTTCAAACTTATGTCCACAAAATTTACAAGCATTTTTCCTCAAATAACCTTATCATTAAAACATATACTATACCAATGGGTTTTATTCAAATAAATTTAACCCAAAATATCCTTAATCATTTTAAAATCTCGTCAAATAAAACCTCAAAAGGGGTATCTATTCTTTTGATGTGATTATCTACCTCAGACTTATCAACTCAAGACACATTTTTTTATCATAAACCAATATTAAATATCATAGGTATCCATGGGCTCTATTATCTCATTTATCATAATATTTTATATGAAAATTTTGAATTATCCCATGCATATCCCCTAGGAGTGTGAAACCAGGCATGAAGAAAGGTCACACTCACCATGCCCCAGAATGATGGTCAACATATACTCGGTCAATTATTTGTTGAGTTATTAATCATAGATGGATTTGTTTGAAATCCAATCCCACTTGTAGTATCTAGACATAAATATATTTCTAAGAAAAAAATATAATATTTACCTTACCAAAACATAAAGAAGTAATCATATACTTATAAATATCATCAAAGAAATCCACAATGCAATTTTTCTGATATATTATTTCCCAAATATCGATCCCAATGTTTCTACAGGACATCCTATCATACCAACGGTAAGGACCCCCACCCTTGTTGCCCAGAGCTAGTGGTTAATTTATAACATTAGTACTATATACAAGTAACTGCATCTTGAAGGACTAAATTGTTTAGTAGTCTTGGTAAACAAGATACATACTTGATTCTCACATTACATTTGAAAACATAAAATACCAAACATATTGAAAGTAAATATTTTTTATCATTGAACTGATTCAAATATTCCTTCTTCGTATCCTATGAAATGGATACAAAATAAGGGTGAGATCAAATTTTCAGTAAAGATTACATACAATGTAATCTATCATGAGTAAAAATGTGATAATCAATATATAAATATATATAGCTAAAAATACATGTCATTTAATCAATACCATGATCATGAATAATGATATGGAAGGATAAAATTATGCTCAAATGATTCTATGTAAATAATCAAATTTCCTTGAAACCCATCGATGAATTTTCTTACAGTTAAAATAATCACATGAAAATTAATAATTGATCTCATATGAATGGAATGTATAATTCCAGACATCGAAAATATACCATATAGGCTTTTTTACAATAAGTTTTAAACTATGGGTAGGTATACAATCAAAACACATTTAATAAGTCTAGAAAATGAATTTTTCTCAAGGTACTTACCGATGTATCTAGGGGATATGTAATATAAGGCCCCACTAATCACTTAATATGTCCAATCTATTCATTATGTGAAGAAACAATATTAATTAATCAGAATGACATATTAAAAAACTATCCATATAAAAATAACAATCATATCTAATTTCAACACATTCCCCATAAAACTAATTATAAACCCTCTAGAGAAATAATTAGGTTGGTATAATTACAATATATACCCATTGTACATGGAAGAAAAATGATTCCTGACCAAATAAAAAAACATGTTTTCCACAAAAATTAATTTTAGTATCTTGTGAACAAAAATAGTGGAAAATGAACGTAAAACATTTAATTTATATAAATTAATATAGGATAAATAAATATTGTGTTTATGATAGAAGGATCATATAATTACCATAGTGGATACTTAAGCATTAATAATGTCGAATAATAATGATACTATGAAATATACCCTTACCTCATTGGTGACTATTGAATCATAATACTCAAAAAATAAAAAACATAAATTGAATCCTAAAATACAATGAATATTAATGTAATAATTATATATCATATCAAAGGTATAGTTTATACACCTAAAAAAGATTATAGGTTTATAACAAAACATATGTCTCAAAGAATACTATTTAAGATGAAGAAACCATCCAATTTTCATAACATTAAGTGATAATTAATCAATTAATTGAATATTTATGACAAAAATAAATCCAAGAAATATGTTTACATTCAATATAAATCAATCAAAGTCTATTTCAAACATAATCTTGAGCTAATATGATCAATTACGAAGTGATGTATCCTAATAAGTGAGTTATGAAACACATGACACATGGTAACTTTCAAGTCAAAACCAATTTATTTAAATAATTTGAATTGAAACATAAAATACCAAGAAGTATGAAGCATTTATTATAAAAAATTTAAAAGTTTCAATATATAAACCATATGAAATAAATTAGGATCATAACATTAAAATTTTCCTCAATGAAGGGAATTGAGACGAAAGCCCTTAACTTTGTTTGACTTGTCACATAATTTCTTTATTTTCATGAATAATAAACATATATGAACTATTAAATTTCTTAACAGGGTTTTTAAAGTTTATTATGATTTTAATTTTTTTATTTCAAGGTTATATTTATTTACATAATCAACTAAATTCATGTCAAACATCTTGACTATATTCCGTTCATATATACAAAATATCTTCGGTATGATTAATATTAAAAAAAGTTCATTATTACATAATATATAGAATATGAATAAGGAACTAATTATAATTTTTATAAACTAATTATACTTTTAAAGTCAACCATGTATGATTTTTATGAAAATGAAATATGTTACAATCATGGAGAGGGTGGGTTGCACATACACATGTGTAACATTTCCATTTTCAACGATCACAATGGAAAGATGGTAAGTATTATTTTTATCTTCTTATAATTATGATTATATAAAAAAATGTCACATAATTTATAGAAATACAATTATATATATCATCCATATGATGGGGATAATAAAAATTAATCCCATCACATTGTAGAGAAGAAAATCTAAAAATAAGGATGAACAACATTATCCTTTTTCAATGAATGGAAAGGTAAGACAATATATGATATATTAATTTTTTAAAAATATAAAAATTTCATTAATATAAAATATATATATATATATATATTAAATCCACCATCATAAATATCCATGAAAATCAATGATGGAAAATGAATTATATTCGTTCAAAAAGTGGTAGTCATCTATAAACATGGATGATAGTTTTATTGTTTATTTTATGGAAGAGGATATGGATGATGGTTATTCCATTAAAATAATAAAATTTCACTATATGAGATATAATTATGTTATTATATCTGAATTATTGATGAATATTTAAATAATTTATAAGATGAAATAATAATAAATGATCAGTTAAGAATGATACCACTTCTTTAGAGAACCAATTTAGGATTACACTAAAATCCTTCTAAAGTGGGATTTATAATCAAACCAAGACCTCAAAGATGTCCTAAGAGAATTATGTAACGGATTTTTATAGGTAATTAATGAATGAAATGTGTTTTTATGCATGAAGTGAAGAGGATATGAGGTTCCATTTTATAAAAAAAAATTGGTATATAAATTTAACATTGTTTATATTTTAAAAAATATACTGATATCGTAGATGAATATGCAATTTTAGGAATTTTAAAAAATTTCTTTTTCTTGAAAAAATATAATATTATTGTCATGTTTTTTGAAATACGCATTTAATGTGACATTGAGAATAACATGAAAACATACTAATAAGAATATATTATTTTAAAAGTTCTTTAGTGTTTTATATTTATTTAATAAAATCATGGAATTCAATAATTATTTCAAATTATATTACATATAATATTTTCAGAATCAGTTATATTATTTTTCTATTAATTGTAGATATATTATTTCATTGTTGTGTATTTATTTAAAGTAATTATTTAATTAATTAAAATTATAAATAAATTAACATGATAAAAAATAATTTATCATTAAAATGACTATTTGTAACCAAAAAAATGTTTTTTATTGCCGTCATTAAATATTATAGTTACTAAAAACTAGAAAATGACATTTATTGCTTTATCATTTAGTAAATTATTATAAATTTAAATATGAGAGAAATATATAACCAAGTGTCTATATATTTGAGAATTATACTGAAATAGACAAATTACACTAATATAATAAGATAAATTTTTTATTTAGGGTCCATTTTTATTCCTTATCATTTTATTTTCAACCTTAATTACCCGATTTTCCCTTACCGTGACGATAATTATTTACAACATTTTATATTCATAATGACTAAAAAGAAAATAAGCCAATTTTCCGAATTCAAACCTATTTATTATAAATATGGGATCTAATTTTCAATATTAAATTCATATAATAGATATAATTTTATTTAAAAATCATCCTGCGAGACATGATGAAAAACGTTTTTTTCAAAAAAATTCCATTTCAGTAAAAAATTTATTTATGCTATATCTAAGAATAAAATTCTTTTTAAAGACCATTATTATATTATTTAAAATAAAAAATAACTAATTTTAATTTAAAATAAATTCAAAATATAATTTTAACTTCTAAATACTTGAAAATAAAATACAATTTTTAACAAAAATCAGTATTTTCAATTTTCATTAAAAATTAATCATTTTAGAAAAAAACCAAAAATATCATTGTCTGATAATTTTTATGTGATTATTTTAAAAAAAATTCCTCTTTTCATGTAAAATTTAAATAAGTTACATAAATTAATTATAACATTTTCTCATAAAAAGTAATAAAATTCATTTATTCAGGAAAACATATTTTTGAAGAATATAATTAATTTAATAAAAATTGAGTGATTATTTACTATGAATTAGTAAATAAATTTATATATTTCATAAAGAAGTTAATACTATTTATAATCACTAATTTAATGGTTAGATTATAATAATAATATTTAAATTATAATATTTCAGGGTTTATATGGGCTTGGAGTTGCGTGTAGTGTACTCTATCGAACATATTTATCATTTTAAAATATTAGGGAGTTATAATGAGCCACTAAAAATACACATCTTCTAGTTATTCGATGATCTTCTACAGCAAGAATTTTCAACCATGCTATAGATTTCACAATATGCATCACTACCCTTTATCATCATTAGCTAAGACCACTTATAAAGGGGGTTCTTTTATCGGAACTTGAAAAGATAACCGTTAAAGATTATTTTTGTGAGTGTTGAAAAAATACATGATAAGATGAACTTTGTTAGTTAATTTCTCTTGAAATATTCAAAATGATAATTTAACGCTTATCAGCAGTATCTAAAAGTTATTCTAAAGTGAAATTTTATCAACACTAAAACAATTTTGATTAAAGCACCCATTTTTTCGTGTATTGTTAACACTAATAGAAGAACAATTTATTAATTCTATTAGATTATGCTAATAATGTTTGGATTTTATCAGTAGTATTTTAGCACTAATAAAAGGTATATTTCAAAAAAATATAATTTAAAAACAGAAATTAATATATAATTATATTTATATTGATATATATATTATATATTAAATTAAATATGATTTATACATGACTATATATGCATTTATGTTTAATCTATAAGATATTTATTTAAAAATGAATTTTAAAACAAATAAGAGTAAGTATTAATTAATAACATGTGAATTATTATTCATTAATAGTAGTTTAATAAAAATTGGATTTCATAAAATTTTAGTAAATTAATGAACGATCTAAGATAAGTTGGAAGCATGACTTGAACATAAAAAAGGCACAGATTTTGATATGGGTGTCTGTTTAGCCCCTACCACATATCAAATTATATCATAATAAAATATATATGTATTTTTCACCTAGGAGGGACCATATTCATTATTTTTTGAATGCTAAAAAGGCCTTTATGACCTCCAAAACTGAGCATTTAATTGGGATACCATAATGTTTTAATATTTTATATAATATTAGATTCATTCAAGAAGTACGTTTTATCATTATTTAGTGTGGATTGAATTTATTCAAATGGGTCACACTCATATGGATATTATCGTGTTGAAATTTTACACTTTTAATATTTTCATGTTATTTAAAATTAAATATAGGAAAATATAAATTTATACATATTTAAATATATATATATATATATTCAATTATATAAATAAATAGTTAAGCATTTTTACATATAAAATATATTTTTAAATATATAAACCATATAGAAATAAATTTGGATTATCCATTTTATTTAAAGAAAAAATATATGAATATGTATAGACATGAACACATGTATAGATAATGTTGTTATACAAATATATGTGTGTGTCTGTATCAACAAAAAAATTATGATTAGATTTTAGTATATAAATAAATACTAATATATCATATCTATAAACAAATAAATATTTATATACATATACACAGATGTCTGTATATATATACATATATACATATAGACACACACACACCCATATACCCAATGAAAAACATTTTTTATAAATGTATTTAAAAACAATTATATAAATGTATAAAAATATTTGGATAAAAATGTATGAAAATATATATAAATAAATACATACAAAATAAAATTTAGAAATAAATAATAAGGGGAAGTGTTAATGCATATGCACACACCAATGTAGAGGTCAAATGTTAATATCTATCCAGGCACACATATGTGTGTGGGATAGAATGTATTTATAAAGGCCTCGATTAATGGTAAAGGGTGGGGTGAACTGATTAAGGTGATTTTCATGTGATGGGGGAGGAGGAGATTATATAGGTGTCTATAAAGCACTAATAAAGGTGGTTATGTGGGTGATTAATGTGAAAAATAATTTATTAGTGCTGATAAATCCTAGTTTAATCAATACTTATTTTATCATTTTGAATGGGGTGTTTATCAGTGTAGAAAAGTAACTGAACAAACTCATTCATATAAAGTATCACATTATTAGTTCTAAAATAATGTTACAAAAATGTCTCCATTTATTGGTTCTTATTTATCACTAATAAATGGTTCCATTATCTGTGCATTTTTTGGCACAGATAAATGTGACCCACTTTTAAAGGCTCTTAAAACATCAATGATTTATTTGTTCTATTAAAACCCTTTTTTGTGCTAATAAATAGTTTATATATAGTAGTGTTATGACATATTAACTCTTCTAATTTCATCAATTAACTAACAACACACACACACAATACACACAGATTGATCAGGACAAACTAATATCCCCCACCCCATGATAGGGTTTTCCATGATGGTGTCTTAATTTTATGCAGTGAATCTTAACTTCATACCAAAATCAACTAGACAATTTATCATCCCCTCTAACTTTTATGGTATATTCCTCATTTTCATCCTTAACTCAACATGAATTCACCAACCCTTTTTTTATTTTTTTAGATTTCCTAAACCATTCACCTTTTGTAATAAGTGCCAACCCTTCACCTTTTCATTTTTACTAGTGAGCCACCCCAACACACTCAAACACATGTGGTATCTATAAATTTCTTATAATTCATGAGCAACCAGATAAAACTAATCCATTCCTCCTGAATATCTTCACTATTATAAAATCCATTCATGTGTTCTTATTCATTCCCAGACTCACCTGAGGTTTCCCATCACACATATCAATATGTGTGTTGATGAATATTATATAAGAGTTGTCTAGGGGAAAATTTATTGATACTTATAGTCAACAATCCTTCCACTAGTATGGGTACTCTATCCAACCTAGGGGTTTCCTTCTACCTCACTAGTTCCTACTGACCAACATACCAAAGTTTCTCTACCAATGAAATCCCCACCCTTAATTATGTTCACTCCATCCAACAATTGTAATAATTCTTATTGATAAAATAAATTAATAAAGGTGTTTTTTTAATTAGACCGACAAGTTTTGGATTCTAATGATGAGGTGGGAAAATATGTGGAATCCATATTGTAGAAGGGGTTATAATTCTCAAATATCCTTACTTATAACATAGTTCACAAAGAATTGTATTTATATAAAAAAATTACATTGAAAATTTCTTTTTAAGTGATTAAAATATATATTTTTAGTAAACAATTATGATATAATATATATATATATATATATTAACAAAAAATAAAAAAAAATGTTCTTAAAAACTGGATAATGATGAGATTAAAATTAATGATTGGTTTTTTTATCAAGACCAGACCTTAATCATTACATAATATTGAATTATGTCAAGACTTCACATTGATTATATTTTCACGATTAGAGTTTTAGAGAATTAGGCCTAAATATTACATAACAACTTGAATATTACAAGTATACACTACTACCCAATATCAATTATTCACAAAATAAAATCTCTTAAAAAGAAACATGTCTAGTTCTATGTTTTAGAAAGCATGCATTTTCCTTGATAACATCATTGACCATATTCTTCTTTAAGTCCTATGGAAAAAATTTCAAATACATGGGATGAGCATAAAAATCAAAGTGAGGGTTATAAAATAAGGATGTAAGACATTATCCCATCAATAAATACAAATCAATGAAACCAAAACATTTTAATCACAACATACCTTACGAAAACATAATATTTATGAATAACACACCGAAATCATATATCATAACGGTAACATATGGAATTCAAAACATACTTACATTTTAGTTATCACAGTTTCGTAGGGAGTCACATTTGGAATACCCATCACAGTATATTCCCTAAATCTCTTAGTAGAAACATTAATATTTACCTCCGTCACTTTACCCAATGCATTGGAGAGCTATCTCACGCTCACCCACCCTAGGATTATCCCGGAACCACCCATATACATAAATAATTCCTAATAAACATAACATATTCATAACACATAACACAAGAATAAAGTAAAGATAACATTTCCATATTCTAATAATAGTATATCAAATCAACATATTGACATAATCAATGCTTTGTCAAAACCATTTTCAAAACCATTTAAATCATTTAATAAAGAGATTTTTTAATCAAAGTGTCCCATACTACCTTAAAGCTTCTAAATGAATTATAATTTGAAAACATTACTGTCCACATAAATGAATCCTAAAATCCATTTTGAAAACATGGACATTTATGAGAAATATTTATAAGAATAAATAGTTAAAACATTTAAAACAATATTTTTATTTAAATAGTTTTTCACAAAAAGAGAGACAC
This sequence comes from Viscum album, assembly GCA_963277665.1. NCBI lineage: Eukaryota > Viridiplantae > Streptophyta > Magnoliopsida > Santalales > Viscaceae > Viscum > Viscum album. The sequence continues at coordinate 299,668,349 of OY728128.1, forward strand.
ATGAATTCAAATAATTGAGGAATAACATTTAATCAGAACTCTAAAATATCATTAGAATAATGGGATTCATGATAAATTATGCCAAAGAAAATTATATACACCACATAAGTGGGAATTGGTGCATAACAACAATGAAGTCTCAATGGAATGTAAATTGAGATGAAATCCCTTATAAAAAATATATCCTTAGATTAAAGATAAATCAATTAAATAATAATGGGTGAAAAATAAGAATAAAGTAAATATAAGTGGATATTATGTGTGAAACAATTAGAGGATATTCACACATATTATCAGTATGACATAATCAAGAAGTACAACATTAAACCAAAGAATTGAAATTGGGTAATGAAGTTCCCTTACAGAAATTTGACAGCCTAAGGGTGTAACATAAAAATTCAGAAAGTGAATTGATGAGAGAGAAAATGGTATATCATCACATGGACAAAAAAATTATATAATTAATGAAGTATAAGAACATATCCTAACAAAAGAATATGTAAATTTAAAGAAATAACTAAAAGAAGTCTTTCAGAAATATGAGGGTGAAAGTTTCTCTTACTGAATTGGTAACATACGAAACATACACCCCATTAAAGATAGATCATACAATGAAGATGTAAATACTCATAAATCAAAGTATATTCAACAATTAATACAATCTTGGGTAGTACATACTCCACACAAAAGGAAATTGTGGAAAATATTGCATGAAACTCACGGGAATTTGAAGTGAGATGAAAACCCCTTACCACATTGTAATTCAATTGGGTCATATGACCAAAAGTTTATAACCACCAAAATTAATCAAAGAATACCACGAATATAAAGAGAATCAATATATTATATATCAAATGGCAGTACACAATACACCACATGCAATAAATAAGTGCTGATCAATGGAAATCTCATGGAATTAAATGTGAGATAAGAAATCCCTTACCTCTTGTCCGAGGAGACTTGTTTGTTCCTTGTTCTTCCTGAATAATAAACTTAAGGTAATTTATACATGATTATGATCCTTTTTCAAATTTATTCTTCCTTTTATATCACTTATTACTATGATAGGAACATTATATAATCACTTATGTTAAAAATGGACATTTTGTCGATATTTGGTACTTGAGTAAAAAATGAACAACTTATAATTACAAGTTGTCCATGTGGTCAACAGTCCATTATTTAAATAATTATATTCATGATTTAGATATCATATATATCATATATATCCAGTAGATATATGTATTTATAATTTTACATAACATTTAGAGGTAAGAAATGAAATGCACCATTCATTGAGACGGTAAGCCATACGTACGCATGAACGCTACATTCATTTCAATTTCCTATTTAATGGAATGATAATTTTTTTGTACATAAGTATATTATAATTCCAGTATAATATATTATATAATTTCAATAAATACATCCTTTATAAGTCCCACGTATGGTAGGAATTATTCATATCACTTTGAGGGGGTGGTAGTCCGCACTTCCTCAAATGAATTCTCGCGTTTATCATAATGGAAATCGTAAAGGTATTCTATAAATTAAAAATAAATAATCATAAAGAAAACTTAAACATAATATATATCATATATAAATACATTTTCATCATAATGACCACCATAAATGGTGGTAGGAGAAAAATTGAACAATCATCATTTTTTGAGGCGTTAGTTTTCAATCTAGAGAAACAATATGTTCTTACCCATTAGATAAAGGTGTGTGTAGTTTTATCTCTAATAATTCTCTTAAAAACATCTTAGTATATTTATGATACTGGTATTTTTATAAATGAAAATAATTAAAAGAGTTATGGTTTAGAGAAATAAAATAACAGAAAAGAATTTAAGATAAACATTTATCTTTAATTTGGGTAACTCCCTTCGGTTTGAACCAAAATAACTTTTCGAAGTTTCTTCTACCTAAGGTAATTATTCTAGAAGTAAGAGAGGGATATTGAGAGATTATTTGGGAAGGATTTGGATGAGTCAAGGTTCTTGAGAGGTTTGAGGAATGAGTTAGAGGTGAGGTCATTTTATAAGGGGGTGGAGGGGTTCTTTAGGAAAGTGTGAAAATATTATTTTATTATATAATGATTTTCAGTTTCTAATTGTCCAAAACTCATTAGGTTCTAAGATAATATTACTCATGTTCGAAATTAATTCATCCAATAAGAATTGGAGACATTTTTCATACCATTTTAATATTTATAATTATAGTTTTTAAAATCATTTATTAATGAGGTAAATAGTGCATCATTTTCGTGTCATAAATAATTTAATTTATTTGATGTCTAAAAATTATAAACAAATACTATGATGTATGAAATAGTTATATATTTCCAAATAATATTTATTGTCGAAGAAATAACTTATATAAACCAATGTAAAAATTAATTTACTAAAAGATATTTGTTTTTGTCATTTTCGTCAATACTTTAAGTTAATTAAAATAAAGTGTCATTATCACTCTTAAGTGGCTCCATGGTGTCCCAATATTGAACCAAGGATTATCATGGTCGGACATGACTCCAAAAATAATGTTAATACTAGTGTTAAGGTAATTTTTTATTGTTATAATATTCAGTTTACCTTGAATTACCCTATTTACCTTTAACCATGGTAAATAAAAGTCAAAAGTTACTATTCACTAAAAATTATTTTCACCTTATTCAACAAAATTTTACTTACTAATAACTACCATGTATGAAAGATTTTCGATATTCAATTCACAGAAGTGGTAAAATATTATATAAATGATAAATTCATTTTTTAACTACTACAATATGGTTTCACTATTCAACAAAAATTGATGTTTTTTAGAAAAATACCAAAAATTCTGCCAAAGATATATTTGATATTAAGAATTCAAAAATGATGTCTATATTAAAAAATTGAAAACATAGAATTTGAAATAATTAATTTAAAATTTATTCCTGTTGTTAACTAATTAGCATGTTTTTAAGAAACAGTAACTATCAAAAGATTGATACTTGTTTATGTCCAATTTCAAAGTGAAATTAATTAAAATGAGAATCATTGAATTAAATGGTAACAATATATTCTAATTAATATTTAAAACCAATTAAAAATATAATATATCTATATAGATAAATTATATTAAAAGGAACTTTTGAATTAAAGTATAGTATTTTCACTATTCATTAAAAAATGAACTTTATCCGAGAAATACCCAAAATTTCACAAAGTAAATATTGATGTCTGGAATCTAAAGAAGTATTTTATTTTGTCAAATTGAATATATAAAAATTACTAAAACTAGATTTAAGTAGGTTCCTCCATCAAAAGGCGGTAAATCAACTTTTTAGTGAATACTAGAGTATTTCTGCTTAAAATTAGATTCATTAATATTTTATGCCCCTAACTTTTATTAGATAAAAGTAAAAACATTTAACAAAAGTGTATAATAATATTGTATTTATTTCTATTCATTCTTACCAATACAATGGAAAGGCATTAACTACCATTTAAAATAATAATATTATATTATTAGTGTGCAATGTATGTTTTCAATGAAACCCATTGTTGCATATCAGATAAGCCATCGAACACAGATTACCCTTTTAAGTAAAATTAATAATTAATTTAAAAATATTAATAAATTAAAAAATTTCATATTCTTTATTTACCTAGGATGTTATAGCCTTCTCCCTTTTGGGAATTGTGTCCTCACAATTTATAAATTGGGCTTGGAAACATCATTTAAAGTTCCACATCGAAAAAAGAGTAAATAAAACTGTATCTATAATAGAAAGAATGATATGTACAAAGGTCACCCGAGATAACCCATACTAGGATTCCATAAAAACATGGACATGGAGGAGAAAACAACCATCAAGTTCTGAGGGAGAGTGATAGAAAACATGATTGGGACAAAGTTATCGACAAGAAAATCACAAACATGTGATGGGTTAAACAGTCATTGATTCCCCAGTTGAAAATTTTAATAGAAAATTTTTTGGTTTTAAGTTAATTTTCATTAAGGAATATATTTATGAACTTAAATGAAAACATAAGTAAACATTCTTACTTTGCTAGTAGACTTTCATCCTTTACTATATTTCTAACACAAACTCATATTTTCTCCAGATGATGAGTATTTTGGATGACTTGTTCATATTAAAAGTGCTATAATAAACTTCTAAAGAATCAAATAATCCAAAAAAGAAGAACTATATATTTCCCTTGTCTTTATAAATTAACTAAAACCAAAATGGTTAGTATGAGATCATATAATCTCTTAAAAGGATAATCCTTTATAAAAATAAATACTACTAATAATCTCCAAAATTCAACAAAAAGTGCCCAATGTTCATGTAAGACCATTCAATACACAATTGTACATGAAATTATTCAAAATAATCAAAACTCATATTGAAACCCAAAACTCAGAAGGATTTAATTCACATTGTCTTCCGTAGTAAATCTTAATATTTATCCCCAAAAACATCGACTACTCTTAATGTCTTATACTAAAGTTTAATTAACCTAATCACAAATTCTCTATGATAGGGTAATCATTTCCATAAATAGCCCAAATCACCTTATGTCCGCAATAAAAACATATATTATTCCAAAATAATATTTCTACCATTACTCCACAATTTAAATCCCAAGGTATTCTATTTTACTTAAGTATATAGTGTTCCCAAAAGAGAGAATGTCTTCCAAAATAAACATTGTCACATAATCACCAAATAATTTTACTATACTAATAATGTCCATTTGATAAAACATATAATCCCATATAAATTTATTATTGATCAATAAAATCATTTAACTAAAAATAATCAGTCATACTAATTAGGGACTTCACGTAGTCCAGTGGTATGCGATAAATCTCAATCGCGCTTTAGTTGTGGGTTCGATTCCCACATCATTGTCCGAAACAACGGGTTGTCACATGGTCTATGTGTTATCCTTTTTCAAAAACTATACAATTCCATAACATTCCAAAAAAAGATGCAAATTCCTCAAAAATAACCATAACTTAATTTATCCTCAAAGGTTATCTAATACCATTAATTTTGCACCCCAAAATTTAATAACCATTTATCACCTCTAAAATAACTATGACTCTTTATAATATGAAAACCATTATGGTTATGTCACTGATGCTTAAATTTAATCCTAACCTATAAAGTTATCTAAACCGACTTCTGATACCAACTATAAAGACCCAACCTTAAACATAACATAATATTGAATTATATCAAGACTCCAAATTAAGGATCTTTTCAGGTTTAGAGTCTCAAAGAATTAGGCCATAACTATTACATAACATCTTGATATAACAGGTAGACACTACTACCAAGAATACATTATTCATAAAATAAAAACTCCTAAAAAGGAAACAAGTCTAGTTCCATGTTTTAGACAACATGACTTTTCCTTGATAGCATCCTTGAACCTATTAATCTTTAAGTCGTGTAGAAAAAATTTAAAAATGTGGGATGAGCATAAAAAGCTCAGTAAGGGTTATAAAATAAAGAATGAAAACATTAGCCAATCAATAAATTCAAATAAACGAAAGTAATACTTTTTAACCATAACATACCTTATGAAAACATAAGATTTATGAATATCACACAGAAATCATAAATCATAAAGGTAACATATGGAATTCAAAACATACATACATTTTAGCTATCACATCTATCTAGGGAGTCACATTTGGAATACCCATCATAGTATATTCCTTAAATATCTTAGGAGAAACATAAATGTTTACCTCTGTTACGTTACCCATTGCATTGGAGAGCTATCATAGAATCACCCACCCTAGGTTCATCACAGAACCACCTGTATATGTAAATAATTCCCAATAACCATTACATATTCAGAACACATAACTCAATCATAATGTAATGATAACATTTCCACTTTCTACTCACAAATATATCAATTCAAGATACTGAAATAATCCATGCTTTCTCAAAAGAATTTTCAAACCCATTTAAAACATTTAATAAAGTGATTTTTGAATCAAAGTTTCCCATACCACCTTGAAGATTTTAAATGAATTATCATTTGAAAACCTTAATTTCCATATAAATAAATCATGAAAACCATTTTGAAAACTTTGACATTATTTAGAAATAATTTAAAGAATAAATCTATAAAACATTTAAAATGATATTTTATTTAAAGAGTTTTTAACAAAAAGGAAGACGCTTGAATATAAATAAATGAGGAATAACTTTTAATCAGTACTTTAAAATATCATTGGAATAAAAGGCTTCATGATATATTATTCCAAAAGACATTATATACACCCCATAGGACTGAATTAGTTCATAACAACTATGAAGTCCCAATGGAATGAAAATTGAGATGAAATCCCTTATATAAATTATATCCTTTGATTAAAGATAAATAAATTACATAATAAAGAGTGAAAAATAAGAATACACTCAATATAAGTTAATATTAAGTGTGAATAAATTAGAGGTTATTCACACATATTCATAGCACGACAAAGTCAAGAATTATAACTTTAACCCAAAGAATATAAATTGGGTGAAGAAGTTTCCTTATAGAAATTAGACAACCTAACGATGTCACTTTAAAATTTCGAAAGTGAATTGATGATAGAGAAAAGTGTTTCTCATTACATGGACATAAAATTTATAGCAATAAGAATATATAAGAACATTTCCCAACATAAGAAGATGTAAATTAAAAGACTTAACAAAAAGAGGTCTTTTAAGAAGAGGAGGGTGAAAAGTTCCCTTACAGACTTGGTAACATAAAATGCATTCACCCCATGAAAGACAGATCATACAATGAAGATGTAAATACCCATAAATCCAATTATATTAAGTAATGCAATCATGGTTAGTACATATTCCACATAAAAGGAAATAGTGTCTAATATAACATGAATCTCACGGGAATAAGAAGTGAGGTGAAATCCCCATACCATGTTGTAATTAAATTGGGTTGTATAAAGACAAGATAATAACCACCAAATTAATCACAAAATACCAAAAATATAAATAGATTCACTATAGTATATATCAGAAGTCAGTAAAAATACACCACATGCATTAAATAACTGGCGAACAATGGAAATCTCATGGAATTAAAAGTGAGATATAAAAACCCATACCTCGTGTCCGACATGACTTGTTTATCCCTTGTTCCACCTGAATAATAAATGTATGTTAATTTATACTAGATTAAGATAATTTTTAATGTTTTTTATTTCTTTTATATCACTTATTACCATGTTATAAACATTATGTAATCATTTAAGTTAATAATGGTTGTTTTGTCGGTATTTGGTACTTGAGTCAAAAACGAACAACTTATAATTACAAGTTGTCCATGTGATAAAGAGTCCATTATTTACATAATTATATTCAAGATTCTGATATCATATATATCATATATATCCAGTATATATATTTATTTATAATATTACATAAAATTTTGAGGTATGAAATGAAATTCACCATTCATAGAGACGGTAAGCCGTACGTACACATGAACACTACTTTCACTTCAATTTCATATTTAATGGAATGAAAACATAGTTAAACATAGGTTTATTATAATTACAGTATAATATCATATATAATTTCAGTAACTACATCCTTTATATGTCCCTCATATGGTATGAATGAGTCATATCACTTTGAGGTGTTGGTTTTCACACTTCCTCAAATTAAATTATCACGTTTACTCATAATGGAAGCCATAAAGGTATGATATAAATTAAAAAAAAGATTAAAGAAAAAATAATCATAATATATATCATATATACATATAGTGTCATCATAATGGACACCATAAGAGGTGGTAGGAGATAATTGAACAATCATCGTTTCGTGATGCGTTAGTTTGTCATCCAAAAAAAAGTTTGTTCTTTACCCATTATATGGAGGTGTGTGTATGTTTAGATTTAATTATACTCATAAAAACATCCAAGTATATTTAAAATACTGGTATTGTTATAAAATAAAATAATTAAAAGAGTTTACGGGTTGAAGAAGTAAAATAAAAGAAAACAATTTAAGAGAAACCGTTACCTTTAATTCATGTAACCCCCTTTGGTTTGAACCAAAAGGACTTGTTGAAGTTCATTAGGCCTATGGTAAGGCTTCTATGAGGAATATAGAGATATTTAGAGATTATATGGGTATGTTTTGGATGATCCAAGAAATTTTAGAGGTGTGAGGAATGGGTAAGAAGTGAGGTTTTTTTATCAGGGGGAGGAGGGGTTCTTTTGGAAAGTGTGAAAATATTATTTTATTATATAATGATTTTAGGTTTCCAAAAGTTACAAAACTAATTAAGGTCGAAGATAAGATGACTCATGGTAGACAAATATTCATCCAATATTAATTGTATAAGTTTTTAATGTTATTTTAATACATATAATTTTATTTAGTTAAATCAATTATTAATGAGGTAAATACTGTATCCTTTTTGTGTCATAAATATTTATTTGAAGTTTAAAAATTATAAACAAAATTCCATGATTTAGGAAATCGTTTTATCATTCGAAAGAATATTTATAGTCAAAATGATAACTTATAAAACCCCATGTTAAAATTAATTTACTAAAAGATATTTTTTTATGTCCTTTGTGTCTTTACATTATGTTAATTAAAATAAAGTGTCATTATTACTCTTAAGTGGATCCATGGGATACCTAAATTTACCCTAGGATTCCCATGGTCGTCCATTACTCAACCAATAAGGTTAAAACTAGTGTTAAGGTAATTTTGTATAATTATAATATTCTTTTTACCTCAATTTTTCCAAATTTAACTTTAACCGCAGTAAATAAAAATAAAATGTAACTATACATCAAAATATATTTCATCTTATATAAAAATATTTTTCTTACTATTAACAACAATGTATGTTGGATTTTCTAAATTCAATTAATATAAGTGGTAAAATTTCATTTAAATGAAAAATTCAGTTTTTTAAATACTATTAAGTGGTTTCATTGTTCATCAAAAATTGATGTTTTTCAGAAAAAATACCAAAAATTCAGCCTAAGAAATATTTGATATTATGAATTAAAAAATTATTTCTATTTAACCAAATTAAAAACATTGAAGTTGCAATAATTAATTTAAAATTAATTCCTATTGTTAAAACAAATAGTGAGTTTTTAAGAATCAATAACTATTAAAAGATTGATACTTGTTTATATCAAATTTCAAAGTGATATTAATTACAATGACCAACATTGTCTTAAATGGTACAACATATTCTAATTAAAATTTAAAACAAATTAAAAAGATAATATAACCATAAAAATAAATTAGATTGAAAGGAACTTTTGAATTAAAATACAGTATTTTTCACTATTCATTAATAAAATTGAACTTTTCCAAAAAAATACATAAAATTTGCCCGAAGTAATTTTTAATGTCTCAAATCTAAAAAAATATATTTATTTTGTCTAATATAACATAAATAAATGACTAAAAATATATTTAAATAGGGTTCTCCATTAAAAGGGGGTAAATAAACCTTTTAGTGAATATTAGAGTATTTATCCTTAAAATTGGATTCATTCATATTTTAAGCCACAAAATTTTATTTGATAAATGTAAAAACCTTTAACAAACATGTATAATCATATTTTAGTTAGTTCTATTCATTCCCTCCAATATAATGGCTAGGCGTTAACTACTATTTAATAAAATAATATTATATTATTAGTGTGCAATGTAAGATTTCAAAGAAGCCCATTGTTTCATATCAGATAAGACATCGAACATAGAATCCCATTTAAAGTAAAATTAGTAATTAATTTAAAAATATTAATAAATGTGAAAATTTCATATTCTTTATTTACATGGGATGTTACATCTCTACTTTTTAAAAATCTAATCAATTTCATACCTTCAAGAGTTTCATCCTTTTGATCGAATGGAGGTGTATTTTGATAAAAAAAGGTGATATAAAATTGTTGTTATTTACAGTAATTTTGATCTATAAAGAAGTCGATGATGAGATCACTTATGAATTAATCTATTCAATATGAAATTTCTATAAAAATTATCCTTACATCGATGTTGTGAGGATATCAGAATTTATTGTTCAGTATTCCTAAAATCAGGGTCAAATCCACAAGAGAAATTTCATCTAAGAACCATATACTAATAATTTGGGGCATATCAAATCCTTTTGAGTAGTTAATTAAACTCATGTAACAAGATTTAAAATTCTATAATTATTCTCCATATTACATTAAATTTAAAATCTATCAAAATGGTTTTTATTAATATTGAACCAAGAATATGGATTCTAAATCCATTAAATTGAAGAAACAAGGAATGTCCAAGAATGACCGATTCGATTAAAATTACTTCTTCCTATGGAAAGATAAAATGATGAATCTTCTTATAGTGTTTACGATTTTTTTCATCATGGTGACAAACCATCCTCCCATTCTTGACATTCAAGCACCAAAACCAATTGTCTCCCCCATTGATGTGACTCAAGTCGAACACATTTTGGAAATTTGGAAGAAACATGAAGACAATGAGGTTTTTTCTTGGGGGAATATTATCAACACATTATAAATACATTTTTATGACTATTTTCTACAAATGAATTATACTGTAGGGATATGGGATGCACTGTAATTCATGTACAATGGTATGGAAGAAGTTACCAATAAATATCTTATTCAAAAGTTTCTTAACATACATATATTTGATAATAATCTAGTGTTGTAGAAAGTTCATGGGATATAATTTATATAAAAAACATTGTAACCTTTTGATTAATATACCAAACATATTACAATTTGGTTGAATTATTACTAAATTGGAACCTATGTTGAGAAAATTGGTAAATGAATCAATAAAATTAGTGATGATATTTCCATGAACAATTGAAAAGTATGCTTTATACTGATGAATAATCCATATTGATAGATGTAGGTATAGATTCAAAACATGATACCAAGGTTAATATCATTGTGGGAAATGAAAAAAATAAATCATCCAAACATGTTAAAAAGAAACAAAAAAAATTCAAGAATAAATTAAATCCATAAAAGATTTAATGATAATGTTTTTTATATGGAAAAAAATTCAATTTTCAAGGAAACTTCATAATCAAAAAAATTTTAAAATGCATTGTAAATATTCTTAATAAATAGAATCTAGTTATAATGATATCTGAATCCAATATTAATTTGATGATTATGGGATGGTGGTTTGATTTTGGAGAGGAGCTTCATGTGTGTAATAATAGTTTTATGTTAAACCAATTAATGGTAATACTATCATGATTTGTGTACACATTAGAAATAATACAGTAATCAATTTCATAGAATAAGGAATCCCGGAACTAAACATTAATTCTGGGAAGAATTTGATTATTATAAATGTGTTCTATGTTCCTAAGATTCTAATGAATTTAGTATTTTCTAGTCTTTTATGTAATAAGGGACTTCATGTTTCATTTTAATTCTAAATGGTTGTCTTTTCAAATGGTGGAATGTTTGTAAGGAAGGGTTACAAAAATAATGGAATTCGTCAACTATGTATCAATAATATGATTGAATATTTTTCATAATTGATTCAGTAATTTAATTTATGGAATGATCATTTGGAACATGTTAATTAAAACTTATTAAAATTTTTGAATAAGTTACAAATAATTATCATTGGAAATAAATTTAATAAATTTAAAACTTTTTTGGAATAAGAAGTACATAAAAACCATTTCATAGTGTTGTGATAGATTCTTAGAGTTTATATTTATTATATTCTATATTTTTGAATTAAATTGATTGTTAACTCATGTAATAAAGAAATATTTTAATAATTTTTTTATGAATATAGTTTATATATATTTATATATCTTCATATAATCTAAATTGAATCCCTTAATATGTTTAAGAATCATAGAGATGATTTTGAAACCCAATGAAAAAAACAATTAAAGTATTTCTCTTTGATAGAGGTGTTGAATACATCATGAGTGAATTTGATGAGTTATGTGAAGAAAATGGTATAATTCATAAAACTAATTCTCCTTACAAACCCATGGAAAATAGTTTAGTTGTATGGTTGAAGCATACTTTTGAAGAAATAGTAAATTTCATGATTAATAAATCTATGTTACCATTAAATTTCTTGGGTGAAGAATTATTGGATGCATGTCATATTCATAAGAGGATTTATTCTAAGAAAACCACGTTATCCACTTATTAAATTTGGAATGGTATAAGACCTAATGTTTTATATTTTAATGTATGGGAGTGTTTAGTTTACAATATTGTTCCTGATCCTAAAAGAGATAAAATTGGTCCTAGAGAAATTAAAGGGTTTTTTGTTAAATATACAAAAAATAAAAAAGAAAATAGATTGGAATATTTTGAAATAATTTCATTATTAAATCAAGGGAAACAGTTTTTTTGAAAATAATTTTTATAAATATGATGTAATGGTGTTTATTTCTAATAACCATATCTCTTAAATTCCATCTAGTTCTATTATAATATAAGATAATAATAATGATTCAAGAGTTGATCCTAATCAAAGTACAAGACACCAAAATGAGAAACATCAACATCATTGTTTTATTTCTCATGATTTGATAGTTTTTACTGATGAAGGAGTTGAAAATAATATTCTTCTGAATAATTATCCTATGGTATTAACTAAAGAAGATGATCCAGATACATATAAATAATTTTTTACTTCAAGATATATTTCTTTTAGGAAATAAAAAAGTAATGATGAAATGGATTCTATTAGGGGGAATAATACTTGGGTCATTATTGACTTAATAATAGGTTGAAAACCTGTTGGTTTTAAATGGAATTTAAAACGTAAGTATAATTCAAATGGTAACATTAAATATTTTGAAGCAATATTGGCTGACAAAGGTTTTAGGAAAAAATAGTGATTGATTATTTTGATACATATGATCATGCAGATCATATTACTTCAATAAAGATTCTATTTCCATTAAATTAAATTAATTATTTTTATATACATTAAATGGAAGTAAAAATGAATTTCTAAATGGTTAAATAATGAAGAGATTTTCATACAACAACCAAACGGGTTTTTTTGAAAGGTAATGAAATGGATGTCTATAAAGTACATAAATATTTGTATTCCATTAAACAAACTCAGAATCTATTCCATGAGAAATTTGATTCTGTTTTTTTAACTAATATATTTTCTCTTAATAATTTGTATAGATGTGTTTATTAAATGATTAAAAATCATAAGGAGTTTCTGTGTGTATAAATGTGGAGAATATATTTATTTATTTATTGAACAAATATGATTGTTTTAAATGAGAAAATGAATTATTTATCCTCTATATTTAAAATTCAGGATATTAGAATAGATAATACAATTTTATGCATTAAAGATAGAAAATATATATGGGTTTATTCTTCAAATTAGACTCATTTAAAAATAATGATGTTAAATAAATATTAGCATATTTATTAGAAGGATTCTAATACTCTATTTGATTCTAGAATTAAATTGTTTATGAATATGGTTAGATCCATAGTCCAACATGAGTATGCTAGTGTAATTGGTTCTTTAACGTATATAGTTCATTGTACTAGATATTATATTTTTTATTCGATGTGTAAATGATTATATATACTTGTAATCATTTTGTGGATCATTCGAAATACATAACGTTAATCTTTGGGTAATTTAGAATGACCAAAAATTTAAGTTTGCACTATAATGATTATTTGAATATATTATAAGGATACATGGATGTCTGTAGGATTAATAATATTGGGGATAATAATTCCATATATGGATGATTGATTACTCTTAGAGGTTGTGTTGTTTATTAGAGGAGATATAAAAAATATGTATTTCACATTTTACATGGAATCAGTGTTTATCACCTTAGAGGCATGTGGAATGGACGATTAATTGATTAGGAATCTATTATTGGATATTATATTGTGGCCTAGTATGATGCCTCATATCTCTATCAATTGTTATAGTGAAGAATCGTTATCAAAATCATACAGTATCTTGTATAACTTAAATTCAAGACATAGATGTTTGAAACTTTATTATTTTATAAAATTGTTAAAAGTTGATACCATAGAAGTTGTCTGTGTGAGGTCATGTAAAAACCTTGTGGATCCATTTTATAAATTTCTTCAGAGAAATATAATTAATACAACTAATAATTATATGGAGTTAAAACACATATAATAATTCATTTTTAATGGAACATAACACTTGATTTTGGTAGATCCTAATCCTATTTTTCAACGGGTAAAAAAATTTAAGAATATTATTATTCATGTTGACAATTATAACCCCAACTACTTTGTGTTAATATTATCCGTTATGAGTTGGAAACTCTTTACAAAAAAATAAGACTATATAAGTTATGTTTTATAATAATTGAGAAACATTGTAATATTTTCACTATGTGATCATAGTAGTGGTAAAAATTATAAAAGGAATTAATAGGATTACACCATAGTGAGATTATGAAAATTATATAAGAACTATAGAAAAAAATAAACCAACAAATAAGATGGACTGTAAAGGAAATGAAATAGTGGAAAAAAACACCCTTATAGGGATCAATTAAACCTATATGTATATTAAATGTTCCTCAAAACTAAATTTGTTAGTTTCCAACATTATCATGATCATTGATAATAATAATCATCATCACCCGGGTACAAGAATCTCCTAGAAACATTAGCATCTCATCAGAGCTAAAAATGAAGCATTGAGGATGGATGACATTGATCCTCCATTATCATTGTTTCTTTAATAGAAAGTTAGATAGTCCCATGATCTTCCCTATTCACTTACATGACTATATCCACCCTCATATAACGAATCCATAACCCCCAAATTAAGAACTTCTCCACCATGGAACCGGTCATGTCCCTAAAAATGGAGTGATGCTCTAGGATTTCACTCCTTCCAAGAATGAGAATAAAGGGTGGTGATGAAACAAATTAATATATTGAAAATAACCAACCTGGGTTATCAACTCCCCTAATATAGATCATAGTTGTGGTCATTGAAACAAATTTAATGTACTTATGGGCAGCGAAGATACATCTGAGTAGAGCATCTTATCAACACCTCAAATGAGCACCGCAAAATAACCATAGTCTAGTATTTATAATTCTATCAAAATAAAATTCATAAAAAAATTAATTGAAAAAAATAAATACCATTTTAATTTTCAACAAAAAATGACTAAAATTCCAATATATCCAGCTTGATAATTAAATTCACTTATCTAAAATTATTGGTGTCCCTACACCACCAAACCTGTCAATATTATTCACGTAATCATGAAATCCATATAAATAATAATAGTATATAATTGTGTCATCTAGGAACATCACAATGAAACAAAACTTCTTGAATTTAATGGCATCTAATGGTAATGACAAAAACATGCTCAAAATAAATTTCTAAACTTAGAAACACCAGTAATTGAAATCATGCCTTCACTTACTTGAGCTTCCCAAAACCACATATCTGGTCTCTAGATGAAATAATACCATTAATGGTCTAGATATTTCACTGATTCCTATGAAAATTGATACATTTAAAAAGAAAAAAAGAAAAAACAACAAAAATATAAATTATTCAGGAATATAAATCACCTAGACACTCCCCTTGAATCCATGTAGGCATATCACGAATCATTAATCCTCTTAGAGTCTGATTCAGAAAACTCCCCCTTAAGGAACTAAAAACACATAGATTTAGGTACAATGCCTAGCATACCTTTTCCAGAAAAATGGGATAGTTCAAATCAACATTTAGTCCCAATTAAAATCCCATAAGAAACATTAATGTTTCTTATTCATACACATATCCAGCAACATGGAACACCCATCCTAAAATACATACCAACGTAAGTTTTTTACATCTCTAACCTAAATGTGAACTAAGAAGGTAGAACTTAGGAAACACATCACTAGATATCAACCAAATTGATATTAGGAAAAAAGCTACATAAGCTACCCAAACCCTCAAATCACAGAGGTATAACATGGTGAAATAATAAGAAAAAATGTCAGCCTATTAATAATAATGGAAAACAAATATGGTCACAAAAATTCACAGGACTATTCAGATCAAGGAAATGAAAAATAATGTTATAAAATAATGAAACATATAAAATAACATTAAACATATAATATTGAGATAAAAAATTAATTCCATATTGGATTTGATAAAAATTATTGGGGGATTCATTGTGGGATAGTTCCCATTAAACATCCCAATGAGACTGTGGAACATATTTTTGGATTGCACGGTTACAAAAAAAAACATAAAACATTTCATATAATTTTTTCAGAAGTGGAAACCAATAGAAAATAATTATTACAAAACAACTTTCATTGAATTATAAGTAGATAAATATAATAAAAATTATTTCATTAAGCATGAATTAAAAAATTATGAGAAAAACACAAAATTCATGAAACAATTATAGTAGATCTGAAAAAAGGATGAGGAAAAAGAATTGAACTTGATTAACACAAAACCATATAAAATAATTAAGTCAAATTTAGTGTACATCATTATAAACAAGTCGAAAAAAATTCTAATGAAATCAAGAAAAAACACCATGATTTTTATTTTCATTAGTCAATTGGATTCTGTGCATCAGGAGGGGGATTTATGGTTTAACTATGAAATATTCATAATGTATAATAATAGAATAATCATCAAACACAATCTAGATGAAGAAAAGTCACATGAGGAAGCTATCTGAAGGCTAAATTCTTACAACTCTAGGACTCATAATAGAACCAAGACAAAGGTGAAATAAGTACCAAACATTGGATAAATATTAGAGACAATAAAAATAATTCAAGAACCTATAAAAACCCATTAAATATGAGGTATCATGACTAAAATTAAATAGTGGACTAAAAATCCCTTATTGGGGTCAGTTAAAACTATTTGTGTCATTAAAGGTCCATAAAGATGTAGGTTTTAGTTTACACTTTCATCATGAGCATCAATAATCTTCATAACCATATCTTGGGTATAATAAACACTATGAAACACTATAATATCATTGTAGATACATATGGATCACTGAAGATAGCAACCTTTTCTCCTCTATGGTTGTTGTGATTTTAATGGAAATCCATGGAGACCCATGATCTTCCATCTTCTCAAGCATGACAAGATTCACCTTCCGCTAAAAAATATAAAACCCCCAAATCTACAAACTCAATAAAATAAAACCATTAATTCATAAAAAATGGATAAACTCATTATATTTTTTTATCATGCCTAGAATTCAAGAGAAGGGAGAAGATGAACTGAATGAATCCATAAAAACTAGTCAGAATGGGAAATAAATTCCCCTAAAAGCTGTAAAAAATGAGGTAGAAAAAATAAATTCCAAGGACGTGTTCATTGTGATGATGAATTTGAGTATGTAACTATATCAATAGATTAAAGGGGCCCTATGAAATTACAAATATCCATCACTTATAATTAAATCGATATAAATTCATAAAAAATACAATTTAATTACAATAAGTAAAATAAAATTTAATTTTTAAAAAACAATAGTAAATAAAATTCATAAATATCCACCATAAAAATTAAATGAAAAATCATACGACCCTTTACTTCACTAAACTATAGAAACCCTCACTTTTCAATACATTAACATTACATAACTTTTTCAAAATACATAAAAATTATACAAAAAGACTCCCAAAGACTGTAGTTGGTATAGTACCTTTGGAAACATGGAAACATAAACACTGGTATATATGTGAGCTATATAATCTCAAACTAGGTTATTCTTGACTTTAACCCTTCTTATAAATATCAAACATAGTAAATATCATCATAACCAAGGAAAAGAAACATAAAAGAGGAGAGCTCAAATTCTCAGTAAGGGTAAAAAAAGGGAGACATGTAATATTTAACATGATATTATGTATATGGGAATGTGAAAATTATAATATAAGATCATGCCCTACATATCAAATATCATAACAGAGATCATGAACTAAATATTGGTTGTTCATAAGACATTAATTATAATGAAATAGAGAGCATTATCCATGAAATCATATCATTGGAATAAAATAAGGAATTGTGACAAATAAATAAGGATATAATTATTTCCATAGTAGCAAGAACATCACCGAAAAGACCATATTAGTAGTATTGGATCACTAGCTATACCATCGCAGTAGTCACTGTTCACTCTCTTGTACATTATAGCAATATGAGTTCAATCCTCAAACAATCATTGTAGTCATGGTTATCTCCCATGGCCATCATAGTAATAATGTTTCAATACCACTACCATATTTTTTTATCTCATGAGATATAAAACCTTACCCAATGCAATGGAGAGAGATATGGATCCCACCATTCACATACTGAAATAATACATACATTTTCCACAAGATCATAAATAGAAATTTCGTAACACATGAAATTAAATTGGTATCATAAACATGTAAACACATCACAACCTATGGAAAATTATAGGTTCTATAATCATTTCATCAAAAGCATAACTCGTGAAAGAGTAAAGGATTACATATACATATAACCCATTAAGGAGAAATGGGTTTCATATAGACCGTGACATTAAGAATAACCAATTCACTGAAATAATATGAAAGGAACCTTTATATTGGCATGAGTAACATCAATAGATGTCATCTTAGATGGAAAATAAATTTGAAATATCTTTTATAAAAAAAATTCATAAGGAAAATATCCATTCTTATTTGAAAATAAATTTTTAATATATAATTCATTTAAATATATTTTCCTTATAAAATAGCGTGAAATCTTATAAATATGGAATGAAAATTTTTAAAAAAAATTCATTGAAAACATAAAAAATAATATTCAAAAAATTTTAAAATCCATTTTCTTCAAAAACTCATTGAAAATTTATAAAAATATGTTTAAAATGTTTTGAAATCCAGTATACATGAAAAATTAAAAAATAGTCTTGAAAATATTTTCAAACCCATTTTCATTGAAATTATATTTTAAAAACATTTTTCATAAATATTAACCATTTAAAAATTAAAAGGTGGCTTCAAATAAATTATGGTGGGTAAATCTATACTTGTCGTATGAGGTTTAAAGAACATTCCTTTCACATGGTAAAAAGGTTATAAAAGTTACTTGTTCAGAAAGAGATAATAATATTCCCATGAATATATTTTTAAAATACAAATTGGCTAGAAAATACCTTTAATTATTAAAGGATAATGGTATATTATTCTTGGAAACCCTTTTTAGAAAACATTGATTTTTGTCTGAAGAAAGGGTAAAGTCGGGCATTCTTAAAAACAAATTATTAACAATATTATGTACCAAATAGTATAATATGGTACCAATACATGAGTATATCATGAAATAACAGAGGATAATGGAACTCATGAATATTCTTGAGAGATGGATCATAATATTTCATCAATGGAAGCATAAACATAAATAATCATGAAAAGTAATATGATTTTCTCAATAAACTCTTATAACGTGGAATAATGGGTTTCTACTCTCCATATAAGGAATGTAAATTACATGAAGTAAATGGAAAAAAATGAAATGTTTAGATTCCAAATATATCTTGAATAATGGAAATATATTCACCTTGAAATAGAGTTTACGTGCATAACAAAACACGAGTCTCAAAGAAAGAAAATTGAGACAAAACATTTTACCGATTTGGAAATTTTTTAAACATAAACCCCATGAGTGAATTATTATAAAATGGACATGTGGATACACATAAATTGATGTATAATATAATGATAATAAAATCATGGGTATTACATACACCATACAAAAGGAAATATTGGAAACCAAAACATGTATCTCATGAAAATTAAAAGTGATATAAAATCCCCTTAATTTGTGTCTTTACTCTCTCTATACTCATACAATATTCCAATATAATAAATACACATTTATTATAAATGTTATAAAGAATAATATTATTACAAATATAATCATATATGGTTTTATTATGACCTTATATTACCCTATTGTTAATGATCCTATGTTAAGGTTTCACTTCGGGTAATATTCACTATGTTTTTTGAAAGTGTTTTAATTTGTTATATCATTGTTACTTATACTTACATCGAGATTACAGAATTTATATCATTATACGCATATCATGTATATATTTATATGTATATTTATCATTGTTAATATTGAATTAATATATTATATATATCATATAATTTCACTAAACCCATCCTTAATAGAATCCATGTTGTGTGTGAATGAATCACATTGCTTTGAGGGGGTGGTAGTCCACACTTCCTCAAATGATATTATTATATTTACACCAAATGGGAACATAAAATTTATGTATTTTAAAAATTAATACATAATCTTAGATACATAATAGATATTATATATAACATATATAAATATATGTATCCTCATAATGTCTACCATGGTTATTGGTAATGGTGAAATTAATAATCATCGTTTTGTGAGGCATTACTTCACCGTACACAGAGACATTATGTTTGATATAAATTAGATGGAGTTATGTGTAAGTTTTGGTGGAAATATTTTTTAAAAAAATTATCCTTCAATATTAATAATACTTTTTTTTAAATGATTGGTATAACGGGAGTGGAGTGGGTGAATAATGGAAATAAAGAAAAGGATCATGAGAGAAGATGTCAACTCTAAATCGAGTAACTCATTTTGGTTTGTTCCAAAAAGATTCCATGGGAGGATTTATTACAAAAATGGAGGATTAAATGTATAATGGGGGATTTTTTTTAGGATTTTGTATCATAGATTTTATGAACATAAAAGGTTTTAGAGGTGTGAGAAGTGGGTAGATGTGGTGGCCATTTATAATGGAGGACTGGCACTATTGTAAATATTTGAACAGAGAATTCCTCCGAAGTTTTTCATGCTACAAAAGGATCCCATAAGGTAACAAGGTTCATCAAAATGTTTATAGGGTATTAATATGGACAACCAATGGGTGTTGAACTAGTTTCTAGGTCATTTTGGGTCATAAATTTAATGTTTAGAACATTATTAACATAATTTTTCTCTTAAAGAATGTAATAATTTTTAATTACATTCACTAGAAATTTTTGTAAAAAACATGGCCATAAAATAAATTATTCATTATTCTTATTACCAATATGGAATCCATTTTTTCAAATTTTAATCACATAGGTAGAAGAAATTAATTTAGATTAACACTACTGTCGGGACGACACTACAAGGTTTTAATTTAAAAATAATCAAATGTTTACTGTGTTTTTTATCTAATTTCGATGTAAAATTGGATACAATGAACTAAATTGGTATAATTTGTAAGAATATTTTATAGATAAACTATTTAACCATTTAAAAATATAATTGAACCTTATAAATAAATTATATGAAAAATATGTTTTGAAATAAAATATAGAATTTTTAAATATTCATTAAAAGATATAACCTTTCATAAAAAAATTGTTTATCCTAACATAATTTTTAAGTTCCCATTCGAAAAAAAAATTATTTTGAAATATTAAATCTATAAAAGTTTCAAAAGTGAAAATTAAAATGGTTTCTCCATTAAAAGACAGTAAAAAATTCTTTAATAAAAATATAGGATTTTCATGCACAAAACTGGGTTTGTTCTTATAATACGTTTATCTAACCTATTTTATAAATATCAAAAATATTAGATTGAATATATAAAATATTTATTATATTAGTATCACCTACCAATTTTTATTTATTTAATTTAAAAGTTTAAAATTACTTGGTGACTATAATGATATTTTTCATTATATTAAAATAGTTTTCATATTCATTTATAATTAATTGGTCACCTATGAATTCATCATGTATTTTTTTAAAACCAGTTATTTTAATAATTTATTTGATACTATTAATATATTTTTTTACTTAATTTCTAGGTTTTAAATCATTATAATAATATTTTTAATAATATAATATAGTTAGGTAACACTCGGTCATATGTGTTATGCAAGCCATCAAGGAAGGTCATTCTTTCATGTAATTTATGCTATCCATTTTGATCCATGCAATGTATTCCAAGTTAGAATGTGTGTAACATAATTCATGTTGTCTCCATGTGAATGGAATGTTCGAATTAGTGAATAGTTGTTTTCTGTGTTGTGTGAAATGAATAATATCAAAAGATTAAATTAATAGGGAAAAAATCACTACAATATCTGGGTGTTACATTCTACCCCCCTTAAAATGAATTTATCCCTTGAAATTAAAATGGGTTTTCAAATGTTTAATAAATGAACGTTTCATTCATAGAAACCCACATCATAAAAATTAATACCAAAAATTCTCTTACAAAAGAAAATTTGGAACCATAACGATTTCACAATGTAATATAAAATTGGGATTCCAAAAAAAGGACTTTGGTTGAGAGTGAAGATTGTACAAGGAGTAAAATAATAATTATTTATATGGAGTGATTTAGGTAATCAATCACATCAATTAGAATAGTTAATGGAATGTAAAGGTCCTCAAAGTCATAAATATCTTATGATTTAAATGGCCATCTGATTAATGAAAATTATTGTACTAAGATAACCACCATTTGGATAACTTTTAGGACGTTGAGTAATTACTAATAAATTTTTATAATCAAAATTCCATTTTTGGTTTTTTCATGGAAAAAAATTATAATTCATCCATTACCTTATGGAAGTAATGTACATAAATTTACATTAATTCATAAATCACTAAAATACACTTTCAACAGATCTTAAAGCCTGTAATAGAATTTAAAAGTATAACTATTTTTCTATTCAAAATCAACAATCAAAAAACTAAAAAGTAATAGCACTGTTTCATCATAAATATTTATTCATTAAAAATAAATATACATTAATAAAGACATATTATAGGCTAGTGGTATGTCTGAAAACTATACAATCCATCATTCATGGGATCATAACCCTCAACAATTTTAGATTTTATTGGTTTTCACCCAACAAATATGATGTTCTTTTAACAAAATATAAAATATGGTCATCCTTGAAATAAGGTTAATCACTAAATAGCCTCTTATATGTGGTTTTCAATACAAAGTCAATGCAGAAATAATTCTTCTAAAGTTTAACTTAATATTTTCATGAATGATTAACATTATAAATATTCTCAAAGATGAATATCCAAAACATTAGAAAGAGAGTCATGAAATCAGCTTAACATTGATTCATATGTATAACAAAATGTATCTCTTAGATGCCACATTTCAAACATGTGAATACCCCCATCATATATTCTCTTAAAACATAGTAATAACATGAATTTCTATAAATACTTATGGAAAACATACATGCTTCCTCATTCCAAGGTATATATGATATACTTCTTAAATCCAAAAAATTTGAAAACATCATCATTGATTGCATAAACCACCTATAAAAAAGTCCTTACATAGTTCCAAGGTAATCAATATTGTCCAATTTACCTATTCTAATCCCTCGAATCATTTTCCATAAAACATTATCTTATCATAAAAAAATTATGGGTTACAATACTTCAGTCAAAATAAAATCATGTCTTAGAGAACTCCTTAATTCTATTCCTTAGTGAGTCTGAGAGTCAGTTAAGGTAAACATTGTTAATCAAGTTCTTTGAAAACGGATTAGGAATTATCACGATCTCTTTCACTCCAGTTATCATTCCACCTGACTACTCATCAAAAAATCTTCCATCAAATTCAATATTAATCTAGTTCCTTCTGGTTCGTGTAATTGTCTAAAACTAGAATAATAGTGTGATCATTACTTATCATAGTAGAAAACCACACATTCATGAAAATAATTACTTGTATGATGTCTAAATCATAACACCTTCCATAATCTATTACACCTTTGGTTTATCCTTGGTTATTCATACTAAAAATATAATTAAATCCTTCATAATGGGTTTTGATGTGTTTGTGAATTCCAAAAAAATATCATCTGGGAGTGTCAAACAAGGTGTGTAGCAAGGCCCAATATCATGTAACAGAATACCTTGACTCATTCTCGGAACATCTTTTCAGAGATCTTACCCCTAGGTACATCTATTCTACAGCCACATACACTTGTATAATCTATAAAAGGATGTAATTTTGGGAAACTAATAACTCTATCATTTACCAATATTACAGAAATTTTTTCTAAATGATTACTCATACTTGTAATTATCCTTTTATACAACCCTATACATATCAAAGCAAATATACATAGGGATATAACTAAGTATTTCTCATCCTAGTTTCCAATTTTTAACTAAACCTTTTGTCTGATACCAACTATAACAACCCTCACTTTTCAAAACATTAACATTACATAACTTTTGCAGAAATCATAATCATTATACAAATAGACACCCAGAGACCGTAGTTGGCATAGTGCATTTGGAAACATGGAAACAAAAACACTGGTACATATGGTATTCAATCATCTCTTACAATGTTCTTCTTGACTATCACCCTTTATAGTCATTTAAAACATTGTACATATCATCATAACCAGGGGAAAAAGGAAAGATAATATGTGTGAGATCAAATGCTCGATAAGGGTTAACAAGGGATACATGTAAGAATAAACATGATCAAAATGGATTGAGAATATGATCATGAAAATTTAAGATCATACCCAGCATATCAAAGATCATAACAGAGATCATGGAATATATATTTTCAGTTCATAAGACATGAGTAATAATAAAATATAGATCATAAGCATGAACTAATAACGTATGAACAAAACATTTAATTGTATAAAACACATAAGAATATAATTATTTAAATAGTGTCCAAGGAATCACCACTAAGACCATACTAGTAGTATGGTTTAGCTCCCCATACCATCATAGTGGTCATGGTTCACTCCCATGGCCATCATTGTAGCACGAGTTCACTCCTCATACTATTTTAGTAGTAATGGTTCATTCCCATTGCCATTATAGTAGTCACGTTTCAATCCCAATACCATTGTAGTTTATCTCATGAGATATAAAACATTATCCAATACATTGGAGGGAGATATAGGTCCCACCCATCACATAATTAAATCATACAAACATGCCATTGAAGATCATAAATGGACATTTCATAACCCATGAAATGAATTGGGTATCACAAACATGTAAACATACCACAACTAGTGAAGAAATTATTGATTTCTTAATCATTTCATCAATAGAATAACCCATGGATGAGTAATGGATTTCATATACATATAACCCATGAAATTGAAAAGGTGTTTTTAAGGACCATCAAAATAATAAAAACCCATTCATAGAATGGATATTAATTTAAACTTTATATTATCATGGGTAACATATATAGATTTCATCTTAGATGGGAAATAATTCTGAAATACCCTTTAAAAATTTCAAGGAAAATATCCTTCCTTGTTTGAAAAACTCTTTTTAATTCATAAAACCATTTAAAACAATTCTTAAAAAATAACTTGAAAATTTATTAATAAGGACTGAAATCATTTGTAATACTTTTTTCTTTGAAAACTTATATTATAATCATCGTAATATTTTAAAAACATTTTTCTTCGAAATCACTTTGAAAACTTATAAAAATATAATGAAAACGTTTTGAAAACCATAGTATTTGAAAATGTATAAAATAAGCTTGAAAAAAAATTTGTAAACATTTTTCTTTGAAAATATCTTTTAAGAATATTTTCATTAATATTATCCTTTCAAAAAATCAATGTGTGCTTTGATGAAATGATGGAGGTTGCATTTGTACATGTCGTACAATGTCAAATTAACATTCCTTTTTTATAATTAAAAGTTTATAAAAGTTCCAGGTTAGGAAAGAGACAAGAATATTACCATGAATATATTGGTAAAATAAAAAAGGGTAAAAATGTATTTGAAAGCATATAGTATAATGACATAATATTCTTGGAAACCCTTTTTAGAAATCATATATATTCGACTAGATAAAGAGTAATGTCAGACTCTCCAAAAAAACATTCATAACTACATTATGTACCAAAGAGTATAATAAAGAAAAAATATGTGATTATATCATGAAATAATAGATGATGATGAAACTCGTGTATATTATTGATAGATGAATCATAATATTTCTTCAATGGAAGCATAAACATAAATTCTATTGAAAAAAAATGATATTGTGTCAATAAACTCTTATAACTTGGTATCATAGGTTCATCCTCTCCATGTAAAGAAAGTATATTAAATTAATCATATATCATAATTAAATGATTTAGATTCATGATATTTCATGATAAATTGAAATATATTCACCTCAAAAAATATTTCATCTGCGTAACAAAACCTGAGTTTCAACGAAGGAAAATTGAGACAAAACATTTTTCCAATTTGTTAACTTTTGAAAGTTAACCCCCATGAAATAAGGATCATAATCTGGACATGTGAATACCCATAAACTGTATTATAATATCCATACAGTACAATCTTAGTAATTACATACTCTACAGAAATGTAAATTTTATCCAACAAAACATGTATCTCATCGAAATTAAAAGTTAGATACAATCCCCTTACCCTGTGTCCTGACTCTCTCAATAATCAAATAGTCTTCCTCTATAATAAATATAAGTCTATTATAATTCTTTTACATAATAATATTATTATATCTAGTACTAATTTTTTTTATTATGACCTTATATTTCCCATTTGTTAACAATCATATATTAAGCTTTCACTTTGGGTAATATTCGCATTGTTTTTCGTACATGTCTTAATTTGTTATATCATTGGTCCTTATACTTATATAATGATTACAAAATGTAGATAATGATATAAATATCATATATATACTATATATGTATATTTTAATAATATATATCATAACGAATTACTAAATGGAATACACCTTCTATGGAGATGGTAATCCGTACGTACGCATGAACGTTGTTTATGTTTTTATTACGGTGTTGAAAGAAAGTTTGTAACTGATATATATATATATATCATTATTCTAGTATCAAAAATATATTTTATTTAACATATAATATTACTGAACCCATACTTTATACATTCCATGTGGTGTTTGAATAAATCACATCGCTTTGAGGGGGCGGTAGTCCACACATCCTCAAACAAGATTATCTTATGAACACCAAATGGGAAGTAAAAAGGTATGTGTTGAAAAAATGAACCCACAAGAATAATGAGATAATATCTATTATATATAACATATATAAATATAGTTTCTATCATAATAGATATCATGATTTTTTGAAATGGAGAAATGAGCAATCATCTCATTGTGAGGCAGTAGTTTGTCGTACATAGATGCAGTATGTTCAATATCTATTAGATGATGGTTTGTGTAATTTTAGGTAGAAATATTTGTATAAAATTATCCTAGTATATTTATGATACTAGTTTTGTTACACAATAATGGAATAAAGTGAGTTGAGGGGTGAATAAAGGAAATAAAGGAAAGGGACTTGAGAGAAGACTTTACCTCTAAATCAGGTAACTCCTTTTAGTTTGTGCCAAAAAGATTCATTGATATAATTTACACACAAATGGGGGATTAAAGTTATAAGGGAGGATTTTTTTTACTCTTATTGGGAATATCTTGACTTAACATTAAAGGTTTGATAGGTTTGATAAATGGGTAGATTTTGTGGTCTTTTATAGTGGAGGACGTGTTGCACTATTGTAAATATTTGAATATAGAATTCCACCCCCATTTTTCATTTTCAATTTGGATCCAATAATAGACCCAGGATGTCCCAAATGATGATATTTTAGAAATATGTATAGAGAAATTGTTTTGTTCTTGTCACTAGGTCTTTTTAGGTGTTAAATCTATTGTTTGTTACTTTATTAACATAATTTTTCTCTTAATCGATTCAATTAATTTATATTACATTAACTAATGATTTTTTGTAAAAAACAAAGATGACCTTATTAGAAATTATGAATTATTCTGATTCCAAATATGGAATCCATTTTTCCAAATTCTAATAACATAAATGGAAAAAATTAATTTAAAATTAATCTTGCTGTTGGGATGACACTGTAGGTTTTTAAAGTAAAAATGATCAAAAGGTTTCTATGTTTTTATATCCAATATCAAAGTGAAATTGGTTCTAATGAACTATAGTTTATTAATTGTTAAAAATATTATCTAACAAATCTATTAAAAATAATTAACAAATAATTTAATCTTATAATTAAATTAGATGAAAAAGAAGCTTTGAAATAAAATCTAGTATTTTTAACAATTCATTTAAAGATGAAACCCTTAGTAAAAATAAAAAAACATTATCCTAAAATAATATTTAGATTTAGATTAAAAATATAATGATTATTTTGAAATATTAAATCATTAATGTTTACAAAAAAATTATTTTAAATGGGTTCTCCGTTAAAAGGCTCTAGAAATTCCTTAATAAAAACATATGGTTTTTAGGCCTAAAATTGGGTTTGTTCTTATCTTACGTATATCGAATATATTGGATAAATATCAAAAAAAATTGAATAAATAAATAACAGATTTCTTATATTAATATAATTTCCAATTTTAATTAATTTAATTCGATAGGTTAAAATAACTATTTGACTATAATGATTTTTCCATTATATTCAATCTCTTTTCATTTTCATTTATAATTAATTGGTAACATATGAATTCGTATTGTATATTTTTTAAACTACATATTTTAATAATATAGATAATATTATTAAAATCATAAAGTATAATGACTTGGTTATATCTCATTATAATAATATTTTTACTGATATATTATTGTTAGGTAAACACTCGGTCATCCATGTTACGCAACTCGTCGAACAAGGTCAACCTTGTGAGTAACATACGCTATAATTGTTGTTACATGAAACTTATTACAATTTTGGAATCTATATAATATATTATAAGCTTTCTTTGTGTGAAAGTAATGTTTGACAGAGTGAAAATTTATTTTAGTGTTGTGTGAAATGAAAAATATTAAAAGATTAAATTAATTTGAAAAAAAATTCAAAATCTCAGGTTGTTACATGCACCCCCTTACACATAACATTGATTGAGGAGAACATGAAATCCAAATAAATTATAAGAGTGTGATGAACCTGACTCATGTACCCCTCAAATGGGTACCTGGACCAAAACATCACATCTCTAAATGGAGTTCTCGATATACAGTGGTCAGTGAATAGGAACCAAGAATAAAAAACAATCAGCGGTAGTTATTTCTCCCATAATAAAGTAAATATCATGACATATTTATATATAAATGATTGGAAGAAACATATAAAGAGTAAAACAAGAAATTATTTTAGCATAAAAAGTAAATAGTATAAGTGATACAACTGAAAAGTGGAAAAACAATCTCAAAAGAACCAGTCTAAAAGCTAATACATGTGATAGCATGGGAAAAGTACTATATGTCACCATAATCTATCTAGACAAAACTAATAGAAACCTCAACAAATCATTATGGTGCCTTTTCCTTCCAATTATCAAAATACATAACATGGTCACCACAATGTTTAAATGGGTGTGTAGGGTGTGAGATAAAAAGACTCAGTAGGATCCCACCCAGGAGTTACATATCAATTATCTATAATGAAATATAATCATGATCATATTTAAATAATAAAATTAATGATAATCAGTTAAAACATTTTTTAATAATAAAATATGGTAAAAAAATTTAACATTTTGTCCTTATTTTCAAATAATCCAGAAAAAACAGTTTCAAAACACTTCATATACATAAAAACATTAAAATAAAAGAATGTATCACATATAATATCAAATCCAACATAAACGAAATCACATGTAGCATCATTCCAAGGATCACAATAGGTCAGTATATCATAGACACTCATACCTAAATATAGACAATTATTTGAATCA
Organism: Viscum album; assembly: GCA_963277665.1. NCBI lineage: Eukaryota > Viridiplantae > Streptophyta > Magnoliopsida > Santalales > Viscaceae > Viscum > Viscum album. The sequence continues at coordinate 299,698,249 of OY728128.1, forward strand.
AGTCTCTATATATAAGTTAAACCAATAAATTATAGGGACACCCCAGAAAGTGAACCTTATAAATGTGACTATAAAGTCCCTAGAACAATAGGCTTAGGGATCATAGGAACACCCAATGATGGAACATGTTGATAGTATCAATGGATGATGATTATTGTTATACCTTCCACCTAAGTACCCAAAGCATCCCAAGTTCAAAATTTTCTAAAAATTTTCATAAAATCCATTTCACTAAATCTTTTTAAAATTCTGTGAAACATCCTTTTATTTAACCAAAATATGAGAAATTATATCTTTTAATTAAAACCATTTACACACTAACAATTTAATCATTCCTCTTTATTTATAAAACATTTTATAAAAAACAAGAGAAATATAGTTAATCCAATATAGACTTGATACAGAACCACCAACCACAAACATAGGTCACATATTCCTGAAACGGGATCCAAAAACACAAAAGATGTTAATGAATTCTTCATGAGACCTGGAACTAGTTATTACATATTATAATCAATTCAACTAAAATGGTTAGTGGAGAAGATAAAAGAAATCACTTAGAGAAACTCACATGTCGCACCACAACTAAAAAAATTGTCATCCTTTAATGTAAGATCTCATAATAAAGTAGGAAATGATCAATAGAATGAACAATAAAAGTAAAATTAATATGAAAAATTAGAACAACGGTGCTATTGCGACCTACTACTATGAATAACTAGAAAGATCATATACTGTGAGAGACACAACGTAACCCCAAAAAATATCAACTGTCGAATAATATCTTCTAGATGTTGAAGGGATCCCCAAAATCACATGGGAGAGCTCCTAGGTCTCGATATAAAATCCTACATGGGGAATGAAATATTCATCATCCATGAAGTTCCCTAAAAATCACTAGTCCTAAAACATACATTATGTGAACTATTTCAGGTTGTGAATTTCTTAATTAACAAATGATACTGAAAATTTTGTCACATAAAATTAAAATTCCAAACTTTTACCATTTCATGATGTAAACACAATACACATAAATTTATCCTCGCATACCCAGAACAAATTCATGATATCTTCATAAAAACTAATAAATTACATGAAACCATTCACGAACTGAAAATTCAATTCATGTACTGAACATTCTAGAATATGACGAAAGAACCCAAATCATATCTATTTTTATATAAACTTTGGGGGAACCCCAAAAATCCATTAAAACATTTATACATAGAATCCATTAATTAAAAAATATACATTAAAAAATTAAACAATTTTCCCCAGAAATGCTCTCCATCCTCAGGAGTACAAAAATAAACCCAAAGAGAGAGAGAATGCCTGAGATAATAACTAATTGGAAGAAGGTCTAAGGATGTTACAAACTCACCACCATAATATTTTTCATCCTTGAGATGTAATGTGGAAGAATTGTGTTTGAAAATAGGTGAGGCCACTACACCCTCATCAATTACTCATGATGCCATATCTCATAAGGATTTGATTCGTGTCTCCATAGTAATTAGAAAAACTGAATCAAATTACAATGAAAGACCTTTAATTTAGAGTCAACAATCTATACTAGCTATCCAAAATAGAAACATATTGCTCTAAATCTATCTCTTCCCAAGTAAAAAACATGAGAGTGATCATGATGGTACATCCTGAGATGAGATATGTGGAAAACATCAGGAAATACAATCAACTAAACTATAAATTACAACTGATAAGAAACATACATAATCCGCTCAATAACATCAAATAGTATATCATATCATGGAGGCAACATTCTCTATTTTCCGATCTGATGGTGATCCAACCAAGGAAAAAAATTAATGAAACCCATATCACAAATGGAAAAGTTCAATGAGCAATGTTTACGATCCATATATGGTTTTTCTAAACACTATGTTATAACAAGATTCTAACATATATTTTTAATCCTTTCCAATATCTACAAAAATACACATTAATCCTACAAGAGTGGTTGCAGCCACCGCTACCGAGCAAAGAGTTGACATGCAAGTGGGACCAGGACTTCCAATTAATTTCAAATATTATGAGATCAATATTATAATTTATTTTTATGTGTGTAAATAGATAATGCATCCATCTGACATGTGATACTATCGAACTGACTAAATATTGGTTTTTTCAATAATATTGGTCTTTAAAAATGTTCCTCATAGATGGTCAATTTTCCATATGTGATCATATTTCATTTAAATCATATAAAAACTGTTTTAGAATTAATTATTAATTTTATAAATCAATGGAGTGTCAAACAAAGGTGTTTCTTTCCCAAGATGACCAAAAACATAGTTTTTGTTTTTTAAATATCTCAAAAACAAGCGTTTGATAATAAAAACCTGATTAAATGATTGAAAATTCATTTGAAATTATACAATAGCTATCTTATAATAATTATTGATGTGTGTGAGAAAATGACATGAAAATCCGATGTGTGATGTGCTTGAACATTATTATACGTCTAGTATTTGATTTGGAAAACATATAGATTAAAAATTATAAATATAAAGTAAATGAAATTTTTTACACTCACTAATCATAAATAAAATAATTAAAAATAACAAGATTTTCATAAATATATTAAATAAAAAATATTTTATGTGACATAATACTTATTGACTAAAAAATAAAATTTACACTTCAAAAAATTTATGCAAGTGAAATATAGTATAAATAAAATGTAAATGAAATTTAAAACACTATTTATACAAATAATAAATAATTGAAAATCAAACAAATGTCGAAAAAAATTAAAAAAATTTTATGTTTCATAAAAAATATTATCTACAAAAAAAATTACTACTGTAAATGTTTTGTTTCTAAAAAAATAAAATTTGTGTCATAAAAAAAATTTAATTGTCTATATTTATAAAAGTATATTTATTTTAAATTGTTTTTTATGTGTTTAGTCAGTGTGTACAATTTCATTTAGATCTTATTTATACTTTATAATTTATAAGATTTCAAATTCACCTACATAAATCCTTATTATGTTTCAAGTAAGGGACTCTGGAAGCCTGTAAATATAAAATATTTGTGTAATTTAAATAAAACATAAAACATGGATTAAACATATAAAAAATAATTGAAAATAAAAAATAATTTAGAAAATATAACCAACCAATAATAATTTAAAAGAAAAAACAATTATTGAATAAAAACATAACATGTACACGTAAAAAAATATATTCATAAAATATAGTATAAATAAAATCAATATGATATTTAAAACAAAGAATGTGAAAAATGATTAGCTGAAAATAAAACGTATGTCAAAATATAATAATCATAAATATTTAAATTACAAAAGAATTAAAGAAAAAATAATTTATAATTAAGATTGTTATGTTTTGAATCAACAATTTTTTTGTACCATTGAGTTTTAAGTATTCTTCATTAATAATGGGGGATTTCCACTTCTATGAAGAGCTCTCGGGTTCTCTTAAGGTTTTGACCATGGCATTTTGGCTTCTCTATTTGGTGGTGCTCCGACACTCTTGGTGGATTGTTTTTATTCTCATTGTTTTGTTCTTATTGTGGTTTTGAGCGGTGATGGTATAATTAGGGAAACGATCGCAATATCCCATAGCGGAGGTGTTGGTGATACTACGGAGATGGTGTAATGCCTTCAGTGTGGTGGACCTAGATGTGGCAGTTGATTATAGGGGTGATCTTTGCATGTTTTGTATGTGATCCCCCATATCTATTTCATACTTACTAATACAGGGGTCTTCGTCATGATATCAGAATAGGAAAAGGTTTCTTTTGTGGCTTCTAAATTTATCGTTGACGATGCCATGATTCTCACATATGGTGGTGGAATCTCTTACATTGACTGTCGTCGACGGGGAAGATGGGGGGTGACGACGGTGGTGTGTCTATTAGAGGCGAGGTCCTGGTGATGGTGATGGATTATGGAAATATCAGTTTGGGGCGATGTAGTGGAAATGATGCATAATTTTTGTGGTGATGGATGGATTTGGATGTGGCGGCAAGTCATTCCATGACGGTCATTTGCTGTCGGCGGTCAACTTTAGGTTTTTTACTATGGTGATTTTGGGGGTTGGTTGGGTCATTGGTCAATCCAGTTTGGACATGTGCATTGGGAATTGTACAGTGGGATTTTGTGCCAATCCAATTTATGGTTGTGTGCCACTGGGCCTTTAGTCTTGTAATGGGTTCTGCCTTATCCTAGATCAAAATGGATTTCTATTTTTGTTTTTCATTGTAATAAAGGTGTTGGTATCCAACTAGTTTTACTAATGTTTTGTTCCATTGAAATTATTTTTCATCAACATTTTTTACAAAATGACTTTTATATTCAATTATTTTTTATATTTTTATTCAATGTTTCAAATTTCATTTATATAGTATTTATACTATATAATTTATAGGCTACCAAACACATTTACATAAAACATTATTACATTTCAGGTAGGTGACTTTGGAATCCTATAAAATATTAACGATCAGAATAATCTAAATGAAAATTAAAACATGGATTAAACATATAGAATATAATTGAAAATAAAAAAATAATTTAAAAAATATAAAAAAACAGAAAATAATTTGCATGACACAAACATTATTTATAAAAAACAATAATATTTACCCTTTAAAAAAAATTATGCACATAAAATATATTATAAATAAAATCAAAATGAAATTTAAAACATTGAATTTACAAAAAAAATAATAACTGAAAATGACATGAATTTCAAAATAAATAAATAATAAATATTCATTTTTTTATTCATGTTAAATATTTTTAATTATATTTTAAGAAATTAAAATATTATTTTATAATATTTACAAGAATTAAAAAATTAAATTTGAATAATGGTGTAAATTATATAATTCTTAATGTAACCAATAATTTTTTCTAAAAATTTAATTTAAAATAAATATTAATTAAAATTTTTATATGAGAAATATAATTGTTATTGATAATGTTATTATTAACAATGTATAATATAGTTAATAATCATTTTAAATAATCATAATAGTAATATAATTAATATTTTAATAATACAATGATTAATAAATAATTCATTAAAATATAATATAATATATAATTATTTAAATATTTGATAATACTAGAAAATAATATAATTACTAATGTTATTAATTATAAATAATTATTAGGTTGAAATAAATATATGCGCATATTTATTATTTAATAATAATAATAATTGATTATAATATGAGTATGATTTATCTGACTGTAAAAAAATATTAATTATTCTAATAAATAATATTTTTTATATTTAATCACAATATTTTTTTATTTTTTATCTTTAATAAAAATAATATTTTTATTATATTAATTTTTTAAAAATATTTACATCATTATTATTATTTTCTAAAAATGTGTTTTAAGTATATATATATAAAGAAAACATATCAAAAAAATTAATATTTACAATTTTTTTTAAAAAAAGGGGGAAGGGGCTCTCTCAAACAACACCTTCTTCAAAAGTTTTCTTTATGCTAACATTTTTTCCGAAATTGACTTTACATTAATATTTTTGATGTTGGTGGTGTTTCAGACAATTCCCACCATCCTAACCACATCCACCCATGATTCAATGATATATTGAGAAATAGTTTCCCAATCCATGGATTTTTTGAAATAGTTTTTTATATTCGTTATATATGGAAATTTGCCTATTTTATATCGTTCAACATCATCAAGAAGATTTTTCACTTCTCTTCTATTTCCATCAGACCACCATGATAGGATATATTCTCATCTTAACAAAAACATTCTAGAATATTACATTTCGAAAAGGTTCTACATATTTTTTCCCTTATAGAATATACATTGACCATTTTAGAACCTGTAGAGATCCATAACCTTTTATAGAGTTCAAGAATGTTCTATAGCCTTCAATATTTTTGATGGGTTCCATATTATTCCAATGAAGTATATAATATTCGATAATAAGATATAGTTTAATATATTTATATATGACTCTGAAGAACTTCAACAAGAGACCCCCTCTCCAGGTGGTGGTGCATGACATTAACCTGGTGGTGATAAAGGGTAGCACTACATAATGTGATACATGGTGGAAACATCTAGGTGTAGTAGGTCATTGAATACAAGGAAGGGTTTTATTGACAGTGTTTAGTCACTCATCTGAATGATTTTAGGGTCTGGATATTCCAGTCATTTTAGCAGAAATTTAAGGAAGTATATTTGAGTTAAATGTTACTAAATACTTTGAGGAGGTAGGTTGTTGGGTGATTCGTCATTCATATTTGTGACTATTTAAAATTAAATATCAAAGGGATATTCCACACAAAGACAGTGTGCGAGGACAAGTGGTGTTCCCAACATTGGATGAATAGAAAACAATATTAGAATTGAATTGGATATTTTCCGTGGGAATAAATTAATAAAAAATTGATGTGAAGAGATTGAAAGAAACAAAATATTACATGAGAAAATAAAGAACATTAGGATTTAACATTCTTCAGTCCTACGGGGACCTACATTTATGGAAACAAAACCTCCCAATAAAATAAATTTTCAATTAATTATCAATATAACAAATGAATATATAGAGTATAAAGATTAAGAAATATCGATATAATCAGAGAAGATACAACTACTACAAATGAGATTCTGAAAAGAACTCATAAGAACTTCCAATACCATATTCATATAGGTATGGAAGTCCAGATGAATTCAATCCTTCATCTGCCTACTCTGAATTATTGATCTTGATGAAGAACCCAATGCTTGTAATAGGTACCTCATTTTACTGGATTTTCTTCATCAGGTACTTGTCTTGGAATATAGAACAATATTGTAGAATCTTCACTTGAAGCTGGTAGGGTACCATAGAGTTTGGAAGACACAAAGATTCACCACCAGAGATCGAAGAACACCCAATTAAGATTTGGGAACCAGAATTCAGAGCTAGACAGAAGCAGTGAAGTGAAGGATATCCTTAATGAATCACTGAAGTGGTGGAGTCGTAAGGGGAATCAATTACCCTGGACACTATCAAGTGTATCAAAACAGAACGACCAACCAACACCAGCAACATGAACACTGTTGAACCCATGAAATAGTGAATCAATAATCCAATAAGATAAAGGGATGCTGAAGATGGGAGGAAAGGATTAATAATGGCTAGGAATAAAAACAAGATGATAACTACAATGTCACTATAGTGTATGGGTATTAGGTTGGCCTAAGGCCACGGCCTAATGAAAGAAGCCCAAGTGGTAAAGGAGATGCCCAAATGCAAATGATCGATTATAAAAAAAATTCCCATTTAAAATAATTCTAATCAATTTTCAGGGATTAAAATTGATCAATCTATATAGATGGGCAAGATTCAAAATGAAAACATCATAGAAGGTCACAATTCTCAAATATGAATCATTTTCTATTGAAATTGGAGATGTTCTTGAACCTATGGTTAACGAATCAGAACTAAATTCAATCTATCTAAACAAAACATGAATATATAAAACACCACTTCTTTAGTCAAACTATCATTCGGGTTGATGTTTATGTGTATTTTCTTGACACAAACTGATCCTAATTCCACAACATATCTAATAAAATGTATCCAAATATCTATGTTCTTATATTTACTATGGAATATTAAATTTTTAGATAGATGAATTTTAGATTTGATTTCAGAATACAAATTGATAAAATAATTATGGAGGCTATGTTTAGAAGACACAAATTTAATCCACAAACCTTATTTACATACCTGAATTAAAGGAATATACACATATTTTTTGGTTGAAAGATAAACTATAGATTTCATGTTGCATTTCAATGAAATTTGATCATCACATGTAGTATATACATAACCGTTTATTGACGTGAATGTGCCTATGTTTCTAGCATAGTCATCATCAACATAACCAGAAATTATTTCAGTAGTACTTAGGTTTTCACCATAACATAATGAAATATTAGAGATAAAAGAGAGGTATCTTCAAATCCACTTAATGGCATTCCAATACATCTTCTTAGGTGTCACGATGAATCTACTTAAATTTCATATTTCATAAGAATTATATGGGTGGGTGGAAATCATGAAAAACATGTCACTCCCCACAATATTGGAATAAGGCACTATGAATCAATTGACTTATATGAGTGTTTCTTCATAATTTTGTTGCAGTTTAAACCGATGTTATATAGTCCTATGACGGTTCCCATAAATATTCACTAATGTTAACATTGGCAGAAAACTGTTATCAGTTCCAACCATTTTGTAATATTTTTTGAAACTGTTACAGAACATTTTTTAGTGGAGGCTTTTTACTTTTAGTGGTGTTTTGAACATCCACTAAACTATAATTAGGCATATATAGAAGTGGTTTTACCCGAAACTACGTATCACTTTTTAAAAAAGAATTCTACAGAATATGTATCCCCATAACAGCAAAACAAAAAATAAATTGAATGTTCCTATGAAAAAATTTCCACAACTAAAAATGTATATAAAACAGTCAAAATTTACATTGTATGGTGTTCCAAATTTGTTTCCCCATTTACCATCCCAATATCAGAATAGAAAAACTAGTTGAATCTAGAATGTCAAATGTAGGAACCAATATTGGATCCCAAAAAACTTTTTTTCTATATAATACCAGTCATTGGTCCTACTCATGGTGTCTATAAAATAAAATATAGTACCTAATAAATACATATGTTGACTATAAAAGAAGAAACCATTATATAAAAAATCTATATACATGCTTAAAAAATGTTAAGAACTACATCAACCAACATTTTTATTACAATAAAGTAACAACATTCATGATACAGTAATGAGAAAATATGCTCAAAATCAAATCTATGTTCACCATATCCATCTATAAGATAATATAAGCATAGTTACACATGATATATGAATAAAAAGTAACCTTCAATCACTTCCAGATGGAAATTAATCAACACCATCACCATCTCCATCTCCACTAACTGTTACCAGCACCTTCATGAAAATTATTTTGAAAATGAAATAGTTTTCTATGTTTAAATTTAAACTAAAAAACTAATAAATTATTATATACTATCTGATTTTGAATTGTGTGACCTAACTAATCACTACCATCCATTGATGTTATATCGTCGAGGGCAGATCTAGTTGTCATTTGATACAATTCAATCAATACCTTCTGTTGAGATATGAACTTTATATCTTAGATCTTTATATGATCCCCATATTCCTGAATTTTTTTAGGCATTGTAACGAACTCCATATGAATATATCAATTTAAGAAGTAACTACAACCTGGATTAGATTCTACTATAATCCCTAGTGGCCTTCCAATTACCTTAGATGGTAATAGTCCCAATCCCATCCCACACACTCAACCAGCCTACTCCTTCCCAAGGACATGACGAACTGGATCATCCTGGGAGACGGAGTAGGACTGTGAAAGTTTAGTGTTTCATAATTTTTCTATTTTTACCTATAAATAAAATATTAGTCATATTCGATGAAGTTCATATTAACATAGTGATAAATGGAAAAAAGTTATTACAATGAAAATGGAATTGAGAACCCAACTTCTTCGACATGTTCATTAACAAAAATCCCATTATATTTTGTATGAACATCCATCCACCGTTTTTTTAGGATTCATGGATTCCAAAATTAATTGAATTAATTAAAAATAGATAAAAAATTAAATATATGAATCAAATAATATTATCTTATACATATTTAAAATAATGAAAATATTATGAGAATTGTTCTATTTCTGGAAAAAACTTTTGACCCAACTATGTGAGGGGTGAATTTTCTAGCTCAACTTGATGTATTGTTTCTTGAAACATTGTAAAATATATAACATTTTATTATATATTAATGTATGAAATGTAATATCATTTTAATAAGAACATATATATATATATTTCAAATGAGATTTATATAATAATATATATTTCAATACTATGTTCTTCTCTTGTATATGGATATGAACAAAAACCTTTTATATCATGTTAGGATGGTATGTCTGAGTATGATAAGATCTATTATACCAAACGTAGGACAGAATATCTAAAATGAGATACAAATAAAAAAGGGGGTTTAATTGTATTCTTTAAAAATCCACTAAGGAAATTTTGTGTAACCAAAATTCACAACACCTCTAAGTTCTAATAACATTATTGATTCTGAAAAAGTGATTCCGGAAGTGAAACTTAAAAAAAGTTTAAAACAAATAATATTCTACCTTAAAGCGTATAGAATCTAACTAAATTAGAGTTAAAATATGAGGAATTATAACAAAATTATACTTTCCTCAAAAATACAAATGCACAGTGGAAAAAATAAGTAAAACTAGAAGTAACATGTATATACTTTTTTAATCCAAAGAGGAGGGTATCCAACAACTCTAGATAAGTGATCCCTTGATATATATTTTCAATAAATTCAGTCTTACCCAAACCCCGGTAAGCCCTCAATCTGAAGATTGGTATCTGTCTTGCTATCCCCACAAGCCCTCGATTTGTAAGGAAATCGACACCTCTAACTTCACAACCCAAAGTCTCTGATTTCAAGGAAATTGAACCTCTGCACTAAACAAGTTTGCATGAATAAAATTTTGAACGAGTAGTTCAAAACTTTTTGCATGAAGCCTGAGAGATTATAAGAGTCTCTCTCTCTCTATAAATAACTTCATCATAAATTTTTCTGAAGTCTCAAGAAATTAAATTTTGAGCTCTTTCAAATGAGATCCTATTTATAGGTGTGGCTCTAATGGTCTGCTCCCTCCTCCAATAGTCATATTCTTCCTTGAATTTCGGAGGGATCTGTACACATGTCACTAAAACAACGGTTAGTGAGTAACTGAATTCACAACATCGTTTTACATCAATATGAGTGTAAGTATAACTAAAATTTGATATTCAGGATGAAGGTAAATAAAATTTCGGAGTCTAAGTAAAAATTGAATTCTGAGTCTATTGTAACACCCGAGATTTTTATGAGAAAATATTTTGTTTTTATTTATATACATCATCAAATAAATATTTCACTACCCACAACACTAGCTTGTCTTGCTTTACACGCAATCGCGACCTTCCTCGATAGCTTGCGTTGTACACAATACTGAGCTTCACTAAACAACGATATGGTATTAAAATATTATTAAAATTAGACTTTATGAATAGTAATACCCACTTTTTGAAATTTTATAGATTTTATCTTTCAAAATGGACTTCATTTTTGGATTCGGAATATCGAAATTAGCTTCGGGTTAGTTTTTGATATTTTTCTGAAAACTTTCAATTTTTGATGAATAGTGAAAACGCTCGGTTACTATTTAAAAACTGACTTTTTATTTAAATAATTCTTTATTTAAAATTATTTTAGGTCATAATTTATATGTAATACCTATATAAGTTCAATGTAATTCATTAAAGTCATTTTATAATAATTTTATACCTATAAAAATTTTATTGATGTTTTCACCGTCTTTTACCCACCTCCTAAGAAAATTTAAAAATTTAAATAAAACATAATTTTACCGCTTCTGTGAAGGGAATTTTCAAAATCCACGAAACACGGTTGATGTCATTAAGTAAAATGTGGTTCAATGAGATGAAAATAATTTTTTCTGAATAGTAACTTTTTACTTTTTTTACCACGGTTAAAAGTAAATAGGGTAATTAAGGGTAAAAATGATATTATTATTACTCTAAAACATGTCTTAATTCTATTGAATAAGTTTAATTCGACCAAAAACAACCTTAGGAATAAAATATGACCATTTAGGTCCACCTGGATTAGATTAGGACACTTATTATTATTTTATTTAAAGAAGAGTTAAAAGTGTTAAAAACAATGTTTAATAACTAAAACATTTTTAATATAGGGTTATACATAAGATAAATTTAACTATAAATATTAATTATAAAGATAAAAAGTTTTAATACATAATGGTATTTTATTTAAAATTTTTAGACATTAAGTAAGTTAATTTATATATGACATAATGATGATGCAGTAATTACCTTATTAATGAAATATTAACATAATTGATGTAATAAATACACAAAAAAAAATATAATTTTATACATTGTATGAATTCAACAATTTTTATAGGTTAATATGACGTTTTATTATTGATTAAATTAACTTCTTTCGAACTAATCAAGCTTTTATGATTTTCACAAAAATCAATTACCAAATAGTATCAAAATTGACATAAAATAGTTTTTAAAACAAATATTATATTATTAATTGTTATTTTATTCCTAAAAGTCTACAGTTCGGAAAAATGACTTAGATAAGGTTATATATATTAATAATGAACCCATTGGGGTTCGTTTGGCATGTTATAGTATGTTTATTAACTATATAGTGTAAGAAAACAAGAAGACAGGGGAAAAGTAAAATTATTTAACTTAAAGTAAATCTAAATGATAAGGTTAAAATAGTAACCTAAACTTGTCTAAATTCTATTTTTTGAGAGGATTTCGACCGATCCCCACCTTATATTATAAATAAATCAATTTGGAGCTATTAAAAACCGAATATGACTTTATAATAAAATAATATTTTTAGTTTTTCCAAAGGTGCCCCTCTCCTCCCTTATAAAAGGGAACCCCCTCCATCTCCTCCTCACACCACTTTGAGCCATCCCCCTCAGCCAACCCCTGCCAATTTATCTTCTCCACTTCCCTAAAACATCCTAGAGGTCCAGGTCTTCCTCAAAGACCATCTTTAGTTCCCTAAGAGGAGGTTAATAAGAGGTGCTTCAAAGAAAAGGTAATATATGTTACCGATTCCTTCAACATTATTTCTTCTTATACATCCTCTTATTTAGTTGTTTATTTATGAAGTAATAACATCAGTATCACTAATACACTTATATGTTATTATAAATATGAAACAACCCTATTTCACCTTCTATCCATCCTATGGAAAATAAAATCACCGCGCGTGCGTACGTACAGAATACCGTCTCCACGCAGTGGTGTAATATGTTTTCCACCACCACCTTACATGGATGGGTATAATGGTGTAAATAATAACTATATATGATTATCGTAAAGTGATATTTATTCTTAAATAGTATACATAAACTTCAATACAATTCCACGATCATGGGAACGATATCATAGCTCGTGCGTACGTACGATCTACTGTCTCCCCGATGTGATGCGACTTGTTCTACATGATCTTCATTGCATAATGATTATACAAATGAATTGAATGAATAAATATGATATATATTACACTAATATCATTATGTAAATGAGGTATCTATAACCTAAAAATAATAATACTAATTTATTCGACAAACCATTCATAAGAACAAAAAGCAATAAACACCCGAATAACAAATAGCAAAGAAATATTACTAATTAAAATCTAAGAATATGACCATATATGATATGATAATAATGAGTAAGATTCTGGAATAATTCAACAATGTTATTTAAATCATTATATAGGAGGTTTGGACACATACGATGCAAATCAGATCTAAGGTAATGGAAAATATCGCAATCTCACTTTTTATCCGAGATTGTTTATACTTCCGTAATTACTGGGGAATATTTATCGTCCACATACATGTTTCGTCAATATGTAATATTATCCTCCTAAAATTGTTTAAATCCAATTTTACCCTTCGGTGAGTTTTTAGTAAAAGATATGAAAGGAATAATTGGTTGTTTTTAATATGAGGTACCTTTTGACGTTTCCAACCAAAGTACGAGAAGAATGTTTTTCTTTAACTTATATGGCATGAATGGATTTTTAGAAAATTATTTCCATGAAGATTCCTTTAAAATTTTTCGAATTTATTTTTAATCAAATTATTTTAATTTAAAATTGTATGACCTGTTAAGAAAGGAAAAAAAAATTCAAGTAGAAAGGATATCTTCCCTAAGAATGAAGTTCAAGTGTTTTATCAATATTATTTTCCATCTAAGATAATATAGGGTTATTTTTCTATCCCTATTTTTACATTGATTTGATTATGTTACGATGGAATTATTTTTATGATGTCCTTTTATCATAGATGGATTATGTTATCTTGTCATGATGTTTAAGAATCCAATTTTTTTTATTACATGGGTTATGCTATGATGTATGATTTATGATCTTGTGGCACACAGAAGAATGGTATCATGATGAGATGGGTGGGACCCATATCTCCATCCAATTCATTAGGTAAAGATTTATATCTCATGAGATAGACATCATTGGAATGGCAGGTTAATCTGGTTCAGTGATATAGGACTAAAACGAGGAGTTAACTAGGTTCAGAAATGGACATTGTCCGCTAAGATAGTCTTGGAAATGAGTCTTGAATACTAAGAAATGATTCTCTATAATTATGTGTGTATGCCAAAAAGTTTCATGTCTTATTTTATGATTATTGGGATTACATTTCACTAGTATGATTTATCCCATGTTATGAAATTATAATCTCTTTTCCAGGTTATGAATTCCAAAATGTTATGTTCTTCTGAATATGTTGTGATTGATATTTCATTTGTTTACCCTTACTGAGCATTTGAGATCGCCCTTTTTTATGTTTTTTCCCAAGTCAGGAAGAAGGGTATTAAGTAAGATATCCCAAAAGGGACTCTAGATATGATAAAATAAAAGGGAGACAATGTATATGATTTATAAACCAATTGTTTATGTTTCCCAGTTTCTAAAGTCAATATAACTATACCGTCCTTTCATGGTTTTTTATATGTTTAATAATTCTGCTTCAATTTTGAAGTAATAACAATTTACGTAAAGTATGGGTCGTTATAGTTGGTATCAGAGGAAAGTTATAGTACACCTTTGGACACTAGGATGTGAAGGCCTTAGTAAGAACCCTAAGGATATGTCTAAGCATAGGAAAAAATCGTAGTGTTTTAGAAATGGCTATGAAAAACCTATGATAATACCTTATGTGTGAAATTTTATTCTTGATTATATGGTTTTCCTATTATAATTAGTGTTTCTCACACTATTCTTCTTGGTATTAGTCAATGGTTGTAACCCGAAGGAACCGTGTTAATGCTGAATGCGATGGGAAATGCAATGATTGTCCTCCTGAGCAACCAAACCTTTTCGGAGATGGAATGAAAAATCATGTAGCCATGCTTGCACAACATTCTCAAGCTACGAATCATGCAGGACTTTCAAAAGAGCGAAGTAAGGAGCAACACACTGTTTAATCCTTCACGAGGCCACGTCCACCCTCATTCAGCGGGTCTATTGATCCATTAGTGGCTAAACAGTGGATCAGTACCACTAAAAAGATATTTTCAGTTCTTCAACGTTCTGAACATAATAAAGTCATCTTAGCAGTATATCATTTGGAAGGTGAAGCTAATCAATGGTGGAATCTTGTCAAGAATAAAAGGTAATGGGATGAAATTGAATCCATTGAATGGTACGAGTTCATGAACTTGTTGTTCAATAAGTACATCCCTTTTATTCTTCGAACAAATATGGAGAAGGAGTTTCTTGAACTAAAGAAAAAGGATGATGAATCTATTGGTACCTATGAAGAAAATTTTACAAGACATGCAAGGTACGCTTCTGGGATTATTATCCAACCTGAGAGTTAAATCGATCGATTCATTAGTGGCTGAAAACCACGTCTTCGAAGGGCATTTTCCATAAGGGACTTCAATAGCTATGAGGAAATTGTTTGATCTTCTCTCAAGGTTGAGATGGAGATTGGAGTAACCCATCAGTCATATGTGTTTGATAAGAAGAGGAAAATAGAATTCAAACAGAAATCTAAAGACCACACTGAGAAGAAGATGAGTTTTCCCATATGCTTAATGTGTGGAAAAAAACACGGAGGGAGTTGTCATAAAGGGACAAGTAAATGTTTCAAATGTGGAAAGGAAGTTCATCGGTCATTTTAATGCTGCAATGATGGGAAGAAGATGTCTAGTGATGCAAACAAAGAAAAGGCTACACAGAGTGCACCTCCAACACTTCAATGTTAGAGGTGCAAGAAAATTTGGAATTATGCTAATCAATGCCCTAATCCAAGAGATGTTGATGATGATCGACGTCAACAAACTCATAAGGTTATAGACAAAGGAATGTCACGTGAAATTTTTATCAGCGATGTGGAGTACGATAACGAAGTGGTGAAAGGTACACTTACCATCCACTCTAAAGTAGAAAATGTTTTATTTGATTCTGGATCCACCCACTCTTTTATTTCTGAATAATTTTCTAAGGGTATTGGCCATATTACCTCAGCAGTTAGATATTGAGTTAGCTGTGACAACCCATAATGGCACAACAGTCGCTTCAAAAGTTTATAATTATTCTCCGATTAATGTTTGTGGGAAAGTGCTTCCTACAAATCTTGTGATCCTTCCTATAGTGGAATGTGATGTGATTCTTGGCATGGATTGGCTTTCCTTAAATGGGGCTCATATCAATTTCCAAAGAAGGGAAGTCACATTTCATATTCCAGATCAATCTATGATCATCTATCAATGCAAGGATGAACCTAACCATCTAGTGGAAAATTCATCCACATTATGGGTCATTATTCTACTAAATGAAGGTTCTTTATCTCAAATAGTTAGAGAGAGTCTCACGATTAAGAATATGCCCATTGTATGGGAGTTTGATGATGTATTTCTAGAGGAATTGCCTGGTCTTCCACCAAATAGTGAAGTTGAGTTTTCAATAGAACTCGTACCAGGTTCTTTACCTATTTCAAAGACACCTTATAGAATGTCCCCAATTGAGTTTCCAAAATTGAAAAGCAACACCAAGAAAATCTTGATAATGGATTCATACACACTAGTGTGTCACCTTGGGGAGCACATGTTCTTTTTTTAAGAAGAAAGATGGATCAATGAGACTCTGTATTGGTTATAGAGAACATAACAAGATCGCTATCAAGAATAAATATCCTCTCCCATACATTGATGACTTATTTGACCAACTACGTAGAGCTCAATACTTTTCGAAGATTGATCTTCGTTTAGGGTATCATCAATTAAGGGTCAAAATGGAGGATATACCAAAGACGGCTTTCTGTACCAGGCGTGGACACTATGAATTTATAGTGATGAATTTTGGTCTTACTAATTCCCCTGCTATCTTCATGGATCGAATTAATAGAGTCTTTAGAGACTATCTTGATCAATTTGTGGTAGTCTTTATAGACGATATTCTTGTCTTTTCAAAGAGCAAGGAAGAACATGAAGATCCCTTGAGAATTGTATTGAAGACCCTGAGAAACAAGAAGCTTTATGCCAAATTTTCCAAGTGGGAATTTTGTCTTCAAAAAGATACATTTTGGAATCACATAATCTCAAAAGAGGGGATATATGTGGATCCAGTAAAAATAGTGGTTATCGAAATATGGTCGAGACCAACAACAGTAACTAAGATCTGAAGTTTTCTTGTTTTGGTTGGATATTATCAACGTTTTGTGAAAGATTTTTCACTATTATCTAATCCAATCACTAGGTTGACTCGAAAAAGAGTTAAGTTCGTGTGGATGGAAGAATGTGAAGAGAATTTCAAGGAGTTGAAAAGATGGTTATCCAGTGCACCTATGCTCGCACAGCCTTGTAGTGGATAATGGTTTGTGATCTATAGTGATGTATCCAAGAAGGTATTGGGTTGTGTTATCATGAAAAATGATATGGTGATATCTTATGCCTCACGATAGATGAAAATACATGAGAAAAATTAACCAACTCATGATTTGGAGTTAGCTGCGGTAATCTTAGCAATAACGATTTGGAGGAATTATCTTTATGGTGAATGGTGTGATATTTATACTGATCATAAAAGTTTAAAGTATATTTTCACACAAAAGGAGCTGAATATGAATCCAAGAAGATGGTCGGATCTGATTAAGGATTACGACTGCTTAGTTCATTACCACCTTGGGAAAGCAAAAAAGGTGGCAGACGCATTAAGTCGACAAGACCATGCTAGCTTATCCATGATGAGGATCACAAAAGATCCAATATTTATGTATTTACAAAGGATGGATCTTGGAATTATAATGCAAGGGGAAAAATAATATCTTTCTTAAATGAATGTTCAACCATCTATAAATGCGAAGACTAAAGAGGCAGAGAAAGTAGATGTAGAGTTACAAAAGAAGGTGCGAAATGTCCATGAATTCAACCTTGATTGTGTTGGGATAATAAGGTTCAGGAATCGGGTTTGTGTCCCTCCCATCCCAGAATTAAAGAAGGAGCTACTGGATGAGGATCTTTGTTCTTCATTCTCTATTCATCCTGGAAACACAAAGATGTATAGCGACCTGAAAGGGTACTTCTGGTGGGATGGCATGAAAAGAGATGTCGCTGAATATGTCTCTCGATGCTTGGATTGTCAACAAGTTAATGCTGAGAGACAGAAGTCTATGGGGATGTTACAACCACTACCCACACCCGAATGGAAATTCGAAAACATTACTATAGACTTTGTCACCAGCCTTCCTAAAACATCCAAAGTCAATAATTCTATATGGGTCATAGTTGATCGTCTTACATAGTCGGCACACTTCATTGCTATTAGAGAGGATTTATCTCTTGATCAGCTTGCTAGGATATATGTGATGGAAGTTGTAAGATTGCGTGGAGTACCACTTTCCATTATATCTGATCGGGATCCGAGGATTACCTCAATGTTTTGGCGAAGTCTTCAGCATACCCTGGATACAGAGTTGAGTTTCATCAAAGCTTGTCATCCCCAGACATACGGTCAATCTGAGCGAACAATTCAAACTCTAGAAGATATGTTAAGAGCTTGCACTATGGATTTCAAAGGTGGTTGGGATCAACACCTACCATTGGTGGAATTTTCTTATAATAATAGCTTTCACTCCAGTATTCATATTTCTCTTTATGATCTCTCTATGGAAAGAAATGATGGACTCCAACTTGCTGGGATGAAGTTGGGGAAAAAACCTATTAGGACCCGATCTTGTTGATGAGATGGCAGAAAAGGTCAGATCTATTCAACAACACATAAGAGTAGCTCAGAGATGACAAAAAAGTTATGCCGATAACCGAAGGAAAGACCTAGAGTTTGAAGTGGGTGATAATTTGTTCTTACAAATATCTCCTTGGAAGAGAGTAATGATATTTCGAAAGAAGGGAATGTTGAGCCCTAGGTATATCGGTCCTTTCTAATTATTGGATTGTGTTGGGAAGGTAACTTACCGATTGGCGCTTCCACCGAATCTCTCTCAAGTTCACGATGTGTTCCATGTATCTCTCTTGAGAAATTACATACCCGATCCTTCACATGTACTCAGCTCAGAAGTTGTACCGCTGGAGTAAGATCTTTCTTATGAAGAACTGCTGATAGAGATTCTGGATCATAGCAAAAAAGCCCTACAGAACAAGACCACTCTCTTGGTGAATGTTTTATGGAGGAACCAACAATTAGAAGAAGCTACATGGGAGCTTGAGGATATGATGAGGGAGAGGTATCCTCATCTGTTTGTTACAAAGTGATTAATTTCAAGGGTGAAATTCATTTTAAGGGGGTAGAATGAAACACCTGAGATTTTTATGAGAAAATATTTTGTTTTTATGTTATATACATCATCAAAGAAATATTTCACTACACAGAACACAATCATTGATTTCTTTACAAGCAATCACGACCTTCCTTGATAGCTGGCATTGTACGCAATACCGAGTTTCACTAAACAATGATATACTATTAAAATACTATTAAAACTAGCCGTTATGAATAGTAATACCCACTTTTTGAAATTTTATAAATTTTTTCTTTCAAAATAGACTTCATTTTTGGATTCGGAATATCGAAATTAGACTAGGGTGAATTTTTGGTATTTTTTTGAAAACATTCAATTATTTATGAATAGTGAAAACATTGGGTTACTATTTAAAAACCGGCTTTTTATTTAAATAATTATTTATTTAAATTTATTTAGGTAAAAATTGATACGTAATACCTATATAAGTTCAATTTAATTCATTGGAGTCATTTTATAATAATTTTAGACATATAAAAATTTTACTGAACATTTCACCATCTTTTACCCACCTCCTAGGATAATTTGAAAATTTAGATAAAAAGTAATTTTACCACTTCTGTGAATGGAATTTCCAAAATCCGAGAGATACGATTGATTTTAGTAAGTAAAATGTGGTTCAATGAGATGAAAATAATGTTTGGTGAATAGTAACTTTTTACTTTTTTTACCAGGGTTTAAAGTAAATAGGGTAATTAAGGGTACAAATGATATTATTATTACCCTAACACATGTCCTAATTCTATTGGATAAGTATAATTTGACCAAAAACAACCTTAGGAATAAAATATGACCATTTAGGTCCACTTGGATTAGATTAGGACACTTATTATTATTTTATTTAATGAAGAGTTAAAAGTGTTAAAAATAAAGTTTAATAACTAAAATATCTTTAATATAGGGTTATACATAAGATAAATTCGACTATAAATATTAATTAAAAATATAAAATTAGTTACTAAATAATGGTATTTTATTTATAATTTTTATACATTATGTAAGTTAATTTATTTATGACACAATGATGATGCAGTAATTACCTTATTAATGAAATATTAACATAATTGATGTTATAAATACACAAATAAATGTAATTTTATATTTTTTATGAATGAAACTAATTTTATAGGTTAATATGACATGTTATTATTGATTAAATAATCTTTTTTCGAACTAATCATGCTGTTATTATTTTCACAAAAACCAATTACCATATATTATAAAAATTGACATAACATAGTGTTTAAAACAAATATTATATTATTAATTGTTATTTTATTCCTAAAAATCTACGATTCATCCAAATTACATAGATAATGTTATATATATTAATAATGAACCACTTCGGGTTTTTTTGTCTTGTTATAGTATGTTTAATAACCATATATTGTAAGAATAAAAGAAGACACGGTAAAACTAAAATTATTTAACTTAAAGTTAAATCTGAATGATAAGGTTAAAATAGTAACCTAAACTTGTCTAAATTATATTGGTATAGATTATTTTAACCAATCCCTACCTTAGCTTTTAAATAAATCAATTTTGAGCTATTAAAAACAGAATATGACTTTATAATAAAATAATATTTTTAGTTTTTTCCAAAGGTGCCCCTCTCCTCCCTTTTAAAAGGGAACATCCTCCCTATCCTCCTCACACCACTTTGAGCCTTCAAGCTTGGCCAAACCCTGAATATTTATCTTCTCCACTTCCCTAAAAACATCCTAGAGGTCCTGGTATTTTTCAAAGACCTTCTTTAGTGACCTAAGAGGAGGTTAAGAAGAGGCGCTTCAAAGAAAAGTTAATTCCCGTTACCGATTCTTTAAACTTTATTTCTTCTTAAACATAATATTCTTTAGTTGTTTCATTATGAAGTAATAACATCAGTATCACTCATATAATGATATGTTATTATAAATATGCAACAACCCTATTTCACCTTCTATCCATCCTATGGAAAATGAAGTCACTTCGCGTGCGTACGTACGGAATACCGTCTCCACGCCGTGGTGTAATATGTTTTCCACCAACACCTTACATGGATGGGTATAATGGTGTAAATAATAACTATATATGATTATTTTAAAGTGAAATTGATTTTTAAATAGTATACATAAACTTCAATACAATTTCACGATCATGGGATTGATATCATCGCTCGTGCGTACGTACGGCCTACCGTCCCCACGATGTCATGCGACTCATTCTACATGATCTTTATTTCATAATGATTATATAATTGAATTTAATAAATAAATATGATATATATTACACTAATAACATTCTGGAAATGAGGTTTCTATAACCTAAAAAGAAGAATAAGAATTTATTCGGCAAAACACGCATATGAACAAAAAGAAATAAACACCCGAATAACAAGTAGCAATGAAATATTACTAATTAAAAGCTATAAATATGACCATATATGATATCATAACAATTATTATGATTCATTAATAAGTCAATAACCTTATTTAAATCATTATATTGGAGGTTCGGACACGTAGGAAGCACATAGGACCTAAGGTAAGGGAAAGTCTTGCAATCTCAATTTTTATCCAAGATTGTTTATACACCGGTAATTACTGGGGAATATTTATCATCCACATCCATGTTTCATAAATATGTAATATTATCCTCCTAGAATTTTTTAAATCCAATTTTACCCTTTGGTGAGTTTTTAGTAAAATATATGAAAGGAATATTTGGTCATTTTTAGTATGAGGTACCTTTTTTACTTTTCCGGCCTAAGTATGAGAAGAATGTTTTTCTTTAACTTATACGACATGAATGGATTTTTAGAACATTATTTCCATGAAGAATCCTTTACAAGTTTTCATGTATATTTTTAATGAACATATTTTAGTTTAAAATTGTATGACATGTTATGAAAGGAAAAAAAATTGAAGTATAAAGGATATTTTCCCCAAGAATGAAGTTCAAGTGTTTTATCAAAATTATTTTCCATCTAAGATAATATATGGTTTTGTTTCTATCCCTATTTTTACATTGATTTGATTGTGTTATGATGGAATTATTTTTATGATGTCCTTTTATCTTATATGTATTATGTTATCATGGCATGATGTTTAAGAATCCCATTTTTTTATTACATGGGTTATGATATGATGTATGATTTATGATCTTGTGGTACACATAAGAATGGTATCATTATGAGATGTGTGGGAAATATATCTTCCTAAAATGTACTGGGTAAAGATTTATATCTCATGAGATAGACATGGCTGGAACGGCAGGTTAATCCTGTTTAGTGATATAGGACTGAAACGAGGAGTGAATTAGGTTCGGAAATGGACTTTGTCTGCTAACATAGTCCTGGAAATGAGTCCTGACTACTAAGAAATGATTCTCTATAATTATGTGTGTATTCCAAAAAGTTTCATGTCTTATTTTATGATTATTGGGATTACATTTCGCTACTATGATTTATACCATGTTATGAAATTCTGATCTATTTTGCAGGTTAAGATTTCCAAAATGTTTTGTTCTTATGAATATGTTGTGATTGATATTTATTTTGATTAACCTTACTGATCATTTGAGCACACCATTTTGTATGATTTTTTTCAGGTCATGAAGAAGGGTATTAATTAAATATTCCAAAAGGTACTCTAGATATGATAATATAAAAGGAAGACATTGTAGATGATTTATGAACCAGTTGTTTATGTTTCCCAGTTTCTAAAGACACTATAACTATGCAGTCCTTTCATGGTTTTGTTATATGTTCTAATAAGTGTGATTCAATTTTGAATTAATAACAATGTATGTAAAGTATGGGTTGTTATATCTATAGTACAATGATATTCCGATTCTATTTTAAAGGAATTCATAACCTGAATTCTGTAGAATTCCAGAGTCTGAATTTCAAGGAAATTCAGAGTCTAGATTCACAAGGATTCAGAACCTAAACATACAAGGTTCAGAGTCAGAGTTCATGAGAATTAGGAGTCAGAACTCATAAGATTTTGGAGTCTCTGTTCAGATAAATTGGAGTCAGAACAAGGAAAAGTTTGTAACCATAGTTCGTAATTGGAATTCGGAGTTAGAACTTAGAAGATTTTGTATCAGGAATTCATAATCATAATTCTTAGTAAAATATTACATAATTTGTAATCAAAATTCAGAGTGGAACTTAATGAATGTTCATATCTAGAATTCAGATTTGAACTACATGAGAGTTCGTATGAAGAATTCAGCGTTGAACTACATGAGTGTTCATATCGAGAATTCGGAGTTGAACTACATGAGATTTATTATCCCGAATTCAGAGTTGAACTTCATAATAGTGCGTATCCAGAATTCAGAGTTTTAAATGGAATTCCTCATAGATAAGTATTTTATGATATTTGGGACTCAATCTGAGTTCTAAACTTATAAAATTGATGATATAATCAATGAAATATAGGTAAGGGTATATTTCCTTGAGGAAGGAAATTTTCCATATAGAAGTAAAACCAGGGTAAAATGAATTTTTCCTTAAGAAATGTGTTTGTGATTTTCAAAGCAAGAGAAATTTTAAATTCATAAGGAAAGCCTTAATGACTTTAAAATCTCCCCTTTGAATTAAGGAATGGAAAAATTCCTAAGGAAAACCTTAATGACTCAACAATCTCCCCCTTTTTGGAAAGAACATACATCCATACGAAAAAAATATAAGGACTTAGCGTAAATTTCTAGACATTGAAATTAAAGCTTATCTCCCTTTGTTTTGGACAAAGGTGAATACGACTAACTTTCCCATATGCTTTGGAACTCTAAGGATCATATTCTAGATTTCCAGAATGAGGATTTTCATTTGTATGTGGAAATATTACTAATGTGAAACTCCCCCTTAGAAAAACCTCCCCTTACTTAGGGATATATCTTTTTCTTTCCCCTCTTTGGAATTATTTTTCCTTATCCCCATTAGTGATTTTCTAAAAGAGTTTGAGGTAATGGAAAAAAATATAGTACATAAAATATTAGTATATACAGCCATACAAAACAATCAACCAAAAATTCAGTACGATGGAAAGAATTAGTACAAGGAAAAAATACAACAAAAGATCGGAGTGGTATATTTTGTTTCTTTTTTCCTTGGGAATTAGCATATTGAAAATGGTATTCAACTTTTTCAGACCTTTGTGATCTTCATTAGCTTGTTTTTCTAATGCCTTGACTCTATCTTCATGAGACTTCAAGACCTCTGCCTGAGCGTTCATGGCCTCTTCTTGATCCTTTAGCAATGTATCTTGCTTAAAAATATTTTCTTGCATATCACTCTGGAATTCCTTCCCTATTTTCAAGATTTGAACAATATAGCTCTACTTCCCATTCATATCTTTTATATCTGGAATCCGGGAACATTGTTCAAGGTTTTCCTTCTCCTGAAAATTGTCTGAAAGATTTTTGATCTTGGCATATTCAGTATCAAAGGCATATTTATGATCTTCTTGGAACTAATCAAGCTCTTCAAAATATTCAATGATTTTCTTCAACCAAAGATTTATTTTTCTATAGGATTTTTTGTGGGCCTCATAATTGATAAGGGAATTTTTTTATTCTCCCTCAATCTTAACACATATGTCCATCACTATAGATACAGATTCGGATTTCAAATTCATGGAGTGTTGAATCATCTAGAATCTAGAATTAATTGTAGGAAAAATTGGAATGGTATAGACCATATTCTTTAGAGATTATACCAAAAAATCATGGCCTAAGGCAGATGACTCTGAATATGAAAATTTACTTAGAGATTTTTCTTCCTCTATTTCCACCAGCTTTCTCTTTGAAGAACCTCCAACTTCCTTATTCCTCAAAATTTCTTTTGTTGGGGTATCCACCACTATTTGTTTTCCCTTTATGATTTTCAGAATGACCTCTTCATCAGTGGATTCATGCTCACTACCAGATAGTTGTACAATCTTTTCTTCATCAATCTTCATTTTTTCTATACTAGCCATAATAACCTCAGGATGGATAAAGTCATGATTATGACTCTCTTCCTCATTTGGCTAGTTGAAATCATCTTCACCCTTCTCATCATCTCTACGTGTAACATGTTTAGAAGATCTAGCTTGAGAAGTCCGGAGTGAAAATTTCTCGGAAGCACTTTCCTTATCCTGAAAGTCTTTACTTTCATTAACAAGTCGGCAGTCCTTTCAGAGCTTTGAGGTTCCTGGACATCCTCCACAACTTCCTTGTCAACTTCATTCTCTTTGATTTTTTCCGGAGACATATACTCATTTCTCGGAGTCCCTGGAAATTGGTCCACCTGAAAAGTATTTGGAACAGGAATATTCTCGGAATAAATTTATGCATCCCTCAGAAGGGATTGCCAAACCTCATCCTCTAACATCTTTTTCTTGAGATTCTTCTCCTTGGCCTACTTTTCTAGCTCATCAGCAGCTTTTTCCTTCAATGCCTTGGCCTCAGCTGGATCCAAGCCAAACTGTGGCTCCCCTGATTTTCCATTCGACTTATCCTCCCTCCAATTTTCTACCACCTCAGCTTGGTAGGATTTTTTTTATTTGGGTTTGGGAGGTTTGAATTAGGATTCCTTGGCTTTGGGGGGTTTTTTTTTCTGTTTCCTCCAGTTCCTTCACCTTTCTTTTCTTTCCTACTTTCATTGAAGGTTCATATTTTTCATCATTTTTCAGATTGGCTTCTGCCTCTTCCACTAGAAGATCATAGAACTCAACAAACTCCTTAGAGAAACCAACATTCATTCTTTTGAGGGTGTCATCACTGATTAACATTACCTTGGAATTCCTTGTCTTGGAACTGTATGGGATCTTGAAAGGTTCAAGACACCAAACTATTAGCATTGAAGGTAAACCATGATACATGATAATCTGAGCTCTAAGGTTCCCATTCTAGATGTTTTGAATCGTAATGAGGATGTGCCTCATCAAATTTATTTTCCTTAGATTTACCAAAAAATATAATATGTACATGTCTCTTTTCTTGAGGGTGTCCTTATCACACTTCCTCAGTACAATAAGACCTTGAACCGATAATTATAGAATCCGATTATTGGTAGACAGATGGGAAATCCTGGATATCTTTACATCAGCAAGACTAGGGAACTACATGGCCTTCACCTTGATGAATCTTCCTTGAACCTCTGGGTGTTTGTGTGAGAAAAACTCAGCTTCCCCTTCATGTGCCATCCCCACCAAGATTGGAGCCTTGGTGTAAGAATGTTTGTAAGTCTTCCCATAACTTTTAAAAGTGAATTTTTCTCTACCATCTTCCATGAAGAAGAAAACTGATTCATATAATTCGATGAGAAGATTTTGATAGACTACATCTTGATCTCCTGTATAAGAAATAGCAACACTTTCCCAACCATTGAGTTTGATATTCTTGGAAATTAAAGAGTCATAATTATTGATAAAATTTGGGTGTACCAAACTCTCCTTATAAATTTTCCACTCTGGAATTGGCTTAACTGTAGAAATATCCTGAGAAGAAGCTTCTACCGACATTCAGACTGGAGCACTTCGGAAGAATTTGGATTGGCCTTTTGTAGAGGATCTAAGGTTTAGCATGCATAAGCTTGAAAATCGTTTTCGGATAACCATAGTGGGTCCCCTTTTTATAGGCGATGGAAGTGACCTTTCAACTTCTAATTCCAATCTAACGGTTGAGAAATGATCTAATCTGATCTGACGGTCAATATAATTGCCACAAAGAAAATTTGGGTGATTCTGATCTTCTGAGGTTTTGAAAAAAAAAATGGATTTGAGAAAACTAGAATCCAAGAGTTTGAAATACAAAAGAAAATACTAGGAATAAAATAATTACTAAGAAAAACATAAGAAGGATATCATACCTTTCGTATTTCTAGACATTTTATTCATAATAGGTGATATTCATCTTGAAAAAACAAATTTGACTATGAAAAAAAATTATTACGAAAAATCCACTATGAATGTTTTTAGTACAAAAGTTTTCATTTTGAAAATTTTTAAACCTAGAATTTCCATTACGAAAATTTCAAATCTGAGAATTTCCATAATGAAAATTTCAAATCCAAAAATTTCCATTACGAAAAGATTAAATCCGAAAATTCCCATTACGAAATTTTCCTTGAAGAAAATTTCTATTATGAAAATTTCCATTACGAAAATTTACAGTACAAAAATTTCCATTAGGAAAATTTTGAAAAACTAACTATGAAAATTTTCATTATGAAAATTTTGAAAAACTGACTATGACGATTTTCATTACGAAAATTTTGAAAAACATAAATAATAGATGTACTCCCCCTATTAAAAGGAGTTTTTTACTGTAAGGAGATTGGCTGAAAAGAATGTTTATGGAGGAAGATTACCTCATAGTTATCATTCCTAACTTCTGTTTAATGTATTCAAATCTATCGGAAGGTAAAGATTGTGTGAAAATATGAGCAACTTCATCTTGCATTCCGATGAATTGTGGAATGATATATCTTTTTTTTGTGCGATCCCTGACAAAGTGATGCTTAATATCTATGTTCTTTGCACGAGAGTGATGTGAAGGGTTTTTAATAAGGGAAATAGCACTTGTGTTATCACAAAAAATTTGAGTTTTGGTAAAACTCAAGCCATAGTCTGTGAGTGTGTGTTGCATCCACAACACTTGAGCACAACAACTTCCGACTGCTACATATTCAGCTTCAGTAGTGGAAAGTGCTACTGAATTTTTCTTTTTACAAGACCAAGAAACTAAGGAATCTTCTAATTAATGACTAGTTCCGGATGTACTCTTTCAATCCATTCTACATCCACCAAAGTCAGCATCCAAAAAAATTTTAATACAAAATCATTTCCAAAAGTATAAAATAGTCCTAAATCCATGGTTCCCTTTATGTAGTGAAAAATTATCTTCCCTACCTTTAAATGAGATTCCTTAGGATTGGATTAATATCTTGAACATAGGGATACTAAAAACATTAAGTTCAGACGACTAGCTATCAAGTAAAGTAGACGTCCTATCATACCTCTAAAAGTTTTTTCCTCTACTGGTTTCCCAGCTTCATCAAGATCAACTGTGTTTGATGTACCAATGGGAGTAATTATACTTTTAGTGTTGTCATATCCATACTTTTTAAGAATATATTTAATATACATATATAGATATATATTGATTACTTCTGGTTTTTGAGAAATTTGAAAACCAGTGAAAAATGTTAACTCACCCATCATACTCATTTAAAACTCATATTTAATTAGATCCGCAAAGGAATCAGTTAAAGATTGCTGAGTTGAACCAAATATAATGTCATCAACATAAATTTGAAAAATCAAAACATTTTTCTTATGTTTATTTATAAAAAGGTTTGGATCTTCATTTCCCTTAACATAGTTATTTTGAAGAAAAAATCATGTAAGTCTATCATACAAAGCTTAAGGGGCTTGTTTAAGGCCATACAAAGTTTTGGAAAGTCTAAACACATGATCAGGATATTTTGTATCTTCAAAGCTCGGAGGTTGTTGAACAAAAACATCCTCTTGAAAATAACTATAAAGAAAATAACATTTCACATCCATTTGAAAAAGTTTTCAACTAAAGAATGCTACAATGTCATGTAAATTACAAATAGATTCAAGTCTAGCTACTGGAGCATATGTTTCTTCATAGTCTATCCCTTCTTGTTGATTATAGCCTTTAGCAACTAATCTAGATGTATTTCTTACAATGATTCCATTTTCTTCACACATATTTCTGAAGACCCAATTTACTACAATAACAGATGCTTCCTTAGGTCTTTCAACCAAGGTCCAGACATTATTCCTTTTTAATTCATTTAGCTCATCTTGCATGGATTTGATCCAATCATCATCACCTAAAGCATTATTGGTGCTTTTTGGTTCTAATTAGGAATGTAATGCTAGATGTTCTACTTCATTTCTTAAGGAACTTCTAGTCCTTACAGGTTGATTCACATCACCAATGATACTATCACTTAGATGATTCTTTAGAAATGAATGATTTTGGTTTTGTAAAGCCTGTTAATCATCATAGGTAGGAAATATTCTTGGTTAGTTTTTTCATAAGTATCTTCTTGAAAATTTTCCTTATCAGAATGATATTCTATCAACGGTTGATAATCAATTTTTTAAAATGCATCCAATGATGTAGGTTGAGGTTGATTAAAAACAAAAGGATCAGTTTCATCAAATTTAACATGTACTGTCTCTTCAACAGTAGAAGTATTTTTATTAAAAACTCTATATTCCTTAGAAGTTGTGGAGTAGCACAAAAAAATTCCTTCATCAGATTATGGTGTGAATTTATGAAGATTATCTTTAGTATTCAGAATGAATACCTTGCAAACAAAAACCTTGAAGTGGGAAAGTCTAGGTTTTATTCCATTCCATAACTCAGAAAGAGTTCTAATAAGAAAAGGGATAATCAAAACTTGAATTATAGTGTAACAAGCAGTACTTAAAGCTTCAGCCCAAAAATGTTTGGCCGCATAATACTCACTGAACATGGTTCTAGTTATCTCTGGAAGAATTCTATTTCTTCTTTCAACAACACCATTTTGATGAGGTGTTCTGGGTGATAAAAAGTTGTGAGTAATTTCTTTTCTACATGAAAAAGTTTCAAACTCAGTATTTTGATATTTTCCTCCATGATCACTAGGAATAGTTATCAACGGAAGGTTTTGCTCATTTTTGACTTGGGCTCTAAAACTTTTGAAATATGAAAAAGCTTCAGACTTCATTGCTAGAAAATAGACCCATGTATATCCAGTGTAATCATCAACCAGGAAAAATACATAATACTTGCCCCTAATGCTTCCATTTTGTATAGGACCAAAAAGATCCATATGCACTAGCTGTTATGCATCAGTATTTGAGACATCATCTATTTATTTAAAACTTTATTTATGTTTCTTTACATATTTACAAGGATCACAAACTTTTGAAAAATCAAATCTAAGCACCGGTAGATCCTTAACTTGTCCTTTCTTAGAAAGTTTTCATAAGTTCCTAAGGTTACAGTGTCCTAGCCTTCTATGCCATAAGTAGGAATGGTCTTCCATTGCACTAAGGAAAGGTAAGTCTTTTCTCCTATGGTCTTCTATGTTTATTGTATAAACATTATCTTGACTATGGGTAGAATGAATAAATTCTTCCTTGGAATTGTGTACTAAACACATATCATTCCTAAAATTCAAAAGGTAGCCTTCATCACATAATTGACTTATGCTAATGAGGTTGTGATTAAGACCCTTAACAAATAAAATATTTGAAATAAAATTTTTACCATGAAGAACAATGTTACCTATATCAATAATTTCTCTATAAGTATTATCTCCAAATGTTAATTTTCCTCCTTTCTTCGTGATAATATTTTCAAAATAGTTTTTGATACTAGTCATATGCCTGGAATATCCACTATCCATGTACCATGTCTTGTTGCTGGTACCTTCTCTATTTTCCTGAAAATATGATAGTTAGATATTTTGAATCGAAACATTCATGGATTCGGATCTGTTAGACAACAAAATTATGGTATCCACATTTTTTTTAGAAAAATAAGCTCTATGAAACCCAAGATATTGGACTTTATTCAAAGAACAATTTTTCTTCAAATTCCCAAAACATTGACATTTAGTGCAAAAAGGGGATTTATAAGGAACAAAATAGTTGTTTTTGAAAAATGTTTTTTGGTGAGTATAACCTACTCCAGTAGTGTTTCCTTAAGGTTTAATTTGACAATACATCTTGTCAAAATTTTCCTTCCCGGAGGTAATGTTTTCAAGAAGCCTTTTAAGAGAAAATTTTTTGGATTTCAGTTTAATCATTAAATTCCTATCCTCAAGAATCATTTCCTTAGAGTTAGATTTTTCCTCAAAAAAATTTAACTTTAAAATAGAATTCTTAATATATTTAGAAAGTTTTTATTTATCATAATTTGCTTTCTCAAGGTCTTCATAATGGTTTTTTAAAAGCTCATCTTTGTCTTTAAGATCTCCAG
Organism: Viscum album; assembly: GCA_963277665.1. Taxonomy (NCBI): domain Eukaryota; kingdom Viridiplantae; phylum Streptophyta; class Magnoliopsida; order Santalales; family Viscaceae; genus Viscum; species Viscum album. The sequence continues at coordinate 299,729,770 of OY728128.1, forward strand.
AAATATCTAAAATATCGTTTGTAAGAATTTCTTCCCTAGTATTTTCCTTGTCTAATTTCATAGAAATTTTACAATTTCTTGCATCTAGTAACGTGGAAAATATAGATACTTCTTAATATGAAGGTTTTTCATTTTCTGAAGATGAAGTATCTTCATTAGAAGTACTATTTTCAGAATAGTAATTATTAAAAAGAGAAAAATTTGTTAAAGCATTGGCAGAGCGTACCTTGGCCATAAGTCATGTATTTGGGATATTAGCAAAGAATCCAATATTCTTCCATGCTGATGTATCGTATTTAGAAGATTCACATTCTGATGAATCTCCATATCTAGCACTCGAAGTATCATTAGCATTAAGACTTTTCTTGTGCTTTGATCGATAGAATTTCTTCTAGTTATTTTCTGAATTCCTTTCCTTCTTATCCATGTCTTTTAACAAAGAAAAAGCAGGTCTAATATTCTATATTTATCTAAATTCATAACATGTAACTTCACCATATTTTTTATCTCTGTATCCTTTCTTCATGTACTTATTTTGATTCTTCTGAGCATCAATCTTGTTCATTCTCCGAGCAAGATTAGCTAACTCATTCTCTGATTTTTCTGTGTCACTATATTCTGATTGAATAATGACTTTCATTAACATTGATCAAGTTACCCTTTCTGGGGTCTTGGATTTCACATGTTTAGAAGTGGTTGTAAAAGAAACTCCTCCCTTCCCATTCTTATTCTTAACATTTTCAGCATCTCTCTTCATTCTGGTTTCATGCTGATGAAGTGTTCCAAACCACTCATCTAAGGAAATCTGAGTGACTTTCCAGTTCTCATAAATTGTTGACCTCTTGGAATCCCATTCATTTTTCATGATATCTTTGCTCTTATCAACAATATCCTCATCATCCAAACCTTTCTCTACCATAGATTTTAAGCTATTCACGATATTCATAAACCTTTGTTGTACTTTACTTACAGGTTCCCCATACGAAAAGTTAAAACTATGATATTCAACTCTCGACATAGCTCTTATGGTCTCTATGAATTTAGATGTACGAAAATGAGTAACTTCAAGTTTCTTCCAGATACTGTTTGAAGCTTCACATGATGATATTTGACTATAGATATTCCTAGTCACAAAACATAACAAATTATTTTTGACTCTGATGTTTGATTGATATTTTGATTTTTCATGAATCTTAAATGTTCCCAAATATTTATCCCGAATCATATAATCTACAGTCAGTATTAGATAGTTATCAACTCCAATATTGATAACAAAATTCTTCATCCTATCCCTCCAGTACTCATAATCATTTCCCTCAAAAACTGGAGGTCTAGTAGGATTTATAATATCTATGGAACCAATATTTAAACCTACCATTCTTAAAAAATCTTTGGCACACAAACTTTTTAGTATTATGAGTTTGTATAAAAGGAAAATATAGATCAAGAGTATCTCTAAGAAACACTGAATATGAAATATATGAGTACGAAAAACAAATTTAGAAAAATATGATTCTGGATAACGTAATTCTAGAAAAGTCTATTCCAAGAACTAATTCTCTTCTAAATCTAATCGTGAGATTAATTTATATGTAACCAATGCTCTGATACCAACTGTTAGGATGGTATGTCTGAGTGTGATATACTCTAATATACCAAACGTAGGATCGAATATGTAAAATGAGACACAAATACAAGTGGGGGGGGTTATTGTATTCTTTAAAAATTTCCTAAGGAAATTTTGCGTAACCAAAATTCACAAGACCTCCAAGTTCAAATAGCTTGCTTGATTCCAAAAAAGCGGTTCCGGAAGTGAAACTTAACAAAAGTTTACAAAAAATAAGATTCTACCTTAAAGAATATATAATATAACTAAATCAGAGTACAAATATGACGATGTATAAGAAAGTTATACTTTCCTCAACAATACAAATTCACAGCGGAAAACAAAGTAGTAAAATTACAAGTAATAGGTATAAACTCTTTGTTTCGCGCGGAATCCGGGGATGACCTCCTGGATGGGAGATTAAAACGTTCTGATCGGTTTCTAACGGGTTTGTTCGTAGAACCGGAAACATCCAATGATTCCACATCCGTTTGGACCTACTTTCCAAAGGCAGGCGCTCATTAGCTTGTGGGCTAATGAGTCTTAGGAATTTGCATTGGTCGAGAGGATGGGAGGTCGGACTCATCACACCTTTTTGAGGGGAATTATTGACTACTCCGGGACTCTCTTTATAGATTTAAGTTAAGTTCGTGAATCCTTATTACATTACCAAGTATAAAATGAGCTTTCCTTTAGTTTTAACAATCAATGATTAAATATGCAAGAAATTTAGAGAATCTTTTATATGTATTCGAGGTTCTTCATCAATATAGAATCATCTATATTTGTTTAGAGATTCTTGGTCAATGGTATCCTTCAAAACATTTATATAAAAGTCTCATGGTCATTTTGATGACCAAGCTGGTTTTAAAGCCACTCAGTGGGGCACTTGAAGTTTATCGTCATTCAGAAGGACAGAGATTATTTCAATGTTGGGATCGAACCCATAAATGGGCTACCTACGTATCCTTTGTTTTGAAAAAGGAATCAGAACCCACGTAGTTCGAGGAATGGGATATGATGTTTATGATTGATGGCTCAAAGATGAATGTCATAATTAATTTTACGCTCTAAGCTCACGTGAGTCATGCTCGGTGTGAGAAACAAGAGGTATTGGTAAAATTTAGACAATTGTGCCAAAAAAGATGCAATCATAAGAATTTGTTTTGGGGCTTATGTATAGATGACTGCCCAGATAGACGAAGGTTTAGGATTTAATTTTAGGGAGAAAATCCATGAACAGGGTCCACAAAGTTATATGTGCTTCATGGAGATTTGAATACTCTAATCTTGGGGCTTACTTCTAATGAGGATTCCCAAGTTATGAGGGGACTTATGATTTGGTTTTATTCCTGAAAAGGAAACCCAAATCAAAGGTAATTTATGACTGGTTAAGAGAAGTTTAAGGGGACTTGGGGCTTATTCCTGAAAAGGAAGCCCAAGGTTATGACTGAGTCTTATTCCTGAAAGGAGACCCAGGTTAAGGGACTTGATTGGGGCTTATTCTTAAAAAAGATGCCCAAGATTTATGACTAGGACTAATTCCTGAGAAGGAAGCCTAGGTTAGGGGACTTGGGGCTTACTCCTAAAAAGGAAGCCCAAGGTTATGACTGAGTCTTATTCCTGAAAAAGGAGACCCAGGTTAGGGATTAAGTTTTGGGGCTTACTCCTGAGGAGGATGCCCAAGATTAAAGGACTTGATTGGGGATTATTCTTAAGAAAGATTCCCAGATCAAAGGTTTTATAACTGGGGATTATTCCTGAAAAGGAGACCCAGGTTAAGATTCTCTCATCTTAAAGGATGAGGTTGAATTAATGAACTCTCAATCTTTGGTGACATAAAGATGTTTAAATCACTAGGTTTTGAGAGATATTTCACAGAATTCCTTTCATATAAGGATGTCAAATCAAGAAATTATGCCATAAATGGCTTTGAAGAGTATCTTGAAGACTGAATCTTGAATAGGAAGGGTGAAATGGCTTAAGAGGGGTAAAAATGGGCAAGATGGGCACCCAAAAAGATAGGGGCGCGCAAGTCTTGAAAGGCACGCAAGTCCTGCGGCGGCGCGCAAGTATTGACCGCACAAGTATACTTGCGCGACACATGGTGTACTTGCGCGATTTTCAATCAGAATTGAAATACTTGAGCGACTCTTGATAAAACCCTTTAGAATCCCCTTGAGGTTCTTCCAGAAAAGGGACGCGCAAGTTATATTGAAGGAATTAAGTCGGCGCGCAAGTTTTTGATAAGTTTCAACACTTAGGCCTTCCTTCTTCTCTTTAGATCTTCCGTTCTAGGTAAGAAATTACCTTAGAAGTGTTCCGGAAGCTTTGAGAAGAGACTTGGGCGTCGGGAGCTTCAATCCGAGTTTCTGAAAAAAGATCCTCTCGAATGGGGGGCCCACATGGTCTATTTATAGGCAAAAGAAGACCCCGGGCGGTTACTGGGCGGTTACCAGGTGGTTACCACATATGTCGCGCAAGTCCCTTGCACGAACATGAGGAGTCGCGCAAGTATTGAGGCGGCGCGCAAGTGTACTTGCGCGACCAAGAGGGAACTTGCGCGATATATGGGCAATGTTCTCCTTTTTCATCCCTTTGTCGATTTTTGATGTTTCTTCAAAGGATTAATCACTTTGAGCTCAGATATTCCCTTTTCCGATCTTTAGATTCTGTGACGAAAGGAGCGTCAACAAAAGTCCCCCCTCAGAGTTGGATCCGGAGAGAAAATGAGGATTTGACTCTGAGGAAATTGAATTCCACAAAAGGAAAAGGGAGGGCGTGCAAGTCTTTCAGCGTCAGTGGGTGGCGCGCAAGTCTGCGTCGCGCAGGCTTTGAGCGCTCTGGGTGCGGCGCGCAGATAGGCCCCATGGCCTATAAATATACCGCTTCCGGCCGTAGATGGCATCTGAAGTTCCGGATTTCTCGAGCTCTCGCCGCGCAAGTCTTCCTCGCCGCGCAAGTCTCTTGTTTTCACTGTTTCTTCGCTGCCGCGCTATTCTCAAGGTAATATGGCTTGCGCGGTAATACTTGCGCGACCAAAACTTGCGCGGCACATGTATCACTTGCGCGACATCTCCATACTTGCGCGCATTAATGCCTTAGCCATTTTTTTCAAATTCTTTCAAAAATTTTATGAAAAATAAAACCCATTTAAGAGTTTAATTTATTCAACTCCTGTGCAGATTCAATGGCTCTTAGACCTGGATTAATTGATGAACTGGCTAGCAAGCGGATAGATGATATGATGAATATCATTGGCCCTGATTACTATACTGTCAAAAACAGCACTCTTCCAGATTTGGCTAAGTATCTGAAGAAATATCATCACGAGTTTCCTCACTGCACTTACCTACCTTTGTATGGTCATGGTCATCTGCAAGAAGTCATTATTCCAGAAGTAAAGAATTATCTTCCATTTTCTTGGTTTCAGAATTATACCAATTTTGCTTCAGCAAATATCTCAGGCGGAGGATCATTTCAAACTGCTGGAACAGTGGAGAAGGCTTATGTGATGCATCATATCCCTTGCACACCAGATCTGAAAAAACATACACCTGAGCTTCAACCACATTGTCATCCTTCAATCTTCTGAAATGCTCAGAAGGATCAATCCAAAGGCTGGAAGAAAAGTTGGGATTTCCGTCCTGGGGGAGGTGTGAAACCAACTTGGATGTGGGTATACTGGGTGCGACAGACTTGCGCAGAGTTTATTGAGGATCTGAAGAGAGCTGCAATATATGAGGCTGTTTGGGTTGGGCAAACATATATTTACAGACATGATATCTTCATGCCAGAGATACTCAGCCATTAGAGTCCAACGACTAATTCTTTCCACTTGACTCATGGAGAAGTAGGTATCAGTTTGTGGGATGTCCACAAGATTTCAGGAGCTCCAATCTTGGGCGATATGTATGATGAATTCATTCCTCCCAAGGTGACTTGGAATGATCCAGAGAAGACTCCTGCTTTGGCTCGAGAATTATTCAAAATCTTTCACAAGCTCAAGAGTTCAGAGACCTCATTAACTCATTTCAGAAAAGATATCCATCCGGAAGAATGGATGAATGTGTTTCTTACTGAGAAGAAAGGGATGGAGCCAAAGGAAAAAGGATCCAAGAAAAAGAAATCCAAGGATACCCGGCCCAGACGTCCTACCACCTGTCCAAAACCTGAGAAGAGAGGAGCTCCTGGCACATTCTGGCCAACTCTAGAAGCAGGAGAGTTTGAAAAATGGGGCTATGAAGTGAATCAATGAATTCCAAAGAAAACTCGTCTGGCGGGTTTCTTGGCAATGTGGCTCAGTATTTATCTCTTGCCGGCCAGGGATTCGAAGGGAGGCGTTAGGCCAGGGACCTTCGTCATTGCGGCCAAGTTGGCTGAGGGAAAAATGGTTGGGTTAGCTACCCCCATTTTAGCAAATATTCACAAGAGTTTACTTCACGTCGTCCATGATAAATCTCCTTTAAGAATAGTGGGACCATTCCAGGTTTTGTGGGGATGGATCGCCACTCACTTCAGGACTTACAATGTACAGAATGGATTACAAATTCCTGGAAGTTCTTTCAGACCGTCAGTGCAAGCATTCTCTGGAATTTCTCCATTAGATGTCAATGGTTATGACATAAAAGTAAGACTAAGAATGTATAAGGAATTCAACTTCTTTCCTTATGGAAGTCCGCCATCTGGGCGGTTTGTTGATGATGGGAAAGCCCCTTTGGATTTGAGGGCATACATGCTAGCTTGCAGGGATGGCGTGTTAGTATCCAGGATTGATGGAGAAATCATATGCGAGGCCTATGCTCCATATAGATTTGCACGCCAATTCAAATGTTTACAACAGATTGTTGTATCCCCTCCAGTACATGTCAGGTTAGAGCAACATCCGATGGTTGCTCGACAACTATGGTTGCTGACATCAAGAGATAAGACTGGGGCAGTATTTGATCTACCAGTTGAAAAAGCGGCACATTATCTGACTACATTTTATGCCGAACATTGGATAACATCATACCCTAAAGGGATATTGAATCACCCTGTATATCAAGTGGGAAAGAGGAAGAGGACTGTAGAAAAAGAAACTCTTCCTCATGAAGGTGATGCTTCTCCTCCTGAAATAGGTTCAGCAGACTCCTCCTCTAGAACTGATTCCTCAGATTATCATGATGGGGATGATGAGGCACAACCGGCAGCAAAGCGGTTTCGTGCCCGATATAATCCTCCGGCCAGAGTTAAAAGACCCACTCCATCAGCTCCTGGTGAGTTATTTGATTGTAATAACTTCAATCACTGCTACTTTATAAAGTAACAAGTCTCACTTTCTTATTCTCTATCTGTAGTTGCAGGAGTCGGGAAGAAATTAAAATCAAAAATTGTAGGACCTTCCTCACAGCCTTTATATCTAAGACCAGAGGCTGTTCAGCTATGGCAGAGCTTATACTGTGATACTGAGACCGCCTGGCTGGATTTGTGTGAGGGCCTACAACTTCCTGGGATAGGATATCTTCTAGCTTCTAAAGACCTTAAATACGGAGATAACCCCAATGAAGTGAGAGCTTATATCAGAGAGATGGAAATGCTCATATATTCCACTGATAATTCGGTTCCTATCACCAGGCGGGTGAAGGAAATGATTGATCGTGGCACCACTGAGGGGGCTGGTGGTTCTGGAGATGAGAAGTGGCAAGAGTACGTGGCTCCTGAAGATGTAAGTTTTCTTTCCTTATTTTCTTTGCAACTTGATTTCAGTTGAAGCTTTGTTACTTAAGGAAGTTATTTTCTTCATCTTGCAGCTTGCAAAGAAAGGGACCGGGGTTCCTTCGCCACAATATAGCCCTGGTGGTACCGCTGTTCGGGCTGCTGCTGATTCTCCTCGCGAACCAGGCGAGATATCTTCAGGCCAGCAGGCCATGAATGAGGCACTGGACATAGCCTTTCATTCGCCAATCCAAGTGCCAATAAAGGAGACAACTGAAACTCCAAAAAAACAAAAGAAGCCAAGGCAATGAAGGAGGAAATCCTTAGCTAAACGTTTCATTAGCAGTGGTAAGTCCTTCGAACAATCATGAGTTTATACCCATAATTATATGGTTACTCATATTTCTGAGGATTGCAGGGGCTTCTTCAATTTCCCCCTTGAGGGAAGGGACTGATCCTTCTTCAAAGGTCGTGGAGGGTGCTGTAGAACAACCACAGACTCAAGCTAACTTGGTTTCTCCTAGAGAAGAGCTACCATCCATTCCCAGTATCCCTCCCACTACTGAAGATGCTGTCCAGGGTCAGGGGTTGCAGGACATAAGTCAGCAAGAAGACTTAGAAAATGCTCCCACTGGTGAGACTAACCAAGATTCTGAAGTATCATTAGATGAAATGATGAATCAAGGAATGACTTTTGAAGAATTTTATGATCATGCTAGATTGTCATGTGATTTAGAAGACCTTGGGCGTGAGTGTTACCCTTCGCCCAAATTTTTCTTTTAAAAACAAAACATATTTCTAATCATGATGTAAAATAATATGCAGTTTCTTCCGTAGAAGCTGCTGAACTGCCAATGCCCGAAGAGGGTGTGGACACTGATGTCAACCCTATCATTGCAGAAACATTAGCTCAAGTAGAGCTAAATCCAATAAACTCTCCTGAGACCCATCTTGAAAATCATGTTGAAACCGGGAAAGATGGGGAGAAGTCTTCTCATGTTGCTGAACCACCATTGGGTAAGGGATAACAATATTTGTGATTGTACTTTATTTGCAAGACAATCCATTCTTTTGTTATCCTTTAAGATTCAACTAAAATCTTTCAATTGATCATGTAGGGCCATCAACTGTAATGGATAGATCCGGAGATGAGGCTTCAGCCTCTGCCCCAACGGGAATTGAAAGTGAAGAAGCCCAAGTCAGAGGGGAAAGAGCAGGACGAGGCACTTCTTTAAGCATGTTAATTCCAGATTACATACCCCCTTCTGACGAAGATGTTGAATCAGATCCAGAGATGCTCAAAGCGTTCAGCTTTTCACGACGTAAGGCATGGAACAACATATGGAACATCATATCGGGGGTGCCTTTAGAAGAGCTACCATCAAAAATTTCCCGATTGTCATCCCAATTTGTTATAATGGGACTTGGTGGTTTTGGGTATGAAAAGATCCATGCTGCGGTGAAACAGATTATTTTCAGGAGGGAGCAAATGCAGACAAGTCGCGAAGATTTGACCAGAGTGAAATTGTCAGTCAACATAGGCGAATTTGAGGCTGCGATATCCCAGGCTGAAGCTGATTATGCTGTCAAGATGAAGGATCTGAAGCAAAAAATCAAAGAAAAGGTCGTCCATCAGGTGCAGCTCTAGCAACAGTTAGATGCTGTTACTGGGGAACTTGATCAGCTTAATAAATCATTGGATGAAACTCATATGAATGGCATGAAAGCCATTTCAGATGCTAAGAAGGCACTTCAGCAAGCTGAGAAGAGTGAAGCTGGTCAAGTGCACGAGCTTCAAGTAACTGTTGATAAGGCTCAGGATGCTATACATCAAATGAAGACTTATGTTGACAATCTTCTGTAATTCTTCAAAAAAGAGAATAGATTCCAATCTGTGGATGTCCTTCTAACTCTTGTGTATCAATGAAAAACACTTTTGTCTTCAATCATTTGTACTTGCATTCTTCCATTACCTACTTCAAATTTACTTAAGCCAATGGGCTTAGTAAGCATAGTTTGATTTTTACTAGGATTAATACAAATAACCCTACAAACTTTGAACCTTTTAACTGCTCAATATTACCTAAATCATACAAAAAATGTATATTTAGTGAGCTGGAACTTGACTTTTATTCAGAGTTCCTTTGTCTTTTGTGTGGGCAGTTTAAAGTCATGCAAGCCGGACATAAAGGGGCTAATGTTTAAGGTCGAAATAGCTTTGACCGAAAATGGATTAAAATGGATTCCATTCCTTGACAATTTATCTGAAAACATATTTACCATACTCAAGTATGAGGGAAAAAATGTAAACTATGGCTTAAGAATATTTGAATCTGAGGAATGATATGAAAAAGAGCTAAATAGCATTAGAAGAAGTAGTTTCCAAGAATGAAGTTACTATTATTTAACAAAACCCGTTAGGGGGTTGAAATATGCAGGGCCACCTATGGGCATTGGCTGCATAGTCAAATAAAATAGCATCTTTTGGCTGACAAGTCTGTTATGTGGACTGTTTATGCAAGGCCACCTATGGGCACGTGCTGCATAGTTAGGCAAAAGACCTCTCAGAAATTTACTTTCCTAGTGCTAAAAGCCAGTGAAAGTTTATGGAGATTCAAATTTTCTAAAGCATAGAGTTTGTTGTATGGAAAGAGCTACTTGAATATGGAGAAGATATTTCCAAATAAGAATATCGAAGAACTGGATGAATATCACTCCTACGAAGGTCTGACCCAAACGTAGGGAAGAAAAATAAACCATAGACTTGAATACTTTCAGACCATGAAAAAGGATATGGGACAAATACGTTAAGGATGGCTATTTTTGCGGATCCCTACATACTGTCGTTTAAGACAAATAAGGACAAAAGAGGCATTCTTCCCAAGATTGAAGTTACTATTATTTAACAAACCCGTTAGGGGGTTGAAAACATGCAGGGCCACCTATGGGCATTGGCTGCATGGTCAAATAAATAGCATCTCTTGGCTGACAAGTCTGTTATGTGGACTGTTTATGCAAGGCCACCTATGGGCACGTGCTGCATAGTCAGGCAAAAGAATTCTCAGAAGTTTGACATTTTTGTGACTATAAGTCATGAAAAGGGTTATGAAGATCTGAAAATATTTAAGGTTAGGATTATAACACATAATGATGGGTATTGTCCAATGTATATATAGATACATAGGTCAATGATAACCATAATCATGTTGTGGCTGGGTCCTGAATTGAAACTTGGACTTCACTACGTATCTCATAAGAATGAGAATCAAGCCATACGTAGATCTTGAAATGCAGTTTAACGTCGTGCAGGACGAAAGTATGAGTGATCTTAGTTTAGGGTCATAGAATTCGGACCATAATAATGAATACACAGTGTGTGTTTTCATGAGGACTTTTCAGCCAAGGGACTGAAAGTGAAATTTGGGGTTAGGCCCAAAAGAATTGGGACTGGATTCGAGGGACACTCGAATGTTCCTACGTATCCCATAAGGATGGGAATCAAGTCCACGTAGTTCTAGAACTACCCTTTGTACAAATTTGGTTCGTACATGTGAAGGGTGAAAGGGGACTTTAGTGCAATGATGTTTTAACCTGAGATAAAAAATTTAGGAATTACCATGTATGCACGTAGTTTTTTTGAAATGAAACATGATTGAAAAATCAATGTCAAAAATAGTTCTCTCTCAAGTGAGGAGATCAAAGAATATTGTAGTTTATTGTCGTACCGGACAAAAGTGTTGTATAGTTTAACGTCATATAACAAGGACGAAAGTGAATCAATGTAAAGATATTGATTCCAGGGGCGGTTTCACGAATCAACATCATATGAGATGGTGGCGAACCGATGTGAAGAGATTGTTTTTGGGCTTGAACCCTGGGAGGTTGCCTACATACCCAGCCTGGAGGGAAAGGATCAAAGTCCGTGTAGTTCAATTAAATAATGAATCAATGATTAAGTTATTCTTGGGGACAATGATCTAAAAAAAATTTGTTGGGACTTACACATGGTTAGTGGCCCAAAGGGAGTGTTATGGTTGATGTTTTCTCTAAGCTCACGTGAGTCATACTCGGTGTGAGAAACAAGAGGTAATAACAACCTTAACGATGCACAGTTTAATGTCATGTAGGACATATCAAGGACTTTCTGTACAGTTTAGCGTCATGTAGTTAGGACGATGGGGACAATACAGTTTAACGTCATATTGGACGAAAGGGGGATTGTGCAGTTTTAATGTCATGCTGGACTTTTGATGATTATATAGTTTAACGTCTTTCCGGATGTGAGGGACTTTTATACAGTTTAGCGTCATGTAGTTAGGACGTCACAGTTTAACGTCTTGCTGGACATATTTGCAAATAGTTTATGGTCATATTCATGGACCAGGGATGATGCATTTTAAAGTCATACGGGACCATTGCTGTATATTTTAATGTCATATAGAAAGGACGAACTGGTGCTGTACAGTTTAAAGTCATGTAGCTAGGACTAAGGTGAACCAATATGAGGATATCAGTTCTGGGGATTTTTTACAGTTTAATGTCATGCTGGACGATGAAAGTGCCACACAGTTTAATGTCATGTTGCTAGGACACAATATAGTTTAATGTCATCTCGGACAAAATATAGTTTAATGTCATCTCGGACATATACAGTTTAGTGTCATGTAGGACATATTAGTAACCAATGTGACAGTTTAACGTCATGTTGGACGATAAGGGAACTGACACAGTTTAACGTCATGTTGGACGATGAAAGTGCCACACAGTTTAATGTCATGTTGCTAGGACACAATATAGTTTAATGTCATCTCGGACAAAATATAGGAACTTCTATATAGTTTATTGTCATGTAGGACAAAATCAGGGACTATGCAGTTTAAAGTCTTGCAGTTAGGACTATTGGTGCTGCACAGTTTAGTGTCATGTTGCAGGTACATAAGTGCGAATAGTTTAAGGTCATATGCATGGACCGTACAGTTTATCGTCATGCTGGACGTATTATAGTTTAATGTCATCTCGGACAGTAGTGTGACACAGTTTAATGTCATGTTGGACGAAGTTGTAGTTTAAGGTCATACTGGACCATTGCTGTATGAACCAATTGTAAGAGTCTTGGTTCTGGGAACAATATTTTGTGTTTATACAAAATACTTCTTCAGAAATCTGGCATTAGTTGGAGTCGTGATGTGTTCTCCATCCATTGAGATTAAACAGAACCAAAGACTAACTCTTCGTCTGATAAAGACTCTGCCTGATTAGCCTGTTTAGGTTGTGCCGTTTGGTGGGACGGTGCCCGTGGCTTTGAAGTAGATGGCATGAAATCTTCCAGAGTCAAAGACAATTTAGGCTTTGATACATACTCATCTTCTCCTGATTCCTCTTTCTTCTTTGAATTGCGCTGTACTTTTGAGGATTTGTCCTATGATGGAGGCTTTACTGCAGCTTTTGTAGGAGACACAATTGGCTTCTTCAATTGTGTTCGCAAAATGGAATGGGTCCGATTGATTGTCTTTCTGACCATCCAATCATCATATTTTTTCGCAGTTTTGCTTTTGACTTCCTACCACTCGCCTCCTTCCTCTGGATCTGTAGCGGTAATACACGCTACATGAGCTGAAGAACCCTTCAATTTGACTTGTCCCAAGTCGACCATCTTTTGTAGGAGGTCTTTAAAGACAAAACACTCCTGGATGGGATGTCCCAACATTTGATGAAAGGGACAATAATTGGGACGGTCTTCATCTCCTTCCTTGTTTGGTCTCTTCGGCACTGGTAATTGGACCAAATTATTTTCCAGAGCTGAAATGAAGTAACCAGGAACTTGCTCACTTCGGAAAGAGTATGTTTTACACTTCATATCCTCAAATTGTTTTCGTCATTGATCTTTTTGATCTTTTGGATGAAACAGCCTTTGTTGTTGGTGTTCAGGAGGTGGAGCCCTTCGAGAAGATGAAGGTTTTGAAGTAGAAATAGGTACAGGTGCCTGTTTAAGCATAACTGTAGCAGTTTCTGCTTTACCCATTCTTCTTCCTGGAGCTGATGGAATTACACGAGATTTAACCTTAGCCTGCATAAGGGAATCTTCAATCTGTTGAGCGATTGAAGTAAGGTCTCGAAACCCTCCTATGTATTTCACAGGGATCAATGGCGTGCGTAATTCGTCACGCAAATTTGCCACACAGATTGGCAACAATTCCTCCTGAGGGAGTGATAAACTCAAGGAATACGTTAATCCCTTCCAACGAGCAATGAAATCCGAGACTCTTTCATTCTCCCTTTGCTTGCAGTTTGTAAGATCGAAAACTCTCGTTTTTGGAAAAGTAGAGCTAAACTGAAGAAGGAATTTTTGACGAAGATCCTCCCATCCGATGACTGACCGGGATTGCAAGCTTGTATACCAGACAAAAGCTGGTCCTTGCAAGGTTCGCACGAAGCATCTGAGTTTCACTGCTTCTTGTTGCTCTGGAGTTCCCATCATAGGATCACAACAAGACACGTAATGCGTCAAATGTTGTTCAGGGTCGCCTGATCCATTGAAAGTAGGTAAAATAGGGTTTCCAAAACTGGATGGAGGAGAAATTGAATCTACCCATTCAGGGTAAACTTTCTTTTCAGGTTGAACTTGCGCCCGTTTCCCATCCATAGTTTCTAACCGAGCTGTTAATGACTCAATAGTAGTTATTAACTTTTGAGAAACATCAGGTTGAACTTGGTTTTGGGTAGGTGCAATGAATGGAGCTTGGACAGCCGTGGAGGTTGGTGCTGCAACTAATGGTAGTGCTGCCAACCGTTGTTGGGTTTGACCCGTAGGATTAGACCTCTGTGGGTGTACTGATAAAGGAGGATATTCCTGATCCATCTCAGTAGTTACAACAAATTCCTTCGGCTGTCGGACTTCATCATTCTTAAGAAGAAGACTATTCTGAAGTAGTTTTGCATTCAACCTTCTTAATTCTTTCATTTCTTCCTCTTGTTGTGAAAACCCTTGCTCTAATGAGAGCGATTGACCTCCTTCAGAGGAAGGGTGAGAAGTAACCTGATTCTTTCCTTTCCCCTTATTGGATCCTTTTCAGAGAGGGGTAAGTGGGTTACTTGAAGGAATACCCAGATTTTGGGTAAGCCTTTGATTACGTGTGCGCACACCTTCTTCATTTAGGTCTGTGTGCGCAACTTCTTGAGCATGAACCTCTTCGTCTGATCCCTCTGATTGAGCCTCATCTGGTGAATCAGCAGCAACGGCAGTGATGACATTAATGGATGCATATTGCATGGAATCCTTTCTATCAGCATTTCTGTGATATTGTCTCCTTCTATGTCCATGATAAGACATGGCATTCCGTTGACTTTATCCCTCAGGAATTTCTTGGAGAACCGTCACTTGGAGAGAATCTCCTGACATCATGGCTCTTCGTTCCTCTTGAGGCTTATTCCCTAATCGAAAGAATACTGACTTTCTCTGAGGGAGGGATTGATGATTTGAAAAAGTCCCCAGTCCGGTGGACTGGGGGTGTTCCTGTTGCTTCCGCTCAACTCCTCGAATCCCATTTGTTGATTCTGAGGGTTGGGTTAGAGAAGTCCCCAGTCTGGCAAGCTGGGGTGTCTCTTGACATGCTATGTCTGAGATCTTTTTAAAATCTCTCTTGATCTTGCGAATCTTAGTTCGGAAATTAGCTGGATGCATTAACCTGTATCCACTTTTATCACCTGGTTCAACAGACCGTTGGATGATTTCCGAAACTTCTGTCATTTGATGACGTGTTTGCTCCAGACGAGAGGCTTGTGAAATATTCTCGCCTGCTTGATGTAAGAGCAATTCAACAACCTGTTCTCTATAAACTTGATTTTGAGAGGAACTAGTTGAAGCTTGATCTCGAGCAAGATTTTGATTATGAACAAAGCCCATTGACTGTGGCCGGCCATGGGCAATAACATTGCATGAGACCATTTTCGGCGGGCTTTGCTGACCGGAAAGCACTGTGAAATGTAGTGCTCCGTGAACACCCCATCCTCTGATATGAACATTAGATGGAGCATTGGAAATTAACTGACGCAATCTTCTTAGTGCGCCAAGGCATGAACGTTGAAGGGTTCTCTGTTGCTTTTCAGCCTTCGGATACCGAGAGACTGATAGAGATGCCAAATCAATCTGGCGTTGTAACCCTTCTATTATCTTAAGATGATTTTCATATTCATCGTAAGATAATTCCTTCTTCTTTAATTGACAAAGAGTTTTCCATATGTTGAGATGAATATCATGGATTCCATCATCCGTCAACATCTTTGGAATGTCATACTGTGAATCAGCCAAAGGCCAAAACATGACTGGTACTTCACCTTTTGCCAGTTTTTTCCTCATGTTCAGCATTTCCTCTTTATCATTAAATGAAGATTCTTCTACCTGTTTGGACCAGAGTTGGTGTTTCCTTGTTGCTTCATCGGATTCAACAAGATTGGTAGAGAAATCACTATTCATGCTAGAAGATGAATGACCCAGGGAAGGTTCGGAGAATAACCTGAACCCCAGGCTATCTTCTGATGGAGAAAGAGTTTCACCTGCCGATAGTAAAGCATCATACATGACTGGGTTTACGTTTGCAAGTGCCTCGAGATAGGAGGGCTTTCTCGTCACTACATTGCCTTCTGAAGAATTTTCGAGACAACGTGAATCACTACTGCGGAGAGGACTTTCGCAGCGAAGTTCATCACCATGAGGAGGACCATCATGATGGGTTACAGAAAAAGATGAAATCTCTTGCTCCTTGGCCTTCTGACCACACAGAGGGTTCCTGTGGTTCTCATCTGAAGAAGAAACTTCAAGTTTGACCGAATTTTCATTAAGCAAGTCTTCATGAGGAAGTGTCTGATGAAGACCTTCGGGATTAATGTTCCTGTTATTGGGAACTGAGGGAGTAGAATCTTGAATTCTGACAGATAAATGTCTGAGGGCTTCAAGAACTCCAGCATCGAGCAAGGCCTTATTGCAGATTGGCCTTTGATCTCCTGACTGTGCTGGGCGGATCTTTTTCTTAGATGCCTTCTTACTCGCTTTAGAAACCACTTGATGACGAAAGTGATTGCTCTGAGCAGGTGTATGTGCCTAATCAGGAAAGATGGTCAGGTTAGGCTGACGATCATCGCTCAAATCAGGTGTATGTGCCTGACTTGGTTGTCCATATGATATGGGGGAGTAGGCCCCACAACCCTCTTGGACTGGAACAGATGTGTGTGTCTGTTCCGGAGTGAATTTTTGATGTGTCACTCCACTGCTAGGGATAGATTTATGTGTCTGTCCCTGAGATGATGCTGAAGCTGTTATGATATCCTGGCAAGCATCCAGAATATGAGCAGGAATTTGCTTCTTCTCTTTCACCATTGACAAAATATGTTTGGTGACTTCAGCTGCTGGAACAGGGATATACGTCCATTCCGGGCTTGGAGTAGGTGTATGTGCCTGCTCCTGTCCTCCTTTTCCTTTCAGTGAATCCTGACAGTACTCAAGTGTGGAGGCAGAGAGTTTAGTCTGCCTCCTGTTTGTCGTCGGGGCTTTCCGACTGACTTCTCCGTGCGCTACCAAGCGAGACTGTTGGTAGGCTTGATTAGTATTAGCAGGTGTATGTACCTGCTGATTACACTTCGTCAAACGCGGTTGACGAGATCCATCATATGTAGTCAGACGAGCCTGCTGACTAACTGCTGATGTATAAGCAGGTGTATGTTCCTGCCTATGGTACTCCGCCGAAATTGCCTAGCGGGATCGGCTTGATGCTGCCAGACGAGTCTGCTGGACAGCGGGATTAAAAGGAACAGGTGTGTATGCCTGCTCGTTATTTGCCACCAAGTTAGGTTGGTGGACTTCTCCGGAGATGGCAGGGAGGACAACCTGCCTATTGTTAACCGGATTCCGTCTCTGGCGGTTCATCTTGCCTGCTCGGGTTCGAGGAACCTGAGCTGAATTCCTGGAGTCGGTACCCTCATCATGTTGAGGGCGCACTACCGCACGAGTCTGGCGGCGATTGTTGATGGGAGCCCTTGAGAAGGACTCCTGTCTTTTTGAATTAAGGTCTTGCGGGACCTGCTCATTCACTTCCTCGGAGTAAGGGAGTGAATGGAAATTGCGTTCCGGGGATAACGACCCGAAACGGTTGGAGACAGTAGTCAGCACCGTCTGCTTCTTGATTGCTGGTCGCCGTTGTCCGGACAACCAGGTAGAATTGTTAACTTGGAGGGCTTGACGAGCGGCCTCTAGAGTTGGGATAGTACCGTTGCGATGGTACTCCTTAACCAGTGCATTAGAAACACAGCGTTGAAGACGGTGAGTTGGTGATGTCATCCTCAGAGCGGATGACGTTCCAGCAGGAGTAGCAGCATTGGTTTTCACAGCAGCAGACCTCACAGTAGAGGTGTTCATAGCAGCAGTATTCACAGGGGTGAATTTAAGAAAAGCCATTTTTGCAGAAGATCTTGAAAAAAGAGTGCCTGTTCCATGTAACAGACATAATCAAGATGAATCCGGCCACTGCATCTTTTGGATGAGCACATGTCAATGATTGCCTTGTTGGCCCAAAGGGCCTAACAGATAAGAAGAACATCACTTTAACTTGGTTAAGGATTCACGTCGGGTTCACCATTTTTGTTTCGCGTGGAATCCGGGGATGACCTCCTGGATGGGAGATTCAAACGTTCCGATCGGTTTCTAACGGGTTTGTTCGTAGAACTGGAAACATCCAATGATTCCACATCCGTTTGGACCTACTTTCCAAAGGCAGGCGCTCATTAGCTTGTGGGCTAATGAGGCTTAGGAATTTGCATTGGTCGAGTGGATGGGAGGTCGGACTCATCACACCTTTTTGAGGGGAATTATTGTCTACTCCGGGACTCTCTTTATAGATTTAAGTTAAGTTCTTGAATCCTTATTACATTACCAAGTATAAAATGAGCTTTCCTTTAGTTTTAACAATCAATGATTAAATATGTAAGAAATTTAGAGAATCTTTTATATGTATTCGAGGTTCTTCATCAATATAGAATCATCTATATTTGTTTAGAGATTCTTGGTCAATGGTATCCTTCAAAACATTTATATAAAAGTCTCTTGGTCATTTTGATGACCAAGCTGGTTTTAAAGCCACTCAGTGGGGCACTTGAAGTTTATCGTCATTCAGAAGGACAGAGATTATTTCAATGTTGGGATCGAACCCATAAATGGGCTACCTACATATCCTTTGTTTTGAAAAAGGAATCAGAACCCACGTAGTTCGAGGAATGGGATATGATGTTTATGATTGATGGCTCAAAGATGAATGTCATAATTACTTTTACGCTCTAAGCTCACGTGAGTCATGCTCGGTGTGAGAAACAAGAGGTATTGGAAAAATTTAGACAATTGTGCCAAAAAAGATGCAATCATAAGAATTTGTTTTGGGGCTTATGTATAGATGACTGCCCAGATAAGCGAAGGTTTAGGATTTACTTTTAGGGAGAAAATCCATGAACAGGGTCCACAAAGTTATATGTGCTTCATGGAGATTTGAATACTCTAATCTTGGGGCTTACTTCTAAGGAGGATGCCCAAGTTGGGAGGGGACTTATGATTGGGTTTTATTCCTGAAAAGGAAACCCAAATCAAAGGTAATTTATGACTTGTTAAGAGAAGTTTAAGGGGACTTGGGGCTTATTCCTGAAAAGGAAGCCCAAGGTTATGACTGAGTCTTATTCCTGAAACGGAGACCCAGGTTAAGGGACTTGATTGGGGCTTATTCTTAAAAAAGATGCCCAAGATTTATGACTAGGACTAATTCCTGATAAGGAATCCTAGGTTAGGGGACTTGGGGCTTACTCCTAAAAAGGAAGCCCAAGGTTATGACTGAGTCTTATTCCTGAAAAAGGAGACCCAGGTTAGGGATTAAGGTTTGGGGCTTACTCCTGAGGAGGATGCCCAAGATTAAAGGACTTCATTGGGGCTTATTCTTAAGAAAGATGCCCAGATCAAAGGTTTTATAACTGGAGATTATTCCTGAAAAGGAGACCCAGGTTAAGATTCTCTCATCTTAAAGGATGAGGTTGAATGAATGAACTCTCAATATTTGGTGACATAAAGATGTTTAAATCACTAGGTTTTGAGAGATATTTCACAGAATTCCTTTCAGATAAGGATGTCAAATCAAGAAATTATGCCATAAATGGCTTTGAAGAGTATCTTGAAGACTGAATCTTGAATAGGAAGGGTGAAATGGCTTAAGAGGGGTAAAAATGGGCAAGATGGGCACCCAAAAAGATAGGGGCGCGCAAGTCTTGAAAGGCGCGCAAGTCCTGCGGCGGCGCGCAAGTATTGACCGTGCAAGTATACTTGCACGACACATGGTGTACTTGCGCGATTTTCAATCAGAATTGAAATACATGAGCGACTCTTGATAAAACCCTTTAGAATCCCCTTGAGGTTCTTCCAGAAAAGGGACGCGCAAGTTATATTGAAGGAATTAAGTCGGCGCGCAAGTGTTTGATAAGTTTCAACACTTAGGCCTTCCTTCTTCTCTTTAGATCTTCCGTTCTAGGTAAGAAATTACCTTATAAGTGTTCCGGAAGCTTTGAGAAGAGACTTGGGCATCGGGAGCTTCAATCCGAGTTTCTAAAAAAAGATCCTCTCGAATGGGGGGCCCACAGGGTCTATTTATATGCAAAAGAAGACCCCGGGCGGTTACTGGGCGGTTACCAGGTGGTTACCACATATGTCGCGCAAGTCCCTTGCACGAACATGAGGAGTCGCGCAAGTATTGAGGCGGCGCGCAAGTGTACTTGCGCGACCAAGAGGGAACTTGCGCGATATATGGGCAATGTTCTCCTTTTTCATCCCTTTGTCGATTTTTGATGTTTCTTCAAAGGATTAATCACTTTGAGCTCAGATATTCCCTTTTCCGATCTTTAGATTCTGTGACGAAAGGAGCGTCAACACTCTTTTAACCCAAAGAGGAGGGTATCCAACAACCCTTGATAAGAGGTCCCTTGATTTATACATTCAATAATGTCTATCTTACCCAAACCCAGGTAAGCCCTCAATCCAAAGATTAGTATCTGTCTTTCTATCCCCGAAAAGCCTCGATTTGTAAGGAAATCGGCACCTCTAACTTCACAACCCGAAGTCTTTGATATCAAGGAAATATAACCTCTTCACTAAGCAAGTCTGCATGAAGAAAAGTTTGAATGAGATGTTCAAAACATTCTGCACTAAGCCTGAGAGTTTATAAGAGTCTCTCTCTCTAGAAATCACTTCACCAGCACTTTGTCAAAGTCTCAAGAAGTTCTGTTTTGAGCTCTTTCAAATGAGCTCCTACTTATAGGCATGGCTCCAACGGTTGGCTCCCTCCTCCAATGGTTATATTCTTCCTTGAGTTTCAGAGGGACCTGTACACATGTCACTCAAACAACAATTAGTGAGTAAATGAATTCACTACATAGTTTTAGATTAATATGAGTGTAAGTATAACAAAAATTTGATATTCGGAATGAAGGTAAATAATAGTTCAGAATCTAAGTAAAAAATTGATTTCAGTGTCTATAGTACAAAGACATTTAGATTTTGTTTTAAAGAAATTTGGAAGATGAATTCTTTAGAATTCCGGAGTCTAAATTTCAAGGAAATTTGTAGTCTATATTCAAAAAGATTCGTAACCTGAACATACAGGGTTCAGAGTTGGAGTTCATGATAATTCGGAGTCATAACTCATATGATTTCAGAGTCTTTATTCAGGTAACTCAACGTTAGAACTTGGAAAAGTTCATAACCAGAATTTGTAATTGGAATTCTGAGTCATAACATAGAAGAGTTTGTATCTGGAATTTTTAATCATAATTATTATTCAAACATTACATAATTTTGTAATCAGAATTCGGAGTATAACTTCATGAATGTTAGTATCAAGAATTCAGAGTTGAACTACATGAGAGTACATATCCAGAATTCCGAGTTGAACTACATGGATGATTGTATCTAGAATTATGAGTTGAACTACATGAGAGTTCATATCCAGAATTCAAAGTTGAACTTTATAATAGTTCGTATCCAGAATTTGGAGTTTTAAACAGAATGCCTCATATATAAGTATTATATGATTCTGGGATTTTGGACTCAATCTGAGTTTTACACTGAGAAAATTTATGAAAAAAACAATGAAATCTAGGTATGGGTAAATTTCCTTGGCGAAGGGAATTTTTCTTATAGAGGTAAAAGATGGGTAGAATGAATTTTTCCTTAAGAAAAGGTGTTTTTGATTTACAAAACAAGAGAAATGGTAATGTCATAAGGAATTCTTTAATGACTTAACAATCTCCCCATTGAATGAAGGAATGGAAAAAGTCACAAGGAGAACAATATTGAATAAACATATCATTCTACATACCTTGTGGGGTACCTTATAATATAGATATTCAGTTCTCATAAAATTATCATTGAATTCATTCCATAACCTCCATTTAAAATCCTTCAATTTCTTTCTCAAATTTTTCAATGTCTACTTTTGTGTTATAAGATCAGCAATGGTAAAGAAAAACTACATCTGTAGAGGGAGATTCATTTTTAAAATATTTGAAATTTTATAACATAAGGAAATTAAATTTTACAATAATTTATTAAAAATACCTTTATATATGAATAAAATAATTAATTTTTTAAAGATTGAGGCACATGCCTCCAATTAGCATAGGTAATCCGAATGGGAACTTGCTCCTCCACCAGCATTCTTAGAATCTGGCCAAATAATCCTATGGAATCATCCTTAAGGACCCCATGATATTCAAATGGGACACCTATCTTCAATCCTTTCAGCTTTCAATCATCTAAAGTATTCATATTTCTTTCCATAGAAACTCCAATTTCATCTTTTATGAAAAAATATTTAGTAGTATAAAAATGTACAATAACATTATTCACATTAAAATTTTCACTTATAATTATCAACCAATAATATTCTTATAATGAAATAGGAGTGATGAAATACTCCCTCATAGTTGAAGATACTAAATGGGGAGGTTCTTTTTCAAATGTTGTTGGGATATTGATGAAGGGTGTGCTAAATGATGACAGAATAGAGGGTGTGAGAGATTGTATAGGGGAAGAAAGAGGTTGTCTCAGATTATATAGGGAGTGAGGCTGATAGTTCATCATATATTGGTGTGGTCTAAGTAATTTCTACTGAGAGTTTCATGGGATTAGTAAAAAAATATCATCTTGGAACTCCTATCATTTAGTAAAAAAATATTAACGTGAGTACATATATTTCCTAAAATTCATGAAAAAAATAGAAATCATAACATATAAATAGTACAATTAAAAAATAAACATAGATTTGATAATTAAAGATTTTTCATAAAAAAAGTAATGTAAGATTTATTATAAAGTTCATAAAAATATGGATTTATTTATCTTTAATCAAAACAACAAACTTATTGAAATAATATAATTATTTTTTGCAACATATAAAACCCATATTAATTTTATGTTTTATCAATTTGATATAAAATTTTATAATCTAAAATAAAAAAACTACTCATTTAAACATGATTCATAATAAAATATATATTTTTATCTCATGAAGTACAAGTAGTTCACCATCTTTATACAGTTCAATAAAAACCTATTGAAATCTTAAAACAATACAACACTTTTGATTTCCCCAATAAAAGAACTTATCAAATTTAACAAAACCCACATTATATTTATTCAATAAGTCACTTAAATGAATTAATAGAATTCAATAACATTCTAAACTCTGACTAACCAGTTCACATTAACATTATCTTAAGAAAATCATGAAATTTTAATCGAAATAGAAAAAATGAAAAAGGTCCTAAAAAGAAAATATTGAGCTAAAAAATTTAAAATATGGATACTCACATATCATCAAAACAATTTGATATATAATTTTATATACATATTTTTAATATAAGGAAATTAATAAGCTTTTATCACTATTCTAAAAAAATAATGAAAAATATTAACAGTAATGTAAAACTATAAACACGAGACATACTATTCTATTATATCTCATTTTCATGTCACTATTTTAATTTATCACACCTACCATGAGTCATAATTTAATCCAAAAAACATGTTGAAATTAAATATTCAACTCATATCATAATTCTAATAGAATATATCAAAATTAAATATTATGAAATATAAATTCAAAACAACTATACTTTGATGTTTTAAAATCATACAGAGTTCCAATTTTAGATAAAAAAAAATTTAAAAAAATTACATAACCGGTTAAACATATTCAATTAATATTTAAAAGGAAACATTTAAAAAACAACACAAATAATATCACATTAACAATTTTAATACAAAAACATTTCCAAATTACTATCTCTAAATTGCCCAAAAAATTATAAAATTATAAGTAAATTTGATTATTAATGGAGGAGTATCAAAGAGAATGGTAAGGGATTCTTATTAGAAATCAACATTTTTGAAATATTTTGTTAAAATCTCATATAAACAGCATATTGATATATTTAAATTTTTATAATTACATGTAATTATTATCCATTGGTTCTCTTATTATTGAGAAATTATGAATTCCCTCTCATCTAGCCCTTTTCATAAGACAATACTTTTTCATGTAATATTATTCAAAACCAAATTATTTTCATTTTGATTTTCCTATTTCCCATTATAAAATTTAAGAGATAATTAAAAGTAAATATAATAAAATTGTTGAATTATAATAAAATATACTCATTAAATTAAATTCATGTTAGTTTCCCCTTCTTAATACACATAAGAAAACATCATTCTCCTTGCAGGTTTTACAATACCTAAGTGAGTGATGATGTTTAATTTTCAAATAAACCATTTATTGATTTTCTTAAAAATTGATTTTATTATTGAATATAATATTTATAATCAATAAATATCATATTTATAATTATGTAATGAAAATAAATTCCTTATAATTATGATATTAAAAGTAAGTGATCAATATCATTTTAGTCATTTAAAATAATCTTTGAAGAATCACATTTTGATTTGCGACCCCATTGGAGAATATGTTAAACTATTGAACACTATTAACTATTGAATTAAATGAAAACATTAAATTGAAACTTTTTGAAATTATAGAACTATTTCATATTAACCATCAATTATTATCATTACATAAAAATATATTTTGAATCATGAATTGAAAAAAATCAAATTGACTGATGCAAACCAAATTAGAAAAATAAATAAATAGTAAAATTGTAATACATGAAATAAAATTAATAATCATGATGATATAAAAATTAATAAGGTTATGAATTTATTATTTAATTAACATAATTAAGTTACCTAAAACTCACTTCTTTTGAAAATGATGATGACATTCCACCGCAAAAGAACCATTGAAACCCTAAGAATTAAGAGGAACCTAAAAATCCCAAAAAACTAATTTATTTCGATCAGAAATTGAATAACAAGATAAAAACATACCTTAAACAGGTTGATTTTTCTTCAATAAAATTTACTATAACATGTCTCAAATCACTCATCACAGACCCAAAGAACCAAAAATCCAAAAAATAAATCACTCAAATTGATTACGCATCAACAATGGGTTGCAATGAACCAAAAATGGGAGGAGGATAGTGGGAGGAGGGGTTGGTGGAATTTGGGGGAATTGGAGAGGGGGAATAGGTGGGATGTGGGGAGGGGGAAAGGGGGAGGAACCGAGGAGGGATGAGGGGTGGGGAGCGGGGAGTGTTCATGGGATCAAAGATCATTAGAGATGCAAAATGGGGAACCATAGTGGGGGGATGGGGTGGCTTTGAGTTGGAATGGGGGGAGGTAATGAGGGTAGTTAGAGGAGAGGATGGTGGGGCTAGGGCTTGGGCTTGGGTAGAGGGGGGATATAGGATGAGGGAGGAAGTTTTTTTAATTAAAAATATATAGTGGGGGTTCTTAAAAAATCACTGCTAAATATATGAAAATAACATAGAGGTATTTTTCAAAACTGTTTTTAGTAAACTACAACTATTATTCTTTTTTTATTGTGAGTTATTTGAGGAATAAAGGGACTATCATCAGCATTTATCTGTGCTTATAAAATACAATTCTATGTTTTTTAAGAGTTATACTTACTTGTTTGAGAGATTCAATCATATTTGCCTTTAGTATTTTTAAAACATAAATATTTGAGATAAATAAATCACATTGATTGGCCTATACCTAATTATCACAATACCTAATATCTTCTTAGCTTCAACTAAGTATTTAATTTCAAAAATTCATTTAAATTTTTGTTTAAAAGCAGAAATGAGATTCATATTTTTATAAATGATAATCATGTCATCAACATATAGCAGCTGATAAATCATGTAGTTTTTGATTGATTTAAAATAAACACATGCATCATTTCGAAATGTAATGAAATTCTTATCAAGAATTAATGAATAAAATTTCATTTAACACATACTAGAGTCTTGTATCATCCAAGAAATGATTTTTTAAAATGAATACTTCTTTAAATTTCAATTTATTAGGATAATCATCATGAGGATTCATATAAATTTTTTCACTCTAATCTACATATAAAAAAAGTATTTTTAACTTATAATTGATCAATATGAATATCATTATAGGAGGAAAAGGCTATTAAGAGCGTGATGTAATAATTCTTTACAATAGGGGAAAATATCTTATAGTAAGTAATTCCATCTCTTTAGAAGAATCCATTAGAAATGAACTTATCATTATAATAGATTATATTTCCCTTAGTGTTTTTTTATTTTCTTTTAAGGATCCACTTGGAATCAATTATTTTAGCATTATTTGGTTTGTTTAAAGTAGTCTATGTATTTCACTTTTTTAAAGACTGTATTTATTCATCCATGGAAAAGTCCCACTGCTTTGATTATTTTTCATTTATAGGTTGCCTATAGGTTTTAGGATGACCATCTATAAAATATTTGGCTACATGAAAAGAACAAGATTCCACCTCATATTGACTAAACCTAGCATGAGGTCTTGGAACTCTTCTTTCACTATATCGGGTCAGTTGGTAGTCTTTATTGAGGTTTGTAGGTTCTGATTCAGAATCTAAATGAAAAGAATAAGAGGTATCTACCTATATATATGGTTGTTCATTAGGTAGAGAATGTTGAACAGGAGCCACAAACTATACTAGTAGCTCAGTTTCATCATCATGTTGAAGGGTTGGATCACTGCTACCTAATGTGGATGTATTATTCATAGGATAGTAAGACTCATGAAAGAAAAAAACTCTACATATAATGCACTTTTGGTATACAGGTTTATCCATTTAGTGTTTATATCCCTTAACACCATCAGGATACCCAATAAAGATGCACTTTAGAGATATTAGTTCTAACTTGTATGTCTTAACATGAGCTAGCATGTACAATCAAGGACACATGATTTAGTATAGGAAGGGGGATTACCATTACATAATTCTTTGGGTGTTTTAAACTAATTAGAAGAAAATACACACATATTTATTAGGTTAAAATAGTATTATAAGCCTCTAGGTAATATTATTTGGGGATTCCTAATCATGAAATCATATGTAGGACACTTTCTAGGTTGGTACTATTCATTATTTCTAGTAATCCATTTTATTTAGTATTTTCCCTATTGGTGCAATATCTTTTGACAATATAAAAATTACAAAATTATATGAAGGCATTGGATTGTTATTCAAGCCCGTTATTTATTCTTAGAGTTTAAACATTAATTCCAATTTGGTTTTCAAAAAAAAAATTCTATGTTTGAAATATTTGGAAAACATCAAATTTGATTTTAAGATTTTAAATCCACACATTCTTGGACAATTCATTTATGAAACTAAATATGTAGGAACTAACACCATGGGAGGATATCCTAGATGGACCCAACAGATAAAAGTAGACATATTTGAAGGAGATGGTGGGTTAGAAACATGACCTACCAAAACAAATCCTATTCGCCTCTCTCATCACATATTCTTCAAAAAAAATGGATGATTTCTTAGTGTGATCTCAATCAATATCTCTTTTCTTGTTAAGTTACATATGGCCTTTGGAGATTAAAAGACCAAATCTTCTATGTCAAAGAATATTATTATAAATAATGGGTGAATTGACACTACCCAACTACAATGAATTGGTCTTTCCTTTCAAGACATACATCCCATTGATTAAATATCCCTTAAGAATGCTTCTAAATCCTTTTAATTTTTTAGGGAAACCAGTTTTAGACCGAATGGTAAAAAAAATACGTCCTAGAATCCTAAATAAATTAGGTTTCATTAAAGATTAGGAACCCACCTAACATCATATAAAGTAATTATAGTGTAGTTATTAAGTTATAACAAAATAGAACCTCTGCCATAAACGATACACATCATATTATTAACTAAGAGGACATCTCCCTCTACCATCTTGAACAGTTCTAAAAAAGGATTATCTAAAAGGACACATATGAAAAGGGAAACTAGAATCAAGGAATCACTCCTGATTGAGTGCATTGGTGGACATATTAATGATCTCAAAAGATTGATAACTAGATTATACAATATGTTATTGATCATTTGATTGTTTATAATCTCTCCCATGATTGATTTTACTTCATTCGGGTTTAATTTGATTTTGTTTTACAAAATGATAATAGGTTACATTTATATTCCTTTAACTAGACCTAGTGTTTGGTTCATTATTTATTTTTCTCATATAATTATTATGATGTTTCTTCTTAGTTATATTTTGTGTTTTTCCACTACAGAATAAGTTCTTGACCACACCTTTGATTCTAGGTTTATAATGTTGTTCCTTTGAATAAAGGTTTTATTTAACTACTTATATGGTTAAACATTCTCATCCACACATCATGGTATCAAAAAATGTGTTTTATACATTTTATAAAGATATTAAGAGGATCATTTATTGATCCTCAACATCAAAAAAAACATTAAAGTTGGATAAACCTAACATGAATTTATTGAACTCCTCTAGATGGGAATTAATTGAACTTCCAGGTTTTATTTTAAATGTAAATATGCTGTGCATTTTTTAAAGCATGCCTACTAAATAAGAATTCATATAAATATTATTGATTGTGTGCCAAATTCTCGCAACAGTTGAATCATAATATACTAATATAAGCATTTTATCACATAAGGAATGAAAAATGTAGTTATTTCCTTTAACTAATCCATTAAGGAAACATAAATGTATTCTATTGAATGATATCCAGTTTTATTTATAGTAATAAGATGTTTCTTTGGTTCACAAAGGATATCAATTTGGATCTGTTGTACAAGTAGTGCTCTCATATAAATTCACCCAAAATTAAAGTCATAATCACTATTAAATTTCTTAAATTCATATATTTTTGTTGAAATGTTTACCCAAAGAGTAAATGATTAGTTATTGCGAACACCATTAAGTGTAGGTCCCCAAAAACCACCAATATATTGGCTATACAATGTTTTAAACAAATGGACACAAAATTTAGATAAATGTAGAAGGGATAGTGACTTTAAATAATTGTAATAAAAAAGAATGTGGAAATATTAGAGTGAGATCATATTGCAGAAATAAATCTAAAAAACATAATTGTATATAAAGAAAGAAGGAAACAACAATCGAATTTGAAGGTATATAAAATAATGGCATGGACCCTCGTGGTCCATTACTTTTCAAAATTTATGGTGACTGGGGAATCATTGGGTCCATCAGTGACTCATTAAAGAGTTTTCCAAAAACTCAGTGCCACTAAATGGTTCAACATAAATGGTGGCACCATCACTGTCACCCACCTAAACAGTGGCACAACATACAGTGTCTCAAAGAATAGGTGGAATCATTATGTAGGAACCATTACAGTGTCTCACCGAATGGTGTCCCACCCTTTTTCTTTTTCCACATTTCTTGAGTTTTTCTTGTTCCTCCTCGGAAACATATCTTTTGATGTAAAATTGTTTTAATACGCTTTTCAAAGCCATATAATTCCAGTAGTAGATGTTTTGAGCCCCCATGAGTCAAGCGACCATTTAGATACCAAAACATGTGGTCTTTTTCCTTAGTGTCACACCCTTCCTCGTGCTTTCTATATTCACCTATATTATTTTATTTTCTCAGTCTAAAAGATATTTATTCACTCCCAAGTGCTATATACATCATCTCTGAGGTTACTTATTAAATAAAAATTAATATCAACATGTGAAACCACCCAACCATGTGGTAAATCCATGATTAGACTTCATGTACTTCGAAATTGTCTCTTTGGTTTTAGGATCTGGACAATTCTTAAGCTGAGACCCTTTGTTCCTTTTTCCTTTCCATTCTCTAAGTATGCCTATGACATAATCCAGAGGCGAATGGTTCACCCTTGCTGGAGCTCTTCCTGCTCATCCTTAAAGACCAAGAATTTTACTTTCCTGTAAGTCAAGCATCCTTAGTTATTGACTCGAGGATAAAACGTTGATCCTTGATCATCCAAATTGGGTTTTCCTTCATCCCTCTTTACAGTGTATCATGCGGGGTGGGTCTGACTATTTTTTCCTTGGGGTGTAGATGAAACCATACCTTAATGAAGATAATAAATGGACTTTTAAAGAATGAAGGGGTTTGAATGATGATGATGTTTCGGTATTGTTTTGTCTCTATTTTTATGTTGTGAATTGTATGGTCTTATGCCAAAAAAATTAGTGGTTGTTGGTGGTCCTTTCTTGTGCACTAATGAACGTCGATTTTAAGGATAATCTCTTTATTGAATGGAAGTAGCATGGAAACTAGATAATCATGTAAATTTGGTTGATAAAATTGATTCCAAAATAATAATAATCCTTGTGTGATCAACCTGGTTAAAAAAATAGAAATAAGGACCTTAATGAATGGTGTGAAAAAATCTGAAAACTTCCTTACTTTCTTCTGGTAATATGTGAGGTTTATCTAGTTTATGATTGTGGGTGAAGTGGATGGTTATAGGATCTCCTATTATTCAGTTGTTGGTTTGGGGATATGTGATGGTATGTTTGGGCTTGTTTTGGTTCCACTACCTTGATGTTTCTCTTAGATCCCTTTTGTAGTTGTGACTTTACAAGAGAAAAGATTGTGAATGCTTAAATTTTTGCATGGATATTTTCTTATTCAGTCCAGTGTTGTTTCGACTTGTGGTTGTGCATGTTATTTTCCTGGTAGTGGAGAACTATTTTCAATGGAATCACTTTAACATGGTAATAAGAATGGTTATAATGTGGGATTTGTTTTCTAGAACTGGGTTGTGCTCTGGTTGTGGCTGTTGTGTGTGTGTGCATGTAGGGATAATAACGAGATTAGTTTTTTATGGGCTGGTGGTCTGTTTCAGAACCCTTAGGTTGGGATAACTCTTTGATTACCTATATGTATAATTACTAGTTCGTGATTTTCTTTTACACACCCCACTAATGTTGAGCACTTCTTTCTGAACACCCCCATTTCATGGGGAAGGTGTTTTTTCCAACATTATTATGAGTGGCTAGTTGTTAGCTATTTTATTCTCCCTATCCTATGTAGGCCAAGATTCTTTTAGAAGATTTTGATGGCCTAAGGTTCATTATGTCCTAAGACTCATCAGGCAGGGTGTGTTGTACTGGTTGGACCAGGTCTGTCCAGATAGGTTTGTTTCCCAAGTGTCTTCAGGAAGAGGCATATGTGTCTTCAGGCATGACAATGGTTGTTGTGTCCAATGTGTCTTCGAGCATGGTAGTAATTGTTCCAGAATAGGTGTCTTCAGGTGTGGAAGTGGTTGTTAAGGCATAGGAGTCTGTGGGTAGGTATGTGTGTGGTTGTGGGGCCCAGGTTCCTGTGAGAGGGATGCGTGGTTGTGATATCCAGTAAGGTTGTTGTTGGGGAGGCAGTGGGACTACATTGGGACATGTGGGGGAGGTCTGATGCATTGGATTTCCTAATTAACCAGTGGTAATGTGGTGTGGGTTACCCAAATATCGATGTTCTATTATTATTACTTTAACTGACTTGCGTTATTTGGGGAGTGTTCCTATGTGAGGTCGGGTGGATAGTTTACATGCTAGGTGCTTTGGTTATAACTATTTTTATTGGGGAATTAGAATGAATCCCCACTTTCTCTTGAGAGATTTCTATTTTCCCTACTATGTATACCTATATACTCACCCTACATATATAAAATTGGTTTCAGGTTTGCAGGAGGACTTTGAGTACCGTGTCAGACCTTACTAGCATGGGTGTTGGGAGTTGTTGTTTCTTTTCATTCATCGGTACATTTCATCATATTTTTCTTTTACCTTTTATCAATTTATTTTGAACATGCATAGGGGGGTAGATTTTTTTCTTTACTTTTACTTTTAGTTTCTTTATGGAGTTATTTGGGATTTGTCGTCTTATATCTCAATCATATTAAATAAAAATTCTATAGTCTTCCATTTTACAAGAGATTATATACCCTTGTTGTTAGTTTCCACTCCAGGGCCTATTGTTGGTGGGACTCATGGGTTGTTATCTCTTCTTCCACTTCAAGAGGGAAGGATATGGCAGTTTTTTGTCCCTTTTTTCATCTTTCTAAAGGTGGATTGTGAAAGAATGTTATCAGAGTGAGGCTGAGATATAAGATAGATTTTGTGGTTAGGAACAATAATAATTTCATGGGATGGTAGGGAAACAGTTTTAGGCAATCTTGGTGCATGAAATAGTCCAGAGAAGACCAGCTAGGATACAGGATTTTAGGGCCCCATGTGATCCGATACAAGGACTCCAGACCAACCGAACGACCAAGTGAGGCTACACTGATTACAGGGTAGATGACCTAGGAAAGTTATATACATCACGATTACTTGTTTTCTTTTGTATCTAGGGTTTTTTGATAAATTCAAAATGAATAAAAAGTATAAGAAAAGTTTAAAAGAAATTTTCTACACTACTCGGGCTTAGGTATTCCTTGTTTGTGTTTATGCTAGGGCACCTTGACAACGTCCATGAGTAGTACGGCCAGTCGAGGCCTAATAGGATGATTGGATGGTCAATGGAGGGATGAACGAGAGGAAGTGGATGATCATTGGAAGAATATGATTCATGTCGTTAAATGGCAGACCCTCGAGAAGTACGAGGGCAGGGTCTCGAACATGGAGACAGAGAGATGGCTCAAGGAGCTGGTGATAGATTTTAGCTTGATCTAGGATCTGAAAGAATATCACATACCTTTGACTGTAGTCTAGTTTCAGGGAGTGGCGTGACTATGGTGGATGCTCTATCTCTAGGAGAAGAAGGAGGGTGAGGTTTAGTGGACCGACATCGAGAGGGAGTTCTGGGTGGAATTCCTTTCTTCTAAAATGATGGTTGATAAGAGGTAGGATTTACTCCCCCAAAATTAGGGGAGTGTGTTAGTGATGGAGTTGGGTATCATGTTTAAGGATCTCCTTCAATTCTCTCCAAACCTCTTCCAGGATGAGGAGTCATGGGATAGACGCTTAGAGGAGGCACTCTAACCTACCCTTGAGTATGTTGTAACTAACTTCACTCTACTGATGTACATGGAGTTTTAGATGAATTATGGGGTGGTGGAGAGGATACACACACTGGTAGTTGTTTCCTGAGAGGTCGTCAAGTTGATATCATTGAAGGGAAATGCCGTTAGCAGTAGGCCTACAACATCTGGACCATCCCGGTTTCAGTCGGTAGGGATTATTCCCTAGCAGTTCCAGTTTCAATATCCCGCTACTCTCTATTTCTCTCTGAGCCTAGAACTTTGGTTCATTATCTATAGAATTAGTGTGTATCTCTATAATTAGTTCTCGGATAGAGTACAGTACAGTGTAGGTGGGAAGGTTCAGTTCCCTCCTTAGTAGCAAGAGTTTCCAGCCATATCTTTTCAGCAGTACCAACACCAGCAAGGGAAGTGAGCTCCACCTACACTGAGGGTGGGCGGTGCTGGAGGAGGCTACCCTAGGGAACTCCTCAGGGACCTTGATCAAGGTGTGGTCAATGAGACGGCTTATATCCGAGGGTATGAAAAGATAGGTTTGGAATACTACACTTAGAATCGGCAGCACTTACAGCAGGCTCAAATGTCATTCGGGTACGATCAGCTTGTTTACTACTCTTGAATTTTCCTTGTATGATTCATGAGCTTTGCACTCCTTTGTTTCACCCAGTCTATGAGATTTATTGGTCCTAGATGTAGATATACATTCCATTCCCCTAGTGTGGAGTATGGCAGTTATATATTGGACCATTCTGTTTGAAGTTTTTCAAGGATACAAACTGATGCTAAGGCCACATCAGTCCAGGAGGATCTCATTCTACTACAAATGTAGCCATACTATGTCATAATGGGCATAAAATGGATATTCTCCATACACTCTATTATCTACTGCTTCTAGAGAAGGATTTTATTTCAAAAATATAGTCAGCCAGTGTATAACTTTCATTGCCAAGTGGGGTTTCCAGAAGGGCAGTTGGTGAGTGGAGCACCTTCTTTCCTTATTGGAGGTGTTATTAGTAAAGTGGGTAGACACAGAGATTGTGGAAGTCCTAGAGATCGTTAGTGAGTTTTTGGGCATCTTCACTAAAGAGGTGGTGACTCTACACACATGACATGTTGTTGAATTCATGATAGACATCAAACCTAGTCTGTGCCCGATTTCTATGGATCCTTATCGGATGGAGCCTTATGAGTAGCGGGAGTTGTGGATCCAGGTTGATGACCTAATGAAGAAGGATAGTATCTGACTGAGCACGTCACCATGTGGTGCTCCAGTATTATTTGTGAAGAATTCATATGGTGGCCTTAGGATATTTATAGACTACCGAAGATTGAATCAGGTGGCAGTCAAGAACTGTTACCCCCTATAGAGGAGCGACATCCTTTTTGACCACTTTAAGGGAGTAGGATTGTTCTCTAAGATAGAAATGTGGTTTGGATATCACCAATTGGGGGTGGAGGAGGGTGACATCTCGGAGACTACTTTCCGGAGTAGATATGTGCACTTAGAGTTCATGGCCATTTCTTTCAACATTACGAACACACCATCCATATTCATGGAACTCATGAACTCCATTTTCTATGATTATTTGGACCGGTTTATAGTCATGTTTATTTATGACATCCTGGTATACTCCAGATTAGAGGAGGATCACATTGAGCTCTTGAGGATAGCTTTGGAAGTCCTCTGACACCACCAGATCTATAGGATGCTTTCCAAGTGCATGTTCTATACACGAGTGATGCACTTCCTAGGACATGTGGGGTCCCAGTATAGAATAGATGTGGACCCATCAAAGGTCAAAGCGATTTTTTCATGGGCAGCACCCAAGAACATGTCATAGGTTTGTAGTTTTCGTTATCTAGTATGTTACTACGAGTGGTTTGTTCCCAACTTCTCTTGAGTTATAGTGCCTTTGAAATAAATGACAAAGAAATACCATGATTTCGGGTGGAGTGAGAAGTGTCATTAAACATTAAGTTATATGAAGGGTAAACTACTTAGTTCCTTGGTACTAAGGTTTCTAGAGGAAGGGGTGACATTTGAAGTGTTATGTGATTCTTTCGATCTAGGCTTGGGGTGAGTGATGATACAAAAGTGGGGAGTGATCTCTTATAGTTCTAGCCAGTTACATCCTCACGAATATAAAAATTCCACCCATGACATGGATCTTGTAGCAGTTGTGTTCGCACTGATGTTGTGGATGCATTACCTCATCAGGGAATGATTTGTGGTGTTCACGGACAGAAGATCTTGAGGTATGTAATCACCCAATGAGAACGGAACATGTGGTAGAGGAGCTGGATGAAGTTTAATTAGGACTAAGAATTCGAGATATCCTATACCTCATGAAATGGGAACATGGTGGTTGATGCCATGAGTAGGAAGTTGTAGAAGGACATTGTTTAACTGTCATCATTTTCTTCGAAAGCAATGGAAGAGTTGTTTGATTTACATATGATCATGAGAGTGGGGGATGGTAGAGGTGTTTGGTTCTAGATGATGGTGTGGTATCCCTTGGTAAAACTAGTGATGGAGACTTAGTAGGGGTACATAGAGGCTGATGTTATGCATGATCATGTTAGCCAGGGTAATATTCATAAAGGATGGTCAGAAGATGGTAACAATTAGATGATTTTTTGAGGGAAATTGTTTGTACCTGAGATGATGTTTGATAGAGTTCTTGGTAAGTTCTATAACACCCTCATAATTTTATAACCAAGAGCTTCCAAGATTTACTAAGGCCTGAGTGAACACTTTTGGTGTCCAGGAGTGAAGTAGGAAGTGGCAGAGTTTGTGGAAAAGCGCTTCATGTTCCCGCAGGTGAAGGCTTAGCACCATGTTACGGGTAGTCTATTACATCCTTTAGATGTCCTATAGTGGAAGTGGGATGAACTCTCGATGGATTTCACTATGGTACTACCCATGGTTCAAGGAGGCTGCGATTTTATCTGGGTGGTGGTAGACCGGTTGACAAAATCAGTTCACTTCCTAGAAATAAAGGAGTTGAGTGTGGTGGATGCCTTACACAGAGGTATGTGGATGAGGTCGTGCATTTTAATGGAGTTATGTGGTCCATAATATCATATCAGGATACACTGTTTACCTCATGAGTTTGGAATGGAATACAACACTCTTTTTCTACCCAGCTGTGCCTTAGAACTGCCTCCTAACCCTAGAAAAATCAGAAGACAGAGAGGACCATCTAAACATTAGAGGATATTCTACAGGCATGTGTTTCAGACATAGAAGGATCATGGGTATGACACCTACCTCAGGTAGAGCTTTCCAACAACAATAGTTGTCACTCTACCATTGGCATGGATCCATTTTAAGCCTTGTATGAAAGTTCATCTCATTCTCCCATGTGTTGGACCGAGGTTGGGAAAGCAGGTGTTCATGGCCCAGAGATAGTGCATAGAACATTGGAGAAGGTTTATCTTGTGAACGAGAGGATAAATGAGGATCAAGACCAGCATAATTGGTATGAAGATTATAGGACGATACCCTTGGAATTTGAGGTTAGGGACTACGTGTTCTTAATGGTATCCCCTTGGCGTGGGTATTGGAGGTTTGAAAGGGTGAGTAAGACTTATCCTAGGTTCGTCAGACCATTTGAGATGTTGAGGAAGGAGGGGGAAGTGGCTTATTAGATGGTGTTACCCCCTCCGATACAGAGGGTCCATGACGTCTTCCATGTGTCTCATCTTCGTTGGTATCTACATGATGATTTGTATGTCCTTGACTTGGGAGATCTGGTTATCAAGGACGATGCGTTGTTTGTGGAGCGACCAGTGAGGATTGAGGACCGTGATGAGAAGGTTCTTCATGGATGAACCATTCCCTTGGATTGGGTGTTATGGAGGCATGGTGTCCTTGAGGAGAGTACTTGGTAAAGGGAGGCACATGTGTGGGCCCAGTTCACAGGGTTGTTTTGAGTTTTGTTTTTCTTTTGTTTTGTACATGACAGTGATGTAGTTCTTGACCTAGTTAACTATGAGATGGGATATTTTCATTTCATTGAATGAGTGTGAAAATTCATGACTATGGGGAGGGCAGGACTTGTTCACTAATCAAGACTCATTAAAGTGGATGTGATTAAACCCATGTGGGTGAGTCAGTTCTGCACAAAATGAATAGTATGTTTACATGGAGGAAGATACTCCTGAAGCCATACATCTAGGTAGTGTGACCTTTATACAGTTGTGTGCTTACTTGGGGGAGAAGGGTGGTAGTGTACCCATAGTTGTTCAGGATATAGATGAGGTAGAGGTGTTCTTATATATCAAGGTTGTTCCATATTTCTAACAAATCTAGTGTGGTATGTCCCTAAGAGGTGTCTTACGAGGTGGTTTCATGGACCCATCTCTTCTATTTGGGATTACTCTTGAATTATAGAGGGAGAGAATAGATTGAGAGGTATTTAATGTAATGGCTCAGACCCACCAAGTCCATTAATTTTCAATATTTTTTGTGAATGGGGAAATCAGGGAACCATCGGTGACTCATTAAATCGTTTTACAAAAACTTAATCTCACCATAAGGTTCCACTAAATCAGTGGAACCATTATGGTGGCACCATCATGGTCTAATTTTCACGGTCGTACATCAAAATGGTGGCACCGCTTATGGAGTCTCACTAAACCAGTGGCACCGTTATGGGGGAATCATTATGGTGACTCACTAAACAGAGTCCCACCCTTTTCCTTATTCCTAGTTTCCCATGTTTTTCTAGTTCTGCTCCTGTAACATATCTTATTACATAAATGTGTTTTAATACCCTTTAAAAATCCATTTTAATCCATTAAAAGATTTTTTGAACCCCCAAGAGTCAGGCGAACCATCTATTACCAAGACGTGTGGCATTTTTTCTTCTGTGTCACCCCCTTCACCATGCTTTCCAGCTTCACCCCTGTTATGTGGATTTTCTCTATTTATAACATATCTAATAACTCCTGGTTGTTATGTCCACCAACATCGAGGATATTTATTAAATAAAAAATTATCTGGATGTTTGAAACATCCCAACTGCATGGTCATGCCACAATTGTAATTTTAGTACATTGAAATCATCTCCCTGATTTTAGGATCTTTCCTTTTCTAAAGTCAAGATCCTCTTCCTTTTTTCCTTTCCATTCTCTATGTAAACCTATGACATACTCCAGAGATGAATGGTGTGCCCGTGATGGAGCTCTCCACGCTGATCCTTGAATCACTCAAGTTTTCCTTTCCTGTAAGTTACACATCCGTAGTTCTTGAAGTGAGGATAAAACTTTGATCCTTGATCCTCCAAGAAGGGGTTTCCTTTGACTCTCTTTACATTGTTTCATGCTGGGCGAGTATGAAAATTTTTCCCTCAGTATGTAGATAAAATCATGTCTTAATGACGATAATAAATTGACTTTTAAGGAATAAAGGGGTTTGAATGTTTTTGATGTTGTTTTATTCTTTTATCTTCATTTTTGTTGTTGTGAATTTTATGGGATTGTTCCCACTTAAAATAGTGGTCATTAGTGGTCCTTTATTATGCACTACTTAATCTCTATATTCTGGATATTCTTGTTATTGAATGTATGTAACATGGAATTTTTTTTATCACGTAATGTCAGTTGATAAAATGGATTCCCATTGAATTAAAATCCATGTGTGATCACCCCAGTTAACCAAATGTAAATAAGGAATTTAATGAATGGTGTGGACAAATCTAAAAAACATCCTTGCTCTGTTCTGGTAATATGTGTTGTTGCTCTCATTGATTCTTGTTGGGTGACGTGGATGGGGAAGAGATCTCCTATTATTCAGTAGTTGGTATGTGGATCTATGCCTATATAGTGGGTCAACGATTGGTTCCAGTAATTTGATGGATCTCATGGATCCCTTTTGTTGTTGTGAAATTACAAGAGAACCAGATTTGAATGCTTAAATTACTGCTTGTTAGTTTTCTTCTTTAGTCCTATGTTGTTTTCACTCATGGGTTTTCCTGTTATTTTCCCGGTGGTGGATAATTATTTTCAATGCAATCACTTGAAAAGTGTAACAAGAATGGGTACATTGGGGGATTTGTTTTCTAGAAATGGGTTGTGCTATGGTTGTGGTTGTTGGGGGTGTGTTCATGTAGGTATAGTAACAAGAGTGGATGTGTATGGGATAGTTGTCTGTTTCAGAACCCTTAGGTTGGGATGAGTGTTTGATTACCTATATATAATGCTTAGTTCTTTTGATTCTTATACTCACCCCACCCCTGTTGCGAACATCGTTCTGAACACCCCCATTTCATACGGGTTGTTTTTTCCCAACATTCCAC
This sequence comes from Viscum album, assembly GCA_963277665.1. NCBI lineage: Eukaryota > Viridiplantae > Streptophyta > Magnoliopsida > Santalales > Viscaceae > Viscum > Viscum album. The sequence continues at coordinate 299,768,846 of OY728128.1, forward strand.
TGAGTGGATGGTTGTTAGATTTTTTGTACTCCATATTCTATGTATCCCATGATTCTTCGTGAAGGATGTGATGACCTAACGTTCATTACAACATAAGACACTTCGGGAAGGGTGTGTTGTGGTGGTTGGCCCAACTGTCTACAGGCCGTTTTGTTTCCCATGTTTCTTCATGATGAGGCCCAGGTTTCTTCGGGTGTGATAGAGTTTGTTATATCCCAGGTGTCTTTGGGCATGGAAGTGGTTGTTTTCGCCCATGTGTCTTCGAGAATGGTTGTGGATTTTGTGTCCTATGTGTTTGTGGGTGGGGACGTTTGGGGTTGCAATGGCCCATGTGTCTGTGGGTGGGATGCATGGTTGTGATATCCCATAAGGTAATTTTTGGGGTGGGAGTAGAACTGTAGTGGAACTTGTGGGGGAGGTCTGATTCATGGGATGTCCTAAATAACTAGTTCAAATTTGGTGTAGGGTACACAAATCTTGATGTAATATTACTATTAATTAACCCGATTTGTGTTATTTTGGGCGTGTGCCTTGGTGAGGCTAGGTGGATAGTTTACTTGATTTGTACTTTGGTTATCTCTATTTCTCAAATGGAATTAGAATTCCTCCCCACTTGTACACAATATATTTTGGTTTTCCCTACTGAGTATACATGCATACTCACCCTACATATATAAAATTGCTTTCAGGTTTCCAGGAGGACATTGAGGACCATGCCAATCCTTAATAGCTTGGTCGTTGGGATTTGTTGCTTCTTTTCTTTTATCGGTACTTTTCATCATATTTTTCTTATACCTTGAATCATTTTATTTTGAACATTCATACGGGAGTGGTTTTTTGGATTTAATTTAACTTTCAGTTTTTTTGGGAGTTGTTTTTGATTTACCATCTTATCTCCCAATCCTATTAAAAAAAGTTTAATGCCTTTAATTTTACATGAGATTATATACCTTTGGTACTAGTCTCTACTCTAGGGCCTACTGATGGTGAGACATTGGGGTCATTATCACTTCTTAAACATGAAGAATGAAGGGTATGGCAGTTTGCTGTCCCTTTACTCATCTTGATGATGGCGGGTTGTTACAAAGAAAGATAGTGGTACTCTGATACCACATTGTGAGTTTGAGTGGTGATACAAATAGTGGTAGAATACCAAAAAACAATAGGACTAGACTGAATATTTTCAATGCAAAGAAACAAAATACAATTTCATTTGAACAAACTACAAGAAACTAAATATTACATGAAAAATTAGTGCACATGATGATTCAACATGCTTTAGTCATGTGGGGACTTACGTGCATGGAAACAACAACCACTCACACACACAGTTTATTAATTCTCAAGAAAATAGGAGTGTATTTACAGTACAGAGATGAATGAAACATCAAAAGAAGCACCAAATATACAACTCTTACAAATGATATTTAGGAAAGAACACATGAAGAGCATATAGTGCCAGACACAGATATGTTCTACAAGCCTAATCTCTTCAAGAATTCATCTTCATATTCCTAATATTTAATTCTCACTCAATACCCCAAATCTTACAAGAGTTACCTCCATGGACTGGATTATCTTCCTATGGTAATTAGTATGGTGAAAGGAATATTGTCGTCAAAACTATACCACAGGTAGTCCACCCGCATGGTACCATGGAGTTAGGATAACATGAATATTCACCACCAAAGATCAAATAATACCTAATTTTGTTTTTGGAACTAGAAAATAGACCTAGTTAGAAGCATCGATGTGAAGGGGAGCTAGAAGGAATCACTGAAGCAACAAAGGAACAGGGGGCCATCAATTCCCTTGAATACCAGCCAGTGCCTCAAAACAAAATGGCCAACTAATCCCCTCCACAAACATACTACCAAAACAATGAAATAGAGAACCAATAATCTACTTGTACATATGGATGATGATGACGAAATGGGTCATGAGGCTTATTGATTTCTTGGAATCGAAAAAAATAGGATAGCAACGATGTCATGGGATCATGCGTGAAACATGATAGCCAAAGTTCAAGGCCTTTTAAAGGAATATCATGCGAGAAATGGTCATCCCAAACAAAAAATATCCATTATAACAAATTAATCATTTAAAATAATTCTAATCAATTTGAATGCTATAAAATAGATCAATCTATATTTATATAACAAAAGGTATACAAAATTAAATATGAAAATGTAATTGAATGTCACAACTCACACAATGTGTGAGGGGATGATTTTTAAGACCCTGGATGATTCATGCTAGAGTGAACATAATGGTGGTGGGGATTTAATTACTGGAGGAACATTGGGATGTTAGCTTTTTGGGACTCGCGAGGCATTAGGGGACTCATGGGGTTGGATGGAGAGCACATGCATGTGGTGAGAACAAATATTGTTGGTGTTAGCAGCTACCACCTTTGACAACATCAAGATACTATTAATCAATGGACATGAGGATAAGGGAATGGGATGACCTTAGTGGGGCTTATTAGGACCGAGTGAATGTGCAAATCCAGAATACCAAAAATGACCTCAGGGATGAATAGCTCGACAACCACAGGGCTGACATGTATGGGATGAAATTTTGGGTACCTCATCTATAAGGGAACGTAGTTGGGTATAATTCATGAACATATGAAGGCAATGGAATGGGAAAGTTTTTTAAAATGTGTTTTTAATTATTATTTTTAAAGGTATTGGGTTGTGGAATTTCAAAAAAAGGTCAGGAGAAGTATGAACCCCATTCATGCTTCTACATTCTGAGAGAGAAGTATGAATGGGGTTCACACATCTCCCTCTACTACCAAAAAACCATGAACTCCATTAACATTTACTTCATGGAATTAAAAAATGAGGCCTGAACGGGGTTCATGCCTCCTGCTTGCTGATTTTTATAAAAGGGGTTCCTCCCCCCTTAAAAGTCCATTCTTCTGGTCAAGTTTTTTATTATGAAGCCCTGAAAGAATTCTTCTAAAACATATATTTGAATCTTTTAAGAAGAAAAATTTTCTATTTAAAATTATTTTTATCTAATTGATTTTAATATTATTTTAATGACTAATTTATTTAATATGTTTGATGCATGACTGTTTTGATGTATAATGTAGTGTCTTTTGAAAGATTTAATATATGAATGAGTTATTTTTTGTTGTATGATATAATTTAAATTTAATGATTAATAAATTAAAATATTATGTTTATATAATTTAATTGTTATCTATAAATTGTGATTTATAGTGAAATAATATTTTTATAAAATTTATAATATGTTTACATTATAAATGACGTTATATTTAAAGTATTAAAAATTTAAATCATAATATTTTATATGTTTGGGTAATTAGTAAATAATAATTTTAATTAATAAATTTACATTATATTATTTGTACATAAATATTATTCCATGTAATAAATTATAAAATCTAATTACATATATTTTTCAAAGCTGAAGAATGACAAAAATATTATATATACATATGAAATTTCTTAAAATTGAAAATAAAATAAGTGTATCGTATTTTAATAATTATTAAATTATATTACATTTAATTAAATTTAATAACTGTTTTTTTAAAATATATATACACACATACACACATTGAAAAGGTTGAATTTTTGGAATCATGTGTAGATATTTATTATTTGTAACATCTAGTCATACATAAAGTAATATAATATGTAGAACATAATAAGTATAAAAAAATTATGAGATTATTGTGTGGTAAATGATCTTGAGATAGTCGACCAATGCATAATTAAAATTCCATGTCTTTTTTATGTATGTGGTTATATAATTTGTAATAATTGAATTTTTTTTCAAAGTTGTTGACTTGCGAGTCATCCATCTACAAGTATGTAAGTACCTACGTATACAACTATAAAATGTTATGTATTTCATACCCCTAGAACCCTTACTTTCAGGTGAGTAACTTTTTGATAAAAAATAATTCGATAAGAGGCATGTGACAATATTTTTTTATGTTTAAAAGGTGACTGGGGGTTTCAGAAATATGTGACAATTAATACTCTAGGAGTTAATCAATATATTATGGTTAGTTTATCAGATAATGATAAACTATACCATATAATAAGTATCGAGATCAAGTAATAGATATTTATTAATAATTAATTAAAATTTATGAAACCTTTGATGATGTGGTATAATAATATATAATGGTTTAATAAATTTTTTTGGTAATAATATCACTGTCTGTATACATAAAGAGTGAGTTTATTTATATCAATCAATGTTTTACATATAGTTTCTCACGTGTAACAATGACTAATATTTGTGATAGTCTAAATATAAATATATTTCTGAATATATATATTTTTTATTAAATATTCTACATAAAGTGACTAGATTTAGAACATAATAATTTGTCAAACAAATATGTACGCAATCAAGAATGATTACTGATCTTGAGATGACTGTTTAATGTATGATTGAAATTTAATGTTTTATATTTGGAATCCAATTATTTAATATATAATAATTGGATGATATTGAATTGGATGAAAATTGTATGATTTAAATTCATGTTTTTTATTCAGGAATATTATTTATAGTAATTTCATTTTTGTATTAATTGATGACTTGTGTGTCATCCCTCTCTCTATGTATGTAAGGGTCTGCATGTCTGCATAAAATATGTTATGTATCCAAATCCCTAGGCCCCCTCACTTTAATATGAGTATATTTTTTAGAAAAGGGTGTTCGAAAATAATTGTTTCTATTTGAAGCTATATTTTTTCACCATGTCTAAGAAGAGATTGATGGAAGTTGAAATGAGATCTCATCGACATCTGTGGATCACCCTTAGGTTTTTGGTTGGTTTAACAAATAATGGTAAACTAGTCCATATAAAAAGTCTCATGATCAAGTCAATTATTCAATAATAATCAATTTAACTAATTTAAAATTTTCATGATGTACTATATAATATTTTATTAAATATTTCTTTCTAGGTAATCATGATTGTGAAAATATAATGCAATGGTGAGGTAATTTATCCTGAGCGGGTTTTTAGATATTGTCTTCCAAAAATAAGAGTGGAAAAATAATCAGGACTGTATGGAATTGGACGAAGTTCGCCAAATGATTCATATTCAGTTAAAACTAAGTGCCAACAAATCAATGACATTAATAACATGACGACATCTTCAATATCCTAAATGGTTATCACACACCGTGTATCTTCTAGTAGATAATGGGGATTGGATGGATGTGTTATTGTTATTTAGGTATCTACGTAGTAATTGTCATATGGAATTTTATGTGTTGATTTATGATATTTATGTGTTGAAACATACTATTACATAACCATAATTTGTGATCTCTATAGAAGTAGGTCCTTCACAACACACTCATTCATTGCCTTCTCATATGACACCTATGGTAGAATAAAATTATGATGAAGAAGATCAGTCTTTATGATGAAGATGATCAGTCTTTGGAATTCAATTTATGGGAAATCCCTATATGAACACTTGATATATTTAATGAGAGTTTATTTGAGGATAATGTATATGCTAATGCATCAAGAGATGATGTGGTTGAGGGTAATGTGGTTAATCAACCTTCTTAGGCTCCTATGATAAACAGGAATCCACTAGTTAGTGTTAATCATAATTTTGTATTGACTTCCTTAGTCCAAGGAATGTCATGTTCAAAACATTTTCATTGAGATGTCATTAATCCAACTAGTGAATTCACTATAATTATAGAGAAATGATATGCATCAACTAATAATACTATCTACATCAGGAAGGATTTTAAAACTAATGTTTCCATGAATTTTTTATCAAACAATACCACATATAGTGGCATTTCATATTTGTGTTGGATGATTCATAGAAGAAAAAATATCACATTATATGTGAAAAAATATGCTAGAATGTAACTTTTTATTGAGATAAATATATGGTAAATTATTTTCATGTAGGAAGATAACGAAATTAGAAGGCCTGAACACTTTTGTACATCTAAGATTTTTGTAGGACCACTCTTCAGTTGATGCAATATTTATATCTACTTCTATTGTTGAGATGACGTGAACATGTCAGTATACTCTTATGTCCCTCATTCAGGAATGAATTAAATAGTTATTTAACTATAAGATATCCTACAGAAGTCTTGTAATGAAAAAAAAGTCAATTGTGAATGTGTTTGGTTATTGTGACGAATCAAATGCATTGTTACCACAGCTTATGGAATAGTTACCTCTCAACAATCAGATTATTTTTCATTTCGAAATTAATGATCATGTTTCCCCCAATCACTGATTTGATCAATAAAAGTTGTTGTTTAATAGGTTGTTTTGGTAATTCATTCTATGCATTACTAATTTTCTCCACTATAAACAATTCATTCAGGTCGATGGATCATTCCATTATGGAAAGTATATAGGTGTTCTAATTATTTCTTCCACTTGGGATGGTAACCATGATCCTCTTCCACTGTCATTATCTAATATTTAAAAAGGATAATTTTTAATCTTGGAGTTTGTTTTTGGCATGTATATGCATTCATGTTACACAAAACCATGGAGTGTCTCTAATATATAATCATCATTTAATGATTATAGTGGAAGTTAATAGTGACGAAGTTTCAGGGAGAGAACCAAATTAATATCATTAGTATTACATTGGACATATTGTAACTAATGTGAATAAGAATTTTAGAGATGTGTTAATAACGGATTCAATCCTCATGTTGGGTATGTTTTTGTAAACATGCTTTTTTAATGAAAATTTAATATCAATTTAAATACATTATTCTTTTACAGTTTCAGCATATGATCCCTATAAATAATGTTTTATTCAAAATATTTAAGATATTCAAAGGGATAATGAAGATGTGTAGGAATATATGATGAAAATTTCAATGGATAAATGGTCATTAGCATGTGATGGTGGAAGGAGATATGCCCATATGACCAATAATATAATGGAATAAAAAAACAGGGTCCTCAAGGGTGTGCAAACACTTATGATCATAGGGTTATTGTATGAGACATTTTATAGATGTGTGCACTAATTTGTTGAACAGCCCTAATAGGCCTATCATAGGGTGGAAAATGGAATGCATTTTAATCATCATTTATAAAGTGACATTGATCAGTTACTACGTGATGAATCAAGATGGAGTGTTCTATCCTTTGACAGGGTAGAGTGCTGATTTCTGGTAAAAAAGTTTTGTGACAAGGAAACATGCAATAGTGGTCGAGTGCTAAGGGTTTGGTTGGATAATATGTATTATAATTTTAGGAAATCCCATGCATTGATATATCCAATTCACATGTTGTTGCATCATTTTTATCGCTAATCATATCATGGGAGATCTATGTTGACCCAGTGTATCACATGACTTATCTGGTTAACTATTATAGTGAAACTTGGATGCATTTTTGTTACATTCATTCTATCCAATTTCATGTTGATCAACCAATTATAAACCCTGATATAAGAAGGTTTTGAAATTTGGTTCTGTTTCCATTTATGTTTTTTTTGAATATTTTCCATTTTTAAAATTATTGGCTTGATATTACCAGGTTGTTCCATCATGGAAGACCAATGTCTAATAAAATTAGAAATGAGATGGACTGGCCTCATCAATGGGGAGGGGTACTATGATACAACATTTTTTATGTAGAATGAAATACTCATAAAAGATGTCCCCATGTTGTCGGACCTAGCTACACTTCCCATCATCCATGATCAAGTCCATGTATTATATCTTGAATGTGAACATTTTATTTTTTATGCATACATATCATTAATTATTCCTTTTATTTCAGACATTCTCCATTTCTAAAATTTTTCAACGTTGGATTTTTTTCATTTATGGATTCAATCAAAAAAAATTGTCATACTATAACTATTAAAATAATAAAGAAAAAAATGAATATATCAAGCTTCCAAATGTCCCATTTGGGTTTTTCATCACTACCGTTTTCTATAAAAAATTAAAAATTAGCTAATCATCAGTGGAGAGCCATAAAACAAGAAATTAATAGACTAATCTAACAATATCGGCCACATATATTTTATTACCAATTGTTTCATCATAATATTTAAATATACATTAAAATTATATACCTAAGTTTTCTTTTTATGTTCTTTTAGAAATGTTTACAAATATTATTTAATTCACTATAAAAATGTAATGATGTTGTCAAATGTACATATGGTAGGTCCTCCATTACTCACATCCCATGATACTCATGTTTCATGGTTTTTAGGAGGAACATTCAGTGCCTCCTTTGAGTGTACGAGGATCTCATCATTTCTATCATGCTACACCGCCTTTTGATATCATCCCCCATCTTCATCCTATTGGGTTAAATGGCATAGTGATGTGTGACTTCACCTTCATTGATCATCGCCTCATTGATGAACTCATGGAGATTGAGAGTCCATAATCACATACATTCCACTTTATATAGGGGGATAAGACTATTACACTACATGATGTTTCAATTATATTGGGCCACCCTATCAATGGTGTGGTTGTGATCGGAGGAGTAAAAACATATTGGTTTGAGAGGGTTCATAGATTACTAGGCATTGAGGTATACAAAAATTATAGGTCTATCTTCAGTAGTATATTATGCATGTTGTGGATAAACCAGTAATTCTCATATCAAGTAGATGGTGCATATAATATCATCATGAAGTTATTTTCATGTGCATACATTTTGAGGCTGATAAGTGGCATGAATTTCATTGATTACTCAACTACATTTACACATATGATGTATTTACAATTACTGGAGGACTTGGACTAGGTAAGCTGGAATAGTTAGTGGTCTTCCTATCTTGAATATATATATATATACAGGGTGATATACGGTGCATGTCGCATTGATAAGATAAATATCATAGGAAGCGTTATTCTTATATATATGTGGATATAGGAGCACATCCCATACTTTTCTCTACGTGATCATATGCTATTTACTAATGATATCGTGGAAGAGTATCCACATTGATGACGGTATGTTACTCCTTCTTTATAATGTGTAAAATAATTTCATAACTTTTTATTATGATATATAACATTAACAATGTTATCTACAGGTGGAGTCAGGCACATTGACATTCAGATATATCCAAGAATTATGTCCACTCCTAGAGACTTATGATGAATAGCCTTATGTTAGATGATGTAAGTGTTTATTATTTATATTGTAATTTATTTATTCTTTATTGTATGTCTTCTCTTTTATTAATTGATTCTTTATTTTTTCAGATTACATGGATGTCAAATACTGATGATATCATCCAGAGTCTTCAACAATATTTTATGGTGATTCTTGCTGTCAACTCTTGCAGTGTTCATTCAATTTATTTTCATATTATTCCGTGGAAACAATCTTATAGGCTTATGAGTTAGTTCAAATTCCTTCCAACCATTCATGCACCACCCTGTAAATTACCTTCAATTCATTCCCTTATGATTTCATGGAAGCAATACATTTATTAGAGGAGGTATCATGCATGATATATCAATATATGGTATTGAAGACATGTGTCCCATTACAAAGGTATGGGGACAGTATGTATTCATTTATTCAACCAATCGAATTATGTGCCCTGGTACTGCGGGTCCCTAGTCAGATTTCGTAATCGGCATGGAAGGGGATTTCATGACTTGGTATTCCTTCTTCCGTCAACTATTAAACATATTTTTTTAAAAAAATTACATAATAGTAGAATATTTTTCATAGTATGCTCATATAACCCATCTCCTTAACATCTCTAATCTAGTAGAGGGAGGGGCGTTTGACTAGGAATATTTTCATAGAGCTATGAAAAAGTTGGTTCCACCAATGGATGAGATTTATCTAGGGATTTTCATTAATCCACTGAGTGATTTTGAGGATCCAATGGCTAATATTGATGTGCCATGGGTGAAAACCTTGTTTTGGATACAGATGTTGCATATGTGGAGGGTGTTCATCATGATCTTCCAAATGCCCCTCAGCCACAACCAGAGGCACAAACATAGACAAGGGCTGATAAAATGAAAAAATTGTTACACAAAAAACGCTAACTGGTGTGAGTTGGATACTTTATTAGACTCTAATTTTCATACATCTGTACAACAACATCCATCTTTTTCATATGGTGGTGAGGGTTCTGGAAAACAACCACTATCCTTAGAGGAATTATAGGGTATAGGTAACAATACTGTACATCCACTGCCTATCAAACTGGATGATATTGGTGACAATGTCAATGATGATATACAAGAGTAGCATACACCAGAGCAGAGATGTTGACAGACATGGCATGGACACATAATATATATTCTTGGCTATGGTTAAAAGGAGAATTCAGGACACAAACCTAGATTAGATTGATGATACATGTTGTATGTTTTTGAAATCATTATTTTTACATTATTTTAAAACATTCAAATATATTATATAATGTTTCATAAATCAATTAATTGATATAATTAGAAATTTATAAAAATAATTTTCAACAAATAAGAAACATTAATATTAATAACTTCAATGGTAGTACTGATAACTGCTATTTTTTATTCATATTAATACTTAGTATCATTATCCATATATATAAAATAAATAATATTTTTACATTTATTATTAAATACTAATTATATTAATTATTTTTAATTCAATAAATATTATAAATATTTAATAATTAATTTACTATTTTTTTATTACATATAATATTGATTATAATACTACATATTAATATAATAAATAATCATCTTAAATTAGTTATTAAATAGTTAATATATTATTATTTTCAATTATATTAGTGTAATTAATATTCATAATATGTGTTACCATATTTCATATATAAGTAATTATTTAATGATACAATATAATATATTAAGAATAATATAATTATTAATTAGTAAAAAAATTGAGTAAAAATTTTATACATTATCATAGAGAAATATTATAAAGCTATTAATTATTTTATATTAATTAATTACAAGTAGAAAATTTACTTTTTAAAATATATATATATTAAAATATTAATAATAATTATATCAACAAAAAAATAAATAAGGATTTATAATTCACATCTTATTAATATTATTTTTTTACTATAAATTAATTAATATCATAATAACATAATTTTAACTAATAGTAAAAAAACTATTCATTATAGATAAATATATAATTTTTCACCAAACTGGTAATGTGTTATAACAATAAAAAAAATATAGATTAATTAATATTAATAATTAATATTATATCATATTAATGATAATATATATATAAATAATGATGCATAAATGGGGTTTACACCTCTTTGGCTGAGATGGAGAATCATGAACCACATTCACGCTTCTCTCTTAGAATGGGGAGGTGAAAATGGGCTTCACACTTCTCCAGACCCCTTTTTAAAAATATTAGATACCATATTCCATTATCTAAAAAAAATTTAAATCCACTAAAAAAATACCCGATGGAATGGGCCTCATAATTTGAGGAAAATAGTGTGGGTGATTGTAATAATTTAAAAAAAGGTCATGATTATATATTCAAATTGGTATGTATATGAAAAATGTAAAGGGGGATTTTTGAAGCACAAAACACAACCATGCAGATATAGATCACTAGTGGTGATCAAACAAACACAAATGGAGAATTAGTATATGGGTATTTATTTCATGAACTAAAATTAAAATACAAAACATACAACACATCCAATTTATATGGATATAACCACATAAAATAATAAAATGAAGGAAACAGATAAAATAAAAGTCTATGTTTTGGTTGTAGTACATGCCTCCCAACCCTCCAGATCCGCAGATTTCAAGAATCCAATATTGAATTATCCAAGATTTCATTGTGGTAGCATGTAGTTGATTCCATCTATGGAATAAATGATTTTATCATACAACATCACCCTTAATCATATTTTCCAAGTAACCCTTGAATTTACATCATAATAGTTTGGTTGATCAACAACTATAAGGACTTCACCATTGTCATTAGCAGTAGTAAATTCAAAATTGCATGCGAAAGAAAATGAGAAAACCATCGGAGGTGATCACAAGCATAGAATAATACAAGTGAGAAAGAAACTATATTTTATTTCCCTGATTTAAAATTCATCCATCGTGTACTCTCATTATAGGATCAGATTCATGTTTATGGAATCCTATGACTTGGGTTATTTGAAAGGTCCCCCCATGTTGTGAGCCTTCATCAGGATGCAAGGATATTGGAAGTAGGCACCACTATTCTTTTCCAGGTCAGCTGACATGGGACTCTGGCTTTAAGCGTGAACTGGTGGATGGTCCAACAGATAGAACGCCCATGGGTGTCTCAAATTTCAGAATTGAAAACACTTTTTTTTCGCAAATGAAGACTAATAATTTTTTTATAATTTCAAATAATAATTTTTTTGTGTATTTAAAGATTTATAATATTTTCTTTTTATAATTTTGGGCTGATATTTTTGTCAGCATTGGAGAGATATTTTTTTATATAATGGTAAAGGACTATAAAGTTTGTCATGGGGTATTAATAAATTAAAGGGAGAATATTGAATTCTCTAAGGCTCCATTGTTGAATTAGAAGGTTGATGATCTCCAAGTAATAAATGAGAATATTTTCCAAAAAAATTATGAATTTCCATTTCAGTTTTTATTGGTAATTAAATTGTTTTTTAATATGACTTTTTTATAGTCTGTTACGTAGTTGTCAATTGGGAACTGCCTAAGCATTCCAGTTTAAATGATCTCAGGTTCAACACCTGAACCTGTGGGTCAGGATGGACATTGGATAACTGCCATGTCATGTGATTCTATCTGAACTGTAAAAATGCTGGAAAAAATAATGAAATATATTAATGGAATGTAAAGAGAAAAGTGTGGTCTGAAGTACTTCCTACATAAAGAAGGGTGAAGGAAATATTTTGACCACTTCGACTACAACAGAATGACTAACTTCAAGATTCTCTAAGGGTCGGGTTTTGGATTTTTTTGGTCATGGATACATCGTCTCAGGTACATCTATCAGGGGAGACTACACCGATGTGGGTTTTTCATGATTGTAGGGGAGAAAATCTATAAACTAGGCATTTTCAGGTGCATTTGCAGCAATCATTCATAAGGGTGGCAATAAATTGTGCACGTTTGGTGTTTTTTGAAGGTTTGTTCACAGGGGTGTTTTGATGCAGCATTTGCAGGAAACATTTTCTGATATACTTTCCTTGACCGTAGCAGTTTTCAAGAGGCATTTAAATCCAGGTTCGTGATTCTTCTAGTCCCTTTCTTTGTGGGAAAGAAAATCCTGAAATCACTGTTCAAATTATGCGTTGACATATCTTCTACAAAATCTCACTATGACTTTACAATTGAAATTACAAGTTCCAATTTTCAATATATTTCAAAGAAGGGAACAATTTTTTTTAATTGATTTAAACTATAAATATCATTTTTTGTCGATGATAAATAATAATATTGATATAACTTTGAACTTTCCACTTAGAATTTTCATTCCAAAAAATCAGCAGAAATTTCAGATGGGAATTTCCAATGATATTTTCCAATGGGAATGTCTGATGGGAATATCCAATGAGAATTTTCCAGTGGAAGTTTTCAGTGTGGATATCCCATGCAAATTTCCACTAGAAATTACTATTGTGAATTTGAAACTGAAATTTCCAATTTTAATTCCTAGTAGGAATTTCCATTGTTAATTTCTAGTGTGAATTTCCAGTGATAATTTATAGGGAGAATATCTACTATGAATTTTCAAAGGGAATTTCTGGTGGGAATTAGTATATTGAATATGAAACTTCAATTTCTAATGGGAATTTCAACTAGATCCAATGGAAACACCATCAAACAATTTAAAAAACTATGATTCTACACTTTGTGTAGAAAAATTGAACATCATAGAATGAAAACAGGGGACATGAATCTAAACGATCTACAATATGTAGAGTCCATAAATTCATTTGACTTAAATATTGTTCAAATTTTGACTGGTTTCTACATGAGGGATAATAACAGTGATGACATTTCAAACTAAAAGAGCAGTATAGAAATTAGCATCAAAAGAGACATAGTGCCAAATTCAGAACAAATCACCCCATGTGAAAACATTTCTAAAGAAATTATTACCTGGAGACCGTGTATTGGGATGTATTTTAATTCAGATTCAAATTTTTATTAATTTTATGTTTCATACAGGGGCCTTACTGGTTCAAGTGTAGAGAAAAAGTATGCTAACAAACCTAAAAAGAACAAAATCAAGGTAACATACACATTACATAAATGTATAAAATAAGGATTCTAAAGAGTATAAAAATGTGATGTCAATGTCAAAAATACACATGAAAATACAAGGAATAATTGTATAGAAATAATGGGAGTTGTTTACATATCTAATAACCAGTTTGAGTGCACACAATTTTTGGAGGATCATAACCATACTTTTCATTCTCTTGAGAAAATGAATTTCATGAGGTCACAAAGATGCATTAGTGATGCACAAGGTGCCAAGTTGGATGTTAATGAAAAAGATGGTCTAAATCCCATTGATTCGTTTTCTCTTGTAATAGTTACTACAGGTGGCCCTACGAGTCTTGGATATACATGATTGGACCAACTAAATTATCTACATTCCAAAACACATAAGGAGTTAAAACTATATGATGCATATGGTATGTTATAATACCTATAAATTTAATCAATATATAACACCTCATTTGTATACTGAGTTCAAATTGACATGTGCGGTCAAATTAGCAACATTTTTTGGATTGACAGGATAATGATGGTCAATTATGAGAATTTTGGAGACTTTATCGTGTTTGACACTATCATAAAAACAAAAAAAAAAGGAGTCAAGACCTTTGGGAGTGTTTTTAGGTATAAATCATTATTATGTGATTGTAATTTTTGGTGCATCATTTGTTTTATGATGATACTAGAGACACATTTAGTTGATTGTTTAATAGATGTGTTGATTTTCATGGGGAAAATATGAAGGAAATTTTTATAGATCAAGATGAATCTATGTCTAAAGATATTAGTTTGACAGTACCTAAAACAAGACATTTTCAAGGAACTTGGAACCTGCTACAAAATGGCATGAAACACTTCGGCCTTATAATGAAAGATGACTTGATAGTGTTGGAAAATTGAAAAAATTCATATATGGTGTTGCGGAGATTTCAAAATTTGAAACAATATAAAATGAAATCTCACTACATTTAAATGATTAAAATTCAACATGGATATAAGATATGTAAAAATTCAATGAAAAATGGTCTCAATATTTTATGAAAAGTGCATTGACATTAGAAATTTGAAGCACATAGTTATGTGACCATTTTAATGGTGTATTAAAGGGTTATCTCATTAGTAAAATCAGTGTCATGGATTTATTAAAACAATATTCGAGTGTTTTGGAAATGAATTGGTATCATGAAATGAATGATTAATTTGATGGTAGGGAAATGCTTCCACGCAATCATTTTCCAAATCATTCGATCAGGGTTCATGAATGTCATATGTACACTCAATAAATATCTGATCTTTTTCAGCATGAACACCAAAATATGTGGTGTTTTATTCCTTATGTATTTTAATGAAACTATTTCCCCAAAATGGTAAGTTGTGTAAAAGAATGGTTCATAAAATGGGTTTACAGTAGAAGTGTACCAACAATGACCTGTCAGAATTGTTTGTACTTGTCTGAAATTTTACAGTTATGGATATTTTTTTTATGCACTGAAAATATTAGAATGGTTGGACATGAAACACTTGCAAGAGTTGTATATCTACAAGATATTGACATGAAATTCCAATGGCATCTAGTTGGAATACATCACAGTTAATCATGTTGAAGAGTATATGGTAGAAAGAAAATATTAATATCACCAATAGTTGTCCCCAATGGAAATAAATCTTGTAATCGAATCTTGTGAGTTTGAACAAGGATATAGAATTGAAATGTAAAATTTGAACAATTATTCTAGGGAATTGTAGGATTCCAAAAAGATTGCACCCTCAAACTTTAGTCAATAAGAATCTAACATGAAAGGTCAAAAATAGTCTAAAACATCACTCAAGAAAAAAGATAAATGGAAATGTGGTGATAGGTTGAAAAGTTGTCTAGAGCAGGAAACAAAGCGCCAAAAAACCCGGTGAAAAATTAGAAATCAATAGACAGAAAAACTGGTACTAAATTGTTTTTATATTCTTATGTTATTGAACTAATACATTTTTTCATTAATAATTATTGTTATAATGCTATTTTAGAGAACAGCTACTGAACTTCCAAATAGTGGTTGTAATGGAAATCCTATCACATATGTCAATTTAAGTACTATACAGTAGGTTACAAAACATTTTATATTGAAACCCACTTCATAGAACATAATATAATGTGATATTTAAAATCCTATATAGTACAAATGTGTCTCTGAAACTCTCAGCGGTGGTTTCAGGGTTTGACACTCCATATATCTCATTATCTTATTGATAGTAAATTATGGAATGACTTGAAAAATCATACACTTGATATCATAGCCCAGTGACCACAGAGTGGAGTCCCTGAATAAGAAAAAAAAAATAGAATCATGTCATTGGAATTTTTAATCACTATGCAGTATAGACTTTACACAACATCATGTGGACATAAATCATAATAAATTTAATTTTTTTTCACACATTCATTTATTCACCCAACATGGCAAAACCAATCTACCACGTTACAATATTGATGTAATTAGAAATTTTGGAATTTTATCATTAAATAATGAAAAAAGGATGCACTTTTTCTTTAAAATATGGGCTGAAAACCTTACTCCATGTTATATTCCTCTCTCTCCTCTATTTTCACTTCAGGCTGCTATCATTATCAAGGGGACTATTTGAAATTATTACAAATATTCATACATGGTTATCATCCCTTGTCCATCTTTTGTGGTTCCTAAAATCCACTCTATTCCCTATATTTTTCATCTTCCTTGTCAACATATCAACATTTGTACCCCTTTATTCCTAAACCACAACATTGATTACTATAGACCTTCCCTTATTATTAAAATACCTCACAATATTAGGTTTTTTTACACCTTAAAATTTAATTTCCAATATTCCATGGGTAAAACATAGATGAACACCCTATCCTAGAACCACTATTGTATCCACACCATAGAATGAATCCACCTGGTCAAACACTGGTTCCTCTGAGTATTCTTACTCTTTATCCACAATTATTTACCTAGCCTACTCACATCACATAAACAATAACAAACTAAATAAAATCTTTCTACAATACTAGCCTAGTGGACCATGTTCCAACCATGAAACCACCACTGACACTTACATTGAAACCCACATCATATCACTACATAATATTTTATATCTAAACCCTTATATAGTAGTTCTTCTATTATTTTTTATTGTTATTGAAATATTTCATTCAATCCTAACATGCATAAATATTTTTATAATATTTTTGTAGGGAAATGTAACAGAACCATTGAATGTTGGATACCATGTTGATACTGTCATAAATCTCAATGTTTGTAGATATTTTTCCATATCTTCAAAAACTAAAAATTTAGATACCATTCATAGAATTTGATATGTTTTCCTATTTGAAATTGTATGCAATTATTTTGTTAGTTATCATTGTAGTTGTTAATATATAATTATTGAAGCAATTAGAAGCCACCAAAGAGGAATTTTACCCCATTGGTGCTGAAAAATTCAGAAATCTCTACAAATGGGAATGATAAAATAAATAGGAGGACTGAGAACTCATTGCATGAATTTCAAAATTCAATTTATAAATAGCTTCAACTGCATATGTCATCACAATATGCAACTTCTTTTGAAAATCAGTTTTTATAATTGAATTTGCTGCTTCATGTAGTGAAATTTTAAATGCAGCCTTGTATAAAATCAAAGTTGAATTTTCTCCTCCTATTTTACAATGAAAATGTCTAGTGGAAATTTTTAATTGGAATTCCATGTTGCAATTTGTATACACAAAATGTTTCCAACCATCATATGGAAGATAGTGAAAATAAAAATGTCACTATAAAAACTATAATATTACCAAATATAAAATCAATATCATCCCTATAAAAATATGGATCCGAATTATAAAGTACTATTTCCACCCCCTATGTACCAACAAATAAAATGAAGTAAATGAAACTAGAAATTTCAATGCACAGTTTCTAGTGGGATTTCCTAGTGGAAATTCCCATTTGGAATTTATATGCACAACCAGTTCTGTTAAAATAATTGACCCACAGTATACATTGAGAAATTACACTAGGAATTTCCTATGAAAATTCCAAGTTGGAATGTATAGGCACAGACAATTTACATTGAAAAAACTAACCCACAATTTACTGTTTCAAATTGAAATGGGAATTTCCAATGAAAATTACCTATTGGAATTTTTATGCACAACCAGTTTCCATTGAATGAAGTGACTCCGAAGTCTACATGAAGAAATATCAATTTATCTCCCTTCATACTGTTAAATATTAAATCAATATAAAATATACGAAAATGGTTATCCAGAAAATAAAATTACCATTTTTCACCATATGTAACACCCAAATAACTGAGGAAAACCAAACTCATAATTTCAATCCACAATTTATAGTGGGTGTTTCCAGTGGAATGCTTCAATGAAAATCCATATTAAAAATTCTAGGTTAAACAATTTTCTATGTCATTAAAAAAAATGTAGACTAAATATACAATGAACAAAGAAACAACTATCATAAAACCAATTTTTGTTCATCCTGGAAATAAATTACCAATTTCCACCCACCAATCACCCACTACCATAAAAAAAGTTATAGTAGTTATGTTTGTTATAAGAAAAATAATTTAATCAATGAACATCCAAATATCTATGAAAAACCAAGCCTCTAATCCCAATACCACCCAAATCCACCACCCACCCAAATCGTTATAATAACAATTAGTATTTGAGTTTTTACAACAACAATCGAAAAATCAGTTTCAATAGAAAACTCTTAAATCGCTTAAAATGTATCTGGATGAAACCAAATACATCCTAATCCCATAATCGACCACCAATGTTATCCTTCATAGATAATTTAATAAATAATACACCATAAAAAATCTTTTCTCAGCAACTTCCTTATCTATCAAACACTCCTCCCCTATAACTCTTTTAGACAAAAACTCCATCACATAACAAATAATCACACCACAATAAAAACAATAGTCTCTATATTACAGGGTATTATTTTTTTATTTCTCATTTCATATGCTTCACTATTCCAATATGATCTCAATAGAACAAGCCTTCCAAATATGATTTAGCAAAAAAATGAAAATCATCAAACCATCTTTCAATCTATTCTGAATTTTCATGTACATTCTATATGACCTTACAAAAATAAATATGTCTTTTATAAATGGATCACTTGCTCTAGTTTATCAAGTTGGTTGCATTAATTTGTAATATCTAAACACCCAATATTTCAAATCAATAAATAATAGATTCTAAATAATGTTTTCAGAGTTTACTATAGAAAATAAAAAATTAGAGTTCTTAATATTCTCAACTTCTACCCACTTCAAAAATGTCTCCATTATGTTCTCAATTTATAAATATAGAAAACCCTACATGAAAATAACAAAACATAATATATGATTTTACTCATGGTTTATTTCAAACATGGAATATAGAAAACTAAAATCTGGAAAAATATAAGATATCATTTTGTAAAAAAAAAATCTTACAGTGAATGTGCTCAGAATGAAGGAAAAACTTATCACTTCTCCAATGCTAGCCACATTGCGAAGGTGAAATTTTTCTTGAATAATAATGATATATGAATCAATGACCTATTTTGAAAAAAAAAATAAATAAAATGTAAAATTGAAAAGGTGATTTAAAAAAGTTATATAATACATATCATACTATAAGTGAACCTCTTATTTAAAAAATAAATCATATTTTTCATGTTTATCTGATACGATTTTTCAACAGATTCCCAGAAAACACCACTGTTTTCATGGAAATTCATTTCACTTTTCATTAATAGTCAAATATGATATAATTTATTTTAAATACATTAAATAAATAACATTAACTCCCCCCATCTGTATTAAAGAATATTTAAATCAGCCATATATCACGAGATGTCACTATATTATACTGCATCACCCATTGAGGAAATACCTGGATATTTTTGGGGTAATTGGGGGCCTCTTCTCTGAAGTAAGTCGTGGATATATGTAAGTACATTGACACTTTGACTTCACTGATCTACTCTTCACACGTCTAACTAATGAGGACATTAAATTACTAGAAGAACTAGTGTTAGTGGGAAGCACAACACATTTTCCTATTTCCATATGAATTTCTTATTCACATCCTCCTCCTCACTTACATATATATTTCCCACTTCTATCATCTCATCTATAGCAGTTTCCTCTAGGTTTTCCTCAATAGTAAAAGTTGAATTTGTGTTTTTTCAAGTTCAGTATCTTGAATCTTAATATTCTCTAACAAATTTTCTTCCCCCAAGCCAATAAATACTTTCATCTCCTCATTATCCGGCATCTTTAGCCTTCCTCTCAAAATAGAAAATTGTATGTTCATCACTTTAAATTTCACATCTAGTTTTTAAAAATTATTTTTCAGCATCACATTCCCCACATACAGTTTGATAGTATCCTCTGTTGACACATTTTTTGTTTCTCCATTCATATATAAATGATGTTTTTTCCTCTAACATAATATTGAACTGGTACATTACCCACACAAGGGCTTTCCTACATCCTACAAATATTTTTCATGGATCATTGATTCTATAATGGATAGTGAAAAAAATATGAACATTTAATAAATTAATATGTAAATAAATGACTGCTTGAAAATTAAAATAGAAACAATACCATGGTACATTCCAGTACAGTAGTAAAAACATCTTCTATACTCCATCTTATAAATATTGGTGGACCATATTTGTTGGGGAGAACGTTTGAATATTTCTCAAAAAACCAATATTATACATTTATCATTATTACTAAATGGTCAACCAACATGGAAAAAGATTTAATTTAAATAAATTTAAATACCTTACGAGTAAAAAAACAACACAACTATCATCTTTTAAGGGAGTTCTGAAAAAAAAATCTCTGATGTGGGAAGCTTCTCATGAATATCAGCAGCCCAAGCATAAATCTTCATCTTTTCAACATCTTCAAAATATGTAACAAAATTCAAACCAACGTATGAACCAGAATTAGGGAAAAATAACTTCATTCAAGAAAACATTAGATGAAAACAAGCCACATTGGATAAGTTTTGCTCCTCAGTAGCTTCAACAGCCTCAAGAAATCATCTCCGTAACACACCTTGGGATAATAGTCGTCAAGAATTAGAAAACGTCATCATCAACAATTCATTTCCATTAAGCCATTATTTATAGGAAACAAACACATGTATTTTTCCATCCTCAATGATTAATATATGTGAAATGTCATCAACTCTTAAATTCATCAGCCTTCAAGCTATCTCAAACATTCTTAAATCAACATTAAACCTCTTTAGAAAAAAAAATGAAACCATCAGTTTTCTTAAAATCATAAAATGGCTGTATTTTATCAATAAACACATTAAACAACAACTAAAATTGCATCCTTTAAAGATATTTAGTTTTATTTTCATTAATATTAGGCCTAATGTCATTAAAAAATTATATCATCCTATTCATCGAAGACCGGTTGTGGTTTCTAGTAATGGTAGACACTTAATCTCACATAAAAACAATATCCATAAAAATTATGATTTATTTTTTTGAATATTAATATAAGTCATAAGAGTTTACACATAAAACTACCATTGAAAATTTTAACCACAGAAATGTGACATGACTCTGAATTAGTAGATTTAAATAAGTGGACCAATAAAAATTCACATTGATAATCACACAATAAATTGACAGTGAAAACTAACACTATAAATCCTAATATAAATCATAGATCAAATTATAGTTTAATAACATATGTAATTTACACTTCTATTAGTGATTTCTAGTGCAAATTTACAATGTGAATTCCCAGTGGAAATTTCTAGTGGTAATATCCAAGAATTTTCACTGGAAATTTCCTCTGTGGATTTCCAGTGGGGCATTCCAGTGGCAATTTCCAATGGAAATTTCCAGCTGGGATTTAAAGTAGGCATTTCTAGTAGAGATTTCTAGGGGAAAATTCTAGTGGGAATTTCCAGTGCATAATTTCAGTGGGAATTTCTAGTGGGGAATTACACTTGTAATTTTTAGTGAGGATTTAGAGTGTAAATTTTGAGTGGGAATTTACAGTGGGGATTTCCACAGGGGATTTACTATTGGATAATTTATAGTGGGGATTTATAGTGGGGATTTATATTTGGTATTTACATTAGGTAATTACAGTGGGAAATTTTTATTGTAATTTTGAGTTGGAATTTCCAGTGGGAAATTCGAGTGGGGAATTCAAATGGGAATTTTCAGTGCGATGTTCGAGTTGGAATTTCGGGTATGAATTTCTAATGGGAATTTATAGTGTGAATTCCAGTGGCAATTTCCACTGGAAAAATGACCATAGGGATGTTAAAGTGGCTATATTAGTGGGAATTACCTTGGGAAGTTTCAAGTGGTAATTTTAAGACTAAATTTTCATTGTGAATTCCCAATCTGAATATCAAGTGGTAATCTGAGGCACAAGTCAAAATTCTAGCTATAAAATTCCAATACATTATAAAATTGTTTTGTAGTTCCAGATTAAAATTACATAGGAATCGATGTTTCCAGTATGAAATTCTATTGGTAATTACCATTGTAAATTACTAGTGGGAATTACCAGTGGGAATATCCACAAGAAATTTAATGAGTAAAATCCCAGTGCGGATTTTGAGTTTGAAAATTTAGTCAGAATTCCCAAGAAAAAACTCAATATTATTGTTCTATAATATCAAAAGATTCTAAAAATTGTAATTTAGTTCCAAATTATAATTAAATATCAATATTATATTCCATTGGAAAATTCTACTGGGAAATTCTCAGTGGGAATTGTAAGTGGGAATTCCAACATGAAGCTGCAACTAGGAATTCCCATAGATAATTTCAAGTATAAATTCCCAGTGGAAATTCCCAGTGGAAATTTAAAACACATATGTTAGAATTATAAATCTACAATTTCAATATATTATATTAATTTTTATGTAGTTCTATATTATAATTATATATAAATCCAACTTCATAATTGGAATTTCCAGTGGAAAGTCCACTAGAAATTCATAGTGGGAAATCTCACTACCCATTCCCATTGGGAATTCCCAGTGGGATTTGGTAGTGAGAATTTTTACTGGTAATTTATGGATAGAATTTCAATTAGAATATTCAACTAGGGATTCAAGACCGAATCAGTATGAATTATCTCTAATATTATAAGTGAATGTAATGAATCACTGAGACGGATCAAATAAAAATTCCACCCAAAAATTCTATCATAGAAATTACTGTAATTCAAACTAATCTTCAACATAAATATCGATACTTAAACATCACATAAAAAATAAAAAAAATCACATTTAAACTATTCCAATAGCTCATAAAAGTAAAACCGAACAGAAAAAATATTAATATAGCCATGTCACTACCTGCATACATTTTACAAACAATGAAATACCACAATATCATAGACGTTGTAAATAAACATCCAAAGAAAACGAAGAAATTACATAACAAACCTATAATCTTCCATTGTAGAAGGTAGAATACTATATTTCTCCGATTGATTCACCAAAAAATTTGAATCAGTTTAAATGAATAATGTTTTAATGTCTAGATGTGTATTTATGAATCAGTGATGTATCTATCAATGAATTAGACCCCAGGTTTCTATTGATAGCATCACTGATGATTCCCTTCATGTTTCAATAACAGGCTCACCAAGACCATTTCTGATATACACGACTATCCTTAGATTAGATGAGGGGTGTCCTTGATGGAATAATCATATATGGATCTGAAATTGTGTTCACCATCATTTCCCACAGACAGCCTCCCTTAAGATTTCCATAGATTCTTGCTGATAGGTTTGTCTCAAATGCAGATGAAAACCTTGCCGAGCGTTTCCACGCCCAGCTTCGTGCAGAACTCCAACTGATGCATTTTTTTCAAATGTCGAGATAATTACCCTCGTAATTTAGAAAATCCATTTCTAATCAAAGGAATAGAATGTTCTATAAACACACATCAGGCATCCAGTTGTCAAACTGAGGGTCAGGTTGATGAATGAACCTAAGATGATAATATTTGAGGGTTTCCCAGCTATCCATGTGTCCATGTTTTTCTTATGAGAAGAAATTTTTAAAATCTAACCTATGGGTTTCCCATTCACTTGGAGAGAAGTGCATTTTAGGGATTCTATGTGCACCTCAATTTTCACTTACATAGATATAGAATCACCTATCCTTCACTGACCTGGGATGACATTATGGTTCACTGTTAGAGATTGGAGATGAGAGGGATCCCATCTATGTTTCCCTGTTTTGGGGATAAAGTTTTACCATGAAGAGGGAGTTCTAGAAGATTGATTTCTAGTTCATTGGAGTTGAGATCATAGTGGGAGGGACCCAGTGTGGGGTTTCTTGTTCATCATATCAGAGAACCATTTGGTTTGTTCACCTTTTCATCTGAAAGAGTGTTTCTACCAATAATTCTTATTCATTATGGTAGTCAAGATATGGAGTTTCATATTCCTAAACCTGAAGGTGAAAATATCTATGGAATCAACCCCCATATAGAAGAAATGATCTTGGATAGGGGTGTTATGCGGGAATAATTATTCTTATTTGTGGACCTAGAAAATGATGGAATCATGCAACAATACTGGATTCATACAGTGATTCCAAATTCAGACTGCAACAATGAACCTGGAGAATATGAACTTAATTATGAGGATTTATAGTTCTTTGAATGATGTTTTTCTTGGATACTTGTCATACTGAACCCCTAGTAAGGGGGGTTTTAGTTTAATTTTCATTCATTTTCAGTTTGATTATATTACATGTTCTTCCTTTTGAGCTACATCAGTTTCATGATAGTTTGTATACCTGTATCTTGTATTTCCTTTCATTCATAGTAAAATAACCCTTGATGATTGTACCCCATATGTGTAGGGTAATTGGACGAAGTATGTAAATCACTATGTCTATTTTACTACATTTCGCATCTATTTTCTATTGACCTAGTTGATGTTGAATGTAGGATTCTATAATTTAATTAAAATATTTTTTGGATTTATTTGTTCAATTAAAGGTTGGTAATAATTTTTTTTCATAGTACTTCCTTGTATGGTGTTGTGGTTGCTATTCTTGCTTGTTCGAATAGTTATTTATATGTATTAGAATCTATTGTTAGTTCTTGAAATTAATGTGTGTATATAGAGAATTATATTCTGATGGATTCTTGTTTTGGTTATTAAAATCCATTTGGAAATATTGGTTTTTATGTTGTTATGAGAATTAGTAATATTGATTTGATATGTATCAACAACTATAATTGTGATCTGTTCACTACTGTAAATCATTTGTTACATCCATGTAGTGTAATTATGATAGATTAATATACATATATATATATAAGTGTGTCTTTATTGGCTTAATTTAATAATATTATAATGTAAATATTAGTTGTTTGATTTTTTGGGATTATGTGAACCAAATTTATACCCAGTAGCTCTTGGATAGTCAAAGAGGGACTTTATTGATGTAGTGAAGCCCCCAATAAGGGGTATCATATAAAAATTGGGCGTAATTTTATGTTTTCAAAATTCAAAATCAAATATTTGTTTCATTAAATGATTTTTTAGTGTCTTTTACTATGAAACATGATTCTATGATTTTTTCTTCTAGGTTGGGTTCTATCTTTGGCCATAATATTGTAATCTATTGTTGATAGTGGTTTCTATATTTACATATTTTATTTCTCCATCAGAGCCCAAAATATCTCGTTCGGTAGTGGTTACCCATGTTTGTATCTTGTTTCAGGGTATGGAATGGGTTAGTGTAGTGTTGTCTTGGATGTGAGTTTATCGATTAGTAGTGGGGTGTGTGGAAGGGCATGTCTGTCTGGTTGTTTGGTACCGTAGTTCTTCCTTTATCATTACAAAAATGAGCCCATTATTAGCTTAGGAGTGTTCCTCTATTTCTTGTCATATTTTAGGGATATTTTTTCTAGGTTTTGACCTTTTGCGAGTGGTTATTGGGCCTGAGAAGTGTTTTGAGTCACAATGTCATGTGAATAGGTTCGATGACAATTGATCTCTATGGAGGTTTTTTCATGATCTCTTTAGAGATCTAAGGTGATTCCTAGATATCATTAGGAATTTGGAATAAGATAAGATTTCATAGTCAGTAGCTAGCTAACCTTGAATCATTGGTGTTCTTAGGGGTTTGGTGTATGTACTTAAGACTCTTTGGGATGCATGGTATTTGTAGTGGTACCCAGTTTTTGAGGAACGTAACTTATTTTAAGGGTCCTTGTTAGTGTATCCCTTTATGTGGAGTGTTTTCTGTGTCTAATAGATTCAAGAGGAGACCATTTTTTATTTTTTCTATAACAAAATTCTCAGTGTTTTTTTACTGCATATATTTTCATGATTGTACTAACTTTGTAATTTATATTTAATTTGATTTTTCTAAGATGGTTATTTTCCATGGTTTTATAGGATATGTATTGTCATGTTCTACCTTGTGTAACAAGTACTGGTGATAAGTTTGGGGCTTCCTTGATTGAATGCTCCCATAGTCCAATTTAGGTAGGTTCATGTATGAGTAATATTTATGTTTACAATTATTTAAATTTTGATCACGTTTAGCAGTTTATAATGTAATTAATTTAGGCAGCATGTTTCACGTTGATTGATTATTTGGGGACTGTTTTGGGTTATAACCCATAGTTGTTTCCTATTTAGGATGTTTTTACAGAATTAAAGGTTAAAGGTGGTGCAGAATCATCAAGTGGTTAGGGTTCTAATTTATACAATGGAGGTACGTTGCATCAGTGCATAATAAATTTTTTTTTTGTATTTTAATTACCAAGGTGAGTTATTGTAAAAATGAAATTCAGTTTTTATTAGAAATTAAATAGTTTTTTTAATATGTATTTTTTCTAATTCTTTTATGAAATAGTCATTAGGGAACTACCTATACATTTCCAACCATCCACATGTCCCTATTTTGTTATGAGAATTCATTTTTTAGATCTACCTTGTGTGGTTCCTTTTTCACTCGGAGGGTTATGCATTTTAGGGATTTTGGGAGAACATTGGTTTTCAGTGATAGAGAGATATAAGTTCCTCTCTTTTGTTGATTTTGTTTGATGTTCTGGTTCACCATCATAGATAGGAGAGGATTAGAATTACAACCATGTTTCCCTGGTTTAGTGATCTGGTTCGACCAAGAATAGGTAGTTTTGGAAGACTAGTTCTTGGTTCACGGTAGTTGAAATAAGTGGGAGAGGGACCTAATGTGGGGTTTCTTTTTCGTCAGAGGAGATAACTATCACGACCCATCATCAGGGCATGTGCTGTGACTACCCCAATCACGCCTTCCATAGGCCTGGGGCTGGTGACTAGCACCAAAGGCGTAAATCCCAAAAAAGGGAAGGCATTTCCTTTTATAATGTAAACAAAAACACAACAGAGTATGCAAGTGTAGTAAGCACTATGTAAAAACTGGGTATAAGGTAAGTGATGAATAGTAATTGGTCCAGTATATAACCCCAACTGAAATTATAGTACAACTTAATAAAAGTACAACAAAAGTAAGTAAAAACAACAACATCGAGTCATCCTCTGAAAATCCCACCTAAAGGGTGGGTACAGATAGTCTTCTCAGCTCCTCAGGTCTGGTCGTCTGCTCTATGTACGTCCCACCAAGTGGTCCACCTCCGAGTACCGTCCAGCTCCACAGGCCTCCTCCTCAATCAGTGTTGTATGTCGTCTGCATCCAACACAACGTAGTGCGGGCATATCACATGCAGGGGTGAGTATAAGTTACTCAGTAGGGACTCTGAGACCCCTGAAGGCCTCTCAGAATCCACAAAGGATAAATCACAAAGGAAAGATACAATCTCAAAGTATCAACAGAACTACTTAGGTATATGCCCATACATATACCTAAGTCATCAGTTACAATTTGTCTCCAACTCTCTAGCCCAAGCACCATCCAGTCCACAAAGGAAATCACAACCCAGTCCACAAATGATATCACAACTCAGTCCACACAGGAAAAAAATAACCCATTCCACACAGGAAAGCAAGTCAATCACATCGATGATAATGATTGAATTCAAGACTCATCTCAAACTGGTATACATCTTTCGTATAGAGATAAATATGATCAGATGTAGTTACTGATTCATCTATGTTGTCGGACCCACATAGGATACAAGACAAGCTAAGCTGTCAGACCCACACAGGATATAAGACAAGCCACTCTATCGGACCCACACATGATACAAGTACATAGTTCAATATTTCCAGAACCACACAGGATACAAGAACAGTAGTCATCGTCGTCGATCCCACGGAGTATTTCAGTATGGTAGTCCTCACTGTCGATCCCACGGAGGATTCCAGTATAGTAGTCGATGCAGTCGCAGCCAGCTCTAGGGTTCCCACACACAGCATGCTCGATTCCAGGAAGATCCGCTCCTTGAGAGAAGGATTTGATACATCAACTATCATGAAGTCCAGAGTTTATGTATCCCATGTTTCATCTCATCAAAAGAAACCCAACGTGACAGACGTCGTGTCAATCAGACGCCTGGTCTGAGAATTATTGGCATTTCTGTCACAGGGGCCCCGATTGGGTTTTAAGCTAAATCCAACCCGACCGTACTCCATCTATGTCCAAACCTCCAGATGAGTAATACAAAAGGGCCCGGTCCTTAAGTTATAAGTGATTCTGCTCCAAAGGCCCGGTTGGTTTCGGGATCGAACCAACCTGGTCCTACCAAAACTTTACCGAAACCTCGAGTGTAATATACTGAAATGATAGTCTCTATTCAAGAATTCCTATGCAACTGACGGTGCATCGATCAGAGGTCTGTAGCTAACTTTATTGGAAAAATAATAAAATGGTCTGAAGTGGGGGGTCTAGGACCGATCCGACCCGGCCCAACCCCCCCGGGTCGGCCCGAACCGAGTTGACCCACCCCGGCCAGGCCAGGGGTAGCGCTGGCTCTACCAACGAGCCAAGCAGGGAGGGACGCGGTCCCCCCCTTTGTGTTCCTCAGACGCGGTGCCTCGCACTGCATCTCCCTGGATCCCGCACGGCTGCGGGATCCAATTCCTCGCTGTCGTGGCTTCAGCTGCGGCAGGATCCTGCTCGCGGTGCGCCTGGGTGCCATTAGAGACTTCCGCAGGCTATCAGAGTCATTCTAGGGGTCCAATTTTTCTCCCGTCTGTGCCTGCGGTCGTCTAGGGACCCTAATATTACTGTGAAGGCCTCCAGTTGCCTATTCGGTCCTATTTCGTCATCGCCAAGGATTCCACGCATCAAGAAAAAAACAGAGGTGGGTTTGTACTTGTTCGTTAGTCCGCACCAACCATGTTAGTGGTTCTAAACATCACCAACAATAAATTACTCCATTCTGAGGGTATAAATGTAAAGACCCGTAAAATTCAAGGAAATTTTTTTTCTTAATTTTCTTTAGAATTTTACAAGAGCGCGGTTTCAGACGGCACCTGATTCCGAGGCCCGGAGTGCCCAGAATTAATTTCCGAAGTTTGGCTCGGGTACGTTCAGTGAACGAACGAGCGGGAATTCCTAACTTTTGATCCGGTGCTCGGAATTGAAATCCGAGGGCACCGATGAACTCGCAGCGCCGATATTCGCTTAATGAGACCTTTTCGGGAGTTGCGTTTGTTGCGGGTTGAAAGTTACGTTTTGGGGTTTTTCAGTTAAGTTAAATAAAATTGTGTAAAACAAATTTTATTTAAACTTATTAAAAAAAAAACCTACCTAAGGGGGTTGGAAGTGGGACCCACACCCACTTAACCTCCCTTGGGAGGATTAAGTGTGGTGGGGCCCACACGAACCCCTAAATCTTTTAATAACCTCTCAACTTCCCCCTTAAACTCCTCTTTTAATAACATGACAACTTTGTTAATTAATGGAGTTGAATTGTTTGAATTGTTTGAATTTCAAACCTTTGAAATTCAAATTGATAATTGTGTGAATAAAATAAGACTTAGCTTATTTTATTTGGGTTAGAATTCTCTAGCCACCTTGAGAGAATTTGGAGCCTTCATCTTCTTCTTCTTCAAGCTTTGACGAAGAACGCGAAGAACCTTCGAACATCGACGAAGAACGCCACGTTCTCGGGAATCGTCTTTCGCGACGCCATACCCGCGACACCGACGACGTCTTCTTCCGCGTCATCTCTTCTGCGATGATTTCCCGCGACGAAATCGTCGTCAAAGAACTTCGAATCCTCGCTTCACGACATCGACGTCCTTCTTCCGTGACGCCGACCACCGCGACGCGTCTTCCGCGGGTCGTTGACGATCTTCGTTCTTGAAACCAGAGGTAGGGGATGTTATTTATTGATTATTTTTATTCCATTCTTGAATCATGGATTTTAGCATGACTAAATGTGAGGCTTTTGGATATTCTTTAGTTATGTTATTAATTAACGTGAGGGGGGTCGGACCGCATGAACACGGCCGAACCCCCCCTCCTTAGTTCTCGTTTTATTCATGCGGATGGAAGCAAGAGGCGTGGTGCCGTCGCACCACGCGGATGAACATGCTTATAATTTTCCGCAACACCGTCGCGCTTCGCCGAGGAGAGATTTCAAGAACGCGACGCCGTCGCGCCGCGTTGGGAGGATTCATGGCACGGCGAAAGGGGCGCGGTGCCGTCGCACCGCGCCGGACGACGAACACCGCGGCCGGTTCCGGGCCGCAGTGAGACGAGGAGACCGCGGCCGGTTCCGGGCCGCGGCGGAAGGAAAGACCGGCGGCCGTGCCGCCGGCGTCGGAAGTCGAGGGCGGGACCGGAAATTCCGGTCCCGTTGGTAAAAACCGGCCGGCCAGCGGGCCGGCCGGATGTCATAAAAACTGGGGGATTAAACCCCCGGCCGGTCCTTCAAGACCCCCCTCTTAATGAGGGGGGGCGGTTCATTAAAGGAGGGGGGGGGGGGGGCAAAGCCCCCCCGGTTTTTGTCCAGCCGGCCCCCATCTGCGGGGGCCGTTTTTAATTCAAGGCACGGCTTAAAGCCGTGCCGTTTTTGTGAAACGCGGGGCTTAGCCCCCGCGTGCCTCCCGCGTGCGCCGCGGCACCCCGCCGCCAGCGCGGCACGCCGCCGCCGCCGCCACGCGGCCCGCCGCCGCCGCCACGCGGCCCGCCGCCGCCGCCGTCCGCCGCCGTCCGCTGCCTCCGTCCGCCGCCGCCGGCCGCCGCGCCGACCAGAGGGGGGTCGGGCCGGGTCGGCCCGGACCCGGACCCCCCGTTTCGGACCAGATTCGGTTCTTGGCTCATAACTTGAGCCTCGGACCTCCGAATGACGAACCGTCTGCGGCAACGCGATCCTTGGATCGAGACGGTCGTTTCGGTATATCGCACTCAAGGTTTCGGGTTACTTTGAGTTCGGCCGGGTTGGTTCGTTCACGAAACCAACCGGGCCTTCGGAGCGGAAACGCTCATATCTTGAGCTACGGACGTCCGATTGTCGTACCGTCAGTCGCGTAGTGTTCCTCTTAGTGAGACGGATCTTTTGGCATACTCCGCCCGAGGTTTGGACGCAGGTGGAGTACGGTCGGGTTGGTTTTGCCTTAAAAACCAACCGGGCCCTGGAGACGAAAATGCTTATAACTCTCAGACCGGGCGTCCGATCGACGCGCCGTCTGTTGCGTTGAGTTCCTGTTGACGATACGGAACTTTTGGATACATCAACTTCGGTCTTCGTGACAGTTGATGTATCAGCCTCTCGGCTCATGGAGCGGATCCTCCGTACGAGCTTGCTGTGTGCGGGAACCCTAGTGCTGGCTGCGACTGTTCTACTGCTACGACTGCTACTGTGACTGCGACGACGACAGTACAGAGATCCTGTGTGGATTTGACGACGACAGTACAGAGATCCTGTGTGGATTTGACGAGGACAGTACAGAGATCCTGTGTGGATTTGACGACGACAGTACAGAGATCCTGTGTGGATTTGACGTCGACGACTACAACACTCAGCGATCCTACGTGGATCAGTGCTACAGGTTCTGTGTGAGCCCGATCCTGTGTGGGTCCTTGCGCTCAGCGGTTCTGTGTGAGCCAGCGCCTACAGGTTCTGTGTGAGCCCGATCCTGTGTGGGTCTTCTGCGGGGGTTAGTTACCTATCGATCCTTCGTGGGTCCGACGACTTAGATGGATCAGTGATCATCTTTATCGTCCTTGAAGAAGTATACCTGTGTGAGCTGAATCCTGTTGTTTTCCTGTGTGGATTGTGTTGTGCAATCCTGTGTGGATTATATTTTGCTTTCCTATGTGGAATACGTATACTTTCCTGCGTGGACTGAGTTGTACTTTGGCTCGGAGGTTGGAGCGTATTTGAATTGATGACTTAGGTATATGTATGGGCATATACCTAAGCAGTGTCGGTTGTTACTTCGTGATTGTACTTTTCTTCGTGGTTTATCCTTTGTGGATTTGAGAGACCTTCAGGGGTCTCGGGGTCCCTACTGAGTAGCTTATACTCACCCCTGCACGGGCTTTGCCCGCACTTCGTTGTGTTGGTTGCAGACGACGGACAGTGTTGACCTTAGCTGAGGCTTGCAGAGCGGGACGGTACCCGGAGGTGGACCACTGGGCGGGACGTGCTCGGAGCGGACGGCGGGACCCGTGGAGCAGAGGAGCTATCTGTACCCACCCTTCAGGTGGGATTTCCAGTGGACAGCTCGGAGTAGCGGCTTTACTTTTCAGTTGCTGTTTTTCCCTTTTTGAGTTGTACTTTACTTTCAGTTTGGGTTTGTATTCTGGCCCATTTACTTTTCTGCACTTTCAGTCGTACTCTGTTTGCTTAGTGTTTACTTTCCGCTTGTTTACTCTGTGGTGTGTGTTTACTTTTCAAAGGCAATGCCTTCCCTTTTTACCGGGAATTACGCCTTGGTGCTAGTCGCCAGCCCCTGGCCTATGGAAGGCGGGCTTGGGGTAGTCACGGCACGGACCCCGAGGGCGGGTCGTGACAAATTGGTATCAGAGGAGTTCGGTTCTACCGCGAACTCTGATCTTTTCTATGTGAAGCAATAATGTTTAGCGTATTGAGTGTGGATATCAGTCCAGGGAGTCCAGTGTTGGTGCGGCGGCCGACGTATCCGTACACCAGGACCCTGACTTCTGATTTCCGACTTAATGCACGAAAACATTGATTGCGTGTGTGTTTCAAAGTTTTCTTTGTGATTACTTATATCAGCTCACCAGGTATACTGTTCTGACCGTGGCGCACCTGTTTCCTTTTCAGGATGGCCCCACGACGGCAGCCAGCTAGGGTTCCGAGAGTCGAGCGAGACGACAGCCCACCGAGCGACGAAGCCTCGGTGCAGGGCCCTTTTTCAGTAGTGGCACCAGCGGTAGCTTTACCCGCCGAGCCACCGATGCTACCAGTACCAGACGCTGACGATGCACGTCGCCTCAGCGCACTGCATGAGTTTCAGCGCCAGCGACCGCCCAGGTTTCGCGGGGAGACGGATCCCCAGGCAGCAGAGGACTGGCTGGAGGCAGTGGTTCGAGTGTTTAGGCTAGTGAGGACACCAGCAGACCTCATGGTGATCCTCGCTGCGAGCCTACTACACGCAGCAGCAGGACGATGGTGGAGCTTGATGCTCCAGGTGCACGATGAGGCATCTCTTCTTTGGACGGACTTTGAGAGCCTTTTCCGCTCGGAGTTCGTCCCAGCCACCCTCCGTGCGGTGCGCATCCAGGAGCTTCTTCAGCTGCGGCAGGGCAGCATGACAGTCGCTCAGTACTCGGCAAGATTTACCGATCTCTCGCGCTACTCGACCGACATGGTACGGGACCCATTCTTCCGGGCCCGGACCTTCGAGCAGGGTTTGAGACACGAGATCAGGGCATCGCTGATCTCCCTCAGCATACCGACTCAGACAGGAGTACTGGAGCGGGCCCTTCTGATCGAGAGCTTCCTTGCTGAGTCTACACCAGCACAGAGACCCACCGCAGGGCGGCACGTGGCAGAGTCATCTGCAGCTGGAAGTCGACGAATGACTTAGGGGTCCAGACAGACCAGACCTCAGGGCACTGGCTCAGCAGTGCAGGGCACACAACGCGGAGCCAGTCTTTCGAGTGGAAGACAGTGCTATGCATGCGGCGGGCAAGGCCACATGGCTCGTGACTGCCCGACCCGCCATGCGGAGGAGCAGCAGACGGTTGAGGAACCACCTAGGCAGAGGCAGAGGTTCGACCGTGGCGGTCCGCAGGGAGGAGGCGGACGAGGCAGAGGAGCTGGCCGAGCAGCAGGTGGTGGACGACGCTTTGAGGCTCTACCACCACCACCACCAGGAGGTCCACCCCGACCACAGGGGAGAGCTCAGCTTCAGGCAGCCGAGGCCTTCGATCATGGAGCTCTGGGAGCCGATGGACAGGAGCAGAACTAGTGGTTACATCCTTTGTACTTCTGGTTCCTTGTTGCTTTTGTGTAGCGTCTTGTAATACGAGCTGCAATAATAAAAGACGCATACCTTGTGATGTTTTCGTTCCTGTCCTCTATCGTAATGTTACTAAGAAGTTCCAGTTTTGGCTGTTGACTTGACCCTCACTTGTGAGACATCTACTGGAGGAGACCCAGTTACCACACACTGATGCCGACAGTGTGACTCAACCCTTGGAGGCGAGAGTAACGGTTGAATCTCTTAGTAGTAGCGTCGAGGCCTTACGACGTCATCCTTAGTATGGATTAGTATCATCCATGTTAGGATTGACTGTTTTAGGCAAAGAATGTGGTTCATCCATGGGATGAGACCAGATTTCTCTTTTCGGCAAAAGAGAAATCTTGCAGCTCTGGTGGGACCGGAGATGGTCCGGGCCACGTCAAAAGAGGTCCATGTCATCCAGGAGCGGGTCCTACATGGACGATCGATTCCTCTTGTGCGCAACAGATGGCAGCACAGGAATCTCCAGGAGAGCACATAGGAGCGGGAGGCTCAGATGCGTGCTCAGTATCCTCTTTTTGTTTCCCTAGTTTTTGATGTAGCTTTACGGGGACGTAAAGCCCTGAGGTGGGAGTAATGTAAAGACCCGTAAAATTCAAGGAAATTTTTTTTCTTAATTTTCTTTAGAATTTTACAAGAGCGCGGTTTCAGACGGCACCTGATTCCGAGGCCCGGAGTGCCCAGAATTAATTTCCGAAGTTTGGCTCGGGTACGTTCAGTGAACGAACGAGCGGGAATTCCTAACTTTTGATCCGGTGCTCAGAATTGAAATCCGAGGGCACCGATGAACTCGCAGCGCCGATATTCGCTTAATGAGACCTTTTCGGGAGTTGCGTTTGTTGCGGGTTGAAAGTTACGTTTTGGGGTTTTTCAGTTAAGTTAAATAAAATTGTGTAAAACAAATTTTATTTAAACTTATTAAAAAAAAACCTACCTAAGGGGGTTGGAAGTGGGACCCACACCCACTTAACCTCCCTTGGGAGGATTAAGTGTGGTGGGGCCCACACGAACCCCTAAATCTTTTAATAACCTCTCAACTTCCCCCTTAAACTCCTCTTTTAATAACATGACAACTTTGTTAATTAATGGAGTTGAATTGTTTGAATTGTTTGAATTTCAAACCTTTGAAATTCAAATTGAAAATTGTGTGAATAAAATAAGACTTAGCTTATTTTATTTGGGTTAGAATTCTCTAGCCACCTTGAGAGAATTTGGAGCCTTCATCTTCTTCTTCTTCAAGCTTTGACGAAGAACGCGAAGAACCTTCGAACATCGACGAAGAACGCCACGTTCTCGGGAATCGTCTTTCGCGACGCCATACCCGCGACACCGACGACGTCTTCTTCCGCGTCATCTCTTCCGCGACGATTTCCCGCGACGAAATCGTCGTCAAAGAACTTCGAATCCTCGCTTCACGACATCGACGTCCTTCTTCCGTGACGCCGACCACCGCGACGCGTCTTCCGCGGGTCGTTGACGATCTTCGTTCTTGAAACCAGAGGTAGGGGATGTTATTTATTGATTATTTTTATTCCATTCTTGAATCATGGATTTTAGCATGACTAAATGTGAGGCTTTTGGATATTCTTTAGTTATGTTATTAATTAACGTGAGGGGGGTCGGACCGCATGAACACGGCCGAACCCCCCCTCCTTAGTTCTCGTTTTATTCATGCGGATGGAAGCAAGAGGCGTGGTGCCGTCGCACCACGCGGATGAACATGCTTATAATTTTCCGCAACACCGTCGCGCTTCGCCGAGGAGAGATTTCAAGAACGCGACACCGTCGCGCCGCGTTGGGAGGATTCATGGCACGGCGAAAGGGGCGCGGTGCCGTCGCACCGCGCCGGACGACGAACACCGCGGCCGGTTCCGGGCGGCGGTGAGACGAGGAGACCGCGGCCGGTTCCGGGCCGCGGCGGAAGGAAAGACCGGCGGCCGTGCCGCCGGCGTCGGAAGTCGAGGGCGGGACCGGAAATTCCGGTCCCGTTGTTAAAAACCGGCCGGCCAGCGGGCCGGCCGGATGTCATAAAAACCGGGGGATTAAACCCCCGGCCGGTCCTTCAAGACCCCCCTCTTAATGAGGGGGGGCGGTTCATTAAAGGAGGGGGGGGCAAAGCCCCCCCGGTTTTTGTCCAGCCGGCCCCCATCTGCGGGGGCCGTTTTTAATTCAAGGCACGGCTTAAAGCCGTGCCGTTTTTGTGAAACGCGGGGCTTAGCCCCCGCGTGCCTCCCGCGTGCGCCGCGGCCCCCCGCCGCCAGCGCGGCACGCCGCCGCCGCCGCCACGCGGCCAGCCGCCGCCGCCGCCACGCGGCCCGCCGCCGCCGCCACGCGGCCAGCCACCGCCGCCGTCCGCCGCCGTCCGTCGCCGTCGTCCGCCGCCACCGGCCGCCGCGCCGACCAGAGGGGGGTCGGGCCGGGTCGGCCCGGACCCGGACCCCCCGTTTCGGACCAGATTCGGTTCTTGGCTCATAACTTGAGCCTCGGACCTCCGAATGACGAACCGTCTGCGGCAACGCGATCCTTGGATCGAGACGGTCGTTTCGGTATATCGCACTCAAGGTTTCGGGTTACTTTGAGTTCGTCCGGGTTGGTTCGTTCACGAAACCAACCGGGCCTTCGGAGCGGAAACGCTCATATCTTGAGCTACGGACGTCCGATTGTCGTACCGTCAGTCGCGTAGTGTTCCTCTTAGTGAGACGGATCTTTTGGCATACTCCGCCCGAGGTTTGGACGCAGGTGGAGTACGGTCGGGTTGGTTTTGCCTTAAAAACCAACCGGGCCCTGGAGACGAAAATGCTTATAACTCTCAGACCGGGCGTCCGATCGACGCGCCGTCTGTTGCGTTGAGTTCCTGTTGACGATACGGAACTTTTGGATACATCAACTTCGGTCTTCGTGACAGTTGATGTATCATCCTCTCGGCTCATGGAGCGGATCCTCCGTACGAGCTTGCTGTGTGCGGGAACCCTAGTGCTGGCTGCGACTGTTCTACTGCTACGACTGCTACTGTGACTGCGACGACGACAGTACAGAGATCCTGTGTGGATTTGACGACGACAGTACAGAGATCCTGTGTGGATTTGACGAGGACAGTACAGAGATCCTGTGTGGATTTGACGACGACAGTACAGAGATCCTGTGTGGATTTGACGTCGACGACTACAGCACTCAGCGATCCTACGTGGATCAGTGCTACAGGTTCTGTGTGAGCCCGATCCTGTGTGGGTCCTTGCGCTCAGCGGTTCTGTGTGAGCCAGCGCCTACAGGTTCTGTGTGAGCCCGATCCTGTGTGGGTCTTCTGCGGGGGTTAGTTACCTATCGATCCTTCGTGGGTCCGACGACTTAGATGGATCAGTGATCATCTTTATCGTCCTTGAAGAAGTATACCTGTGTGAGCTGAATCCTGTTGTTTTCCTGTGTGGATTGTGTTGTGCAATCCTGTGTGGATTATATTTTGCTTTCCTATGTGGAATACGTATACTTTCCTGCGTGGACTGAGTTGTACTTTGGCTCGGAGGTTGGAGCGTATTTGAATTGATGACTTAGGTATATGTATGGGCATATACCTAAGCAGTGTCGGTTGTTACTTCGTGATTGTACTTTTCTTCGTGGTTTATCCTTTGTGGATTTGAGAGACCTTCAGGGGTCTCGGGGTCCCTACTGAGTAGCTTATACTCACCCCTGCACGGGCTTTGCCCGCACTTCGTTGTGTTGGTTGCAGACGACGGACAGTGTTGACCTTAGCTGAGGCTTGCAGAGCGGGACGGTACCCGGAGGTGGACCACTGGGCGGGACGTGCTCGGAGCGGACGGCGGGACCCGTGGAGCAGAGGAGCTATCTGTACCCACCCTTCAGGTGGGATTTCCAGTGGACAGCTCGGAGTAGCGGCTTTACTTTTCAGTTGCTGTTTTTCCCTTTTCGAGTTGTACTTTACTTTCAGTTTGGGTTTGTATTCTGGCCCATTTACTTTTCCGCACTTTCAGTCGTACTCTGTTTGCTTAGTGTTTACTTTCCGCTTGTTTACTCTGTGGTGTGTGTTTACTTTTCAAAGGCAATGCCTTCCCTTTTTACCGGGAATTACGCCTTGGTGCTAGTCGCCAGCCCCTGGCCTATGGAAGGCGGGCTTGGGGTAGTCACGGCACGGACCCCGAGGGCGGGTCGTGACAATAAAAATCACATGAAGAAATTTATACAAATTACCCTACCTCAAGAGTTGATGTCGGGAATAAGCGTCATGGGGAAGAGGATCGTATGCGTCGTCAGAGTGCTCTGAGGAGGAAGCAGTGTCTCCTCTCTTGTCGCGGAGAAGAGAAGTGTGGTGTGTCGTCGATCTTTGTGGAACCAGTGTTCTTCTTTGTTCTTCTTCGGAGGCCATCATTATTCACCATTCATCATTGGAGGCCAGCATTCTTCCAAACCTCAAGATCACTCCTCTGATCTCTTCCTCACAACGAAGCTCTATTCCAAATTAAATAATAGGTTCCTCCTATTATTTAATTTCACATGCAAAGAAACTCCCTGAATCAATTCACCACATTTAATAACGTGAGGACAATTAATTTAATAAGGGAGAGAGAAGGTTCCCCATTATTAAACGTGTTGGAATTTAAATTAAAAGGAAGAAAGAGTAAGGATCCTCATGAAATGATGGGTTGACATAATCTAATCGAGAGACTGGCATTTAATGGAGGTTTTCCAAATTAATGAGGGGATGTTAATGAGATTAGATGAAATTAAATGGTGGGGGTAGTGGGGGCCCCACCTATATAACACCCACGCATGAGTAGTTAAGTGGTTATGGGCCCCACCCTTAACTACCCATGGGATGGAAAACCACCTTACCAAATAAAAATTGTTCCGTCAATATTTTATTTATTTCTTGAATAAACCCCCAAAATGATCTTCTCCTCCATTGCGAAAACAACTATGGTAAGTGTCCCCTTATGCAATTACCAGCACTGTGAGTTCATCGATGCCCTCAGATTTAAATTCTGAGCACCGGTTCAAAATTTAGAAAAACCCACTCGTTTGTTCACTGAACGTACTCGAGATAAACTTCAGAAATTGATTCCGGGCACACCGGGACTCGGAATCTTGTGTCGTTAGAAGTCATAGACTCGTAAACTTCCAAATAATTTTAAAAGAAAATCCTTGAAATTTCCATGTTTTAAATGAACAACTTGGTTCATTCTCTTTTTCATTGAAAGCAGTGTCTCTTCTAACATTTATTGTTCTTTAGAGGAGTTGTGCTACGAGGTTTCTGGTTTTTGAACTCAAAAGTTCGAAAACCTGTGGTTTCAACCACTATATAGTGAAAATGATCTTGGATAGAGTCATCATGTGAGGAAAAAAGTCCTTCTATGTGGATTTCTACTATGATGGACTCATGCAGCAATGCTAGATTTTGGTGTTGATGCCAAGTTCAAATGGAATATATTCACCTGGAGGAATAGGACTTAATGACGATGATGCACAACACCTAGTATGAGGTTTCTTCTTGGAAAAATGTTTTACTGAACCCCTGGTAAAGGGGTTTTGGTTAAATTATCTTTCTTTTCAGTTTGATTCATGTACATGTTTTTTATTTTGTGCTTCATCAGTTGCGTGCCCATGTGTCCACCAGTATCTTGTATTTCATTTATTATATACCAAACTAACACCTGATGATTCTATGTCATGTACATTGGCCAATTGGCCAAATAATGTAATTAATTGTGTCCCTTTTAATATTTTATGAATATATTTTCCATCATCTATATTTATTTTGAACATATTCTTTTGGAATTTTATTAAAATCTATTTTGGATTTTTTTAATTAGAAGTTGTTATGATTTTTTCTGCTCTATCTGTCACTTCATGTCGTTACTATTACATTTCATTCTTGATATAATGGTTCAATATATGTATTGGAATTTGTTTTAGTTTGGGAAATACATGTTTGAATTTGAAAATTTATATTCTCGTGGTTTTCAGTTCTGGTAGATACAATTAGTTTTGATAGATTGTTTTTCTATTGATATGAGAATTATCATGCTTGGTTTGATAATTATCAACCACTATAATTGTGATGTGTTCACTGCAGTTAATGATTTTTTAATTCCATGTAGTGAAATTCTGATAGATGAATATATATATATATATATATATTAGATAATATTAACAAGACTGGAATATAATCATTAGTTTGAATTATTATTTTGGGATTATGCGAACTAAATTTATACCTAATTGATCTTGGATAGTTGAATGGGGACTACCTTACACAGTGTAACCCCCCAAATGAACTATAGAATTTATAAGGGTTAGGTAAGGGTTATAGTTGATATAGGTATGTAGATGGAATTTTCCACTTATTATTAGGATCACCTAATGGGTACCCCAACTGTTTGGAGAATATTGTGTTGTCCTAGTCAATTTGTATGTTGTTCCTCTAGTTTGTTTGGTCAACATGTACTTTTAAATATGAGGATTTTCGATGGATATGTACTTATCCAAATGGTTATTGGAGGCTCAAAATAGTCCTCATTATAGGAGAAATTTTGGGATATGGCTTTGAGGTGTAGTTTTTTGATAACCAGGAGGAGGTGGGCTATCTTGTACCTTTTCATTCAATCATATGACTACCAGCAATGACAAATCAATGGAAATGAGAACACATTAACACCGTATAAAGGGATAACTATTATTTTCTATAGAGTTTGTGAGATCAGACACACATACCGATTGTGAGGGCCTGAATGGATCCAATAATAGTTAGTCTCAGTCTCACAGTTGTCAAGAAGAGAACTGTTAAAATGATCATAAGTTAGAGGTATGAATAAAAAAATAAATAAAGGACATGAAATAAATTTAAAAATAGTGAAAAATAAAGAATAACAAAAGTATTTACATGGTTAAGAATAGTTTAGTACAACTTCATGGTAATAACACCACCAAAACCATTATTATTATGAAAAATAAATAGCCATACAATAGACAAAGTGAAACCAAGGAGATAGAACACAAGGGCCATATAAAATATCCGAGAATGCAACCTTGTCACTCCAGGTACTCGCACCGAGCTAGAACCAAGTTAGGTAATATATGTTTCTAGTCTGGACGTAATCATGCATTCCAACCCCAACAAAGACTAGGATGATGAAGGAGAATTAAAAATACATAAAAAATAAACAAGTTGGCTTACAGACCAGGGCCTACACCATGAACTCGGGAAGGAT
This sequence comes from Viscum album, assembly GCA_963277665.1. NCBI lineage: Eukaryota > Viridiplantae > Streptophyta > Magnoliopsida > Santalales > Viscaceae > Viscum > Viscum album. The sequence goes on from OY728128.1 coordinate 299,810,797, forward strand.
GCTCATTAGAAGAAGGTTCTACCAAAGTTTAGCTACCCTAAAAACATCATAGTCTGATTATATTTCAAAAGAAATGGGATCTCATCCTAGAAAGTTCACTAGAATGGGGAAGGAAAATAGAATTTCATGGATGAAAACCTAGTCATCTCTCTTGGATGATCATTCTCTCTAGAATAAATTTGATGGAAATAGATTCCTTGAAAAATGAAGCAATGGGGAATATTAAACGAATAAAGCATAGTGACGGGTGTAGAAATTAGCGTATTTAGAGCTACAATTGTTATGGGTATGTGGAGGATTGAGTTTAAGAGAAAGGATCCTGAAGATCATGCTGATGGAATAGATAGTGGAAATCATTGGAAACATGGAAGTTGTGGAATTGATGGGAGGTAGTGAAGTGTATCATCGGGGAAACAAAAAACACAAACCCAAGGATCTGTAGATACATGATCACTAGATGTCAACAATTAGATGTTACGTGGGAAGTAGGTGACAATGGTCCTACATAAGAGGCCCACATCAACAAGCCCAGACAAAAAACAAGTAGAGAAGCCCAACCATCAAGCCACACAGAGGGATATATAGAGTATCCCATTGAACAACATAAAATTACATTATAATTAACTGATATAATTTCAAATGGAAAATTAAAAAAAGAAATTTAATTTTGAAAATAAAATTTAAAAAAATTTCAACTTTTCAAATTCAAATAACAAATATTGATCTTACACGGACTATCTATCCTACCAGTTGGATAGGTATTATTTTTATTTAATCAAAAAAAATTGTATACAATAGTATATGCTCTATTAAAACCCTCATAGGTTGTTCCACAGTATACCACACACTACCAGTACCCACTCTTCTACCACTATCAAATCACTAAAACATGCTCTTAAATAATAATGACTAAGAAAAAACATTAAACAAAAAATCTTAAAAACATTACCTATGTAACGATAAAAACTAGAAACTCCCAATCATGTAGATACCATCTAACACATATGCTTACTTCTAGGTAAAATATAGTGAACAAAGAAAACATAGTAGAGATCAAAATAATGAAAGTAATAAAATTAATTAGAAACACACAATGTCCAAACTATAAAGGGGGGTAGGTGAACATTCTCCACCTAAGCCCAAACGATATAGAACCGCCCATAGAAAAAACCCCTTACCATAGGTGGCCCCTAAAAATGTATAAGGGATGATCCAAGGAATGTAGAAATGTGACATCCTTGAAACTACACTTGTTTCTAGTTAAAATGGATAATAAACATTACATAACATCAATAGTGTCACAACTAGGGAATACCATATCGGTCTGGGCTATACAACCATTATTAATAAATTCATGCCTGAGTGATTCAATATGGCCAGTTCTACCACACACAGGACATAAAAAGTTCTTACACTAATAATTATCATTCTGTTCATTATCATTTCTTTTATATGACCCCTTACACACTATAATTATTTTTCATTTTTAAACCCACTACCCTTATCATTAATCATTGTTTATGAATATCATTAGATAAAACAATATCCTTAACCTCTTCCAACATTATGGAATCATGACCATACATGATGTAATATTTTCATAAACAAAAAGATTCATCAAGTGTAGTTAAAATAATTAAATCTATACCATTATCTTTAAATTAGGCATATATACTTTATAAATCATGAAGTACTTTATTAAATTTTTCATGGTGAACATGAACAGAAAAAATGATATTCATGTTAAAAGTATAAACTCTCATTTTCTTTTAAATATGACCAAGAAAATTTTTAGTGAGTTATAAATGTTAATGTTTTAACCAGATAATTCTATCATTAATTTTTTTTGGGTAACATTATGCAAGGAACTCCTGATTTAGCAGGCAAGGATCTATTGGATATTAAATTGGTTGAAAAAATAAAAATAAAAAATTTCAAAGTAATTTTTATATTCCAGTTTCATAAGATGTAATGAATAAACAGGAATATATTCTTAAAAGGTTCCAATAACCTGAATTATAAAATGATTTAACAATGAACATATCACAAAGCAATGACAAATCTAACTAATATAATGAATAAACTTGTAAGAATAATCATAAACAAGAAATAACATCCTATATAATATGGTTCAACCAAAATAGAAACATAACTATGAGAATAATAATTCCTGACTCATCGTATGAATTTCTAGAACAAAATTCAGTTCTTGCACATATAGAATCTCTTCAACAATCTAAAATGAACAAAAAAATAACAATTTCATGAATAGATGATAAATGAGAGTCGTTCGAAACTCAAATTTCAAAAAAATCCTGAAGTATATCCAAAAAATATATTGAATTAATTCAAGAAGAATCTTTCAATATTATATTGGTTGAAAAAATAGATACAGAAAACAATAAATGGACACAAATATTTACATGATTTGGCCAATTGGCCAACGTTAATGGGGCATAATCACTGTGAGTTTTTACTATGTATGAAATAAAGGAGTAAAATACACAGCATAAACAGACAACTAAAATTGCTACAACATTAACATCCCAACATTTACAAGAATCAAAACAAACCAACAAGATCAAGTATAGTAGACCCAATCCCCCTTATCTAGGCCTGGTCTTAACTATTGATGATCTTTTATTATAGAAATATATAGCTTGTAATTTTCCAACCCATATCTACCACTACTATCTAGGATCTATGTATCCATCTAGACATGCCACCTCCATCCGGATATGCTAATAACCATAGCCTCTCTCATTTCCCGCTAGATCTAATACTATCTCAGTCCATCACCCACTAGTTCAAGAATAGGAAGCACCTAATCTTACTGATTTAAGGATACGTTTACTATCAAGGTGATCCATCACAGACCAAGAATAGTCTTCACTATCCTGAACTATTATGAATAAGATTTGATGACATCTGTATTCATGAACCATAATCCATGCTCTACTAATCCTCTTACATCATCACCTAGGGATCATCATGCCACATTTACAGAAATATAAGATTATGTAGGCTGCCTCCATTGTGAATCCTAATTCAATAAAAATAGATCACACCATCGAGATCCCTCTCCTCACTCTCTCTCTAACTAAATGTTCTCTAGGGAAAATCCCCAAATACAAAAGTCTTAACTGCTAAAATTGAGGATGCACCTCCCAAAAAATAGATAGGGAAGAGGCACAAACTACCAGGGAAATGTGGGAAGATGAGATGGTATAGTCGGTTCAAAATGAAAAATAGTGTAATAACATATTTAAAAGGAATTTAATTAATAAAAAATAATAATTGAATTAAATATTACAATTCTCCACCTTGTTAATTAAAAATAATAACAATAATTAAATATGAAAAAATGATATAAAACTCCACCTTTCAAATCAAACCCATATCACATTATGATTCTACACCACCTACAATCATTAATGTGGGTATCACATCCTAAACCAGAAAGAACCTATATGGTATAGTCCAGATAGACACCCATTAGCATAAGCATGACATAGACTGTACAAATTAATGATATTCTAAAGATAGTAATCATGCTTAGAATTTAAACAACTATAAACATAAAAATCAACACATAGATTTATATATCTTATTTGTCCTCTGAGACAATTCCATCAAAGAATTTCAACACTAGTAACTAGTACCTGCAACATGTGGAAAAACATAGCAGTACCCATCCTCTAACAAAAAATGAAAAACAAATAGCAGAAAATTTGTAAGGAATATAACTTAGAAACAACAGTGTAGTAATAAAAATTGAAAAAAAACGTCACCACCCAAACTCATCACAGGCTTAGAAAACTCTCTACCTAAAGGAAAGACAATGTATAGAAACTTGTGAATAAGAAAGGTTCCTCAAAAACTAGGTACTACTGCAAAACCCATGAAACCAAAATATTCCAAAGGAAAAACACTAAACCCATGAGAAGACTGAAAATCCAAGGTTAGTCAACTACCGACTCAAGAAATCGCATCCTAGTATATCTTCTTAATGATATCTTGGAACCACCTAACATCACTAAAGAGGTACCGACGAAACCTCGTTGAATCCTCAATGTCACTAGACCCATTCACTTGACACTTCCACTCTAAAAACGTCTCAAGAATAATCACCACTTGAAACATGACATAACCTATAGAAACAAATACTTTATCTAACACAAACCCAAGGAACATATCAGATCTAATTACTATCTCTCCCACTTAATGAAAAGGCATAACTAGGAGACAAAACAATAAAAAAAACTCTAATACACACCCCACTGCTGACCAATACACTCTTACCAAGGATAAACATTCACTATCCCCTTCATCTCCATGAAATAAGAGACAAAAATCGGTAAAAAAATACTGAAAGGGATCTTTAGGTGTCTAACAAGAAAATAACTAGGGGAAGACCATGCAAGGAAACAATATTCAACAACATATTCCAAATTACAACCAAAGAGAGTAACCATCCTAGATGAGACAAAACAATCAAAGTGTTCTATAGAGTAAAATCCACTAAAAAAGTTATTTAAAGAGTTGAATAATTCAATTTTGAATACAGATGACACAAAATTATGCCCAATATGGAATTGATACCACTTGTTGGAGGTTGCACTATGCAGGGAAGTCCCTATTGAACCTCTAAGGAACCATTGTGTACAGAATAGGTTCAGAAACACAAAATAAGAAATATAAAACTAATATCTATGTTCCATTTTAATAATATGAAACAAAAAATGAATATATTTTAAAAAAATACAATAACAATAATTTTAAAATGATTTTACAATGAACATTTCACAAACCAACATAAAATACAACTAATGGAATCAGATAGCTTGAAAAAATTCTCATAAAAAATAAATAATGTTGTTTATAATATGGTTCAAAAAATAGAACCATAACCATATGAATGACAATTCTAGACACATCATGTAGATTTTTTAAAACAAAACATAGTTCTTTCATATTAAAAATCTCAAAAAATAAGTTAAAATGAAAAAAAATAATAGTGTACATAGATGATAAATGAGATAAGTGAAATACTCAAATAACATCAACATAACAAAAATAAATCCAAAACTAGACTGAACAAATTCAAGAACCATATTTCTACATTAACCAGATCAAAAAATAGATGTTGAAAGAACTAAATGGACAAATAGATTTATGAGATTCATCCAATTGGTCTATGCCCAAAGGGTAGAGTCTCTATGAGTTTTCTCTACGTAAGAAACAATGGAGTACAAGAGATATCGTAATTGGAAAACAAAAAATTATACAACATTGAAAAACCAACACATATAAGAATCAATTCAATCCAACAAGAAAAAGAATAGTAGAACATAGACCCTTTAATAGGGATTATCCTAACATGTTGATGATCTTTAATGCCAAAAAATCCATTTTCAGGAGTTGTCTGATCCAGATCTACTAATTTTGTCTATGCTTGATGCATCCATCATGACATGACACTACTATCCAGATCTGGTGAAAACCAGATCCACCACTACTATCCACTAGATCTACTGCAATCTTAGTCTATCACCCTACACTTCAAGAACAATAACCTCTTTATCTTCATGATATGGGGATGGACCTACAATCTAAGGGATCCATTTCAGACCAATAATCAATGTCATTATCCTGACCTTCTATGAACCAGGATTGAGGACCTCCAGATTCAAGACCAGATCCCATGCATCACTCATCCTCTTACTTTAGTGCCCAAGGATCGTCTCACCTCATTCCCTGTAATAGAAGATTATTTGGGCTTCTACCATAAGGAATACTCCTTAAGTGACCATAGACCACACCGCCGAGTTCACTTTCCTCACTCTCTATCTAATATAGTGTTCTCAAGTAAAAATCCACTAATCCAGGGGTCTGAAATACTACAATCGAGGAAGACCCTCCAAGAATAAAGATGGGGAGGAGTCGCAATATCCCAGGGGAACATGGATGGATAATATGGGATGGTAGGTTCCAAATGAAAAAATTGTGTAACATCAAATTAATAATAATTTAATTAACAAAAAAATAAAATTGAATAAAAATTCACAATTCTCAACCTGGTAAATTAAAATGAGTAACCAAAATTTAATATGAAACAGTGTAATCAAACTCCACCTTGTAAATTAAAATGTGACCACATGATGATTCTGCACCACCTATAACCATTAATTCTAGAATCACATTCTAAATAATAAATAACCTATATGGTATGATCCAAACTGTCCCCCTATCATTCTTGAACATGACACGCGATTCCAAAATTAAATTCATTCAATAGATATTAATCATGCTTAGAATTTAAACATCTCTTAACATAAACAGAACACAGACCTGCACTTACCAAATATGAACTATGATAATATGACATCATGAAATTCTCACACTGAAAACTACTACCTATAACACAATTAAAAATAGAGAAGTACCCATCCTCTAACTAAAATGGAAAAAATAACATTTAAAAAATTCATAAATAATATAACTGAAAAGAAAAATTGATGAAATTAAAATAGAAAGAATGAAATAAACACTAATAAATAAAGAATACATAAATAAAATGGATCCCCACAAGAATACATCACAGACATATAAAACTCTCCAGCTAAAAGGTAGAGAATTCCTAGAACCTAGTGAGAAAGAGAAGTTTCTCAACAATACAGTACAATTAAAAATTCAATGTGGCCCCAAGAGTCATAAGGACAAACCCTAAATCAATGAGAACACCTATGATCCAAGGGAATAAAGCTACTGACACAAGAAACCTCATCCTACTCTAGTTTCCTAATGATATCTTAGAACCACCTAACATTTCTAAAGAGATCATGATAGAACCTCCATGAATCCCGATCATCACTAAACATATTCACATGACACTTCCACTATGAACATTTCCCATGCACAATGACCACTTAAAATATGGTAAAACCTTGATAAACCATCCTTATCTAGGATAAAAACCAAAGGAACAATCCCAGGCTAATTACCATCTCACTCTTCTAAGGGAAAAGGCATAAATAAGAGACCAAACAACAAAATATACTCTTCTATAGACCCCACTACTAAATGACACACCCTCACCTTGGAAAACCTTACACCAACCCCTTCATAATCCCAAAATAAGAGATAAACATAGGTTGAAACATCCAAAATTCATATTTAGGTCTCTGATAGTCAAACAGTCAGGGGAAAACCAAAAAAGGAAACAACGATAAAAAACATATTGAAAATTATAGCCAAAGAGAGTAACTAACCAAGATGAATGAAAATAATCAAAGAATGATACAGAGTAAAAGCCACTAATAAGTCATTTAAAACAAATTATTCTAAATTTGAATGACATAATATTGTTCCCAATTTGGCTCTGATATAACTTATTGGGGGTTGTGCTGCAAAAGGCAGTCCCCAGACAACCACTAAGGATATACATGATATAAAATAGGTTTGATAACTCAAAATAAAATATATTAAACTCATGATTATATTATAATTTCATATGATGAAATAAATAAAGATAAATATATTGATAAAAAATTCCAATAACCAGAATTATAACATGAATTAACAGTGAACATATCATAATCTAGCTACGAATAGAACTAATAGAATGAAATATATTGAATGAATTATCATAATTAAGAAATAACATGATTTATAATATGATTCCACTAAAAAATAACCATAACCATGAGAATAAAATGTCCAAACTCATAATATGTAATTTTTAGAAAAAAACCCCAGTTCGTAGACATACTAAATCTCAAAATCATGCTAAAATAAACAATAACATTAGCATGCATAGATCAAAAATGAGAGCAGTGTAGTACTCAAATAGATTCAACATCAAGAAAGAAATCCAAAATCAAATTGAATTAATTCCAAATAGTGTATTTCATCATTAACATGTTTTATGGAACATATATGTAATGTACTAAATTGGAACTGAGATTTATTTGGTTCGGCCAATTGGACTACATTCACGGGGTAGAGTCACCATGAGTATTCACTATCCCAGAGACAAAGGAGTATAAGAGACATCAAAAATGGTCAAATAAAAACCGTACAACATTGAAAAACCAATACATAAAATAATAAAAAAACAATTAAGAAACAGAATATAAGACTGAATCCCCCTTACCAGGGTTCAGTCTTACCTATTGATGATCATTCATTCAATAAATCCACATCCATGAGTTGTCTAATTCGGATCAATCGCTGCTATCCGAGATCGATGCAGCCATCTAGACATGTCACCACCATCCATATCTATTGATAACCAGGGTCTCCACCCTTTTCAAATTGATCTACTACAATCCAATTAACTTTCCCTCTGGTTTAAGAACAAGAACCCCCTACTATTCTCGATCTGAGGATGTGTCTGCAATCCATGTGAGTTGTTGTGGACTAAGAATCATCTTTGATACACTAATCCGATGTGAACCTGATTCACTGACCTGTGGATTCTAGAACCATAAACCATTCTTGACTCCTCCTTATTCAATTCCCAGGGATCATCGCACCACATTCCTAGAAATAGAACATTTTGTGGGTTCCCTCTATCTTGAATCATCCTTTAGAAACAAGGATTGTTTTGATAAGAGCCCAATCCTCTCTCTCTATCAAACTCAATGTTCTCTGCTGAAAATCCCTAAATCTAGGGGTTTGTACAGCTAAAATTGAGGAATCCTCTACAAGAATAATGATGGTGAGGAGGAGCAATCTCTCAGGGGAATGTGGACAGATAATATGGGTTGTACGGTTCCAAATTAAAATCCATGAAACATCATATTAAAAAAGAATTTAATTAACAAGAAAATAATAGTGAATTAAAATTCACATGTTTCACGGGATACTTCATGAATAAATTTGTCTCCAAGGGTTAAAATAAATGTATAGTAATCCATTTATAAAACACTAGGGTTGACATGTACATACATTGAGCCAGAATGACCATCAGTATTGATAGTAACTGTAGGATTTTTTATACCATGCAAGGAATCTTCAAGTCAACATTAAAAAAATAGGGTATGAATTTTAACTCTCCACATACTGAAATCATTCTCCCAACTGAAATTCTCAACCACCTATGTATAAGTCCTAACTTAATAAATTATAAGCTATGATACCAATTATGATGGTTTAAATGGATCCAATAATAGGTAGACTGACTCTCACAATGGTGAAAAAGGGAACTATTTTAATGATCTCAAACGATATGTGTAAACAAATAAAAAATTAAATCAAGAATATGAAAGGATTGTAAGAAATTTCATAAATGTAAATAATAACAAAAATATTAATTTGTTTCGAACTAGTTTGGTCCTAATCTATGGTAACAACAAAACCACCAACTTTATTATTATGAAAAAGAAAGAAGCATGATGTATATAAACTGAAAGAAAAGACAAAACAGACATACTGGCCATAGAAACTATCCAAGAATGCAACCCCTATCACTAAACCACACTGAGATTGAGAGGAGCATAGTAAGATATGTTTCCAGAATTGATGGACTCTCACACACTAACCCCAACATAGACAAGGAAGAAGAAGAGGAAAAATTACAATGCAACACAATAAAAAAAATAACATGAATTCTCACATCCTTGAAACTACACCAAGAACACATGAGGGAAGCTCATCAAAAGAAGGTTTGTCCAGAGTTGAGATACCCTAAAAATGTCACAATCTGAATAGATCTCACAAGACCTACACTATTACCCTAGAAAGGTCATAGGAATGGGGAATGAAGAGAGACTGTTGTGGAAGCATACCAAATTGTATCTCTGCTTATTCTTCAATATTTATTCTCCTTCCTTTATAATTGAAACTATATATGCCCATGAAGATTAAAATTTTGTAGGAGAGGAGTTATTAATGAAATTTCATGTCTTTAGTGGTGCTTACGGATCCTTCCTTAGTGATTATATATTAATGTGACATAGTTTATCTATTTTAATGTATTTGTCTCTAAATATATTTTCATTCCATATGAACGCCAAATATGATTTATATTTCCATTAGGTATTATTAAAAAAGTTATTTTGATGAAGCATTATGGATTATTGTTAAATTTAATGTCTTATTGTTTATAAAAAATAACTTCCTTGTGGATTTTTAAAGGGAATTTTTTTTTGTGCATCGAGTACACAATGATGTGATTAAATGGAATGAATTGGTTTCCAATAAATCATTAATATAATATTGTATTGAAATATAACATAAGTATGATGTTTTTTAATTTAAAACATATGATAATTGAATTATATATTTTTTAATATTATTTTTACATTGGATACATAGAGTGATTTGGTAAACTGAACATATTCAACGGTCAATGAAAAATATCTCCAAGAAAGGGATAGTGTCCTACATAGATTGAGTTTGGTAAAAGGATTGATGAGTACCCTAATGAGATATATGCTACCCCTTGTATGGAATACATGGTTCATGTATTCTATCCAGTGTTCTTGGTGATCGTATTAGTATCCTCATACACATAGGTTTTATCATATGATTCATGATTAATGACTATATGTGATGCAACATCTTTATTTCAATATTTATTACTGAATATTGATATTTATAATGTCATCCAACCATGGTTTTAATTTATTTTATCATCATCATGTTTTCTATTACGAAAATATTATTTTAAAGAATTTATTGTTTTTATGTAGTTTTGTTAAACTATAACTAATGGCTTCGATGGTAAAAACATTATTTAGATTCAATTTTTTTTCTTATTGGTCTTCTCATCACACCCTAAATATTCCAAATGGGTGTATATAGACTTTCTTTTATAGTATACATGAAAAATAAAGTGTTTCATTACAATTTGTGACTGTTATTGATCTATTATGTTTATCATACATGAAAATTATGGAAGAATTTTAATCAATCAAGTGATTTTTTAAAGTTGGTCTAATATAAAATTTGATTTCATGGGTGGTTTATTCAATCAATGGTTTCCCATGTGGATTTAATTTTCAAAATTATTGAGTCTTTGAATATTTTTCAATGGTTTTTTAATTGGTAGTGATATTTCCCATTAGAGTTTCATTGGTGTCATGATAATATTGGTCTTAAGAGTAGATTGGGATGAGTTTTATAAAGGATAAAATGGCTTGGAATTCCAATGCTATTTTGAAAAGAGGAGGACCATTTTAAATTTTATAAAAAATGAGTTTTCATAAAAGTTGTGATACCTTCTTAATCCACTTTGATTATTGTATGATCATTGTATCTTGTGATCCCTTGTGTGGATGTTTGTTATTGACAAACTAGTTTGATGGGACTTATTGGGGTGTGTATTTGTTTAGTAGGGATGTCCTAGTTTCATTATCTCAAGTTCGTGAACTTTTATTAATACATCCTAGTGATGATTACCATGATAGTATAATCATTTTTAGGATAATTTAGAGGTATTATCTCTCTTCTTGTAGTGTATCCCCTGCTATTTATATTATTTTTTGGCACATATTTTCTTGTATATTTCCCCATGTTGTGTGAATTAACATAGTGGTGATTGATCATGTGATTTAATACTTATTTGTATGGTTTTATTTGTAGATTTTTTAAAAAGGACTATGAATGGTTTTTAATGAAGAAAAAGAATGAAAGAGTAATTTTGAAGTTTTTTCAAACTATTTTCATGAGTTTGAAAAGTGTTCTCAAATGAGATAAGTTATAATTTTTTGTATTTAAAATTGCAAGAATGTGGGAGTTCTGAAAATGTGTTTTTAGTCCACCATGCCTAGTTTTATGGAAATTGTTGGTTTTAAAACATGTATTAGAAAACTATATGATAATTGGAAACCTATTTGGGTTTTGAAATGTGTACATAAAAAAATTGATGTTTATGAAATAGGTTAATGTCAGATTTTAAGAACATGATATGAAAAAGGGGTATTGTCCAAGGGGAAAAAATTATCAGTGATTGTTTTCATTTAATGAAAATTTTGTAAAAAAGAGTTTTAATGCACATTTATGTATTAAAAATTATTTGGAAAAAAATATAGAAAAAGTTTATTTTTATAATTTATTTCAAACTATATTATTTTTGATTTAATAAGAAATTGTTCTCCATGATTTGGTAGTTTTTGTTGACCTACTGTACTTTTAGATCATGGTTATATTTTATAGGTTCAGGTTTGTTCTGACATGTTTTACTTCATTTGGATCTTCTGAGGAGAATATATGGTTGTATAGTGACCTGATTTTAACATATTCTATGTATTTATTTTTTTAAATATTAACATTAACGAATAAAATAAGGTGAATATTAGTAATTAATATATGGATTCTAATTGTATCACAAATGAGTACGGATATGGAGTGAAAGAGTACATCCTTTTTGTAAAAGATCATGCATTTGACCCTTATCCAATCATTTTCCCATATTTACACTATTTTTATTCAAGAATAATTAGTCCAGAGGATTTAGGATAATTTTTAGTATTTAATTGGATATATTGAAGTTATAAATGTCGGAATAAACATGGAAAAAAGAGAATTTAGCTAGTGGTTGGGATAACACTGTGTTTTATGGATCTTCTAATAAGAATACATGTGTGACCAATAAACAATACCACATAGAGGATGTTATTATAGATTTTAATGATGATGAATATCATATTGAATAAATTGTAAATATAGTTAATATGATCTTTGTGAATGTCTACAATTAATTGAGAATTTAAAGAGTTGTGAAAAGATTCCATTGTATGCTTCTTTTACTAAATGTGTGTCATTTTCAACCATAATGAAGCTGTATAATCTAACATAGGGAAATAGATGGAGTGAATATAGTTTTATGAAACATCTTTTTATCTTCAATTATATTCTCCCAGAAGATAACAAGATACCTAATCGAGCATACAATGTGAAATAAATTCTACGCTCGATGGTTATGATCTCTAATATAATGCACGCCTGTCTGAATGACATTATATTTTTTCAAAAGGACCACAAATCACATATATAATGACCAATGTTTTGTTCTTCTTAATATAATAAAATTGTATCTGATCCGTTGATTGTTTTATGGTACTTTCTAATCATTCCAAGGTTTAGGAACCTATATGGATGTTAAAAGAAGGTCGAGAAATTGATGTGGCATATAGATATAAGAAATAGAGATAAGAAACTATGTCTCTCAATAGAATCTCCCCAATGGAAGAGAATTTATCATGAGTATCCTAAATTTGGAAATGATCTATGAAACTTTCATCTTGTGTTATCTATAGATGGTGTGAATCCTTTAGGTTTTCAAATAAGTACTCAAAGTACATTGTCGGTTATGTTGGTAAATTATAAATTTCCACTGTGGTCATGAATGAAATGAAAATACCTCATGAGATCTATACATTTATCAGGACAAAGAAATCTGGATAACGATATTGATGTTTATTTGGATCCATTAATCAAGGATTTTAAATTATTGTGAGAATTATGTGTTACATTATTAATGCTTATATAAATGATGATTTCACCTTGAGAGCCATGTTTTATGCGATGATAAATGAATTTCATGATTATAGAATTTTTTCAGGATATATAATTAAAGGAACTCAAGGGTATCCCATTTGTGAATAAGGTACAAAATCAATTTGGTTGAAACATTCATCAAATTCTGGCTTTCTAGGACATCATATATTTCTACCCTGATAACATATGTACCGATCTTGGAAGACATCATTCAGTTGAATTTTAGAAGAATGCACCACACCATCTCCACTAACTGGAGATCAAATAATTTAGATTGTAAAATATTTGGACACTAATTTTGAAAATCCATTTTTTAAGAACCTTATGAAAATTGGTTGGAAAAAGTGATCAGTTAATTTAATTACCATACAAGAATTTCCTGTATGTCATGAATTTTCATGATGTTTCTCATTATAAAATAATTGTAGGTGATAGTGCCGTCGGAACTTTACTAAATTCACATGTAAAAATAATGGATGGAGTTAAATATAGTTTTGGCATGATTGAAATTGGAATAAGTGTAGATTTGGTTCATGTGAAGGGGGAAAAACATTTTCCCTCCAGATGTTTACACTCTTTCCATGAAAAAGAGATATCCATTCTTAAACATATTTATTGAAATAAAGGATCCAAAGGGGTATTCATCGACTGTCAAAAATATTGTGTTAATGTTTGATTTAATGGTATAGGGTATGAAATCACATGACTGCCATGTTTTGATGAAAAATCTAATTCATGTAGGTTTTTATTGAATTTTTTTCTATAATGTATGTCATAGATTAAAAAAACATCTCTTTATTATTTAGAAAAATATGTATTATAGTTATAGACCCGATGAAATTACCAACTATGAAAATAGAAATTTCCATTATATTATATTAATTGGAAATGTTATTTATGTCCAAATTCTTTGATATGGTGGTTCATTTGATGGTTCAATTTTTGAGAGATATTAAACAATTTGGTCATGTGTACTATAGATGGACGTACCCCATTGAATGGTGTATGATGATTCTGAAAGGGTGTGTCAAAAAAATAATCCTTATAGAGGGTTATATTACATAGAGATTTATTGTTGAGTAAGTCATTGAATTATATACTAAATATCTTTCAGTTGTGGAAGGAATTGGTCTACCAAAACCTTATCACACTAGGCAGCTTGTGGGTGAAAGGATTTCTAGAATAGATTTTGTCACAATCAAAATTACAGATCAAGAGTAGGCCCACCGTTAAATTTTCTATAATAGTTAGGAAGATTTCCCAGACTTGGAATCCCAAACATAAGTTCCTAGTAATTTTACTCCATTAAGGGATTAAATAGGGATATCAAATAAACATCATAAACAGTTTATAAGATGGTATTAGGACCATATTTTCAAAGATTCAGATTAAAATTTGGATTCAATTTCACAATGACATCGGTGGATAGCCATAGGAATAAGTGTGTATGTATTATCTTATAATGGTTATCGAATTAATGGTCATATGTTCTATAAATATGAAAATGATGAATACAATACCATGAAAAATAGTGGGGTTACACGTGGGGATAAATTGATGCATGTTTCTTGTATTAAGTGTAGAAATCCAATTTACGTGAATATGTCATACTATGGCATCATCAAAAAAATAATGGAGTTTGATTATACAACATTCCAAGTATAAATATTTTAATTCATGTGGGTTGATAATATGAGTGAAATTAAAATAGATCAAATGGTATTTGTGAAAGGGGATTTAAGTAAGGAAGGTTACAAAGATGAACCGTTTATAATATCCTCATAGGTAGTACAATTATTTTATGTTCCAGATCCTGCAAACTAAAATAAGTCAATTGTTCTATTATTGACCAAAACAACTAATTGGTAAGATTAAAATTCATCTAAGGATGACACTTTTATTAGAAAATCACAATAATATTTTAGTGGTCCCAATGTAGATGGGTTCTTGTATGTCATAGAGGAACAAAATAAAGGGATTTAGATACTGAATAGAGGGGTCAAATCCCTTCATCCTTTTAGAATTATAGATTTCAAAAACCTGGTTATATTGTTTTCTTATATACATTGCATTAACCTATGTTATTATTTTTTCATTACTACACTTATGTAATATAAATTAAATGTTCTACCACTACTGTAGATAATGACTTCTACACATGATGGTGCTCCAAATCCTAAGGAATAATCTGTCTCTCAAGAATTTGTTGCTGATAGTACATAGGAATGATGGCCTTCGACATGTGTTGATACTATCTCTCAAGATAAACAATAGGTTTCTCAATCGTCTACTGCTCCTAGTACATAGTAATGATGAACTTTTTCACTTGTCTATGCTACCACTCTAGAGAAACAATAGGTTTTTAAACCTTATACTACTTCCAATACAAAGGTACAACGACCATTTGCACATGTTGATGCCTCCTCTATATGGGAAAAACACATTAACGATGTTTAAACTGAGGAAATATTATGAAATAAAGCTATGGTGATGCAGAAAACACTAGAACACCATAGTTTTATGGTGTTAGGAAAAATGATTATGGAAAAAATAAAAGGAATCAAATTTGAGGTCAGATAGAATATACAAGGCTTGAATGTTAACCCAAAAAATCCATGTTTTGTGGTTACAATGGACTCATAACATGAACACATGTTCCTTTTGATTTATATTTGTGGTACCATGTTGTGACCACTCTTACGACACTAATGAGGGACGATATTATGGTAACATTATGATATCATATCTTTATTTTACTAAAAAATAAAATAATTAAACTATGATTTACTCTTCATCTTCCCTTGAAGAGTGATGTTATAGTAGATTACTCCCATAAAAATATGAATTAATTATTGTAGGATGGATTCATAGGGGATTTCACAAAATTCTAAAAAGAAATCCTCTTAAAGATTTTGAAGGGAAAATAAACCTACACCCACTGATTATATAAGCACACATGATAACCTGTGAATCATGGGATATGTTTACTAGCCATCGTGGGGAGCTATCTATTTGGGTACATTGTGGTAGGTAATAATTTTTTTTATAACATGTGTATTCATCACATTGACTGAGAATTTTTTATTTGGGAAATAGAAACTAAGTGATGAAAATAAGGAATGGGTAGAAAAACCTACCATCCCCTACCATAAATTGAGGATGGGCTATACTTCATTTGAAATAAAAATTGGGGCATATTTTAAATATACAATAATACTTTTATGTGACATGAAACAACAACCTAAATATATTATTCTATTTTTATTCATATTGATGAATCCAAATACAAAGTCACATCCATCCCAAAACTTTTTTATAGAAGGAGGAATGTGTAAATAAAAATAGGATACTAATAGATGAAAACACATTAATAATTGTGGGAAACATGTGTAACAATGACATAATAAACACTCATTTTTATTTAAATGGATATTTTATAAGAATGATTACTTATTTAATTATATTTTCTATATGACATAGTCATAAGAATCCTCAAAATGTGTGTCAGATGAAAACATAATTTTGGTGGCCTTGAAGTAGACAGAATAGTATTTTGTGGTGGGAGGTGAGGGTTTTGGGGTGACACCATGGAAATGTTTTGGTAGATAAAACAACATCAGGATCGATATACAGAAAGGGTGGTGATGAAAGCGATAATGGTTTCATTTGGAAAAAACATTATTTAGAAATATGAGTTTCTATAAAATGTTATAAGGGATGAAAAGATAATAATAAACTCTAGAAGAACCATTGTGTGAATATCCCCCCCCCCCCCACAATATTTCAGGTCTGACATTACCCTAAAAGATCATTCCTAGTCTGGGTAATAAATATTCTAATAATTGTTTATATGAAATGTGAATTAGATAGACATTAAAACCTTTCATGTATTTATAATCTATAGTGTGAACATGACTATAATTTATATCTATCAACACCCTCCCACTGCCTTGTTTCATGTTCCATGGTGTTCAATATTGAAGACGACAAGCAACACAATATACCAATTCTATTAGGTTTTTTGAGAGTGGTTATTTTCATAGTTCAGGAGTCAAGCACCTAGATAACTGTTCCACTTGATGATGGTGATATTCATACAGTCAGAAAATATATCATAACATTCATCTCATGGGAATCATATATTATAAAAACACTTTTCTACAAGAAGATATTCATTTCCAATTCATTTTTCATGCTAATCCTTTAACAATTAATGAAAAAGTTCTGAATCGATGAAGGTTATTACACACGGGGAAAGAGAAGGTGGTTAAATGAATGGTTGACTCAAAACCATCTAAATGATAAAAAAACTAATCAAAAAGATCTTATGAATGAACCTTTACCTTTCCCATTGAATATCCACATTTACTAAAATTAAAGGTTCATGAGGATACAACGTTACAAAGAGGTAGTAGTCAAAAAATATGTTTTGAAGAAAAATTTACAGAGAAGAAGGTACTAAATAAATTTGTTTTGAGAACGTAATGAAATCCTAAACCATGAATGGCTAGGATCCTTAATTCCAAATGTATACATGAGGTATTTTTTCATGATTTAATTTTCCAAAAACCAATATATAATGTTAATTATTACTAAATACATTTCATATCTTCACAAGTGTATATATAAATACTAATTTAATATATTTCCCCAAAAATATTGACTTGTTAGTCCTCACAACACCTCTACATAACATACAAAAATAGATTCCAAAGGGATAAAATAGTGGAAAACCAAATTTTTTGAAAGAAAACATGGGGATCACATACTCTTATTAATTGAAAAAATGTTGGGTAAAATTATAAAATTTAATCATATAAAATATATTGACATTTCATTCTTTAGTTATTCATTTTTTAGGAAACATAGGATACTCATTGCAGTCAATTTAGATACTCCACATATTTATTTCCTATATTCTCTTCATGGATTACCAAAAAAGTGACCAAATATCACGAAATGTTTCAATTTATAATACACTACATCCATTTTTTTAGAAATAAATGTCAACTTCTATAATTTATATTATTTTTTTAATGAGGATTTTTTTATTTTAGGGTGGTGTGTAAATATATTCTAAATCATGGCATGGGGACAAGCATTATACCAAATGACTCTACAAAGTTCTATAATTGGATAAATATCAGGGTATATATAATGTGATTTCATTATACAAACACATATCAAAACAAATAACATCATTTTATCAATGTTTTTTCAATGTTTGAAATAAACAAATGGAAATTATTATGGTTATTATGTTTGTAAATTTATGAGAGAAATCGTATTCCCTAAAAAATACACTTCCCAAAAGAGAAATTTTAAAAGTTAATTACTATTTCATTTAAAATATTTATTAATCCATTGTGTATTTATATATTTCTAATAATACTATAAATGTCAAAAATATAAAATTTATAAGACAATATACATTTTCTTAGAAATAAATGTGCATCATACATGATTGTATAATGTTCACAAATAACGCGAAGATGTAAATTACATAGAAGTAATGGATTGTTTCCTATTTATGTTTAATTTATTTTTTTAGTATTACTCACATAATAATTTTTTTCTTATACAGGTGTATTCCTTTTATATTTGTGGGTTAAGATTTTTTACAACCATTTTGAGAAGGTTAATTCCAATAACATATTTAATTAATTTCTTGTCATATTATCTATTATTTGTAAGTTATTTAACCAATAATCATTATTTAATACTTTTTTATTTTTTTCACATATTTTTTGGGAATTCATATTCTTTATACAACTATATAGAACAATCCATATAAGAGATAACATGTTTTGTTCTACCAATGTTACCACACTTTCCATTCTTTTCTTTATCGACCTACCAACACTATATATTCATTCAATGTTCTTAGCCAACAAAACATTTCTCATATCAATATGAAGTGTTGGTATTTGGATAAATAAATAGCATGGTAATCATGTTAACATTGGAATTTAGGAATTTTTTGAGACTCTGGGACATGTAGGAATTAGGGACACCTCAATATGACACACGGTGTCACCGTTATGACTCCAGGTGTGTCTTTTTTTTTAAATTGACAATAATTTATGTAAAATATACAACGAACATATAAAAACAAAAATAAGCATTCATATTATATTAATAAATTAGGAAAATGATCTATTTGTCATTTAGGACATATAAGAGTCAGCCTCACCCCAATCTGATAAATAGGGTGACCTGTATGACTCAAAGTGTCCCTTATTAGTTTAAAATTGACATTTTACTTCAAAAAGTTTCACTCACTAAAAACTAAGGAAACATGATCAAATCTTCATAATAATTTAGGAAAATGATTCATAAATTATTTTTGATGTGTAGTAATACCTATCATGTCAAACTGATATATGATGTGACTGTTTCGAGTTAAATTTTTTGTTTCGAATTTAAAATTAATAATTAGTAAAAAAGAAAGTGGTGTACTAAAAACTAATCAAATATATTCATATTGTTTTGATAAATTATTAAAACGATCTATGATTTATTTAGAATATGTATGAAACATTCTTGCATTAATCTGACGCATGGTTTGGCTGGCATGACTCAAAGCGTGTCTTTTTATTTAAAATTTACATTAATTTTAGTAAAAATGAAAAAGTGATGTACTGAAAAATAACAAAACACCTTTGGATTGTTTTATACATTACGGAAAAAATCCATGAGTCATTTAGGGCATGAATGAATTTTCCTCACCTCAATCCATGGAACGTGTGACTGATATGACTCCAAGTGCTTCTTTTTTAAATAAAGTTTAGATCATTTTAAAAAAAAGACAATTGACCTAATAAAAACAAAAAAAAGGATTCATATTATTTTTATACTTTAGGAAAATGATTCATGGTTCATTAAAGATATGTAATAATCAACCACACTTTAATATAATGCATATTGTGACTAGTATGACTCTTAGTGGTCCTTTTTATTTAAAATTGATTTAATTTTTAGTAAAATGGAACAAATGACATACTGAAAACCAATAAAACACATTTTTATTGTTTTTATAATTTCATAAAATTATCAATGAGTTATTTGGGACTTGTTGTAATTTTTCGCAGCTCAATCTGAGGCACGGTGCGACCAGTATGACCCCAAGTACGTATTTTTTATTGAAAATTTACATCAATTTTAGTAAAAATGACACTTGACCCACTCAAAACCTAGAAAATGCATTATTCTTGTTTTTATACTCTAGAAAATTGATCCATGAGTCATTTGGTATGTGTAGCAATTAGAAACTCCTTAATCTGACACACAGTGTGACCAGTATGACTCCAAGTACACCTTTTTATTTATAATTGACATCAATTGTAGTAAAAATGAATATGTGACGTACTAATAACAAAGAAAACACGTTTATATTGATTTGATACTTTAAGAAATTGATTCCTAAATCATTTGGGACATGTGAGTATTATCAGAAACTCACTCTGAGGCATGGTTTGACTGGTATGACTCCAAGAGTGTTTTTGTATTTAAAATTTACATCAACCTGACAAAACAGGGTTTTATCGGTGCTAAGAAAATGATTTATTAACACTAAAACTCACTTATTATCAAGGAAATATTAAAATGAGGTCCCTTTTATCAATTCCAAAAAAGAGTGCTGATAAAAGTGTTCTTTTATCTACACTAAAAAATGTTCTGATAAAATGCTTCTTTAAAAGTGATTTTTACCACTATTAAAAGACCCATTTTAGCAATTCTTAGAAAAAGTGATGACAAAGGTAAAAAAACATTTAAAAAAACTAAAAATTAGAGGGTGGACCACCCCCCTTTTATCATAACTCAACCCCCCTTTTAACAGCTCTATCCTCCCATGTCCTCCATTAATAATGATACCCCCCCCATAATAGTGCCACCCAGCTGCTTACCCACCCACACACTCTTGCCTTTGATATGTTTCAAACCTGAGATTTCATCCTCATGCACCCACGACTCGTCAAGTCACCTATATTGTTTTGTATTTCATTTTATGAAATATTTTTAAATTTATATATATTTTGTTACATTGTTTTATAAATATATATTTATTTATTTATTTAAATTCATATATAATTTTGTGTGTGTGTATGTGTGTGTGTGTTCATCTATAAATTTAACTTAACATATTTATATTTATTTACATATATTATATATTAATAATATATATATATTTTTTAATATGTAGATAGACAAATATATGTTTCTTAATACTCACATAAATATATTTATAAGTAAATAAACATTATATATACTTTAATTGTATATGTATATATATAAATATATTCATACATTTTTATGTTAAAAAAAATGGATATAAATTTTTATTTATATAAGTTTAATATATTGAGAAATATATTTTATAAGTAAATGTGATTAATTCTATATTTATAAAATTAATTTATTTTTGGGTGAATATATAAAAAAATGTATATATTGTTATATATATGATTATAAATAATAGTGCATTGTGAAAAATGATAAACTTTCAAAACCATATTATCAATATGAATATAATACCTTGAAATAAATTCTATTTCCACAACAAAATCAATAACACCCCCTTAAATGAGGCTTAAAATCCATTAAATATTAAAAAATTAGGGTACCCCTACTAAAAAATATGTTTTGGATTATATATTGGGCCTTTTGCATAAAAAATTGTGACAAAGGTTTACCTGTGTCACTGAGGCCATAGAACTCATTGTAGGATTCGATTTGATTATTTGTTGAGCATAAATGGACACCCAGATCAAAACTTATGGTTTGAAGTTCGAGTTACTTTTTCTACTAATTTTTGATCTTTTATTGATTTTTTAATTTTTTTTGTATTCAAGTTGATATTAAATGAATATTACATGATAAAAATGAGAAAATTATTGATAAAAATGTTTAATTATTTTTTACAT
The DNA here is from genome assembly GCA_963277665.1 of Viscum album. Taxonomy (NCBI): domain Eukaryota; kingdom Viridiplantae; phylum Streptophyta; class Magnoliopsida; order Santalales; family Viscaceae; genus Viscum; species Viscum album. Next base: position 299,833,227 of record OY728128.1, read on the forward strand.
CTTTTTTATAATTATCATATATATTAAGTGTAAATGCTTATTTTTATTTATTTAAAACATATTTAAAAATATATTTTCTATTAATATCAATATAAATATATTAATATATTAATATTTTTAAAATATTTTTTTAAAATATAACTTTTATCAATGCCATTAAAAAAACACAGATAAAAGTGATTCTTTGTCAACTATACTAAAAAATCCTAATATTGGTGGTCCCTTTAATTGCGTTAAAAAAAACTCATACATGGGGTACCTATATCAGTGCTAAAAAAATATTTGATAAAGGGGTACTTTTAATTTTTCTTTTCATATCACAGTTAAAAGTACCCTTTATCCACAAATTTTTATCATTGTTAATGGTACCCACTTTATCGACACCTTTTTTAGCATTGTTAAATGGTGGTGCTGTGAAAAACCATTTTTCTGGTAGTGGAATTTTAGTAAAAATAACAACTAAAATGCACAAAACTGAGGAAATATATTCATATTGTTCGAATAATTTAGTAAAACAATCAATCGGTCATTTGAGAGATATAGGAATTAATCGCACCTCAATGTGATGCATGATATGACTAGTATGACTCAAAGTGCATCATTTTATATAAAAATGAAATCAATTTTACTAAAACGGTTAAATATCCTACTCAAAATTTAGAAAATGCATTCGAAGATATTTCATAATTTAAGTAAATGATCCATAACTCATTTTTGATATGTACAAATCAACAACTCCTCAATATCAAACACGTTGTGATCGGTATGAATCCAAGTGCATACTATTATTTTAAATTAATATTATTTTTAGAAAAAGAAACATGTGACATATTGAAAATCAAGACAACACATTCATTGGCTTTTGATAAATTTATGTTGCATTTTATTTTAAATTTTTGTTGTGTCATAATCACTATAACCACGATCTGACATACGGTGTGACCCATATAATTCAAAGTGCAAGTTATAGTTTAAAATTGACATTTTAGTTCAAAATGGGTTTCACTCACTAAAAAACAATCAAATACACTTTCATTGTCTTGATAATTTAGGATATCAATTCTTAAGACATTTGTGACATACTGGCATCACACTCAAGTAAAACCGACACATGATGTGACTCGTATGGATCAATGTGTGTGTTTCTAGTTTTAAATGAAATGATATTAGAAAACACAACTAACATAATGAAAACCTAGAAAATTCATTTAGAATGTTTTTATACTTTAGGACAATGATCCTTAAGTAATTTTTGATGTATATGAATTATTTGAACCTCAATCCCATGCACGATGTGACCAGTATATCTCCAATTATGTCATTATTTAAAATTGAAATTATTTTCATTAATAAAAACTAACATACTCAAAATCAAGAAAAATAAATCAAATTGTTTTGATATAATAGGAAAACAATCCATACCTTATTTGTGTAGAGTTTGAATAAAATATACTTGAATACAATGCGCGGTGTGAATGGAATAACTTCAAGTGTGTCTTTTTATTTAATGTTGACATTTTTTTAAATTATTCATTCATATTAATGTGTTGGTTTATTTAAAGATGACATTTTTTTAATTTATTTAATGATATTAATATTTAATTTACTTCCTTATAATATTACTAACATAATATTTGTTTTCTTATATAGGTGGATTCTTTTTCTCTGGTAGAAGTGATTTGTTCAGCAATGGATACCATGGGCAGACCTCTTTGAGTGGGATCAAGGGTGCCAAAGACAATGAAACATTACTATATTAAATTGTTTTTGGATATTAATTGTAAATGTAATTATAAAAAACATTTTTTAAATGTATACAGTAGTGTTTTTTTGTAGTTGTGATGTATAATTTATTTCAATTAAATTTTATATTTTTTGTATAGATTATAGGCAGTTGTATTATTGTGATGTTATACACACAACACACTACATTAGATTAGACCCTTATTAGTGCTATTTATATCTCTAATAAAGGGTGGCCTTTATTAGTTCTAAAGTAGCATTGAAAAGGAGTTCTTTATCAAAAAAATAGCGTTGATAAAGGGGTGCTCCTTTAACAGTGCTGAAATTAGCAATGATTTTTTAACATTGTTAAAAACTTTTTTGTGTGCTAGTAAAAGGAATATATGTAGTAATTAATGAATAAAATTTATCTCTCGAAGGGAGATGAAGGATTTAAGAAATGAGTTGATGAAGAACTTTAAAGAAAAGTATAGAAGTGATGGGAGAAGCGATGAGCATATAATGCACAACAGCTAAGAAGGGTACATGGATGACTGAGGATAAATAGAAGGGTTTCAAGATGTGCATGCCATGCACAATAGCCAAGAAGGACATGTGGATGACTGAGAATAACAAGAAGGGTTTCCAAAATCAGTCCTATGAAACGGATAATATATATCACGGGACATGTGGTAGATGTAGAATGGATGAGAAGCAGTGATATGGATCATCGGGGAAATAACAAACACAATATCAGGGATCCTGAGTTGGACGATCATTTGAAATCGATGGTCAGCAGTGCGTGGTGGAAGGATGAGAGAACAGTCCAACATACCCTACCCATGTCTACAATCCCAAACAACAAATCAATAGAGGATCCAAGCCATTTATCCCACAAATAGTCCATCATTGAGCACATTGGGCACCACACAAAGGAGAAAATAAAATTTCATAATAATAAACTAACATAATTAGTCATGGAAAATTTAAAAATGAATTTTATTTTTGAAAAAAAAATCAAACGGATGGTAGGGATTTCGTTTCTAGAGGAATGTGGGTATACTGGTGAGTCAACACTCACATTTAGAAGGGAACTGATGGGGATTGATGGATTACACATACACGTGGTTGGAAGGATGAATTTTGGTATCAGCAGTTATCAACAATGAGAACTATAGGGTACAATTGGTCAGCATACATGTGGATTTGTAGGAGTGATGACTTGAAGTGAGGCTCAATAGGTTTGAGTGTGCATGTAGGGTTAGGATACCTGTAATAATTTAATGTAATAATGGCTCCGATTAATTCAGGGGAAGAAATTGTGGGATACTGTGCGCATTGGGAAAAAATGAAAAAAGGGTCTGTATCGCGTTGACGCAGTGATGGAGAAGGGAAATAAACCATTGAAATTAAATGGTGTGGTATGTGTTATAGATGATACAGGGGGGCTGATGAAATCCTTCACTTAAAATTAACACTTCTTAATGGGAAACCCAACCATTTGGTAGGGGTATTGTTTGTTTGTATGTGTGTGTGTGTGTCACAGTTCATGAATTCCTTTTCATAGGTATGGGTTAGTTTGTAGGGACTCAATTATATTTTATGGAATCCAAGCATTATTCATGATATAGTCGCTAATATTGGGGTTCCAATTCATCTGGATAAGGATGAATAAAAAATAATATAGGTAAATTTTATGGGAATACTGGTTTATATTGATCTTTTCTCTACACTCATTGATAATGGGATTCCCACATCTTCAATAAATGATATTGAAATCAGTGAGGAGTATGAGAAATGTATCAATTTTTCCAAGATTACAAATTATTTGGTCACATGGATGAGGAATTACAGAGGAAGGTCTATGAATTATGTGATTTAAAGGGGCATCTATTTATGGACTATGATGCTATTCTTTAAGGTAATTTATATAGGTTTAATGGGTAGTCCTCATTAGCTAAGCATCCTCGATCACATCCAATGGATTATCGGCTTAAGACTACTCAGAACCATGGTGATTCAGTTTCCAAAGTTAGATCACCGGTGAAGAATAAATTCAAGGATACTAGAACTCTAATTCCTATGGATGGGAAGTTCCAAATTTCACAAGATCAGGGGAAATTACGAAACCTGAAAACTGATGTATGAAATTGTCCGTAGTAGGATGGTAAAGGTTCCTATACCTTTTTTGGTTCTCAATAGTCCTCTTAACCCTTATCCGGTAATAAATGTTGGGAGAATGATCTGATGGTCTCACATGTGCTACAGTGTTATAATCCTACAATGTCTTGGGATGATATTGCAGATGAGGTGGAAAAAGGGTAAATTTTTCATGAAGTGACATCTTTTAAGGATTCACTATGTATACAGGATGATAAGGAATCATGTGAATCTACTGACTACCAATCTGATACAAAGTTGGCTACTCAAGTGGAAGTGGATTCAGATATATGCAAATATAAGCTATTAGTCACATCCAAAGTTAATTGAATTCGGAAAATGGTTCATTCTATGGCAACGAATACTTTGATGTTTTCTTCTTCTCACTATGGTGATGTTCAATCATCATCTTATTCATACTCAACATCATTTGAGATGAATTCTATGGATGCTTGACTAGTGAGGACTAGCCATCCTATTATTTTGGTAGATTCTAAGAGGTGTCTTGATATTGTCCAAGTTGTGTCAACTCCTCGGACTATTCTTGGATACGATTAATCATTATTGTGAGACAATTTTGACAATATTTTCTCTATAGGGAATACTAATCCATATGATATATTTATCAAGTAGTCTATTACATATTTTGATGATGTATAAGTGAAGGAACATGGTGTAATGGAAGACCCTATCCATGGGAACTCTCCCAGGGTAGTTCCTTTGATTGTTGTTTCTTTTTACATTGTTAATATATCATCCTCATTGAATACACATGAGAGTCGGTATACCTAACTATTTTGAGTATCTTTCCTCTAAAACTACTGAGGAGGATGGGTATAGTAGTGTTGGATCCAAAGAAGAATCCACATCTGCTGACATTATTGTTGAACCCTTATATGATAGAAGTGGGCCATAGCAGCAGGTCACTACTTGGAGAAGGGGTCGAACCCTAGTGGTCTATGTAGATTAATCTCACATCATAGCGTGTTTACTCATTATTGAGTTGGTTGACTTGATTATTTTGGACATTTCTTATCATTTATATCTTTTCCTTCTCTTTGTATCTTTTCATTATTTCATTAAATGGGTTAGGGCTTGGGCCATACCCAAGTCTTTAAAAATAACAATAATAAATATATTTATTATAATTTTCTAAATATATGTATGTATAATTATATAAATATAAACATAAATAAGTTAATATATATATAATTATACAAATATTTATAAATATATTTAATTATATTTACAACCATAAATAAATGAATATATAAATATATATATAATTAGTTATGAAATTATAATAAATATCGTTATTATTTAAATATATTTTTTTATTTATAAATAATATAAATATATATAATTATTAAAATTTATTTTTTGAAATATAAAAAAATTTATAAATATATTGAAATATTTTTAAATATATTTATTTAAAATTATAAATAAAAATAAATAAATATATATTTAAAATTTGATCTTTATCATCAGTTTTTTAGAATGGATACAACTATTCTTTATCAATGCTATAATATTGTAATGATAAATAATTTTTTTATTTGCACGTTTTTAGCACTGATAAGGAGTAGTTTTATCCGCGCTTACAATTTTATCCCAGATAAATCTACTCTTTATAATCTCTTTTTTGAAAGCACTAATAAAAGCCTTACCCGATCTTATAAAAATAACTCTAACATAGTCTCCTCTCTCACACCTTCAAGCTCTTGTAGAACATTGTTGTTGTCGTTGATCTCGATGAATTCTATTAAGGTCTCTCCTCATTCCCTTCATTGACTTTCTCGATGAATCAATCCTCCCCAAATCTATTGTTTGTGCTGATTTATTTTATTAGCACTTCCAGATCAGTTCCCGGACCTCACATTGTACCAATGGAGTTTTCCCTTTTTTTATGCATCGTGTAGCCATTTACAACACCCCTACACCACATCGCATCTTATAAAAAGAACCTTAACAAAGTCTCCTATCTCCTACCTTAAAGATTTCATAGAACCCTATTGTTGTCATAACTCTCATTGAATCCTATTGATATTGCCTCTCTCACTATTCATTGACATTCTTGAGGAATTGATCCTCTCTATATATGAGGAATTTGATGATTTATTTTTTTAGAACCTCTGGCTTAGTTCCCTAAACACATGTTATACCAATGGAGTTTCATTGGGGTTTTCTACACCATGTATCCATGTACTACACCCCTACACCACATCACACTAGCCATCACAGCTTCCACAACACCATATTAAATGCTTTACATTCTTCTTTCCTTGGAAGTATAACCAACACCTAATTACTTGGTTACGACCTCAAAATTTAATTCTTCAATTGTATCCTCACTTTTTTATGTATTTGCATCCATGAATGACTGTTAAATTGTTTGAGGGTGATTTTTGAATATGTTTTATCAGTGAGACATTAAAAGTTGAGTAAAATCATTAGTAGAAAGGACAAGAGTAGAGAGAAACCTATTTTGTTGGTCTTATATTTAATTGATTATTGTATGTTTCAATCTATAAATTTTTTATTTTACAAATTAGTTATGATTATTTCCTATATACGTAGTTAAATTTTTTATTAATCCCCACAAATCATTATGCTCTATCCTTCTTTATTTATAGTTTTATCATCCTCATGTGTTCTATGATCACTTCTTTATTCTGGATGTATCTCCCAGACACTAGTTTTTTAAAATAATATAAATGAAAATTGATTTTTTTTTCATTATGGTATGTTTGTAATGATTGTTTTTTTGTTGGTCATTCATTAGAGTTATTTTATATGAATGTATCCTATGAGAGTTGTGGGTTGAAGGGACACTCAACTTCACAATATTGCAGAATTCCAAAAGTGGTGTCAATGTCATAAATCATGGATTGGAATGTTCCAGGAAGGCCCTTGTACAATGGGGTTAGTGTGAGATCCTCTGAGAAATTCAATTCTCGGATTCCAAATTTGATGGGTAAGGGGTTGTTATCGAATGAGTAGTCTCCAACTAGTGATAATAGTGAACCGTCCAATGATCTGAAAGATCTTATATACGGTGGAACATCAAATTATGATAGTGCTACTCCTAATGTTGAACATTTGGAGAATTTAGTTTTTGGTGGTCTCACTGCTCTATATTTCAATCCTACTGAGGGAGTGATTAGTCCAAATAGATCTTCAAAGGAACATTCATCTGACATGGTTGAGGTTTCTTCGGATTTTCTTGTCACCGTAGGTGAGGCTAGACAGGTGGGGGTTGGAATTGGTCAGGAGTAAGGTATTTTTTACTATTTCTTATCCTATTGATGTGGATTTTAGTTCTACCTTGAGTCCTCAGCATGCTAGGTAGGGTGTGATCTTTCATTATGAGTCTGAGGTTCTTAACCTTCCCCAAGCTATCCAGAATTCCTGGAAAAATTCTTGTTCCTAAAATTTGTTAAATAGAGATTAGTTTTAAACTATAGAAGTGAAAAGGATTAGAAGATGGTTTTATTGTACACCACTCTTCTTTTATGCATTGTTGTAGCTATTTCTATTAAGGATTCTATCATCCAAGGTAGGGTAAAGATGAGAAACAATGAACGGGAAAATATGGATCCTCCAAAAAGAAGTTCATGAATGGTATATTCCAATATGACAAGGAATGTTTCTACCAGATCATCCATAAATTCTTTAAAGGTATATGGTACCGATTATTAGGATTCTTAATTAGTCTCACACATAGTCAGAATGGGAAACTTCTGATGATTGTGGCTATTGATATGAAAATTATCTTTCTTGTTATGACTCTTAAAATGGGTTTTCAGGTGAGGTCATGTCTCTTTATTTCACCCCATATGTTCTCTAGTTTTTATTTTTATGGTGATCATTTTACTTTTCATGTTTCATTGATCCATTTTTTATTTTTTATTCATTATATTTTTATTAGTGTCGAATGTTTTTTAAAAAATATAATAATTTCATTTTTTTATTTTTGAAATCGTTATTATAGTCAATAGTTGTATTTTATATGATGATTTTTTTTAGATAATATATATTTTTGATATTTCCACATATATATATATATATATATCATCCTGTTAATTTTTATACAAATTATATTGTATAATTGGTGAGATATGCTTCTAAAAGGGGGTTGGTTTCTCATAAAAGTTTGGAATCATTGTTCCATATGGAATGGGATTAGTTCTAAAAAACATTAGTGGGATTTAAAAGGTAGTTTGAAAATTAATTCATTGTTGGTTGTTACTAAAAAAAAATTTTAATGGTTTAACATTTTGTTAAAAAGTTATTTTAATTAAAGGGAGACATGTTTTTTAGTGGTGAAAATCATTTTTAAATACTAATAATAAGTTTCACAATATTTTATTAAGATAAGATTCATCAGTTTTTTATAATTAAAATGTGATTTTAAGGGTAAATAGTTGGGTTTGAATTTAATAAATTATATTTCAATGTTGTTTCATAATGAAGATGATATTTTGGATTTTTGTGATGATCTCAATGAAGGATATTTCAATTTTTCACTGACTTTAAAATATAGTTTTGTGATTTAAAATTAGAGTGAAAATATTCTTCATTTTTTTATAATGGAGTATTCTCTATTAGAAATGTTCAAGCCATCTCAACTAAGAATTTTTTTTCCTTTTCAAACACTACTAAAAAAATGTGTGTCATAAATTTGAGTGGTATAAATAATTATAAATGCAATGACATGGGTGGTATCTATATTTATAAATTTAAATATGTGTATGGAAAAAGGGTGGTATATATATTTATATGGTCATATTAACTTTGAAACACCCCATAGATTCCAAAATTATCACTTCTAATATAATATAGATTGATAATAACACCATGGAAATGGAATGTCACTTACACCATCAAACCCATAGGATATCCATCTTCACCCCAATCCCAAAACATTGTCCTCACAGGAAGCTATACTCTACTAAAATTTTATCCTCAAACCAGAACCCTTTTCCATTACATGGAGTCATAGAAGGATTTCTTTGAATTTTGAAACTGAAATGGTTCTCTTAGAATGAGTGTGTGTAAGACCCTAAAATTGGGCTTTCTCATGGTCACACCAATCATGTATCCCCTTGTATGGATCATACTCCTGCTACTAATTTTTTCAGCTTGAGATAGGAAACTAATAAATTTTTTCGGACACTTCTCTAACTACTTATCATGGGAACATTTAGAATTAAGGAGACATCTTCCATTCACATCAAATTCATATACTGAATAATTATTTTTCCATTTTGTTACCTGAGACACATCCCCCATATTTTTTGTCCATGAACCTATGTTTTTTAAACTACCCTAAGTTGAATTCATCCCTTACCAGGTAACGATGATGATTATTGATGAATTCATTAGATAACACCTAACTTTAGTGGATTAATTCCTTTCATAAATCCAATTACCTATTTCTTTCAATGAATGATGAAATTATCTGAAACATTTAAATGTTGTTTTCCCCTTATTTAAAGGTCCCTTGTGGGAATTTATTTATTTTTTAAAATATTGATGTTAACAAATCAAATAGGATGAATATGAATAAAAAATTGATTGATTCTAATTTTATAATAATGAGTATCATTATGGGGTGAAATAGTTCATCTTTTTTTAAAAAGATTATGCATATAACCATTTACAAATCCCTTGTTCGTGTTTACACTATTTTTATTCAATTTTAATTATTCCAAAAGAGTTGGAAGAACACCTGATCTTTCACAGAATATAGAAAAGCTATAAATGTTGGGATAAACACAGGGAAAATGTGAATGCATCTAATTAATGGGACAAAACTATGTTTTATAGATTATCTAATATGATTACAAGTCTGTAAAATGAAGAAGAGTACATTGAGGATGTGATTACATGTGTTAATGATGATAAATATCATATAGTTGAAATGAAAATGGCTGTTGAATATGAACATAATGATTGTAAAAAATAGTTTGGGAAGATAAAGAGATGTGAAAAGTTTTCATTGCATGCTAGTTAACCAAAATATACAGAATTTTCAGCCATACTAAAGGATTATAATTTAAAAGTTGTAAATTGATACATTGATTCTAGTTTTACTGAACTTCTTTCTATCTTGAATGACATGATCCCATAATATGATGATCCTCCTAGCCAAAAAAAATAATGATAAACAAATGACACAATCAATGGGTATGATTTCTAAAGGAATTGATGGATATCCAAATGACTATATATTATATCTCAAGGATAAAAAATAACTTAAATAATTCCAAATGCGTGGTTGTCCTTGATACATGAATAATGAATCAGGTCTTATGAATGTTGTATATAAAATTCTAATCATTACATGGTTTAGGAGCATATATAGAAGTGAGAAAACATTAAGGAAATTGATGTGGAATTCACATAAAATAAATAAATATGGGAAACTTCATCACTCGATAGATTCCCCTCAAAGGAAGATAATTGATCACATGTATCCATAAATTGGAAACTAGATGAAAATAATTCTTCTTGTACTGTCTATAGATGGAGTGAATTATTTATGTTTTCAAAGAATCACTCACAATACCTAAAGTGTTAAGTAGGTAAATTATAACTTTCCACCATGGTTATCCATGAAATTAAAATACATTATCTTATGTATGCTTATATCTGGACCCAAACAGCTACGAAATGATATTGATGTATATTTGGTTCCATTGATCAAATATTTAATGTTACAATCTAATTCAGGTGTTACATTTACGATGCTTATTGAAATGAATATTTCACATTATGACTGTAGAGACCCGAAGCTTAACGTACATGGACATTACATTACTTTTGCGGAATACTTAGTACATAACAAAAACACACACACAAGGACCGTAATAATTTAGTGTCTTTGGAAACTCAGAATACAATCTTCTAATCGTGGTGAATGATCTTCAACATCTCCTATAAAGATCATCATTTTTTCTAGCTAAAACCTTTCTTTATATCCTGGGGAAAAGAAAAAATAAAAGGGTGAGCGCAAATGCTCGGTAAGGGTAAAAAAAATAAATATCAATCATATCATATTCATAAGAACATATCATTTTGGAAATCTTAACCTGCAAAAGGGATCATAATATCATAACATGGGATAAATCATAGTAGTGAAATGTAATCCCAATAGTCACAACTTAAAACAAGAAACTTTGTGGCCTACACACATAATCATAGAGAATCATTTCTTGTTAGTCAAGACTCATTTCCAAGACTATCTTAGTGGACAAAGTCCATTTCTGAACCGAGTTCATTCCTCGTTTCAGTCCTGTTTCACTGAACCGGTTTAACCTTCCGTTCCAGCCATGTCTAAATCATGAGATATAAAATCTTTACCCAATTCATTGGAGGGAGATATAGGTCCCACCCATCTTATAATGATACCATTCTTATGTGTGCCACAAAATCATAAACCATACATCATAGCATAACCCATATAATAAAAATGGGAATATTAAACATCGTGACATCATAAAACAATTTATATAAGATAAAGGAATTCATAAAAATATTTCCATCACAACATAATCAAATCCATGTAATAATAGGGATAGAAACAGGACCCTATATTATCTTAGATGGAAAATAATTTTGATAAAACTCTTGAACTCCATTCTTGAGGAAAATATCCTTTCTACTTCAAATACATTTTTTTTTCTTAACATGTCATACAATTTTAAACTAAAAAAGGTTGATTATAAATAAACTTGAAAATAAGTAAAAAAAGATTCTTGGAAATATTTTTTTAAAAATCCATTCATGCCGTATAAGTTAAAAAACATTCTTCTCATTCTTTTGTCGGAAAAGTCAACAAGTACCTCGTACGAAAACGACAAAAGATTCATTCATATCTTTTACTAAAAACTCACCAAATGGAAAAAATAGATTTAAAAAATTTTAGGTGGATGGAAATAATATTACATATTGAGGAAACATGGATGTGGATGATAAAATACACCCCAGTAAATACCAAAGTATAAACAATCTCGGATAAAAAATGAGATTGTGATATTTCCCTTAACTTAGGTCTGATTTGCTTCGTAAGTGTCCGAACCTCCTATATAATGATTTAAATAATGTCATTGACTTATTCCAAAATCATACTCATTGTTATGATATCATATATGGTTCACTTATGACTTTATATTACCCATTCTTTTGTAAATTCCATGTTAAAGAGCATTTTGGGTAAAATCGTTTCATTTATCGTCCGTGTTTTGAATTGTAATTATTCATATGGTTACTTAGATCATGATTAAATAATTCCAGAATATAAAACATGATTTATATATAATATATATTTTGAATATACATACATAAAATAGATCAGTAAATGGAAGGAAATACACCGATCATGGAGACGGTAGGTTGTACGTACGCATGAACACTGTTTTCATTTCCTTATTGAGTTGAATGGAATTAAGTAGATGAAATAAATATATATACACATAAATCTAGTATCATTATTATGTCATATATTTCATGATTACTTATTATATATACTTTATAATCATTCATGAATGGTTAACGTGGAGAATGAATCTCATCGCGTCGTGGAGACGGTAGTTCGTACGTACGCACGAGCGATGATATCGTTCTCATGATCGTGGAATTGTATTGGAGTATCTGTATACTATTTCAGAGTCAATATCACTTTACTATAATCATATATATTCATTCTTTACACCATTATACCCATCCAATTAAGGTGGTGGTGGAAAATAGATTACACCACGGCGTGGAGACGGTATTCCGTACGTACGCATGCGCGATGATTTCATTTTCCGTAGGATGGATAGATGGTGAAATAGGGTTGTTTAATACTTATATTAACATATCAGTATATGAGTGATACTTATGTTATTACTTTATAATGAAACAACTAAATAATAAGAAGTGGAAGAAGAAATAAAGTTGAATGAATTGGTAACGGACATTACCTCTTCTTTGAAACGCCTCTTTGAGATATCCTTTTAGGGCACTAAAATTGGCCTTTGAAGAAGACCAGGACCTTTAGGATGTTTCTAGGGAAGTGGATAAGAGAAATTGGCAGGGGTTGGCCAAGCATGAAGGCTCAAAGTTGTGTGAGGAAGAGGGGGAGGAGGTTCCCTTTTATAAGGGAGGAGAGGGGCATCTTTGGAAAACTAAAAATATTATTTTATTATAATGCCAAATTCGGTTTTAAATAGCTCCAAAATTATTTATTTCAAAGATAAGGGGGTTATGGGTCTAAATCCTCTCATACAATATAATTTAGACAAGTTTATGTTTCTATTTTATCCTTATCATTTATATTTAACATTAAGTTAGATAATTTTACTTTTACCGTGCCTTTTTGTGTTCTTACACTATAAGGTTAATAAACATACTATAACAAGACAAACGAACCCCAAGTTTTTTATTATTAATATATATAACCTTATATAAGTAATTTGGCTGAACCTTGGATTTTTAGGAATAAATAACAATTAATAAAATAATATTTGTTTTAAAAACTATTTTATGTCAATTTTGACACTATTTAGAAATTGAATTTTTTGAAAATTATAACAAAATGATTAGTTCGAAAAAAGTCACTTAATTCAATACTAACATGTCATATTAACCTAGAAAATTAGTGTAATTCATAAAAAGTCTGAAATTATATTTCTTTGGGTATTTATAACATCAATTATGTCAATATTTCATTAATAAGATAATTACTTCATCATATTTGTGTCATATATAAATTTAATTATATAACGTCTAAAAATTAAAAATAAAATATCATTATATAGGAAATCATTTTATATTTCTAATGAATATTTATAGTCAAATTTCTATTATATATAACCCTATATTAAAAATGATATACTTATTAAACTTTGATTTTAACTATTTTAACCCTTCTTTAAATAAATTAATAATAAATGTCCTAATCTAATCCATGTGGGCCTAAATGGTCATATTTTATTCCTAAGGTTGTTTTTGGTCGAATTACACTTGTCCAATAGAATTAGGACATGTGTTAGGGTAATAATAATATCATTTTTACCCTTAATTACCCTATTTACTTTTAACCGTGGTAAATAAATGTAAAAAGTTATTATTCACCAAAAATTATTTTCAACTCATTGAACCGCATTTTACTTACTGACATCAACCGTGTCTCTCGGATTTTTTAAATTCCACTCACAGAAGCGGTAAAATTAAGTTTTATGAAAAATTCATTTTTTTAACTACCACTTAGTGGTTCCACTAATCATCAAAAAATGAAAATTTCCAGAAAAATACCAGAAATTAGGCCTAAGCTATATTTGATATTATGAACTCAAAAATGATGTCTATTTTACCAAATTCAAAACATATCATTTGCATTAATTAATTTAAAAATTAATTCCCGTCATCAAAACAAATAGCGTGTTCTTAAGAGATATTAACTATCAAAAGATTGGCACTTGTTTATGTCTGGATTAAATGTGAAATTACATCCAATGACCAACATTGTATTAAATTTTAAAAATATATTCTAAATATACATTAAAACCACTCAAATTAATAATTTTTCAGTATTAATTATTTCAATTGAAAAAGTTGTTTTTAATTAAAATATAGTAATTTTCATTATTCATCAAAATATGAAAGTTATCCGAAAATTACCAAAATTTCACCCTAAGATAATTTCGATATTCTGAATCCAGAAATGAACTCCATTTTGAAAAATAAAATTTTCAAAATTTCAAAAAGTGGTTATTCCTATTCAAAACGCCTAGTTTTAATAATATTTTAATAGCATATTATTGTTTAGTGAAACTCGTTATTGCGTACTACACACGCTATCGAGAAAGGACGTGATTGCGTGTAATACAAGGCAAGTCAAGGATGCATGTTTTGCAAGCTCCTTTTGGTGTAGTGTACAACACAAGACATTACTGAAATTAAAAAGAATACTTTTTTATAAAATCTCGGGGTGTTACATTCTAACCCCTTAAAATGAATTTCGCCCTCGAAATTCGTCGGGGTTATAAATGGTTTACTACTAGAAAGTTTCTTTAATAGAAACCCATATCGTAAAAAGGAATACCAAAACAAATCTTTAAAAACAAAAGTATAAAATGTAACAGTTACCCAAATAAAATAATCACTGGGTTTCCACATAGGTGAAAATATGGATATGGAACAGAAACCTACCCATCATGTTCTGATGGAGAGTGGTAGAGAACATGGCTATGGAAAAGCCAGCAATCACAAAGCCATAAATTTTTGGCGATCTAAGGTACCATCTGATTCATCAGATATAAGAGCACTAGGACAACATTTTTGGTTTTCAAGATTATTTCTCATAAAGTTGATGAAATTGGAATTAGAAGAAATACATTCTTGATTTTGGTGTAGTCTCACCGTTAGTCGT
This sequence comes from Viscum album, assembly GCA_963277665.1. Taxonomy (NCBI): domain Eukaryota; kingdom Viridiplantae; phylum Streptophyta; class Magnoliopsida; order Santalales; family Viscaceae; genus Viscum; species Viscum album. The sequence continues at coordinate 299,848,531 of OY728128.1, forward strand.
TCTTTGGACAATTTCCACTTCATCTCTTAAAGAAATAAAGTTGAATTTGTCATTTGTGATGTGTTAGCAGATCATGTGATAGAATGAGTGGTCATTTCATCTGTCTTAAACAAAAGGTTATAAAAGTTATCAAAAAATACGTAAGTCCATCTATAGTGAGATTAATCATATATGGTTCCTAAAATGGACTTATACATCTTATATTACACTGCTTAATATGATAAAACTAGTTTCTACTAAACAGGGACTTCCTATAGGCAAGTGGTAGGCGATAAAGGCCAGTCGCACATCGGTTGTGGGTTTGATTCCCACAGCCTTGTCCGACGCGATGGGCCGTCGCCCGTCCTTCAGGTTTTCCTTTTTCTAAAACTATATTACTATAACATCCAATCAATAATATTGAAAAATACTAACTTATGTCCAAAATAATACATTCCAATATTTAGGTTTATCTAAAATACATCGGTCCAATCTCATAGTATAAAAAAATGATTACTTGAAATGTCACATAACAATCACATAAATACCATAATTTATCCCCATATATCATAAGATATATCTTGTTGGTCAAATTAAAAACATGTGAATACCTTAATCATGTATTCTATTGAAGAATGAATACCAATTAAACCGTAGTGAAAGAATGAATACAGTTAAAAGTTAACACCTCCACAAACCAAAATCCTCAAAATTCTTTATAATCAAACCATAATATCACTTAGTCCTTATATCAATCATTAGCTCATGAATACTGTTAAACATTTCATTTTCTCATTTTCCCTTCATTATGCGCATATCATCTTATTTCCAAAAATATCTCAATCACTTTCCATGGTTACTGATACCATAAAATTATTGAATACCACAATAGGCCAATACATAAATATTCCAATATTCCATGATACTATATACAACATTATTTTGGAATCCCATTACATAAACACTTAATCATTCCACCACATCGTTGTCATATTCAACATCACCAATAGTGATCGCATGTGACTTCCCTTTGTCCTTTGCCTTAAGCGGTTGCTCATGTCGATCATCACTGACCCTTGGATTAGGGCATTTATTCGCATAATGCCCCATTTCCTGGCAGATGAAGCATTGAAGTGTTGGTGGTGTATTCTCTGCAGTCTTTTCTTTATTCACATCATTAGAAACCCTTTTTCCATTACTTCGACACTCGGCTGCTCAATGACCTTATTTTTTACACATAAAACATTTTCTAGTCCCTTTAAGAAAATCTCCACCATGCTTCTTTCCGCACATTGAGCATAAGGAAACATTCATCTTCTTTTAACCATTATTCTGAGATTTCTCCTTGAACTCTATCTTTCGTTTCTTGTCAAAACTATGAGATTGATAATTAACACCAAATTCCATTTATACCTTGATAGCACAACGCACAATTTCTTCATAGCTACTGAAGTCTCTTATAGCTAATGACCTTCAAAGACTTGGTTTTCCCTAGGTTATATTTCTTGTTGGTCAAATTACAAACATGTGAATACCTTAATCATGTATTCTCTTGAAGAATGAATACCCATTGAACATTAGTGAAAACATGAATGCAGTCAAAAGTTAACTCTTTCCACATACCAAAATCCAAAAATTCTATATTCTCAAACCATGATATCACGTAGTCCTTATATCAATCATGAGCTCATGAAAACTGTCAAAAATTTCATTTTTTCCTTATCCCTTTATTATGCGCATATCATATTTTTTCTAAAAATACCTCAATCACTTTCCATGGTTACCGGTACCATAATATTATTAAAGACCACAATAGACCAATACATAAATATTCCAATACTCAACATTATTTTGGAATCCCATTACATAAACACTTAATCATTCCACCACATCGTTTTCATATTCAACATCACCAATGGTGATCGCATGTGACTTCCCTTTGTCCTTTTCCATAAGTGGTTGCTCATGTCGATCATCACTAACCCTTGGATTAGGGCATTTATTGGCATAATGTACCATCTCCTTGCACTTGAAACATTGAAGTGTAGTAGGTTTATTCTATGTATCCCTTCCTTTGTTTGCATCATTAGACATCTTCTTCCCATCATTACAGCATTCAAATGCCTGATGACCTTCCTTTCCACATTTGAAACATTTACTTGTTCCTTTAATACAATCTCCACTATGCTTTTTTCGACACTTTGAACATAAAGAAACATTCATCTTCTTTTCACCATTATTCTGAGATTTCTCCTTGAACTCCATTTTTCATTTCTTGTCAAAACTAGGAGATGGATATGTGACACCAACTTCCATTTCTACCTTGATATCACAACGCACAATTTCTTCATAGCTACTGAAGTCTCTTTTAGCTAATTCCCCTCGAAGATTTGGTTTTAAGCCACTGAAGAATCGATCAACTTTACTTTCAGGTTGCATGATAAATCCAGATGCATACCTTGGAAGCCTTGTAATATTCTCTTCGTATATACCAACAGATTCATCATCCTTTTGATTTAGTTCAAGAAACTCCTTCTCCATCTTTGTTCGAAGAATACGAGGGAAGTACTTATTGAAAAATAAGTTCTTCAACTCGTCCCATTCCATAGACTCAATTTCATCTCTTGGCCTCGTATTCTTGATAAGATTCCACCATTGATAATCATCACCTTCCAAATGATATATTTCTAAGATGACTTTATCATGTTCAGAACATTGGAGAACTGAAAATAACTTTTCAGTGGTAATGATCCATTGTTCAGCAACAAGTGGATCAGAAGACCCACTGAAAAAAGGTGGACGTTGCCTCATGAAGGACTCAATATAATATTGTTCCCTTCTCTGCTCATTTGGAAGTCCAGAATGATTCATAGCTTGTGTAAGTATAGCAATATGATTTTGCACTCCATCTCCCATAACATTTGTTTGTTCAGGAGGACAATCATTGCATTTTCCATTACATTGATCAACACGGTTCCTTCGGGTTCCAGACATCGTCTAAAACCCAAAAAGAATAGTGTGAGAGGAAAAAATCACACTAGGGAAAACAACATAATAAAGGGGGAGTACCTTAAATATCTAACATCTTAGGTTACCATAATTCTAGCACTATAACCTATAGTTATACTTAACCTTAGGGACATCCCTATACATTCCTTAGAAATATCTATTGGGATCTCACTAAAGTTCTCGCATCCTATTTTCCAAAGGTTGACTAAACCTTTCCTCTGATACCAACTGTAGAGACCTGAAGCTTAACGTACATGGACATTACATTACTTTTGCTGAATACTTAGTACATAACAAAAACACACACACAAGGACCGTAATAGTTTAGTGTCTTTGGAAACTCGGAATATAATCTTATAATCGTGGTGAAAGATCTTCAACATCTCCCATAAAGATCTTCCTTTTTTTCTACCTAAAAAATTTCTTTATTTCCTGGGGAAAAGAAAACATAAAAGTGAGAGCTCAAATACTCATTAAGGATAAACAAAAGAAATATAAATCACATCATATTCATAAGAACATAAAATTTTGGAAATCTTAACCTGCAAGAGAGATCATAATATCATAACATGGGATAAATCATAGTAGTTAAATGTAATCCCAATAGTCACAACATAAAACATGAAACTTTGTGGCGTACACACATAATCATAGAGAATCATTTCGTGTTAGTCAAGTCTCATTTCCAAGACTATCTTAGTGGACAAAGTCCATTTCTGAACCGAGTTCATTCCTCATTTCAGTCCTGTTTCACTGAACCGGTTTAACCTGCCGTTCCAGCCATGTCTATATCATGAGATATAAAATCTTTAACCAATGCATTGGAGGAAGATATAGGTCCCACCCATCTCATAATGATACCATTCTTATGTCGTACGAAAACGACAAAATATTCTTTCATATCTTTTACTAAAAACTCACCAAATGGAAAAAATAGATTAAAACATTTGTAGGTGGATGGAAATAATATTACATATTGAGGAAACATGGATGTGGAAGATAAAATACACCCCAATAAATACCAAAGTATAAACAATCTCGGATAAAAAATGAGATTGTGATATTTCCCTTACCTTAGGTCTGATTTGCTTCGTAAGTGTCCGAACCTCCTATAAAATGATTTAAATAATGTCATTGACTTATTCCAAAATCATACTCATTGTTATGATATCATATATGGTTCACTTACAGCTTTATATTACCCATTCTTTTGTAAATTCCATGTTAAAGAGTGTTTTGGGTAAAATATTTTCATTTGTCGTCCGTGTTTTGACTTGTAATTATTCATATGATTACATAGATAATGATTACAAAATTCCAGAATATAAAACATTATTTTTATATAATATATATTTATAATATACATATATATAATAGATCAGTAAATGGAAAGAAATACACGGTTCATGGAGACGGTAGGCCGTACGTACGCATGATCGTTGTTTTCACTTCCTTATTGAGTTGAATGGAATTAAGTAGATGAAATAAATATATATATACACATAAATCTAGTATCATTATTATGTCATATATTTCATGATTACTTATTATATGTACTTTATAATCCATCATGAATGGTTAACGTGGAGAATGAATCTCATCGTGTCGTGGAGACGGTAGTCCGTACGTACGCACGAGCGATGATATCATTCTCATGATCGTGGAATTTTATTGTAGTGTATGTATACTATTTCAAAATCAGCACTCTTGTGTAAGTATAGCAATAAGATTTTTCACTCCATCTCCCATAACATTTGTTTGTTCAGGAGGACAATCATTGCATATTCCATTACATTTATCAACACGGTTCCTTCGGGTTCCAGCCATCGTCTAAAACCCAAAAAGAATAGTGTGAGAGGAAAAAATCACACTAGGGAAAACAACATAATAAAGGGGGATTACCTTAAATATCTAACATCTTAGGTTACCGTAATTCTATCACTATAACCTATACTTATACTTAACCTTAGGGACATCCCTATACATACCTTAGAAATATCTATTGGGATCTCACTAAAGTTCTCGCATCCTATTTTCCAAAGGTTGAATAAACCTTTCCTCTAATACCAACTGTAGAGACCCGAAGCTTAACGTACATGGACATTACATTACTTTTGCGGAATACTTAGTACATAACAAAAACACACACACAAGGACCGTAATAGTTTAGTGTCTTTGGAAACTCGGAATATAATCTTCTAATCGTGGTGAAAGATCTTCAACATCTCCCATAAAGATCTTCCTTTTTTCTACCTAAAACATTTCTTTATTTCCTGGGGAAAAGAAAACATAAAAGTGAGAGCTCAAATACTCAGTAAGGGTAAACAAAAGAAATATAAATCACATCATATTCATAAGAACATAAAATTTTGGAAATCTTAACCTGCAAAAGAGATCATAATATCATATCATGGGATAAATCATAGTAGTGAAATGTAATCCCAATAGTCACAACATAAAACATGAAACTTTGTGGCGTACACACATAATCATAGAGAATCATTTCTTGTTAGTCAAGACTCGTTTCCAAGACTATCTTAGTGGACAAATTCCATTTCTGAACCGAGTTCATTCCTCGTTTCAGTCCTGTTTCACTGAACCGGTTTAACCTGCCGTTCCAGCCATGTCTATCTCATGAGATATAAAATCGTTACCCAATGCATTGGAGGGAGATATAGGTCCCACCCATCTCATAATGATACCATTCTTATGTCGTACGAAAACGATAAAAGATTCATTCATATCTTTTACTAAAAACTCACCAAATGGAAAAAATAGATTTAATCATTTGTAGGTGGATGGAAATAATATTACATATTGAGGAAACATGGTTGTGGAAGATAAAATACACCCCAATAAATACCAAAGTATAAACAATCTCAGATAAAAAATGAGATTGTGATATTTCCCTTACCTTGGGTCTGATTTGCTTCGTAAGTGTCTGAACCTCCTATATAATGATTTAAATAATGTCATTTACTTATTCCAAAATCATACTCATTGTTATGATATCATATATGGTTCACTTACGACTTTATATTACACATTCTTTTGTAAATTCCATGTTAAAGAGCGTTTTGGGTAAAATATTTTCATTTGTCGTCCGTGTTTTGACTTGTAATTATTCATATGATTACATAGATAATGATTAAAAAATTCCAGAATATAAAACATTATTTATATATAATATATATTTATAATATACATATATATAATAGATCAGTAAATGGAAATAAATACACCGTTCATGGAGACGGTAGGCCGTACGTACGCATGAATGCTTTTTTCGCTTCCTTATTGAGTTGAATGGAATTAAGTAGATGAAATACATATATATATACACATAAATCCAGTATCATTATTATGTCATAAATTTCATGATTACTTATTATATATACTTTATAATCCTTCATGAATGGTTAACATGGAGAATAAATCTCATCGTGTCGTGGAGACGGTAGTCCATATGTACGCACGAGCGATGATATCATTCTCATGATAGTGGAATTGTATTGGAGTGTATGTATACTATTTCAAAATCAGAACTCTTGTGTAATTATAGCAATAAGATTTTGCACTCCATCTCCCATAACATTTGTTTGTTCAGGAGGACAATCATTGCATTTTCCATTACATTGATCAACACGGTTCCTTCGGGTTCCAGCCATCGTCTAAAACCCAAAAAGAATAGTGTGATAGGAAAAAATTACACTAGGTAAAACAACATAATAAAGGGGGAGTACCTTAAATATCTAACATCTTAGGTTACCGTAATTCTAGCACTATAACCTATACTTATACTTAACCTTAGGGACATCCCTATACATACCTTAGAAATATCTATTGGGATCTCACTAAAGTTCTCGCATCCAATTTTCCAATGGTTGACTAAACCTTTCCTCTGATACCAACTGTAGAGACCCGAAACTTAACGTACATGGACATTACATTACTTTTTCGGAATAATTAGTACATAACAAAAACACACACACAAGGATCGTAATAGTTTAGTGTCTTTGGAAACTCGGAATATAATCTTCTAATCGTGGTGAAAGATCTTCAACATCTCCCATAAAGATCTTCCTTTTTTTATACCTAAAACATTTCTTTATTTCCTGGGGAAAATAAAACATAAAAGTGTGAGCTCAAATACTCAGTAAGGGTAAACAAAAGAAATATAAATCACATCATGTTCATAAGAACATAAAATTTTGGAAATCTTAACCTGCAAAAGTGATCATAATATCATAACATGGGATAAATCATAGTAGTGAAATGTAATCCCAATAGTCACAACATAAAACATGAAAAATTGTGGCATAAACTCATAATCATAGATAATCATTTCTTGTTAGTCAAGACTCATTTCCAAGACTATCTTAGTAGACAAAGTCCATTTCTGAACCGAGTTCATTCCTCATTTCAGTCCTGTTTCACTGAACTGGTTTAACCTGCCATTCCAGCCATGTCTATCTCATGAGATATAAAATCTTTACCCAATGCATTGGAGGGAGATATAGGTCCCACCCATCTCATAATGATACCATTCTTATGTCTTATGAAAACGACAAAAGATTCTTTCATATCTTTTACTAAAAACTCACCAAATGGAAAAAATAGATTTAAACATTTGTAGGTGGATGGAAATAATATTACATATTGAGGAAACATGGATGTGGATGATAAAATACACCCCAGTAAATACCAAAGTATAAACAATCTCGGATAAAAAATGAGATTGTGATATTTCCCTTACCTTAGGTCTGATTTGCTTCGTAAGTGTCCGAACCTCATATATAATGATTTAAATAATGTCGTTGACTTATTCCAATATCGTACTCAATGTTATGATATCATATATGGTTCACTTACAACTTTATATTACCCATTCTTTTGTAAATTCCATGTTAAAGAGCGTTTTGGGTAAAATATTTTCATTTGTCGTCCGTGTTTTGACTTGTAATTATTCATATGATTACATAAATAATGATTACAAAATTCCAGAATATAAAACACTATTTATATATAATATATATTTATAATACACATATATATAATAGATCAGTAAATGGAAAGAAATCCACCGTTCATGGAGACGGTAGGCCGTACGTACGCATGAACGCTTTTTTCGCTTCCTTATTGAGTTGAATGGAATTAAGTAGATGAAATAAATATATATACACATAAATCCAGTATCATTATTATGTCATATATTTAATGATTACTTATTATATGTACTTTATAATCCTTCATGAATGGTTAACTTGGAGAATGAATCTCATCGTGTCGTGGAGACGGTAGTCCGTACGTACGCACAAGCGATGATATCGTTCTCATGTTCGTGGAATTGTATTGGAGTGTATGTATACTATTTCAAAATCAATATCACATTACAATAATCATATATATTCATTCTTTACACAATTATACCCATCCATGTAAGGTGGTGGTGTAAAATAGATTACACCACGACGTGGAGACGGTATTCCGTACGTATGCACGCGCGGTGATTTCATTTTCCGTAGGATGGATAGATGGTGAAATAGGGTTGTTTCATACTTATAATAACATATCAGTATATGATTAATGCTTATGTTATTACTTCATAATGAAACAACTAATGAAGAAAAAGTGTAAGAAGAAATAAAGTTGAAAGAATTGGTAACGGACATTAACTCTTCTTTGAAACGCCTCTTTGAGATTTCCTTTTAGGGCACTAAAATTGGTCTTTGAAGAAGACCAGGACCTTTAGGATGTTTCTAGGGAAGTGGATAAGAGAAATTGTCAGGGTTTGGCCGAGAATGAAGGCTCAAAGTGGTGTGAGGAAGAGGGGGAGGAGGTGCCCTTTTATAAGGGAGGAGAGGGGCACCTTTGGAAAACTAAAAATATTATTTTATTATAAAGCCAAATTCGGTTGTAAATAGCTCCAAAATGATTTATTTCAAGGCTAAGGGGGTGATGGGTCGAAATCATCTCATAAAATTTAATTTAGACATGTTTAGGTTTCTATTTTAACCTTATCATTTATATTTAACTTTAAGTTAGATAATTTTACTTTTATTGTGTCTTTTTGTGTTCTTACACTATAAGGTTAATAAACATACTATAACAAGCCAAACGAACCCCAAGTTTTTTATTATTAATATATATAACCTTATCTAAGTAATTTGTCTGAACCTTAGGTTTTTAGGAATAAATAATAATTAATAATATAATATTTATTTTAAAAACTATTTTATGTCAATTTTGACACTATTTAGAAATTGAATTTTGTGAAAATCATAACAGAATGATTAGATCGAAAAAAGTCACTTAAATCAATACTAACATGTCATATTAACCTAGAAAATTAGTGGAATTCATAAAAAGTCTGAAATTATATTTCTTTGGGTATTTATAACATCAATTATGTCAATATTTCATTAATAAGATAATTACTTCATCATAATTGTGTCCTATATAAATTAAATTATATAACGTCTAAAAATTACAAATAAAATATCATTATATAGGAAATCTGTTTATATTTCTAATTAATATTTATAGTTGAATTTATCTTATGTATAACCCTTTATTAAAAATGATCTACTTACTAAACTTTGATTTTAACTATTTTAACCCTTCTTTAAATAAATTAATAATAAATGTCCTAATCTAATCCAAGTGGGACTAAATGGTCATATTTTATTCCTAAGGTTGTTTTTGGTCAAATTACACTTGTCCAATAGAATTATGACATGTGTTAGGGTAATAATAATATCATTTTTACCCTTAATTACCCTATTTACTTTTAACCGTGGTAAATAAAAGTAAAAAGTTACTATTCACCAAAAATTATTTTCATCTCATTGAACAACATTTTACTTACTGAAATCAACCGTGTCTCTCAGATTTTTGAAATTCCACTCACAGAAGCGATAAAATTAAGTTTTATGAAAAAATCATTTTTTTAACGACCACTTAGTGGTTCCACTATTCATCAAAAAATGAAAGTTTCCAGAAAAATACCAGAAATTAGGCCTAAGCTATATTTGATATTATGAACTAAAAAATGATGTCTATTTTACCAAATTTAAAACATATCAGTTGCATTAATTCATTTAAAAATTAATTCCCATCGTCAAAACAAATAGCGTGTTCTTAAGAGATAATAACTATCAAAATATTGACACTTGTTTATGTCTGGTTTAAATGTGAAATTACATCCAATGAACAACATTGTATTAAATTGTAAAAATATATTCGAAATATACTTTAAAACCACTCTAATTAATAATTTCTCACTATTAATTATTTCGATTGAAAAATTTATTTTTAATTAAAATTTAGTAAATTTCACTATTCATCAAAATATGAAAGTTATCCGAAAATTACCAAAATTTCACCCTAAGCTAATTTCGATATTCCGAATCCAAAAATGAAGTCCATTGTGAAAAATAAAATTTACAAAATTTAAAAAATTGGTTATTACTATTCATAACGGCTAGTTTTAATAATATTTTAATAGCATATTGTTGTTTAGTGAAACTCGTTATTGCGTACTACACACGCTATCGAGGATAGTCGCAATTGCGTATAATACAAGGCAACTCAAGGATGCGTTTTGTGAAAGCTCCTTTCTGGTGTAGTGTATAAAAAAAGACATTAATGATATTAAAAAGAATACTTTTCATAAAATCTCAGGGTGTTACAGTGAGACATTTTGTATGGGGTGATATAATACTTTACTACATACATAATGTTTTCTGGATATAGCATTAATAAAACACTAGGGTGTCCCATTTATGAATAATGTACATTGGGAATTAGGTTGAAACATTAATTGAAGACTCTATTTCTAGGAAATCACATATGTCTACCACAATGAAATAAGTACTGATCTAAGAAGATATCATTTGATGATAGTTTAAAAGAACATATAGAACTGTCTCCAATACGAGGAGATCAACTATTGGATAATGTAAAGAAAATAGGCACTATTTTTGGTAAACCATTTTTTGAAAACCCGAATGAAAACCTGTTCAAAAGAGAAGTATGTTTTTTAATTACCATATTAGAATCGTATTTACCTTTGGAATTTTATTGATTTTATTTATGTTGAAGAAAATTATTTGATAGTTTCATTATAATGATACAAAATGAACCTGAAAAAAAAAAGGATTGACTTAAGGCTAGTTTGGACATGATTTTCATACGAATATAGGAAGAGTTTGTGCCAGTTAAAGGTGAAAAAGAGAATTTTCTTCCTCTAGCTATTTACACTCTTTCTAGGATTGAGAGATATCAGATTTTAATATTAAATAATTATGTTAAAGTTCCAAAGGGGAATTCATAAAATATCAACAAAATCATGTCAATGAATAATATATAGTTAAAGGGTCTGAAATCACATGATATTCACGTTTTGATGAAAGATCTAATGCATGTATCATTATGTCGATTTTTTTAAAGAATGTATGTAATACATTAACCAATATCTATTTACTTTTCAAATATATATGTAGCAGTGTTATAGACCTAGAAAACATCCAATGATGGAAAATAAAATTGTTGTCATGTTATGTGAATTGGAAATGTTCTTTTTGCATGCATTCCTTGATATGACGGTTCACATTATATGAAAGATTCGACTATGTTTCCCTACACATTATAGATATATGTACCCCATTGAATGGTATATGATTCTTTTAAAAAGGGTATATAAAAAATAAAATATGGCTATTAGGTTATATTACATAGTGATATATTGTGGAGGAAGCCATTGAATTATGTACTGAATACCTATCCAGTGTGGAAATATTTGGTCTACTAAAATCTCATCACACTAGGTGGATTGTGGGTGAAGGATATTTTCTAATAGATATTGTCATAAAAAAGTAAATAATAGGAGTAGGCCCCACTTTATGTTTTTCATAACAATTTAGAGGTTTCACCATATGTTGAAACTGACAGTGAAACTCTTAAGAATAGGAATATAGTTAGGGATGAGAAATGGATATCAAATACACATAATCAACTATTTATAGGATAGTTTTGAGATAACATTTCTAAGGAGTTTTCTAAAAACATAAATTCAATTTTAGAATAACATTTATGGATATCCAAAATACTGAGTGTGCATGTATTATATTATAAAGGGTATTTAATTAATTGTAATATGTTCTATACAAATTATCATGTTGAATGATGCACCCTAAAAATGGATTTATACTTGTGGTTGTGCAATACATGTGTACAGTTCCAAGGATAGAAATCCAATTCATTTGAATATGTCATACTTTGGAATCATCAAAAAAATATGGGATTTGGATTATACAATATTCCTTGTGAGGAATTTTCAGTGGAAGTGGGGTGATTATAGCAGTGTCATTAAAATAGAAGAATTTGGATTTGTGAAAATGGATTTCAATAAAGAAGGTTACAAATATGAACTATTTATAATGGAGTCACATGCATTACAAGTATTTTTTGTTCCAGATCCTGAAACCAAAAGGGTTCAATTGTTATGTTATTGATGAAAAAAATTGAAGGGTCGAATGAAAATTCAATTGAAGATGAACCTTTTATTGGGACATCATAATGATTTTATTGCAGTCACAATGTAGATAGGGCCTTTTATTTATTAGGATGCCATAGAAAATGGATTTGGATACTCTATAGAGGTTTCAAATCCCTTCATCCTTTAAAAAAAGTGAGATCAATAATCTAGTTATATATATATATATATTTAATATATATCATTTTACCTCAAATTTCTTTTGTTCAATACTTCATTTACATAATCTAAATTAAATTTTCAACCACATATGTAGATAATGACTTATGCACATGCTGATGCTCCCAATCCTGCGAATCAGGTGGTTTCTCAAAATGCTGGTCTCCCAATGTTGAGGAACAACATCCTTCTGCACAAATCAATGCTCAAAATCCATAATAACAACATATTGATGATTTTTAACATGATTAAATGGAATATTTTGAAAAAAAATGTCCTAGAAAAAACAAGATCTTCGTACGGTGATTATGCAAGAAAAAATTATTAAGTAGATAAAAAGACATTAAATTCGAGGTTGATGAAATTCACATGGCCAGGATGTTAACCCCAATAATTACATGTTTAGTAGTTTTATTGGTATGACCACTCATTAGTGCAATCCAATTTATATAGTCTTGTGGCATAATGAAGATCCCACATTTAAGAAACTGATTTGGGAAAAGATTGCGGTAACATTATGATATAGTTTATTTATTTTACAAAAAAACAAAGTAAAAAACATAGACTTTATGTCTATTATCCCTCTTAGAATGTATTTATAGTAGTTGACCTCTAAATGAAATTTGATTTCATTCATTCTCAAATGGATAATAGAGTATTATACACAATTCTTGTGAAGATTCATCTCAATGATGTAGAATGGAAAATAAACCCACACCCACTGTCGATGTATGCACACCTGATATGCCAAGAAATGTGTAATGAATTTACTAGCCATCATGAGGATATATATTTTCAAGTACATTACATCTTGCAATACATTATTTTAAAATATTTTTATTAATCAATATTATTATGATTTTTAAATGTATGATACAAAAAAACTGAGTGATGAAAAAAGAAATGGGTAGAAAAACCAATGTACCTATACTGTAAAACAAGGAAGGGGTTTGATTCACTTGAATAGAAATTGTTATTTATTTTTAATCTATCATAATAATTTTATGTGACATAAAACAAAAACATAATTATTTCCTCTTTTTATATATAGATGGATGAATCCATAACCAAATCCACATCCATCCCACATCATTTTTTATAAAAGGTGGTATGTGTAAATAATGATGGGATATTAATAGGTTAAAACAAATAGAATGTGTGGGAAGCATGTGTAAGTATGAAATAATAATTTTTCTATTTAAATTAGTATTACATTATAATGATTACTTATTTTATAATATTTTTTATCCAAATTAGAAAAATGAATCATCATCAGTTGCAATGCATGAACAACTAATATCAGTGGCCTTGAAGCATCTAGAAAAGTATGGTTGTATTAGAGTTCCATGTTTTCAGCTGACACCCCAAACATATTAAGAGAAAAGAAATAAATAAGGTGATAAAGATAAAAAGTTTTATAGTTAAAGTCATGATTATTTTTTCTTGAGGAAAATTTTAATTGGATGTCAAATTTTCTATAAAATGTTATGGGAAGGAAGAAAAGAGAAGAAAAAAGTCACTAACGACCAATATGTAGAGATAACCCCACCCACATCAGCATTGAGGTGGGTCATTCCCTTCAAAGAGATATCTTAGACAACATTGTCAATATTCCTATAATTATTTATAGGAAATGTTAATTAGGAAGTCACATTATACATTTCATATACTTATATTATATATGGTGAAAATGGTTGTAATTTATATCAATCGACAGCCACTCATATAAATTTAGTGAGGTATACCATGTTTAATATCCAAGAATGCATTCTACAAAATACACAAACTCCAATATGTCATGTGAGAGTGGAGATTAACATCACACATGAGCCAAGTGTTGAGATACCTTTTCCACTTGGTGACAAAGATATTAATATGCTTGAGAATGAAATTGGAACATTTGAATCATGACAATTATATATTGTAAAAAATATGCTGACAAGAAGGTATTCATTTGCAATTTATTTTTTAAGAAAAAAATTAAAAATTATTGAAGAAAGCTATAAACTAATTAATGTTATTATAGATGGAAGAATTTAAGGGGATGAAACAAAAGGTCAACTCAAAAAGATATAAAAGATCAATCAAACTATCAAAAATATCATCAAAAATCTCCTTTACCCCACCTCTTAAATAGTCACATTTACTAGCATTGAAGGTTCATGCAGATATAATGTCAAAAATTGTAGTAATTCCATAGTTGATTTTGAAGAACAAATGTATGGAGAGGCCATTAAAAACTACATTACTCTTGAGAATGAAAATTAAATCCTCATGTTTGGATGTCTTGGAGTATGGAAAAAAAATGTATACATGAGGTGTATTTTAATGATTTGTTTTTCTAATAGCTGAGCTATTATTTTAATTTTGACTAAATAAAATTCATATTTTTTTACAGGCATCTATATCAAAAATATTTAAAGGGATCCCCCTATGAACATTAATATGGACTCATTAGTCTTCAAATAACTTCAACAGAACTAACCACATTGATTTCACATCAAATTGATGCAATAATAGAAAAATTGGAATCAATTTTTGAAATCAGTGTTATGGAAGATATAATTTTCTTATTACAAAAAATTCAGTGATAAAAAATCTATAATCTCATCATATAAAATATATTTTTCATTCCTTTCATTAATAACACTTTATTGTTTTTTAGAAAATAATGGTTACTCATTGTAGTCAATTTGGATACTCTATATATTTATTTTCTTGATCCCCTACTTGGAACAATCCAACCACATGTGATGACGTTTTTTAATTTGTACTACACTACATCCAACATTTTATAACTAGAATTCACATTATATATTGTATATTATATTTTAATTAGAATTATATTATGATAGTTCAATATTTAAATATCATCAAAATCACGGCATGAAGAAAATCCATTTGTATAAGGAGCCTATCTAATTCTGCATGTGGATAAGCATTCTAGTATATATAATAATATTTCACTGTCAAAAAAATATCAAAAAATTACTTATTTTATTCAATGTCTTTGGCAGTGTAAAAAAAACAAATGTAAATGATTTTGGTTTTTATGTTTTAAAATGTATGATATATATCATAAACTATCAACAAAATTTCATTCCCAAAGCGGTATTTTCGAAGATAATTACTATTTAATTTAAATTTTTTATTAATACCGCGTGTATTTTATATTTCAATTACTACCACGACTGTCTAAATTTATTGTATTCATAAGATGAAATAGAGTTGTTTAGAAATTATTGGGATGTAAACCATGTTCCATAATGTACACATATATCCTAAAGATGTGCCTTCCTATTTCTTATTTAGTTTATTTTCTCATCATTTTATCTAATTTTTTAGTAAATATAATTATCATTTTTATATGATAATTATTTTGTTAATTTTCATAGATATCATAAAAAATGACTTCGTCAAAAGGGTTGATTGTAATATCCCAAGATTTCATAGTATGTTATTTCCTCAAAGTAATTCAATAACTTGCACTACACGCAACACCGAGTTCAAGCGCACAACGAATTACCAAACTAGTTGTTCAAAAGTGGTTATGAATAGTATTAACTAAATTGTGAACATTATATAATCCTTATAATTTTATAATCCGTATTATGATTTCCTTATATATAATGTATTAACAAATTCATTTTTTCAGATAAAAGAAGTATTTTTCAAAAAATGAAATTTAACAACAATTTAACGGAGAACCGTTTTTAAATCCAATATTTGACACTTTAATATATTAAATTTGACAAAATAAACTTCTTATTTAGAATCGGGACATAAATATTTAGTTTGGATAATGTTTTGGTACTTTTATGATAACTTTCATATTTGGATGAATATTGAAAATTACAAAATTTTAATTAAAAACATCATTTTTATTCCAAATAATTAATAGTGATAAATTATGCATTTGAATGTTTTGAAAGAATAATTATATTTTATTTTTATAATTTATTACAATTTAGGTCATTATAAGTAATTTGACATTTCAATTTGACATAAACAAGTTTCAATCTTTTAATAGTTATTATTTCCTAAAAACATGCTTTTTGTTTTGACAATGGGAATTAAATTTAAATTAATTTCTGCCACAAATGTGTTATGAATTTGGAAAAATGGATTACATATTTAGAATCAGGAGGTCCAAATTGTGAAAATAAGTACCTTTTATTTCTAGACATTATGAATATTTACTTGAGTAAATATTTGTTTTACCGTGGTTAAATGGGTAAATTCAGTAAATAATGTTAAAAAATAATACTATAATAATATTAAATTACCGTAAAACATGTCTTAACCGAATTGTATGATACATTTCCGACCATTGGAATCCTTGGGTATATTTGGGGACCCCATGGAGTCACATGGGAGAGATAATGACATATTATATTAAACAATCTAAAGTAAAGACAAAAATAACCAAATCAAATATCTATTTGTAAAAAAATATATATGAGATTATATAATTGATCTATTCGACCATAAATAGTAATTAAAAATAATAAAATTATTTCATACCTCACGATAATTTATTTATAATTTTTAGACATAAAATAAATATATTTATATATGACACAATAATGATGTAGTATTTTCCTTATTAATGAAACAATCAAATAAATGATATTATTAATACTAAAATAAATATAATTTTAATGTTTTTATGTCATCCACAAATTTTATAGGTTTATATGACATGTTATAGTTTATTAAATGCATTTATTTCTAAGTAATGAATTTTTTAGGACTTTAAAAAAATCCATTATTAAATAATGTCAAAATTGACTTAAATGAGTTTTTAAAACAAATATTATATTATTAATTGGTATTATATTCCTAAAAATATAAGGATCGTCCAAAGGGCTTAAATAATATTATATAAGTCCTTATAGAACCACATGGGGTTCTCTAGGAAGTTTATAGTTAGTCTATTAACGATATAATATAAAAATACAAAGAGACATGGTAAATGTCAAACTAATTAACTAAGAGTTAAATCTAAAAGATAATGTTAATATAGAGACTCAAACCATTCTAAAACCAATTGGGTGAGTGTTTTTCGAACAATACCCACCTCATAATTTAAATAATTCATTTTGGAGCAGATAGAAACATAAAACAATTCTATTATAAAATAATATTTCAATCTTTTCCTAAGGTTCCCCTCACCCATCTTATAAAAGGGAACTTCCCCTTTTCTCAAATTCGCACCTCCAAAGCCATTTGGCTCAGAAAACCCCAACCCAAATATCCTTCCAACTATACTAAATTAATCCTAGATGCATTCCATTGGTAAGAAATCTGACTTCAAGAGCCCTTTTGATCAAATCGAAAGTAAGAACCCAATGAATATGTAATGATTTCACCCCCCTCTTTGAAGTTATTTTCTTCTTCCACTTACTCTTTAATTGTTATTACCATACCAAAATAATAACTTCAGTAACTTATATATACTATGATGTTATTATAAATATGGCACAACCATACCAAAATAATAACTTCTTCCACTTCCCCATGTGTGTGTACATACAACTTACCGTCTCCACACCGTCGTGTAATTTCTTATTCAACAATATGATATTTGGATGGATATAATGATGAATAAAATGTATATAAATAATGAATATAACTTGATAATTTCTCTGTAAAATAAATCTACCATCCAATTCCACACCTTTAAGGAAATGATATTGTTGAACGTGTGTACATACGGATTACCGTCTCTATGACTTGATGATATTCATTTCCACGTTCACCATTCATCGATGATTATAAAAATATATATGACTAATAAGTATGTAATATAGGACAAAATAATTCTTCTGGAGATATATATATATATATATATCTAAATATGTGTGTGTGTGTGTGTGTGTGTATTTATGTAATTACATATATCTTATTGACTTACTTCAATTCAATACGATATGAAAACAGAACTAGTGTTTATGCATACGTATGGTCTAACATCTCCATAAACGGTGTTTTCCATTTCCTATATCTATATATTATAAATAATCATTTTTAAAATATATATGATATATAAATAAAGGATTATATTATGGAAGTATTTAAATCATGATCCTAATGATACGATCAAGAATAACGAGTTAAAATAAGTACGATAAAGAAAGCGATTATTGCCCAAAATGTTAATTTAACATATAAATTATTGTTAAATGGATATTATAAAGTCATAAATGAATCATGTGTGATATAATAAATATTAATATGGTTGTTTTATAATTTAATAACTTACAATGATCTTTATATAGGAGGATAAATGTACCCTTGACTAATGAAAAGTACAAAGTAAGGGTTAATTTCAAAATCACTTCATTATCCGAGGTTATTTTTACATAAGTATGTATTGGGAAATATTTATTATCCATGTACATGTTTTATAAAAGTGTTTTCAAAGTGATTCCTTTTTTGGGACTTTTTTACTAAAACATCATATTAAATGTTTCAAATATTTATTCTTCTAAATCATTCTCATTAATGTCCATGCTTTAAAAATGGGTTTTAAGGATTTATTTATATGGACATGAATATTTTTTAAATGTTAATTCCTTTCAAAAGATTCAAATTGGTATGGGACACTTTTATTCAAAAAAAATTTAAATTTCATCCTTTTTATATTGTGTGACTGATAAATGTTTTTATGAAAAAGGGATATTTCTCACAAAGAGTTTTAAAAATCATTTTCATCTATATCAACATCCTTTGATGGATTTTAAACATGTCTGAAGTTGATTTATAATGATAAAAAGCTTCCATATTGTTTTGAAGGTTTTGGGATATGTTTCACTGTGGATGTGATATTTTTATACCATTCATGGTTTTTAGATTAAGTATTGACATTTCGTATGATAGTTTTAATTCTAATGTTTATGTTATGTATAAACCATTTCATATGAGGAATGTATTGGACTTAGTAAGTGATGGTTGATTCTCGATATATCTCCTCGATGCATCTGTAGGTATCATAAGAAAAACTAGTGTATTGGCACAAGGCCTTGACAAATTCTTATTTGTAGTCTTGGAACAAGGCCTTGACTATGTGGTTATGAAGTTTGGCATTATGCATTCCATCATTATAAAAGTGGATATTGATATTGCATTTGATTATTCGACTTATATAAAATCCATATGGATATGTAAATTGCATTATTTTATTTTATATATTATATATTATGCTGAAGGTTAAGTTTAAAAGGCTTTTATTTTAGTATTATACATTGCCTTAAATGTTTGTGCTTATTTATGGAAGGTTTGACTATATTGTTAACCTTACTGAGCATCTGATCTCACCCCTTTCTATGTTTTATTTTTCTCAACGTTCCAAAAAGTGTTCTGTGATTGAGATGTGGGGTTAAACTAAGGGAATAATGACATTCATAAAGTATTATTTATGTTGTGTTGTATTTTATAAAGTGTAATGTAACATTCATTTATATACTCTATTTTCCAAGATTGTTAAACAGATAGGTCCTTTGGGACTTGATACCTTGTAATCATGACATTGTATTAAAATAATTCACCAACTCTGTGTAACTGGGGTCAGGGTGTTACAGTTGGTATCAGAGGACGTTTAACAATAACCGTGGAAACTAGATTTAGAAAAACCATTATTAGAGAACACTACCATAAGATAGACTTTGAGGATTTTTATAGATGAAATTCTTAGAATTTTGGTACTGAAAAAATTTTGTGGGTTTTATAAGAAATACATACCTGTCTGGATAAGAGCAGGTTGAGGTGGTTTTGGAATAGATTTACCTAGGCATAAAACAGGAAAACACTTCTTTGACCTAGACTCGAATGGGAACTAGTGCATGACAACGGGCTTTGCTGCACTTTTGGTTACGACACTCCTGGGGGGATATGCTTAGGATAATTCTCATTTTCTTTACAAACCACTATGATGGGTTTATGAGTATATACCTCCTCAAAGAAAACATTTTTGTTATTATGGATTATATTCATAAACTGTTCAATTTACATTTGGTATTTTACATGTTTGGAATTATGATTTGCGATTCATAAACTGACCTAGTGTATGACATTGTTTAGAAATTGCACCCATCAGAAGGAATGAAAACTCCACCAATACATATGATCCAAAGAGTATGAAGGGTCATATCATTCATGGTATTATGCCATCATTTAGAAGGGAAATATTCTCCCATATATTCTCAACATATGAAGAAATAATATCATGTGTTAGTAAGTTAAGTAAAGAATTTTCTGAGTCCTATGGCTTTGAAGGGAAGCAAGAGAAGAAAAGGATGGTAGAGAGAAAGATGGATAAAGGGAATTTGGGAAAGAAGGATTTTACCAAATATGATAAATGTGGAAATAATCACATTGGTAAATGCATGATGGAATGGGAGTTTTTATAATTGTGGAGAAGGACACCATGTACGTTATTTCAAGGGTAAAAAAAGGTTTCAAATGTAAAATGATTCATCTGCAAGGAATTTTGACACTACGCGAATCGATGTCCCTGTCATCAGAGTATACCGAAAATGATGATATTGTATAATAATCATGTTATGATACTACCTCAGATAAAGATGAATGACTAGTTTTCTTATGTTGTAAGTAAAGAATTATTTCGTTTGAGTTTTGTATCAATAGTATTCTGGTTATATGATTTAGGTACATAAATATGGATTATAATGTAGTACTATTTTTTTGAAAATTTGAGATTATATGGTTCTAGGAAAATTTACTTAATAGTAAGCTACACTTTTTGGAAAATACATGGTTGATGGAAAGGTAATCCAGAATATGGTCATTATAATGAGGTAGTGATTTTGAAATAAGAGATGGTAGATTTGGATAAAATATATTGGATATTATTGACTTACTTGGAACTGATTAATACTTTGTTTATTTCATCAATGTTGGAATATTCAAAAAATTTGGATATAAGGAATATATCCAGTATTATAAAAATGATAACGGATAATGAATGTAATCAATATGGTTTTGTGGAAATTTAGGATGTTACCATGTTTTAATATAATACATGATGAATGTGTTAAAATGTTATTACGTGGAAAAAGGATCTTCAATGTGTTTAAATTCCTTATAAATTTTCGACTGTGAGTTTGGATAGATTTATTTTGGATAATTATAAAGGTTGAAATGAATTAAGATTTAAATTGGATACTATTGTTAAGGTTATTTTTGGATTGTTATAAAAAGGACAACATGCATACCAAGTGACAATCCGTCATGTCAGAAAAAGGTGCTGGAATCGAACCCACAACCATAGTGCGATTGAGATTTATTGCCAACCACTAGACTACGTGAAGCACCTTGACTGTATAATCATGTTTTTTTGATGGGTCTCATAGGTGAATTATAAATTCATTATTTTTGGAACCCTATATGATTAGGATAAATAGAATATTTTATTAGAAATATTTTGGAGTGAATGATGAGTTTTTGGTTGGAATTTGTTGAGGGATGAAACTCTACTTGTCCAGTTTATATATATATATATATATATATAATTTTTTACTCTTATTCAATGGGTAAATTAATTCATAAACATTATGGAAGGTATCTTAAAACCAAAAATGTGTTATCCTAAACCCTTATGTTTTGTTGAACCTATGGTATTTTAAATCATCATAGATTGATGGATTCGAGGCCCCCAATTTAACACTTGATCATGATTGATGTCCTCAATAACATTCTATAAATATTTACATTTTTCCTTCAATTATGTGTCTCTAATTTCCACAAATGTTATCCTAATAGACATCAAAATTGTGTGGTGACCCTTTCATTTCCCTTTTCCTCTTATTAAACTAAATTTTATTAACCCAATTTCTAATGTGGGTTTTTTCACAAAGGTATTTTCTATTTTTAACCATTTATTTTTGAAGAACAATTTTAAATTATGAGGACGCAATTTATTGAAGGAGGGGAGAATGTAACACCCCAGGATTTCATAGTATGTTATTTTTTTCAAAGAAATTCAATAACTTTCACTACACGCAACACCGAGTTCAATCGCACAACAACTTACCAAACTAGTCGTGGAAAAGCAGTTATGAATATTATTAACAAAATTTTGAACTTTATATAATACTTATAATTTTACAATCCATATTATGAGTTTCTTAGAAATAATGTAAGAACAATTTCATTTTTTTAGATGTATTTTTCTAAAAATGTAATTTTACAGCCTTTTCATATAGAACCCCTCTTAAATCCAATATTTGACACTTTTATATATTAAATTTGAGAAAATATACGTATTATTTTTAACAGAGACATAAAAATTTATTTTGGATAAATTTTTGGTACTTTCCTGATAAATTTCATATTTTGATGAATAGTGAAAATTACTAGATTTTATTTAAAATTAACTTTTTTAATAGAAATAATAAATAGTGATAAATTATGCATTTGAATGTTTTATAAGTATAATTATATTATATTTTTATAATATAATACAATGTAGGTCATTATAAGTAATTTCACATTTAAATTTGACATAAACAAGTGTCAATATTTTGTTAGTTATTATTTCATAAAAACAGGCGTTTTGTTTTGAAAACAGGAATTAATTTTAAATTAATTTATGCCACTTCTGTGTTTTGAATTTGGGAAAATGGATTCCATATTTGGAATCTGGAGGTCCAAACTATCTAAATAGGTAAAAAAATTTAGACATTAGGAATATTTACTTGAGTAAATATTTTATTTACTATGGTTAAAGGGGTAAAGACAGTAAATAAGGTTAAAAAATAATATTATAATAAAATTAAATTACCATAACATGTGTCCTAACCCAATTGGATGATACATGTCCAACCATGGGCATCCTTGGGTCGATTTTGGGACTCCATTGAGCCACTTGAGAATGATAATGACATTTTATATTAAATAATCTAAAGTAATGACCAAAATAACAAAAGAAAATATCTTTTAGTAAAAAAAAATTTAAATGAGGTTATATAATTTATCTATTCGAATATAAATAGTAATTATAAAGATAATAAGATTTAATATCTCAGGATAGTTTATTTTTACTTTTTAGACATAAATTAAATATATTTATATATGACACAATAATGATGCAGTATTTTCCTTATTAATGAAACAATCAAATAAATGATATTATAAATGATAAAATAAATATAATTTTAAAGTTTTTATGACATACACAAATTTTATAGGTTACTATTACATGTTTGGGTTTATTAAATGTGTTTATTTCGAATTAATGAAGTTGTTAAGACTTTAAAAAATCCATTATTAAATCATGACAAAATTGACATAAAATAGTTTTTAAAACAAATATTATATTATTAATTGGTAAAATATTCTTAAAAATCTACATTTCAGCCAAAGGGATTAAATAATATTATATATGTCATTAATTAACCACTCTGGGTTCTCTTGGATGTTTATAGTAAGTTTATTAACCATATGATATAAAAATACAAAGAGACATGGCAAATGTCAAACTATTTAACTAAGAGTTAAATCTAAAATATCAGGTTAATATAGTGACCCAAAATTTTATAAAATATATTGTTTGAGTGTTTTTTGACCCATCCCCACCTTATCATTTAAAAATTTTATTTTTGAGCCATTATAAACCTAATATGATTTTATTATAAAATAAAATTTCAATATTTTCCTAAGGTGCCATCACCCCTCTTATAAAAGGGCACTTTCCATTCTCTCAAATTCAATCCTACAAAGCCTTTTGTCTCAGCCAAACCCTACCATAATAACCTTCCAACAATCCTACCTTCATCCAATAGGCATTCCTTTTGTTATAAATCCTACCTATGGAGTCCTTTTGATCAAATCAAAATTAAGAACCTGAAGAAGAGGTAATGACTTCACCACCCTCTTTGATGTTTTTTTCTTCTTCCACTTACTCTTTCTTTGTTATTAAAATAACAAAATTATAACTCCAGTAATATATATATACTTTGATGTTATTATAAATATGGAACAACCACATTCATTCTTCTATCTATCATATGGATGATAATGTCACCATGCGTGTGTACGTACGACTTACCATCTCCACATCGTGGTCTAATTTGTTATTAAACACTATGTTATTTGGATGGATATAATGATGAGTAATATGAATATAAATAATGAAAATAACATGATAATGCCTCTTTAAAATAAATATACCATCCAATTCCATGCCTTTAGGAAAATGATATTTTCACTCATGCGTACATACGGATTACCGCCTCCACAACGTGATGAGATTCATTTCCACGTTCACCATTCATTGTCGATTATAAAAATATATATTAATAATAAGTATGTAATATATTAAATAATAATGATATCGGATATATGTATGTATGTATGTATTTATGTACTAACATATACCTTATTCACTTACATCCGTTCAATGAGATATGAAAACTGAAACAACGTTTATCCATACGTACGACCTACTATCTCCATAAACAGTGTTTTACATTTCATATATCTACATATTCTAAATAATTATATTCTAAATAAATATGATATATAAATCATGGTTTATATTCTGGATGTATTTGAATCATGATCTAAATGAAACGATCAAAAATAAAAAGTTAAAATATGTACGATAAAAAAAAGATTATTATCTGAAATGTTAATTTAACATGAAATTATTATTAAATGCATATTATAAAGACCTAAATGAATCATGTATGATACCATAAATATTAATTTGGTTCTTTTATAATTTAATAACATACTACGGTATTTATACAGGAGGTAAATCATACACTCGACTAAAGGAAAGTACAAGTTAAGGGTTAATTTCATAATCTCACTATTATCCGAGGTTGTTTTTAGGTAAGTATCTACTGGGACATATTTATTATACATGCCCATGTTTCATAAAATAGTTTTCAAAGGGATTATTTTTAAGGGAATTTTTTACTAAAATATCTTTTTAAATTTTCTAAATATTAATTCTTCTAAATTATTCTAATTAATGTTCATGCTTTTAAAATGGGTTTTAAGGATTTATTTATATGGACGTGAATGTTTTTTAATTGTTAATTCCATTAAAAAGTTTCAAAGTGGAATGAGAGACTTTGATTCAAAATTTACTTTAAATGTCTTCATTTCTAAATTGTGTGACTTTTAAATGTTTTTATGAGAAATGGATATTTCTCATAAAGAGTTTTACAAATCATTTTCATCTATATCAACATCCATTGATGGATTTTAAACATGTTTGAATTTGATTTATTATGATACAAATATTCCATATTGTATTGAAGGTTTTGTGATATGTTTGATTGTGGATGTTTTATTTTTATACCATTCATGGTTTATGGATAAATTATTTACATTTAATATGCTAGTTTTAATATGAATGTTTATGGTATGTTTAAACCTTTTTATATGAGGAATTCATTCGACTTAGCAAGTGATAGGTGGAGCCCGCTATAGATCCTCGATGCATTGTTAGGTATCATGAGACAAATTGGTGTCTTGGAACAAGGACTTAAAAAATCTTATTTGTAGTATTGTCACAAGTACATGACTATGTGGTTATGAAGTCTGGAATTATTCATTCCATCATTATGAAAGTGGATATTGATATTGCTTGTTATTATTCGACTAGTATAATATCTATGTGAATAAGTAAATAGAATTATTTGATTTTATATTTTCCAAGTTATGTGGAAGTATAATTTTAAAAGGCTTTTGTTTTAGTATTATAAATTGCCTTAAATGTTTATACTTATTTATGAAAGATTCCGCTATATTGTTATACTTACAGAGCATCTTAGCTCACCCCATTCTATGATTTTTTTCTCAGGATTCCAAGTATTGTGTTGCGATTGATATGTGGGGTTAAACTAAGGGAATAATGACATTCATAAAGTATTATTTATGTTGTGTAGTATGTTGTAAAGTTTAATGTTACATTCATGTATGTAATCTATTATCCAAGACTGCTAAACCGAATAGTCCTTTGGGACATGATTCCTTGTAATCATGCCAATGTATTAAAATAATTCACTGACTCTGGGTTACTTGGGTCTGGGCATTATATTGATTCATTCATGTACTATGATCTTGAACTCAATAAGGATTATACACTCATGAGGATGTAATTTTCTTTTTATTATGTAATGAATTATACATTTTGGGTTATCAGATTGTAATATTGTTAGATAACCCAGAATGATGAATGAATTATAGGATACAAATACTTGGTGGAATGAACCATACCTCAATATGATACCCGGTGTACCCAGTATGACTCAAATTGTGTGGTTTTAGATTAAAATTGAAATTTTATTAATGTATTATTTCATATTTATGTTTATTTTATTTCATTATAGTATTACTATCATAATAATGTTTTCTTATAATGGTGTATTCTTATTCTCTAGTTGGGGAGGTTTGTTTGAATCAGCTCATGATTATGAGATATTGGACTTCAAGGGTACAACCGTAATAATGGAAATTAATAAATTTGGTCAAGAATTTATACATACATCATGAAAACGTGAATTATTAATACATAGTTAATTTTGGAATCATTTTATCTACTATTGTTTTGAAAATTTACTTATCATTTTTATATAATACATAGTTTTTTCATAGATATTTTTGGAATTATTTTTTATCATTAAATTATTTACAGCAATCTATTAAATTGAGAACATGTTCTTAAAGGATGGAAAAGGAAACACCATGCTAACTAAAACATGAAGTGTTTTAGGTAGCATGGGTTTTCCTCTTCTATCCAAATGGAAAACATTATCTAATTTCTAGATTGTTATATATTGTTAAAATAAAGACACACATCACATACTCATTGGTTATGACTTAATCTAATACACAGTGTTTAGGTAATGACTTGAACTGTATATTTTTAGTTTATAGTTTAAATTTTAATTCAAAATACACATCATGTACTCAAAAAATAAAATATAAAATATTTATTTATTTTGATTCTTTAGGGAAATGATACATAGGTTATTTGTGATGTGTAGTAATATTCCTCCCCTAAATATGATCCAAAATGTGACTCATATGACTCCAAGTGTTTGTTTTTGTTAAACATAGACTTTTTGGTAATAAAACAACGGACATAATCAAAATCATGAAAAAAATTAATATTTTCTTCATACTTTAGGAAAATGATCCAAAATTAATATTTGATGTTTTGGAATTATCTAAACATAAATATGATACACGATTCATCCGGAATGACTCAAAGAATCCATTATTAGTTTAAAATTGAAATTTTAGTTCAAAACACGTGTCACTCTCTAAAAACATAGAGAACACACTTTATTTATCATGATTGTTTAAGAAAAATATTTATAAGTTATTTTGGATATTTAGTAATAAGACTCTCATAAAACTGATTCAGAATGTTATTGGTGTGATTCAAAGTGTGTGTTTCTTATTTAAAATGACATTTTAGCAAAAAAACAACTTACATATTCAAAACCAAGTAAACTTATTTATATTTTTTTTATACATTATTATATGATCTATAAGTCATTTTTACATGTAGTAATCAATTATACCTCAATATAATGTCTGGTGTGACTGGTTTGACTCCAAGTGTGTCTTTTTATTTTAAAGGGAAAGTAATTGTAGTAAAAAGGACAATTAACATACTCAAAACATTGATAAATCATTTGGATTGTTTTGATACTTTAATAAATCCATCTATAATTCATTTTTATCATTTTTAAATCATTCATGCTTCAGTATAATGCATGTTGTTCTCGGTAAGGCTAAAAGTTCCAGTAATCAATTTAAAACTGAAATTTTAGTTTAAGACGTGTTTAACTTTCTAAAACCAAGAAAACAAGCTTTAATTATCTTTATAACTTATTAAACTGATTCATAATTCATTTTTGGTTTGTGAGAATCATTATCATATCATACTAAAAAATTATGTGACTAGTATGACTCAAATTACGTGTTTTCAGTTTAAAATGTTATTTTAGAAAAAAACACAATTGACATGCTCAAAAAGGATAAAAACATTCATATTGTTTTTATACTTTCGGAAAACAATCTATACATCATTTCTGACAAGTAGGAAATAATCATACCTCAATCAACATGTGGTGTGACTAATATTACATGAGTGTGTCTTTTAATTTAAAATTGAAATTTTACTAAAAAACAATTGACATACTCAAAATAATGAAAATGAATTTGGATGGCTTTTATACTTTATAAAAATGATCCCTAAGTTATTTTCATTTGTAAGAATTATTCTAACCCTAATTCAATACATGGTGTTCCCGATATGACTCAAAGTGTTCTTAATAAGATTAAAATTAGATTTTTTGTCCAAAATGAATGTTACTCACTAAAAACCATGAAAACAAGCTTAAATTGTCATCATAATTTAGGAAAATTATTTATAATTTATTTTTACATTTAACAATTGGTATCACTTCACACCAACACACGATGTGACTGGTGTTACTCAAAGTGTTTATTTTTGGTTTAAAATGGAATTTTAGTAAAAAAACACAAGTGACATACTCAATATATAGAAAAACCAATTTCATGGTTTTGATACTTTAATAAAACAATTCATAAGTCATTTTTTAAATGTATGAATTTTCATTACCTCAATATAACGCATAGTGTGACTGGTATTACACAAAATGTGTGTTTTTATTTTAAATTAAAATTAATTTTATTAAAAAGGACAAGTGAGATACTCAGAACCAATAAAACACATTCTTATTATTTTTATACTATTGTAAAATGATTTATAATTCATTTTTTTTGAATAATAATATAGAGACATGGTTTTCACCTTTTTAGACATTGAAATATTTCTAGGAATATTTCTATAGCATGGCTCTAAGACGACATGAAATTCTGAGGCCTGGTGTTCTTGGAATTAAATTTATAAAAATATTTAATGTTTTAAAACTATTCACATGATGTAAATATGATATCTCTAAAATGGTTGCATGGATCATAAATATGAGTCCATGATTGAGACCAAAATGTGGTGTTTACCCTATTTGGGGCATAACTTTTGTTGGTGCGGGAATTATATAAGAGAAGTCACCCAGGGGAAAAACCGTAAATAATATAATTAAACATAATTATTTTATCTTTAAAGCTGAATCAAATAAAATTCAAAAGAGGACTTAGTTTGGAAATATGAGATCACTATTGAGCACAAAATGGGGTGTTTTTCCTAGGCAGGACATAAAATGAGAGGGTTCGGGACTTTAGGATTCAATGCCGAGTGGGACTTTTATAAATAGAAGTTTAAGAGTTAAGGATTTGGGATAGCCCTAATCCACTCTCCCTCTCTCTCTCTCTCAACCGTTCTTCATCTGTTATTTTTCATATCAAAGAGAAATCTCCACTGAAACCTCAGACGATCGATGGAAGATGGCAGTGGATGCCTTCTCACCACCAAACGGTAGAATCAAGGTAGGATTTATTCTACTATTGAGTTCTAATTCATGCTTTGAAATCAAAATCATTCACTCCATATTTGTATCATCATTTTGATTATCATCATTAATTGATTTACTAACTCATCAATCAATCCTTGCTGAAAATCACTTTTGTTGGTGATTTTTCTTGTTCTTTATTTGGGATCTTATACTTTTAATTTTTAGACACGTACAAACACCAACAGATCATCTAGCGGAGGCTGGTGCTATGAAGATTTCGTCCAGATGACTCCCAAATCACTATCGATATCATTTTTGAGTGATTTTTGTGGTCGTGGTGGTCCATAGAAGGGTCCCACGGAGACGTTGTCTGGTGGAGGGCAGTGACCATGGAGGGCTGCATGGCAGAGCACAATATGGTGATGGTGTGGAGAGGTGGAGCTGGCTGAAGGTTGGTGTTCGAGGCGGCATGTGGTCGACTGGTGGAGCGGAGCCACGAGGTGGATGGCATACCGGGGCAGCGATGTGTGAGGCTAGTAGAGCTGCAAGTGGTGGGGTCAGGAAGAGGATTCGAGGGCTAGTAGGGACTCATGTGACGTGGGCCGCATGTTGAAGAGGAGATAGTGGGGGAGATGGGGGGGCTAGGTTGGCGTAGCTGGAAGGTTAGAAGGGAGACCCGCTCGAGGAGGAGGCTACCCAGGTCAACGGGCTAGGTCGTATGGTTAGTTCATGAGCTAGCGGTTTTAGGGGGATAGTAAGGGCAGATCGGTAGGGGCGGGCCGGCCCATACGGAGCGGTCTGGCTCGAATGGGCTGGACTGGTTTGTTTCAGGCCAATACTTCTTGAAATTGCTATATCTTCTTCATTGGGAATCCAATCGAAGCACCTTCTATGGCCACTAGTCCCTCCCTATGAGACAAATATTTTTAAAATAGTTCTGGAAATTTAAATATCGGTTTCAATTACATGTTTCATGAAACACCTATGTTTAATAATAATAAAATATTTATTATCATTCATAAATCTCGCATCGGACCCACCATCCAAACGGGGCTTCCAATTGATGCACTGTTAGTGGAAGAATGACCCTCGTATATGTGCTGAAATTTGAAGACTACTTCTGGGTTTTAAATACAAAGTCAAGGTGTGGTCCTTGTTGGTCCCGGTTCGCACGTGTTGCGACGAAAAGGAAATTTTCCACTGTTTATCCGTTTTGGATGAATGAGTGGTTCATCTCATGTGTTTTTCTAGAATATTTCAATGGAGAAATCTATATAATTCATTTCTAGATAGACGTCTGGGCCCCATGGTATTCCTTTAAATCATAATGTAGTGTCATAAAATATTTTCAACCTGAGATCTGTTTGCGGGGATTAAATAGTCACTCTTGTATGTTTTTTTACAAGGATCACAACAGTGATATCTATTTGGACTTATGTATATTTTTTGGGATCTCATTAAATGTGGAAACAAGAAATGAATATCAGTGTAAGATCCTTCTCTTGTGTCTTAAGAGAACTTACGTCTTAGGTCATCTTTGACTCTTGTGAGTGTTTAGAAGATGTATGAAGAGATGAGTTCAAATGTATTAGGTTATTGGGGATGCATGTCAGTGAAGTTATGTTTTTGACCCTTCGAATTAATGATGTGCATCTTGCACTCATCAGCCTGTTGACTAGTTGTTCCATGAAATCTAGGAGTACACTAGAACTCCTAGCATTACATGATCTCAATTTAGTACCCAAGAATAGCTAAGTACACATCCTAGAGATTAGGTGTGTCACAAGTCTTCTGGGTCCCACACATGGAATACACCACTTTACAAATCATATATATCTCATATCTTCTACTTTTGGACAAGAATTTTGGCTCACACATAGCATATCCCATGTTTTATTCCATGTGGAATGCAATGGTGAGATGTTTAGTGGCTTCTGTGATACGAGTTGAGATATTCTAAGACTGATGCCTATTTGAGACAACACACGATGATTACAGTAGTTCTTTTTCGTGAGGTACCATCTAGTAGGGATGTCCAGGTTTCCTTGGTTATTTCCATGAGGTACCATCCAGTAGGGATGTCTACTGTTCCTTGATGATTTTCTAAGACGTACTATCTAGCAGGGATGTCCATAGTTGTTCCAAGTTTACCTCCAACTGTGCTGGAAAGTGGTCCCTAGTGGTAGTTCTAGGCTTCCCTCTGGTTGGGATAGGAACTGGGTCCCATTGACGATGCTTGATGGCCATTACCCTCTAGCTGGGATGGGTAGTGGTTCCCCATCGACTTCTATGTGATGATCCACCCAGATGTACTTGGGTACGGACACTCGACGATGAGTGGAACCCTCCATCCAGGCTAGGCATGAGTCCCTGACATTGTGACACAACCTCTCAAATGTGTTAAATAGTGATGATGTGTGCATTGACATACCACTAGACTCCTAAAAAAGATGGATTATTTTCCCACCACGATGCATCCTTGTGATGCGACCTAAAATCAAGAGACTGAGATAGCACCACCCAAATTGGTTAGTATCAAGGAGAATTGATTGAGTCCTTTTAACTTGAATTTCAGAGAAGACATGTAGGATGCTGTGAATTGATGGTGGTTACTTATGGGACTGTTGTATACTCACTTTCATGGGATGAGATGTGACATGGATATCGCCTTACTCTCTCGTTTGGGTTTATTTATTGATCATATATATATATATATATATTCTATTTCTAGTACCCACTCTGTGGGATTTGGTTACTCTCCTTCCAAGAAAAGTGAAGATGTGCGGGGTATGCCACATTCTTTCCATGTCTATCTTCTCATGGTTAGATGTGTTTAATAGCCTACTATAGATAGAGAAGACTCGATGAGAAGTTTATCTTTTCACCATTTCTAGATAATTTTTATTGTATGTGCCTATATCACTCTCTTGTTGGGTTGAGTTGCATTCCTTTTACTATACCTTATTTTATCTTCATCTTCCCACCTTCAGTATATCTTTTTCTACTCCCTTAAGCCTTCGAGGAATCCTATGAATTATTTCTATACACACTCATTCCTGGGATTTTCCAATACTTGGTGTTCCTATATATATTACAAACAAGTTAATAATGAAATAATTGAAGATTAGGGATACGGTGTGCTTGGACCATGTGTAGTGGTTGTATTTTGGGATCTAGGAGTGAGGCTCTGTCAATTATTTTACTTTTCTACTTATTTTTGGGTTTTTGAGACTTTTTGGTTGGACATGTATTTTTCCCTTTTTGCCTTTTAGTTCACTCTACTATGCCGGTACTATTTAGCAGTTCATGCATGCTTGGTTTATTTATAGCAGTGTTTCATATATTGTTCCATTCCTTTTATATGTTATCAATGAGTTGGAATTCTGTGTGTGTGTGGGGGGGGTTCATAGGAAAAGGACTCCCTAAGTTTTTTCTACATAACCACTAGACGCCACCCCCTTGCCTATGGAGTTGGGCTTGGGGTAGTTTCGGCTCGTCCCAGGTATGGGTCTGGTCAAGAAAAAGTGGTATCAGAGTTAGTTCGACCATTATAAAGTTGTTCGGACATTTCAATAAAAAGGCATTGGTCGGGTTTAGGGAAACAATGTAGAAGACTCTCATGAAAGGCTCTCAGGGTATGGAGTCCAGTTATGGTATGGGCGATTGACGTATCCAATCACTAGTACCCTGATTACCCTCTTGTCAAATCGGCACCCAGAGACACTTATTGTAGGTATAAATTGTATATGAATCATATCGGATTGAGTCTTTGGTTTTACTTATTAATTCATGTCCCCCTT
Source organism: Viscum album (assembly GCA_963277665.1). Lineage (NCBI taxonomy): Eukaryota > Viridiplantae > Streptophyta > Magnoliopsida > Santalales > Viscaceae > Viscum > Viscum album. The sequence continues at coordinate 299,882,460 of OY728128.1, forward strand.
TTTGTTGATATATATATATATTCTCATATGACTATGGTACATATTGATAACATTCAGGATGTCTCTATAATAATAGTCAGCTAGGATACTAGCTCTGGTTTCTTACGATGACCCTGGGAGCAACAAGGATATAGTTGAGGACACATCATGTGATCCCCATCCTCTAGGTGGGCAGGTAGCAGCACTTCCTCCTATTGAGCAGTAGATATCCCTAGAAGAGTAGCATGAAAACAAGTTTAGGCTGAGCACACTCTATGAGTTCCCACACTAGAGATTTCTAAGGTTATGAAATGAACTATACCCTCAAGTAGGAGTGGATTGGTTAGAGTCAGTGGTCTTCCCCTTTAGGCTTACACGAATTCCTACAAATCAGATGGTCGCTTTGGCAGCCAGCCATTTCCACGGAGCAACAAGGCATTGGTGGAGTTTGGTCACTCATATACATAGTGAGTCGGCACTCTCATGAGATGAATTTCAATAGCTATTTCGTGAAAAGTATTACCCCTCCTACATTCACTCCATCTAATTTTAGGAGCTTCTAGAGCTTCAGTAGGTAGATTTGATGCTGGATAAGTACATAAATAGGTTCACAAACCATAGGGGATACTCTCTGGACATGATTTGTGACACCCAAATCTGATCACAAAGGTTTGATAAGGGACTATGCAATGTTATTTGTCCTATCATAGTTCCCTTCTGTATCCCCACCAATGAAGGGGTGTTGGAGTAGGTGTTGCTAATAGAGGACTTTCTGTTAGAGGGATGCCAAACATCTGGTTGTGGAAGTGGGCACAACAAATCTAAAATGTCTTCAACCACAAGTATACATCAGTCGATAAGATGTTGACATAGGAGGAATCTCCATAATTGGTCTCAGGCACATTGTCGTATGTGGACAAGGCAGTGCAATGTGGGAGGATAGCCTAGGGAGGCCTAGTGTTATTCTTGTTATGTGAGAGGTCGCATGGAATGAGACTACCTGACCATATATGATGAGAATACTAGGAAGGTATCAACTGGACCACTATGGTAGATACAAATTCGTGATCAAGGTGGTCCCAAAGGAGGTGGTGCTAGTAGAAGAGCAGGATATGTTGCAGGTGGGGGTAATTTTATGTGGTCTTTCCACCCACGCCAAGCAGCCCACATTAGGCTTAGAAAGCTGGAAGCTGGGAGCACGGATTACCACAAGCTTTGAATTTATATGATCCTATATATAATGATATGATAATTGGTATGCCATGTTCCTTTTTCTACTTTTTGTAGTATAACTTATGAACCACTATTGAAATTACTCTTTTCCCCCTGATCTTTTCATCAGGTTTTACCTGGGTAACATGGGCCATTAGTGTAACTATTTTCCATTATTGTTCAACATAACCTTGAATTTCTGAAGAATAGGGATCCTTCCCCCATCGATTCAAATTTTTTTTATGTGAGAAAAACCATGAGGGAGATTTAGTGACTTCTATAGAATATAGTATCAATATGTGGTGGAAAATCCCTCTAACTTGTGTGTTCAGGGTGAGGTTGTGTGATGGTGTGTCAGAGTAGGTCATGGATTTTCCAGCGGATTTTTTCTTCTTGACATCATTTAGTTGGGAAGGCCACTAATGGGTGTAGTGGAGTACTTTTGTGTGGATTACTCTACTTACAAGGGAGGTGAAGACACGTGGGATATGCCACGTGATTTCCATTTCTATCATGTTATGTTTGGATGAGTTTTCTTACCTACCATTTTCATTAGTACCTTGAATGAAGAACATCAAGTCTTGATACTGCAGTTATCATGTATAGGTAGAGGTGATGGAGACCCCATGAACAAAACTACTCGAATAAATACCTGGTGTTGGAAGTGGTAGTCTTATCCCTTAGAATATAGAGACACTACCTTCTGGGAGATCACTTTGTTGTTTGTTCACACCACCAGAGTCTCGGGTACATCTTTACCCAGAGAGACTTGAACCTAAGTTAGGGATGTTGGATGAAATTCCTATATGACTATGACTTCAAGATAGTCTATATACCAGGAAAAGGAGACATTGTTGTAGATTTAATTAGCAGTAATTTCCAAACTCACCTAGTGACGGACGTTTCTGAGTAGTTATCTTCTCTACATCCGACCCTGGTGAAGCTGGAGGGTACATATTTATTCAGTCAACGATGTTGACTCTTTTTATAATCAATCAGGTAAGAGAGTCTCAGTTATGATATGTCAACTATGAAAAATTGTACGATCATATAACTTTAAGTGTTTCACTATATGGATATTATGAAGGAGGATATCCTAGGATCTTATTCTAGGTTAAAATAGTAATTTTGGTTGTGAGGTGGGTTGTAGAGGATCATCTGAAAAGGAAAGATATCCCTAGGTTTTGTTGACCCATCCATGAGAATGCAATGAGATCGAGAGGTTGCCTACTGTCATTCCCTACCACCCGCCCCCCCATAAAGCTGGGCTGAGAACATGAAATCTCCCATGTGTCGCAGTTGAAGAGATACGTGCATGATCTAATAAACATCATTGGTAGGAGTTTACCTTATAAGGATGAACCATCCCTTTTTTTCATGTGATGTTACAACATTTAAATGTGAAGGTTTTCTAGGGAGTTGGAGAGCCATGGGTGAGCTCAGAATCACATGCTTTTTCCCTAGTTTTCTTATTTGGGGACGAAATTCTTGAAGGAGGTAATTATGTAGAGACCCATTTTATTCCTTGTAATACTTTGAAATATTTCTATGAATGTCTCTATAGCTAGGTACTTAGAAGACGTAAAATTATGAGTCCAAGTGTTCCCTAAATTAATTTTATAATAATATTAAGTGTTTTTATACAATGCATTTGATAGTAATGGGATATCTATTAAATGGTAAATTGGTTAAAAAATCTTAGGCCACAGTTGAGACCAAAATGTGGTGTTTACCCTAGGAGGGGCCTAAGTTTTGTCGGTTCATGACTTCTATGAGAAAATTCACGGAGGAGAAAACCGTTAAAAAAATAATTAAACTTATTTATTTTATCTTGATCACCGATTAAAATAACATTTGAATGGGGACATGGATTTTAAATCCAATAATGATATTGATTTTGTAATGCAGTGTTTTACTTACACGTGACATAAAATGAGATGGTGTAGGAGTTTTGGATTTTGCGCCGAGCGGGAATTTTATAAATAAAAGTTTAGGAGTTTAGGATTTTGTTTATTCCTAATACTCTCTCTCTATACCTCCCTCCCTCAATTTTTCTTTAACCATTCTTCATCAGATCAAGGATAAATATCTTCCAAAATAATGATAGATCGATGCAGGATCCTAGTGATTAACTCTTCAACGCTGAATGGGATAATCCTGGTAATATTTCTTCTATTTTTGTGATCCAATTCAAGTTTTAAATTGAAAATAATTCTTTTCATATTTCTATAATCATTTTGATTATCATCAAAAATGGATTCATTAACAAAACCATCATTCCTTTCTAAAAATTAATTTTTATCATTGTGTTCTTCGCTTGTTCTTTGGGTTCATCGACTTTTAATTTTTGGACTTTTCCAAACACCGACAAATTGTAGAGAAGAGGCTAGTGCTATGAAGGTTCTACCCCAAGGATTAAAAAACCAATATTGGATTAATTATCAGTCATTTAGAGTGGTCGTGGTGGTTCGCAGAAGGGGTCATCGAAGAGGTCGACTAGTGGAGGCAGCGTGCAGGGACCATGAAGGGTGGCATGAAGAAGTACGGTCTAGTGCTAGTGCAGTAAGGTGGAGCCGGTCAGCAGATGGCGTGTGGGGTTGAAGGAGGTATTGTGTCATAGTAGAGCCGTGATGGTACTGGCATAGTGGGTGGGGATGTTATCAGGATGATTAAGCCACAGATGGCAGGGTCAGGTGGACGACCCTAGGTCCGGCAAAGACTCATGTGACAGGGTACATTCATTGAAGAGGGGACAGCAAGGGAGCCGGGGTCTAGGCTAGCACATCTGATGGGATAGGTGGTATACCCCACTAGGGAGCTGGCCATCTAGGCGAGTGGGTTGGGCTTCACACATGGGATGTGGCATAGTGGGTTGAGTCAGGCTGGCTGGGGTGGGATGGACCATACCGATAGGTCTACCAAAATGGTCCAGACCGGTTCATCTCGGTCCAATACAGCTATAAATGGAACTATCTTCTGCACTGGTCTTTCGATCGATGCATCGTATATGACCATGAGTCCCTCTCATCAAGATTGATACTTTTAGACTAGTTCATAACTTTTTATCATTGGTTTCATTGCTCAGTTTCATGAAAACCTATGTTTAATAATAGTAAAATATTTATTATTATTTAGAAATATTTTATCAGTCATTTCATCTAAACAGAATGTATGATTGATGCACCATCATTAGAGGAATGACCCTAGTATTTATGCAGAATTTTCAAGACTACTTTTAGGTTTTTAAACAAAATTTGAGGTGTGGGCCTCACTAAGCCTGGTTCTCACATGTTGTAGTGAGATACAGATTTTCACCAGTTATTATATTTAGTTGAATGAGTAGTATATATCATGTATTTTTCAGAGGGGATCGCAATGGTGCGATCCATATAATTTGTTTTAGGAATGAGGCATGGTCCCCATAGTATTTCTTTCGTTCGTAATGTGGAGACATACAATTTTTTCTACCAGATGTATGTTTAGGGAAATTAAACATTCGATCTTCCATGTTTTTTTCACAAGGATATCCATGGTTTGATGTATTTGGATATATATATCTATTTTATTGATCTCACTAAATGTGGAATCATGAAAGGAATATGGGTGGAATGTCATTCTCTTGTGTTCGATGATAAACCATAGCTTAGTTCAACATCGAATCTTGTGAGAATGAAAAATATGTAAGAAGACATGTTGTCATATTTTATGGGTCGTTGAGGAGTCATGTCGATGAATATTCATTTTTGACCATTCAAATTAATGAATCATGTCGTGTGCTCATAGTCCTTTTGACTGGTTGTTCCATGTACTCTGGGAGTACACTAGAAGGACAAGGGGTATTTGTTCAAAATTTAGTACCTGAGAATGGCTAGGTTCATGGCCTGGAGATGAGGTGGGTTCATACATCATGTGGGCCACACATTCACCATGCACAACTTTAAAAATATTCTATATCTAGTATCTTCTCTTTTTGGACTCAGATTTTGGCTCGTGATTAGCCTATCGTGAGTTTTATTCCTTTTGTAACATGATGGTACCCACCGTAGTGTCTTATGAAATATTATGTGGGATGTTATAGGTGTGATTCCTATCTGAGGAACACCTGATGATGGCAGTGGTGTTTTTCTGAGAGGTACCATCCAACTGGGATAGCCAGTGTTCCTAAGTGGTTTCTGATAGGTATTATCCAGTAGGGATGTCCTGAGATCCTCGATGCTTTTCGGAGTGGTACCATCTTGTAGGGATATCTAGATCTGTTCCAGGTTTACCTCTAGCAGGGTTGGGAAGAAATCCTTGATGGTAGTTATGGGATTCCCTCCAGTGGGGCTGGGTAGTGGGTCCTATCGATGATTCTTTTCAGGAAGTACCCTCCAGTTGGGCGGGGAAGTGGGTCTATGTCAACTTTCAGGTGATTATCTCCCTAGATGTATTAGGGAAAATACATCCAATGACAAGTGGAACCCACTAGCCAGGCTGGGATGGGTCCTCAACTTTGTGACACAACCTCTTGACCATGTGACATAGTGATGAGGCATGATTAGACATACCTTTAGACTCACAAGGAAGAGGGATGATTTTCCCTACAAGATTCATCCTTACAACATGAGCTAAAACCCTTAGGGTGAGACAGTGCCACCTAAAGGGGATAGTATCAAGGTATGGTTATTGAGTCCTTTTGACTTTTAGTTTAAATAGGATGTGTGGGATGTTGGTCCTTGATGGTGGTTACTTATGGGATTGTTGGCTACTAAATTTCTTGGGTTGAGCTTTGATATAGAGATCACATTACTCTCTCGTTTGGGTTTCTTGGTTGAGAACACACACATATATATATATATTCTATTTTTAGTGACCACTCCTGGGGTTTGGATTACTCTTCTTCCAAGAGAGGAGAAGACGCGTGGGGTATGCCACGTGCTTTCTGTGTCTATCTTCTCGTGGTTGGACAAGTTAACTCTCTTCATATAGGTAGCGAATACTCAAAGGGAAGTTCATTCTCTCACTATTTATAGCACCTTGTGATTGGATGAGCCTAATAAACTCTCTTTTGGGGTGAGATTCATTCATTTTATTGTACCATATTCTATCTACTACTCCCCCATTTAGTACATATTTTCATTCTCCCTCTATCCATTGGGGAATCCTATTGAGTATTTTTATACTCACCCTGCTTGGGAATTCCCTGCACTTTGTGTTCACTTACAGATGATAGACAATTTGATCATGACATCAGAGGAGCTTAAGGATATGGGGTTCTTTGATCATGTTCCATGGTGGTAGCCTATATCCAGGAGCAGAGCTCTCTCAGCTATTTTACTTTTCCACTTGTAGCAGGGTTGTGACACTTTTCTAGTTGGGTGTGTATTTTTCCCCTTTTTCCCTTTTAGATTACTCTATTATAATTGCACTATTTAGTGTTTCATGCATTATTGGTTTATTTATAGCAATGTTTCATCTTTTATTCCTTTCCATCTGTACATTTTCTTTATGTTGGTTGTGTGTGTGTATAGGTTCTTAGGAAAATTCCTCCCTGAGTTTGTTGTGCCTTCAGTTGTAGTCGCAACCTCCTGGACTATGAAGGTGGGATTGGAGTAGTTTCAGATCGAGACAAGCATGTGTTGGGTCATGACAAGGAATCATCCACAGATCAATATAATGCACAGTGTTCCATGTTTTACATAATGTGGCTACTATGAGTCCAAAGTTGACATTGTAGTTCAAAAAACGTGTCACACACTGAAAAGAGATAAATTTCTTTCAAGTTTTCTTAATTATTTTGGAAAATTATTACTATGTCATTTTAGATGTGTAGGAATCATTCTCACATCAAACTGACACATGATGTGACTGGAATGACTCAAAGTGTGTGTTTTCATTTTAAAATGACATTTTAGTAAAATATAAAAGGGGAATATTAAAAACTATGAAAATAAATTCAAATTATATTCATACTTTAGTAAAATGATCCATATGTCATTTTTTATGTGTAGGAATCAACCCTACCACAATTTGATACATGGTGTACTTGGCATGATTCAAGTTGTTCAAATTCAGTTTAAAATTGAAATTTTATTAATATATTTTTTCATATTTATTTTCAATTCATTTATTTATATTATAACGAATATATCAATTGTTTTCTTATATAGGTGGATAATTTTTCTTGATTTGGTCCAGTTTTTTCAAAAACTAATACCACAATATAGCTTTTTTGAAAGGGTTTCAAGTGCCAAATTCAATGAAACATTGGTGTTTTTGAATTTTTTATAGTACATGGTAATATAATTGTACCAAAAATTATTTGAAATGAATATAATATATTTCTTTTTATGTAATTTTTAATTAATTTTTATTTTAATTAATTAATTAATTTTACATATATAGGATGTTGTTGTAGTGTGCAATAATTCAAATAGCACATTATAGTAGTAGGGCCTTTATTAGTGCTATTTTTTCACTGATAAAGGTCTCATATTATCAGTTCCAATTAAATCACTAATAAAGTGGGACTTTTATAAAAACTATACTAGAGACGATAAAAGACCACATTTATTGGTGATTTTTGTAGCACTAATAAAGGGGGGCCTCCTTAATGGTACATATGACTACAATTTATTTTTAGCATTATTAAATCATGTTTTATGTGTTGTTAAAGGGATGATCTATGGTAGTGATAACACATTATAAATGTTGGTATCATTCCCAATTATCCTCCCTTATAAAATGGGGATTAGTAAATAGAATTTTCATTAAAATATATATTTTTCTTAATGATTTTACAGTTTTTTAAAATATATTTATTTTTTAAAATTTATTTATTAAGATTTATTATAAATATATATAAACAAAAGAATTAAAATTAAAATAAAATAATTTATAAAAAATAGCGAATAAAGTGATTAGTCATAACTTTTGGATTTCGAATATTTAAAATATGAATGGTTGTCCCCACCACGATTTGAATCATATTGGTCAAATCAAGGTGTTCGTTGACATAAATAGGGATTTCCAATTATTATGATTCACACTGATATTGATATATAAGTATGTGATTATGAGATCAATTATTTAGTTTAATTTCTTTAATCTAAAATTCTCCATATAATAATTTCCAACATCAGTGTTATAGGGCTATCAGTTTTTTGCGACCATCATCCTCAAAATATTGGTGAAATACATGAGTTAAAAATCCACTCAGAACCCTACACCTACAAGTGGGTGATGATAAGACACTTATCGATGGTGAATTAAATTCATTCATCGTTATTCAATATGTCTTCTCCATCCACCTCATTATTTCTAAAATAATAGTAAGTAGAACGTTAAAGTTAGATTTTGAATCCCACAATGTTATTAAACAATACATGGTAAATCTTGACTTTATTTATGGAAAAAACATCCCAACGACGCTCCCACTGACACGTCTCAAGTTGAGCACATTCAGTCTATAAGGATGAAACGTGAAGATGATCATGTTTTGTGTCGAGGACATATTATCAACACTTTACAAAATCATCATTATGACTATTTTATCCAAATGGAGTCCACTCAATATATATGAGATGCCCTCAAATAAAATTACAAATATGAGGAAGAAGGCACCAATAAATTTTTTATTTCAAATAATCTAAACATCAATATGGTTGATAATAACCCTGTGTGGAAGCATGATCATAGGATACAAGTTATAATAAATAAACTTATATCCCTTAATATTAATACACCATAAAGTTTCAAATTTTTTGAAATTATGGTTACACTACCACCTATGTGGAATTTGTTTTGTAAATCACTAATTAAAAATAGAGACGTCATCTCTTTTGAACAACTGAAAAAAATATTCACATTGAACAAGAATCCATGTTTAGAGATGTGGGTAAGATTTTTCTATTTGATTCCAAGATTAATATCATTAATTTAAATGTACAACCAAGATCTTCCTTACATATCAAGAAGAAAGTTCAAAAATTCAATAAGAAATGAAGTCCTATCAAGAAGAAAGAAGTATTATTTTTCTATGGAAAACCAATGCATTTTTCAACGGAATATCCCAATCAAAAGAATGCTGGAAAACCTAAAACAGGTATGATGACTGAAGATAATCTAGTAACCACGATATCTAAAGTTAATATGACTTTGATGAAGATGGGATGGTGGTTTGAATCTAGAGAAATGGTGCATATGTTAATGGATCAGTTTATGTTCAAGATATTTAATGATAGTACTATCATGAAAAAAGTACACCTTGGAAATAATGAATGACTGAAAGTAATTGGAAAAGGAACCGTGGAGATAGCTTTACTTTTGGGAAGAATTTATATCTTCTTAATGTGTTCTATGTAACAAAAATTATAAATAATTTAGTTTTTATCAATATTTTATCAAAGAAGGGATTTTAGGTTGTATTTGAATATGACAAGGTTATCTTATTGAATGGAGGCACGTTTTGGGGAAGGGGTACTCAACTAATAGAATGTATAAAATATATACTAACAATACGATTGAATATTATTCTTTATTGAGTAATATAATTTATTAAATGACCATTTAGAAAATTTTAATTCATCTTAATTTAAAATTGATAAATAATTTAAACATAATTAACTGTTTAAATGAATTTAACAAATGTGAAACATGTGTTGAATCTATAATAGTAAAACAAAATTCATAGTGTTCAATGAAATTATGATATATTAGAATTAGTACATTCTGATATTTTTGAATTAAATGGCTTCCTAACTGAAGGAGGGAAAAGCTATTTTATTAATTTTTTTGTTGACTACAGTAGATTGTTAGATATATATCTTCATATAAAAAATCATGAAGCCTTTAGTACGTTTAAGAAGTTTAAATAAGAAGTTGAGAACCAATTAAATAATTATATTAAAGTATTATTCTCAAATAGAGGCGGTGAATACTTTATGTTAAATTTTAATGAGTCCTATGAAGAAAATTGTATAGTTCATAAAAGTACTGCTCCATAGACACCCCATAAAAATGAATTTCTAAAAGAAAAAATCATACTTTAGTAGAAATGTTAAATTGAATGATTAATAAATCTATGTTGCCAATATATTTATGGGACGAATTTTTATTTCCTACATGCTCTATTATAAATTGGATTTATGTTAGGAAAAATATGTTATCACCTTATGAAAATTGGAAAGGTATATGAACTATACTTTATAACATTAAAGTGTGGTGTGTTTAGATTACTATAGACCTCATGATCCTAAAATAACTAAAATTAGTCATTGAGATATTTGTGTTGTTTTTGGTGGATATGAAAAAATAGAAATGCATATAAAATTATGGATTCAATAGATAATTTAATTTTTTAATCAAGATATGTATTTTTTTTTGAAAATATGTTCTATAATGATGATATAAATATTCATCATTCCACTATCTTTTGTAATAAATCTTGTTCAAATACAAAATAGAGAATCATAATGATTACCACGTTGAACCTAAATGGAGTACAAAAATTAGGAGGGAGAAAAATCTGCATCCAGGGTTTATTTTTCCTGATTCTATAGTTTTCTTTATTCAGGGAGATCAATATAATCAACTTCTGAATAAGAATCCTATATTTTTTACTATAAAAGATAACCAATTGAAATATAAAAAATATTTACCTTTAATAGTTGTTTCTTTCACAAAAGAATCAATAAATGATGAAATGGATACCATTATGGGGAATAATAATTGGTTTATTAAATATTTACCAAATGGTTCAAAACCTATTTGTTTTAAATGGATTTTGATAAAAAGGTATGATTGTAATTGAAACATTCATGATTTTAAAATTGGATTGGTTTCCCAAGGTTTTTGAAAAAAATAATCTATTGATCATTCGGATACATATGCTCATGTAGCTAACATTAAATCAATGAGGATTTTATTTAATTTATCAGCAATTAATAATTATTATTTCAATCAAATGGATGACAAAAATTCCATTTTAAATTGAGAGTTATATGAAGTGATTTACATGGAACAACAAAAATGGTTTCTTTTAAAGGAAATTAAAATAATGTATGTAAACTATTTATATCTATATATGTACTTAAATAAGATATTAATCAATGTCATTAGAAATTTTATTCTATCATTTTATCTAATTTCCTAACTAATAAAAATGGGATAAATGTTTTTATAATCTTTGTAAAAAAGAATATGGAATTATTGTGGGTTTATATGTGAATGATATGGTAATTTTTTAAATCAATATTATTGGTGTAACTGAGACAATGAATTATTTATCCTATATGTTTAAAATGAAGGTTATTATAATACTCAATACTAATCCACATATTAATGTTGTAAAACATAGTGGGGGTTATTATTTAAGTGATTCTAATTACATAATAAAAATGTTAAATAAATTTGATCATCTTGGTTTCAAGGATTCTAATACTCCATTTGATTCTATTGTTAAACTATTTATGAATATGAATAGAGCCGTAAAAAACTTTAGTATGAAAGTGAAATTGGTTCATTATTGTTTTCAATGCATTTCACTAGACCTAATTTTTCTTTTTCAGTATGTAAAATGAGGAGATATACCAGTAATCCTGGTGTGGATCATTGGAGTTGTTTAAAAAAACATTGGATACATAAAAAGGACCAAGGATTTATGTTTATGCTTTAATGATAATTCTTTTTTATTAGAAGGATACACTGATGTGAGTTGGATTACCAGAATTAGTGATAACCAATCCACATCTTCGTGGTTGTTTACTATTGTAGGTTGGGTTGTTTCTTGGTTAAGTAAGAAAGAAATCGGCATTTCACATTCATCCATGGAGTTAGAGTTTATCACCTTTTTTATGACCCCTCCCCACAATGATAATAAAATGATGGGAGAAATATGGGGACTACCCAATTCCAACCTTCAGTTGGCCTTGAGTTAGATACTAGCACCATGGGTATAGAAAACAAGAATATGGGAGGCTAAAAAAGAAAGATGCAAAAGATAGGGATTGAAGGATACAAAAAAACACATACTAAGACATATATATAACCTAAGTGAAATCATGAAATGCCATATAGTACTAAACAAGTAAAAGAAAACTATAAGTACAAAAAAGGTAAAGAAGATAGTGACCACGAAGCCCAAAAAACTCTTGCTAAACCCTGAGCTAGTAATATACAGCCTGATCACCATCATACTATAATTTCCCAGAAAAATAGTTTGTATATATGTGGGATAATCATAATATTATAATTAGTAGGATTCTCCTTGGAGCTTCGTGTGAAAAAGATAAAGAATGTATGATAGGTCACAGTGAACAACGGTGAATCAAAATTGTCACCTAAATTGGTGCACCATGTTCCCAACCTGACAATGGATAAAACTAACCATGTAATTCATACAAGGTAGAATATAATATAATAGTAAAATGTCATGGGTACCCTACTCCCGCTTCCCCATTGGTTTTCCTCTCTGCCCCAATGTCACACGTCCTAAGAGTCTTTATCAAAAAGTAATCTCACCCAAAAACAATTGGGCAATCCCCCACAACATGCACCTCATGCATCACATAACCACACTATCCCATATCCCAAACCAAATAGCTACCAAGTAGCTTCTAGAATCCACCAAACCATGTATGAATTATACCGAACATCAGATATTATACCTTAATCAATTATTACCCATAATCCTACTATGTACCTCAATATGTCACAACCTATACATGTCAAACCTATAATAAACCTTTAGATAATATATATAGTAATACATGTGTGTGATATAACCACATGCCATCACAATCCTCTATACACATATATGCGAAAACTAGCCATAATACATACCATCACAAGTAAATACCATGAGAAGAGATCCGGTCCGGAGGGGGTAGTCTTCCATCAATCCTACCACTATGATGTTGGGTGAAACATCCTCTTAGAGTCCACTGGTTTTCAGTTTACCTAACTGACATGGGGAGAGTAGCATATGAAATCGGAGAAAAAACAAGACATAATATACCTCACAAACACAATTTAGGCACAACCTAGTCTTACAATGAATTGTAGATAACATTTCTCAGGCTCTCGACATCTATTGATATAGCCATATATCCTATACGAACACAATCATATAAAATAGATACATTAAATTAATTATTTACTTTTATGAAATTCATTTTACATTTAATAATTCATTATCCATTAATAAACCATTAACATTATTCTAGATTATGTTACATTTCATTACATCACACATCATTAGAGTAAATTCCACACCCTCTAGGAATAATTCTAAGACAATGACTTGGTATATCAATATTAACATTTTTTAATCATTTTCATTCCATAATCAAGAATCCCCGTTGGTTAAACATTTGTTTTTCATTATTAGCATCATTCAATATCCTGATACTCTACAAAAACCATCATAAGATACAACTAGCATAAAACATGCAATGAATAACTTCCATATGTCTCAAGAAGTGGGTAAAGGAATGAATATAAAACATGTAACTCGACCATTGACCATTAACTAAATTCACAAGCAATTATACTAGATCGCAGTATCTCAAAAATGGGTAATCCCAACTTATACCCATTCCATCACCTCCAGTTCCACCCCTGGCACACATACACATATACTAATGCATCACACCATCACAGATGTCATCTACTACCACATCATCTGGGCCCCCTATCCAAATATGACAATATTTATCACAGGCTAATCCATCCTCAGCTCACATCACATATGGGCATCCTTGTCCCATATCTAACATCTTCCATTCAAGATAATCCATACTAGGGTCACATTGCAAGGCTCTTATCCAGAGAACATCACAAGTAGAGGGAAAAAAAATAAGAAACAGGGATATTGTTCCCTCAATATAAGGCATTCAACATTCTCATAAAAATGATCTCACATGGATCCAAAACAAGGAACTTGGCCTTCTAAAGAAATTGGAAAATCTGGACAAAAAAGTATATTTATCAAAAAACTAATTATTATTCCATAATTAATTAATTGATTCATTTATTAATAAGTTCCAATGATATAAGACCTATGTCACAACGATGTACTATATATCAAAGTAAAAAAACATGCTCTTAGCATTTATTCGAGGTAAATAACCAAGTGGAATACAATTATAAACTAACATACCTTTATAATTACAGAAAAATACATATCAGGATTCAAGTTCATTAATTTTTTTATCAATTCCATTAATTAAATTTTATATCATTTAAATTAACATGAAAATTGCATCAATTTTTTTATCTTCGAATTACATCAAAAATAATATTCATTAAACTTGCCTCTTTATTCATAAGACAATTAATTATCAATTTATTCTCGAATTGCATTCTTTACCAATTTCAATCCATAAAAACCTGAAAAAAATTGCATAAAAAACATTCTAATAAGAAATGTATAGACATAACACAATCTAAAAAATCTAGAGTCAAACCACTATCATGGTTTAAAGAAACAACATCAACATGTGATTGTTACCCATTTTATTTAATCTGATTAAAATAGTTATTAGAATAATTCCATCAGCATAAAATGGGATAAACCATGATCAATTTATTATTTCACATAAGTAAATGAGATGAAATGAATCTCCATCCTTGAAAGACATCAACATTTTTTATATTATAGTGGACCACATTATAGATATTGAATCACCTCTCCTACAATAACTGTATCAATTCAAGGAAATCCTATTTGAATCACACCAAAAACAACCCAGAATAACCCCATTTGAAACAAGGGTTATAACATTACATATAATGAAGTGAATATACTGGTCGAAACAAGATCAAAATTGAAGAAATTTCAAAAAAAATGAAGGAAAATGCACATTGTATCACAATAGATTTCCACAAACCGATGATGGAAGTATAGAATTGATCCCCAATTGAAGGTATCTTGAAACATTTTAGGGTGAATCCTTTGGTCTCCTTGATAGAGAGAAGCCATATGTCTTAAAAAAATGCAACTCGCTAAAACATGTAATGATGTACAACATTATGGATTTACCTGATGTTTGATACATTGACACCTCTTGTAAATTCTAGGCTCTAATTTTTTTCTGAAAAATGCATCGAATTTTAATTATTTAACCTTGATTAATTACATATCATTAACCATCCATAAAAAATTTGTGATCCTCACTTACACGATGTGTAAGGATGACACAATGTCTAATATCCCCATTTTAATCATTCCATAAAAACCCCTTCTAGAACAATTCTAATTATCATCAGATGTAATATACCATTACGAACTCACAAAGGGTTAGACTACACAAATCCAAACCATGTCATTAGAGACCTATCAAAAAATTATAATCCTTGATAATCCAAAACCAAACCTAGATAGGAACAAAAATGGAGTCGTCCAAACAACCACCTCATGAGATACCTTTCAAAGATATCCATACCCCTAGAGATCAACCTCCTCACTCCGGAGAAACAAGAATATAACCATGAACCAACCACAAACATCTCCTAATAACTCTCCTAGGGGAGATACCTAACTAACCAGAGTAAAGGTACAACATGAAATAAGAGAAAACCATCTTATAAACCAAAATTATCAACACAAAAAAGAGAAAAAAATTATATGAGAAGATCTAAATATCAAATAGTCAGGGGTACTATGTGCTAATTTGTTATTCACATTCCCAATTACTATCCTCTGCACCATAGTTCCACCATAATAAACAATCCAAGGGAATATAATTCCCCCACAACACCTTCTCATGGCAGTCCTGGATCTTTATAGGTCACTCCTCAAAGGTCTCATCATCTTCAAAATTGATTTGACCCCGTTTCATGACTTTAAAGTCCTAATTAAGATATGGATGAAGCTATGACACATGAAAAAAAATCAGGTATCCTTATCATATGCATGGAATGTTCTATCCAATATTCCATAACTCCAACACAAGATAACACCTCAAAAGGCCCAACAAACCGATGATTAAGATTACTCCCATGACCAATCCTTCGCTACCCTTGATGAGGTGTCACCTTCAAAAACATGTGATCACCAACATCAAACTCCATAGGTCTCCTCCTATGATTGAAATAGGATTTCAAGAGAACCTTCACTTATTTCATCCTATTGTGAATTAACTGAACAATTTATGTCGTATTCTATATCATTTCTGACCCAAGAATTACTGCCTCTCTAACCCCAGTCTAGAATTATTGATAATGTCAAGGTCAGATATAAAAATATTCAAATAGTGCTATATCAATGATATATTCTGAACTATTACTATAATTAAACTCAACCATGGATAGGTGTTTCATCCACAAACCTCCAAAATCTAGGACACAAGACCATAACATGTCATCAAGATTCTGGATGGTATGATCTATCTAACCATCCATCTATGGATGAAAAGTGGTACTATGTAATAACTTTGAACAAATAGCATGATGAAGACCTATACACTCCCAAGAATTAAGATGAGTATCTCAAATTAGAAATGATTATCCTTGGGAATCTATAGTGTCACACCATGTATTCTAGATAATACTGAACAAAACCTTTACCGAGATCGACTCTTTGATTTCTATGAAGTTGGATTATTTTCATCAAAATTTTCACTATCACCCATATAGAATCATAGCCTCCATTTCCTTGAGGTAAACCAGAAAAAAAAAATCTATTGAAATTTCTTCCCACTTCTGTTGGCGAATATATAAGGGTTGGAGTAAACCAACAGGAACATAGTGCTCAGCCTTCACCTTTTGGGGGACCAAACATCAAGAATCAAGTTCTGTTATTGTATGCATCAACCAAGGCCGCCAAAACTGACTTGTCAATGTTCAGTACAACATTTTCAAGACAGGATGTTCCACCAAAGGTATACTAAGTAACTCACAAATATTCATCATACACATCACTAAAGGAAAAAACATTCCCTGAAACAACACCCAATGTTGTCCATCCTCTGACGAACCATCAGTAGAATCACCAAAAAATAACCTGGTCTCTCGAGACCTCCACCACAAAATCCCCCAACAAGGATTGATCCAACTACTACTCCAAATACAATTGAACCTTCATTTGTATAACAAAACTTCCTCCCCCAACCTATCCCATATCAAGATGTATCGCTAAGAGTTCTTACATTACTCTCCAGGATTCCTAAATTCATGCATGGCATCACAATATGTCTTCATTATTATTGAATCGGCTATAAAATTTCCCTTTATTAGGGTATATGAAATCTTAATGTCTTAATCCTATAATAATTCCATCCACCGATACTAATTTAAGTTCATGTCACATTGAGATAAGTCATACACCAGGCTCTTACGGTTAGTAAAAACCCCATAACACATTCATATGAGATAATGTCACCATAACATCAAATAAAACACCACTTCCGCCAAATCAATATTAGTGGTGGAATAGTTATGCTCATGTATATGTAACTATTGAGATCCATAAGAAACAAATGATATCTGATACATTATAACACAACCGAAGACAATATGTGAAGAATTACAAAAAACCTAAAACTTCTATAGGAAAAAAAGAACTAGAGTGTTGACCAACAACACCTTTAGGTACTCAAAAGCTTCCTGACACTAGTCTTTCCATAAGAATGCATGATACATTCAGGTCAAATCATTTATAGGAGTCACAAACCATGATAAGTTAGAAAAAAAACTTCTTGTAATAGCCTTTAATAATAGGGATACTCTGCACCTCTTCTACTATCTTGGGGGCTTCCCATGTCACAACTACCACTATCTTCAAATGATCTATAGATACCCCCTATTAGGATAGCACATTCCCTAATATATAGACTTGATGATCACATAACTCCCACATAGACAACTTCCTAAATAGACTCTCATAGAAAATAACTCCAAAAAATGCAGCAAAGATGCTCTTCATGCTCCTCCTATGATACAAAGCACCGAAGGATTTCATTCATGAAAACCACCATGAAACTTTTTAGGAAGTATTTGAAAACTATGTTCAACAACTAGATAAACACAGATATAGAATTCATCACACCAAAACAAATCACAAAAAAATCATAATTATCATGACTACATTGGAAAGTAGTCTTCGAAATATCCCTATCCTTCACCAGCATATGATGATATCCTGCCAAAAAATAGATCTTTGAGAACCAACTTTCCCATTTTAGATTATTGAATAAATCATCAATCTATAGAAGTGGATAGTATTATTCACTGTCACATGATTCATGTTATGATAATCAATACAATGCAGAAAACATCCATTAACCTTCTTCACAGAGAAAACTAGTTCACCCAAAGGTGATACACTCATCCAAACAAAACCATTCTATAATAGATCATCAAGTTGAACTTGTAGCTCACACAACTTAGAAGGTGAAATCCTATAAGGAGACATTGGGATTAGAGACAAACTTGACTATAGCTCATTCTCAAACTCAATCTCCCATTGAGGGGGTAAGGGTACAACCTCCTATGAAAATAGCATAGGGTACTCTTCCACTAACCTAGGAAACACCAACTACTAATCCTCCGATGAACTCAGCATCTACTCAGCCATAAAAGATGACAATGATATAACATTCCTTTGACCAATCTGAGGGTCAATGTCACTTAAAAAAGTAAAAAATACCTCTTGAATCCATCCATGATATCCTCTAATGAATACAGCTAGTCCTTATTGTAGATGGTGTCATATGGATTTATACATAAACATAAGAAATCTCCCCAAGAGAGGTGCTTCCCTAGAACTTGATCATAGTCTATATACTTCATAAAAGTTATCTCTACCTACAACAAGCATAGTCAATGCTAGGGGAAGTGTAAGCCTCTCCACCTCAATTCCCAAATCATGCATAATGGTAGGTTATATAAAGGAGTGTCTCACTCCTGACTCAAACAAATAATCCTCCCAAGTAGAAAATAAACAAAGGGCACTTCATGTGATGTCTGGCTCACTCGATACTGGAAATACTAAATATTTAAGCTGATGATGAAATAATTCATGACCTATAGGACCCTAATGATGACCACCAACACAAATGAACTCTACTATCTACGTATAGGGAGCATCTCGAGGTCTCCCTATTCCTACCACATCTCTTTGCTTTAGATCCCAAAATGTAACTCTCTACTAAAGTTTCCTTCGCTAAAAATTCCTCACTGGAGGAACCTAAAGTATACTAACTGGAACACACTGACTGCATAGAAATTTTGGTCACTCACGCCATTGATGAACCTGGCCTCCATAAGAAAAACATGCATCTAATACTTTGTAATATATCTGAGATATACCACCCCCGAGAAATGAGATGATGAAGGATGTGATCTAACCTCATCTATTGAGTAAATATTTTGTCCTGAAAAATAGGAACCATGGATAGTATCACTTATTCATAAAGAATCTTGATGACTCCCCACTTGTGATGACCTGTTTCTGTACATCATCATCTCGATAAGATTAACACTTTTTATCACATCGATATATATCTTTAGCATAAACAGGGTGACCTAGAGATGGATCTCTAGACAAAAATCCACCTCAAAGTTCCTCACCCTAGCCTCCTAATATGGTAACAGATCTGAAAAATATCACAGAAGGGTCCTGAAATTGATCCCAAACTCTCACACACTAGAGCCCCCTTCTAAGGGGAAACCAACACCTGAATACTGGCGACATTCACTATAGAAGAATGAAACTATACTCTAAGCATGTCTTGAAGCTTATCTCATAAGACTAATGACTCCCCACGATCCTCGAGGAACAAGAACCACCACTTCTTCACTACTCCATGAAGCAACATCTCAGCCAATGAAACCCAATCCTCCTACCGAGCACGAATTGAAATGAAGGCTATATCAACCTCCTCCAACCAATCCTCTATGACTGCATCTACAACAAATACCTCATAATTCTATATACTATGGCGCTAACACTCTAAGAGTTTCCTCCATGTTTCATCACCACTGATATATACTTTGTGGTGATCTTCTAGCACATCCTAGTGGTAATCTTGTGCACAAACCTGATGAGGACATCAACCTGGATCCATAACTATAAAAATAAAAAACTTGATAGAACTCATAATCATATAATAAGGAATATTTAAAAAAATTTAATTTATTAATTAATTATATTTTTACATTTTTGACATATCCTAAGGTCTACCCTTTTCAAACACAAGCACAAAGAAGAGCGATAAATTATCCTTTCCAAGGTGTCTACCCTAAAACTAGTATCGCTTCATTTAATAATCTCAACAAACTTAAAGGCCCATTTATCAAATAATAGGGTGTCCTAAATACCCATGTATTAGCCAGTTTCCTATTTTTACATCGCTAAATAAACCTAACCATCGTTGTTTCCCCAACAACCCATGAAACCTCACCTTTGCCTAACTATAAACTCCATCATATCCCAAAAACATGAAACACTAATACCACTCATTCACGACCCATTTCCCAAAAAGATATTGAAATGAGAGGAGAGGGGCTGTGACTTCTCAAGTCCTTCCTCTAAGATTCCCCAGGTTGGTGAATATCATTGAGGGTATAGTAAACATGTTGATTGGAAACATTGCCCTCTAAGTGAAATATATAGAAAAGAGAGAGAATGAGGATACAATAGCCAAAACCTACACAGATATATATTTATATATATAAGAAAACACAATCCCAAACATGTAATCATAGATAGTACTGAACTACTAAATGGAAACTACAAGTACCAAGAATGTAAATAAGATAGTGACCAAGGACCCCAAACAAATCCTGCTAAAACCCTAGATAGTAATATATTATTCAATCACCGGACTAATCTGAACGGCCTGAAAAATATATTATATATTTGTATGGTTATAATAACAGTATACTTAGTAGGATTGTCCCCAAATCCTATAATGTAAAACAAAAAGAAATAATATTAAATCATAATGAACAACAATGAAACCAATTCTTCACCTAAACATGTGTTATAAGTTCACATCCTCACCATGTATAACTCTCACAATGTAATGCATACAAGAGAAAATAAAATATAATAGTAAACATCAGGGGTACCCCACTCTCGCATCCACAATGGTTTTCACTCCTCCATAACATCACATGTCTTTAGAATCTCTCTCTGAATGTATGTTGACCCAGCAACACCTATTCAAGTAACCACCACATGCACCTCATGCATCAGATAACCACATCATCTCATATCACAAATCAAATAATAACCAAGTAATTTTTGGTTTCCACCATAGCTCATATGACATATATCAAACATCAGTTATTATACCTCCATCCATTACAACCCATAAACTGATTAAGTACCTCAATCTATCAAATCTTATACATAGAGTACCTATAATAATCCTTTGGATACTTTATCTGGTAAAACATGTATGTGAAATAACCACAATCCATCACTTAAATCTACAAACATATTTGAGAAAATAACCTGTCATGCATAACATCACAAGTAAATACCAATAGAAGAGAGTGGATCCAGAAGGGGGTCTTCATCCATCTATCTTCCCACTATGATGTTGGGGGAAAACCCTCTCGTAGTCTACTGGGTGTTATATTCCCTAACGGACATGGGTGGGGTAGCATATGAAATAATAGAACATCCATGATATAATATAGCTCAAAACCACACTATAGGCATAACCTAGTGTTAGACTCAACAATAGATATTGTCACTCAGATTCCCGACTTCCACTGTTAAGACTTTATATCCTATAAGCACACAAGCATATAAAAGGTCTCAATTAACTTCATTATTTACTTTTAAGAAATTCACATTACATTAATCAATTAATTATCCCTTAATTAACCATTTATATTATTCTAGATTAAATTGCATTTCAATTCATCACACATCATCAGAGTAAAGTCCATACCCTCTTGGAATAATTCCTAACCATGGAGTTTGTTTATAAATAGTAACATCTTTTAAGAATTTTCAATCAATTATCAACCATCCTCATGGGTTAAAAAATTATTATTCATTATTAGCATTATTCCATATCCAGGTACACTAGTAAATATATCCTATGTTACCACTAGGAGAAAACATTCAATCAAGAACTTCCAACTGCCTCATGTAGTGGGTAAAAGAATGCAGATACAGTAAGAAACATGGCTATCGACCATTAAAAAAATTCACAAGTTAGTATACCAGCTCTCAACATATAATCAATAGGTAATCCCATACTAATCCCATTTCATAACCTATGGTTCCATCCTCAACACCCACATGAATATTCCAATACATACTTCTTTCATAGTCATCATCTGCTACCACATCACTAGGGCCTCACTACCCATATATGACAACAAACATTCCTTGCACATCCATCCCAGACTTACATCACCTCCAAGACTCCCCACCCATATTACACATCAGACATCCATGCTCATCCATACCAGGATCACATCACATAGATCGTAGCTAGGGTACATCAGAGGAAGCATGAACAAAAAAATTGGAAATAGGGAAACACAACCCTCAAAATAAGGCATTTATCCTTCTCTTGCAAACGATCTATCATTGATCCAAAATAAGGCACTTGGACTTCTCACGAAACAAGAAACATGGGACCTAAAAAATATATTTATCACACAATTGGTTTGTATTAAATCTTGGATTAACCAATTTATTGATTAATAGGTTCCAACTACAGGAAACCTATGGCACCAAACTATACAATAAATCAAAGATAAAACAAGCTCTTAGAATTTATTTTGGTTCAATAACCAATAGGAATACGAATATCAACTAACACTCCTTTTAAATTATTAACAATATTCATTATCATGATTCAGGTTCACTACCAATTTTTCTCAAATCCATTAATGAAATGGAATATCATTTCAATTAAATATTTGAATTGAATAAATTGGATTATCATTAAATTACATCAACAATCTAATTCATTATACCTGACTCTTTGTTCTTTATCTAATTAATTATTAATTAATTCTATATTTACATTCATCGCAAATTTTTATCAAGAACAATAGGTTAAACCATCGAATCACCAAACATGCTAATACGAAATTCATATATATCACATTATCTATAACATAAAGAGGTATACAACAATCAAGGTATAAAGAAACTACATCAGCATGTGATAATATGCCACGTTATGTAACTCTAATAATATCTCATATAATAAATACATCCATCTGAGGACTCTGAATCCTATCTTCACTAACTATAACCAAGAGAACCCCCATTAGAAACATGGGTGATCACAATCCATAGAGTGAAAAGAATATATGAGAAGAAATGAGATCAAATGATGATAAACCACAAGAAAAATAATGAAGAATGCACCTTAGATCACTATGAATCTCCATGTATCAAAGATAGAAGGCTTGTATCAATCCCCAATTGAAAAGATCACAAATCCCTGAAGGGGGAAGGCCTCTGCTCACCTGGAAGGTGAGAATTTCAGGGTTTGAAGAAAATTCGAGTGGCTAAAACATTTAAATATGTACATTATCTGATATTTACATGGTCTGTAGTTTATTTACACATCATGTAAATGTGGGGAACTATTTTTCACTAAAAAACAAGTCACTTTTTTTATGTAACCCTGATTAATTACACATTATGAATCAACCCTGCACAAGTTGTGAACCTCACATACATAATGTGTAATATTCTTACTACTATAATATCGAAACCAGGCCCCTATAGAACACTTTCATGCTTTATCTATGACCCACTAGCCTCAGGAACTCACAAAGGGTTAGACCACACATATTCATTACCTTACAGGCTTAGTGGCTTGTAGAAAGGACGATGAGTGGATTAGTAATAAATTAATGGACACTATATTGTGTCCTAGTATAATGCATCTTATGTATATAAGTTTTGATATTTAAACCAGATTATTAATGGAATATAGTTTCTTGAATAATTGAAAATCGATAGATATAAATTTGAGACACAATTATCTAAGACAATTTTTACAAGATGGTACCATAACAGTTTCCCATGTGAGATCATGTAAAAACCGCATGGATCCATATACCAAATATTTCCTAAGAGATATAATTGGTAAAACTAACAGGGATATGTTGTTAAAAAAAATAAAATAAATCATTTCTATAATTGAATCCCAACATTTTTTTTAGGTAGATCAAAATAAATGTGATAAACGGTTAAAAAAGTTATGAAGATGATTTTTGATATTGATAATTATAACCACAACTACATGGTGTCAATATCATTCATTATGACTAGAGGATGAGTTATAAAATCTTAAAAAAAATATTAAGACTCAGTGAGTTATGTGTTCTAATAACAGAATCACATTGTAGTATCTTTCCTATGTGAACATATAAGTGGCTCCTCTTCATACAAAATTTAATGAGTTTACTTCTTAGATAGTTCATAAAACGATATAAGCACATATCCAAAAACAATTCTACAAAAATGAGATATTGGATGGAAAATTCAGTTTATGTAGGATATCTGTAGTTTATCTTAACGATTAACAAGATTAATGTTTTTGAAAACTTTTAAATATGATAATACTTTGAGATATTGATACTAAGTAATGTTTTAAATTGAAAGATAACGTTATAATGTATAATGATCCACTTGTGATCTAGAGAGTTAATATTTATGAATAAAAGTGGGGTATTTTTTTAATATTATTTATAAAAAAGGGAATAATGTTTTTTTAATTGGTCAATTTTGTATTGGCTTGGATTGAAGAGCTCGAAAACATGGGGAATCCCACATCAAAAATGTGGGTAGAATTACCAAATCTCCTCCCAAATAAAAGGGGGCTTTCAAATTGGAGTTCTCATAAATATATATATTCCAAAATTATTTTTAAGTTTTTTAAAAAATATATAATTAGTAAATTTTTTTGTTATATATATATATACTATATAAAAAATAAAAAAATAAAAAAATAAAATATTTTATAAAAAAAGACAAATAATGTGATTAATTGTAATAGTTATATTTCATTTTTTGGAAATCTGAACAGGTGTCTCCACCAAGAGTTTTCCCATTTCGGTTGAACAAAGGTATTATTTAAATGAAAAGATGATATCAAATTGATGAAATTCATACTGATTTTGATCTATAACGATGTGATGATGATATCCCTTATTTTTTATTAATTTTTTTAATACAAAATTCCATAGATAAAATTTCCCACTTTCAGTGTTGTGTTTTTTTTTGTTTTTGGTAACCATCGCCTCTGAAATCATGGTGAAATCCCCTATTAAACCATTTACCAATACTCCTTCCCCCAAAATGGGGGTGGATAAAACCCACAATGAATTAAATTCACAAATTTTTATTCAATCTGTTTTCCTCAGGGTCTATTTTTTAAACAATGAGGTTTCATGTGACTCATGGGGTCGGAGAGAGCACACATGCAGGTCATTGGAAGGATGATTGTCAACATCCTTCAGAGTACAGTTTATCACCACACATGCATATATGAGAGATGAAATAATCCAACCCCAGTTACCCAGAGTCGGTGCATTATTACATAACATTGGCATGATCACAAGGGATCAAAATCCTGAAAGACCGACCTGTTTAGTAGTCATGGATGTACTAGATAAATTCATAAGTTTTACATGACATTATTAAATGAAAAAAATAACAACATTGTCTCCATTGACCACCTTCATCCCTTATACTATCCCTACATGTCTGTCATATTATACTTCTTCACATCTTGGTAAAATTAAGACATAGAAAGGGGTGAGATCAGATTCTCAGTAAGGATAACAATATATCAGAAACATTCAAAAATAAGCATAAACATTTAAGGAAATATATAAGACTAAAACACAATCCTTTTAAACTTAATCTTCATCATAATATAGAAAATATAAATCAAACAATTCCATTTAATTATTCAGATGGATATTCGACTAGTCAAATAATCACATATAATATCAATATCCAATTTCATAATGTTAGATTGCATAATTCTAAAATTCGTATCCACATATTCAAGGCCTTATTCCAGGACAACACATAAAATTTTGTCATGGCCTTGTTTCAAGAAACATTTTTGTCTCATTAGACCTACCGATGCATCAGGGAGCTATAGTAGGCTCCACCCATCATTTACTATGTACAATTCATTCCTAATATGAAAAGGTTTAAACATAACATAAATATTGGTATTAAAAATAGCATACTAAATGTCAATAAATTATCCATAAACCATGAATAGTGTAAAAATACCACATCTATAGTCAAACATATCACAAAACCTTCAATACAATATGGAATATTTGTATCATAAAAATCAACATCAAACAAGCTTAAAATCCAACAAAGGATGTTGACAAATATAAAATCAAAACACATTGTTGAGAAATATCTCTTTCTATTTTTAAATAATATAAAAGTCATATAATTATAAAAGAAAACATTTATTTTTAAAATATAATTATAATATTGTATGGGAAGCTTCGACAATGTTACAATGGTGGAAAATATCTTCACCTACCATATAAGTTAATAAAAAGAAATTTTTAACTTAATTTTGTCAGGAAGGTTATAATGTACCTTATTTGGAAAACGACAAAAAGATTTCTTTCAAAACATATGTTGTAAAATAAGGTTATAAATAATATTAACCAATATTATGGTAAATAGTAAAAATATTTTTAATTACATATTTATGAAAATGCGGATGTGGATGATAAAGAGGTCCCTGTAGATAGTTACGTATTAACAACCTTGGATAAGTAAAGAGATTGTAAAATTAACCCTTACAATGTACTTTTCCTTAGCCGAGGGTAAATTACTCTCATTTATAATATTTAAATAATTTTTACTAAATTATACAAGAATCATATACATAAATATGATATCATATATGATCTTCTAATATTTCATTGTTAATTATATTTTAGTAGTATCATCGTTTTGGGTGTTAACTGGTTCCTTTTCCTTTATATGCATGGTTACGTAAGTCTTGTTTGTTAAGGATATGATGTATTTAATTCATATATATAATTATATTATGTCCATAAATATTATTTTTAATCATAAAATGAAAATTACACTTGAATGATTACAATTGAGAATGAATCTCATCGCGTTTGTGGAGACGGTAATCCGTACATACGCACGAGCGGCAATATCAATATATTAATTGTGAAATAGAATGTAATTGGATGGTATATCATATATATACAGAATCATTAAGATGTTATATTTATTATTTATATTATTTATACTCATTATTATACCCATCCAAATAATGAAGTGTTTGAATAACAAACTACACCACGATGTGGAGACGGTAAGTCGTACATACGCACGTATGGTTACTCTGTCATTATTTGGATGGATATTATAACTAATATGGTTGTAAAATATTTTTATTAAAATAAAATTATGTATATGGTGCTGGAGATACTATATTTCTATGGAAACAACAAAGAAAGAGGAGGTGGAAGAAGAAAAGAACATGAAAGATGTTGGAGAAGATAATACCGCTTCTTCGGGTGTTTCCTTTTGAGTTGATCAAAAGGTCTCCATAGGTTGGATTTCTGAAAAAATTAAGGCCTCTAAGATAAAGGTAGTATAGTTGAGAGGATATTTGTGTAGGTTTTGGCCGATTCAAAAGGATTTGGAGGTGATAAATTATGAGAAGGTGAAGTTCCCTTTTATAAGATAGGTGAGGGTCACTTTAGAAAAAACATGAAATATTAATTTATAATAAAGTCATTTTTGGTTTATAATGGCTCCAAAATTATTTATTTCGAGGATAAGGTTGATATGGGTCTAAAAAATCTCAACCAATAGGATTAATAATGTTTTAGGTTACCATATTAACCTTATCTTTTAGATTTAACTCGTAGTTAAATAGTTTAACATTTAACATATCTCTTTGTATTTTTATATTATTTGTTTAATAAACATATTATAACAAGCCAAGCGTACCCCAAGTGGTTTAGTATTAATATATATAACTTTATATATGTCCTTTTTCAAAAACATATATTTTTCAGAATATTATATCAATTAATAATATAGTAATTGTTTTAAAAACTCAATTATGTCAATTTTGACACTATTTGGTATTTTTTTTAAAGCCATAAAAACATTATCACATCGAACGAAATTTATTTAATCATCCATAACATGTAATATTAAGCTAGAAAATTAGTTTAATTCATTATAAGTTTCAATTTAAATTTATTTGGATATTTACAATATCAATTGTTTTAATCTTTCATTATTAAGGCAATTACTACATCGTCATTGTGTCATAAATAAATTAAATCATTAAATGTCTAAAAATTATAAATAAAATATCATTATGTAGTAAGTATTTTAATCTTTCAATTTAATATTTATAATAGAATTTATATTGTGTGTATCCCTATATTAAAAATGGTTTAGATATTAAACTTTGAATTTAATTCTTTTAACTCTTATTTGAATAAAATAATAATAAAAGTCACAATCAAATCCAAGTGGACCAAAGAGGATCATATTTAATTACTAAGGTTTTCTTTGATAAAATTACACTTATAAAATAGAATTAATACATGTGTTAGGGTAATTATAATATCACTTTTACCCTTAATTACCTTATTTAATTTTAACTGTGGTAAATAAAAGTCAAAATTTACTATTCACCAAAAATTATTTACATCTTATTAAACCAAATTTTACATACTGATTTCAACCGTGATTCTAATTTTTTTGAAATTCCACCAATAGAAGTAGTAAAATTATGTTTTATTCAAATTTTCAAATGCTCCTTGAAGGTGGGTAAAAGATAGTAAAAGTTCAATAAAATTTATATATCTAAACATATTATAAAATGACTCCAATGAATTATATTGAACATATATAGGTATTATATATATATTTTGACCTAAAATAAATTAAAATAAAATACCTAATTACATAAATAAAAATTCAGTTTTAAATAATAATTTTTTGTTTTTAACTATTCATCAAAAATTAAAAATTTTCAAAAAATACAAAAAATTCACCCTAAACTAGTTTTGATATTCCGAATTCAAAAATTAAGTCCATTTTGACAAATAAAATTTATAAATTTTCAAAAATTGGTTATTAAAATTCATAACATCTAGTTAGATTGCTCGTGGTGTGTTAAAACTCCATGTTGCGTACAACGCAAGCTACTTCATTATTCAAAGGGAAACGTACCATGGAGGATTGGGGTGTTGCAAGAGAGGTATGACATCCATTGAGGATTCATAGGAGCGACCACGCCTGCTGTGATAGAATTCCAATAACTTCCTTAGGCAAGAATGGTACCATAGTACTCACCTACCTATGTAGGGGATGAAATTGAAAGATACCACGTGAATTGGTGCGTGTTGTGAATTATCTTGCATAAACATGAAAATGTGGAGGAATGGGACTCGTAAGTGGAGGCAAATGATGTTTCCAATCACAAAAATTGAAAAAATGGGTGGTTACTTAATGTTGACATAGGGATGCAAACATGAGACGAACAATAACAATTTCAGGGGTGGTAAGGATGTTGGAAGCAATTAGGTATACAAAGACTAATCAATATGAGAAAAATAAGAACAAAAAATTGATTTTCAATCTTGTATGTGACATACAATACAACAGACTACACTTACACCTGTTATATATAATTTTCCCAACTATTTAAAAGACACGAAGAAACCCCGTTGTAGTAATTGACGGAACAAAAAACCAATGAAACATTAAATGTGTTTCTTGGGATATAAACAAACACTTACGAAGGGGTAAAAATTAAAATAACCCATGGGGAGACTTTGGGAAATTTGATGCATTGTAAATAGAACAGACCGCATTTATTTTGGTTTGTATTTCCTTCACTCGCCTTCAAACCAAAACAAGTTTTATCTCAAGAAAAATTCTTTGTTTTTTTAATGCATCTATCAGTAGTGCCTTTTTGAAAATATCAGCCACCTATTCCATAGTATGACAATATTACAATTTTATCATTTTCTACATCACATGATCTCTTAGAAAATGATAACTGTTATCAATGTTTTTCCTTCTTCCATGCTGCACCGGATTTATGGATAGTTCAATATCCTACTAATTATATAAAAATGCTACTATGGATCCATCATGTGGATTATTTAGTTCCTTTAGAATATTTTCTAACCATATTCCTTCACAAATAGTATATAATGTTGCAACGTACTCTACATCACATATAAATAGGACGTCCACACTCCACTTCCTTTAATTCAATGTGAAAGAAGTCGTTCCAAGAAAAAATACATACCCAGTGG
This sequence comes from Viscum album, assembly GCA_963277665.1. Classification (NCBI taxonomy): domain Eukaryota; kingdom Viridiplantae; phylum Streptophyta; class Magnoliopsida; order Santalales; family Viscaceae; genus Viscum; species Viscum album. Next base: position 299,912,922 of record OY728128.1, read on the forward strand.
TGCTTTTTCATTAATCTTGGTCACCTCCCCATTCACTATCTGAGTATCCATATATATCATCATCATGATTTTTTGGATAAAAAAGACCATAATTTATTCTTCCTTATTCATACTTGAGGATTCTTTTTGCAGTTATCCAATGTGTCACTTTTGGTGCTTCCATGTACCTACCTAAAATCCCAACATTATAGATTATATCTGGCCTTGTGATTGCGATATACCTTTGGATATAAATAAGACACTTGAAAAAAGTCGAGTCAACGCTTCTTCCTTCTCCATATTTGGTTAATTTTAATCTTATTGCAACAAGTGTGTTTACAGCATTCCAATTGGCCATCTTGAAATTTCCAAGAAACTCATCAGCCTACTTCTTCTGAGATATATAGATGATTCCATGTTGATTATTCACTTCAATGTCTGCAAAAATGACATGAGACCTCCATCAGTCATCTGAAACTCCTTAAACATGGCCTTATTGAATTCATCATACATCAGTTGATTGTTCCCTATAAACAAAAAATCATCAACATACAATCATTTTATAAGCATATAAACATGATAATTATTATTTATGTAAACTACATGCTCATATAGACATTGGGAAAATAAATTATTTTGAATATAGTTTTTAATTTATGAATTATAAGAACTCAAAGATTCTCTCAACCCCTAGAGATATTTCATCAGTTGATACAACTTGTCTTCTACCTTTTCATAACAAAGACTTCTAGTCAGTCAACATCGACCTCTTCTTATATAATTCCATTCTGGAATACATATTTCACATCCAATTGGTTGATCATCCAACTTTGATGAACTTCAATGGAGATAATCATACTCACAGTGTCTAGGCAAGGGACATGAGTGAATACTTCTTCATATTCCACCTCATACTTTTATTTATACACCTTTTCAATGAGCCTTGACTTATAAAAATAAATATCTCTATCAAACTATCACATGATCTTATACACCCATTTGATACTAATTCTCTTCTGTATTTTAGGATGTGTAGTCTGCTCCAATGTGTTATTTTTATGTATGGCATGAATTTCTTCTTCCATAGATATTCTAAATCATTCTTCCCTTATGGATTCCTAAAATTTCAGAGGCTCTTGATCTACACACAAGCAAGAAATATTTACCACTTCTGTTTTCTCATAGATATAACATATGTTTTTCATATTTATAGGCTCCATAGGTGAGGATGATCTGGACAAATTTTAAAATGATGGAGTTATTTCAGGTGGGATGGAATGTAAACCTAGAAACCTGTGAACTGAGGATGCACTTGAGGAAGGTGTTGCAGGCGTTTTCTTTTAATGATCATTTTTTTATTCAGGATCTTCTGTTCCAACTATAATATATTTGTTTGATTTTTCATCATTCTATTTCCTAGTTCCATCCCCACTAAAGATATACTCCCTACATCTGACATCGTTATTGGTAAGTAGACTACAGAGATTTTAGTATTATGATGCCTTATAGTAGCATATTAAGATTCAAGTATTACCTCGTTGATCAGGATTCCTTCTTTATACTTTTGAATATTGAGAATAGGTGACACACCCAAACATTACTACGTGTGCCACACTTGGTTTTTATCCTATCCACACCGCTTGTAGGGATAAATTTCTAATTCTTTTTATTGGAAATTGATTGAGAAAATAGGTAGTGCATGCCACTACCTATGCCTAGAAGCACTTTGGTAGTCCTTTTTCTACAAGAATGGTCCTCATCAAGTTGAGGATTGTGAGTCCCATTCTTTCGGAAATGCCATTATGCTGTGGAGTATAGTCTGCAATGTATTTTTGATTGATGTCGTGTTCCCTACAAAAATCTTAAAATGAAATTGAAGTGTATTCTCCACCTATGTTTGATCTGAGTACATTGATTTTGTGGCCACTTTCATCTTTAACAGGAGCTTTGAAAATTTTATTGATTGTAAATGTGGAATATTATGATTCAATGAAATATACAAAAGTATTCTACTGAAATAATAAATGAGGGTAATAAAGTTCATATTACCTCCAAGTGAGGGTGTGTCAAGTGGTCCGCAAATATCAGTATATACCAACTGAAGTGGATCATTTTGTCTTATATAAAATCCACATGGGAAGGAGTTCCTTTGTTTCTTACTGAGTGTACATGCCTCACATACATTATTTGGAGCTTTGATCACTAGAAATACACACATCATTCTTGATGGGGATAAATTTTTAAGGACACTGAAGTGGAGAAGCCCAAAATGTAGATCCCATATTCGTGATTCATTCTACATGAGTCCAAAGAGACACTCTTCGTCCTTTGTGTTGATATGTAGCATAAACATATGATTCTTTTTCATTTGGACTTGAGAAACAGGTCTCCAATAAGAATATCTTATAGACAAAGAAGAGTTCTCCATGTGTATGACAATCCCCTTCTTAAGGAGTTGGCCAATACGAATAAATTATTTTTGATGTTGGGTAAATAATACACATTAGATATGTAATTTGACTCACTATTCTTCTTATAGGTTTTAATATTACCTTTTCTAATCACTGGTAAATTTGACGAGTCGCAAAAACCTATCTTGCCACAAACATATTCATCGATTTCCTTGAATAATTCTTTGTTACCACTCATATGGTTGCTTACACCCATGTCAAGATACCACACAATTAGTTGTTCATATTCCTTTTATTGTGAGAGGAGGAGTATGGTTACATCTTATTCAGGGTGAGATGCTTCAGCATAGTTGGATTTATTATCTTGAATCATTTTTCTCCATCTCTCGGAGAAATAATGTCAAAATTACTTGAAATTGTGGCATTAGACGTTCTTTGGGTTTCCATGACCACATGTGAATCGGCCTCCACCATTTCCTCTTCCAAGGATGCTGGTAAAATTATGTTACTTTAATTGATGGATTGGATGATATCCACACCATCATCCTCTTGTAAAATTAGTAGTTTCGTGACCACCTCATTGTGTATGCCCTTTCTTTTGTTCATGTGGAGTCAACATGGACTCTAAGGCATTCTCTAGAATTGAACTTTCATTCTTTTTAATTTGTTGCTTATGCAGTTGAAACGACCACATCAGTTCTTAAATGGATAGTTTTTCAAGTCTTATGATTATTCTATTTCAACAACCACGTGCTCGAACGTTTTTATAAGAGATCTAAGTTATTTTTCAATAACACTAATGTATTGAACATTTTCAATATTTATTTTTAAATTTTTAAAAATAAAGATTAAATGTGAGAAGTTATCGTTGATACTCTCATCATCCTTCATGTGTTATGCTTCAAAGTCTTCTCTTAGTGTTTGATGAAGAACCCACTTCACTCGATCAACACCCATGAAGATGGTGCTGAGAGTATCCCAGTCTTTCATTATTGATGTTACTTTAGTATAATTTTCAAATGTTGATTCATCCAACCCTTGATAGAGGAGGAATAATTCATTTTATCTTTCTTCCTTTGATTTTCGATATCCATCTTTTCTTCATTTGTGAAGGTGGATTCTTTTTCCATAATGTGTATTATATAACGATTGGTGAAGATCTCCAATAATTATTATGACAAAAAAATTAATTCATTTTATTGAACATACATTCAATGTTTTCCATTGATATCTTCAGAACATGCGGCTAGATCGCGGTGGCCATCTATAAAAAATTGAGGATGCCTTTGTACCCCATTTGAAACTAGATTTTTGGTAGCACTTGGATTTACAAAACCTAATCCATGTGAGAAAAAAAGTAACACAAAAAAAATCAATTTTCAAGATTGAATGTCACATGAAATAAAATGGACTACACATACACCATTTATATAGACGTTTCCCAACAAGTGAAATGACACCAAGAAATCATGTTGCACTAATTTACTGAACAAAAAACCAACGAAACATTTAATGACTTTCTTGAGAAATATACAGACACTTGGGAAGGGGGAAAATAAATGAATGCATGGGGACACATTGTCAAAGATTATTCTTTATAAACACAACTAACTACATTTATTTTGGTTTTTATTTACAACAAAAGATTCTAGTTGATGCTGGGATGTAGAAGAGATTTTCCATATAAAATTACGACATCATCAATTGAAGTCTAGCCTAAAGGGTGGGATATTGGGTTTTCCTAATATATTAGTACATTTTTTGTGGGGGGGAATTTGGTAATTAATGATTTTAGAAGAGTCTGGTTGTTGGTTTCTCATCACTCTTTCATGAAGGTATGGGGTTAGATATGATGTTCCTTATTGGAAACATTATTGGAGACTACTTTGAGGTGTAGTTATTACACTTGGAGGAGGTGTGGTTTCAAGTGGATCGTCATTCCAGCATGAAACTATCAGTGATGAAAAATATTAGGGAGTTTGAACGCATCAAGAACATACCTTGAGATTATTATCATATATAGAAGTTATAGTCTATAGTGCACATACCACCGATGAAGATTTCGTTATAATAGGAACATGGAGATGCCGACTAACTAAAACTTATGAGAGTGTCATGTGGGGTTGGATGGGGTGCATAAGGAGGTGGAATGAATGATGACAATGGGAATTGAAAACAATGTTTTTACCTGATATTATAGTACATCCCTACGATAATTACATGTTTCTAATTTAATTTTTCAGTCATTAGATCAATCGTTTAAGGAATTCCCCATCTTTTAATCACTAGATAGGTTGTCCCTCAAAATTAAAAATATCAAATCCCCACGAGGGATTGATATTTGGATTCCATAACTCCAATTATTGTATAAAAACTCAATGAAGACTCCATAAATAAGTTCAGAGAGTCCAAGGAGTTTGGTGACACTGATGAGTCCACCCGATGTAGTTTTGTGTTTCCCCCAAGACACTAACAATAAAAAGCCACGATTTGTCTTCCTTTAAAACAACAATGACTACCATGTATCTTAGTCTCATTCCCCAAACAAAATTCTATAGAAAACGTGTTCTAATGGCAGAAGAAGATGGAAAATATTATCTACTTATATTGAAATCTGTAATTTCTTTATCAGTGATTTCTTTCCATTTTAGTAATACTAAATATTCTCTAATTATAATTATTTTTCTAAAACACAAATCTGATATAAAATTTCCTTTAAATTTTGTTTTCCTATATTTTTAAATTATAAAATCATCAATTTATAAGAAACTACATCATAAGTGAATAGAAGACAAAAAAACTATTTGACTCTTTTATTGATGAATGTTAAATTGAAAATCCCACTTCAGGTTCCACAGAAACCTCCTTTGGAAATTCAATAGTAAGTTCATCTGAAAGTTCATTTTCTTATATATTTTACATGGAATTCAATCTGAAACTTCTAGTGAATATCCCACTTGAAATTATAATGGAGATTCCATTCGAACTTCAAGTCTTATTCTATGAAGAGTACCTTATGTTTTGACTGAATTCTATACTATAATTTATGTAGATATCAAACAAACAAGTTTCTATTGTAGTGTAATTTTTGAGGGATTGAGGGAGTAATTGTACTATTGTTCCCCACTTAATCATTTAATATGGCTTCCAATGAAATTTTCAATGGATATTCCACTATAAAAATTTTTAGAGGTTCCACAAGTTGTTCCACCAGAACATCCATGGTAAATTCCAGTGGACCATCCTATAGAACTTCCACTGGAGCTTCCCCATGATATTTCATTTGTATTTCCATAGTAACATATAGTGGGAATATTACGAGAACTCAGACTCGGACTTCCAGTCCTATTCTTTATAATTATAGTGAATTTTAAAACCTATACTCTAATAATTTGTGTTATCCCAAAAAACATGTTTTCTATATTGATTTGAAATTTTTATTGGATTCTAAAGGGGATTTTGTTCTGTCCATTTCCCTACTGGTTCCACTAAAACATCCAGTGGATCTTATAATAGAACATAAAGTGGAACTTCTAGTCTTATTCTACCTTATTTTATGACTATAAGCAATATTTTAATTTGGGGAATCCCCCCAAAAAAATTCTATATTACACTTAATTTTTTTTCAACGGATTTTATTTTGATTTTTCCCCAGTAGTCCCACTGAAAGTTCCTATGGATATTACACTATAACTTCCTTTGGATCTTCCAGTGGAACTTCTACTACAACTTCCACTGGAAATTCAAGATCTTGTGGAGCTTATAGAGGTTAATCTAGTGGCTATTCTACTGGAACACCCATGGGAACCCCCACTCGTGATCTAGTTAATTATATTTAAAAGATACCTTCTCTTTAAATCTATTCTGTAATTTTTGGAATCACTAAAAAACATGTTTCTATATTTTAGTGATGTTTTAAAAGGACTCATTAGGTAATTTAGTTATGTTATTTCCCCACTAAATATTATAGTGGGGATTCCACTAGAACATATAGTTAAGCTTCAGGTTCTAGTGGAGATTCTAGTGGAACTTATAGTGGAGGTTCTACTGGATCCTCCATTGTAACCTTCAGTCTTGTTATAGAAAGTTACAATGAAAATATTCCTTAAGAAGCAACCTATATCATAATTATTGGAATCCCAATAAAAATATGTTCTTTATAGTGAAACTTTTTTATGATTCAACAGGGAATTTGTTTATGTTATTTCCCCATGGAACATTTAGTGGTGCTTCAAGTGGAGATTCTAGTGGAGATTCCATTTCTAATTAATTGTTTAGATGGACATTCATTAGAGCTTATAGTGCTGGTTCTATTGAATCTATCACTATGATATTTTGTACAATTCTAGATAATTATAGAGAAAAGTAACCTTAAGTTGTAACCTATACAATAATTTTTAGAATCCACAAAAAATGTTTTTTTAGATTTCAGTAATGTTTTTACAGGATTCAATATGGAATTTGGTTCTATTCCTTCCCACTAGAAATTCAAGAGGAGCTAGTATTAGAATATCTAGTAAATCTTCCAATAGAGTATCTATATCCATTGGAGAATCAAGTGGAACTTATAGTAGAGGTTGTATTGGAACTCCCACTAGAACTTATAATTGTTTCATATCTAATTACCATGCACAAATACCTTAATTTGAAACCTATACATTAATTTTTGGAATCACCATAAACCATTCTTTTTATATTGTAGATTTGTTTTTATTGAATTTGGCAGGGAATTTGGTTTGGTTATTTCCCCAATGTAACTTTTTGTGGGAATTACACAGGATCATCATGTGGAACTTCTAGTGTAGCTTCAATCATATTGTACCTTATGTATTTATTGAAACAGGTACAATGATTTGTGTATTCCCTCAAAATAGATGTTTTGTATATTATACTTAATTATTTATACAATTTGGTAGGGAATTTTATTCTATTCTTTCCCAACTAGTTCAACAGTAACTTCTACTAGGGATTCCACCGTAACTTCCAGTGGAGCTTCCACTGGAAATTCCTATGGAACATCCAGTCCAATTCAACCTTATGATATCACTAAAAACTATACAATGAATTGTTTAATCCCCCAAAAAACATGTTTTTTATATTCTAATTAACCTTTTAAATTATTCAAGAGATGATTGTTTTTTTATTCCTAATTATATTATATGTTATGTGATTTCAATGAAAATTGGTTACTTTCAATTTTCATGTATACACATTAGGACAATTATGAAATATTTATAAAGAGTTATACAAGAAATCAATCCACGTCTGAAATATGTTCATACAATGGAACTGTCAGACAACCATTTTTGGAATATTTTTTTAGGAGTTTCTATCCAGTATTGTATCATCGTCAAATTGTATGATATTTGATAGATCTGTTTATTATGCACTTAATAACTATGATTCCTCAAAAATTTATTTATAAATTTGTAGTGTGGAATGATATTTTTATGAAGGAGATATTAAAAGGATATTTTGGATAACTGACAAAAAAAAATAGAAATCGAAGACTCCTATTATTTCATGCCATCCAAGACATTGTTATATATATTAATGTTTCAAAAATTTGTAATATTTTTGACAGAGAAGGAAATTAAAACAACTCTTTTGGAAGCTATAATTGGCAATGAACGAGAAGATCATGTAGACATAATAACACTACTATGTTTTTACATATGTTATACTATGTTTTTTCCTAATATGGGTTCTTACATGAGTTGTTGTTTCAAAAATTATTTGGATAGTCTTATATGCACAAGAACACTAAATTGGTCTCCTTCAATCCTCTAACATTTTATGAATTCTGTTAAATAATTTCACAACTAGAAGTCAAACATTATAGGGGCTATTATCGAATTACTGGTGTGGACTGAAATTAATTTCCACTTCTACATAGAGTGAGTTTTTGTAAAATTATTATTGTTCTAGTATTGAAATTGTAAATAACATAGATTTTGGAAAGGAAATCATCAATCTAGAAATCTTACTTAAAAAAATATAGATTTTCAAATTTTGATGTTGCTGTTAAGAAACTAGAGAGTCAAAAAGATAGTGATAGTTAGGTAATTATACTAATTACAGCCTAAAATTAAGTATTTTCTCAAACCATAGTTATGTAAAAGAAAAAAATTATTACAGATTATGAAACCCAAAGAGCCCACTACACCTAGTGGATAAGTATAACAATTACAATCTTATGTTAATGATTTTAGAAACCCATGGTTATGTAAAAAAGAAAAATATTACAAATGTAGAAACATGAAGATAGTTCTACTACTAGTGGTGTAAATCTACCAATGATTATTAAATCAATTCTTTTCTCAACCCATTATTATGTAAAAAAATATTATAAATTCATAAACATAAATAAGGTGTTGTAACTAGTGGGTTAATACTTCCCATTACATGATTAGTTTAATGATTTTATTAACACATGATTTTCTAAAATGAAAAATATTACAGACCGATAAACATGAACATGGTGCTGAGGAGACAAAAATCACTAAAGAATGTGGTGTTTCAAAATAGAAAAATGTAGAGGATATGGAATAAATAAAATGCCTTAAAGAAAAAAACAACAATGAAAAGAAAATTAGAAACCATTTACTAAAAGGTTGTTATTAAAATTGAATATTTTAAAAAATTGAAGTTGATGATAATTGAAAACCAAAATAATGAGGCAAAGAAAATAGAAGCTTTCATTCCTAGATAGGAAAGGTCCCCTGCTATAATAGAGCTAAACCGAACAATAATTCCAAATGAAACTCAGACCATGAGGATCCATCATACCTGGAAGAACCTGTTGAAAAAACCACACCTCTCCATGAAAAAATCCATAAAGAACAACCCAAAACACATACTCTCCAAACTCGATCAATGATTGTAAATGTTAAATAAAGAAGAAAAAGAGTAGTGAATTTTTATTTGACATATGTTTATAAAACCTGAACTAGGAAAATAGAAACAACAGTAGCAGAGTCAAAATATGTATAAGATCCTATTAACTAGTAAAAAAACATTTACATTGCCCGTATTTCAAAGAAACCATAACAAATAAGGGATATTACATGATTGGATGTCAAACGAAAATGGGTATGGGAGAGTCAGCAACTCCAAAAACCTACTTGTGAGTGCATCCAGAAGATTTTAGAGTTGTATCCAACCTGGTATGTTCCACTAATTTAAATTTTTATATTAAATTCCAATTAAATGAAAATGTTTTCTTATAAATTGCTATTATCATTACATAGAGAATATGTATGTGCATCTAAAAATATATATATTGAGTAGCAATGGATGATTTTTTCTCTCTATTCAACAAAACAATGAAAAATAAAAGGGTGAGAAGTAGTTAACCAATATAATTTTAAAATGACATTCAATTAGTTTCACATCCTTATATCCTTTTCAATTATAATAGGTAATATATGGATATGGAAAAACAATAAAAAACATTTTTCAATAGAAAATACGACTAAAATTTTTCTAGACAAATAGATAATTTTTACAAGTGCTTTGATTTTAAGTATATTATTTTACACATTCTGAAAGATTAAAAAGTAATTTTTAATTTTTGGAATGCCTATATAAATATTTATAGGGGAAATGTTTTGGGATAATCAATATTTTATTCAAAAGATACTAGAGAAATCAGTTAGTGATCCATTGCAGTTCAATGGAAAAAATGTTGTCCCCATCAACACCGTGAATCTACGTTGAACATTGCTAATTTTTAATTTCTATAGAAAATATTTCTGCCAATAAAACTAGATGCACCATCGGTTGGGTGGTGGACATGACATTTTTTCAAAATATTCTTTAGAATTGGTCCATTTTCTCCACTTAAACCTGAAATCCATTTTAAAATAAAATAAAAGAAAAATTATATTTATAAAAGATGTAGAAATTATTTATCAAAAAATCATCAATAAATGGAGAATTTATTACTTGTACATGACTCCATTGGTGTTCATAGTGAATGATACTCCTCAATGGGGTGGTTCAACCTTGAACTATTCAATAATAGTTTGTTATCTTATGGAGAAGTTGGCAATAAATCAGTCATATAAGAGGAAGCTAACTGAATAAGAAGTGAATGACTTACAAATATATATAGTACATTGATTCCGTTATGACCATACTAATTACTATATAGAAACATTATTTCGAAGTATTATTTTTCTCTAGGATTTAGTTATACCATAATCAACATAAACATTTAAACACTCAAGAATTATGGGTGTGTCATGAAACTAGAATTGAACCTTGTCTTGCATTCTTGGATTTGTTCAAATCATTGGTATAGTAATAGATTTTTTTAACATCAAACAAAATGAATTTATGTTGTCATATAAGCGAATTCATGTCAAATAACATACTAGGTGCATTACCCTTAAAAATAGAACATCTTGTATAGCTCTTCCAGGACAATTCATACATCATTGAAACATTAAGTATAAATGGTCTCAAATAAAAAACTAATTTTTTTACAAATAAAAATAGTATAACACTTCTATATAAAAATTTCAATTTCTTAAAATAGTTTCCAAATCCATTAACATTAAAAAAACCATGTAAATAATATTAAATTCCAAAGTGGTTGTTTTACAAATACCAAAATGGTATCCTAGTGGAAATCCCTTTGTGGATTTGTATGAAAATTCTCATAGAGAACATCTATATACAAATTTCATTTTATTAAATTTGTTTCCCAATCCATTAGAATTAAATCTATCTAATAAATTGTCTCAATTAATAGTTTTTGTTTAAAAATACCAAAATATTGTCCTAGTAGAAATTATACAATGTAAACGTATAAAATTTCTCATATAGAACATCTGTATAAAAATTACAATTTATTAAAATGATGTCCCAATCCATTATAGTTCAAACCAGCATATAAATGGTCTCAAATAACTGTGGTTATTTCACAAATACCAAAATGGTACCAAAATAGTACTGATTTAGTGGATTCATATAAAAATTCTATTATAGAACATATTTACATGAATTGAAATTTTTTAAAATGGTGTACCAATCCATTAAAGTTTAAACCACCATATAAATGATTCAATGGATTAGTATAAAAATTATAATATAGAATAGATATGTAAAAACTGAAGCTTCTTAAAATGGTGTACCAATACATTATAGTTCAATCAATCCAATAAATTCTTTAATGGATTCATTAAAATTTAGAACTACTTTTATATGGTGTGGAGGAATCACAATTCTACCCAAGAAAAAAACATCCCTTCAATGTTTGATCTACCCAACCTCTTCCAATTCAAGGTTAGTCTACCTCCAATGTTGAAATTCAAAATTTGTTGACCGGTCATCCTATTATAGGGAAAATTAATTATAGAACTTATATAGAAGAATAATTTTGTTAAAGAAATTACATTTAATGATGTTTTTCTCTTGCAACAACTAAATATGATCTTTCTTGATCTAAAATTCCCAGTGTGAAAACAAAAATCATATCAGATACTACACTACCATTAGAAAAATACTCTTAAAAATGAAATGAATCAGGAAATTAAATCATACTATCATCATAAAAATGTACTTGTTTGTATTTTGATTCAATTTTTTCTGATTTCAGACTCCATTATCTAAAAAAATTTGATTCTATCGCCCCTTTTCTCTTTTGTTTTCTTTTAAAAGAGGAAGTTATTAAAATTTAATTAGAACATTCATGATCAATACCCATATCCACTGATGTACTTATGGTATTGAAATATATTTAAAAATTAAGAAAATTATAGAATTAAGTGTCATAACCCACATTTTTCTCACAATCGACAAAGATAAACTCGATTCCCATTCATGTAAATTATTTGTAATGTTTATCTATATCTGACTTTCTATCATCATTTACATCAATAGAATCTCTATATTACATTATAATATTTCCATCCGAATGGGTCCACCCCCCCAAAATATATTTTTTAGGTATTTATCTTACATCAAGGAAATCATAAACATTTAATACATGATAAAAAAAATATACATAAAAGACTCAAATTTTCAACATGAACATTAAAAAACTTCATTCAAAGCTTCATATGATACACATAATTTATCATCACATACAGCACTAGTGAAATATCTATATTTAACGTCGGTTTTCTTTATTTTTCAGGTCGGTTTTTAACTGACATCTTAATGGTGACCGAAAAAATAACATTTCGGCGTCAGTTTTTTAATACCCCACTATGAAAACCAGCCAATTATACATTTTAAGGATTGGTTTTTAGTAAAATGGATTCCAAAAATTGAGCATCGGTGTTGTTTTTTATGCAAACTAACACCAAATCCCAAATGGGTGTTGGTTTTCAGCGTCAGATTTCATAACAACAGACATCGAAAACCAACCGTCAATCTATTTTCGGCATCGATTTTAATGAAAACTGACACTGAAACCGACATGGGAAAGGTTTATGGCATCAATTTTCATAAAAACTTACACTAAAACCCACATTGTTTTTTAAGGTTTCGTCATCGGTTTTTTTTAAAAATGACACTGAAAGTTAAAAAAATAGAAAATTCAGAATATTACACTTCCCAAATAATCTTAATCCCAGTAAAAAACATAGTATACAACAATCAAACAAAAATACTCATTAACTAAAAAAGTAGAAAAACATACATCCTTTAATCTAGTTAAACAAAATATTATCTACGCATTTTATTATAAAGTTTATTTCAAAATATACATGCATAAAATTTATATCATGCTCTTTATTTGTTATTTTTGAAGCCTAAATTTGATATCATTATGTTAAAACATCTAGTATAACAAAATATTTAATTTTCTAAACACATGTTATTAAGAAAATGTAATATATTTTTCATAATCATTAGAATATACCTACCTCAAATCGTAATCATACTCAACAAATAGTTCACAAACAAAGACTGATGAGGGGTAAGTTCAGTTTGGGTGTAGGACATTGTATCAATTAATGTCTACAATAACATTTATTGATATTATATAAAAAATGAATTCGAGGATAGATAATAGAAAAAAATTAATATAAATAACCTTATGAAATTCTGTAGTTACCTCAATTGTAATTATCTCGTACATGAATTGTAGAAAATAATACCCACATTCAACATGTCCTTGTTGAAAATGACATTTCAGTTATAAAACATTAACTTGATAATAAATAACAATATATATATAAAACAAAAAATTATAATAATATATAATATAAAAAATAATTACCTTTACTTTAACATAATTGATTTCATTTGGTTTCTTTATAGACATGTCTTCTTTGTGAAAATTTATCCATGAACAGAATTTTCATATATATTAACCAATATTACATGTGTAATCAATGAGAATTAAACATTATGAGATTATGAATAAAAAACTTACCTATCTAATAAGGTGGAAAAACTTTTACAAACACTCCCTAATTAATAGAAAAACCAATATAATGTGCATTCACTTGGGAAAAATACACCTAATATCCAATGCCCTTATAATATAAAAAATCACAATTGATGACAATATAATGATCATTAGTTCATAATTATGTTTCTGTTATTACTTATAAAAAAAGACAAAAATAATCATCGAATCTCTGTATGTGATAATCTCTTACATATATATATAACTATACTAGGATTCTTCGCATGTTTCACTTCCATGGAAATGTATTTTGGATTTATAAAACCATAAAAGGTAATGCAATCATTTTTTACAAGAACCATGTTTAGATACCTAATTTAAAAATGAAATTTTGTTAGTCTATTTAAACCATATTTTTATTAAAAAAATTAAAATTCAAAAATCAATTTACTTACATGGAAAACAACTACAATGCATTCAGACTGAGCCCTTCAAATTCAACTAGATTCATGATATCTTCTGTGATTAATCTCAATGTATAATCTCTTCCAAATATATCTGATTTCATATAAAACTCATAGATATTATTCAAGGATGAATAATCCTAATATAATATTTTTATCCCATAATAAATATCAGAAGTTTCTACACTCGACTGTTTCAGAATGTGTTGTTTATGTTGTGAAATTTATATTACTTTTACATAATCTTATATAAGTTAAATTTCACAAAACATTATAATTAATTTTAAATAATATATAATTATTGTATAAAAAACTCATACCTCATATGAAATATAATGAATATGACAACTTGGCTAAACTAAAAAATGACCCAGACAATCCCCAACTCTGGTAATCTCCACAGACAGAAATGGTAGTAGAGAGTTATGATCAATAATATCAAGTCCGGAAACTGTAAAATGACCCATATCCATATGTTGGTGATGTATAGAATCCACAAAAATATATATGTGTCCTATCCCAATAATATCTATATGAGGATCTCCAGGAAATGACTCACAGAATAAGGCTTGGTTCGAATGAGGAGGTGGAGGATCAAAGTAGCCAGGTTGGGAAGGGTAGTGCGGTTGGGATGGAGGTGGTGGATCAAAATAAGCAGGTTTTACAGGGTATTCTAGCTTGGATGGAGGAGGAGTATCAAAGTAAGTAGGTTGGGCCGACTGGGTAGGGTAGTTCGGTTGAGATGGAGGTGGAGGTTCAATGTAAGTAGGTTAGGTAGGCTAGGTAGAATGAGAAGGAAATTCAGATTGTAACTATCTTTCCAAGTCTTCTAACAAAAACTATTTCATGGATTCATTAATTTTATCACCCATATACTACTTCATCTCTTTAAAAATGTCTTTTAATTATTCTATTTTTGGGTCTTTTGATGGCCTACTCTAACAAAAAACATTCTGAATACTAATACCAGCCTGAGATCCTCTAACATGGTCATGGTGTTCTACCTTTCCTAAAGTTGTTCCTATGATGTCTATCCTACCCTTAGTGATGAAATATACCTATGTCTCTTTCTCCAGAAGATCATCCTGAAATGAAAAATGAAAATTTTATATGAGATTTTATAATTTATAAAATAGAAAAATTCAATAAAAATAAATAATATGTACATAAAATTTTGTCATCTATTTTCTTAGCTTCCTCTTTAAGATACTTTTCATTTTTTATTGTTCTCGGTCATTTCCATTTTAATGGCGAGGGAGAGGATATGGAGGACCAAACTGGAGCTCTTCATAACTACTACTAGATCGAGCTCTTAATGCTTCAAATTTTTTTGCAATCATTTTCTGATCAAATTTGGATACCCTCCACATGACAAAGTATGAGGGTATACATTTTTCTACTGGATATCTTGATGAGATCTCACAGAGGCCAGTTACATAAAAATAAACTAATTAGTAATTAGATAAATATATAACAAATTTTACAATATAAAATAATTATCATACCTAAAAATTTTCCTCATGACGGTTGTCAACAAATTTTTTCCTTGTATCTGCATCTATATATAGATAATTAAGGCACGGGTTTTCAAACATTTTCCTTCCATAAAAATAATTTTTTGTCAATTTTTTTTTAAAATATCTCCATCGAACCCCCGCTAAAGAGATATGTCTTTTCATAATTTCTATTGTTTCCTCATAATTTCATGTCATCTATAATTAAATAAATAAAATATGTCATTTAAAATATTTAATATTCAAAAATATAGATAAAATAAATCTATTGATATATTTTACAATCATTGCCTCCCAAAGCTACTGTTTTTCAATCTCTTCCATGTACGTTTGACCAGGATATGAAATATTAATCCTATGATGGCTCTGCATTGATATATTACTGATAAACAGAATTTCATTTGGTCTAGTTGCATTATTATTCTCATCAAAACAAATACATAATCTTTCATCTCCATGGGAAATTGATAGTTTTGTTAGGATTTTAATAACACGTTTACCAACTTGAGAACTTGATTACGCGATAGTAATAGGATAAGTCTCTTCTGCTGAGGACTCATCAATATTCCTAAAAAAATTAAAAGTTTTCATTCAATAAATAAGTATATTACTGAATATTTAAAAATATGAAAAAATAGATATACCTTGGTTACTAATCCTATCTTTCTGTTTGTTACATTGACACAAGAAACTGTAATGAAATTTTTGGAATGCGTATATTATTAGAAAACTAAAAATTTAGAAACAATAATGAATGAAGTATGTAAAAAAATAGGCACACGTTCGTAATATTCAAAAAAAATATATAAATAATTAACAGAAAAATTTGGAGACTAATTAAGTGTTTTCCCATATGCCTTTATCATGATTGTTACATACTGCATGAACTATGTCTACCTTATAGTTATTATAATCATTCAAAAATCACATAATAGAGGAATAAGACTCATGTAAATCAAAAACATCATCATCATCATTCTCATCACCCAAATGGTGTCTTTTTCATTTAAAAATGAGGGAACATTGATCATTCGATGAATCAATGACATAAATATCTATTGTGCATCATTATGTGATTTAAACATCATCTGTACAACTGGTATAATAAATGATGATTCAACATTGACATTATTAGCCATGGAACAACCTGTAACATGAAAATATAAGTACAATAAAATTATTTAAATGTATCAACATTTTAAATATCATGTATAAATTCTTTTTGTGGAAATTTCAAATGAATATCTATTTAAATATTGACTATAACTTCATGTAATTATTATGGAAAAAATATATACAATTCTAAAGTGGAAGTTCTGATGGATGTTCCATGACCCTATAAATAGTTCATACTTATAAAACATGATATAAATAAATATAATTTTGTTAAATGAAATTATAAATTTTATTTATTACATTTTATATATAATCTGTATAAAAATAATCATTTGGAAACATATAAACTATATGAATATTAATCTAAATAAAATTTATTTCTATAAAAATATGTAATTATAAATATAAAAATATTTCTAAATATATAAATAAAAATAAATTTATATGAAATGCTTTATAAATTTATTATAAATTATCCGAGAAGCGTTTTAGTGGAAGTTTCAATGGATGTTACAATGAAATCTTGAGTGAAAGTTTGAGTGGAAGTTCTATAATCCAGAAAAAAATTAATACAAATATAATTAAATTCAAATACATATAATTCTATTGAATTCAATCATAGAAAGTTTTTATTACATTTGTTACATAATTTTTGAAAAAATAATCATTTGGAAATGTGTATCCTATATTAATAAAAGTATAAATAAAATTTACATATTTATAAAAGTAATAAATTTAAAATTTAATTACATTTGTAAATATAAATAGAACTAAATTTATAACATATATAGAATTTTTTTCCAAAATACCCAGTGAATTTTCTAGAGGATGTTCTTGTAGAAGTTCCAATGGAATTTCACAAGTATGTTCTAGTGTCAGTTCTAGGGTTAGTTCCAATGGATGTTCTAGAGGAAGTTATCGTGGATGTTCTATTGAATGTTTTACATGAACATTCCAAAAAAATTCTAGTTACCAGACCAGGATTTAGTGGAACTTATGGCGAATGTTTTGGTGGAATAACCTAAGGAATTGTTCTTAGAAAGTGTCAAAAATAGTTTCATTTATTTCTTTATATAAAAGGTACAATGAAATTAATTCCTTTGGTAAAATTAATAATAGAGTATTGGATAAAACTAATTCAATATTAACAATATATTTATCATGTGGAGACTGCAAATATAATATGTAATTCCTTCATCTATGGCCATTATAATAAGAACTGAAAAAGGAAACTATAAAATGTCAAAAAAATGAAGGCTACTTCCCCCCACCACGGTGAATCCTAAAAATATTTACCTACACCATCGACCATTCTCTACATAGACTACATAAAAACCTCATAATTCATCCACAATGGTGAAACCAAAACCAAATTTCTTGCACACTCAAAACTAAACATTGAAGACTACATCGAAACTGGTATTCAGTGATCTTTATAGTAAAAATCGACAACCATTCCTAGTGAAACCTTATAATTCAACCACAATTTTTGATAGATGAAATAATGACATAGATAGTCAAATAATCTGTCAAATGACTATAGAAAAACAAGCCTTCCCCGTCAACCACAATTCATGCTCTGTTGAAACCTAGAGAAAATGCATGTTGAAACCCCATTAAAATTCCAAATCTTGTGAAATACATCATTTCAAAGAGCCTTATTTAATTCATCTAAATTATGAATATTTGAAAATTCTCTTAGTGAAATTGATGCAATGTGGTCCTTATATGTGAAAAAATATTGATGTGTTAAAATCACACAACCTCACTAGACTGTTATGTAAAACCGGGAACATGAGATGATAATTTTGGACACATGTAGATGTACTAGAAGGATTATTTTGGGTGAGTCTTAGCATGATTGAGTGCATATGTGGGCCCAAAATACCATTTATGACCTCTAGGAAGAATGATTCAACAATATATGGGGACACATGTAGGAGTAGAAATTGAGGGAAAGTCCATGGATTTATTCGTATTGTGGTACCCATGCATAAATTGGCTTTATCAAAAAATGAAAAAAGGAGCAGTGACATCATATTGACACTAGTATATAGACTGGAAATGAGACATAAAAATTTCATGGGTGGTAAGGGTTCTAGTTTATAAGGGGATTCATACAGGATTCATTCTAAAAATGAATACCTAATCATGGGTAGTAAAACCCTTGGTATGGGGTATTGTTTTGTTTAGATCCTAGGAGTTTAACACCATATATAATACCTTTAACAACATGTAAAATGGGATTTAATAGAACTAAAAAAGATTTGTTTCCCTAAGAATCAGTAAATGGGTTAACCCCTTTATCAGAGATTTTTAGAGACAATAATATAGGGCCTTTATCAGTGCTAGAAATATAACTCATAATGTCCCTACTATTATAGTCTTCTTTTTATATTACAACACACTACAACAAATACATCAATATGTTAACATACCAGTATGTGAATTAACAGTTTAATTGAAATAAAATTTAGATCATAAATAAAAAACACTAGTATATACAATTCAAAAATCTATTTTTATAATTACATTTTCAATTACATTCCATAAAAATGTAAAAATATCTATGTTTCACTGTCTTTGGAACCCTTGACCCCCTCTCAAAAAAGACAGATCATGGTATTAGTTTCCAAAAAAACTAACCCATCCTGACCAAAATTGTCCACCTATATAAAAAAATATTCTTATTTCAGTAATACAATGAAAAAATAAATTAAACGTAAATATGAAACAATACGTTAATAAAATCTAAATTTCAAACAAATAGACACACTTAGAGTTATACCGGTCACACTGTGTATTAGATTAATATGGGGATTATTAAAACACATCACAAAAAACTTATGGATCGTTATCTTAAAGTATCAAAGTTATCATTATCCATTTTCTTATTTTTGAGTATGTCACATATTTTTTTACTAAAATGACATTTTAACCTGAAAAAATACACTTTCAGTTATATCAGTCACGTTGTGTGTTGGTTTTAAATGAGATTGATTATTACACATCAAAAATGACATATAAATCATTTTCCTACAGTATCAATACAAAAAAAAAATTAATTTTCTCAATTTACAATGATGGACACAAATTTTGAACTAAAATGTCAATTTTAGACCGATAACAAACACTTTAAGCTATATCGAGCACTCTGTGTATCAGATTGATGTTTAGTTGATTCCCACACATAAAAAATGAATTTTAGATCATTTTTTAAAATTATAAAAACAATTAAAATGTGTCAGATAATTTTTGAGTCTGTCACTTGTGTTTTTTACTTAAATGTAAATTTTAATAAAAGAAATGCACATTTGGAGTCATACCGATCACACTGTGAGTCTGATTGAGGAGAAGTTAATTCATAAAGATCAAAAAATATATTTATATTATTGTAATAAATTAGAAAAAAAATAAAATTGATTTTATTCATTTTGAGAATGTCACTTGTGTTTTTTCCTAAAATTTTAATTTAAAATCAAAAGACACACTTGGAGTCATACCAATAACAAAATTCATGGGATTGATGTGCAGCTCATTCCTACACGTCAAAAATAACATATGGATCATTTTAAAAAAGTATCATAATATTACAAATGTGTTTCCTTGGTTTGGAGTATGACGCTTTTTTTACAAAAATGTCATTTCAAACTAGAAACATGAACTTTTTGTCATACTGGTAACATCGCATGTCAGTTTGAAATGATACTGGTCCGTACACATAAAAATGGACTAATGAAAAATTGTCCTAAATTATCAATACAATTATTGATATTTTTCAATTTTTTTAGTGATTGAAACACTTTTTGAACTAATATGTCAATATTAAAATGATAACAGACACTTTGAGTCACACTAGAAACACCGTATATTAGATTGAGGTGAGAATTATTCCTACAATTCAAAACTAACTTATTGATATTTTTCCTTAACTATAAAAAATATGAATTTTTTTCCTATGTCTTGAGTATTTCACCTATATTTTTTACTAATATTAATGTAAATTTAAAAAAAATACACACTTCGAGTCATACTAGTAACACCATATTCCAGATTGAGGAGTCGCTAATTCTTACACATGAAAAATGACTTGTAGATAATTTTACTAAAATTTCAAAACAATATGAATTTGTTTTATTGTTTTTTATTATTTCACTTTTCATTTTAAACTGTAAACATGCACTTTGAGTCATAAGGGTACGATCGTGAGTGGGTTTGATGTGAGACTGATTCCTACATGCCAAAAATGACTTATGAATTGTTATCCGAAATTATCAAGACAATCATAGTGTATTTTTTTGGTTTTCTATGAGTGAAACACATTTTGAACAAAAATATCAGTGTTAAACTGATAACAGGTAATTTTAGTGATACTGGAGGCACTGTATAGTGAAAGTATTTTTTATTACATTAATATTATGTCATTTTAGTGATAATCAACACTATAGCATTAAAAATCCTCGATCCAAACCTTTAGTGTCTTGGGAAATTAGGTTTATACATAAATTTTACATAATAAAACATATACATTATTTAATTTATTATTCTGTAGATTCTAAGTAGTTGTCACATTCTCCTTAGTAAAAGTAATCCCTTGAGGATATACCTCAATGAAAGGGGTGAGATAAAATCCGAGTAAGAGGATAAATAAGGGCATGAATCAATATAACATGGGTGAGAATAATCAGCATCATAATAACATAAAAATAGGTACAAAATTGTAATCTTGATTAGAATCATTAGGTAAAGGCATGGAATGTGGAATTGCATAAAAATTAAACATCATGTCTTAGTGATCAAAACAACACATAGTTATTAACAATGTTAGCACCATGTTCACATATTACATATGTGGGTAATCATAACATCATCATTGTGAACAATGATAGAATCATATAAATACATATTGAACATTATCTCATGAGATACACCACATTTCAAAATTAATTGGAGGGATATAAAATTCCTAGCCCATCTGTCACATCATAACATTTACAAATTCATGCATTTTACATAAAATGTATAACAATAATAATAATAAAATAACCCATATAAAATAATGTGTTCCATAAGTTTTTCATAAGGAATACATAAAAGAATAAAATTTTTGGTTCCAAAATTAATAAGTTAAATCATTATTGTAAATAAGACATCATTATTCATGAGTGGACAAGATGTATATAAAGAGGAGTAAAATGCCACGTTTTGGAAATTGAAGTCCCATTGAAAATATAGGGTTTTGATTAGAATACATTTTTACAAGGTATGAAAATGAATATCCCCAAATTAAAATGGAAATAACATTTAAATAAAATATTAGGATCATTCATACCATGGAAAAGAGAATAACCCAAAGAAAGGAATTTGGTATTAGAATCCCCTCACAATTATTCTCGCATAATTTCATCATTTTTCCACATGTATTTATTAAAACATTGATCGTGAAGTTTATTATAGTCATTTATACAACTATTTATCAATTATAACCATTTTATTATATCTCTTTATTTCTTTAGATGAAATTAATGAATTTTGATATCATTTTTTACTTTAAAATTTCATGTTTTTCTTTGATTTCAATATTCTCTCATACATAATTTATACATTAGAAAAGTTAATTAAATATAACTATAATTCATATAAATAAATGTTTATATACTATATATAAATTATAATATACATACTTGAGGATTTTTATATGTTTTTTCATTGAAATGTAGTCGTAGGTGGTTAACTGACCTTTAATGGGACATTGTCGGGAGAGGAAGAAAATGAAGTTTAAATTATATATATATAATGTAGTACGATAATTAAATTAGGATAAAATAATTAATATAATTTTAAATCACTATATAATAAATTTATTATGGATTGGTTGTGAAAGTCTTGGTGTAAAAATATTTTGAAGAGGAAGAATAATTAAAATGAAAGAGAAGCAGATTAGAACATACTAAATCTTTGGTGCAACT
Source organism: Viscum album (assembly GCA_963277665.1). Taxonomy (NCBI): domain Eukaryota; kingdom Viridiplantae; phylum Streptophyta; class Magnoliopsida; order Santalales; family Viscaceae; genus Viscum; species Viscum album. The sequence continues at coordinate 299,935,740 of OY728128.1, forward strand.
TCTCTTATACGACACTACAACTACTTGGTCATTGGAGTTTTATTTCTTTATAAAGTTTCCATGGATTATAATAGTCATAATAAATCATATTTGGTAAATATTTGTATTTTTACTGGCTAAGAGGAGTGGTTTTCCAATGGAAGGGAGATGATTTCTTTATAGTAGAGGAAATGGTTTTTTTTAAATATAATATTGAATAAAATAATATAGCAAGTGTAAAACTAGTAATAATGTTTTTTAAAATATAATTATGTTAATTTAATATAATTATTTTAGGACATTAAAACCATTTTAGAATTCAAATTCATTAATTTATTAAAAATTAAAGTGGGAATATAGAAAAAAAATTATTTTAAGGAATCACTTTTGACTTTAGGTTTTGGAAAGATCTTTTCAGTTTTGAAAATTGAGTTTATTATATTTTAATGAACCATTTATGATTTTAAATCTTCCATGGCCGAACCTAATGTTCTTTAAAGAATTATTTCATTAATACATCATGAACGATATAATTTTAGATACACTGGTTATGTGAAAAACTGTATTTTTACTATGCAGCTGAAAATTGAAGTACTTTAAAAAATTTCTAAAAACCCGCACTTGGATAGTTCTAATTTGATGATATATAAAATGTTATTAATTTTACCAAAATAGATTTTTCAAATAGGAAATTTTTAATTTTTAATATAAAATCATCATTTTTATAAAATACTTAAAAATATAGTTAAAAATATGATTATATTTTTGTTGAGTATTGAATCAAGATATTTATTTATTCTAATTATAAAATTAATATTTACTTAAATTAATAACATTTAATTTTATTTATTTCATAATTTATTATTTTTAGGTGAAATTACTATTCCAACATCCTGGTTACTATTTCCAACCGTCATGATACTATTCCCAATAGTCAGGTTACTATTCAAATGGTAACATTATTAATATAATAGTCACCTTACCTCATATAAATACCTCTAAATTCCTTCATTCATTATTAAAATCAATTACTCTAAATGTTTTATAATTCCATTTTTTAGAATGTTGTCTAGATTATTAGTATTTTGTATCTTTTATGTACTGTTTAAAGTAGTGGTGATGATTCTAGTAGATTTGGGTGATCTTTATTTACACTTTTATCTTTTCTATTTTATATTTTTTTACATTTATAATGTTTGGAATTTTAATTGGTTTCATTCTTTATTAATATAATTTTATTTATTAATTAAACACTGACTTTTTGTTTCTCTATATTTTGTATGCGTATAATATTATGTAACACATATTTATTCCCAAATCAAATATTACTAATACACACTGGGTCATCACATCCTGGCCCCTTTATGAATTTCATCTCTAAAATTTCAACGTGTATTCTTAGTATAAAATAGTTGAGATTTATTCGGTTTCATTATTTCCTCTGGTTCATAAGTCATCGCTTCATACTAATGGTTCCTCCACAACACTTTGACAAGGTGAGTTGTCTTTTTGTGTAGATACTTATCTCTATTGTCAAATATTTGCACTATATTCTCTTCTTATGATAGTTAATTCTCCATTTGTACCACCTATGGGTTCCGTACATGTGATAAATTAGGTATGTACTTCCTTGGGAGTGATACGTGGAATATATCATGAACATGATCCATTCATGGTGGAAGTTAAAGATGATAATCTACAGCACCTATGTTATCAAGGATCTCAAAGGGGACAATATACCTTAGGCTAATATTATTTTTATTTCCAAACAAAATTACTATCTTCTATAGTGATACTCTAAAGAATATTTTGTCTCCAACATTGAACTCCATGTCTAAAAGGAATTTTAAATGGTGTTATCAAATAATGTATGATTTTTGGGTACTTATGTGAAGTAGAGTGGTTGACCAAGGTTTTCTCTCAAAGGAGGAAGTAAATTGAACAACATATTAAATGTATCATAAAAATAATATAAAATAGAATAAATACACTACTTAAAAGGGTTGGGTTTTTTACCATTTATAAATCTAAATGAAGTATGCTGGAAGAAGATTGAAATTTTTGACATCTTTTTGTTTTTGAAATGAGATCAAGAAAATGAAATGAGAAGATGTATTTTAAAGAAAAAATATTTTAAAGGTGTAATCGATCCAACTATACCTATTAAATTTCTTATTGATCACTACCTTTTAAATTAAAATTCACTTTTTTATGATCCCATAATTTTATAACCCTCATACCCTTTGAAAATTAACATTACCACAAATATGGAAAGAGTTAAACCCTAGGCTAGCATCGGAATGTGCAATCACAACACCCTTAATTTGATTTCCATTTCAACACTAGATTATGGTCAGTGGTAAATTTGTAAAAATACCCATTTTGTAAATTAGGATCAATAAAGTTTAAAGATTGTATTTTAACTCTACAAATTAATCTCATGTTGTTTTTTATCAACTATTAATGTCACGCTCTCACAATTCACACAATTATCGACCTCACGGGATATTGTTTGAATCGTTCAGTTGATTTATTATTATTATTTTTTTAAAAACACAATTCATAAATAATAATATTTTAATTATAATATATACTTGAATCAAAATATTTCAGTGAATATCGTTTGATTTAGATTGATTACAATGGGTAAATACTCTTCCATGGGTGGTGTAGTCATCATAGAAACGTTTTGCATTTGAAAATGACCACTGAAATGGTACTACCCAATCACATTTCTACCCTTGATTTCCAGCCCAAATAAGAATATTAAGATAAGATAAAAATTTAATATAATAGAATCAATTGAAGAGAAACTAAGAGTTTATTGAAAACACAATAATATTACAAAGTGAAGAAGATGAAAAATGGTTTGAGGAAGGGATCATTGATTTAAGATATCTCCCTCTTGAAATACCTAGAGAAATGGAGTGAAAGAAATTAACCTATGCCTTCAATCTTCCAATGCACATCCCAACCCCTAAAAAGGATAAAAATACATATTTATAAAATGGAGGGGATGTAAGGTTACAAATTTTTTCATGTTTGAATAGGGAAATTCTACCGAATATTTTAATCCAATTTTCACCACTTGTTTGAATTCCAAAACACATGAACCAACTATCCTTATAGAAGGATGATTTGTTTGAAACTGGGTCCTTGGGATACAATCCAAATTTGTTCCATTACATTCATGGATGAATACGTTATAGACCAAATACTGAAGTGATTTCCAATCTAGCGAGTCCAATCCTGCTTTGACATAATGGCCCACTGAGTCCAATCAAATGCACAATTTAGCACATATTTCCTAAATGAATGTTGTATAACATTAAGTTAGGAAAATAGTTAAAAAATTAAGTTTAAATAATACATATAAAATTATTTATATGTGAAATATTACAGTGAACTACCAAACGGAAATATTGTAATTTTCATCAAATTTTCAAATGAATAACATAATACCAAATATTCTATAAATAAACATATTTAGAAAAATGTGAGGAAATTATTTCATTTATTATCAATAAAATATTCAATAAAATTGTGTTTTATCAACTCCTCTACACTTGCCCTTGTTCAATCTTAGGAAAGACAACATATCATGTATTTCAAAAAAAATGTGACATGATATGCATGTTCCAATTCATCAATCCATAATGAAAATATAGGAAAAGTAAGAATCCAATAAAGATCCAATATCAATAAATTTAAAATTCAGTGTCTCATAAATTTTATCAAAATAAAATCCAGTGAGATTAATGACTCTAATCATAACGAAACAAGTTATGGGTTCACCATGCTGTTAAATCCACACATGTGTGTGTGAAAACCATTTTGAGCTCATATCATCACCCTTTATATAGTATATTCAGATCAATTAAATCAACTCTTCATACCTATTTTAATTCACCAAACATGTTATACATTCCATTGTAATCAAATTTCATGAACCACTCACATAATCATTCCCAAATGTCAAACCTTAAGATCCTAACCTAGATATCTCCATATATTGTAAATTTCAGCACTACCCTAATTTGTTATTATTTTTAAGTTGCACATGGAAAAAATATCACACTCATCTATCATCCCATGTTTTATCTCATCACAACACTTATTTTAATAGTTATAATATGATCAATAGTCGAGAAAGAGTGGTTTTTTATCTTTCCAAGACACAACCCATATTTTTTATTATATTGTTTTTTATGGCATTCAACAGACATATAATAGGTACACATGCATTTGCCAATTCATTATAGTAAGGAAACTGATTAGAAGGGAAATGAATGTATATATCAACAAATGATTTTTTTACCTAACTAGACTATACCTTCAATTTAGTAAGAAAAATTTTCACAATCCATGGCTGCGAAAAAAAATGTGTTAAGAAATCAATGACACAATTTACCATGAATAAATATCAAATACAGTGATGTCACAATCTAAAAGGATTTATAACGACACAACCAATCATATCATCGATGAATTCAATTTTTATAAAAAGAAACCCTTTATGATGAAATCAGGCTCATTATTATTATGGAACCAGTGAATTTTGAAAACATTCATTTTCTATATATTCCATATCAAAATGAGGAAGTTATATATTTTTTTTTTGAAAAAATTAACTGAAAACATAACAGAAAAAAAACAAAAAACGCCCAAATGAGAATCCTAAATATCTACCCCAAAATTTTGTCCCCTCTCCCATGCGTAAAATATTGCATTGCCTTCAATGTGAACTTATGAAAAGATATGTGCACATGAAATGTATAATTCTAAATATGACAAAAAAATATAAAAGTTAAAGGGTTAGGGACAAGCTGGTATTCTCAAGTGATGATGGGGTCATATAGTGTGATGAAATCCAATGCATCGATAGGAATTCACCCAATGCATTTCGTCAAACATTCCCATTGACTATAAAGATTCTTCCAGTGTCCTCTTGTGTGATCTCCATAGCACTATAAGGAAACAAATTAGATACAATATAAGCACCTAACCATATGGAATGAAACTTATTGGGCATCACCTTTAGTCATGAACTGTATAGTTAGACTTTATCTCCAACATGATACTCCTTTTATTGGATCATTATATCATGAGTTGTTTTTTTATTTTCCCTTGTAGAACCATAAGTTCTCATATCATGACAATCGAATCTCCTAAAGCTCTTGAATTTGTATTATCCTTTTAATTATAGCTAGGTCCAAATCCATGTTTCATTTATTTATATACCAATATGCCTAATGGTCGACTTCCACTAGGATGTGAAATGATTTCCAAAAAACAATTTGAAATGGGGACATACCGATGAGTGTCTTGTATGTTGTCTTATAATTCCAAAGCGCGTCATCCAAGAGATTTCTCCAATCCTTCCAATTCGACTACACAATTTTGACTAAAAATTATTTCAACTCCTGATTTGATACCTCATCCTAGAAATTTTATTAGGGGTGGTATAATGTTGATGTTTTTCATGTCACCCCATGCTTATGAAGGAGGGATCCAAATTTCAATTTCAAAAGTGTATCCCATGGTCACTGATGATGGTGTTTGGTACTCCAAACCTGTAAAAAATATATGCCTTGAAAAATTCCACTAAAACAAGATAATATTCATCCTTAGTGGCCTTAGCCTCCCTCCATTTACTCCAATAATTAAAAGAAACCAAAATATACAAAAAAACAAAATGAACTCAAAAAAGTTCCCAAAAATCGATGCCCCATACATAAAAAATCTCACAAAATAATATGGGTTATTCGGGCATCTCGTGTCTCATATAAATGGTCCTAGTGTGTTGGAAATGTGGGAATGACATCGAAAACACATGAGAATCATGAAATAATCTAGTACAATATAATCCAAATTCTATGACGTTCCTAGCTGTTTGTTGGCGTCGAAAGTGTCCTTTACATGAAAGTGTATGGAAGAAATGTAGAACAGACTCAAACTCGTGATCAGGAACACACCTCCTAGAAACATGATAACTACACATTTTCTAAAGGTATGGATCATCCCAAACATAAAAAATTGACTCACTATTTATCTTTTGGACTTGATGCTTCTTTAAATTTGTTGGAATTTCAAATACAACGATGTAGATAACACAATCATCATACCAATGATGCGTGCCTAATATGGAATAAAGATGCTCATCGGGGAAAGTGTCCCAAAGTGGTACATGGTCTATGGTATTAGCCTCAAATGTTTGATTAATCCTCGTCATGTGCTCCTCCACCAGGTTCTCTGACACCTTCTTGTTATTATCTCAATATTAAATTCTAGAAGAAGGAGAATCAATCGGATAAGTCTGAGCTTTTCATTTGGCTTCTTCAATAGGTGCCTCGAAGCTGCATGGTTAGATAAAACAACTAATTTAGATCCCAATAAATACGAACATAATTTATATAAATAAAATATTATGTATGTAAACTTATCTTACATGGTTGTCTATTTTTATTGGGCCAAATCCAATGTCCTTTAGGCGTAGACATTCACATATGAACGTCCCTCCACCCTCTGTCATAAGATAACTCCAACCAAAAAGTTGGATGTGTCACACATAAGATCAAATAGCCTCCCACTATGAGGGTTGTACGATTGGTCAAGGGTTTAGACACTTATTTAAATTATCAAAGGAATTCCTACAATAATAATTAAACACAAAGTCTGAATCCTTTTAATGAAATAGTGACATAGGTAGAGAAATCATACTGAAATCATTGATGAAGAACCAATAAAATCAATCATTACCTAGGAAATTTATAACCTCATGCACACATCATGGATAGGGTAAGGATAAAATAATATATAGCATAGATTTATAGACCATTATCCCATGTTTTTACAACACATTCCCTAAGACAATCCCATTCTCTAACTTGAAATGACACTTTTCAGAGTTCAACACTAGGTTCTTAACAATACAACTATACAACACATTTCCCAAGCTAGATATTGTCACACACGTGACTTTTTTATATATTCATATTTCATTTAATTTACATTAATGATTTTTTTGGGGGGTTTACCACTCATTTTGGTGAAATGGTGGGTTTTGAAAATTTGGGCCAAACCGCGAGCCCGATTCCTGATTTAAAAACTAATTTTGTTTCTTCTATAACTCCTTCAATTTTTACTATTTTAAACCCATTCCACTTCCCAATTGGCATACCCTTATATATTAAAATCTCCATATCCCTTTGTACCACATATAAATCAAAATCATCATGGATTTGGGTTTTTGATTTAGGTAATGGGAATGCCCGTAGGCCCATTTCCTACATTAAATATTTGTTTTAAATTTTCCATATCTCATTCATTTTTTACTTTTTTCCCGTGATTCCACCTCCCTCTCAAAGCCAGTATCCCGACGATCACCCCCATTATCGGTTTCACAATTTGGGAGCTCAGGTGAGCCGCCAAGTAGGGAAATTTTCCATACTCTTTCTCAAATAGACCAGATTTCACGAGGTAAAATTAATCTTTCATAAATCCTTCAATTTTCATCATTTTTCCCCCATTTCAGTCCCCACATGACATAATATGACTCCTTCAAACCTCCATACCAGTTTTGGGTACTTGGAGATTCATAGTTAGGTGGATTGTTGCCGATTGCTTCAAGATATTTCAAGTAAGGGAATTCTTTCTTGGTTCCTTCCATCCTCTTTTAGTTTTATTTCCTATTTCTTGAAGTTACTCATGTCCAGAAGTTAGGGTTCGATCCTAAGGTATGATTTGGTATCTTTTGGGTCAATTTTTGGTGGTCTAGTCTAGATTTATATTCCTTGTGGTGCGGCGGTGGTGCGCTTAAGGTTTCGCACCACGTTTTGAGGGTTTCAACTCAAAAGGTAGGTGATTCCATGTGTAACCATTTTATGATGAGTTAGCTTGCTTTGTTTATTAATTTAGTATGTTTATAATCTGTTTTGTGTGGTGTGAAAACTTTTTTTGATGAATTTGGTTAAACATTTAATTTTTAGTTGTATTTTAGCTTGAACTTGGGTACTTTTCATGTGTGACTCTTGGGGTAATGTTTGGGTTTAGTTTATAACATCTGAAAGTGATTTATTAGTCTTGAAAGGGGCTGTAAATTCTGGTTTGGTAATTCATTATTATTATGTGGGCCGTGAAATGTGGTTTTTGATTGAGTTTAAGGTGTAAAACCGTGTTTTACTTCTTGAAGGTGATTTATGAAAACATGTGTTTTTCATGTGCATCTTTGTGGAATTATTTGATGTATTTTATAACACTTGGGGGTGGTTTAATAATTGTTTTAGGGCTGAAAATTCTGTTTTGTATTGTTATTGGTATGATTTTGGTTTTGAATGAGGGGTTTGAAATGGGTTTAGTGTGCAAACAATGGGTATACCACTTGGGTTTGTTTTATAAAAATTGCAAATGTTTTATTTGGTTAAACAAAGTTGGGAAAGGGTGTATATGTATTGTTTGGGTGATTGTGTTCACCTAATGTGGGTTTTTGAATGGTAAAGTGTTGATTTGAGATGTCAAACATTTTTAGAATTTTTTATAAATTGCCGAAATGTTTTACTAAATTGTGTTTTGTGTGCGAAACACGGGTGTGGGATGTTTCATGTGAGTTTATTGATAAAATGAATTGTGAAGGTGATAAGGGTATTATGTGACATATGTGTGGGTTGTTATGTGAGTTTAATATCTTGTAATGGTTTTATAAAATTGTTTAAAGTATTTGTGGAAGTGTTAAAGAAATGTGAAAAGTGTTGTCGGCAATTTTGGTGTGATTTTGATTTCAAAATTCATTTGAATGAAAAGTGGAATTTTTGACTTTTGTGATATACATGGGGCATTTTGGTTAATGTGTGATGTGGAATTGATATTTTCATGTGAAAACTATACTTCTTGGATTGTTCAACTTGTTTGAGCACAAAGGGAAAACCCGAGTGTCTAGGTGGGTGGACGTGTACTAGTATGCTAGTGAATCCGTGGGGTTTGGCCTCAGTTTCACATAGCAAGATTGATGCTTAAAACTATAACTAAACTATGATTATGATGATTGGGGACCAATAGGTTATAGGTAAGATCCCTACTAGTGGCTCATGCATGAGAATGAATATTTTTTGTGGTTACTCTCACCGAGATACGAGGTACCTGGGACCCACAGCTAGTTAGTGCCTAGGGGTTATTTCCTATCACTTGTGCTCATTAGATCCATTGTACTTACCGTCGGTATACGGTATTGTTGGCTGGAAAATTCAGTAGCTTTGTTATTTATTTTAAAATTGTTGTTCCTTTAAAATTATCCCACATGAAAACTATTTTCATTTATTATTGCATCCTTTAAAAAATTGTAACTAGCATTTCTTATTTACAAAACTTGCAATGCTTTTTGTCATGAAATGTTTATCACATGTAATCACATAGAGGTGGTATACTACTGGGCTTTCTCTCACACCCTACTTACACCTTTGGGTGTAAGTAGACTTGCTTATTTTATGTCATAGGTTTGGGTACAAGTTTTATGCCTTTGGTTAGGGTTTTTAGCGGTCCATCGTGATGCAGTGTCGTGGAGATGGATTGAGGGCGGTGCCTCTTTCCGTGTGGAGGTTCTTGGGATGTCTTTTCTTGGGGTTCTACCTTTTTAATGGTGTTCAAACATTTTTTAAAAATGTGTAATTCAATTATGAATTTTATTAAAAGATGTTTTGGTTTGAAAAATCCAGATTTGACTTCTTGGATTAATTTGTTGTTTTAAGTATAAAAAATCGGGTAAATCGTTCCCAATTTTCAGTTTTTAATACCCAGGAACTTGTGCCAGCCCATGGGGATCGGGAACGCCCTTCGGGACATGCCACAGGTCGGGTCGGGTGCCAGTTTTGGCGGCGACCAGATTCGGTTCGTGACAAAATGGTATCAGAGGAGGTTTACTCTATTTGAGTCATGTTATTTGGGAAATAGTCGGGATGGACTAGAGTTTAGATTATCAGGACATGAAATTAAGATTATGGGTAGTGTGCTTGATCACCACACCTCATGTCGGGATTCAAGTCTCTAGGGGAATTAGGGATTTATCTATGTCTTTTGGTTTTCTTGGTCTGATGATGATTAGGGGAAATGAAAAGAGAGTTGGGTTAATGGTCTCAGTGAGCTCGCAGGGTCTGGCAAGCCATGTGGAGCCGGGGATATTCCCTAGAACACTCTCTGTGATGGTGAAGTGAATGGAATATGGCTGCCAACCATATGTCCAAGTCACCCACTGAAACTAGTTTCCTCTCGCATTGTTTTGTGCTTTAGTTTTGAAATCATGGAACTTTGGTTTTAAAGTAACTTGGTTTTACGAAGCGTAAAGTTTTTGTGAAATGATTTTCAAATAAATAGGGAATGGTTTGATTTATTAAATGGAGGAACTGAATTTTCCAAATTATTTTCAAATGGAAAATAGTGTTCTTACACCACTTTTGAAATCATAAACCATATTGAAGTTGGTTTTCAAAAGTGTTTCCAATATAGTTTCTTAACCAATTAAATGGTATTTTAATGGGATGATATGTTTTCAAATTTATGTGAAAAACTTTAAAGTGAGTTCTTTTCTAAATATTTGTGTCCTTATGAATAGTTTTGTAATATGTGAATTGTGATTTTGATCTCATTTTTAGCAGTTTTGAGAAAAAGGATGGGTTGGTTGACTGTTTTGTTTTTGAAAAGTGGAAAGAATTTTCGTTTTAACCATTGGCATTTACATGAGAGACCACATGAATTGGTTTATATGGGATGATGGATGGTTGATGGAATTACTGGATGAGTGTCCGGAGGAATATGAGGAGGGTTCCTGGTGTGGCACAGAAACATGCATGTGTGAGGCCCATGGGGTACCATTGGTGGATACGCTAACTGATGAACCATTGGTTTTCAAAGAAATGTTTTTTAAAGAAAAAACATGATGTCTTGATGAATTGTTGGTGATGGTGTATATTATTTGTTTTTGGAAAATGTTTATGTTTTGGGATGTTTTGAGTCCAAGAACCCCTCCTGTTCGAACTGTGTTTTGGGTTTGTGTTTGGTCGGCAATCTGGGTAGAAGGTCCGGATAGTAGTCCCCTATGATATATGTTTCATGACACCTTTAAGGTGGTTCCATTAATTTGTTTGGATCTATTTTGTGGCTTGTTTTTACCAATGGACCAGCTTGGTTGGGTCCTTGGGTTCTCTCTTTGGACAAGGTACGCCCCCATTAAGGTTTAGTGCACAACTGACATGCAACCTGGAATTTTTTTCATTGGAATATCCTCCAGTTGATCCATGTAAGGAATTATTTCTTGAGCTTTGTATAATGAGTCTACACCATTTACTTTCTTGGTTTTTTTGGATCCTTTTATTGAAGAAGAGTTCTCGTGGATGGTTGAAAGAGACCTTAGTTTCTTAAGCTACCTAATTCATTGAAGATGAAAGTTGTCTGGGGTTGTCAGTATGGATAGTGTTTAAGAGGGGCTCTAAGTCCTTCGTACTCTCTTCGAAGAAGGGGTTTATGTTAAACAACCAGTGTCATAAATCTGGCCATGAGAGGCTCTTATGGCCACTTTCTGGAATGTTTTGATGTTTGGGGGGGTTGTGTAAGGCCCCCTCCTTGTATTATTTCTATCAGCCTCTTTGGTCATGTTTGGTGACACGATGTGATGTCGCGTGCTCGTTTGATTGTAATGGTGAAGTTGTACAATATTTTGTGAGTATATTTTTTTCAGAATTGTTTCTCCTTTTGGGAGATCTCGACATCCTCAATTTTAGAGGAAAGTGTTTATATGTGTCCTTTACTTCTATTGTTTCTCACCCAAAAAAACAAGGTGTGATGTTTGTGTGTCTTATAAACCCTTGTTTTAGTGAAATATCGAGTTAGGGTAAAGTGAGTTCTGGAGTGTGTTATGTCTTGGTGAACCCATCTGGGATTGTGTGTAGTTTTTTGTAGCATCGAAAGAAGAAATTATATTAGGGGGTTTCCAAATCCTAACTGTGAGGCCGAAGATGCTTCAATCATTCCAGCTCCAGCCATAGGTTCCGGAGAGAAGCTAGTACATAGTCAAAGGAAATCCCAGTGTAGTTTTTAACCTTTTACAAAGAACTATTATCAGTATGAGAGATGGGAATAGTTTAAACATTTGGTGTTTTCAACTTTATTCTTTGTTCCCGTTTGGTGTAAAGAGGTGGAGGGCCTCATCCCCATGTTATCTCCCAATGACTTTCTTTTCCCCTTTGGTTTCCTTTGGTTTTGGGGAAAGGTTTTGGATTTGTATAGACATGTTGAGTGAACATTTAGTAGTAACCATTCACCAGAAAACCATGTAGGTATAAAGATCCACATGGTTAGATCACAACTCCCAAACTGCATGGGCTAACTGTGCGGTTGTCCCAACTCTTTAAGTTTTGGGGTCTATCTGTGTCGGCCCATATTGGTCAGTTAAGGTGGTTGGTTCTTATGGTGGGGATCCCATTTGTGTATCCTTGAACTAGTAACTCACTTTTGTCCTTGGTCTTGGTTTATAAGTGGGTAGTCTCGTTCGGAGCTATATAACCCCCTACATCTTCCTTGGGTAAACATTGGGATTGGAGAGTTCTCAATGGTTTAGTTATATCACAGTAAGTGTAACCTTGTTTGATGTTCTTGTTTGTTTGGGTAAATTTCCTGAGCCTTGTTCAGATAGTGTTTGAAGGGTTTTCTTATAGGATAAATCCAAATGTTCTTTATCATTTCAGTAAAGAGGTGTATGTTTTGGTTGTGAAGTATTCCTTCCTTAATGGATCGATGGAGGTGTTTTGGCCTTTGGGGGCAAAGCTTAGCAAAGGAATCCATTTTTGCCTTTCGGTTGGGTTTGTTTTTTTTTCTTTGTCCTTGATGTGGCTTTCCGAGGGCGGAAAGTTTTATGGTGGGGAGAATTGTCACACACGTGAATTTTTTATATATTCATATTTCATTTAATTTCCATTACTGATTTTTTTGGGGGGTTTACCACTCATTTTGGTGAAAATGGTGGGTTTTGAAAATTTGGGCCAAACCGCGAGCCCAATTCCAGATTTAAAAACTAATTTTGTTGCTTCTATAACTCCTTCAATTTTTACTATTTTAAACCCATCACACTTCCCAATTGGAATAACCTGATATATTAAAATCTCCATATCCCTTTGTACCACATATAAATCAAAATCATGATGGATTTGGGTTTTTGATTTAGGTAATGGGCCTGCCCGTAGGACCATTTCCTGCTTTAAATATTTTTTTTAAATTTTCCATATCTCATTCATTGTTTACTTGTTTCCCGTGATTCCACCTCCCTCTCAAAGCAAGTAGCCCGAGGATCACCCCCATTATCAGTTTCACATTTTTGGATCTCAGGTGAGCCGCGAAGTAGGGAAATCTTTCATACTCTTTCTCAAATCGACCAGATTTCACGAGGTAAAATGAATCTTTCATAAATCCTTCAATTTTCATCATTTTTCCCCCATTTCAGTCCCCACATGACCTAATATGACTCCTTCGAATCTCCATTCCAGTTTTGGGAACTTGGAGATTCATAGTTAGGTGGATTGGGGCCGATTTCTTCAAGATATTTCAAGTAAGGGAATTCTTTCTTGGTTCCTTCCATCCTCTTTTAGTTTTATTTCCTATTTCTTGAAGTTCTTCATGTCCAGAAGTTAGGGTTCGATCCTAAGGTATGATTTGGTATCTTTTGGGTCAATTTTTTGTGGTCTAGGTCTGGATTTATATTCCTTGTGGTGCGACGGTGGTGCGCTTAAGGTTTCGCACCATGTTTTGAGGGTTTCGACTCAAAAGGTAGGTGATTCCATGTGTAACCATTTTATGATGAGTTAGCTTTCTTGGTTTATTAATTTAGAAATTTTATAATCTTTTTTGTGTGGTGTGAAAACTGTGTTTGATGAATTTGGTTAAACATTTAATTTTTAGTTGTATTTTAGCTTGAAATTGGGTACTTTTCATGTGTGACTCTTGGGGTAATGTTTGGGTTTAGTTTATAACATATGAAAGTGATTTATTAGTCTTGAAAGGGGCTGTAATTTCTGGTTTGGTAATTCCTTATTATTATGTGGGCCTTGAAAAGTGGTTTTTGATTGATTTTAAGGTGTAAAACTGTGTTTTACTTCTTGAAGGTGATTTATGAAAACATGTGTTTTTCATGTGTATCTTTGTGGTATTATTTGATGTATTTTTATAACACTTGGGGGTGGTTTAATAATTGTTTTAGGGCTGAAAATTCTGTTTTGTATTGTTATTTGTATGATTTTGTTTTTGAATGAGGGGTTTGAAATGGGTTTAGTGTGAAACAATGGTTATACCACTTGGGTTTGTTTTATAAAAATTGAAAATGTTTTATTTGGTTAAACAAAGTTGGGAAAGGGTGTATATGTACTGTTTGGGTGAGTGTGTTCACCTAATGTGGGTTTTTGAATGGTAAAGTGGCGATTTGATTTGTCAAACATTATTAGAAGGTTTTATAAATTGCCGAAATGTTTTACTAAATTGTGTTTTGTGTGCGAAACACGGGTGTGTGATGTTTCGTGTGAGTTTATTGATAAAAAGAATTGTGAAGGTGATAAGGGTATTATGTGACATATGTGTGGGCTATTATGTGTGTTTAATATCTTGTAATGGTTTTATAAAATCGTTTAAAGGATTTGTGGAAGTGTTAAAGAAATGTGAAAAGTGTTGTAGGCAATTTTGGTGTGAGTTTGATTTCAAAATGCATTTGAATGAAATGTGGAATTTTTGACTTGGGTGATATACATGGGGCTGTTTGGTTAATGTGTGATGTGGAATTGATATTTTCATGTGAAAACTATACTTCTTGTATTGTTGAACTTGTTTGAGCACAAAGGGAAAACCCGGGTATCTAGGTGGGTGGACGTGTACTAGTATGCTAGTGAATCCGTGGGGTTTGGCCTCAGTTTCACTTAGCAAGATTGACGCTTACAACTCTAACTAAACTATGATGATGATGATTGGGGACCGCTAGGTTATGGGTATGATCCCTACTAGTGGCTCCTGTATGAGAATGAATATTTTTTGTGGTTACTCTCACAGAGATATGAGGTACCTGGGACCCACAGCTAGTTAGTGCCTAGGGGTTATTTCCTATCACTTGTGCTCATTAGATCCTTTGTACATACCGTCGGTTTACGTTATTGTTGGATTGAAAATTCAGTAGCTTTGTTATTGATTTTAAGATTGTTGTTCCTTTAAAATTATCCCACATGAGAACTATTTTCATTTATTATTGCATCCTTTAGAAAATTGTAACTAGCATTTCTTATTTACAAAACTTGCAATGCTTTTTGTCATGAAATATTTATCACATGGAATCTCATAGAGGTGGTATCCTACTGGGCTTTCGCTCACAGCCTACTTACACCTTTGGGTGTAAGTAGACTTGCTTATTTTATGTCATAGGTTTGGGTACAGGTTTTATGCCTTTGGTTTGGGTTTTTAGCGGTCCATCGTGATGCAGTGTCGTGGAGATGGATTGAGGGCGGTGCCTCTTTCCATGTGGAGGTTCTTGGGTTGTCTTTTCTTGGGGTTGTACCTTTGTAATGGTGTTCAAACATTGTTTAAAAATGTGTAATTCAGTTCTGAATTTTAGTAAAAGATGTTTTGGTTTGAAAAATCCAGATATGAATTCTTGGATTAATTTGTTGTTTTAAGTATAAAAACTTGGGTAAATAGTTCCCAATTTTAAGTTTTTAATACCCAGGCACTTGTGCCAGCCAGTGGGGATCGGGAATGCCCTTTGGTACTTGCCACGGGTCGGGTCGGGTGCCTGTTTTGGCAGCGACCAGATTCGGTTCGTTACAAGAGATGCAATCCTCAAATGAACACCCATACACTATAAAATCATCCATAAATACCTCTATTCATGTCTCAATGATAT
The DNA here is from genome assembly GCA_963277665.1 of Viscum album. Classification (NCBI taxonomy): domain Eukaryota; kingdom Viridiplantae; phylum Streptophyta; class Magnoliopsida; order Santalales; family Viscaceae; genus Viscum; species Viscum album. The sequence continues at coordinate 299,951,632 of OY728128.1, forward strand.
CTGAAGAAATACTCACTAGGGATCTTGTTAAGGTACATAGGGAATTTAAAAGTCTTGGCCTCATTCGGTAGGAACATGTACCGAGTAGACAATGAATGTTGTTTTATCCTAATCCTCTAGAGCATTACAATCCTGAAAATATCTAGAAAATCCATCCAAGAAGCAATAGTGTGTTTTCCCAACTAGTCACTCAAACATTAGATCATTAAATGGGATTTGTATGTGGTCCTTGTGTCTGGATTGATTTGGTTTCATATAATCAATAAACACATGTCAATTTTTTTCACCCTCATTAAAAATAATTCCTCTCTCTCATTCCTAACAATAGTAAATCCACTTTTATTAGGCGCAACCTAAATTGGACTTACCCACTATGAATATAAAATTGGATAAATTATATATAACTTGAGTAAATTTTCAACCTCTTTTCTAACAACTTCCAGAAGGGTTGGATTGAGTCGCCTTTATGACTGCCTAACTGTTTTAGCCTCATCCTCCAAAAAATCATATGCCTGAAAATGGAAGGACTAATGCCTGATATGTCAGCCAAGGTACACTCTATTTCTTGATGTTTTCCCTCAAAAGATTAAAAAAATTTACTTCATGTTTAAAAGGGATATTTTTAGAAATTATAACAGGTAATCTCTCACCACTCAACATGTTGGAGTATTTGGGATTTGGGGGAAATGGATTGAGTTCTATTATAGGGGGTGATGCATAGATGGAGACCTTGATGGAACTGAAATATGGGCACAATGAACATCATTATATGTCTAAACATCGTCAAAAGAAGATAATAATGCATCAAAACCATCTGTATACTCAACAGCCAAATCATAATCAGAGTAAACATGATCAAAATCTGAATATGAATCTATTTCAGAATCAAATATAATAGGGGTTTTTGCATTAGAAATAGTTGTGTAAGTGCTCTTAAACATCAAACTAGATCGAATAATCATAATCTCTATAAGCATAGGACAATAAAAATCATTGGGGTTTTTACTTAGTGGTTCAAAATGGGAGATAACAAAATAAGAATGGACCTCTGAGGGGTACTTCATGGATTCCATATGATTAAAATTAACAACATCATCTCCAAACTCCATGTAAATTGTACCCTCATGGACATTTATGATCATTATTTGAAGTTTTAAGGAAGGGCCTACATAAGATAATGGGAGCTTAAGAACATACCTGATCATCATTCATGTTAAGAACATAGAAATCAATTAGAATGATCATATATATTAAATGAACAAGTACATCCTCAAGGAATACTACTAGGTATTTTGTAGCTCTATTATCCAACTGCACCACTACTCTTGTTAGCTTAAAATCACCAACTTGTAATGAAGAAAATACATATTGAGACATCCCATTTATGAAAGAACCTAAATTATATAAAGAATCACAAAAGTGTAACTGCCCAATGGTGCATGGTATGGTTAATTACTCGGGATTATTTTAATTTGTAGGCATTACTTGAGTTGGTGTAATGAATACTGGCACATTCCATCCAATATTTATTTTCTCATTTCCCTTGAACCCTATTCGATTGGTAGAAATTTCCTTTAAGAATTTGGCATACCTTGGGATTTTTTTAATGGATTCAAGTAGAGGTATGTTGATCTCAACATGATTGAATGTGTCCAAAACCTCTTTTTTTTATTTTTTATTCAGCCATTTTCTTGGTTTGAGTATATCTATTTGGAAATAGAAGTTGTTTCGGAAGAAAATCATCAATATTTTTCTTACCTTTTTCTATCTCCTTGGGTTTCTCATCAGTTGTTCTTGAATGGGGCTTCTTTGAAATTGAGATGAATCTCAGAGGAACGATGGGTGAAGATGTATTAGTTGTATTCATCCCAATTCTAAATGTGATGGTACTAACATTTACCATGGGATTTGCAGTAGTATGGGAAGGAAGGCTTCCAGGGTTCTTACTTACCAGTTCATGGAGGGCAGTGGAAATTCGGCTCATTTGAGTCATAAACTCTCTCAACTTCGAACCTTGGCTCTTCAGCTAATTACATTGATTAAGAACAATTTTTTTCAAAGGATCATTAGTTTTATAATCTATCTTTTTTTATAATTCTCTTATTGGTGACTTTTTGATTCTATTACTTAAAATCTTACTTGTGGTTGTTGGAAATCTTGTTGGTAAGGCAGAGGTTGCTAGAAATTATTTTGAGAAGGGGGCCTTTTTTGTTGTCCAGAGCCATACCTCACGTCTAATTGATACATCCACCCTTGGTTTAATATTGGAGAAAAGGAATCATACATTTTTTGGGGATGTGTCAATTGTTTCTGCATATATGTTCTCCCAGGAAATACTATTGTGCAATCTTCTATCTATTGTAATTGGGGAAAACAATCAGTTAGGTGGTCTATTTCAGTTAAAATTCCACAAGGTCTCATAGGAGTGGTTTGGGATGTATTTTGTGCCAAATAAATCTACCTCACTATAGTGGTCAATTATTCTATATTGGTATCAATTAAATTTATTTCAAAATAATATGTAATTACTTGATGTACTCTCCTGACATGTGGTGTACCTTAATCACCAAATTTTTGGGAGTTTTGTGCCATAATGTTAATCAATTCATGTTTGGATACCAGTGTTCTTTCCACCAATTATCCTCCTACTGTGGAATCCATCATTCTCCTATCAATATGTGTTAATTCTTCATAGAAGTATTGGATGAGTAGTTTCTCACTAATTAGGTGATGTGGATATCCTAAACACAACTTATTGAATCACACTCAGTACTCATACATGGACATCCCTTATGCTTGATTGATATCCATGATCTCCTTAAGAATGGAAGTGATCCTTAGCACTATAAAAATTATTGTATGAAAATAAGAATCAAATCATTACAAAACGTTACATCTTCATCTTTTAAATAATATATCCAATCTTTTTCAGCTCCTTCAACTGAAAATAGGAATTCTCTTAGTTTGATTTGATATTCAGAAACATTTCCTAGTTTTAGGTTTGAGAAAACAAAATTAAATTATTTGGAATGTTTTTTTGGATCCACATCATATAATAATTGAAACATTGGAAGGTGGTGAATTAACCCACATATCAATTCAAAGTCTGATTCAAGATTTGGGTATGTAATTCAATTTGGTTGATAGTTAATATCTGGTGCATCCAATTATAGAATGGTTCTATTAAGTTCATTATTATTATTTTTAGCCATTGGATATTTTTTATATAGGAATCATAATTGTTTCCAAATTCAATTTTCTTACACTGTAGGAATTCCCTAGTAGGGTAAATGTCAACACTTCCCATAGACCGAGATTGTCTGATTTGAGCCTTAAGGTTGCGTTCAATCTAAGGGTCTAGATCAAAGAGATCATCAGGATTGGATCATTTCATAAATCATAGGAATTAAGAAAATTAGACCATAATATCATGATAATATGTTTCAATTGATGGTATAATAGAGAATAAAATAGAGAGGAAGATGAATGAGAGAGACAGATAAACAAAAAAATTGAGAAAGGGGAATGAAGAAGGAAGAATTAAGATAAAACAAAAGGATAAAATAAAAGTAAAAAAATATCTCTAATTAGATGAATAAAATATTTTCATCCTTAGATATGGTTTCAATTTGTATGGACCGATCATGGACGCTCAAAAATAAAGTGTGATTTTGGGTACTTAGGTGTAGGAGAGTGGCTGTAACACCCAAGATTTTTATGAGAAATATAATGTTTTTATGTTATATGCATCATAAAAGGAATCTTTCAATACACACAACACTATCTTGGCTTTCTTTACATGCAATCACGACCTTCCTCGATAGTTTGCATTGTACGCAATACCGAGTTTCACTAAACAACGATATGCTATTAATATATTATTAAAACTAGCCGTTATGAATAGTAATACCAACTTTTCAAAATTTAATAAATTTTATCTTTCAAAATGGTCTTCATTTTTGGATTCGGAATATCGAAATTAGTCTAGGGGGAATTATTGGAATTTTTCTGAAAACTTTTAATTTTTGATGAATAGTGAAAACACTAGGTTACTATTTAAAAACCGACTTTTTATTTAAATAATTATTTATTTTATTTAAATCTATTTTAGGTAAAAATTGATACATAATACCTATATAAGTTAAATTTAATTCATTGGAGTCATTTTATAATAATTTTAGACATATTAAAATTGTATTGAACTTTTCACTGTCTTTTACCCACCTCCTAGGAGCATTTGTAATTATACATAAAACTTAATTTTATCGCTTCTGTGAGTAGAACTTTGAAAATCCGAGAGACACGGTTAATATCAAGGAGTAAAATGTTGTTCAATAAGATAAAAATAATTTTTCGTGAATAGTAAATTTTTACTTTTTTCCCACGGTTAAAAGTAAATAGGGTAATTAAAAGTAAAAATGATATTATTATTACCCTAAAACATGTCATAATTCTATTGGATAAGTATAGTTCGACCAAAAATAACCTTAGGGATAAAATATTACACTTTAGGTCCACTTGGATTAGATTAGGACATTTATTATTATTATTTTTAAAGAATAATTAAAATAATTAAAATCAAAGTTTTATAAGTAAACATTTTTAATATAGGGTTATACAGAAGATAAATTCGACTATAAATATTAATTATAAAGATAAAAATATTTACTACATAATGGTATTTTATTTATAATTTTTAGACATTAAATAATTTAATTTATTTATGACACAATGATGATGCAGTAATTACCTTATTAATGAAATATTAACAAAATTGATGTTATAAATACCCAAATAAATGTAATTTTAGAATTTTTATGAATTAAAATAATTTTATATGTTAAAATTACATGTTAGTATTTATTTAATTATCTTTTTTCGAACTAATAATACTGTTATGATTTTCACAAAAATCAATTTCCAAATAGTGTCAAAATAGACAGAAAATAGTTTTTAAAACAATTATTATATTATTAATTGTTATTTTATTCCTAAAAATATATGGTTCTGCAAAATGACTCAGATAAGGTTATATATTTTAATAATGAACCACTTGGGGTTCGTTTGGCTTGTTATAGTAAGTTTATTAATCATATAGTGTAAGAAGACAAGAAGACACGGTAAAAGTTAAATTATATAACTTAGAGTTAAATCTAAATGTTAAGGTTACAATAGTAACATAAACTTGTCTAAAACCTGTTGGATGAGATTATTTCGACCCATACCCACCTTAGCTTCGAAATAAATCAATTTGGAGCTATTAAAAACCAAATATTACTTTATTATAAAATATTATTTTAAGTTTTTCCTAAAGTGCCCCTCTCCTCCCTTATAAAAGGGAACCTCCTCACTCTCCTCCTCACACCACTGTGAGCCTTCAATCACGGCCAACCCCTACCAATTTCACTTCTAAACGTCCCTAGAAACATCCTAGAGGTCATGTTATTCTTCAAAGACCATCTTTAGTTCCCTAAAAGGAGGTTAAGAAGAGGCGCTTCAAAGAAGAGGTAATGTCTGTTACCGATTCTTTCAACTTTATTTCTTATTCTACATATTCTTCTTTAGTTGTTTCAATATGAAGTAATAACATTAGTATCAATAATATACTGATATGTTATTATAAATATTAAACAACCCTATTTCACCTTCCATTCATCCTACGGAAAATGAAATCATCGCCCGTGCGTACTTACAGCCTACTGCCTCCACGATGTGATGCGACTCATTCTACATGATCGTCATTTCATAATGATTATATAAATTAATTGAATGAATAAATATGATATATATTACACTAATATCATAATGTAAATGAGTTATCTAAAATGTAAAAAGAAGAATAAGAATTTATTCGACAAAACACGCGTAAGAACAAAATTCAATAAACACTCGAATAACAAGTAGAAATGAAATATTACTAATACAAAGATAAGAATATGACCATATATGATATCATGAAAATTAGTAAGATTCTGTAATAAGTCAATAATATTATTTAAATCATTATATAGGAGGTTTGGACATGTACGAAGCAAATCAGACCTAAGGTAAGGTAAAATCTCGCAATCTCATTTTTATCCGAGATTGTTTATACTTCAGAATTTACTGGTGAATATTTATCATCCACATCCATGTTTCCTCAATATATAATATTATTTTTATCCTTCTAAAATTTTTTAAATCCAATTTTACCCATTGGTGAGTTTTTAGTAAAGTATATGAAGGAAATCTTTTGTTGTTCTTAGTAGGAGGTAATTTTTTACTTTTCCGGCCAAAGTACGAGAAGAATGTTTTTTTAACTTATATGGAATGAATTGATTTTTATAGAAAAATATTTCAATGAAACTTAATTTACTAGTTTTCATGTTTATTTTTAATCAACTTCTTTTAGTTTAAAATTTTATGACATGTTAAGAATGGAAAAAAATGTCTTTGAAGTAGAAAAGATATTTTCCTCAAGAATGGAGTTCAAGTGTCTTATCAAAATTATTTTCCATCTAAGATAATATAGAGTTCTATTTATATCCTTATTTATACATTGATTTTATTATGATGGAATTATTTGTATGATGTCCTTTTATCTTATATGGATTATGTTATGATGACATGATGTTTAAGAATCCCATTTTTATTACATGGGTTATACTATGATGTATGATTTATGATTTTGTGGAACACATAAGAATGGTATCATTATGAAATGGGTGGGACCTATATCTCCCTCCAATGCATTGGGTAAATATTTATTTCTCATGAGATAGACATGGCTGGAATGGTAGGCTAATCTGATTCAGTCATACAGGACTGAAACGAGGAGTGAACTCGGTTCAGAAATGGACTTTGTCCGCTAAGATAGTCTTGGTAATGAGTCTTGACTACTAAGAAATGATTATTTATGATTATGTGTCTATGCCACATGGTTTCATGTGTTATGATTATTGGGATTACATTTCACTACTATGATTTATCCCATGTTATGAAATTATGATCTCTTTTATAGGTTAATATTTCAAAAATGATAGCTTCTTATGAATATATTATGATTGATATTTCTTTTTTTTACCCTTACTGAGCATTTGAGCTCACCCTTTTGTATGTTTTCTTTTCCCCAGGTCAGGAAGAAGGGTATTATGTAAGATATTCCAAAATGGACTCTAGATATGATAAAATAAAAGGGAGACATTGCAGATGATTTATTAACCAGTTGTTTATGTTTCCCAGTTTCTAAAGACATTATACCTATACGGTCCATTCATGGTTTTGATATATGTTGTAATAAGCGTGCTTAAATTTTTAAGTAATAACAATGTATGTAATGTATGATTCGTTATAGTGGCTGACCAAGGTCATCTATTAAAGGTGGAAGAAAATTAAACAACATATGAAAGGTATTCTAAAAATAAAATAAAAGAAAATAAATACACTACATAAAAGGGATGGGGGATTTTTACCATTTATAAAGCTATATGATGTATTCTGGAAAAATATTTTATTTTTATTGTTCTTTTTGTTTTTGAAATGTGATTAAGAAAACGCAATGAGAAGATGTTTTTTCGTGAAAATTATTTTAAAGTTGTAATTGATCTAACTATACCTCTTCACATGGTTATTGATCATTACTATTTAAATTAACATACACATATTTATGATCGTATAATTTTTTAACCCCTAATCCCTATGAGAATTAACTTTACCACAAAGATGAAAAGAGTTAAACCCTAGGCTTGTTTCGGAATGTGCAATCACAACACCCTGCTTTGATTGTCGTTTCAATACTAGATTATAGTCGGTGGTAAATTAAGGGACATATAAATTCTATAAATGTGGATGAATTCAGTTTAAAAATTATATTTGAACTCTACAAATTAATCTCATGTGGGTTTTTATCACTGATTATGTTCGTTCTCTCACAATTCACATTATTCTTGAGCTCACGTGATTTCGATTGAATTGTTCAATTACATTCTTATTTTATTTTAATTAACAAATTTTAAAAAATAATATTTTAATTATATTATCTCATTTATTCAAAAAAAATTAAGAGATATGGGTTTTATATAGATCGATTACTAAGTAGAATTACCCTTCCATGGGCGGCATAGTCATCTTTGAAACATTTTCCATTTGAAAAAGGTAGTTGAAAGGGTATAACCCAATCATGTTTCTACAGTTGATTTACATCAAAAATAGAAATATTAAGAGAATATGAAAAATAAAAAAGATAGAATAAATGGTAGTGAAACTATGATTTTATTGAAAAAACAACAATATTACAAATTGAAGAAGAAGAAGATGGATTCGATAAAGGTATCCCAGCTCAATAGCCATCCATATTGAAATGCCTATAGAAATGGAGTGAAAAAAATTATACGCTTCCTTAAATATCTCAATGCACTTCTCAACAACTCATTTTAAGGTAAATACATATTTATAGAATGGATGGGAGGGTATGATACAAATGGATTCAAGTGTGAATGGGGAATTTCATCCAAATATATTAATCCAAATTATCCACCTTTATAACCACTGAAACATGTGAACCATCTGTCCTTCCAGATTAAGTATTTGTTCTAAATTGATTCCTTGAGCTCCTCTCTACATTTGGGCCCAATACATGTGTGTATGAGGATGTTATGGCAGATATACTAATCAATTTCCAATCTAGAGAGTCAAGTATAGCTTTGACATCATGGCCCCTTAAGTCCAATAAAAATCACAATTTAGAATATATGTCCTGCAAGAATTCTATATGCAATCAAGTCATTAACACAATTATAAAATTTTTAGTGTAAATTATACATATAATTTTTATATCTGAAATACTATAGTGAACTACAAATGGGAAAAACTATAATTTTCATCAAATTTTCAAGTGAATGATCAAATCCCAAATATTCTATAAACTGACATATTTAACACAGTTTGAGGAAATTTTTTCATTTATTGTCAATAAAATATTTAATAATGTTGTGTTATATCAAATCCCATTTTATGGTTGTCAGAAAATCTCTTTTTCTGACTTTGAGTAGGTTTTATATATAGTTTGATGAATTAAAAATTCTCTATCATCTCTTGTACAAGGTCAGCTCCAAGTAAATTTACATCACAAAATTTATCCCAATAAGTTGGATTTTGACATTTCTTACCATTAAGATCTCCATATTGATCCATTGTAATAATTGATTGGAATATATTTATATATGAGAACATAATCAATTGAATATGTTGATATCATCCTCCTTTGAATTCCATTTAGCTAGATCTTAGCATGTCCTCGTGTCCCTGAATATTACTTTCAGATTGGACATTAGTTTGGGGGTGATTGGTTGTTCTTAAATTCAACTTATTACTCAAATAATGTTTAATACTTCTCCAAAATTTATAGGTTAACCTTGGATCACAATCAGAGATGATATAAAGTGGTACCCCATTTAGCCTCACAAATTCCTTCTAATATATCATATAATGTTTTCAGGTCATAAATCTTCCCAAATAAAAATAATTTAGATAGTCTTGATGAGTTGATCCACCATGAACATATTTAATTGTTTCCTCTAGATTCTTTTGGGATACTAATGAAAAATTTTAATAATGACATTATCCCATTTACACAAGGGTATAGGAAATGGTTGTATCATCACATTGGACTTCTATCTCTATACTTTAACCTTTTGAAATATGAAGCACCTCGAGATGTACTCAACAAAATAATTTTTCATGTTGTGCTACTATACATTCTCTAAATGATAATGATTCATCTTGGTACTTCTAGGGTGTATGTATAAATATGAGATATGTCTATTATCCAATAACTACTTCTTTATCTCATGATATGAAGTAACACAATGTTTTTTTCCAAACTGAATCACAACATCATCACTGATGTGTATCTCATGTAACTTCACTTCCTTTACATCTTTCACATTATTTTGTTCTTATAGATCATTCCACTATTCCTCCTTGATCTTCTCTTTGATGTATGGTTGATAAATCATTTGGGAAAGGTAGGATGAATTCTCGTCCATTTTTATTTCCAGATATATCCTCTCCATATCCATGAATATAGGGTCTTTCTAAATCCACATCATTTATAGAGTAGTGGGTTATTTTATAATAAGTGAATCAACTACCATTTTTTCCTTTCTCGAATCATAGTGAATAGAGAAGTCATAGTCTCTGATTAGATCTAACCATCTTCATTAGTGCATGTTGTTCTCATTATGTGTTAATATATAATTTAGACTCTTATAATAAGTATATATATCACACTTCCCAATATAGAGATAATGCCACCAAATATTTAGAGTGAAGATTACAATTACTAACTCTATATCATGTTTTAGGTAGTTCTTATCACTGTTCTTCAACTGTCATGAGGCGTTGTCCATAACTTTATCATTATTCAGGAGTATACAACTCAAGACTTTCTTTGAAGAATCACTATATATCCCAAAAAATATCCACTTTTTGGTAGTGTGAGTACAGGTAGAGCGAGTAGCCTCTCCCTGATGTCCATATATCATTCCTCCCATTATTCCTTCCATATATACATTACCCCTTTCCATGTTAACATAGTTATTAGGACACAAAATCATGAAACATTACATAAGAAACATTTATATTACCCATCAAATCTAATAAAACTGTGGATTTTCATTACACTAGTGGGTATGGGACATTACTCAATTGCCTTTTGTCTTTGAAGGTTACATATAAATTCACTCACTTGGGATGACTTTCCCCATGAATGTGACTTGATACATCCAAAATTCACTCTTGTTGTAATAAGTGCAAATATTCTCCTTCTTTAATGTCTCTAGCACAATACTTATATGTTCTTCATGTTCTTACTTTCACTTGGATTAAATGATAATATCATCAAACACTCCCAAAAAAAATTTCAAGGTAGTCTCTAAAGACTATATTAATCAAATATATGAAGATTTTATGGGAACTACTATGTTCGAAGGTAATAAATATGAATTCATAGTGCCCATACATTATACAGAATGTAGGTTTTTGAATATCTTAATTATTCGCCTTCAGTTGATAATATCAAGTATGAAAATCCACCTTTGAGAAGTATTGATCTCCACATAGTTGATCAAACAAGTCATCAATCATTGGAAGATGATACTTCTAATTTATGGTAACCTTATTAAGCTCCTGATAATTGATCAACAACTTCATTGATCCATCCTTCTTCATGAAAAATAGCATTGGTGCACCCAATGGAGGTGTAACTGGTTATACAAACCATTTTATCCAAATTTTCTTTCAGTTTAATTGCTAACTCTTATAGTTTGATCAGGGCTATCCTATAAGGTCATTTTGAGATAGGAGTGGCTCTTATTATGAGCCCTATTGAGAACTCTACAACACAATCTCAGGAAATTTCAGGTAACTCTTTGGGAAATACATCTGTGTATTCCCAAACAATGGAAATTTTCTAAAGGTTGATACCTTCATATTAATCAACCTTTTGAGCAAGGTATGTTTCCCTATAGGGTATCAACACCCACATTGTTGATGGATATTGAAAAGGAGGTTCTTGATATTCCTTGATTTTGTAGTAGAAAATTAGATGTTTCATAATATGAAAATAGATTTCATTTTTCTTATAGTTGATGTTTCCTCTATATAATGAGAGCCAATACATGCCCAGTATAGCATTAAATTCCACTAAGGAAATAATTATGGGATACATAGGAAGAATATTCCCACAAAATCTTATAAGAGAAGATTCCAACACTCGGGTTCAAATTATTTCACTACTAGGAGTTTTTATAAATATATATACTTCAAGGTGTCATGTTTTCATTTCAATGGATATAGAAAACTTTTAGGATATAAAGGAATATATAGAACTATGATCAAATAATTCTTTTTCCATTCATGAGTGAATAAAAAGTGTACCTTCTATGATTTTGTTTTCTTTCTATGCTTCAGCAATAGTGATGGAAAAATCATTCCCTTTGTCCTTTGGCTTCGGTGGCTACGAACTCTGATTTCCCTCAAAGAATTGTGGTTTAGTGCAATGGATTTCATCATTCCCTTTTTCCCTAAAGTTGAAATATTGAACCATAGGTGGTGCATTATGAGGTTCCCTCATTTACTCTATCATTTTGGCTGACTTCTTTATGTCACTTCAAAATTCATGAGCATTATGGACTTCTCTCCCATAGATGAATCATTTCCTCCTCCCTTTGAGATAATTCCCATGATAATTTTTCCTACATTATTTACATGTGGGTTTTTGGATCCTATTTCCTCCTTTTTCATTTTACCCACCATCTTGAAACATCATTATTCTTTTTTTGACTTCATAACCATTAGTCAATTTTTTTATCTCTATCTATAATTTGAGAGCACATCGATCGACTTCATCATAACTCTCAAAGTCTCATATTTATATATCCTTTTAAAGATGTAGTTTTAAAAAACTAAATAATATATCTATTTTTCAACCATTATTAATAAAAAAACCTAATTCATATCTTTAAATACTTGTAAAGTTTCCCAATTCGGTCATGAAAAATTCACCTTCTTTATTCTTCACCTCTATGAATTCTATATCTGTATTTTTTTTTTGAAGAGTTCTAGAGAAATTCTTGGTAAGAAATAATTTTTTAATGTCTTCCCACTCCAACTATTCTATTTCCTAATTTGGCATCGTGTTCTTTACTAATTCTCAATATTTAGTGGCTTATCCATCTAAATTATAAACCACATGAGTCACCTTCTCCTTCTCAGAATAATGGATCACAAAAAATACCATCTATATCGATTTAACCCACTATTATATGACTAGTGGAATTTAGAATCCACTAAACATCAATGATTTTTTCTTATAAAGGACTCAATGGCTATTTTATCCTTCATAGGAGAATCTGGATGTTCAACATGACTTAAGGTTATTATTTATAGACTGAGATAGATGGGTAAGAATCACTATAATTTTTTTAACTCCACCTCCCATTAAATTGGTGATTTCATTCAGACAATCATTCCATTATAAAACACATGGGTTTTTGGCCTTTTTTATCATGGTTCCCAACATTTTCTAAAATAGAAAATGTTTGAACACAATGTAAGTCAAAAAATCATGAATCAATAATTTATTATTTTTTCAATTACTCAAAAGGAATATATTTTGGGACCCTATGTTAATAATATTTCTAAAACAAATAATCTTGGATTTTTATATATACGTAGTCTTATCCTAATTATTTTCACTATTTTTTTAGAATCCAAATGCCCAAATTAACTAAATCTTTCTCTAATTCCAACTGTAGTGACACCAATTTTTATTACATGACTATTATATTATTTTAAAAATATTAAAAAAATAGTGGTATAAATCCATGTTCTAAAGGTTTAGTGTCATTGAAAAATTAGGCTTATACATAATTTTTACATAATAAAAAAATATATAAATTATTTAATTATTTATTATCTAGCTTCTTAGTATCCCTTACATTCTCCATAGAACAAGTAATCACATGAGGGCATACTTCAATGATATGGGTGAGCTAAAACCCATGTAATATGAAAAATAGGACATAAATAAATATAACATGGGTGATCATAATCATAATCAGTATAAAATAAAAATAGGGTGACCATCATAATCATGAGAGGAAAAATTAGATAAAAGAATGTAATGTGGCAATGCATAAAAAAGAAGCATCGTGTCTTAGTGGTCAAAACCACCCTTAGTTGGGAAAAAAGTTATCATCATGTTCACACATATAATATATATACATAATCATAACATCATAATTTTGAGAAAATATCATATTTTTCTTCAATATTACACATCATTTCATCAGATATATAATATCACCCAACTAATTATAGGGATATATAATTCTGATCCCACCCATCACATTATAACATTTACATATTCATGCATGCCACATAGAATTTTTAATAATCGTAGTCACAAAATAACCCTCAGAAATAAACTGGTTTCAGAAGAATTTAATAATGCATAAATTCATGAATAAACTGTTTGTTTCCAAAATGAAGAATATAAATCGTTCTTGTATATAATTCATCATTATTCATCACTGGAAAAGAAGTATTTAAAGAGGAGTATAATATGATGGTTTTGAAATTGATGTCACTTTAAAAAAATGTTTCTTAGAAAATATTTTGACATGATAGGAAAATTTTTATCCTTGAAGGAAATGTTAATGGAAATTTTATGAACATATTATGAACATTCATACCATGGAATAGATAATAACCCAAATAAAGTAATTGGGTTCAAGAATCCCCTAACCTAAATTCTAACTTAATTTCATCACTTTTACACCTCCTAAATATTAAACATATATTTATTAAAACATTGACACATAAGAGTATTATAGTCATTTATAAAAATATTTATCAATTATAATAATTTGATTATATCTACAAATTTCTATTTATGAAATTGAAGTGTTCTGATAACATGTTTTACTTAATAATTTCTCATTTTTCATTGATTTCTCTATTTTCTAAAATATAATTTTTAAATTAGTATAATTAATTATAGAATTATATAATGAATATAATCATATTTTTATAAATTATATATAGTTTATAATATCCATAATTGGTTATGTTTATATGTGTTGACTAGCAAATGTTTCCATAGGTGATTAACCGACCTTTGACTGGACATTATCAGAAGATCAAGAAGAAGTTTAATATGTATATATATATATAGAATTATGATACCTATATTTGGTTAACATAAATAATAAAATGGTAAATTAATACATAATTACTTAATTTAATTTTTTCTTGTCAATGGTATGGTAGAAAAAGAAAGGGAAGATGAATAATAATTAAAAAGAGATAGAAGTGGATCAGAACATTCTTAATCATTGTTGTATCTTTTCTTGTACGACACGATAAATCCTTTATTATTGGAGTTTAATTTCTCTAGAGAGACCCTGTGTATTATAAGAGGATTAATATAGAATATTTGGGTAGATACTGGGCTTTATAATCGGTTGTAGGAGTGGCTTTTCAATGGAAGGTATATGGGTAATTTATACTTCAGAAGAGGTGTATTTTTAGGATAAAATATTGAATAATATAATATTTCAAAGTAAAAAAATATAATAGTTATTTTTTTACAATATAAATCATATATTAATATAATATAATAAGTTTAAGACTTTAAATCCCCTTTATAATTCAAATTCATTAATTTATTAAAAAACAACATGGAATGAAAGAATTTTTTTTAGGGAATCATTTTTGACTCTAGGATATAGAAAGTTATTTTTAGGTATGGAAATGGAGTTTATGATATTTTAAATAATGTTTTTTGAAATTATATATAACATTTCTGAACATTTTATTATTAAAATGATTATATCATTATTACACCATGAATGATGTAATTTGAAATACACTGATTATGAGAAAAAACAATATTTTTACAATTCACCAGAACATTGAAGTATTTCAGAGAATTACCAGAAAATAATCATTGGATAATTTAAAAGTTTTGATTAATAAAATTATATTCATTTTATCAAAATAAATTTATAAAATAGGTAATTTTAATTTTTAATATAAAAATAATTATTTTTACAAAATACTTTAAAATACCATTAACAAATGAGTTTATATTCTCTTTGAGTTTTTATCGTGATATTTATTTATGGGAATTATAGAATTAATATTTACTTAAAGTGATCCTGATAATTATTATTTATACAATAATTTATTATTTTGAGGTGAAATCACTATTCCAACCAGAAGGATGCTATTTTTAATGGTCAGGATAATATACCGAATAGTGATGTTACTTTTACAACATTCAAATTACTATTCCAATGGTCACATTACCTCTTATAAATACCTCTATATTCATTTATTCATTGTTCAACTCAATTCCACTCAAGTTTCTATATATCATTTTACTATAACTTTTCATGGATTACTTTTCTTTTCTTTTATATAGTGTTTTTAGATAGGGGTGATGATTATAGTAGATTAGGGACATCCCTATTTATTTATTTGAAGTTTTATATTATATATTTATTGTTCAATTGTAACTTCTGTAATTTTAATTAGTTTCATTGACGATTAATATAATAGTATTTATCAATGAAACAAATTCTTTGTTTGTTTGTCAATATTTGGTATGTGTATAGTATTATATGACACAAATTTATTTAGGAAAACAAAATTTACTAATAAACACTTGGTCATTACACACCATGTATCATATTGAGTTATTTATAATTACAACACATCAAAAAAGAAATATGGATCATTTTGCTAAAGTATCAATACAATCTAAATGAAATTTCTTGTTTCTGAGAATGTCACTTTTCTTTTTTACCACAATTAATATCAATTTTTAATAAATATACACACATTGAGTCATACTAGGAATACAATGTATCAGATTGTGGTTTGGATGATTTCTACATGTCAAAAATAACTTATGGACTATTTTACTAATTTATTAGAACAATACAAATTTCTTTTCTCAGATTTCAGTATGTCACTAGTGTTATTTCTAAACATTTCAATTTTAAATAAAAATTAATTCATGGAGTCATACCATTAACATTGTGAATCATATTTAGTTTCAGATCATTCTGACACATCAAAATGGACTTATGGATCATTTTACTAAATTATGAAAAAAATTCAAAAGAGTTTTCTCAGTTTTGAGTATGTCACTAGTGTTTTTTACTAAAATGAAATTTCAAACTAGAAACAAACACTTTGAGTCATACATGTAATAGAATATGTCATTTTAACATGAGACTCATTCCTAAAAGTCAAAAATTTCTTATTAATAATATTTTTAAATTACCAAGACAATCATAGAATTTTTTCTTAGTTTCAGTGAGTAACTCAGTTGTTTAACTAAAATTTAAATTTTAAACATATAACTAAAACTTTTAGTCATACCAGACACACCATATATCGAATTGAGGTGAATATGATTATTACACATCAAAAATGACTTATAAATCATTGTGATAATATATTAAAATAATATGAATGTTTTTTATAGGTTTTGAATATGTCACTTTTCTTTTTTTCTAAAATTAATTTCCATTTCCAATAAAATTATAGACTTGCAATCAAACCAAAAATAGCATTTTTCATATTGAGGTGGGGAAAATTAACAGATTTCACAAATTTATATTGTATTTTTTTAATAAATTATAAAAATAGTATGAAATCATTTGATCATTTTTTGACTATATCACCTATTTTTATACTAAAAAGAAATTTTAAACCTGAAACATGTACTTGGAGTCATACCATTCACATAATGTGTCTACATGAAGTGATACTAATTCCTACAAATTAAAAGTAACTTATGAATAATTTTACTAAATTATCAAGATGATAAAAGTTTGTTTTATCAGTTATTAGTGTGTGAAACACTTTTTAAACATAAATGTCAATTTTGAACTAATAACAGACACATTGAGTTATATTAGGAACACCATGTATCAAATTGATGAGTGGTTTATTATTATATGTAAAAATTACTTATTGGTAATTTACTAAAGCATCAAAAAAATAAGAATGTGTTTGATTTGTTTTGAGTATTTCACTTTTAATTTTTACAAAAATTGATCTTAATCTTAAATAAAATGATACACTTGGATTCATAATGGGCAGACGGTGTATTAGGTTGAGGTGAGGCAGATTCATGCACATCAAAAATGACATATGGATAGTTATCCTAATGTACCAGAACTATTGAATGTGTTTTATTAGTTTTGAGTATATATTTTTTTTAATAATGTTAATGTAGAATTTAAATAAAGCCACACTTAGAGTCATATCGGTCTCACCATGCATTATATTGTGTTTCAGATGATTCATAAATGTAAAAAATGACTTTTGGAACATTTTAATAAAATATAAAAACAATAATAATAATTTTTCTGGTGTTTGAGTATGTCATTTGTGTTTTTACTAAAATTAATGTAATTTTTAAATTAAAAAAACATTTTGAGTCATATTGGTTAAACCATGTGTCTCATTGAGGTGTTCTCTAATTTCTACATTTTGAAAATTAATTATGGATATTTTTCCTAAATTATCAATATAATAATAATTTGTTTTGTTTTGTTTGTTTTGAGTATGTGATGTGTGTTTTGAACTAAAATGTAAATTATAAATTAAAAACATACTATTTGAGTCATACTGACAACACTATGTATCAGATTTTAGTGAGAATAATTGAGTATATGATGTGTGTTTTGTTTATAAAATCTACAACAAGGAGTAAAATGGGGAACATGTTTCATTTGGATTAATAGGAAACCACATACTTCCAAAAAATCACCATCCAAAAGCACTATTTTCACTCATTTCTGACTTTCTCTAGAAAGTTGAAAGAAAAATATTTTTTACCCAAATATCTATGAAAAAATTAAATAATTATTATATTAAAATTATAAGGAAATTAAATGAAAAATATTATGTAAAATGGTAAAATGTTTAACTAAAAAGTCTGAAGAATTCACCTATTCTTAATTATGTATACAGTCTTGAAATATTTCCTTGTTACCATTATAGAAGTTGTAGCTTAGAATTACATCTCTCATGGGCATGAGTAGCTTTGAACAAACAACCCTAACCTAATAAAAATAATCCACCAACATATGAAAATAATTATTATGTTTTTAATACTATAAATAAATTAATTAAACATAAATTTGAAATAATACATTTATAAAATGTAAATTTTAAAGTGAAACAACCTAATTTGAGTCATATTAGGTACACCATGTATTGTATTGAGGCATGGTTTATTTTTCTATGTTTTTTATCCTACATTCCATGATCATAGTACATTAGTGAATAATACTCGTTTATGATGTCATTTCTTCATGATCTCAATGAAAATTAACTAGATAAGTATAATAAAAAATGATGAGGAAGTTAACTAAAAAATTTTGATAAAATGATTAGAAAATAAATTAAATAAGAAATAATAAGTTACATATTAGTGAAATATGTGTACATTTTGATACCAGGTATGATGTCCAAATATTTTTAAACAAGTCTATTTTTTCTGAGGAATATGAAGACTTTTGACAGACATGGTAGTACTGAACATATTTAAATATTCAAAGTATTAATAAAAATTTTAAATGAAATCATAATTATATACATAAATACATATTTGGGGATACTATTTTTTTATGGTATATGATATCTCTCATAAATTGGAAAATTTAATTACCACAAACATTTCCATTTGTTTTTTTCATACACTATAGAAACGTTGAGAAAAATACGTTAATTGTTTATATGTTTTTTGATATTGAAATCTTATTATATATACCGGAATACTTATCCACCTATATATGTCGACATTCTCCTTATATGTATATATTTCCCTCATTCCATGAATTTTATGATATTTAAACACTATCATATCATAACAGATTTCTCATTTAAATATAATATAAAAAATGTAATTTTTTTATTTTTTCTAAAATGTTTTGTTTAGTGTATTACAAATTGAAAAACATTATCACATGTAGTCAGTTTTCTAGGTATCCATGTCGTGAATCTAGAAGATAAATCTCTGGAGTAGCCAAATTGACTACAATGATTATCAAATATTACCACAAAATAGGATTAAGTAATGATAGGAATGAAAATATGTTTCGTATGATTAAATTTTATATTTTTAATCCTATATCATTGGTAATTATATATATGTTGTCAATAAAATTTATTTCAAATGTTATGGATTGTTTTTATACCATTGCATCAATTTGATCTGAATCCAAAGAGGTTAGTTATGTATAAGTGGTGTGAGGAATAATGAGTCCATATTTATGTTCACAAATGTTTCCCTTAAAATACTATTGATATAGAATCCTACAAAAACATGAATTGTATTAAGTCATGATTAACATAGTAAATCATCTATTAGGGAAAAATCATTGAAACATAGATCATTTATAAATTTATCAATATTACCCCTATTCATTCTTACTTGAGGATTTAATTTACATTATCAAGATAAAGTTAGTATATAATGGATTCTCCATAATTTTTTTCTTTAAAATAAACAATGAAATTCCCAAGGAAATTTATGTTCAAAACAATCAAATCATACCAAAATCTATTACATTTTCTTATTGTTATCCCCTATTCATATATTTTCTCAAAGTATGTTCAGAGTGACACCACAAAACCCACACCTTTGATGTAACAATACAATTCTGGTCCCTTCAAGGACAACAATATTAGTTTCTAATTTATTACAATTTATGATGATTACTGTGTCTATGTCAGATAAAAAATATAGGAAAATAATCATCATTTTTATGTAATATATATTTAAATTAAAACCTGTTTTTATTATGTCACACTTAGAGATTCATTCTATAGGTTTTATTGTTTTTATCTACTAGTATCTCATATTTAATTACATGTTCCTCCTTCTATAGTGTATGACATGGGATGGAATTATATTCATCAATTTGTTTTATAAATAGAGAAACATAAATATGTTGTTGTTTCATGTCACATAAATGTATTATGGTGTATTTCAAATTCATAAAAAAATTCAAGTTATATGTACCCATCCTTACTTTATGGTAGGGGTACATTGGTTTTTATACTCTTTCTTATTTTCAACACTCAATTTTTATATCTAAAATTATCAATTATTAATCATAGAGGATAATACACGTGTTTTAAAACAAATTAATACTAGCCACAATTTATCTAAAAATATGTCTCCTCTGGATGGAAAGTAAACACATCATATTCTTCTTGTATTATTAGGTTTCCATTCATCTCAAGTGGGTGAGGATTTATTTTCCCTTTAACTTCTTTCAAATGAAACATTGTAAGTATTGTATGAAAGCCTCTGTGATCCTTTTCAGAAAACACTAATAAAAATTTCATCCATGTTTCATATACTATAAATTAACTCTTCAAGGGATAATAAACAGTATTTCAATGGTACATTATTTTGTTTTTTAGTAAAATAAATTCACGATATCATAATGTTGCCCTAATCTCTTCCCAAACTAGTGTCTTATGTGTGGGTACAACATTGTGACATGAATCTATATCAATCAGAATGTTCTTCCAAGTGGTAAGACCAATGAAACATCTAAACATGGCCTTATTGGGGTTAACAACATGGCCACATTTATTAATATAATATGGAATTTGAGGGCTTTGATTATTTCCTTAATAATTATTGTTTACACTGTCATGTTTTGATGGTCCATCTTTTTCTATGACACTGGTTGGTCTTATTATACCATTTCCATGGGTTCAACATCATTAATATTTTATTCCTATGTATTGGTTAAATATTCATGTGCATAAGGTTTTGGTTCCACTCCATTGGAAGAACTACAAGTTTGAAAAACATTTTGTTCCTTGGGATTGGGAGCATCGACACGTGAAAAAGTAATTATCTATAGAAGAGGTTGAATTTCTAATTTAGATTACATAAATGAAGTATTGAATATATAATAATATTAAGTAGTACAATGGATATTACAAAAAATATATATAACCTTATTATTGAACTCTCTTTTCTAAAAGGATGAAGGTATTTTACCCATCTATTTAGTATCCAAATCCATTCATTATGGTCTCCTATCACAAAAAATACCCCATATACATTATGACCACTGTGAAATTGTTAAAACATTCCAATGAATGGGATATCCATAGTTGAATTTTCATATAACCTTATAGTGGTTTGGGACGATAATTGAACAATTGACCACATTTGGTTTAGAGGTTCTAGTACATAAAATACTTGTACTTCGTATGATTCAACAATAAATGGTTCATCTTTGAACCCTTCCTTATTGAAATCCTCTTTCATGATTCACAATTCATCTATTTTCACATCACTCCTATTATAAACCCACTTTTATTGATAAATTAGTACTTAGATTATTATAAAATCCAAATCCCATATTTTTTTTGATATTTCCAAATTATGACATATTCATATAAATCAGATTTCTGTCTGTAGTACAAGAGTCATGAATTTATTCATCCAAAAGGGTAACTCGACTATTTTTCATGGTACTTACTTTATCATGTTTATTTTTATAGAACCTATAACCATTATAAGATAACACATGCAATCTTGTTCCTTTGGAAATAAACTGAACAAGTTCTAAAATTAACTCTATACTTTCATAAGAATGCATAAAATATGGTCTGAAAACTATCCTATAAAATATTTATTATGTGTATTTGATAACTATATTTCATCCCTTGATGGATTAAAATTCCTAATTATTTATTTTTGGGATTCAATATATGGGGAAAATTCTAAACTGTTATTAAAAACATAAAGGCGGTCCTAATATTGATTTTTAATATTGATTGTGACAACATATATTATAGAAATTCCATTACCCACAAACCACCTAATGTGATAATATTTTTTCAGACCAATTCATTCCAAACTGGATAGGTTTTCGGTAGATAATTCCATAGCTTCCACAATAATATATCCCTCTACAGTAAAACCTTTTATAAGACTTCAATTTTTGACATACCCATTCAAAATATTAATAAATGTTCAGTGTGGTACTTCCATATATAATGTATAGGAACACATAGTAAAATATATCTTACCAAGTGAAAAATCATATAAAAGAATTCAGGTGGAAATAAAATTCATGTTCACATAATATGAATTTCTTTTCCTTTTCCATTGTTTGGGATTGATCTTGGTCTATATCTTTGGTACATATAACTTTGAAAAAAAATATCTTGGTTAATGTATAACATACATTCTTGGGAAAATTGAAATATAAAGCTATATTAATTAGATATTACATCAATACATGACATTGATGTGATTTCAAAATCTTTAAATTTAAATTAGTCATTGATATAATATTCTTGTTATTTGATGAAGAACCCTCTGGAACCCTTACATCATTCAAGAAGATGAAAAACTAATATATCTCTTACCTAGAAAGATTGTATGCAGCTAGAGGAAGAAACAACCATTTTTCACCATTCACTACTTCTAACACTTCTTATATTCCCATGTCAATCATGCTCAACCTTCCCATAATTCAATCCTTTTTTATAGATCATTTATTAATGATCTATAGAAACTATCAAATACCTTTTTTTCAACAAGTATGGCATTAAGAAAATTAATGACGTATAAAAAATTACACTATGGAAATTTAAAAAAACTGATATCTTTTTTCAACTTGTTTTCATATGGTTTTTCCAAAATGGATTACCAAAATCATTATCTATATATTTTACTCTCTAAAATAGTTGATCACCTATTAGTGGAGATGGTGTTTTATGTTCATCAGAACTCCCATTGATTGTTGTCATCCAAGATTTATACTTATGTCGTAGGAGTAGAAATCAATGATGTCCTGGAAACCCAATATTATATGAATGGTTCAACCTAATTGATTGTGTACCTTGTTCACAAATAGGACACCATTGAGTTTATTTAATGTTGTATCTTGAAAATTTCCATAATTAAGAATGTTATTTATTATCCCTTATAACATGGATCTCAAAGTGAAATATTTATTTATATTGGAATCATACAATGTTACACCTAAATTCCATAATAATATAAAATATTTGATCTATAGAGCCAAATATACATCCATATCATTACTCGGTTATTTTGTTCCTCATATAAGTAGAGATAATATGATGTATTTTCATTTTATGCATAATCATGATAGAAATTTATAATTTACCAATATAACCGGCCATGTACATTATGTGCATCTTTGAAAATTAAAATGATTCACTCCATCTTTATATAAAAAAATATGATGGTTTCACAGCTCATTCCCAAATTCAGGATACTCATGACCAATTCACTTCTACTGAGTGGATTCTTCCATGTCAAATAGTTTCTTATATTTATTTCCTGTATCTTTGTGCCACGTAAATTTTCTTGTAGTATCCTCACTTCTATAATAAAACCTAAAGCTTACAATGATTGGAACATACCATAAAAATTTTGAAGAACCTAATTCATCTATCTTGTATTAAGAAGGACCACACATTGGGAATTCGTTAAGTGGTTTTTGGTTCTTGGGAAATTGTATACATTCATTTTTACATGCATGTATTCTTTTAGAGATCATACCCATTGAAGGTAACATTAATTTAGCATCATATTTTCATATAAGAATCTCATTATATTCTTTGAGAAAATCATTGAAGAGGGAATGCAGTTCTATAAAATTTTCTTCACTCCATCCATTTTTAGATTTTAAATTATATAGCTTCAGTATTACTTACAAAGATATATATTTGTTATAACAATCATATAATGATTTCTTTTCACAACTCTTTAACTTCTCAAACAATTTTGTACAATCACACAGTTCATCTTCAACTGTCATTTTCATTTCATCAATATGATCATCATCATCATTCACAAGTGTAATCATATCCTTGATGTGGTATTCTGGATTGTTTACACTCGTAATCAAATCATATGATCTATAAAATTCTGTTTTATCCTATTCACTAGTTATATAAAATTTTTTCCCAGGTTTATTACAACATTTATAACACTGATATATTCCATGATAGTTCTGTGTTTATTCAAACTCCTCTCGATTAATTAGTCTTGAATAAAAACATTTTAAACAAGGAGAAAATATTTTAGAAGGGTCATATGTATGATCATTTTCACGCTTGATGAACTATTTCATTATTTATTAATACTCTTTTGTCGTACAATTGACATCCATCCATTTTAGATTCATATACATCCTATTGGATTTGGTAATATTAATATTAACCAAAATAAATAAATACAAAAAGTAGGCCTTTCAACTAAAGGGAACGCAGTATTTTAATGTTTCAAATATTTTTAGTGGGCAATGAAGGAAATGGGTAATTGATTTATGAAAGGAATCACTCCACCGATGGTAGGCGTTATCCCTTTAATTCACCCACAGTGATCACTGGTTCCAACTATAGTATGAATAATCCTTAGGGTAGTTTAAATATCATAGGTTCATGTACAAAAGCGATGGGGGTTGAGTATTAAGAATCAAAATGCAATAATAACTATTCATGACAAGAAGCTGAGGAGGATTACTGTTATATCCTCAAATCTAAATGTTCTCAGGTTGGGAAGTTGGAAAATCACTAAAAAACATTTCCTATTTTGTTGTGTAAAGTTAAATAAATTAACATCAATAGTATGATACCTACAAGGGGCTCCATGATTATTGTGTCATTTAGAAGGATCTACTAGATGGTCTATCACACACACATGATGATATTGATTTTTTAGTTTCAACATTCAAAGAGAGACATCAATTTCTCTATGAACAAGAAATGGATTATGTTCTATGGAATTAATTTCATTATCGCATAACTTCTTGTGAGGCTAAGGTTATTGGAGTGGGTTTGTAATGGAAATCCTATGGAACATAAATTTGAATCCATGGTTCCCAAAAAATATAATGTCCACAAATTACATTTTTTATTGATATTCTCTTGTATTTTGGAATTTCATTTTTTATTTGATATATATTAACCAGTATCACAACTTCTATTATGTGAGATTAATTATTCCAAGATTCCATAGAAATGGGTGATGTGTACCACCACATGAATGGTAGTTTTAATTTATTTTCATATTCATTTTAATAATGATTATCTCAATAGTATTTTTTATTTTTTATATTTATTTATTCGGGTTTCCATTAATATGTTTTTAAAAAATTTAGTTATAAATAAATTGTTTCATATTATGCATCCATACAAAAAAATTAGTTATTTATGTTACCATTTATACTTAGGAAGCACTCTGACTAATTTCTTGATATTTTTTGTCAGTATTACGGTCAAATCAGTCAACTCGTCAATTTTTCATTACGAATCAAAGTAACTAAGTGTAACAGGCCAACCCATGTCAACCAAACTAGTCACCCAAGTCATCCCATTATGTGTTGGGGGTAAAACAATGATTACAACACAACTCTTGTATATAATAATAAAAAGACATGAAACCAAAGTGTAAATTGGAAAGAAGGGATATATAATTGTTCCAAACAGGAAAAACCTGAAAGTACAAAAATACTAGAAAAACAAGTCTCCATGTGAACCATTGTCACCTACAAGCCAAAATAGTAATGCAATGAGTTGCCTTCATGGAATATAATTCTCTTATCTTTACATTTATCTAAAAAACATGGTCTAAATCCATCCACTGGTTTAAGTAGGGTGTTGGAATAATATCCTTTTAGGATACCACCAAAGAATCTATACAAGTTTTATTAATAATAATTCACATGTCCGATATTTAAAAAAAATAGTTTGATAACAATGTTTATAAATAAAATAACCTATATAACTTTTTCAAATAATCCTTGAGTTTTCAATATTTTCATAACATGTTTCCAAATCAAAATATAAATAATCTAAAGATATATAATATAAATGAACATGTGATCCAACATCAATGAAAAAACTATCATGCATTAAATAACCAAAAACACCAATGCACCTACTAGGTGGGCTCTAGCCTATCGTACAAACATACTAGATACTCGCAATCCTATCAAGGCATAAGGTTGGATCCAAATAGCATTGAGGCCTACCATAGACCATCGAATTACAAGAGGTTACCTCCTAGTCATTTCACACACACTAACGTCACCCATGTATCTTTTTTGATGCACGGAAGGTTCCCTCTATATATTGTTTGTCAATTTCTATTTTTAAAACATGTGCACGTTTTTATAAAACCATTTCAACAACATTCCAATTTACTTCAGGTTTTAAAAATCCATTTTCCATTTCAAATCAAGGCAATTCCATTTTCAACACCAAAATCCCATTTCAAACGTGAACCCATGCCCTTTTTAGTTTCAACACATGAAATTCTAATTTAAATATCAAGGAAATTAAAAATAAAAAATAATAATTCAAGAAATAAGAATAATTGAGCAGATCCACCTACCTCAATGATGTAGAAACCGTAACTACCTTTGACAGTGGGGATTGGATCCCAGGAGAATAGCCTTCGCAAGGAAATGCACACCATGAATCTGGGTAGGATTGATAGTAAAACCTATCCAATCATAAATTCATAGGCAATGCTTATCCAAAACCATAAGCACAGAAGATTGAAGATAAATGCTTACTTGGATATGATAAATCATACCCCAACGGTGATCAATCATAGAATGAATCATTCCGGAAAGAAGGAAATCGCCCAAAATCACCTTAGGTAATATATCAATCCTAGAGGATAAGTCTACAAAAGAGTATTACACCTGAAAAACTCCTAAACACCCTAAAATTTTTACATG
Source organism: Viscum album (assembly GCA_963277665.1). Taxonomy (NCBI): domain Eukaryota; kingdom Viridiplantae; phylum Streptophyta; class Magnoliopsida; order Santalales; family Viscaceae; genus Viscum; species Viscum album. The sequence goes on from OY728128.1 coordinate 299,978,958, forward strand.
GATAATTACAAAGAGTTTAATGCCTTTACATGTCATGAAACACTTTTATTTTTTGTTATGCTGAAAAATACATCATCTCATATAGAAAACACGATTTTTTACATTATACAACATATAACCCTTACAAGACATATGAAATTATCATTTTATGTAGTCCAACTCATGGGATCTGTCTAGAAGACAATAAATGTTTAGTAATATGAGTACACATCATTTGACATCCCATCAACTAACAAAAACTACAAGTTTATGCTGAAAATTACAACAAAACCCAAACTTCACGATTATAGGTATCCTCCAAATTCAAGGTCAAAAAACCTCACCCAATTAAAAAAACAAAAATAAATTATTATAACATACTTTAAATAAATGATATGAGATATTATAATATCCCCACCATAAAATATTTAGGTCCCTAGAAAGAGATCAAGATCATGGATTCACAAAAAGATAAGGACGTTGTTAACTCAACATCAACTCCTACTCTGATGACTCATGGATATCCTATCTTCACTTCCACAGATCCAAGATTAGAGGGAACGATTTACCACAAAGTACCTTATCTTGATGATCCAAAATATGAACTAGCTGCACAACCAAAGTGGTATCAGGTTTATGATCAACAACCTCCCACCTAATCACATTGGAGGGATCTGGTATATATCTCCCCAACTAAGAAACATGAATCATTTCATGTGTATAATTCAATATAGACTATTAATGTAACTGATAGGACACCCTCCCTAGACAGTCAATTATCTTAATGGGGCCCACAAACCTCACTGCCATCTTTCCCTTCTTAACTAAACGACAATGTCCAATTCAAGGTGAAACTATGAGACATACCTCATCACCAACTTCAAAATTCTGTATCCATAGAATATGGTCCTCATAATATTTATGAAAATTATTTTCCATACTCAAATTCCTCTAAATTAGCTCTAAGACATCTATCATTTTTTTAACAACCCTCATCCCAACCATGGTCTACCCTACCAACTCCGCCCATCACAAGGGATATCGACATGGTCACCCATAAAAAGCCTGAAAGGGTAATATCCTAAATGATTCATGATAAATATTTTTATATTTGAACTCCACCAAAGGAAAATTATTTTACCTATATCCACCGATATCAAACACACTTTCCCAGATCATATCCTTAGGAACCTCGATAGCCTTCTCTATCTTTCCATATGTCTATAGATGATAATTTAGGCTCAATTTTAGATGGGAACCCATTTCCTTCTAAAAACCATTCCAAAATCTAGATTTGAACCTCAAGTACCAATCATAATGAACTATGTAATTATACCCATGAATTATCACAATATATTATACATATAATTCTCCATGATATTTCATTTTCATCATTTCTCTTATTGGTGAGAAATGCATAAATTTAGTGATTATGTGAACAATCACCTAAATTGCATCCTTCCCAATAGGATTGTGTGGTAAACCAATGATGAAATACATTGAGAGGTAATCCCACTTCCATTACAAAATGTGTAATGGTTGAAACAAACTTTTAGGTCTTTGGAGTTCTGAAAAAACTCTTTGACAAGTGAGACACTGAGATACAAAATCCTAAATGGACTCCCTCATCCCAGACCACCAATACCAAATTCTCAAATTGTGGAACATATTTGCAGCCATCGAGTGTAGGAACCAACATCACTAGTTTACCCTATCTATAAACTCCTATATCAAGGAAAATAGAACCATCAAACTACTAAAAAGAACAAAGATCCACAAGGAGACTTAGATAACTCGTATGAGGTCTCCCCACCATTTGGGATTTATACTGAGCATTCTCTCTCGATTTATGTCATCTGATCAATCCAAATTCTATCATCAAAATAAAATTCAACCTTTATTGAATCCAAGGACACTTATCCACCAACCTCTTGCACTCCCAAGAACATCTCAAAAAAAATTAGTGACCACTTCTCAACTAATTCCTTCATATATTTTTTGGTAATTTTATGCTCAATACATAGACTACAACATTTACTTTCCTATGGGTATATAAGATATAAAAATCAAAGGTCTAAATATACTCAACTAGGAAACTATGTTTTATGTTTATATCCTTATGAGTGAAAATATATTTCTATCTCTTATCATCTGAATATACCATAAATTGTACCCCAAAGAGATAGTGATGCCATATTTTGAGTGCATGCATAACAACTAAAAACTAAATATCATTGGAAGGGTATTTCTTACCATGAGGTCATATTTGGAATCATCCCTAAGCCAGAACCTATTTCTCTTGCATCAGTATTCAACCCAAATATGTTCTAGAAGCATCATATAATACATCATAACCCGACCCTAGTTCCAGAAGATTCAAAACTGGTGCTGAATTCAACATCATCATCAGCTCCTCAAAAGATATCTAACTCATGTTGTTCCATTCAAAATTTACACTAATATGGGTTAATGATGTCATTGAATATGTGAGATTGGATATGTCCATAAAAAACCATATATAGTAACCCAAAAACCCCAAGAAGATATAGATCTCATCTATGTTTTTGGGCTACTCCAAAGAAATAATATTCTATACCTTTTCAGGATCCACTAGGAATCCCATCTTTGATATCACATTCCCCAAAAACATCACTTCCCATATCCAAAACTCATACATGGACAGCTTACCATATAGATGTTGTTATTTCAATGTTCAAATAATTATATCCTAATGGTCTATATTCTCCTCCACTAACATGGAGTACACCAAGATATCATCTATGAACACAAAAACCAAAGAATCTAAAAATTGATGAAATATTTGGTTCATCAAATCCATAAATACTGGATGAGAATTAGTTGGGCTAAATGGAATAACCAAAAATTCAAAATTCCCTTATTGAATCCAAAACATTGTCTTGGGTATATCCCCTTCTTGGACTCTCTACTTGTGGTTTCCCAACTGTAGTTCAATCTTAGAAATCCAACAAGCCCCTCTCAGCTAATGAATGAGATCATCAATTCAGGTAAAGGATACTCATTCTTACCATTCACCCGACTTAACATTTGATAGTCAATAAAAATCATTAGGATCTTGTATGTTATCTTATAAAAGAGTACAGGTGATGAACATGGTGAAACACTCGGAAGAATAAATCCTTTCACTATTAGATCCTCATGATGGACCTTCAGTTCCACCAAATCAGCAAGTTCCATTAGATAATATGAAATATAAATTTGAATCATTCAGAGGAGCAGGTTAATAGAAAACTCAACCACTTTGTGGTGGGAAACTAGAAAATCATCTGGAAATACCTCAGGGTATTCACACACAACCATAGGTAGCTAACCACCCAAAAAAGGGTCAACTATATCATGAAAAATCCCTAACAACTGAAATGAGATTGTGCTGACATAAAGAATAATAGGCCCTACCTTTCCTAATCTATAGTTATACTCACCCTGAAAAATATGAGTGACCCCATCGGAAGATAATAATTTTACTCAACGAAAATAATAGTATATCTGGGTCTTTATGCTGATCAGGAAATACACGTTGATAATATTGACAAAAATTTCAAGATCAAGAACTAAGATTTCTCAAACCACCTCAAAATCTCCAATCACCACTCGAAAAACAGGGAACATGAAATATTTTTTAGAACCCATTCCAAAATTCTTGTAATGAACTAACAAGAATGATATAATATCTGAACACAAAACCAAAATTTCAAAAAAAAATTGATGATATGAAAGGATGAGTAACACTTGTATTAGAAAAACATATCCACATTGAAGAAGAAATAAACATTGTACCACAAATAGTTGTTTTTACATCTTGAAATTCCCCCATTTCACACTCAGGTGCATAAAGAAATCTAGAATTAGCCACATGGATATCCCCTTTGGCCTGAGATGGAGACCCACCACCCATAAAGTAATCAAACTAAACCTTCGATCCCTTGGTGAAAGTGAATCCCACCTTACTACTTTGGAATATATTATCACACAGACATTTTAGATGGCAAGATCACCCATAATTATGAAAAGCACTAGGATCCTCCAGGTAATGTGTCCTGTTATGACCACACCTCCCACACCAGTAGAATATAACCAATTAATTCCCTAAAGAAGCCTCTTAAATTGGTCTTGTAGAATAATGACCACTATTATGCTTCCTTTTCTAACCAGAAGAAGCATCCTGGCTAACTGCCACACCTATTAGAAGATCCACCCAAACCCGTCATTATGGCTATGTCTACCTCAGCCAAAGTTGCATTATATATTACCTCCATAATGTCCATAAGGTACAAAATAATAATCACTACCCAAATTTCATCCCTCATCCCCATATCAAATATACAATCCTTATAGTAATCATTTTTTACTAGCTCTAGTTCCAAATGCAACAATTTGGAGAAGTGGTTGTAGTACTTCAGAGTGGTAAAATACACTTGATCTATGTCCATAAACTCTTACGCCTTTTTCTCAAATAAATTCTTAGGTTAAATATGATGATTAAAGATCATATTGAAAGAATCCTAGGTAAGAACTTTAAGAAACATAACTCGCAGTATAGAATCCCACCATCTTTTTCCTGGTTCCTCGAGCATATACCTAAAAAACCCACCAAAGAACCTTCAAGAGTCATGAATAAGTTGAATATCCAAAAAAATCCATTCAAGCTGGTTTTCTAAATCTTTGGGTCCTTTGTTAACATGGAAGATATGTCAATGATGATTTGAAAATTACAAGACATGATCCACTACTCATACCAAGTTTACTATGCCCATTAAACCCATAGATTATAGGGTATAGATCGTTTCATATACCGATGAAGATTCCACCATAGCATCTTCCTATGGAACCTACCTTGCAGCTTACCCTCTCATATTTGGAACAACTCTTCAATGAGGCATTTTATGTTAACCGAAATACAATAACTATTTATTCCCGAGAATCTCCAAAAACAATGGACTAAAAAAAGAATCGAAAACAATGCTTTAAAACAAAATAATTTTAAGCAGTTATGTATTAAACCAAAAAAGGGAAATACCTTTATAATAGTGTAAGTTCATCTTAATAAACTGTCAAATTATTTTATTCAAATGAACATAAAAACACCAAGTACCACTGTTTTTAGATAGGTTAATTTAAATAAATTCCCCATACAATTTATTCAAGTGTACCTAAATTCAGTGCCATGGACTACGTAAAAAAACTCTTCCCACCCGTGGAAACTAAGATTCAATCACAGGAGGGAGCTGGCCATGCCACTTTTGTACTCCTATTGTCTGAATTTCGATAATCCTACTTTTTTCTACCAAAGAATCTGAACCAAATTAGGAAATATTGGTCCACTTTAGGCTGAGTGACCCCATTGATACCAAATTATAACAGACCATCTCAGGTCAACCAAACTAGTCACCCAAGTCATCCCATTATTTGGTGGAGTAAAATAAATAAAAGAAACATGTCTTATATATATGGATAAAAATAAATAAAACTATATTAAAAAGTGGAAAAAAGGGACATATAACTAATCCAAATACGAAAACTATAAATTTCAACAAAACTAGACAAAACCAGTCACCATATGACCAAGTGTCACCTCTAAAAAACAAAAATTTAAAGAGAAGCATGAATTATACAAAATCCTCTTCCTTTTAAATGTATACATAAATTTTTTTTACAACCATCCATATAATTAGGGTCTACGAAATAGAACCTGTTAGGATAACACCAAAGAATCTATACAAGTTCCAATAACTAGAATGCACATGTTGAAGCATTAAAAATAGTTTTACCGTAATTGTTATAAATTAAATGACATGAAAAAATCTTTAAAACAATCCGTTAATTTTTAAAAATGTCATAAAATTTTTCTATATCTAGAAACAGATTACTTAAAGAAACCAAATATAAATAAATATGTGATCCAACATCCATGAAGTAATCTATCATGCATTAAACAGTCAGAAACAATAATGCACCTACCATCTGGGATCTATCCTATTGGAAAATATATACTAGACACTCACAAGCATAAAACTGCATATGGTTGGATCCAAATGGCATCAACTCCATTTATAGACCATTTAAAAAAAGGTCACCTTTTAATGTGGTCACACATACAATGGCTACCTGTGTCTCCTTCTCGACGCACCCAAGGTTCCCCCTATGTAATGTTTGTCAATTTTGGTTTTTAAAACCATGCTAAAACTCATATAAAACCATTTTAATGCCAATAAAGTATTCGTCAGGTTTTTAAAATACATTTTCCATTTCAAATAAAGGTAATCCCGTTTTCAAATCAAAATCCCAGTTTTCAAATGTTAACCAATGAACTTTTCAATTTCATCATGCACAATTCCATTTCTAATATCAAGGAAATCAATAAGAATAATAATAGACTCGTGAAATTAGAACAATTTAATATAACCAGCTACCTCAAGGGTGTAGAAAATTTAACCACCTTTGACAACGTGGATTGGAACCCAAGAGAATGTCCTTCACTAGGAAACACACAACAAGAATCTAATGTGGATTGATAGAAAACCCCATTAAATTAAAAATCCCTAACCAAAGCATAGACATAACCTGAAACAAAGAATATCTAGGAGAATATATTTACCGAATATGATAAATCCAACCTAAACTGTGAGCAATCACAAAATGAATCAATCCAGACTGAAGTAAGTCACCCAAATCCCCTAGGGCAAGATCTATGGCTGAGTAGAGAAGGCTAAAAAATAGGGTAAAGACTCAAAAACTCACAAGACACCCTAAAATTTGTATCTCATAGAATTAAAAGTTTTGTAATACCTTTACATATTGTGAAACTCTTTAATTTTATGTTACACTGAAAAACATATTGCTTCAGATTAAAAAATCAATTTTTCACATTACATGATGTGTAACCCGTACACGACATGTAACCTTACCATACTATGTAATCCAACTTATGAGATCATTCTTACAACCAATACACATCGTGTAATCACATTACATGTTCTGTAACTACCCAATAAGAAATATAAACTATAGATTCATGATGAAAATACCAACAAATCCTTGACATCACCATTATAGGTATCCTCCCAATTCATGGATGAAAAAAATACTCCAATGAAAAATAGAAACCAACAAAAAAGATTCTAACATACCTTATAGAAAAGTAATTTGGTGTTAAAATATGTAATTATTCCTATTCAAATTTATATATTTTTCAATTTTTCAATACTTCTAATATATTTATTCTAACTACATGTTTTATATATCTAAATAAATGCAATATGAATTCTCAATAATAATCTAAAATGTTTTTTAGGAATATTTATATGTTTGAGGGAAAATACTTTTATCCATATGTTTCATTTATTTTTTATTTTAATTAGTTTAACATGAATGTTAATTATTAACTTTGAAAAATATGATTCTTTTAAAAAACAAGTTGGCATCCTCCCCTCATCCCATGTATAGATATTAAATGTAAATCATTTTCATGCTATTTTTAAAATATAACTATGAAAGTAAGATGTTCATTTTTCATAAAAAATTCACACAAGGTCATCATTTATATTTATTTTTACCCAATGTAAACAACATACTCATTTATGGAAACGACGAATTAAAAAAATATTAATGTGATTCCACTTATAAAAAAATGATTTTCCTGATCATGCATTATAATACACATAAATTTTAATTCTGGGAAGAATATAATCATTTTAAAATAATTTAGATAACACATTATAATAATAAAATAATACTTTTAAAATCAGGGGAAAACACTAATGATAATGAAACTAATCCACAAAAAACATGAACAAATAAAGGAAGTAATTGTATCCCCTAATGTAAATTAAAAATAAGTGAATGTGTTCTTCAAAATCATGCAATAAAGTAGTGTAAATTTAGGAAAATATAGGTAGCAATAGTATTTAATGAAGAAGAAAAATAAAAATAAAATAAAGTCTAATTAACCCAAAAAATTAACAAAATGAAATTGTATCATGTCACAGGTATGTACAACACAATAGACTAGTGTAGATGAGTAGTATTTGGTTACTGGGTAGGATGACAACTAACTTAGTAAAGGGGAGTTATCTCACATCACCAGTCAATTAGACAAACTAAACTAGTGGATATGTTCAATATAATGTTATTAGAAAAGATGATTCAAAAACATACTGGGGAGGTGTAACATCACATCACTAGTTAAAACAACACATGGAAAAACTTATATGAAAAATTATTATTTTATGAAAAATTTTGTTTGAAGAAAAATCCATTTTAAAATTTCTAACTTGGCATTTGGAATCATTTTGTGAAAATAAAACCACATAAAAACAAATTATTAAATCCATTTAAAACATTACATTCATTCATAAAAAACTCTCAACTATATCCAAATCCAAATAGCCAAAAAATTATCCATAAAACACCTCAAACAAACACTAACTCTCAAGGTATAATAAAAAAGAAAATCACACCCTTTTCTTGGAAAATGTTTTCTTAAAAACATGAGTCGCGTCCCTTTAAATCACAAAGAACCAAAAAAATATTTAAAATTTTGAAAAATAATCATATATATCCAATAAAACTTTTAATCGAGCAATAGGGGTTTATAATATTAGAAAACCATTTTTATATCTTAAGACATGAGTGGAAACCCCTTTCAAATAACATTAAAACCCAAGGAAAATTATCATCATAGGGTCAAAGCCACTAATTAATCATTATATAATTCATTTTATACTTTAAAAAATTATTAAAAATAATGATAAATCGTTGTATTGATTTTAAAAAGTCATGAATTTTAGAATCCTACCTTAAATTCATCTCTTTCTTAAGGTACCACACTAAAAAATGAAAAAAAGGCTAGATAAACCCATATAATTCAATTAAATTCCATTAAATTAGAAAAATATAGATAAAATCATGCTAGACAAAGTTGTAGGCCACCAAATCCATACCAAGGAAAGGAAAAAAAAGAAGGTAAGGAAGAAGGAGAGGAGGGGGAAGGGATTTGATGTGTTTTATGTGGAAGTTGTGTGTTGTGGAAGCCATAATGGGTGGTGCGATGTGGTGTAGTACATGGATACAAGATATATATAAATATGAGAAAATTACATCGGTGGTCGGGGAATATATCCAAAGGAACTAAAAAATAAATCGGTGCATACCTTAGATTTGGAGAGGTTCAATTTTTCAAGAAATTTGCTAAAGATCAAGAGTGGTGGAAATATTAGGGTTTAGTAAGAGTAGTGGAAGAAGTAGGGTTCGACAACTGTTTTTTGGTGTGAGATAGATGACTCTCTGGGGTTCATTTTATAAGATCGGATAATATTTTTATCAGCACTTGAACAAAAGTGCAGCTAAAGAGTAGTTTTATCTGTGAATAATTAATCAACACTCATAAAACTACTTTTTATCAAAGCATTTTTAGCGCCAATAAATATGTATCGTTATCAGTGCTAGAAAAGCACTGATAAAATGAGTCATTATTAGTGATAAAATTTTAGCTCTGGTAAGGAGTACTTTTATCAGTGTATTTTTTCCATTGATAACGGTTGGCCTTCACCAACACTAGAAATAACAATGATAAAGATATAACTTGGATAATATATATTTTTTAAAAATCATAATTGTATTTAAAAATATTTAAAAAAAATTATATATATTTGTAAATATTTTTTTATATTTATATAATTATATATATATATTATATATATTTATATAATTAAAAATATAATAAATATTTTTATTATTTAAATCTATTTATTATATCATAATATATAGTTAAATAAATATATATTTATATATAATTATAAATATAAATAAATATATTTACAAATATTTGTATATAATTATAAATATTTTTATTATTATATAAAAATATATATTTATAAAATTATAATAAATATTTCTATTATTTAAATATTTTTATTATATTTTTATAATTATTTAAATATATATTTATTGATTTATAATTATAATTATAAATATATTTATTTAAACATGTTTCTATATATTTATAAGTATATTTATATAATTAAATATATTTAGATAAATATATATAATTATAAATAAAATTTCTATACTTATTATTTAAATATATTTATTATAATTTTATAATTATCTAAATATGTATTTTTTATAATAATAGTATTAAAAAATATATTTAAATAGTATTTATAAAAAATTATAAGTACAAATTATAAATACAATAAATATATATTATATAAATATTTTTATTATAATGTTATAATTATTTAAATATTTATTTATAATTATAATTATAAATATATAAATTTAAAAATTATTTATATATAATTATAAATATGACGATTTATTAATATATAATTATAAATATAATATAAATATTATATAAAAATATTTATTATTATTTTGTTATTATTTAAATAGATTTATATTTTTTAAGGAAAATCCTTGGTCAAAGACCAAGACCCAATTTATTGAATAGAAAACAGAAGCTACAAAAGTATGAAGGAGGGGATCTTATTACATTCTTTTTCATAAATCTGAAGAAGATTAACCGGTAGCTAATCTCGAAAAATAATGCATTGGTTGATCCCTTTGTTGGCCAGACCATCAGCAACCGTGTTTGCTTCTCAGAAGGCATGAGTGGCGATGTATCTAATTTCCATTAGTGAAGTCAGGAAATTCATCCAACGAGTAGTGAGTGAACAGGACAGGTGAACCACACCTCTCCAAATATCTTGGATAATGGTGGTCGAATAACTTGCAATCCAGATGTTGTTCAAGCCCTTTTGTTTAATATAATCGATAGCATGAATCACTACCGCCATCTCAGCTTCAAGAGAATAGGTGATCCCGTAGCCGCTGTAGAAGCCGCCATGACAATGCCCAACCTAGTCTTTAAAGATATCACCATAGCCTGCAGGCCCAAGATTCCCTTTTGAGGCTCCATCAACATTGATCTACATCCATCCATGTAATGGGGCTTGCCAGAACACCTCCAATGTGTGTCTCGGTTGTCTGTAGAGACCTTCAATCTAGAGCTGATGAAGGATCATAAAGTCTCCATCTGAGTTGTTAGAATGAGATTTATGTAGTAAGGTAGAATACTTAATGTAAAGGATAATTCTCATCTGACATTCATTAATATTAAATGGGTATTTGTTGTGGATAATATAATTTCTATCATACCAGATCACGTGGAGGAGCTTAGCAACATCAACTAAGAAAAGATTCCTAATTTTCTGTGAAGTGTCAAGCTCAACACAATGTTTTATCAATGAGTAAATATAATCAGAGAATAACCATTTCTAATCAAACATGTTTGTGATAAAATTCTGGAGAGTAGAAGTCATGGCACAAGACAATAATAAATGATTCATGTCTTCTCTATGTTGATGACATAAATTAAATTTAGAATAGAGTTGGATACCGAAGGCCTAGAGACAAACTTTAGTAGGGATATGGTTGTGTGAAATATACCAAACAAGGTTGAGCCTTTAGGGACTAATCCAGGGATTATCAAAATTAATTAACCAATGAAAAATAGGATCCGAAGTTGAGAATTTGTTAATGTTAAAGAATTTAGAGTCAAGAACACCATTTTCGGAAGGCTCCCAAATCAGGAAGTCATCAGAGATTGAGAAGGTGTAATTATCGACCACATGCATGATGGTATCTGGAATATTCAGATTTTGAGATTGAAGCACCTCCTTTATAGTGCCACTGGAATTTTCATGGAGGGGAACTGGGTGGTAAAATGAAAATACGGGGAGTTCCCATCCAATTTTTCAAGCCAAAATCTCATGGAGGAATCCATGTGAACCATCCATTGATATTTGTTCATAATATTGCAAAAGGATATTTTGATGGAAGGCCAGATTGAAGAATTAAAATGGTTCAAATTCCCATTTTTAAGCCTATGAAAAAATTTGTTTTTATGAAATTTTGTAGATTTCGAGGAGTTTTTAATCAGTCTCCGAGTGAGCCTATCTTGATGTTCATCATTGAAGTGTTCAAGATTTTTAATTCCAAGACCACCCTTCTCAAGAGGTTTACACTAGGTGGGCCAGGGGATGAAAACAATATTCGTCTCTATAATAGTACCAGTCTAGATGATCTTTGTGATGTAAACATTAATCTTTTTAAAAAGATAGATAGTACATTTATAAACCATCATCGAGTAAACCATTTTAAAGATAATGGTGTACTTCACAAGACAAATCCTAACATCCATGGAGAGGGATTTAACTTTCCTAGAGGATAGTTGTCTTATAACTTGATCAACAAAATCATTGAAAAACAAGGATTTAGGTAGTCCCTTGATGATGGGAACTCCCAAATAAGTTAAATGGACGGATTGTTCATCAATTCCAATGCTATCAATGATGAATGCTTTGTGAGTGAGAGAGAAATTCTTACAAAATAAAAAAAATTGATCCAACTGATGGCTTGACTAGATATCTCTTCATAATGAGATAAGGAATTTTTTATGTTCAGAATATTCTTTTTTCCACCATGAAGGTATAGAATTATGTCATCGACATATAATACTTTAGTCGGTATGTTTGGTTTATGGCCTCTTTAATGGATTTAAGTTTATTTTTTCCAACAAGATGAGTGATTAATCTTCAAATTTAGTACTCTACAATCGCAAAAAGTGGCCGATAAGGGGTCTCCTTTCCTAACACCATTTGTTCATTTGAAATTGCCTTTAGAAGATCCATTGACATCGATGGAGATAGAGGCTGATTTAAAAAAATCATTGATCATGCTTATAATGATATCATTTAAACCAAATCCCAGAAGAACATTAAAAATGAAGCTCCATTCTATGGTAACAAAATATTTCCTAATGTCAAGTTTCATAAAAATACTCCCACCTCTAGAAACTTTGTTAAGAGATTTGGTGAATTCTGAGGCCAGGAAAATGAAATCTTGGATGGATCTACCCATAATAAATCCAAATTAATTCCAAGAAATGATTTTATTACATAGGGGAGAGAACCTATTAGCTAAAAGTTTAGTGATAATTTTTTATATAGAATTGATATGAGAAATAAAATGAAAGAGATAAATTTCATAGTTGTTAACTACTTTTGGAATTAATGTATGAAATTTGGCATTAAGACCATGAGGGAGAACACCATTTGTGAAGAAGGTTAGGACTAGTTTACAAACATCAATGGGAATGACATCCCAAAACTACTAAAAACCCATGGTTGAACCAATTGGGCCTCGGGGAACTATCATGATTTAAAATAAAAACCATTTCATTAATTTCATGATCAAGGGGAGAACCCAAGAGAGAATGATTTTCCTCATCATTGACCATGGTCGGGATAACTCTAGGAAGAAAAACATTGTTAATGTTATCCCCATTAAAAATAATTTCAAAGTAAGAGACCACATGATCCTCGATATCTAATTCAGAGTCCAAGATAGTATCATTGTCCCTAAGATAGTAAAACGGTCTTCAAGCATTCCTAATTCTTTGAAGGTCATTGTAGAATTTAGTGTTACGATCACCATCCATGAGCCACTTAGTTTTGAAAAAATGATTTTGCATATAGTCTTTAAGCACCAAAGATAGTTATGTTTCATCGTGATGTTCACTTCATTTTGGGGTTCTATGTAAAAATTTGAGTTTGTGTTGGAGTTTTGAATTTGATGAATCTAATTTTTAAGGTCTGAGATGTCCTTATCAACCTATTTTGATTTAGCATTGCACCATCCCTTGAGACATTGATTGAGATTTTTGAGTTTAGTAACCCATGAAAATGCATCAGGGTTATGATACAGGGATTCCCAATAGTTCTTAATGAGTATTGAGCATTCTAAGTTAACAGAACAGGCATTGTTACATCTGAAGGAAAAATTGTCTTGTTGTTTTTGTGAAATGTACTAACTAGGTTAGGATGATGATCATAATTTATTCTTTTCAAATTAATGCAAGATATGGTATCCCATTTATTCAGAGATAGATTATTAGTGAAGGCCCTATCATGTTTTGTAGAAACGAATCTATAATGTTTTCCTCTATAAAAAGACTATTTAGCACCAGTAAGATTGATTTCTATGAGTTCATAGTATTATAAGTATGATTGAAACTCTATAGACGAAATATTAGAGTGGGATGGTCCAATTTCTTCAAAAGGGGAAATAATAGCATTAAATCTCCATACACAATCCAATGGTCGTTAATGTTATTATCTAACATAGAGAGGTCATGCCAATGCAGACTTATTTCTTTATATCTATTCATGGGATAAACAAATAGTACACATAATATATGTGTTATAAATATTAAAGTCACAAGTTAACAGTTGATTAGAGAAACTATACTCATTAACAGTATGCATGGAAGTATGATAAAAAATCTATAGAGACTCAATAGCAGGACCAGTTTTACAAGAACCAATAAAATTATAACCAGTAGTAGATAGATTCAAAAAAATTATAGAATATTTGATTTTTGGTTCAGTTATTGAAAAGATTTTTGGATTATGAGTCAAAATAAATCGTTCGAGAATAGAAAGCATGTCAGGGGTCACTATTCCCTAACAATTCCAATAAAATATATCCATTTAGAACAGGGATTTATAGCAGGAGCTCCCCTTTTTTTTCTTAGAGCCACCCGAACAATTCATTCTCCTAAATCATCTATGAGTTTGTGAAGAGGGTGGGATATTATACTTATTATATTTTCTCATATAAGAAATAGAATCATTGTTAGATGCAACAGTATTTCAAATGGCCTAAGTATTAATAAGTAATTAATTTATCAGGGGTGGCCATGTGACGATCTTTAGACATATCAAGAGAGCCCAGGTTCTAAGTAATAGTTGGTAAACTAGAAGGGATCTGTGTACCTATTATCAAATCAGATTCAAGAGATACATATAAGGATTTTTGTTCATCTGAGAGTGCATTCAATGTGGGTGACATATTGTGAGAACACAAATAAGAGGTGGTGTGTCTAACCATTGTCATGGGTGAGTCTAAATGAGAAATATCAGATATCATCATACCTACAACCTCATCTAGTGGAGCCATAGAGGTGTGGTTCAGAGCTGGTTGGTTGATAGCAAGGATGGGTTCTGGTATTGCCCAATCTGTACGAAGAAGAGAAACACCAGAGACAATCTAGATAGTCGATTGGAGGGGCTAAACCATCCCCTCTGGCAGAGGGCTAATAGCAGAAATACGACCACTTGTTACCTATTTAGGCTTGCATGAAGGTGCGACATATAGCGGAACTCCACAAATGGAGTCAACAATAGATACCTCAACCGTTCCATGAGCTACATTGGGAACCAACAGTGAGTGTCCATCCTTGACAGAAACAACTTGATTTGGGTCCTCAATTGAGTTTTCATCCCATGATTGATCACAAACATCAAAGATCATATGTTCAATATCTATGAGGATGATAATACCATTGATTTATTTTTCTTCCTCTTCCACCTATTATGCCCAAGTGACACCCGAACTATCACCTAGAAACCTTGATTTCGTGACCCAGATATCGGGTTTCTTCTTGGGTGGCTAGGGATTATCAGGATCATGGATATTACCTTTATTATTCTTCTTAACCTCAGCACACCTTTCCTCATGAGGCTGAGAATCCTGGCTCTTTATAACCCTACATTTTAATAGAGAGTGGCCAACAATTTTATAGAACCCATAATATTATGGCATACGTTCACATTCAAATCTATCCTCAGTTATGAAATCATCTTCATTGAAGATAATTACCTCCATCAATTTGGCAGCAATATCAACTTCAATCATGGACCTAGTGTAGAGACCGATATCATCATTTAGAGTGCATTGATCAATCATTAATGGGGTGCCGATACAGGAAGGAATGTCATTCAGAATTTTTGGATGCCAAAAATACCATCTGAGTCCATGATGTTGAACCCATATCTAGACCATGGAATTATTTGAAGTATGTGGCTTAAAAACACTTTGATACCCAAATCACCCCATGCTTATGTTGATGATTTATAAGCTTCCATACTATGTCATGTTCCTCTTGGGATTTCAATAACATATGAAAATATCCTTTCCCAATAAGAACTATCTTCCAATCTGAAAATCCCCAAACATGAGCTATCCTCATCTTAAGATTCATGTTCGGCCATGGATTTTTGACTTTTATATATGAAATATTCCCCATAATTGAATAATTAAATAGAATTGATCATTGTTGTAGCGCATCAGGATCCACTTCCACCGGAAATCTATCATCATCAAGTTTCTTGTATAGGATCACTTTCGAAGTAGTCGCTTTGCATAAATCAGTGCCCTGAGTGTTTCCAGAAAGGATATTCCTCATGTCCATTCCATGGGTGAAGCTTCTTCTACTTGAGATTTGGTACCATGATCTACTATAGCGGTTTCTTACTTTGGGTCGAAACTATCCATGATGATCGAAGTTAAGAAGATTCAGCACAAAAATGGCGAGTCGTGCGAAGAAAAACTAGTGTTCATAGAATCTCCAATGAGAGGTAAAGGCTCACACTAAGTTTCTAGGAGATCCTGTAATCAAGACATATTGGGTGCATGTACTATTACAGTATTATCTATGAGTTGACACAAACGATGATGCAGGCAGGCAGTGATGCATGCATGATGTATGCAAGATGATATAGGCATGATGATGCACTTGGATTTTAGGCTATGTAATGGGATACATACCCACTTTTCCTACGAGCCTGGTACTAAATAAATAAGGATTAA
Source organism: Viscum album (assembly GCA_963277665.1). Taxonomy (NCBI): domain Eukaryota; kingdom Viridiplantae; phylum Streptophyta; class Magnoliopsida; order Santalales; family Viscaceae; genus Viscum; species Viscum album. Next base: position 299,995,689 of record OY728128.1, read on the forward strand.
TGAGTGAGTTATCCATTTTGGGGGGGCAATGGTTTTCCTTTTCGGCATGTGTGTGTGGTGTGTGTTTGTGCATGTGTTCGAATGTAACTGTACCCCCAAACACCTAATATATATATATATATTAAAAAATCATGTCAAATACATATTATTGAAAGAAAAAATAAACATAATGAATGGAGTATGGGGTTAGACATAGCCTCTTTTCCCACTAAAAGATTTAAAGACCTATTTTCTTCCTAATCTTAGCTCCAAGATCACGTTATTCATCTAGAATATCATTCCAGTTGATGCATCTACATCCTTGGCCCCGACCTCTAGAATGCACCCACTCCTCTATGTTTTCTCTTGCCACCAAAGACCTTAATGGTTAGTGTTATCCGAGCCATATTTCCCATCATCAGATTGTGTTTCAACTCTCTCAGATGAGTCATCAAGTATAGAATCCTAACAATATTTCCCTATAAGTTCCAGAATATTATCTTCCTGGACCACATCATCCTTTTCAGAATTTATAGGATCAAGCAAATAAAATGAATTATTTGTATCCACCTATTATTTACCCAAAGAAATTGGTGATGCATAACCCAATACCATTGGGGGATATTTTTTGAATTCACTGGGGAGCAAGGGTTTATCCCCAGGGAGGAGGAAGAAAGAGACCTATTAGCATTACGAACATCATTGTAATTATTAATAGGAAATTGAATCTTCCCAAAATCCTTGGGAGATTGAATCTCATCCAAATTTCATGGAAGATCTGTTAAAATATAATCGACCTGCATAGTATCTAGTGTGAAAGAATCCACCTTTCCAAAAGTGATAGAGGAAAAATGATATCCATAAGCTACCATAACAATCTCATGAAATGTGAAAAATCTATAATAATTCTCCATATAATTGGGGTGGTCCAACTTGGTATCAGAAACCTCGGTATTCATGGGAGACACTGCCTCAGACTCCATAATTTTAGTACTTCTAAATGTTTCATTGACAACAGGGGAAGGAGAAGCATCACCAATGTATCATTATGGATGTACGACTACAACATCTGAGTAATGAAGATATTTCATGTATTCTCCCATAGGGAAATTCATATCAAGGTAGTAAACCCTGGACACAGCATTCACATCATCAGGGGCTAATAAAACACTCGCAGGTGGGGCCTTTACTATAGAAGAAGATCCAACAAAATTCGAGAACGATTTTTTACCCGTGATGAATTGTTTTGGAGAAGTGGAAACCATAATCTCCTTATATATAATTTTATTATAAGATATTTTTTGGTTTTTTTTAATCTCCAAATCAACATGCACTTGAACAACTGCAATAGATTGATTGTTGGTAGAAATAGCCTCTAATATTTCCAAATTTTCACCCTTAGTTATAGGATCTTTTATGGATAAAACTACATTAGGAAATATTGCCTCATCATCCTCCTCATCAGAAATATTGTCCCAATATCTCCCTTTCCTATTAAAATGATGTGATGTAAATTCTAAATTAAATTTTAAATTCATTCCATGAGACTGCTTGGAATGGTCAAGCGCTTGTTTAGTAGACAATGGACCTTTGTGATTCTCATAATTCAAAACAATATATGAAATAATAGAATGGGGATACATACTGTAAATAATTCCACTCCATAGGATTACCCATCCTTTCTTTCATTGGAAATTTCAGTACCTTTCAAAATATATCTTTCCTCTTCATGTCCATAAGGGGGGTGGGAAAAAAAATGAGGCCCCTTCTACAGGTGGGTCTTTTGTTCCCAATAATCTTGCAAACATTGAAAAAGTATTGGATCTTCTCATTTATAATTATCAATGAGTATAAATACTTGGAATTAGAAAAAAACAATTTTACAACAAGGTTTAAAAAAATATTCACCTCCACTAACATGTTATAATAGTGGTTGAACCTGATTATCTCTATCTCCTTGTCCATTTTAATTTGAAATCCTATAGCTAAAGAAATATCATGTAATTTCATTAGGTGACAGATTATCCAATTACAGACTCACACCCAGACCCATACTTGTGTAGATGAACTCCTATCATCCAGTGGTTTGAAATTAGTATCCCATTTCTAGAGATGTAGAAACCCATGCATGATTGAAATAGATCTAAATCCCCAAGCTCTCATTTTCAATTCCTTAAAAGGGAATAACAAGTGACAGAATCCCCTTCCCAGTGACACACATATCTATATTTTAAAACACCTAAATGATGATTAATGATCAACTAAATCATCAATATTCCATGTTTTAAAACCACATTCAAAGGACAATCGAGTTGTAATAGAGTGCTTCCCTAGTTCGATTCATTATTCGATAGACTCTTCATTTGAAACAACATTTGAAATATTCATTTTCCTCTGAATAATTCAAGAATATAATTCATTATTTCAGAGAAAAATCCACTTCAAATCATCAATGGAACCATCATCACTAATTAATGCCCCCTTGATCCCACCACCAGAGACAACTGAGAGGCCTTGAATCCTCGTCGATGCTTCCTTAACCTTCGGCACAACCTGAGGAGGCTCTCTCAACACCAAATGATGACCTAAATGAAAAAAATTTCCATGAAATCATATAGAGACTAATCACTTTTGAGATCACCATAGTAGTGCTCCAACACCTACATCTGTTGTATATAGTAATAAATATAATAAAAAATATTATGTATATATGTTTATTATAATTTATAATTATATAAATTTGTGTAAATTTATTTAGATATATTTAATATAATTTTATAGTTCTTTAAAAATGTATATATTTATTTATAATTTTTTAATACTCTTTTTAAAATAATATATATATATATATATTTGAATTATTAAAAAACATATATTAATATATCATATTTATATTAGTTACATACATGAATTTTGTAACTATTTTATATACATTAAAATTATTTTTTTAATATAAATTTTATTATTATATATATATTAATAATATATTTTATTAAATTTTTTTATCACTACTAAGAATAGCTTTGATAAATATCCACCTTTATCATCACTAAAAAAAGAACTGCTAAAGGGTACACCTTTATTAGTGCTTTTTTTATCCCTGGTAAAAGTTTCATTTAGTAGTACTTTTAGATAGAACTGATAAAGGTATCCATTTTATCAGAACATTCTATTTATCACTGATAAGTGGGGGCCCTACATAGGCCATGATGTGTAACAGTGGTTATGTATCTGGGTTGTTTTGTCATCGATGACATCGGGAGGTAGACTATTGGTGGTTACTCATTCTTCCACATAGATCATGGGTTCTTGAAATGTTGTTCATTATGGGTGGTATTCACAATGGTAGTTTAGTGGTGTGGGTAGTCGCAACATGAGAAGGCAGGTTGTGGGGTGGCTCTCCATTTAAGCACATGACTATCAGTGATAAAAAAACAAATGGAGCTAGCACATATCATAAACATGGGGAGGGATGAATATTTTCTTTTGTGGATGTTGTGGCTTGTGTTCAAATACTGGTGGTGTGGATTTCATTGTAGTAGTAATGTTGCGGTATCAGATGGTATGAACACACGACGGAGAAACTCATGGGGTTGACTAGAGTGCACATATAGGTTATAGGAAGGATGACCATTAGTATTAGCAGTAGTCCCTGGTGTTTGGTCATTTATTACATAAGAAGTGGTGATATGTCATGGGAACATTTCATGTCCATGAGTCATGTAACAACCTACACATTATAAATTTCATCTGTTTTCTTAATAAATTTGTGTTATATTATATAACATTATACACATAAAACACATTGAGAAGATGATAAATATTTTTTTCATTAATGCTGATAATTAACTTAGTGTAAAACTAAACCAATAAAAATATCAAATATTACAATGAAATAAAAATATAGAAAATAAAAAAAATGTGAAAATTTGGATCATCCTAATCTGCTAGAATTATCTCCCCCATGAACAACACCATAGAAAAAAAAATATTAGTAAACAATCGACATCAATGAAATAGGAAATATATAACCTAGGGAGGAATTATAGATAATAATTATGTAATAAAAAGTTTTATATAGAAGGTAATTTAATCATTGGAAAAGTAACATAACTGTTAGGAATAGTAACCTCACCATTATGAATGACAACCTTAATGTTAGAATTGTAATTTGACCTCAAAATAATAAATGTAATTTAAGTAATATTTCAAATGAGTAATTGAAGTAAATATAAATATCATAATACCATATAATAAAAAACCTAATTAAATAACATAAATAAATTTTATGCACCTTTTAATAACTTGTATTTTAATTCCATTGGTAAAAATGATTATTTTTTTATTAAAAATTATAATTATATTTAATAGAATATTTTTTTATGAAATGAATTTTATTTTTAGAATAACCATTTTTTATATTTATGGTGGTTTTTTATAATTTTCTAAGGAACTTCCATTTTTTCTTGAATAGTAAAAATATAGTTTTTTAAATTCCACCTTTTTATTATATAATGATGATGTAATAATGAATTAATAAACATTAAATTGGTTATTTGGAACCAAGAAAACATTAATAAGTCAAATGGTTCATTTAAAAATCATAAACTTAATTTCCAAACCAAAATACTAATTTTCAAAGCCAAAAAGTCCAAACTGCCCCTTCAAATAAACAATTTTTTTTCATTTTTCTCTTTTACTTTTAATTAAAAAAACAATTTTGGATTACTAAAGTGATTTAAATTGGTTAAATAATTTCATATTATTGAAATATATTTCATAATGTAAAAAATATTACTATTTAATGGTTTACTTTATATTTCATAATTTATTTGATATTTTCTTCTTAAGAAGCCCCTTTCCTCAAATATATATAACCCCTCACCCCTCCCATGGAAAAAAAACTTACCTTCCACATAAAAAATCCATGTATCTCTAAAAATAACCACTCTTAAGACCATTATAATTCTTAGGTATCTTTTATAGCTACTAAAATCTGATAAATCAAGGAGTTTAGTGTCTTACAAAAGAAGCATCCCCAAGAAGAGGGTGATTTTCCTTCCACTTATCTCCTCATTTTCCTTGTATCTTCCTCTTTTTACCTATTCAATTTAAATCCAAATACTATAATATTAATTGATTAGTACGTTGAAATTACATTAATTTTGTTAATATACATTAATAGTTATATTTATGATGCATTTATATTTCATAATTATCTTTCTTCTTCCCTTGAAAATATCTCATCAATGGTCGGTTAACATCCAACAACGATACTGAAAATTCTTTTATTTTAATCACCCATATAGACAGTAATAATAAATTAATTATAATATATAAATGTGTAGATATAAGTATGTCTATGATTCTATATTTTATGTTAATAATTTATAAATATATATAAAATAATATCATTAAATCGAAGCAAGATGTTATATTTTAAGAAAATATGATATAAAAATGTTTCACATTTAACAAAGGGAATTAAAGAAATCCAATGATTGTAATTGATCAAAAGTGAAAAAAATGAACATAATTCACTTCTTTTTCCATGTTTTATTAAACCTCTTTTTATTATTTAGGAAGCAGAAATGTGACAAAATAAAAATAAATTTAATGTAATGGAATTCTCAAACCGAATTCCCCCCTTTTGGGTTATCTCCAGCTTCATGTTATTTCTTATATGAATTTTATTCTAATATACTTATAATATCCATCCACTATTATTTCCCTCTTCTCTCCAAGTATATACATGTTTTTACATTATTCAAATTATTTATAATCCAAATACTATGATTATTATAATGTCCCGCCCTCTCCTATTGGCTTGGGAAGAGGAGGTGGGACGTTTCTATCCCTTAGGTGACTTCCCAATAACACTGATGACTAGAAATAGATTCCAAGGGTATATAAAAAATTTGGGGATGAATTTACAATTTATATATAAGCATATAAACCATAGTAAAAGAAACATAAAAAATCTCTATATGATGCATGAGTACATAATGTAACTCAAGATAACCAAAACAACAAACATATAAGAGTACAAGCAGAAACCATGTGACTAAAAAACCCAAAAAAATTAAAGACATAAAACCATACTTTTATAACCTAATCCAAGATCCAACACAAAAATACACTCCCATAGTATTAAGTAGCATCAATAAATAACTAATACACCTTTCCTTTACATGTGTCTTGATAGATGACATCCGAAAATGCACAATAGTTCCTATGCATGGGGTGAGTCTAAACTCAGTAGTATTTTACCGATTACTTCCCAAATCCTACCATTAGTATAAAACATGTTATAAAATTTATATAATGTATTTTTGAGATAATTTAATGTAGTTTATATCAAATCATAAATATTTTTCCAAACTGAAAAATCATTCCATGAATAAAAAGTTTTCCACGTCAATAAAGATTTCCAAGACAAAAGAGTTTTCACTGAAAAGAAATAAAAAATCCTTTAAAAACATTCTCATTTCCATTTTACATGCCCATTTCATGATTATAAGCATACACACATACACGCATGTATGCCTAGGTGACAGATCTATAATCATGAGTGGTATCATTCCTATCCACCATGTTATCAAAAGGTGATGCATACCCTGATCCATTACACCATTGGAAAAAAGAACAATCTCTTATTTTGATAAGGCCACATAAAATGCAACATAAACACACACCAACAAGTATTTGAATATCCATCCATAAATAGTTTCATATAAGACATTTATTTCTTTAAAACCCTTCCATAACCATTTCTCATGTATCAAATTGAAATCATAATTTTAAAATAACCATATAAAAGTTATCATTAATGAGGATTTTCTACAAAACATTAAAATTTACACAATTTATGAAAAAAATAACTAATCTGGTTTCTAATAGGACTCACACATGAATTTCACAATCATTTTAGAAAAAAAAATTAATTCAAACTAAAACATTCTGTTCTAGTCAAGTGGAGTCAAGACAGAATCCACCTACCTTACAAAGGTTGGTGAAAATGAAGAATGAAATAATTATTATGTATATTCAATCAAGAAACATCCTTCCTTACCTGAATACAACCATGAAAATCAATATTCTCATCACGGAACAAGGATATATCCCCATCAAAATAGATCTAAGTTTTAAGGAATGAGAATGAGAAGTGATCTAATAAAAACATCCATGAATGAAAACTTTCCAATAAATAGGGATCTTCAATGGCTTTGAAACACATAAAAATTTATTATGGATTAAGTTGAATTGAAACTACAACCATGGGAGGAAAATTAATTTTGGATTATGAAATATTTGTATATTAAAATTTATCCCACTATTCAAAATGAGTTAGATCCACAATTTTTGGATCTGAAACTACATTGTGCATGGTTAGTGAACACAATTAGTCAAACTATGTGCCAATTATTCGTGATCTGCTTTCTCAAGAAACCCCTCACATGGTTAGATCACAGGGTTTGACAAATTGTGAACCAACTATCTATTTTCCACTATCCCAAATGAAAGTAGGCTCCCATGATTTCTCATAATAACCTACATGAGTTGGAAAAACTATATTCACTCCACATACCTACCTAATTCCCATAGTTTTACCATGCATGATTTCCATATGCGGTTGCACGGTTTCTACTAACTTTGAAAAAATAATGAATTTTTATAAAATATAAAAATAGGTGTCAAAACCCCTCATAACCTCCCGAAACATGATCCAATCATTATATAAAATTACTATACATGAATACAGATTCAAGTTCCTAAAAAGGGGGTTATAAATTCTCCCCACCATTTTACATTATATCTCTATAAATTATAAAAACCCTAGTGTCCTGAATTGGTCTGGGCCATTAAATCACCATTTCCTTCTCATTCTCCCATATTTCTTCCTAAATATGGTCATGTTTCCATAAAACCCATGCTAGACCGATGCTTTTTTGATATAATAATTTCTTTATCTTATCCAAAATCCTCACTATAACCTTAATTAATATTGAATATGACTCTACATAAATTTGATCCCACTGAATTATATGGTCATGATTTGTTTGATAATACTTCAACTAAGATACATGAAACCCATGGAGCACTGAACTGAACCTTTGTGGTAAAGAAAACTAATATTCCACCTCATAAAAATGTTAATGTATCTCAATAGGGACTATGTATTTAGGATATAACATTCTCACTTTACCAACATTAAGTTGAATAAGCCATGAAAATATTATCAAGAACACATGATCACTCACCTCACATGATAATGATCATCGGTGATGATATGTATATTATTTCTCAAAACTCAGTTTCATCTCCATTCTCTTTCTAATCAACTAAATATTCTCCATTTTATCTTTCACAAAGCTAGTTCATACCAGTTATGCCGCACATGTTTCTACCAAAAATAGTGGATAATGACAAGGATACCCATACATTATTTCAAAAGGATCCATATATATCAATGCTGGATAAATTTTTTTACTTGATAACTCTACTAACAGTACGTGCTCCTCCCATGAGCCATAAAAAATCCATTACATGAGACCTAAGATTTCACCCTAAATTATGATATTCTTTTCAAAATTTTCATATGCTTGTGGGTGATATTTCATGCTTGTAGTCAACCAATTCTTAAGGGATTGGGTCAAGGATTTCTATAAAATGATATTTAAACCTATGGTATTTATCAGTTAAAATTGAGATTGTAATTCCTTGCAGCTTTACAGAATTAATAGATATAGATTTTGGACAATTCCTCAACCATATCAGTTTCATGAATATGTATAAAGTGAGTCAACATTATGAGTTGATCCACAATTACCCATATGGAATTTTGTTTCCGAACCATTCATAGTAATAGTATCAAAAAATCCATTATTATCTACTCCCACATCCGCATAGGAATTGGTAATGATTGCAAAATGCCCCCAAGTCACTGGTGTTATACCTTTACTTAATAACTAGTAAGGTATCTCAAAACAAAATTCACCACTTCCCCTTTCATTCCAACCAACCAAAACTCTACATTCATCACTCTATACATATTTTGAATACCTGGATGAATATAACATTTAGAATAGTGTTACAAACTGAGATACTATTCTTAACTAACCATAGGTACCATGATCCAATATATAAACCTCAAAACTAAACTCTAATACAAAAAGATAATGATGGAAATTATTCAATGCATGAACTACATTAGATAATGACAAATCATGTGTTTTTTAGTTATTCTCAAGAAAATATAACTACCATGAGTAATAAAAAAACATGATCTTCTTGCTTGAGAATTCATCCTAATCCTAATCTTGATGCATAACAATAGACTATATACCCTTGTACACACTCTTAAAACAAAATGATATATGTTTATGTATTCCCAACCTTAATCCGTTGAATGGATTTCTGAAATTCCTCATTCCACTGTAAAATAGTGCATTTTCTCATCAATGTTGTCATTGGTGATTCCAAATGTAAAAATTTATTTAAAAAACATCTATAGCAGCCCACAATGTCGGGAAACTGTGTATCTCAAAGTCATTCATTAGAGGTTTCCAAGTGATAACATCTTATATATTTTCAGGATCTACTAAAACACATTTTTCTGAAATTACATGGCCATGGAAACGTACTTGTTATATTCCTAAATCAAACATTGATAACCTAGAATACATATGATGATTTATCAAGATACCCAACACTATAGCCAATAGATTCTCATCATCCACCATTTTCTTATAATACACTAGTATATCATCCACAACACTACCACAAAAGAATCTAGAAAACTTTTGAAATATCTGATTCACTTATTTCATAAAGATAGATGGTGCATTTGTAAGACCCAAAGGCATTAAAAATCATAACGGTCATATTTTCTTATCAAATATATCTTTATAATATCCTCCTTCTAAACTCATACTTGGTGATTTCCCAAAAAATTAAATTTTATAAACCCACTGCAATCCCTTATATTGATCAAATAGATCATAAATTCTTGTAAGAGGGTACCAATTATTTATCATGACATTGTTAAGAATAAAATAATATACACAAATTTTAATAGTTCCATCCTCTTTCTTTACTAAAACTACTGGTACTTCCAAGGATTACATGCTCGAATAGATAAACATATTACTTTCTAGCACTTGCAACTATTCATTCAATTATCATAATTATATTGGTTTAATACTATAATATAGAAGAGAAATAGAGATTTTCCCTAGTAGAAGATAAATATTATACTCCAGTTATCATTTGGTTGGTAACCCTAACATGTTTTCAAGAAAATCCTCAAGAAAATTTACAACTATGTTTGTAAAATATCTATTCCCGATATAATCTAACTCTTCCGAAGAAATTTCCGTCAAATGATAAGAGGTAGTTCCAAAAACCAATAACAAGGGTCCTTTTCTTCTTGTATGTACTACCACATCTCCTTTATAGAGATGTATAACATCGTTAGAATATTTGAAACTCACTTTTTGTGAATAAAAATCAATGTGGGTCTCAATGTTTGTTAGCCATTAAATTATAAGAATCAAGTCATATAAATCCATCTATATAATAGAGAAATACCATAACAACTCTGTCGTAGTGATTATTATTAAACACCCTGAACATTGCAAGGCATGATCCACTCATTATCCCAAAGGTGTTTGGAGTTTCAAAATTTAAGGAATCATATCAACATATAAACTCATTCGATCAACTACATGATAAGAAATAAATTAATTTGACACACCTGTATCAAAAAAATATTGCATAAGGGTAAAATTTAAAATAATCAAACCTATCACCATTGAAGTTCTTGATTGATCATCCATGATCACTTTCTCAACTCCATACAATTTCTTGCTGGATGAATTTTTCTCTTTATTACCTTGTTGAGATTGCATCGGTTGAGGAGTTATGGTATTCCTAGAATCACTATGGTTGGATCAATGATTCCGATGAAAGAATTTTTTATACACGGATTCCATTAAAGAGTATGATTCTTGAGCGGAATGAGATGTTTCTATAGCACATGGACTTAGAGAACTATGATAATAGAACTGAATATGTGCAATATTTTTATAGTTGTGACATGCTCTTAGTGGAACCATTCAATCTCACTTCATATGGTCAAAAGAGACACATTGAAAACAACCGAAATTAATTTTTGATTGAGGTGGAATATTTACTAATCATATAGTCTGATTCTATGGTTTTCCAGTGCTCTAGATGTAGGTTTTCCTCTTCCACTTATTTACATAATTGGAGATCCCACATATTCCTATGGGAATAAACATGCTTCCTCTGACCATGTTTCCAGATATTTCTCTTCTACCACTATCACAATATTGACCATCTTTATATAATGAATTATACAGTGTACATAAATATTTGAACGAATTTTTTGTTTCAACCCAGATTCAAAAAATGGGTTCTTTCAATGAGTCACTTTCTGCAATATCCATGGAAAAGTGTAATAATTTCAAAAATTTAGCCGCATACTTTGTTGTTGAGGGATTATCCTAATTCAAACTGAATAAGTCCATTTTTTTAGTAATTTTTAATGTGTGATGATGGAATTTTTTTATTAAAATTTATTAAAAATATTGTCATTCAATATCTTGGTAAAATTTATCCCGAACTACTAAATCCCACTACTAGTGTGATAGATCCAACAACATATACATTTCCAACTTCACATTAATATCAGCTAGTTTCCCAAGGAAATCGAATATTAGATTCATCCTATTCATCTATGCTTCTAATTTTTCTGTCCCTAAATCACTCGAAAGGATGGGTGAATTTCCCTTATGTAATTGAACAGAATGATCCACTTTTCATGGTTCATCATTTATATTACCTCTATAGAAAACCTATAAATCCTATAGAATACTTTGAACCAACTATTGGTTCACCTATAGATATGTTTCAACCATATTCTCAATAGCCTCTTCTGGTTGGTTCCTATAATACCTACCTGTTGGAATTCACTATGACCAAAACAAACTCCATTTTTTCTAACTCTCTAAAAATTGAACTCTTAGATATTTAAAATAAACAATTTAATAAGTTACACCTCAATGATTTTCCATAATAAACCATTTTATGAAATTTCAAAATACCCCCATTAAGCCTTTTCATAATCTCATATTTTGAAAAAAATTGACCACAATTAAAAAAGAATTCCTCTTTACCAATTCCATAAATCATTAAATTAAAATGAACAATGAAGCCCTAATGGGATTTCACATCAGGTTTCTATCATCATCTATACCCATGATGATGGGGATAAAAATCACTTAGAATGTATCTAAAAACACTCAAGTACCTGAACACCCTATAAACATGATGTTAAAAATAAGGATTTTAGATATTAATTTTTATTCTCCACGTTTCAAGTTATGACATTCCTTATCCTTACTACAATCCCAATAAAAATGAAAATATCAATACTGTGACAATTTTCTAATCCATAATTGAAGAAAACTAATACCCAAGGATTGAAAAATCAAATACCATTTCTAACAGACCATCCCACTCCCATTGTCTTGGGAAGAGGTGGTGAGATGTTAATGGCCCTTATGTAACATCCCCAAGAATCCAAAGTCTGTAAATAAATGGAATGGGCTACGAAAACATTTGGGTATGATTTTCTCATTAACAGATGAATTTTTAGAACAAAATATAATAACAAAGAAAAACTATATATGATGCATGAGTACATCATAAAATAGTTTAATATAACAAATAATTCATATCAGAGCACGCACAGAAAACATGGGACAAGAAAACCTAAAGACATCGAAGACAGAAAAACCAGAAACTCTCAAACTGTTACAAGCTCCACCAAGAAAATACAATCACAAGATATCAGGAAACATCCCTAAAGAACTGAGATACCTTTCTATTACTCATTTCATGATAGATATGATCTAAAAATGAAAAATAGTTCCCAATATAGTGGTTATTCTAAACTCAAAAAGATTTTCCAAATGACTTCTCAACTCATGCCACTAGGATAAATGTTTTAGTACATTTATATAAAATAGTTTTAAAACAATATAAAGTTGTTTATATCAAATTAAAAAAAAATTCCATACCAAAAATGTTTTCCAAGACAAAACATTATTCCTAGAAACAAAATTTTTCTATAGAAATTAGTAAAAAATACTTAAATAACTTTCTAATTTCCATTTTTCATACCCTTTTCATGAATCCATGTATCCACACATCTACACATACATTCTTAGGTGATATTTCCATATTCATGATTGGCCTCTTATCTATCCACCAAGTAATCACAAGGTGATAAATACCATGTTCCATTACAACTTTATCACTAATAACCTATCCTTATTTCGACTAGGCCTTGTAAAATGAAAATTGAACACACGCCAACATGTATGCTAAAATCCATTCAAAAAACATTTAAAATAAAACATTTATTTATTTAAAAAATTTCCACAACCATTTCTCATGTATAAAATCGAAATTATAATTTTAAAATCACCATTATAAAATCTTATAAAAGGGGAGTTTCCAATAAACCATCCAATTTACAGAATTTCTCAAAACCATCACTAAAGATGTTTCCAATAAAACCACACAAGAATTTCATAACCATTTCAAGAAATACAATTAATTAAAACGAATAATTAATTTTAAAATCTAGTGGAGTTGATAGAGAAGCCACCTACGTTAAAAATGTTGGTGAAAAAAAAAGAACGGTACAACAATTCTCTAGATATGACCACAAACCACCATTACATACATAAATCCAACCATGAAACGTCACAATTGAAATCAAGGAATAAGGATATATCCCTAGTGGATTAGATCTAAGGGTATGAGAAAGTTAAGGAGAATATATCTATGTAGAATGGACAATAATGATAACTTACCAATGAAACTAAATCTATCGTGGCTTCTAAACTTCTAAAATATTCTCTCGGATCGAAGGGAATATCCTTTCCAGCCTTAGGGGGGAAAGGAATTTAGGATTATGAAAGAATAGGAAATTAAAAGGTGTTATGGGATTTAAAAAAATTAGATCCATGATTGTCATATATGAAACAACACAGTTCATGGTTAGGGAGCATGCTCTGTCTAAATTTTTACTAACCATGATTCAACTACTATTTCAAGTAACCCCTCACATGGTTGGATCACACGGTCTGACAAACCATGCACCAACCGTGTGTTTACCATTATCCCAAATTACATTAGGCTTGCACGAATTCTTTTGATCTTGCACATGGATTGGAAAAACAATCCATTATCCATGCACTTTCCCTTTTTACTTTTTTTACCCTTTCAATATTTCTTGGAGTTGTTGCATGGTTTCAACTAATCAAAATCATACAGTTCACCTCTTGAAAATCCTCCAACATGTGTAAAAACCCCATGGAACATACAGAAAGATAACCCGGTCATTATATAATTTTAAAATACATTAATTAATGGTCATGTACCAGAAAACACATGTGATTAATTATTCAAATAAATATTATTTTCAAAAACATCACATTGAATCATTTGAGATGTTTCTTATCTACTCAAGAACATTGATGTTTTATGCCAAAATTTGATTTCCCGTATTCATTTGTGAACCAAAAATTTTATTTTTAAAGTATTATTTATAAAAACATTATTAAACTCATTCAATTCTATTATTTTTTCTTGAATATGGTTGTTATATGTTCTCTGTCCTTGTTGTATGCACAATTATGAGCATTGTTTATTGTGATGGGTGGACCCAAAAATACATATTCCTCTAGTGAATTGGTTAATGTTATGTATATCATGATATTGTGTGTATTGTTCATGAAGATGATGTAATATTTGTCAAAATTTATGATGTTATGATTTATACACATATGTTATGTGTGAACATGATGCTAGATTTGTTCCCAACTATGTGTGGTATTTGACCACTATGTTATGATGTTTCGTTATTTTTCATATGATACATTCCATGAATTTATGAAATTTTAGACAAATGATTATGATGAAAAACCTATTTTTTGTTATGATGATGTTGATTTGTCTCACCCATGGACTATTGATTTATTTCCCTGATTCCTCCCATGATATTCATTCCCTTATTGGTATTTTAACTCCCCATTTCATTGACATATATCCATTGGTGATTACATGTAATAAAGATAATGTGAGATATTTTATAAAGATAAATAAGAATTATTTAATTAATTTCTATTTTTTATTACGTACAAGTTATTCAGATGTGTAATTTTTCAAAGATTGTAAACTTTTTGACCCTTGAATATATTACTATGATGTTGGTTATCTTAAAAATGATAAACATTCCATGTATGAAAAAGTAATTTTTCTATGTGTTTTTTAAGGGATGGACATAATAGTCATTGTGGGTGATATTAACAGTAACAACATTGAGGTTCAAGTTATTAATGGCCTGGAGGAGGTGAGATATCAGGTGGTTCATCATTTGAGATTGTCACTATCAACGATGAAATAGTGAATGGAATTGAAATGCATCGAAAACATACATAATGATTAATATGGTATTTTAGGGAGTTTATAGGTTTAAATTCTCATATTAGTGGTGGGTATTTCATTGAAAGTGGAATTTGGGGATGTTGTCTTGTCAGCACTCATGAGGTAGCAAGTGCATCATGGGATTGGCTGGAGGGAACATGCAGGTGGAAAAAAGGATGACTCTCGGTATTTTTATCATTAACTAGTGAAATATTCACGGTAAAATTCATAATCATACATTCAAATATGTTTCAGGGATTAACTCATGTAGATCTCAGTAAGACCAAGCACACATATTGGGTCGGAATTTGGGAGATAACCTCAAGTAGGGTATGTCATGGAAAATTGAGGGATAGGTTTAGTTGTTTAATGAGTGTACATAAAAGTTCATGGAAGTGATTAATTAGTTATGTATTATATCACATTAATAGGACCTAATTTGGATATTAGGGTATTCCTAAGAAAATATAGGAACATATTAATTTAAAAATCAAAAGGCTAATCACAAATAAAGTGCTTGAATGGAAAAGAGGATGGAGAGAACCCTTACCTTTCTACAGAACATCTTAACGATTTAGAGGGTAATTTTATAACCATAGAAATTAAATAAAGATATTTTTTAGTGGTTTAATGATATTGGATTGATTCTAAATGGATTTTTGAGTCTATATTGAGGGAGAATGGGTGTGTGTTTTTACTTGAGGGGAGAGGTATTTAATGGATAAAATATTGATTATTTTATTATCTAATCCAACCACATATGGGTATAAAAAACTAAAACAAATATTCTGGATAATTAATGATAAAAAAATATTTTTTGACCATTTAATGCTAAAAAATTTAAATTTTTTCTTCCAACATCCACATTTAATGCATAGGATCCAAAAAAATATTAAGGGAAAATCAAATCAAGGATCCAAAATTTCAAGAGTAAATATCTAAATTAAAATTTATATTTTCAAATTAATTATTATATTAGTTAGATTCATTTTTCCTTGAAGAAAATATTTCATAAATTTTTATGTAATTATTTTTTTATAATGATATCATCAAAATCACAATACCCATAAAACCATAGTTTTAACTTTTTCACTAAAAATTAAACATTGTCATAAAATCTCCAAAATTAATACTAAGATAATTTTGATGTGAAGAGACCAAAAATAAATTCATTTTATTAAAAATAATTCAATATCAATGTGAAATTAAAAAACAATAGTGTATTTATAAATTGAGCATTATGTACATAAAATTGAAACACTCTACTATTAAAAAATCTAATTTCATTATGATATAGGAGTGTAACCATGTTACTAAAAAAAATTTCGGAAAAGTTATATTAATATAAAATATTTTTTTAATTTTGTGAAATTATTATACTTATTAAGTGGAATTTAGCTTCTAAATATGTAATCAAGAAAATGAGTTTTAGTGTAATAACCATTATCTTTCATGATTACAAGGACATGTTTATGAATATTTTAATTTTCTAAAATATATATTATCAAGACATGATAACATTTTTAATGATGTTAATAAAATATAAATAAAAATAATGAATAATTTATTTTATTTTTGTTATGAAACATGTTAACCAACTGAATTAATAAAAATCATAGATTCAAATATAAATATAAATTGAAAGATCTATAAGGAAAATTAATCAATATAATTTATGAATAAATTTTATAACGGAATTATTTTTTAAAAAATTTGGGGTGTTACATGATAAAAAAAGAAAAAAATTGAGGTATCTTTACATTGATGTAGGGATGTGGATGGGGAATGAACCATAAAAAATTATTGTTTATGGTAAGTGTTCATGTTAACTCATTGATAATGATGTGTTTCACCACTTAAAATTATGACCTAATCATGGGAATCCTATAAAACTTAATAGGGTGTTATGTGTTCTAGTTGACACGCTTGGATGTAGTCAATATTTTTCACTCAAAATTAAGACCTCGTAATGGGTATCCCAATTTTTAATGGCAGATATTGGGGTTTCCTAATTAGGTCATGTATTGTTTGTGTGGGTTGGGATGTCAGCAAATTTGGAATATGTGGGTTGTCAGTGGATCATTTCTCATCCCTGTGGGTGTCAGGGGATAGAGTTTCTGGTCCTTGAAGGTTAGATTCTTGATGGTGACTTTGAGGTGTAGTTCATTAATGATTTAGAGGAAGTGGACTATCAGGTGGCTCACCGTTCAAGCATGAAAATGTCAGTGATTAAAAAGTGATTGGAGAAAGTACACACCTACAACATGTAGAGGGGTGAATAGTGTAATCTATGGAGGATTCATGATGGAGAGAACATACTAGTGGTGAGGATTTCATTGTATAAATGAGGTGGGGATGTCATCAATTCTAATGGAGTCTTTTCATCTTCCTCGATAAGGTGGATGGTGCACAAATCTCACCAAACCAAGATTTTTGGCATGGCTACTACACATAATACAAATGCAACTCTTATTCCATTGGTATTAATTGGATAAATCCTTGGTAGGTGGAGGTTTGTGGAAGATTTTTGTCAAACATGGTATCTTCCCACCATTACTATTAAAGGATTCATTGGGGGTCCTCCTAAAATCATCAATCTGAGATGGAGAGATCCTTGTTTCAAATAAAGGGAGAAAAGATAACTCTACTATATTAGAGACATGAGATAGGTCAATGTGAAAGTGATAGATATATATATAGATATAGAGAGAGATTGGGTTTTTTTAATCATTATTCATGAAGAAATAAAGTACATTTTATCCCTCCATTATTCTCTCTTAATGATTATATAATCACATCTACTTAAATCAGATCCATTTTTTATGAAACAGTAGAGAGTAGTGTATATTATCTGATGACAGAAAAATTCATGTTTCTTGGATTCATGTTTTGAATCCTGATTCTAAAATTTCACAACGAGGCGATTCCAATTATGAAATTTGTGTCAGAAAATAGAGCCAAAATAATCTTTCATGACCTGTTAAAATTTTTGTTAAAGTTGTCGGTGGTACAATACCTCCATTCCATAGAAGAAAGTATTTTTCTTTAGATAATAACATTTTCAGTGAGATTATAGAAGCTTATTTTTCATGTCATATTAGTGCCATGTCATCACCATTTCTCTACCACATCATTAGTCAATCATGGCCAATGAATCTAATTTAATCATATCTTGATCAATTAGAATCTAATTTTGATGATTCATGAGTCAATTCCACCATTTCAGATCTTTTGGGATGCAATGGTACACATCTTTTAAAAAAATTATTATTCATTTTTTAATATATTTCAGATTAAATGGAGGGACCATCCATGGGAGGGATGATCATATTGAATTCCTAAAACTACTCCATTTGGATGTCTCTAATGGAATATCTCATTAATTAAAAGGACATCTATGTCCCCATTAAAACAAAGGTATTCAAACTTGATGACACCCAATAAAAAGAGTGGCTGAAGCTGAACAAGATGATAGTCAGTCATATCCATCAATGGATTGGTCAGAACGTCTACCACCACGTTACTAAAGAGACTGGTGTTTATAAACTCTCTATGATGTCAGGGAATAAATTACCATCAAATACCACTCAAAAAATATTCTCATGTTAAATTGGTTGATGAATCTTAATCTAAAGAATGGATGTTCTATAACCAAGCACACTAGTGAGTTCAACATCATTGTGAATCAATTGGTGGCTATAAGGAAGACTCTGACCGTTGAAGATCAGGAAAAAACCCCACTAAGAAAACCCCCCGATATTTGGGATACATTTTATGTCTGACTAAATAATTCTGCTCCTAGAGACAAACTTAATATGGTAATTGTAAAGGATTCACTTTTCAATGAATAGGATTAATGGAAGGGAACAAGATATAACCATATGCATGTTCTCATCCTGGATAATTAAGGGAGGAAATATGGAGGTAGTTGAGGGGTAGGAAGTGGAGGTAGAAGTAAGAGAAGAGGAATGTCCATAGATGTTAGATGGTCAACATATAAATTACACCATTGTAGCATAGAGGGACACATGAATAATAAATTCCGAAAATATCAATATGAAAAAAATTCCAAAGTAGAAATAACAAAAAATAAAACACACACATAAAAATATTAAAAGAAATAATTATTTTGTCCATGGATGAAGAAGAGACATGCTTTCACACATTAGGTGAGGACACAAAATGGGTGGTTGATACTATAGCATCATAATATATCACTCCACATCATGAGTATTTCTGTACATATCAGGATGGTTACATAGGTTCAGTCAATAAGGGGAATACTAATTTAGTATTGATTATTGGTATGGGTGATCACCAATCAAATAAGAAGGTTGGATAAAGAATCACCCTGAAGGAAGTTCAGCATGTTCCAAGTATTCCAATCAACATATTATTAGAATAATCCATTAATGAACAAGGCTATAGTAATATCTTCAATAATTGAAAAAGGAATATGATTAAAGGATACACATTCATCACCCATAGACACATATGTGGCATGTTGTACAAAACTAATTTGATGATATTTATCGACATCCTCAACATAGTGGAAGGAGAGATGTTATCCAATATCGGACTAATTTGACTCAATCATATGGGTGAAATCATATTATATTCTCATAGGACGAATAAATACATCAGTGTTTCCAAGGACGTATCACTAAATCCTTGAAAATACTTCTTGCATGGGACGAACCACAAAGTATCATTCCATACTACTTCATCAATGAGATTAAAGTTACCAGATATGGTGCAATATGATGTATGTAGTCCCATAGTGTTATATTCTTTGGGTGGTAAAAAATATTTCATATCATTTATTGAAAATGAATCTCGAAAGATATGGGTGTTATCATTAAGGATTAAGGACCGAGTACTTGATTACTTAATGATGTTCCACACCATTTCGGAGTGTAAAACTAGAAGGAATATGAAGTGTCTTCAATAAAATGGTGAAGGAGAGTACATATATAGATAATTTGATGCCTGTTGAAGGATTTAGGGAATTTGACATGAGAGGAATGTATCAATCACCCCATAACACAATAGAGTTTAAAAAAGGATGAAAATAACCATCATGGAGATGGTCAGGATCATAATGAGTTTGGATAAGCATCCTAATCCTATCTTGGGACGATCTATTCATGTTTTAAGATACCTCATCAACAGATCACCATAGGTCACACTAAATTTCGAGATTCCACAAAATATATGGTCTAGTATACATCCCTCTTACAATCATTTATGATTATTGGGATATTTTTCATTGGAATATGTATCTAACGAGCCCAAGAAGAAACTATATGGGAGATTTTCTACATGAATATTCAATAAATATGGATATAAGGATCATAGATACGTGATTTGGGACTCGAATCAGTTAAATAATATCATAAGTAGATATGTCATGTTCCATAAGAACTAGACAATCTAGTACATTCAAAAGACCATAATCTATTGAAGGGAAAGTGCCGAGTAATGTCTAAAACATGTACTAGAACCACTAATCACTAAAGATGAATAGGATGATAAATAAGACTCATCAATAATGGACTAGGAGGTAGTGGAGGGGTATATTGAGAAGGGGATACCTAATCAACTAGATATCAATTTCCATAACCATCACAGGAGAAAGTTGGTTTTGTACCTCCCAAACATACCATTTCATAGGTTCAAATATCTTTACAAAGAATTATTCTATAAGAAAATATTCAACGATATATTACAAGTTTTTTACTTATGAAGGGAGATAAAAGGATATCAAGAAGGAAATAAAAATTCTATATTATTGTAAATGTAAGGTGACATATTGACAAATGTTCTAATTTTTATAGATCCACATGAATGAGAACTCAGTGAATATATTAAAAAAAGTATTTTTTGTGGGAATGTTTATCTTTATATGTTATATAAGTGGTTGCATATGAAGGGGGGGATTTGATGTATTTTTTCTATGAACCTTGGTAGGTGGATGGTGCAGCAATCATACCAAACTATGATTTTCAACATGGTTATTGCAGATTTTACATGTTTCGCCCATATTATTTTTCATCCATAGAAGAATTTCATGGAAGTTTGGGGTTGGTGTAAATGTTTTTTCAAATATGGAATCCTCAAACAATTACTATACAAAGGGTCATTAGGGAGTTTCCTAAAATCATCCATCTGATCCATAAAGCTTCTAATTTTTAATAAAGAGGACCAAGAGGGATCCACAGTATTGGAGACCCAGGAGAGATCCATGTGTGTGAGATAGATAGGTGTTGAGAGGGATTTATTTTAATCTTTGTTCATAATAAAATAATGTACAGTGTCTCCCTCAATTATTCTCTCTTAGTGATCAGGGAATCAAAACATGGTCGACACTTTCTAGGCAGTAGGGAACTCATGGGATTGGTCGGGGCGCACATGTAAGTGGTGAGAAGGAAGACTATCAAAATCGCCAGCTTACACTAAAAAACATGAGGGAATATTTTATTATCGAACATATGGATATACAAGGGTTATTACCTCTTTATATCCTATTAATGATAGAGTGTACATGTAGAGATGAGGTACTCGTGATGACATTGGGGAATAATGGAACGATAGTAATAGGGAACACATGTAGTGGTGGAAATTATGAGATACTGTGTAGATTGAGACATGTTGTGGTGTCTTGATAATAAAATTGTGAAGTTGAAGGGATGATACTCATCGTTATAGGTGAATAATGTACATGATCACAAAAATTTGGAGAAGGGGTGGCCACTTCACGTTGACACATAAATATTTATGAGAAGTGAATTATAAAAATCATATGGACATTAAGGGTTCTAGTTTATGTGAGGGATATGTACAAGATTCAAAATTTAAATTATAACCTTATAATGGGATGCCCGAAACATTGAAGGGGAATGTTTTTAGGTACTATTCACCCATCCATGTCGATTTTAGGTGCTATAAAGGTTGATTATGCAACAGAAAACATGGACGCATATCACTAGAGGAGATCAAAATAAAATTATTGTAGAAATATCCTCGTTTAATTTCATTAAATCCTATGATCATAAAAATCAAACAAAAAACACTACTTAGATGGATATAAACACAGACACCAAAATATAAAATAAAAAATAAGAAAAATCTCTAGATTGGTTATAGTAAGTTATGCCCAAGACTACACCACCAAAAACATTGAGTTTCTATCATTGAAATTTCCCATAATCCGTCATATCTATGACGTTTGATGTCATCCGATATGAAACCATGTTTATTTATCCAAAATTCACCCTTAAACTTGTTTTTCTTTTAGAATATACATTTGCATCATCTTTATCCACACATTCGGGTAGTTGATCCATGGGTGCAAAGAATTAACCCTTGTCCACACATTCAATTTTCTTATAGTATTTGGTGGAGTTGATGGAATTTATTTCATCATATATAACATTACTCCATATTTCATCAGATTTATCTTCTATAAATATAATTGGAACGAAATTTTCCAATGGATAATAAAAATTAACATACTCCATTATTTGTTCCATTATCTCATCTATTTTTTAATGTATTAGGTCATTTTTGGGATGTATATGAGAATGTTATCATTCAATTTCTCATGATGTTGGAGTATGTGATGATTACAACATTGGTTCTTCAACTCCATTTGAATCTATTGGAACATATTCAACACTTTCTTCATATTCTAGAGTGAGTTGTGCCTCTCTAGAATCATTATCTTTATTCCATTTCCAAGATGCCTTTTCTTCAAAGATAACATATCTATTAAATATAATTTTCTTATTGATGGTATTATACCAGATATATCCAATTTATCGGTCTCTATATGCCATAATAACCCACATCATTCCTTTTTTCCTTCATATTTATTTATTTTTTCTTCGTGATCCTCACATAATCAATGGATCCAAAAAATATGTGATGGTTTAAAATTCTATTGTGAGTACTCCATGCTTTGTGTAGTGTATTTTCTTCAGGAAATTTGGTATGGAACCTATTAAGTAGATACACTATGCACAATGCCACTTAATAATAAAAATTCATGGAAAATTCCTTTTCTTTCTATATACATTGTGTCATGTTGATAATGGATCTATTTTTCCTTTAGGATACTATATTTAGTATAGTTGTGTAATTTTTCATTAGTTGGTGTTTAGTTCAATGTTTCTTGAGGTACTCTTGAATATAATAAATTTTTTACTCCCTAACTCGATTAGATTACAATGTTTTTATATGATCTTTTCTTAGATTATCCTCCAGTGCATTGAATTTTTTGATGATTTCAAACACTTATGACTTCAGATTGGGAAAGTATATCCATGTATTCCTACTATAATCTTCAATAAATGTTATTAGGTACCTATTTTGTCTATTTTATTTATGATTCAATGGACCACACACATCAGTGTTGACTAACCTGAGTGGCGCATCTTGTTTCTTGTTGGCCTTCTTTTCAAATATGTTTCCATATTGTATTTATATAAAAAATCATTCACATATTTTATTTGGGAGCCTAAGGATATAAATCGCATTCACCATCTTCTTTCTTGCTATAAATATTATACTTTCAAATTTTAAATGTCTGATCCTAAGAAGTCATAGCCAATATTTATCATTATGTATCATTGTCAAACACCATGGTACACTAGAGTAAATTATAAGAGGAATCATATTGTTCTTCATCATTGGTACTTTTTTGGTGGTCCTTCCATTGACATCAACAATCACTA
Source organism: Viscum album (assembly GCA_963277665.1). Lineage (NCBI taxonomy): Eukaryota > Viridiplantae > Streptophyta > Magnoliopsida > Santalales > Viscaceae > Viscum > Viscum album. The sequence goes on from OY728128.1 coordinate 300,019,925, forward strand.
TCTCTTTATTTTGTAGCCTTATGTGAAAGTATTTTTCCACTAATTACCCAAAATTAAAGATGTTGCTCTTCATGTTGGGTACATAGTAAACATTATAGATGAATGGATGATTTCTATATATTTTTTATTAGAATATATCCTTTAGTTGGATATAAATTATTGAGATATCTACAAATGAAATCTATCCTTGAACCCTCTCATCAAGTATCACAACATAGTGATTATAACATGTTATGTGGTTGTTATACATTGATTAAATATTCCATATGACTTGATTATATGTTAATGTTTATGCCATCAACACATGAGAATATCCAAAAAAATCCCATTATTTTGTAATATTTACCTCCCTAGTGAAAATATACAGGGGTTTCATTCCCCAAAATTCAATCTATAATGTCAATATTTGTGTCAATTGTAGTATTTGTCATTTAATTTTTATGTGAATTGTTAATTTTTAAATCCTCTCCTTCTTCATTGTTACTGTTCTCATGGAGTATAATTATGATATCTATAAACTCCTCAGTTTGAGATTTTTACTTGTCATCATTTTCATATTGGATCGTATTCTTGTCTATGGAATCCTCAACATTGGCCTCTTTTAAATTTCTCCCCTTTCCCCTTTTCAGAGATGTTGAGATACAACCTTGATTACAAGGCATGCTCTAATACATTGGTATCACATTGTAGATTCACCATCAGTTCATGTTATTATTGGGATCCCATGATTTCTTTAATTGAAATTGTCTCTATGTATTTTTATTATTCTAGGGAAATGAATATGTCATCAAATTTTGGATCAAAGGATCAGAAAATTTTCTCACATACCCATATGCCTTCAATTTTTTTTGTAATTATCTAAAATTTAAAATGAAAATTGGAATAGAATGGGTGTGGGAAGCAGAAAAGAAGGTGAAATTTTTGTGTTAGAGCACAAAATACTTTCATGATTGATGATGAGGGAAGAAGTTATGAATTGTGGGAATAGTGGACAACATATATGGAAAAATTGTGTTTTCCTGTTATAAATTATGTGCAATAAAAGAAAAAATTGGGTTTATGTGATGGCCAATGAGGTACTAAAAAAAGAACGAATGAGTAGAAGTGAAAGAGAGAATGGAAAGGGTCTAGAATGATTCATTTGGAAAGAGATAATTAAGAAGGGGTTTCCATGTCTGTGTTAACTAGTGTGAAGTGGTAATGAATAGAATGAAGAGAATAATGTGATTATGTCAATGGTGATGTGTTGATGGTCATAATTGAAAGAGTATAATATGGTCTAAAATGAGAGATAATTATGGTTTCATGTATTGAAATCCTTCTTTACGGTGGATATCAGCTTTCATGTCTTGTTTGTGATGATCAGTAATGGTTTCAGATGATTTTATAAATAGGGATTCAAACTCATCTCATTCAGATTGAAGTTATATCAGCTTCACTTTATCGGCACCTTTGACTGATTTATAAATACTTTCCCTTATATAATTTTAAGATTTTGATGATGTGATTATTTTGAACATGGAATCATCAAGGTCCTGATAGATGATGGATTTTCCTTGTCTCCCCGCTTATGTTCTGGTTGAATAGTTCCCAATTGAACATCTGTAAGAGTGGCCTCCACTAATTTAATTTCAAGATTAGTGTATCCATCCTCCATGATTTACATGAATTCCTGGGTTCCAAGGAGTGCTATAATTTTTATTCACTAATTGACGTAGTTTTCCTTCATCGGCGTTGGGATCAAATCTTGTGTAGTTCCATTAACCATATAAATTTAGGAAAAATGTATGAAGAAAGATATATTCAATGTGTAGATTATGAGGGAATTTTTTTGAAGGATGTGAAAGAAAAAAAATGTGAAAATGGTATTTGGATTTTATTGTAAAAATTAGAGTCAAAATTGGGGGCTTTGTGAGAGATTTGGGGAGGAAAATACAAATGGTGTAGCGTTTTGAGAAATAGGCATTGAAAAAAAAAGTGGAGGGAAAAAATTATTTTTATAAACTAGACATAGGTGAATCGTGAAAAAAAGTTGACTATGAGTAAAATATAAAACCAATTTTCCAAATTTGGAATAAACTTTTGGAAAATGGCATGTAAAAAAATTAAATAGAAAATAAATGACAAAAACATAGTGGAATATCAAATATTCATCGCCATCTTCCATCAACGGTTTCAGTTAGTCAGTTACAAATCTTAGTGATTTTTACTAACACAACATACCTTAAAACTCTCTGACACCACTAAAGGTGTATTTTTCAGTTTCAAATGATGACGTAAATCAATGCAGGTGATTTCAAAAAAAATCTTTGTAAATAGCGTGATTTTATTTCATCAACTAGGATGGTCTTACAATGCATAAAAACCCCTATTTATAGGGATAAAATAGACATAAAAAATTTTATAATAAAAAAATTTCCTAGCTTGGTTGAAATAGGAGGATATTTTATTTATCATGTGGGCTAGATATTTTGTACATTTTATGTGGCATTCACGAGGAACACATCAAATTACAGGTCATTGACATCTTGGAGAATATTTCAAATTCCCAGATGATTAATAACCACAAACCTAGAATAATTTCTTAGGTGGAAAATGGAAAATGATAGAACACAAGTGATGTTTTCTGTACCATGGATTTTAATGCTTCTATCCTAGGGTTTTTAATGCATTATATATACACAAAAAAGATAGGTGTATTTACAATTTAATTTGAAAAACTAGGCAAGATCCTTAATGAGGTAAATCCACAATGCACCCTAAAATGGAAAAATAAATGAAGGAAAATTATGGGGGACAAGTGAAATTAATCACCATATTATTAAACAATATCACCCCCCCCCCCCAATTTCTGTTCCATTCACTAGATCTCGATGGTTTCATCCTTCACACAAAGCTTCTGAAACTTGGAATTCCCAAGTGACTGCTTGAGAATTTCCACAAGATAATCCTTGATGGGAGTGTGCTTGATAATGGTATTTATTTCCTCAATGAACTCTTGGATGCAATGGAACCATGTTTCGTTATTATTTCGTTATTCATGAATGATAGGATTCGGACTTAAGGCAATGGTGGTATTTTTTTCCAAATCGAGCTCTGGTGCACAAAAGTATGAGAAGTGAAATTATCATAATATATGAGCTAAACAAATTCCTTGGCACACCATAGTTTTAATGGAAATTTACACTTATTTTCATGAATACATATACAATAACTTTTACGCTATCATTTTCAGGTGATGTGGTTATATCCAAGGAAGAATATCCCCTATTGGAACTCTTACATTCATCAACCTCATCAACCATGTCTAAATCGTTGAAACCCAACAAGATTGAAAAACTATTTAAATTCCTTGAAAATCTTACACGATATTTGTGTTCCTTGGGAATGTTGTGAAATAGTTTCCCGATTATAGCCAAGTGGTCTTTCTATAGTTCCTCCATGAACCTTATTATGTAACCCATCATATAGGTAATTTTTTTAAAAGTATGAACAAGGTACCAGAGGATTGTATTGATGCTCTAGAACTGAGTGGCATCAACCAGTTGTCAGGTTCTAGATTTATAAGCTTTATAAGGGATTACATCAAAACATTACTTATGTGGAACTCCCATAACCACTCTTCTCCAATATCTTAGTCACATAGCATGACTGACACAAGGAAATGATTCTTTGACATTAGATTCGTTATATATTGACATAGTTGGAGAGAAATCCCATATAAATAATCTAAAAGATATTATTCATCTTTTCCTTGTATATGTTTCTATTGGTAACATTAGTTATAGAAATGGTTAAGTCATCTATGTACACCCCAATGATCATATGAGTCATGTCATTACTATGTATATACATATCAAGCTAAGAATCACCACTACAAAACCCATATTTCAGAAGTCTTGAATCACATGTGGCATTCAATAATCATATTTCATGGTGGAGGCCATAGATTTCATTTCATATCTAGAGGACCCCATTCCCATGGTTTTGGACGATCAATATCTGTGGTTTCATTACATACACCTCCTCTTAAAGGTATTTATTTAGGAATGCTAATTTAACATCTATGAGATATACCTCATAAAATTATTTAACTACTGATTTAGTGAGGATAAAAACCAATTACATGTGGGAAATAGAGGAAAATGAATCCTTGAATTCAATCCATTGAAGTTGGATGTACCCCTTTAAAACAATCCTCAAAGTGTAATTTTCTATCGCACAGTGATCATCACACTTCACCTTGAAGACCCACTTGAGTCTAATTGGATGATAGGCAATGGGAAGATCTACGAGATCACATGCTTCATTTAACTCAATCAACTTCATCTCCCCAAGCAACCATTTGTATCAACACTAATTATGTTCTGATTTTCCATAGGGTGTTGGATCGTTGGACATAGTGAAGTGTAGCTCATCGGGTTTGAGGACACATTGTGCAAAACCAAGTGGCGTTGTGGCCCAAATGATATTGTTGATGAATTAGAAGTTTTTTCCATTATAATCAAAATTGTGTGCTTCATACATATTGGATGGGGAGAGGAAAAATCCACTTTAGATGATGGCACAATCATTACCTCGACCATGCCTAGTGTTGTAGTGTCTGCAGAGCGCGCACTAGGGGGTGTGGGCTCCATTCTCTGGCCTCTGATGGTGTTCCTGGTATGCACCATTGATAGTATATATAATGCAGTGTGCTTTATAGTGAATGAATCGTCACTATTCAACACACCTTGGTTATCAAGAGCATTTAAATCTCATTTTTCTGCCTTGTTGAAGATGACATTTTTTGTTATGTGCACGAACGTGTTGACGGTATCATACATGTTGTATGTCTTGGATATGGGCTCATAAATGATGAATATAATTGAAATACTTTGGTCATCCATCTTCCTTAAATGATCTTTCATGATTTTGACATACATAATTCTTCCAAATGTGTCGATAATGTGCGTCATGATTCATTTTCCATGCCAGAACTCATACAATGTCACCCCATCAAAGCATCATTTTGTCACTCGGTTGAGGATGAAAAATATTATGGAGATGGAATCACAAAAAAAACATCCCAATAAGTCTTATTTCCTTAATTGTGCATTGATCCATGGAAGAAATTTTTTGGTTTCATCATTCAATGACCCCATTATTTTTTGGTGTGGAGCAATGAGATACCATTGTATTCCACAATCAACACAATATTCAATTAATTTGATGGATGTGAAGTCACAGAAGTGGTCAATGTAAAAGAAATTCAACTTGTAACCTATTTACACCTCCACCATGCCCTAAAAAAATCTTATTTCCGCTCAACCTTGGTCCCTACACGTGAGAAGATTGAGCCACATATATCATCTTATGTCATCCAAATGAAAAAAAATGTAGTGGTTCTCGATTGGCTTCATCGATGTGATTGAAATATAAAGGTCACCATGGAAAAGGTTGAGGAATTTCTCCACATGAATATTCACATTACAAGGGAAATACACTCACATATGCTTCTTATCAAGGAATATTTTTCATACATTATTATCCTAATCAATAAATTGCATGAATCACACAATATTACATTGAGCAATCCTGCACAGATCTTAAAAATTAATGTGGTCATACCTCGAATGACAACACCATTTCTTCTCTGAGACACCTTCCAAAAAGTATAATGGTTTCAAAATATCGAGATTGAGATTTTACATCTACTTAGGGAAGTACTTCACCTTTGCCTCCAAGATCCACTTCTAGTCACAGATCTTCAGTATTCCCCTATATATCAGTATCTAGAAACCATTATCATCATGTTTTATGATTATAATGATTTTTTTGGTGAGCCTTGATATGATGTCCCCCCCCCCCAATTAACTTGTGGCACTTTCTGGTTGTGTAAAAAAACTGGATGGCCACAAACCCATTGATATTGATGAAGGATCCAGAACCAAATTTCATGATCTCATATATCCTAGAATCTAACATGGAGAAGATTTTTCAGGACCCAGTCATGTGGTTTGTGGAATCAACACTGAGGAGCTATAAGTGGTCATCAGGAACCTCATCCTGGTATATTTCTATGAAGAAATTATATTTAACTAGCTGTAGAGGGAAGCATTTGAGTTTTAGATCATTGGGAGTATCAGTTTGCGAGGTTTGGAAATCAGGAAGTGTTGTGCACACCCTTTCCAAAAAGAGGGTGGGCTCATTGTTTTCACCATTAGATGGAAGGGACTTGTCCCTTTTCATCATGCTATGACAATATTTTTCCCCATGGCCCATTTTTATATATTTACAACATTTATCCCTTGAGATATCACAACAGACGATATATCCCATGTCATCTATTCAATTTCTACAATTAGACAGCTTTTCTTTAATTATTGTGGTTGGAGGTTCCGATTTCAAGACATTGAGTCATTGAATTATTCCTTCCCCAAATGTCGCTCTTTCATCTGTACAAACCATTCCTCCTCAGTGAGGAGCTTCTTCCCTCCAACGTCGATGGTGGGAACCAACTCAAAGTGGTCATGTACCACATTAAATCCTCATGTTACCACCTCCATAAAGACCATCAATATATCAAGTAACATCTCAATTAAAATATAACCATGGGAGAATCTGGAGGGTGTAATACATATATACTTATCAACAGCCCTGTGTTGAGTCTCTGGATCAGTGAGGATTGTGAGATGGTTGGAAAACTAGGTGAACCACGTCATGATGAAAACCACTGATTCACTATTGTGGAAATAAATTCTTTTTTACTTCTTGTGAATCTTCTCTGAATTTCCCTTGCACACTTGATCAATGTAAATGCACATGTTCTTTACTATTTCCCAAGATTCCTTAGTGATTTCATTGATTAAAAGTTTGGAGATCATATCTGGTGAGACAACACTCTAGATGGCCTCCAAAACCAACCAATAATCATGGATTTCAACCCTTCTAGAGTCGATGGTGTCCCAGCGTCTATGAATCTAGAGTATAATCTTAATTACTAGGATACAATCACCATAGTTATATCTCATGAGGATTTGATATGTCATCAATACCATGGCCTCCTTCATCTCCCGATGTAACACTAGAGATCCATTATTTCCATCAACGAGGGCTTTGAGACATGTTGATGATGTATGAAAGATTCAGGGCGATGGGGGTCAGAGTCCAGCAACATCAATCAAGTCAAAAACACTATGATACTAAATGTTAGAAATTATCAGCTAATACGGATTCAAAAACCCAAACAAACACTTTGAAAGGACAAAGGAAAACTCTAGAATAGAAGAGATGTTTTGGGCACAAAAAATGGGATCTTTTTCTTGTGGGTTTTTCATTTCATTATATAACAACAAAAAAGTTTGGTGTATTTACAATGTAATTAAAAAAACCACATGACATACTTAATAAGGACAAGCTATGATGGACCATAGAATGGAAAAATAAAAGAGGGAAAATTATGAGGGGGAAGTGGTGACACTAATCACCATATTTGTCACCATAAAAGGTGGCCTATAGGGTGGCTATTTGTTGAGTACACGAGCATCAGTAATGAAAAATAGAAGGTACCTAGGAAACATCAATAACATGCTTAAGAATGAATATTTTAGAGGGGGAAATCCCATATAATTGAAATTTTAAAATGATTTCTAAAAAAAAGCATTTTAGGAAATTTATTCACAATGTACCGATGAAACTGGGGACAATCGGGTTTATGGGTGGGTGCTATTTCAAACAACGCCCTCTTTAAAAGGTTTATGAAGAAGGAATTTTATGAGATAGTGCCTTGTTCAGAACAGTTGTAAAGAAGGTGCCCTCTTAGTTAGCGCCATATTAATTAAAATTTTTAAGAGGATTCTATTTGAAACAATTCCTTCCCATGTATGTTTTTATTAATTTTTTTATTTTTTTGTTTTGTTTATATATATATAACATAGAATTTTTTTTATAAATAAAAATAATGATAATAATAATAATAAATTATACAACTAAAATAATTATCATTAAATAATTATAATAAAATTTCTAAATAAATATTATTATTATTATGGTTATTGTTATTTTTATATATATAAATAATTTTTTATTTATTGAAATAATCAATAATTTTATTTATAGTGAAATAAATTACAATCACATTGTCATTAAATATAATAATTATTAAATAAAAATTATGCACATATAATCATTTCAACATAATGAATATTTATAATTAAATGAATTATTAAATATATTATTATTTAGAATTATTGAATACAAAAATAATTATATTATATATAATATTTCAAAAAAATTATTTTTTTTATTTTTTTATTTTTTAAATGTTAAATATATTACAATTATGGTAATAATAAGTGATTAATAATTTTATTACAGAAGATTAATAGTAATGTTTTTATAAAAAATAATATTTTCAATATTGAAATTGTAATTAATATTTATTTTAAGTTATATTATTAACTAATTTATTAGTTATATTAAGAATTACATTACATACATCATTATTTATATTAATTATTATAAATATTATTAATATTTTAAAATATAATATTTATTTATTAAAAATGCATTTCATATTATTTGACAATAATATAATTATTATTATTTATTATTTATTATTTTTTGGCATTTCGTTTTTTTCAATTAATTTTTATTTGTGCAGTTAATGTTTTAAATGATATATAGATTTTTTTCTACTATTTTTTATGTGTAAATATTTTTAAGTGTAAATGTAATTTTTTTAATCAATAAAGTTTGTGCCAGGTAAATTATTTTTGATTTTTTATATTTATTAATTTTTTTATTTTCAACAATTTATAAAATGTTTAATCCATGTTTTAACATTCATTTATAATGGGCTTATAGCATATATTTTATAAGATTCTAAAGTCACATAATTGACTAAAATTCCCATATAATGCAAATTTTAATTTAGTAGGTAACTCTAAAAGCTTAAAAAAAATTATTGTTTTTTTTGATGAAATTTATGACATACATTCATATGGCATGTCAATCCAAAATATTATAGGCTTGAAATGACTAAATAAAGAGTTCTTAGAACATGGCGCTATTTAAAAATGTGTACCATAGAGCGAGAACTTCCAAAATAAACTCAGATTTCAGTGAAATCACATGAAAAATTATAGATTGATTTTTAAATTATAAGAACTGACAGCGCATCAAACCATGTTTCGTTCTCCCGATATGATAGAAAACATTTTTTCTATAATTTAAAATGATAAAACATGTGTTTAATGATTAAAACCATAGAAAACAATCCCCATTTGATGGGAAGTCTTATTAGAGTTGTCTTAGAATTATATCTAACGTGTATGAGTAGACAGAGCGTAAATCCGACATGTGATGTGCTTGAACTGACTAAATATTGTGTTATTAGAAAATGACAGTATTTAAAATTGCCTTCCATAGAGTGAAAAGAATCCAAATTACCTCAGATCACTAGGAAATCATTTGACAGTAACTGCAGATTTATTTTTGAATTATTGGAACTCATGGCGCGTCAAATCGCTGTGTCATTTTCCTAAGATGATTAAAACACAGTTTTAGTAATTTAAACTGGTAAAACATGTTTTTTATGGTTAAAACCATATAAAATGATCACATATTTATATGAAATATCATAAAATGTATCATAGAATTATATCTAATGTATGTGAATATATTTCACGTCAAATCAACATGTGATGTGCTCGAACTAACTAAATAAGGAGTTCATAGAAAATGAAATTTTTTAAAAATGTGAACCACTGAGTGGAAACCATCCAAATGAGATATAATTTTAGTAAAATTACAAGAAAAAAACCATATATTTATTTTTATATTTTAGGAACTGATGGTGTGTCACACAGAAGTTTCGTTTTCTTGAGGCAATGGAGAACGATGTTGCAGTAATTTGAAATGCTAAAATGTATGTTTGTCTATTAAAACCACATAAAAAATCTAAAATTGGCATGAAATATTATGAAAACTATCTTAGAATTTTTAGTTTTTGTTAGTATATAGAGTGTCAATCTGACATACGATGGGATCGGAAAAACTAACTAAGTAGTTAAAAGAAAATGATGGTCTTTTAAAACATGCACCATAGAGTACAAGCCGGCCAAATGATATCTTATTGTTGTTAAATCATAGGAAAACCACAATAGATTGATTTTTAAATTTTAGGAATGGAAGATTCATCAATTTGAGGTTTTTTTTTCCTAATATGGCAGAAAACATAGTTTCAGTATTTTAAAATTCCAAAACGTGTGTTCGACTATTAAAACAATAGAAAACGATCTCCAATTGCCATGAAATTGTACATTGGCTATTTTTGAATTATTTTTGACATGTGTGAGAAGACGAAGCATCAATTTGACATGTGATGTGCTCAAAAAAACTAAATTAGTAATTCTTAAAAAATAAGGGTCTTTGAAAACATGTTCCATAGAATGCAAGCGGTACAAAATTGTTCATATTGCTATAAAATCACAAGGCAAAAATATTAGACTAAATTTTTAATTTTATGAGTGCATCAAACCAAGGTAGAATTTTCTCGATATGATAAAAAACTCAATTTCACTAATTTAAAATTCTAAAACATTCATTTTACTATTAAAACAATATAAATGATCATTAATTGAACTTAAATCATATAAAAGTTGTCTTAAAATTCTTTTTTATGTGTGCAATAAGATGATGTGTCAATTTTACATGCGATTTTCTCGAACGGGATTAATAATGAGTTATTATAAAAAAAACATTAAAAACATGCATTAAAAAGAGTAATATAGAAAAATGAGCTCAGGTTGCAATAAAATCATGGGAGAGAAACCATAGATTGATTTTTTAATTTTTGGAACTAACAACATGTAAAAATGAGGTGTCGTTTTTCTTAGGAGATAAAAAACATGGCTTCATTAATTTAAAATGCTAAAATATGAATTTGTCTATGAAAACTGTAAAATGATCTTCAATTGATATGAAAAATTTTTCCAACTATATTATAATTGTTTGGATGTGTGAGATAAAACGACACATCAATCTGATATGCGATGATCTTGAACGGTTTAAATAAAGAGTTTTTATAAAATGACTATATTTAAAAGTGTGTTCTACATAGTGAAATTTGTCCAAATGGGATCATATTGATATAAAACCCAAGGAGAAAAAAATTATATTTATTTCTGAATTTTAATAATAGATGATGCATCAAACCTAGGTGTTTTTTCCAAGATGATTGAAAACACAATTTCAGTAATTTAAAATACAAAAATGTGCTTTTGACTTTTGAAACCAAAAAAAATGGAATCAATTTGCAGTGATATCTCCTGAAATCTATCTTACAATTATTTTTTACTTGTGTGAGTAGATGGTCTTTCAATTCGATATGTGATGTGCTCAAATGGACTAAATTATGTGTTTTTTAGAAAATACAGTCTTTAAGAACATGCACTACAGAGTGTAAGCTCACCTAATGAGCATTTATTGCAGTGAAATCATAGGAAAACAACTATAGATTTATTTTTTAATTTTATGAGCTTAAGTCACATTAAACAGAGGTGTTTTTTCCAGAAATGCATAAAAACATGAGTAATTTGAATTGACAAAATGTGAATTTTGATATTAAAACCATATAAACTAATCTCTAATTGATGTAAAATATGATGAAAGTTATTATATAATTTTTTTAATGTCTATGAGAAGACATCACGTCAATCTGATGTGTGATGTGCACGAATGAACTAAATAAGGAGTTTTTAGAAAATGAAATTCAATAGATTTCTTTTTTCAAATAATAAATAGCACCAATGATTATTGAAAAATATATAATGTTATACATAATCAAAATTATAAATTTAGTGAAATGTAAAATTAATACATCATCGATGGCTATGTGTACGCATGTTTCATCTAGTCCCAAACATCGTCTCTCAAATATTAATACCATTTAAAGTAGTTCGTTTGGTAGGGTCTGGAATGTGCGTAACTTCTGGTACTGGTTCATTTTCATTAGCTACAACTCTTGTTGTGATATCCTTAGTAGTGGGTATATTAGAAAAACTATAACTAGTCTCCTATCCACTCACGTTTTGTACAAGAAAATTGAAGTTAGTTGGATCATGTAAAAGAAAATCGATGAGTTGAAGTTCCCAACTAGTCCCCCAATCTGAGGACTATGGAACTACATGAGCTATGGATGGAATAGGGGTCACAATATCACACTTATTGGCACAACTTATTCCCTAATTTGAATAAGTGTGTGTGGGTAATGTTGTGAATGACGCTATGTACAATGAGTAAGGTACATTTGGTGGGTGTGTATTGGTTCCCATATCTAAATAAGGGTCTCTTGCGAATGTCTCGGATGGTGCAATGTTTGATAAAGAAGGTGTAGTTGGTGGCTATGCAGTTGTATTTGGATACATCTATGATTTTGAATGATATGAATGATGTCGGTATGAAGGTCGTTCCTCATTGATGTTTGATGGATCAAGTGTGGCCTGAGGTGGAATAGACAAAGGGCGAGGAGCACACTCTGACTGCAACAAGATACTCTTTGCACTATGTAAGGCACCTATCATTGTTTGAGGAACTGAACCTAACTCATGAAAATTGAATGAATTTCATGTCTCTAGAGTGATCACATCACGAACATAATCTATCCCATCATTGTAAAAATAAAAAACTAAGATATTAAGAAATTAATAATAAAAAATCAATAGGTGAGATAAAATTAAATTACCAACGTATTATATAGACCTCCTAGCAGAGTGATAAATCATATGGTCAGTCACATATAAAAGAGTATGTAATTAGTGTGGGTTTCATGATGATGACGCACTCCAACATATCTAATTAAAATAATAATAATCACACCAATATTACATGGATTTCTATGGCTTGTGTATAATATTAAAATCTTGATCTTGTTTTCCTATAAGTTGAATATCATGCACCTATGCAACTTGTATCGATGGCCCCAGAATGGGATGTCAATATATGAACTACCTCATGAACCTATTAGTTTGGTTCCACTCAACAATATGAAAATGGATCAGGGGAACCCAAATGGTAGAATGGTGCAGCTCCACCATACAAAAATTTGGAAGATGTCCCACAAAATCATCTGTATATGTTATCTAATATATATACATAAAGATAAATTAATTTAATAATTCATTAAATAAATAACACAAAATTATTTCAATATTGATTCTTGCATACCTAATTAATGTAAAGACTATTAAACAGTATGAGATAATAAGAAATGGAACGTATAGGGTTATATAACTATTTCATCGAGTGGTTCCACCAATGAATTGAAAATAACAAAATTTCAGAAATTATATAATTCGCATTTGATATTGGAATAAAATTTTCTATTAAACAGTTAATGTACCTTTGTGAAAAAGGACCCATATGTAATGCAAGAAATGGTATATTAGACACAAGTCTAAGTTCAAGTGTAGGGAATTTTATCCATGCACACGCCTATAATAATAACAAAACCCACCAATCCCTTTTGTCTTCATGCATGATTCCCTACAAGCACTCTATAAACATATTTCAGACATGCTGAACCCTAACTATACCACCCCGTATGATAAAAATATTCAAGAAGTGGTAGGTGGATTATATGAACTTATGATCTATAGTGTTCTGGAAATAAAACACCAATACTGAATTGAAAAATTTATGCTTCTGCATATCCCTACATGGCCACCTCATCTGCAACTAGATCAATGGGGCTGAAATGGGTGTCTATCTTTGGGATTTGTAACAAACCACCAATAAGGGTCCCTAACACATTTGGTGATTGTAAGCTTGAATATCTAGGTAAAATGTAATCTTTTCTAATTATCAAGGGAACTGAAACCCAATCCCCATAGATAGGAAGACCCAATAATATAGATACATCTTGTAATGTAATTTTCATCTTCCCATGAGGCATATTAAATGTATAAATCTCTAATATAAATTTCTCAACCAAAGTATAAATGAGTAAAATTCCAATGGGTATATACCCACACAAAATCAAGCTATAGAAATCGGACTAACAAAAATAGGGTATGATAGGCCTCGGTGAGTTCTCATGGTGAAATTAATGGGCCCTGTGGACATTCAGTATCTACTCTTCAGTGTGTCCCATGAATGTTATGATATGTGATCACTGTGTTTGGAAAGAAGAGATGAAACCACATGGAATATATGTATCAATGTCGATTCCATCTATGTAAATGGATAATGAAATGGTAAACATATCAATCTTTTAAATAATATATATGTTGATTGGGAAAAAAATAGATGTTGAAATTCTTCATCTGATAAAACTTTATACTTGGAATGTAAAACAATTATAATAATCAACCCATATTAAAAAATCATGTAGGGTATGATGTTGAACCCTCCATGTTGTCGTTCAGAGGACACTGTTAGTGATAATTTCCCTCTTCCCAGAACCTTCCACATCATTGAGACATCCATTTCTCCTGAGGCCAATCCATTTCATTTATCATTTGTGTAGATTTTGGGTGGAATTTTCCACTTAACCATGATGGATTTGGAACATCAACTGGAAGACGTATATAGTCTTTTAATATTGATAAATATCCAATTTGGATCCACCCGGCACTGTAGAAATTCCGCAACATATATAGTCTATACACTGGATCAATATAACTCTCCCATTAGAGGTGAGGACGATCACGGGATGCATGTACATGTTAAAAAGGAATTTGGTACAACTAGATGTAACCACATTCACATGTGTGACTCCCAAGTTGAACGGTCATCCCCAAACCATCTTGACAATCATCAACATCATCCCAACATCCCATCCCATTAAAATGGTTCTCATGGTATGATTTAGAACAATTTTAATTAACTAAAAGATCATTTCTAAAAAAACATAGTATCAAAGAGCCTGGAATATTTCTTTCTTGAAATATTCAGATCTATCAAGAAATTATTTGATGCAACTATAAAATTTCTAAGAAATAATACCCGCGATTGGTGATTTTATAGCACCGTTGAAGATGCAAATAATGAATTCAACAATGTTTGTGGTCATGTTCCATATATATTCCCTTTAACAAATGCCAATGACAATTTTTTATTTGGGATTTTCACCATGTACTTATAGATATCCTCATTTATTCCTCAAATTTATTCTTATCTATGAAGTAAAACTTGTTTTCTTGGTTAGTATGACGAAAAGTAATGAAAAAACCATTTTAAAATGTGACCATTAATATAAAATAATCATACTTACTCAATGTGCATAAAATTTGATCCAGTAACTATTTTTATGATTTATTTTTTCATTTTTTCATCCTTAAATTGTGTCCATTAATATCTTGAAATGTGCCTCACACAATAATAATGGTAGTCATATAGGTTATCTAACTAGAATCCTCAATATTCACTACTTCTTTGATAGTGCGATGATGTTATGAAATAATGCATACCTCATTCCAATCAGTGACATGAACTGGAAGAAAATATAGATACCAACTCCATTAGTCAAGATTCTCCTTATCTACTATTGCATATGTCGGTGGCATTGGATAATTTTTTTTCCCTTCAGTGGAAGAAATCAAGATAACACCCTTATAATTTCTATATAGAAAAGTGCAATCCAATTGTATGAATTTTTTTAGTGAGATAATGTTGTGATGCATGGAAGGAAATCTCCTAATACCTGATGAAGTTGGACTTTGTATGCAAAGATAATATTGTTCACCACATGCTCTACTGTTTAATAATGATAAACAACCTGACTATTTTGAACCAATCACTCAAGAAACTAAGGCAACACATAAAATGATGATTCCAAAAATTCCATAAAAATTATCAATGGAATTCTGATTTGCAATTTGTGCCTCCATGTATGAGATTTTATATCGATACTCACACTCCATGTGTTCCTATATTAACTTGAAAAAAACATCTAAATTAATTATGATCATACCAATGATAATAAATCATATGAATGTTGATTACGGGTTCCTATGATCTTTCTTGTGTAACCAAACAATTGATGTTTTATAGAAAATGTTGATCTAGTATACTCATATTTGAGATAACTATTCTGCCTCCTCACATGGTAATGCTTTATAACTATTTGTAATTTCTCAATACTCTCAAAATATCTTCCAAAAGACAGTTCATCATCAATCCATTAAACATTATTTTGAAAAATATCAGGGAACTCTGTTATTGGTGTCATTGCATCCTAATCCAACCCAACCACCACCGGTGTAATATAATGTGATGTTTTAACCAGTTGTGCATGTTGTATTCTAGATCAGTGGTTGGTATCATCTCATCTTCTCTGTCAGATACATCCTTATCCTCCAAATGATCATCATACGCATCATTTATCACACCCATTTGTAGAAAAACTACAAAAAAAGATGATATAGTAACATCTACACATACTATCATCTAATTTTTTTCTCTACTCTACATGTATTTTCTTCACCTGGTCCACCTTGAAAAACTAGCTGAGATGTAATCATATACACCACTCCAAATCGACTATCATTTGACATGTTTTGTTCAATTTGAGTGGTGTCTTCAATTGTACTAACATCAATATACAATTCCATCACATTAATAATTTCATGTTGTTGATATGTATCATAAACAAGCCTTAAATCTTCATCATCGACCGAATGATGACGCATGTAATATAGAATATCCTGAATTTGAGGAAATCTATAAATAAAATATGATATACACTAATATCTAGAAACCTTAAATGGATCATTAATTTTACTATTAATTGGTTTCATCGTATCACATCCAGTAAGATTTATTAATCGTGAAGGACCACCGATATATGATAACTCATTCTTGTCGTCTATTATTGCCCCTCCATGATAAAAAACCCATGAAATTGTTTGTCCATATTTATGAAACTATTAATTGAAATTAAATTTCAAGTCAAATATATAAACCAACATTTCTTAACATAAATCTGGAACTACCAAACATTAAATATTAATATTTGAATTATAATTCATCTATTCAATAGAGAACAGTTGAAAAGGATTGCCACAATGGGAAGTCATGATATAATAGAGAACTGTATAATAATATATTGAATACAAAGCTGTAATATATTAATATATTACTTTCAAAGAAATAATATATATATATATATATCTGTATGTGTGTTATACAATATAATAATGTATATAAACACACATATACTATATAATGTAATAATTAACAAATGTAAATTAGTTATAAATAACAAAATTACTAATTAATATTTCAAATTTATTTTTTATCTTTCAAACTATTTAATTTAATATCAACAATCAAATTGAATTATTTGATCTATTAGTTTTATTAAATTAAAGTAATTACAAAATAGTTATTTTACATAACATAAAATATTAACTTATTATTAACTTACTAATTCATATAAGTTCATTATAGTGCAAAAATTATATTAATTTCAAAATTAGTAAGAAATTGAAAAATAATATATTTTAAACACTACAGTAATATATATATATATATATATTAATATAATTATATCTTAATAATATATTAATTAAAATTAAATAATATTTGAATATATTAATATATATGTGTGTGTGTGTGTTTATTTTATTTAATACAGTAATACATACTCACACTTATACAATGCAATAAATAACTAATTAAAGGTACATATAAATAACAATATTATTTATTAATTTTAAAATTAACTTTCAATTTAAATTTTATTTTAAAAAAAATTAATTTATTATCATATATCAAATTCAATTATTAGATATCAAGTTGTTGTTGAATTTACTTAATTAGAAAAATCATAATTTCGCTAACTTAAATTATTATATTATTATTAACTTGCTAATTAGTATATATTTTTCTAGAAAGTGACTTCATCAAAAAAATATTAGGAAATAAATATCCACATACGATATTTAGCTAACCTAAAATATTAGCTTATTATTAACTTGCTAATTAGTATATGTTTTTTAAGACAGCGACTTCGTCAAAAAAATATTGGGAATATGTATTCATATTTTTTTTTCTATCCCTAAACAATACGCTTTCTTAAAACTCACTGTCATGTCAACAAAAATCTACTCGTACATCAGGAATATGTTTCCCTTTATAGTATCTTGGGAATTTCCATAAAAATATTAAGGATATACCCAAATTTTCCTTGTTTTAGTCTATGGAGTTTGCGGCCTAGAGTGCACATTTATATAGTGAAGATTTAATTATCGGGTGAATATGAGGTTCGTTGGAGGGAATATGCAGGTGGTGGGAAGGATGAATGTTCGTATTAGTAGCTATCACTAATGATAAAATTTAGGGTACAATTATTTAGTGCACATGCATATATGTTGTAGGGGAGTCCTCTTGTGAGGCTCGGCAGGACTGAGTGCACATTCATGGCTGGAATACCAGTGAGGCCCTCAGGGAATATTGCATCGACAACACTTGGGAACATAGTTTGGGGTATATATAATGTGGAGTCAATGGGATGGATGTTGGGGTTAAACACTTAAACCCTAAATTACCCAAGACCGATTGTGACCTGGATTAGTTATACAATGAATTTAATTAACCAGTTGGTTAGAAAGGAATAGATGAATACATATTACCAAATAATATTATGAGAATAACAAATATTTGGATGCAGAAAAAACAAATATAAGACACAATAGATGTAACGTTCTTTGGTCCCATTGGAACCTATATGCATAGTGATAACACCACTCGGATAACAAATTTATTAAGAATAAATAAAACACCCAAGGAAATTACAGACTCAAAAATAAAAAAGAGGACCATAAAAACTATATAAGGAGGTTGGGCTTGCTGATGTAGGTGTATGTGGTGAATCCTGTGACATAGAGTCAGTCCCGTCCATTTCTGGACGGACTCATGCACACTCCCAAAAAAGATACCAAAGAATACATGACAATATAAATTAAAAATCCAAGAATCTATATTGAATCGTGGTTATGATTAAAGATGGTATATGATCTGAAACCTTCTTGAAGCACAATCGTTCGAAACCCAAAACCAAGTCCATTCCCCACAGGGTCTCTACCAGAGAAGTACTCCGGTTACAGGAGGGGACACGAACTTGGCAGAGGGGAGTGTGGGTGGCCAGAATCCCTGTATCACTTCCTTCTTTTCTACAAAATTGAAGCATCATCTCACAAATAGAGGAACACTTGATTTACCAGGTGAGAAACCCCAAGAACCAGAGATATCGCACGTCACTAAAATGACACCTCACAAAACCAAATAGGTGAGGAACAATGATAAATAGCCATAGGGTGTTAGGTGGTTAAGACGGAGAAGCAACATTTATGCTGCATGGATTATTCTAATATGTGAGAATGTTTATGTAACAATCAACAAGATAGTGCATGGGACCGGTAGAACTGGTGGATAGGTAGAACAACAATGCAAGGGATTGAGTTCAAATTAAGAAATACACCCAAAGAGATTCTGGGTCATTGGATCAGGGCTTATGAATTGTCCAAATCATGATCCACTAAATAAGTAATCAATCTATACACATGATCCAAAAAATAACTAGGTAAATGAATAAAATCCTCATTAATAGTGCCCATGAACCATGAAACATATATAATCCCATGAAAAACTAAATACCTTAATCATAATATGATTAACTCATATAAATCCAAGATTAATTGAATTTAAATAAAAAATAAAAAATCCCAATTAAAAAAATCTACACCTTAAAATTAAATGATATTTAAGGATGATGATCTCGCAACCTAAGTTATACGATTGGGACTAAATTCATCAGTTTAAGTTAATGCATGAATTTCGACATTGGCATGAACTTAGTCTGACTATCGAATAGACTGTCTCCATTGGGTATCTTTGTGACACTCATTGTACCAGATTCAATAATATCCCTAACAAAATAAAGTTTAATATCAGTGGACTTCAATCATCCATGGCATACATTGTTTTTAGATAAATTTTATGTAGATTGGATATCACAGTGAACTACTATACTATCATTACATATTGACAACTGAGAAAGAAAACCTTTCATCCATATAGCCTCTTTTATGGCTTCTATCAAGGAAATATACTCTTCCTCAATAGTAGAGAGTGCGGTCACTGATTGAATATGTCACTTTCAAGAGATCGGTTATCCATATGTGAGAAATAAAAAACAAGTGATAGTATTTCAGGGGTCAATATTTCTAGCATAATCATATCCAACAAAGCTAACTATATCATTATCAAGACTACTATTTAATCCATATTGAATTCATAATTTATTTGACATGAAAACATATCTATGGATACAGTTCAATTCATGATAATGTGGCTTACTAGATTTTTCCATAAACTTCTCTACATAAAAAAAACAAAGGAAATATCTGGTAGAGAATAAACCATTTTATACATAAGACTTCCTACTATATTAGCATAAGGAATCATAATCCTAAATGCAACCTCAAAATAATTTATAAGGGATTGGTTCGAGGAAAACATAAAGTGTTTTACTAAAGGAATGATAATAGGTTTAACAAGATCAAACATGTATATTTTTAATACCTTTATAACATTATCTGGTTGAGATAGGTACAAGGTTTTGGCGTTCTTATCTCTTATAATATCCATGGAAAAATTTTGTTTAGAATTATCTAGGTTTTCAATACAAAGAAAAAATTCAACTAGTTCATGATAGAATTTATAATCCTCATGTATTTAAAAATAAGAATCATGTTATCAACATATAATAACAGATAAATAGACTCATGTTTAACAGTTTTATATCATACACATGCATCAATTTTACTAATTGAAAATTGATTTCCAATCATAAATGAATCAAAACATTTATACCACTATCTTGAATATTTATTAAGACTATATAAATATTTCTTAAAAATACAAACATTTTAAGTTTGAATATTTTTGAAAATCCCATAGGTGGATTCATATAAATTGTTTCATCAAGATTTCCATGTAAAAAATATGCTTTTACATCAAATTGTTCAACATGAAAATCAAATTTGGCTGCAAAATCAAGAAGAATTCTAATAGATGAATGTTTAATAATAGTGGAGAATATTTCACTATAATCAATGCCTTCTCATTAAAGAATTCTTTATTAGCCATTCAGTATTTTAGATTTATTTTAGTATCTCCTAAATTATTTTCTTTATTCTTATAAATCCATTTAGAACCTATGATATTTCAGTTATTAGGTCTAGGGAAAATAATCCAAGTATTTTTTTTAATAATAAAATTCATATATTCTTGCATTTCACCCATCCATCTAGTGTATTCCCTGGATTTAATAGCTTGCTTATACATTTGAGGTTTATCACTAAAAAATTATTGTGTTACATTAACCGCATAGGCAGAAATGTCTGCCTGATTGAACTATGATTTTAGTAAAATAACTCTCTTCTACCTATACAAACTAAGATAATAATTTCTCAGATCATCGAGTTCCAAGGTTTCAGGTTCTGAATATAAATAATAGAATTCAAGTTTGGTCTAGGCAATGGGGGTCCACGACCAGTCATATACTGGGAGTGGTCAATGGATTCAAAGGGGACTTCAACACCAAGATGATGTGGTGTTGTTGAAGGTCCTACAGTGTCATAAATAGTCTCTACTTGTCTAGGTCCTTTATCTTTGGACAGACCTGATTCATAGAACGCTACATCTCATCTAATTATACAATTTCGATATCCCAGTTTGTCTACCCATAAACGATACCCTTAACACCATCTAGATAACCCACCAATATTCATTTAACAGCCATAGGATCAAGCTTATCAGTACGTGTATGGGAATAATACATGGACCCAAAGGTCCTAAGGTATTCTAGACTCAAGGGTATACCATTTAAAAGTTCATAAGGTGTCATAAAATAATTAGTAAAAGATGGGAAATGGTTAATAAGGTACACTGTTGTCGAAGTAGCTTTGGCCCAGAAGGATCTGGGGAGTATTGATTGGGACAATATACACCTCACCTTCTCAAGAACATTCCTCTTAATTATCTCTGCTGACCCATTATATTGTGGGGTTTCTAGAATATTCTGGTATTTCTTTGTTCCCTTATATTCAAATAATTCAACAAATTCTATGGATAGATACTTTAAACCATAATCAGTTCTTAAGGCCTTATGTTTTCTATTAGACTCACTCTCTACCCTAGATTTCCATTTATTTAAGGTATGAAAAGTATCATATTTGTGTTTGAGTATATAAATCCAAACATTCTTTGAGAAATCATCAATGAATGTCATGATGTATAAGCCTCCATCAAGGAAGGTAACCCTAGATAGACCCCACAAGTCAGAATATACAAATTCAAGGAATTCTTTAGCCTTATAAAAAGACCTACTAAAGCTAACTCTTCTGGATTTCATATATACATAATCCTCATAGAATGAGAGACTTCTGGGAGTGATGTTACTAAGAATTCCTTTTTTTGAGTTCACTAAGGCCATTGGAACTAACATGACCTAGTATTCTATGCCAAAGAGTGGTGGAATTAATTTATGAATTATAAAAGATGTTCAAATGAATTCTACGAACCATACCATCTAACACATAAAGGCCATTGTGAAGGGATCCATTAATAACGATGAGGGTTCGTCAATAAACTCAAATAATTCTATAATCACACATAAATTTGTACCCCTTTTGGTCAAGCATTCCTAGGTATTTAGGTTTATTTTTAATTTCGGTACCCACATAACTTTCTCAAGAGATTTAATAGTCCCATCAGGAAGTTATAACAAGATAGATATTATGCCCATAATGTTACATGTCCTATTATTCCCAAGAAATACATCACTAGATTTCATTTCCCTCAACTCAGTAACGAATTCATTCCTAAGAAACATCTGGAATGACCATCCTAAATCTAGGATCCATTTATTAAAGATGGAAATGTCAGAAAGATTTAACATATCAGCAGTGTTAAATTTCTTCTCAACTAATACAGAATTGACATTACTATTGTCTTTGTAGTCACCCTTCCAATTATGGTAGTTCCCCTTAATATTTACTGGTTTTTTTCATTGAATGAATTTTATAACTATATTTAGACTATTATCTTTACTTCTCGAATTGACCCCTTTCTTTTATCCTATGCCTTGATGCACTTCTGCCTCTAGATTCACTTTTGTCCCTAACATTTAAACACTCAGCCTCCTTCTTAACACTACCCTTCCTTTAAATGACTTTATAGAGTAAATCATATTTGAATTATTCCAGAGTATGTCTGACTTTTCTATAAACCATAATGTCTTTAATACAATTAAAGGAATCATATAAATATGTTAACACTATAATTTCCTATTCTTCATCATCTATCTTAATTTGTATGTTTGATAGATCTGAAGTAATTTTTTTAAATTCATCAATATGCACCCTGAATGTAGTTCCAAGGTTCATTTTAAAAGTGTATAATCTCAATTTCTTATATAATATACCAATAAGAGACTTGGTAATATAAAGGGATTCAATCCTAAACCATATACCAGTGACAGAGGACTCATATTAAACTTCTCTTAACACTTTATCTATTAAAGATAAATGTATTTGACTACAAGATTTCCTAGGGGTTTCCTCGGGGACATCAGCATAAGTGGAGTAAATCTTCCCATTAGGGGTAGTGGTGGTTATTTTCATTCTGGAACCAGTAAGGGAATCTATTAAGTCATTATGGACCAACAAGGATTCCATTTTAATTTTCCATAGATTAAAGTCATTTTCACCATTGAACATATCAATATTGAATCTAATAGAACCAATGACCAATGTTACAGTATGTTGTGATACTAATGTTTGGGGTTAAACACTTAAAACATAAAATACCCAAGACCCACTATCATGTATGATGGATTAATTATATGATATGTTTTATTAACTGGTTGATTAAAAACATGTAGATGAATACAAATTTTAAAATTACATTACTGGAATAACAATGTAGTGAATGCAGAAAAATTAAAAGAGACAGAAGATGTAACGTGCTTTGGTCCCTTTGGGACATACGCTCATGGTGATACCCCCACCTGGGTAACATCATTATTAAGAAGCAAGAAAACACAAAAGTAAATTATATACTCAAAATTAAAACAAATAAGGGCCACAAAATACTATATGAGGAAGCCTAGCTTGCTGAACTAGGTGGTAGCAGTGAAGCCTATCAAGTAGATTCAGCCCCATCCACTCTTAGACAGATTCACATACACACCCAAAATGGATACATAAGAATAAAAGAAACGAAATTTAATTTCTATAAATCTATTAATATATACTAAAGATTGGTTATGATTAAATGTGGGTCATGATCTGAAACCTTCTTGATGCCTAGTCATCCATAACCCAGAACCACGTTGATTCCCCATTGAGTCCCCACAAGAGAAGTACTCCAGTTATAGTAGGTGGAACAAAATCTATAGAGGGGAGTGTGGGTGGTTGGAATACCCATATATCTTCCTTCGTCTCCAGAAAATTGAAAGAGTTCCTCACATATGAAGGAACCCTCAACAAACTAGGCAAGAAACCCCAATAACTAGAGAGACTTTGCCTCACTCGAATAACGCCTCACAAAACCAAATATGCGAGGAGCAATGATGGAAATAACGAGGGTGTGTATAAAAACACAACTTTTTATTACACACTTAACATAAATTATTACAAAAACCCATCCCTTAATACAACATATATGATCTAGAGGTCTAGTGTCTTTGGGGATTAGGAACATTGTAGAACAAATTAAAACATAAAACACAACATCTTATTGAAATGTTCCTTTACATGACCACTACATTCCCTCGTACCTAGCAATGCATGAGATAAATTGAGGATATACATAAGAAAGGGGTGAGCTATAAATCACAGTAAGGGAATAAAAATGGAATAAAATGAGGAATACAATACATATTAGTCAATAGGCATATCAATGGAGCACAAGAGAAACATGAACGTAAAGGAATGATAAAGCATGATAATCATAACATGGAGATGTGACAATAACACTTAACATGGAATTAAAATGAGCCAAGACTCATTGCACATGAAGAAAAATTAAACCCTCATTACATACGAATCATGAGTAAACCCTCATTGGATATGAAAAATTATGATAAAATACCCATTTCACGTGATTTATCATGATAGTATACTTTAGCCAATGCATTGGAGTTCTATTAGAGTGCACCCTTTATAATAATTTCATTTCATGCGTAAGTGTGCCACATAAATCATACAACATGGATTGATTAACATCATAATTAATTCCATGAATAAGAGATGTGGAATACACATATGTATGTCCTTAATAAAAAAAGTAGATGTTACCCTTGATAGAGGAGTGGGTATGGTATTCACTACACAATGATTTTGGCATTGAACTTTTCTTTTAATTTCTGCAGCGTAACGACATCAAATAGAAAGTTTTATAATGGGTTGATGAGATAGAAAGGGGTCTCTCATAATTTTTAAATTAAATGGAAAGTAAGGGGATCATAGGACATAATATACCAATATAAGGAATTAAATTTAGAGTCATAATATAAAATAAATTCTTGAATGTAAATGAGGGGAGAGAAATTACGTATGGAATTTCGGCATGGTAACCGGTGTACATGGGAGGAATTATTAGAGATAAAAGGGGTATCGCATCATTAAAACATTAATAGGGATGTATGGGGGATTTCTGAAATCATACCCAAATATTTATAATTGAATATAAAAGCACATAACAATATTAAGAAACGTGGATAAAATGAGAAATGAATGAATCCCTTACATGGAAGTGTGATCCGAATGGATTAGGAGTGGCTTGACAGAGGCTTATTGGGAGCTTGGGGTGCATCAGGAAGATTCTACAGAGAGGAGAGAATATTTTTTACGAACTAAAATGGATTTGAGTGATGAGGAAGTGGGAGCATGGGTGGGTTTATATAGGAAAGGAGGGGGAATTGTTTATTATTTAGGTTTGAGACACCACACATTAAACTAATCAAAACTACGAACCAGCCCATTGTTTTTACCACAGTTATTTCCAAAGGGGATTGGAAAAAAATATTATATAAGGAAAATGGTAGAATATCCTAAAATAATAGGGGTTTTTATGTGGAGGTGAGTCACACTCTCAAGGAAATCCATTTAAAATCAAAAAATATAAAACCAAAGAAGTTCATACATTTTAAATGATGATTATAAAAAATAATAAATTTAATCAGATAAAGAGGAATTTTCATTAATGAATGTATGGGTCGTTACAATCTTCCCCCCTTAAGAAATTTAACCCTCAGAATTTCCTTTTCCCACACTAAAATAGATGCTGGTAACTTCTCTTCATCACTTCCTCTGGTTCCCACTTTTCTTATTCAAATATGTGGTTTCACAAAAACACCTTGATGAGGGGCATCGTCTTATTTTGTAGAACTTATTCACTATGATCTATGATCTTCACTAGTTTCTCCTCATTAAAAAGATCATCCTCAAAATGTACTACCTCTAATTATAGTACATGTGAAAGTACTTTTTTGTACTTCCTTAAGAGGGATACATGAAAGTCATCATGTACTTTGTCCTTAGAAGGTGGAAGTGCTCTTTGATAGGCCACAGCCTTGACATGATCAATAATCTCGAAGGGGTTGATGTACCTAGGACTTAACATCCCTTTCTTTCTAAGCCTCATGCCCATATTCAATGGAGTTATGCATATAAATACTTTGTATCCAACTTTTAATTCAATGTCTCATCAACAGTTGTCTACATAACTCTTCGGTCGACATTGGGCTTCCTTGATATGCTGCTGAATGGTTTTCATGTTCTCCAACATTTTTTCAACCATTTCAGGTCCTATATGCTTACGCTCACCAAATTCATCCCAACACACTGGTGTTCTACACCTTTTCCCACAAAGTTCTTTATATGGTGTGATTCAGATGCTCGAGTGAAAACTATTATTGTAGGAGAATTCAACCAGTAGAATATGTTAGTCCCATCCTCTTTTTATGTCCAAAAAATATGATCTTAACATAACTTCCAGTGTTTTAATAGTTCAATAAGATTGGCCACCATTTTGAGGATGATAGGTCATAATGAAGTTCATTTCAGTGCTTAGAGCATGTTGGAGACTTTTCTAGAACATTGAGGTGGATCTGAGATCACAATCGGATACAATATATTGTTGTAATCCATGCAACCTTACCACTTCTTTGATGTAAATTCGTTGACATTGATTCAATGAGAAGTCCTCTTAAATCACAATAATGTGATCTGTCTTCGTAAGACGATCCACAATGACCCATATAGAATTTTTTTCTTCTAGATGCCCTTGGATGTCTAGTGACAATATCCATGGTAATGTTCTCCCACATCCATGTTGGTATGGGTAGTGGTTGCATAAACCTCATAGACTTTTGCCTCTCAGCCATCACATGCTAACAAATAGGCACTTTGATGTATATTTAGAAATCCCCCTTTTCATATTTTCCCAAAAAAAGTTTTCTCTAAGATCTCAATATATATTTATGCTCCCTGAGTGAATAGAGAATGTTGAGCTATGTGCGGCATTCAGAAGCACCTTATTTTTCTCTGAATCGGACGATACACATATTCATGACCCAAATATCACAATTTTATCCTTTTCAATCACGAACTCTTAGAATATCTCATTTTTGATAGCTTCAACATTCTTATGAATTCCCACAAAATCCTTTTGAGTATCCTTTAAATTTTACGAAAGTGAAAGTTGAGCAATCATTTGTGAACGGATTGATGATGTTCCACTCTTTATGATCCCAATTTCTATCTTCATCAAATATAAGAGGATTGGATAATTTTTAACTCTCATAAATGATAGAATTGATGGGTCCTTTCTACTTAGAGAATCCTCCACCTTGTTTACTTTACCTTGGTGGTAATGGATTGAGAATTCATAGTCTTTGACCAGCTCTAACTATATTTATTAGTTCATGTTCAAGTCTTTCTGTTTGAATATATAATTGAGGATTTTTTTGGTCCGTATATATTTCACACTTCTCCCCAAAGAGATAATTCTGCCAAATTTCTAAAGTGAAGATCACTACAGGCAACTCCAGATCATGTGTTGGATTGTTTTTCTCATGAAATTTCAATTTCCTTGAAGCATAGGCAATGAATTTTTCATTTTTCATCAACACACAGCCCATGAACTTATTTGAAGCATCAAAAAATTCCACAAAAAGTTCTCGACTTGTGGGTAATGTGAGCATGAGTTCAATTATAAGCCTCATTTTTTAACTGCAAAAAGTTCTCTTCGCATTCATCACTCTAATAAAATATTACCCCTTCAAAGTTATCTTGGAAAGAGGTTGGAAAATCATGAGAAATTTATCACAAATCATTGATAATTTCTTGTTAACCCTAAGAAGATACAGATATCCATTACCAGTGTTGGGCTTGGCCATCCCTCAATAGCATTTTTCTTAGAGGGGTCCATAGATATCCCATTGCTTATGATGATTTGACCCACGGATGAGAACTCCTTCTACCAGAACTCACACTTGGCGTACTTTTCATAGATATTCTCCATTCACAAGGTCTCTAGTATAGTTATTAGATACTCCTCATGATCCTCCTTGGTTTTGGAGTATATTTGAATATCATCTATAAGGACTACCACAAATTTTTCGAGGTAATCCCTAAAGACTATATTCATCTAGTACATGATGATTGATAGAGCATTAGTGTGTCCTAAAGGAATTACTATGAATTCATAGTGCTCGTATCTTGTATGAAAAGCAGTCTTGGGGATATCTTCCTTCTTCACCCTTACTTGATAATATACCGACTACAAATCTACCATGGAAAAGTATTGTGCTCCCCACATCTGATCAAACAAGTCATCAATTTGAGGCATAGGATACTTATACTTTATTTTTATTTATTTGATCACATGATAATCAATGAAAAGGTGCATTGACCCATTCTTCTTCTTGACGAAGAGGACTGGTGCACCCCATGGTGAAGCACTTGGGCATATAAACCCTTTATCCAAATTCTTCTGTAGTTGTTTTTTTAGCTCCTAAAACTCAATAAGAGCCATTCTATATTTATGCATTGATATTGGAAACACATAAATTATAATATCAACTGAGAATTCAACATCTCTTATAGGTGGAAGACCAGGAAATTCCTCGGGAAACACTTTAGCTAATTCCCTCACAATAGGCATGTCTTCAAGGATGGTTTCTTCATTAGACTCATGCATCTGATCCAGATACGTGTGCTCAATGGGAATTAATATCCATGCTTGAGATGATAGTGCTAATTAAGATTCTTCTTCCTCCTTGAACTTGTATAGAACCGAGGGTCGATTATCCATATATAGATTGATTTCACTCTCACGGAAATTTATGTCGACTCTATATATGGAAAGCCAATCCATGCCAAGAATTACATCAAATTCCACCCGAGGGAGTATGATTAGGTTCACTAGGAAACTAATTCCACAAGTTAAGATAGGGGAGGAGTTATATTCATGGGATGCAATGATTTCCCCATTTTCTTAACTCACCAACATCATTACTTCCATGATTCGTGGTGGTTTTGGGATTGTTCTAATAAAATTTTGGGATATAATAGAATGAGTAGAACCGGAATAAAAAATTATATTTTCTATTATTTAATGAATAACTAGCATACCTATCACCACATCATTTACAGGGTTCACTGTGGTATTAGTGATGTAAAAAAGCTTTCCCTTGCAACCTTGATGGTTGTTGGTTGCCTTCGAAAACCCTTGTCTTAGGGAACTGATTTGCAAGGTGCCCTGGTTCATTGTAGTTGATGAAATGCACAATGCCTTGAGAGTTGAACAAAGAATTACTCTCCTCTATCGCAGCCATGGGTTTTTCTTGTCGGTAGTTAATGGCTAGGCTCCCATCATTTCCACACCTAAAACATTTCCTCATCCCCTTGGAAATTTTCAGGATGCTTCCTTCCACACCTTTTTCAAGTGGGGTGCTTGATTTTTTAACACCGTTGGATTTATCCATCAGACTACCAGAACTGAATTCCACCTTATGCTTCTTATCCCCATGATACCCCTGAGATTCACAGATTTCCATTTCGACCTTGAGGGAACATCAGAAAATTTCCTAATAACTATCGAAGTCAAGGAATACCAGGGCATTCCATAGGCTAGGTTTCATCCCACCAAATAAGCGGTCAACCTTTCATTTGGGTGTAACGACAATGTAGGAGGCATATCATGAAAACATTTTGAAATTTTCCTCATACACTATAATGGATTCTTCGTCTTTTTTATTGAGGGAAAGGAAGTCCATTTCCATGTTAAGTCGGAGGGTGTGAGGAAAATATTAATCGATAAAATTTTTCCAAAAATCCTTCCATTCCAACACATCGATATCCTCCTCCGGCTTTGTATTTTTGATCAAAGTATTCCATTGATCAGCTTCACCCTCCATAGGATAAATAGCCAGAAGAACCATCTCTTATTTCGGAACATTGAATGATGGAGAAGATCGTTTCAATGGATTTGATTCATTGTTCGGCGATTGAGGGATCAGATTATCCATTAAAAGTTGGAGGACATTGTCTCATGAAACTTTCAATAGAGACTTTTTCATTCTTAGGGGGAGGTTGAAAAGTTCCTCTTGACACATGTTACTATTCAAATATTCTGTTAACTGGGATAGTGTACTGAAAATGATCACGATTCCTACACCCATCATATTGGGCATCTCATTAGAATAGTCATCACATTGACCTTCATATCAGTTTTTTTCCCGAGTCCTCCTATTAAAATCCATTTAATAGAATAAAATGATATTTATGGGTAACACAAAAGGGTAATCCAATGAATAAATGAATGAATTATAAATAAATTTCATTTTCTTAACCTAAGAATCTATAGGATTCAGTCTATGTTATCCATGATCTACTTCCCAATATATATTATTAGGGGATTTTTATTTTCCCATAACAATGGTTCATACAAAGCTTATGAATTTATCAAAGAATATCCCCCCGAGATTGTCATAACCAATAGTGTAGCATGGCCCATTTTTGTTTACTATGATACCCCAGGTCATGCCTGAAACTCAATGTCGATGTTTTTACTCCTAGGTACATCTGTGACAGAGCCTCCTCTAGTGACTCGTATCCAGACATGGATGTATTTTCATGGTAAACCACTTACTGAATGCTCACCAAAACTTATGGATGTTTTTATTGGTCTTAGTTTTGTCCCTAATGATTTTAATAGGGTTTTCTAACCCTAATCCCACAAAAAAAGCTAAATGTATCCTCTGATACCAACTATAACAACCCTTCTTTTTATTTCACGATTAACATAAATTATTACATAAAAACTTCACTTGATACAACATAGAAGATCGAGAGCTCTAGTGTATTTGGGGATTAAGAACATTAAATAACAACTTAAAACATAAAATGAAACATCTTATTGAAAACATCCTTTACATAACCACTATATTCCCTCATACATAGCATTGCATGGGATAACCTGAGGACATGCATAAGAAAGGGGTTATCTATAAAGCCCAGTAAGGGAATAAACATGGAATAACATGAGGAATAAAATTATTGTTAGTAAATAGTCATATAAATGGAAAACAATAGAAACATGAACATAAAGGCCAGATAAATCACGATAATCATAACATGGAGATGTGGCAACAACACTTAACATTGAATTAGCATGAGCTAAGGCTCATTGAACATGAAGCATGAGTAAACCCTCATTTTACATAATGTACATGTAAACCCTCATTTAACATGAATTAGCATGAGTAAACACCCATTTCCCATGATTTACCATGATACTATACTTTACCCAATGCAGTGGGGGCTCTATTAGGGTGCACCCTTCATAATCATTTCATTTCATGCCTAAGTGTGAGACATAGATCATACAACATTGATTCATTAACATCACAATTCAATACAAAAATAATAGATGTGTAATACATAAATGTAAGTCATCAATCAAAAAGTACATGTGCATAAAGTTTAATACCATTGATAGAGTATTGGGTATGGTATTCACTACACAATGATTTTGGCATGGAAATTTTGGGGTAATTTCGGTAGCATAACGACGTGAAATAGAAATTCGTAAAATGTGTTGATGAGAGTGGAATGGGTCTATCATAATTTGTAAATTAAATGGACTGTATGGGGATCATGGGACATAATATACCAACATATGGATTTTAATTTAGATGTATAATATAAAATAATTTCTTAAATGTAAATGAATAGACATAAATTCCTTTCAGAATTTCAGCATGGTAACGGGTGTACATGGGAGGCATTAATGAGAGACGAATGGGGTATCACTTCATTAAAGAAATAAGTGGGATTCATGGGGAAGGTGAGAAATCATAACCCAACATTTATAATTTAAAATAAAAGGACATAACAATATTAAGAAACTTGGCTAAAATGAGAAAGGAAGGAATCTGATACTCGGAAGTGTGATCCCAAAGGCTTGGGAGGGGCATGAGAGAGGCTTATTAGGAGCTTAGAGTGCCTTGTGAGGACTCTAGAAGGAGGAGGGATGATTTTAGAAGAATTAAAAAGGATTTTAGTGAAGATTGAGTGAGTTCTTGGGTGGGTTTATATAGGAAGGGAGGGGGAATTCTTTATTATTTAGGTTTGGGACACGACACATTAAACTAATCAAAACCACAAAGCAGCCCATGGTTTTTTCCCATGGGTTCTGAAAAAGGGGAGTGGAAGAAATTTTATTATACATATAAGGGCCTAAAATCTTTAAATAATAGGATTTATTATGTGGAGGTGAGTCACACTCTCAAGGAAATCAATTTAATAAGCTAAAATGTTTTATAAGTCTTGGAGGGTCCACTAATGCTTTGTAAAATAAATCAAGAAACCTAAAATCAAATTATTTTAATGGTGAAACATGTATCGGACGAACATAATGTTTATATTATTTTATTACATCACTATTGGATCATTATGATTTCATAAAACAAATTAATTATTTAAACGCTATTTAATTTTTACCCAAAAATTCAACTATCTCAGAAAATTATGAAAAATTCACCATTGAATAATTTGGACGTACTGATTCCAAAAATAATATTCATTTTTTCTAAAGAATTTTCTAATTATGTTAATTTTATCTTTTAGAATAAAAAACGGCATTTATTGAAAATTCATGGCTTTTGAAAAAATGGCTTTCAAACATTAATAAATATTACAATTGTATTCCTAAAAATTTTAAAATCATTTATACTTAATAAAAAGTTATTTAATAATATTTTATTAAAACATTTTTTATTTAAAAAATTCATTAATTTATCAAAATAGATTCCTTAGTTGAATATTAACTAAAAATACTATTTGTGCTTTAAAAACTATTTTCAAAGTAACAATACTAAAATTAATGTATATTCATTATTATATAAAAAAATAATGTACATAATCATAGGGCTAAGGTCTTATTACATAACCCATTATAAGACTCGCATAAGACCAATGGTTAAGGTGTGCGATGGTGACAGTCTCTTGGGGTGACTCGGATAACATCACTCAGGTGGTAATCTCTATTAACATCCACTTCTCCCGTAGTCAGTTCCCCTCAAGATTAACGTGTTAAAGATCATCTTGGGATTTCTCAAGAGAAAATCCCAATGATGCCACCTCCTTTTTGAGCTTCGAAAAATTGGCTTCGTACGGGGAAAGTCTATTGGATGAGGCCATCGCTTCCTTTTTCTAAGTTAATTGGATTTGATAAAGCCCTATATTTATACTAATCATGTGATCACTATTCAAAGACTATATTAGAAATAGTCACAATTCCTAACAGCATGATAAAATCATAAACATAAAACCAAAGAATGTGTATACATTTTATATGATAATTATACATAATAAGACATTTACTCAAATTAAGGGGAATTTTCATTAATGAATGTTCGGGTCATTACAGTGTAAGGTAGTTTAAATGGTGATGTAGGATTTTAGCCATGTGGATGGTTTACATCAGCATGACAGTTCTTGTAATAATTGGTGGGACAACATATGGGATTGGTGGAACAGTTGTATTGGAATGGTGGTGGCATGAGAGATTGATTCCAAATGAATAAACACACCTTGATCAATGTCGGTCCATTAGATCTGAGTTTATCAACGGTCTAGATCACGAGCTTCTAAATAAAGAATCCAAACATGAGATCCAAAAATGAACCAGGTAGATGAATAAAATATTCTTTAATAGTTCCTATGCACCACGAAACATATATAACCTTAGACAAAACTAAATACCTTAAACATAGTATGATGAACTCATATAATTCAATGATTAAATGAATTTAAATTCAACATGCAGGAACTCAACTCAATAATGGGTCTCATAACTGAAATGCAATGATTTTTTAAAAAAAAGTGGTAGTTACTCTCTCTAGAAGCAAGGATATGGATTGGAAGTGAACCATAAAAATTTCTGTTGGTGGCACCACATAAAATTTTGACCTCATCATGGGTAGCCAATCCCATATTGGGTTTTTCTGATCAACTGCAAAAAAATTTCTTATAAGAGGGAAATATAAAAAGAAATTCCCCATAGAAGGGATTTTGGAAACCATTTCCAAATCTACTATGGGTCATTGGATGAGTTTTTTTTGAGAAAACACCCTATTTAAAAATTTTCTAAGGAATACCTTGTCCGATACAACACCTTCTTTAGAAAACCTCTAAAGACGATGCTACCTAGGACACCACCTTCCTCAAATATGTTGTAAAAAAGGT
Source organism: Viscum album (assembly GCA_963277665.1). Lineage (NCBI taxonomy): Eukaryota > Viridiplantae > Streptophyta > Magnoliopsida > Santalales > Viscaceae > Viscum > Viscum album. The sequence continues at coordinate 300,054,733 of OY728128.1, forward strand.
GTTGTGCCCATAAAAACCTAATATATATATATATATTAAATGTTATTATTATTAAGTAATATATTAATTCCTATGAATTCATAAAAACAATATATTATATATATTTACAATTATTAATAAGGATATTTTTTTTAAAAAAAATAACTAAGTAATTAATTAATTATATTTTTACAAAGTCAAATAATATTTTTAATTATTAATATTTTTTATTTTTTATTTTTATGAAATTATTTTCATTTTAATTTTTTATATGTTTTTAGTATATATCATAAATTTCATTTAGAATATAACAATAATTTATATTTTATAATCTTTTAGAGTTACCTACATTCAATGTCTAACTATTATATTTTGAAAAAACATGATTTCGTATCATCAATATTATTGTTTTTGTTGTGAAATCCATTGAACACCGATTGAAACTATGGATAATTTAGAAATTGGAAATCTAAGACCGATCCTAGGAGAAGCACCTTATTGATTAAGTAAGTGATGAGTTTAAATATGATGATGATAAAAAAATAGAAATATATAAATAAGTTAAATACATTAATTAATGGAAATAACACAATTTAGAGACAAAAGTTATTATATTTTATTAATATATTACTATATTTATAGAGTACATGGTATTTTATCCAATGGTTGAGATTAATCCCTATAATATCTAATCTAACGGTTGGAATTCCAATGGTCAGAGAATATGGAAGGTCGACCATTATGAGGGAAATTCTTTGGCAATTGAGCAGTCATCATTATCATTGTAATTATTACATCTATTTAATAATTTTTCATAACACCCCCTTTGGATGTGATAATTTCTTGAAATATTATATATTCTTCACTTAAGAAAACCTTGTGGAAAAAATATGTGAAGATAAAGTAATTGAACTTCATGTAATGTTTTCTCATTAAAAAACTTACCAAGAAAACCTCATGGAAAAAACCTGATGAAGATAAAAATAGTGCATCATTACCAACTCCCCCTTATTATATCATTTAATTGTTTGTTCAGGTCACCAATTAATATTATAATTTAATTATGTCTTCAAGAAATGGGAGGAAGACCATAGGTAATAATGAATGGTCTCATTGAAAATTATAATTCATGGGGAAGGCCAACAATATGCATTAATTAAAAATATACCTAATAATTTATAAGATTTCCTTGGATATCTATTATGATGTATGCTAGCCTCATTGATAGCAGTATTTCATACATACATTTTATTGTATTTTAATCTGTTGATTTGGTACTTAAATTAAAATTGTTTTAAATTTGTGAATGATTTTATTTGTTTTATGTTTTATGGTAGTAAAAAATGAATCATTGTAAAAATAAAGAAAAGTGGTGAATTTAGGAGCTAACACTGGATTTTTGAAGATTAATAATGCTATAAAACTAGAAAAAGACTGATTACGCATCACGTATTCTCATTACTTCACTTGAGTTTTCAAAAGTTGTTTTTGTGCATGACTAGTTGTGACACTGTTAAATGTTTTGAAAGACAAATAAATGTTTTAAACTTCATTTACATGATGTTAGAGTTTCTGAGATAAGTTTTTTTAAGAGTTATGATGAAATTCACAAGTCCTTCTGATTACAAGATTACATGATGTGAAACTAATTTACACTCCATATAAATATCAGTATGAATAAAAATAAATTATAATTCAGCTAATATTTGATGGAATTTTTCTTTATATTCACCCCTTGACAACACCTTCAAGGATGTCTTGGATAAGAGGGAGCAACATGACCTTGGAAGAATGCTTCCAAACAACGTATTGAGAATTGGGAGCCCTGGTACACCGCTTTTCATTGCCGCCATTCTTTCTCATGTATCCATGATGCTCATTATCATCATTCCTGGAATGATAAATTAGTTTTTTTAGGGTAAATTGATTGTAGGGAGATGTGCTTCTATGTATTATTTATTTCTTTTATTCCTATTTTGGATTGCTGTATCATTTTTTATCAATTAAAACTCCCTTTTTTTGGTATTTCATGACCATTTCTACATTTTGAAGATTATTTCATTGAATCAATTAATTTTATTATTTTTTATGAATATTTTTCAATTTAGGTTAGTTGTGTTTAAACAAGGTTTTGGGTCACCTACTTTTGTGTTTTCACAATGTATATGACAATTTCAATGGTGCAATCACATGATTAAGATAGGATACCTAGACCAAGGATCCCTATTATCATAATCCTGACACAAAACCTGAATTAATTCATTATCAACTAAATCCCTATAAGATGAACCTAGAAATCACTGAACCTATCATGACTCATCTATTTATTTCAACCCCAATCTTCGATGCAATTTTTTATTTTCTTTAAAAAATAAACCAATTTCAATTTTAGTTTATTTAATTAATTTTGAACATATGATCTATCCCTGTTAGTTTTACACTTGAACTTTTTAGATACTACATTTTTAGTTAGATTTTATGAGTCTTATAAATAATTAAATTTGTGTATCCCTATATGAATTAACGATGGCCTGGGGGATTTAACTCATTAAAAACCTCATCCAAGAAAACCCCTTCTTAGGAAAACCCCGTGATTGGGGAAAAAGAGTAAAATAATATCATGTCCCCATAGTGTTTCGTCCATAAAAACATTATCAAGAAAACCCAATGGAAAAAACATTACTAAGGGGGAAAGAGTAAAAATATCATGCATCCCTCTCATAATGTTCATTACTATTATATTATATAATTTTCATGATCATTTCATAATCAAAACATTCACTTTTTAATTTTTGAATAATAATAATAATTTATACCCTTAATATTTCAATGAATAGTGAATAACATTACCTTTCAGTGTAATATAATTTCTTATTATTTAAATGCTACATCTACACATGTACATGTATATTCTTTAGAGATGAATAGAATGTTCATTTATATTTAATTCTTCTAAAATAATTAGGTTCTTCATTAGCCCCTCATGTATGAAATATATAACTCTTGGAAGTAAGATATTTAATGGATAAGGGTAAAATGATTCCAAAATTTAATATTTCATCTTCAAGATTATTAATTCAAAATACAAGGACATTCCATGTAATTTCCTGATAAAATAACTCATTTATTTCAGAAGAAAATTTTAGAGTTTAGATGTTTTCAAATCATCTTAATAATATGATGAATGTATGATTTATACAAACCACTAGATGATAAATAATATTTATATTATTCCTTAACTTAATATAAATTCATGAAATATATATTATTTAGTTCACCCTATAATTTATTAGGTTGGTTGAAAACTTCAACATTTTGGAAATTATTTAAGAATTTCATACCCTTCAGGGATTCATATAAAAATATCCAAACAAACAAGGAAAATATTTCTTATAATAAGATCATCAGTATTCAATAGTCTAGTTTGTTTGGATAAACAATCCAAAACATTATATGTTAAACATATCATGATTTCCATTAATAGTTTTTTCCAATTATTGTGATGTCTACATCTAACTAAAACTATTTCCATTGATGAATTTTAAAATCATTCAAAGAAAATATATCATTTAAAAATTGATAGAGATCTCATAACATTTATGGTACTGATGCTACTTCTGGTAAAATATATAAAAATATTTAATGTTGTTAATATATTCATTTTTCTTGTCAAGTGAAAATTTATTTATTGGTTTTCACTCATGGTGAAAAATGATTTTATATAATCTATTCAACTACACTTATCATGGGTATAAAAATACTATTAATATTTAACACTTTACACTCATGTATGTATTACGAGCATCATTTTAATGGTTCTGTAAGAAAATTTTGAATATATTATGTGATACTAATTTTTTTATTTAAATTAAAATTCATATCATGTAATGTATACTCTCCATTAAAAATTAAGACACATGATCATTTAGTTGATGCATATTTCATATTGTATTTAAATGAAACATATGGTAGGTGGGATGACCATGACCTTTGCATGGCATGGGAAAATGTGTTTTGTTTTTTACCGAATAATTGAGCAGCTAGTGATGGTCGGGGTCAATACATAGGGAGGTAATGTAAAAGTAAAGGGAAGATGAAAGTCGGTGAGTTTCGATCGATTATCTAGTCAAATGAATCAAAATGAAGAAAGGATGAATCCATGAAATGGTTTTCAAAAATTAGTTGAAATATAATAAAGGAATGAAATGTTTTGGGGTTTCAATTTGATTAGGATTAATTGAAATACTCATTATTTTATATTAAAATTATTTCTGAAATATTTTTACAATGGGTACTCCATTATGTTACTGTTTCTTGGTCCTAAAATAGGTGATTGTTTATTTAAACACCAATAACTTTGTATGGTAGTTGAAATTTCAAATAAATACAAAAATATTACCCCTAAAGTAGTGGAAATTGGCTCACTCGATGGTCATGGATTCACCTATTAAAACTCCACTACTTTTACTTAGTGGTTTAATTATTGGTTTGACACGAATCTGCTAGAATATTTTTAATTAACTCATTAAATTAATTAAAAATAAATATTTATAATTAAATGAAACACATAAAATGTTCTATTAAAATCCTCCCATAACCTTATTACAACCCCAACACTGGGAAATAATCCACTTATGACCATGTTCATAGTGGTAAGATTGAGTTAAAACTCAACCCCTATCAAGGATATGAGAAGATAAGGGTAAAAGGTGTGAATTGCACTAAAACTAGAGGAAAACGAAGGATGCCCCCTAGAGATCATGTTGGAAGAGCAGAATCACCCACCCTTGGATTTCCAACCAAAACTTTTGAGGGATTCCCCTCTATATATAGATAAAATGAAGTACACATAGTGTACTCAAACATACGTGGCATGTAATCCTGTCAACCACTATATTTTTATTTTCTCTACTAATAGGTCAATAGCTACACCTCCCATTTAATTTGAAGAATAATAGGTTGGTCGGTGGGATTACACTATGTGTAGTGCCATTATTCATAATATTTATCCTCTCTATCATCCACCAACTACATTTGGAAGATAATACAAGACATTTAAAGTGAAGTACAAATCGTGTTGGTTCTGGTCAACAACATGATAATGTACTCAGTCTGGTCGAGTCATGCTTGGGAAAAGTACACAAGTGTGTTTATAAAGTAAATTTCATGAATATTTTAATTTTGGTTCTGGTCATCCCCAATTTGTGCATTTCACTAGAATCTCTTAAAAATCACCATGAATAGTGATCTAAAGTATTTGATCAATAAAAAAATCTATATCCGGTGAACCCATGTTTTTTAAATCAATAGAATGAATAAATTTAGTGTACAAAAATCAGGCACATCAAACTTCCCCATAATTAATCATTTTACTACCCTCAAGAATAACCTAAACATTTAATTTATATAATCTATACTCTAAAAGTGAAGAATTCAATTAATTACACTTTTAAAAATAATATTCATAGTACAGTATTTTGAAAAGGAAGAAAAAAATATTTTTATTTCAAAGATACTGTAATCAGGCCACCTATATAATTTAATTAAAGTATCTCATCCCTTTTAGTTACATTTTTCAACATTTCATTAATATTCATGTAACTTGATGATTTACCTCACCAAGAAAATGAAATTCTCATCACTCAAAATCATTTAATCAGAGTTATGATCAATCATATGAATATAAACACTATCAATAATCTGTAATGTATTCTAATTCTCCACTTATAAATTAAATATCAAAAATCATGAGGTCTTTGAATGATGTTTTGATGATTATATGGTTAGGGGTTGGTATGTAATGTTGTTAAAATAATCTCATAAGATTGAAAAAGGAGGTTCGATTCTTAAATAATAAATCATGATATTCAATGACAAATCCCAATGAAAATACTTCCCAATAAAGATCTCTCAAATGTTACTATCACCTATCTCTTCCCATACCAATATGGTTTCATAAACCATCAATGAGTGTAATGAATGAATCTGGTTCTCTTTTGAATTTTTCATTTCATTTTATTTTGTTTTTTTTTTCACAGAAGAAGAAGGGCCACTTAAGAATACAAGGAATGGTGGCTTCAAAACCCTTTTTTCCCAAATTAATAAAAGATACTCTCCCCCATATTTAATTTTATGGTTTCTCATTAATATATAACATGAATCCCCAAACTTTTTATTTAAAGATCAAATCAATAATCATGCAATGTAATCATATAATTAGGGTAGGAAGGATAAACTGGATAATAATATGGCTTCCTATCAAGGAAGTTCATGTTTTCTAGTGGTTTCATAGAGATAAGAAGTTGGGTGGGTCTCGATGTCAAAAGGGGATGAAAATATCAATAAAATGCCTTAATGATTTTAATTTGATTCTAAATATTCATGTTTTAAAAATAAAAACTTTCCAGTTCTAATAGTTATTCATATCCCATGAATCTTTCTAGAAAGAGGGTATACGGAATATTATGAAAAAGGGTTTATAATACCTCTCAGGAATTAGAATATAATAAGGGTCATTTATGTCATACATGAATATAAATGATTAGTTTAATAAATGAAAATTTCCAAGAGTTAATACAATAAATTAAACTATATCAACAATTGTTTTAAAATATATATCAATTAAAATAATCATGCATGTTTTAAACTTCCCATCTATGTATTTCTTATTTTTAAGTATAATTAAATAAATTTTACATATCTTTAAAGTATTTCATCTAAATAATGATATCTCTTAGATTAGTTTAAGGGAAAAGAATAGTGTAGTCAAATGAATCTCCCCCAGACTTAATATCTGACATGGTCCTCCAAGTTAAACATTAATGAATATAAGAGTATGTGTAACAGAACAACTATGATAGGGTGAGGGAGATTGGTGGAATAAGTAATCAAAATAAATTTATTGAAAAATAAAATAAAAAATAATACCCCTGTATAGAGAGCGCGTAAAATATAGAAAGACGTTTAAATAATATTCCTATAACATGCTAGAGTCCCTGTAACATTTGATGAAAAAGAAAAAGTATTCTACATGCTCACAAACAATCACATAGAAAGAAAAATAATAAAAAATATTTATATGTAATAAAAGAACCATGTGTTAGAAACAGTCACTGAGTGTCCTCAAGAGAGGAACAGTCTGAAACTAGGAGGGTCTTGTAGAGAGGAGGTAGTAGTGGTGGAAGCTAGTGGTGTGGGTCTTTCACTCTGTTATGTGGGATTGGATGGAAGATATTTATCCCAATTTGTGAAAGTGGATGGTAGACCATCAAAAGATGAAATCAAAGAGTCAATACCCAGGATAGTGAATGGGTCCTATAGTGTGGATGGATTTAGATCTATTCGAGGAGAATATTCTTGGAAAAATGATCGTCACATGTACATTAAAATTATTCCCAAAATTCCCCCTATCTGATCAAGTCATTGATCCATGAAATCAATGAGAAATTTCACTGAAGCATTGGCTAGGGGTGTAGGGGATGTGGGGAAGTGGATGTAGAAGTAGATGAAGTGGACTAAGATGAGGGAAGGGAGGAAGAAGTGGGGAGGTGTGGAGGAGGAAAGTCTATAGGGGAAGTGGAAGCGGGTGTAAAATCAGAGTAGCAATTCCCTCTAGGGAAAGTGGGTCATCTCTCATTACTTCTAGTTTCGGATGATCCTACATGATAGCATAGGTGCTCCTATTCTTTTAAACCCGGATTATGCAAACCAGCATGAGAAATTTCATTAGAAGAGGATGACTTATGTGATCATGAGTGATAAATTTATCAAAAAACCCCAAATGATGTACCAATTGTGTGGATTAGAACCCACCATTCAGGTTACCATGATTGATGGTGGCCATGGAATGAAAGTAAGAGGAAGTGAGGGAGGGGAGTTTAGGGTAATCTTGTGAGATGATGTATGTCAGGAGATCTATATCACGGTCACACAAAACACCCATGTTCTCATGGTGGGGGAGGATTATGGTACATAATTTTTGGTGGAGTAATCAAAGTATATAAAAAATGATCAGGGTACTCATATGTGAGGTGGGAGCATACCATACATTTATTCATGCATGCTCCCACCACACAAATAGTAGGTTATAGTAGTTAGGGTGGGTGAGAGTGGAAACCGGGTGTGGTGTTTATGTATGAGGATAAAAACTACACCCTCATTCAAACTCTTCCACAGTGAGTGAAAAAAATATCTACCCTATCTAAATCAAATAAGATTCTCCATGAGGTTTGGTGTCTCCCAATATATGGGACTGTAGAAACGAAGGCAGCAACAAACTCCAAAAATAAATATCTAAAATTGGGAGTGATAACATGAAGGGAAAAATGATGTGGTTGTTCCCAAGGAGATCCACAATCTCCTAGAAAATTATTATATTCTATGTAAAATTGATGTCGGGGAACCGGATGGTGGGTAGGATCTTGCATCTTGAAAATCTTCCTAGTTGGTATTAAGCAGGAAGTCGCTCATCAATATCACATAAGAGGTATCTTGGGTTGTGTGGAAGCATGCATTGGCTATAGTGAAGAACCAAACACTAGTTTAGAATGCTATATTGATTTGACAGCTGGTGAGAACATCACATCGGCTGTAGATGCTTCCACAGTACTGGTAGGATATGTGGAACTGGGTCCCTTGATAGCTATGGAAGGTGTTGCAGATGCACCTGATTCTGTCGCAGTGCCCGTATGACTGGAAGATACCATCGAGGATTTCATGGCCAATGAGAGAGGTTGAAATATTTCCAAGACAGTAGTTGGTGAGTCAAAATATCCTCCATGGAATTCCATCCTAGTTTCCTGATTCGGAATTGACATGGTGGAGGTTGCTCTTTTTTAGAAATAATAATTGGCCTCGTCCCACTTGATTGGTCCATGTCTTCTATGATTTGAAACAGAGAAAATGAGAAAACAAATGAAAATGAAATGAAAAAGAAATTAAATTAGTAATATTAACAAAATATAAGTACACTAAATGTATTCCCAGAGTACATGACATGTAGAATTTTTGGGAATCCAACCAGTGTTCTCTATATACATATGTCGAGTGGGAATGTTTTTGGATATATCGTAACACATGGTGTTTTGAAGTGGAACACGTCATGTGTGTGGACATGGGTAGCCTAGATGTGTATCATTGTGACATGACCTTCACTAAGTAGGGGATGATATGAAAAGACATGTTTTTTTCTAAACACACACACCATGTGTATGAACATGGAATCTACTCTATGTGTGTGCCCTGGTATGTCCAATTCTTCATGAAAAAGGTACATAGAGTTTCTCGAATGCACACACTTTGTGTTGTTATATAGGTATTATTTACCTGTGGTATTCATGGCATGGGGTCTTATAAGCTAGGTAGAGGCATCATTACATAGCGTGCGTCGAACACATACATAGTGTGTTTTAAAATTAAGAATATAGGAAATGTTGTTCTGTACATAAACAACATGGTGTGTGTTCTTTATATGTGCATGTGTACTATGTGTTTTCTACCAAACACCTCCCCCATCTAGAAATTTCCTCTAATACATAAAAAACCATTAAATTAATGGTTAGGAGCAACATACATGAATATAGGATCAAAATAAGGATGAAATTAGGGCCTAAATTGGGATGAATTAGAAGATTTTATCAAGTGAGGACGAATGATGTTTGATAGAAGAAAAATGAAAAAATGTGGAGGGTGTATGAGGTCACGCCAGGCTAGGGCTCCCAAATGTTATAATCGGGACACATGATGTGTATGAATGAGTACACAACGTCGACATTTTTTATAATAATAAAGAAAATATTTATATATATAAATATCAAAAATATGTGTGTATTATTATAAAAAATTTATTAACTATCAGTCATTAATAAAAAATTATATTTAAGAAAAACATAAACACATAGTGTATCAGAAAAATGCATGGCGTGTGTTCTAAAGTTGTTAAATGAGAACTACATACTGCATTTTGGTGCTAAGGGTGTGATTCAAACTCATGATTGGTTCGATCTGAGTGCATTCCCTCAACCACTAGAGAGAAGGTTGTAATACTGAAAATTTATTATTTTTTATATTTTATAAATAGTTTAATCAATAAATAGTGAAACGAAGAACACATGTAATGTAGTTTTAATTAGTGATGATTGTGATGATGTAGGGAGACAAGATGAATTCAAACATGGGTCTTTTGGACCCTGGGTTACTTTTCTTTCAATCAACCCACAACACCCTCAGGTTATTTCTTATTTTTAAATAAGTCATAAATCAATACTAAAAATATTATATAAATGAAAATTTAAGTATAATAAAATATAGGATGTGTGGTTTGAATTCAAAAAAAATGGATGGAACTAAGTTGTCTATAAGGTCTTAAACCAAGGTCTTTGGAACTGTAGGATATGACCTTGCCAGCCGATTGATCCCCACTCTCTGTTTTCATTTACATTGAAATGGTTTCATAATTTTTAAAATACCACACATTAAATTTAATAAATCTCGGGTTCAAAGGAGTGAATCTGATACTAGAGGAGGGTGTGGAGGGATTTGAACTAGTGATGGCCCAGATACCTTTCAACGACCATTCCATCAAAACATGCATCATTCTTATTTATGAATTGAATCAATGTTTATTTAAACTTAATGTACTATTAAAATATAAACAAAAAAGGGTACAAATCGTGTAAAATGATACATATACCTTGTAACATTATTTTATTCATTTTTAAATCATGGTTCTAAAGAATTGATATTACATAGTATGTTGTGGAGATGCACATGCCATGTATTAATTAACAAAATAATTGAAAGATAGATAAGGGGAGTGTATGGGTTGCCTCCAAGAAAAAGTCATTATTTTTTTCTTTGGAATTACCTGAGTAAGGGTACTTATCCATAATTTGAATGAGGATGTGTCTTCCACTATGATAACCACCGTATTTGACAAACTCCATCCTCTTACAGCCTGTTTTCTTAATCATCATGTGTTCTAGGAGGAGACTTTCTGGAACCTTGCTATGTGGACAACAAATACCACAGGTGGATTGGTTTATTGGGGTGATCAAGAATGTCCCCCACCACCTTTGGTTCTTAACATGAAATAATGAAAACCTAAAAATTGATTCAAGAGTTATCTAGAGTAGGTATGAAATAAAATTAGGGTTCAGAAACAAATCCTTTATAAAATTTAGTGTTAACATGACAAGACATGTTCCCATATTCAATTTTTGCATTTTAAATATAATTTTTAGAAATTTTTAATGCATAAAATTTGGGGACCATGTTATGACATGCTTCCTTGGTTAGAACAGATGAAGAATAGCTCGATTCATACTCAACCTGATTATCCATATTACAAAATATCCTTGAATGTTTCTCATCCATTTATCCAAGTCATCCCATCCTGTTGGTTTGAACCAACTAGCATGTGGAAAAGGATTCCATCATCGATATTAATTTTTTATTATTACACAAAAATGGTTCTAGAAGAAAAGAATAAATGTTTTTGTTGAAGGATGTACATTGGTAGTCCTTGTTCCAAAACCCATCATCTATGTACAGATAATATTCCTCAAGATAAGACTAATATATCACATGATCATATAGATATAAAACCTCTCCCGGGGAAGTGTACCGACCTCCAGTCAAATAAAAATCCATATGGATGATGGGTAAAGGTTCCCATTAAATAAAATCAAAAAATGGAAATGAAAAATCTGGGTAAATCAACCTAGACTCAAGACCCGCACTAATGCTATATGGACATCCCTAAAAAATTCCATAATTTGATAGTGTCCATTGGGAGGAGTGGGAAATTGTGGTCCCTTATTTAATGACTATCTAGATTGTTAGTCATAGTTAGGGTCATTCCATATGAAATTAATAGAAAAGAAATGATAATATGAAATTCAGTTAGTTTTGATCAATTATCTAGAAAAATGAATCAAGATAGAGGAGGTAGGAAAGTATAGAAGGATTTGCATAAATTAGTTAAATGAAATATGGTAAAGAAATGTGTTGGGGTTAAAACATGATTAGGGGTAATTTAAATAGTTATAATTTGGTATTAAAATTTTTTATGAAATATTTGTACCATGAGGATTCCAGTATACTACCATTCCTTGGTTCGGAAACAAGTGATTGTGTATTTGAACATCAATCCCTTGGTCTGGTGTTTGAACATTCAAATACATTTTAAAACATTACCCCTAAAACATCATCAACTGGCTCATCGAATGGTCATGAACTCTCATATTGAAACTCCTTTAGTTTTCCCTTGTGTTTTCACTATTGTTCTTATACGACTTCACAAGAATATCTAGAATTAACTCATTAAAGGAATTATAAAATAAAAAATAATAACTAATAGAAACACTTCAAATGTTACATTAACATACACCCATAATATTATTACAACCCCAAAACTATACAATTTACCACTTATGACCATTGTCATGGTGTGTGGATTGAGTTCAAATTCCACCCATACCATCGATATGAGAGGATAAGGGGAAAACAAGTGAATTTCACTAAAATAGGAAGAATACAAAAGAAACCCCCTATTGAAATTGGGGGATGATCACATCGACATAGCAAAAAAACCTCCCACTTAGATGACTAGCCTTAAATCTAGAGGGATATTTATCTATTTATGGAGAAATAAAGTACACATTGTGTACTTAAACACACATGATGTGTACACTATTCAACCATTTTTTCCTTCATTTTTTCTACTGATAGGTGAACAACCGCACAACCCATTGAATTTGAAGCATCTATGGTCTGTTGGTGGGAGTGTACATTGTGTAGAACCATCGTCCTTGGATTCTATCCTCTCTATTATCCAAATAATATATGTATAAGGGAGGAAATGGTGTTTGGATTTATGTACATGGAATGTTAGTTTTGGTTAGAAAGATCGGAATGTATATGATCTGGATGAGCTATGCCTAGGAACGGTACATGCCATGTGTTTATAATGAACACACTATGTATATTTTATATTTTTTGGTCATCCTTAATTTGTTTCATTTGACTGGACACTCCTAAAAAATCAACATGAACACCTAAATAAAGAAATTGATCAATAGAAAATATATATATATATCTAGTGAAAACATGTTTTGTAAAATCAATAAAATATATGAATTTAGTATGAAAAAATCGATCATATCGAACTCCACCATACTTAACTATTTACATCCCCTTGGGAAAAACGTCAACATTTAATCAATTGAATCCATACTATAAAAAGTGAAGCATTCAATTAATTACAATTATAAATATTGTAGTCCTAACAAAAAAAATTATAAAAGGAAAAAAGCATATTTTTATTTCAAATATATTCTAATCATGCCTCCTATAAAATTTAATTAAATACTCTCATAGCCTTTTTTATATTTTTCAAATTTTCATAAATAATAATTTCACTTCATGATTTTCATCATAATGAAAATGACACACTCATCACTCAAGATCATTTAATTACAGTTATACTCAATCTTAATTATATGGAATCCTTCTTTAATATTGCAATTAATATAATTATTAACATAGAAATTAAATCAAAAAAATCATGAAACCTTTCAAAAATGTTTTAATGATTATGAGGCTAAGGTTAGGTAGGTAATGTTGTGAAATATAATCATAGAATATTGAAAAATGATGCTAAATTCCTAAATAAAAAAGCATGATATTAATTGAAAAATATAAATCAAAATACATCCCAATCATGATCTATCAATGGTTTTTGATCTGTATTATCTTACCTTAACATCATGAGTTCATAAACCATCAATGAGTGTAATTAATATATCTAGTCCTCATTTGAATTTTTATTTTTGTTTTTTTACAGAATATGTAAGACTACTTAGGAATAAAAGTAATGGTTGTCTTGGAACCCCTTTTCCCAAATGAAAAATATATACTCTCCCCCACACTAAATTTCATGGTTTCTCACCAAAATATACCATGAATTTTCAAAATCAATCTTGGAAGATCAAATTAGTAATAATGAAATATAACAAAAGAATTAGAATGGGAAGGATAAATAGGATTCTAATGTGGCTTACTATCAATGAATTTTAGGGTTTCTATGGGTTTCACAAAGATAAAATGTTGGGTGGTTCTCCAAGTCAATAGGGTATGATAATTTCAATCAAATTCCTCAATCATTTTAATGTGATTCAAATTCTTCATGTCTCAAAATGAAAAACATGAAAGTTATACTAGTTATATATTTCCCAAGAATCGCTCTTAAAAGAGGGTGTAAGGAAGAATATGACAAAGGGTTTAGAATACCATTTAGGAATAATGATAAAAAAAATTCTCAATCAGGTCATGACATGAATATTAATGATCAGTATAATAAATGAAAATGGCAGAGAATTACTATAAAAAATAAAACAATATAAGAAATAGTTTTAAAAAAATTAAACTAAAAATAAGTCAACATATTTTAAAATTTAAATTTACGTAATTATTAATTATTGTTAATATTAATAAAAAAATATCCATGTCTTTAAAACATTTCATCTAATTAATGATGTATCCCAGATTAGTGTAAGGGAAAAAACCAATGTATTTACGGGATTATACCCCACCCTTAATATTGCATGTGGTCCACTAAGTGAAACATAAAGGAAAAGAATAGGATGTGTAAGGTAGAAATTGGGCTACTGTGAGGGAGTCCAATTGAATAAGTAATCAAAATATATGGAATTAACAAGAAGAGAAATAATAATACCCTCCACATGGAGAGAATGTAAAATATGGAATGAAGTTGAAATATGATTCCCATAACTTTCCAGAGTAACTAGGACTGTCGATGGAATGGAGAAAACATTCTCCATGAATGTAGCCCATCACAACAGAAGAAAAATAAAACAAATTATTTAAATATAATTAAATTATATTGTGTTAAAAATAGTCACTGGGAGGAATTTTGAAAGGAATTATCTATTACTAGGGGGTCTTATAGAGAAAGGTCACTAACAATGGATGATGATGGTGTGGGGAACTTGGTATCTTCTATAGGATTGTATTGAAGATATTTATCTCTATCAGTGTAAGTGGCCGCCAAACCAACAAAAGATAAAATCATAGAGTCGATGTAGAAGGATGTGAATGGGGATTATAGTGAAGATAGATATAGATCAGGTCAAGGAGTAGGTGTTGGGGAAAACAGAAGTCCCAAGTGCTGTAAAACTAATCCCACCAATCGCTCTATTTGATCAATTGGCTAATCCATGAAATCAAAGCATACCTACACATAATCATCATCTTAGGTGTGGGGTGGTGGGTTAATGGATGGGGTAATATATGTAATGGAAAAATAATAGTGAAGGGATGAATAAGTGGGGAGGGTGGAGAATAAATTTCCATTGGTGTATGTGGTGGTGGGGTGGAAACGAATTAGTAGCACCCTCAGGGGATATTGGTCCCTCTCTCGTTGCCAGTAGTGTTATGATTTCCTTCAAAATGACATAGGTGTTCCCTTTCTTCAGGACTAGGTTCATGTGAATCATCATGATAATTTCCATCCATTGGGGATAAACTAAGTGATTGTGAGGGGGAGAGGGATTCAAAACCCCAAATGATGTACCAATAGGGCGGCATTGAACCAACTATTCAGGATACCCTGACAGACAATAAAAATGTAATTAAAGTTAATGGTGCTGAATTATATGAGTTTAGGATAATCATGCCAAATGTTTCATGTCAGTATATCCATATCATGATCGTACATGATAACCATGTCCTCATGTTGGGGGAGGAATATGGAACTGAAATAGTGTTGTAGGATGAAAGGTAATGAGTAAATGATCAAGGTTCCCTTCAGGGAGGTGAGAGAATACCAGATATGGAGTCCAGTAAGCTCCTAAAACATAGATATCAGTTCTAGGCAATTAGGGAGGGTGTGGGTGGAAATGGGGGTGGGGTGGATGGATGAGGATTTAAACCACACCCTTTTCCAAACTCCACTATCATGAGTATGAAAAAAAATTTGATGAGTCTAAATATAATCAGAGTCGTCATGTCATTGGGAATCTCTCAATATGTGGTCCCACCGAACTCAAAGGTAGTAGTAAACTCCAAAAATAAATATTTAAACATGGGAGTGTTTAAATAAAGAATAGAAATTATGTTGGTGTTCCCAATGATCTCCTCAATCTCCTTCTCAATTCCCAACTGATCTAGAACACTAATGTCAAGGATTCATCTGCTCAGATGGATCTTGTAACATGAAAACTATTCCTACCAGTTTTCCATAGTAACTCACTCAAAAAAAATGAGATAGGATAGTTCCCATGGTCATGTGAAGGTTTGAGATGGATACAGTAGAGAACCAATCAGTAATGTATAATGCTCAAATGGTGTGGAAGCTGGTGCAGAAATCATGGAGGCTGAATACGGAGTTGTGATTCCAATAGGATCTGTAGAACTAGGTCCCTTGACAACTCTAAAATGTTCCATGGACACACCTGATTGTGTTTCTATGTCAACGAAAATGTAATATGATAACATGGATGTCATAGACGGTGTAATAGGCGGAAAGATTTCCAAAATATAGATGATGGTGAGTCGATAGATCCTCAGTGGAATTCCCTCCAAGTGTCCTGATCTGAACTCGACATGATTTTGGTTGCTAATCATCATTAGAAATCATCTTCTACTTCCCACATGACCAGTCCACATCATCCATGATCTGAATAGGAGAAAATGAGAAAAAAAATAATAGAAAACGTAAATGAAAGTAAATCAATGATATTAAAAAAATATAAGTACATTGCATGTATGTTTAGAGTACATGATATGTATTACATTCGATATTCCCACCCACGTTCTTTGGATACACTCATCGAGTGGGCAAGTGTTTGGATATATCATAACACATGGAATATATAATTGGATCATTCCATGTGTCTGGAAATGGGTAGACTGGGTGTGTATCACTTTGAAATGGCCTTCACTATGTAGAGATAAGTATCAAAAGACATTGCGTGGTCCGAACACAAACTATGTGTGTGTGAACTTGGAATCCACTACGTGTGTGTCCCTTGACATGTCCAATTGATTAGAAAAATGTACACGGAATGTTCCCAATGTACATGTTGTGGGTTGGTATATGGTTATTATGGTTGTGTGGAATCTGTGTCATGATTTATTTTATGTTGGGCAAAGGAATCGATACATGGAATGTGTTGAACTAACAAAAAATGTGTTTTAAAATTAATAATATAGGAAATGTGGTTCTTTATATAGAGTACATGGCCTGTGTTCATCGTCCAGGCCTGTGTAGGATTGGTTTTTGGCCGAATGCCACCCCCCCCCCCCCCCGATCTGAAAATCACTTGTAATAGATAAAAAACATTTAAATAAAGGTTGAGGAACAACATACATGGATATAGGATCTAAAGGAGGAATAAATCATGTCTTAAATTGTGCTAAATCGGGATATTAGATCAAGGGGGGCTGAACGGTGTACAAAAGATTCAAAAGGGGGAACTGTAGAGAGGGCATGAGGAAACACTAAGTTAGGGATCCCATCTTTTATAGATGGGACACAAGAAATGTATTAATGAGTACACACCATTTAAATTTTCATTATAAGAATAATGAAAATATGTATACATATATAAATATCAAAAATATGTGGGTATTATTATAAAATTCTTATCAACTATTATTCATATTAAAATTATATTTTTTAAAAATCTTATACACATAGTGTATTAAAACATTACATGATCTATGTTCTAAAATTATAGAATGATAACTATAAACTTCGGATGGGTGCATGCTGCTCAATTCAAACTGGCGACTGGCTCAATCTGAGTGCATTACCACAACCATGAGAGAAAATTTTATAGTACTGAATTTTTTATTATCTTTTGATAATTTATAAATAATTTAAACATGATATGTTGAAAGGAAGATTTCATGGAATTTGGTTGTAATTATTGAATATTGGGATGATATTGTGAGATTATCTAAATTTGATCCTAGAACTTCTGGACCCTCAGTTAAGACTGTTCCAATCAACCTATATCACTCATGGGTGATTTATTATTTTTAAAATAGTCTTAAATTATTAATAAAAATAATACATTAACGTCACATGAAATACACTAAAATAAAAGTTGTGTGTTATGAATTTAGTGAAAAAAATGTTTGAACTGAGTCGTCTAGAAGGACTCAAACTCGAGCATTTTGAACCTTGGGATACGACCCTACCAGTCGATAAATACCTACCATCAGTTTTCTTTTATTTAGAAATGTTTTAATTATTTTAGAAATTACCACATTACATTTAAGAACATACATTGTCCAGAAGGGTGAATCCTGTAGCAAAATAGGGTGTGGATTGATTCAGACCATTGACGAATCAGATAACTCTTAAAAAAATTTCTTTCAGTATAGGATTTATTCATGTTTACTAACTTAATAAATGTTTATTTATATAAAAATTACTATTATAATATAAACTAAAAATAGTAAAAACCATGTATAATGTTACACATGCTATGTAAGATCATTTTATTCATAATTAAATAGTGGTTATAAAGAAAAATATACCACATGATGAATTATGGATAATTATAGGTTGTGTATTTATTAAAAATAGAAATGAATGACAGAGAAGGAGAGTTTATGGGTTTCCGCCCAGAATTATCCTTTTTTTGTTATTGGCTCAACCAAAAGGAGGGTAACTATCCATTATACAATGGGGGTTTTAAATTATTCTATTCAGACCACCACATATTCTCAATTCCATCCCCTTTCATATAGTTTAATTAACCTTTAGGTGGCATGGGAAACTAATTACATAAACCTTGCTCCATTTCCATTAAATGATGAATGTGGATATAGAGACCTAGTAATAACATAAATAGAAATTACCTAACCATTTTAGAATACTTAAAACATTATACTAATATATTCCAAAGTAATTTTTTAGTTTAGTTAATTTGGAAACAGGGAAACATAAATGTTGATACCAATGTGAGCTACATTATCTCCCACTAGGTTATTGATGACTAGCACCCTTTTTAGACACACCATACTTAATAAATATATTCTTATCCTGGGAAGGGAAACCTAAAAAGGGCTGATTTTGGATGTTTAGTATGGGTAATGAAGGGAGATATGTAATAATAAACATGATCATAAAGGATTGAGAATTTAATCATGGCACTAGAAGATCATATGCTACATATCAATGATTATAACCATGAATCATGGAATAAATATTGGGAGTTAATAATACATGAATAATAATGACAACAAGACAATAATCATATAATAGGAATTAGACATGAAATTTTTGGTATACACATAAACATAGAAAATATTATGTCAAGTCTACCTATAAATACTTTCACAACTTGTTAGGATTAGGCTAATAACTCAAGTACCTTTTTTAGGCATTAGGTTCCCTCCTATGTACCCTGTTTTTTCATGACTATGATGTCCACCTGTGACCCCTCTTGTTTTGGGATTAATATTCCATCTTTTTAGGCTTAGGAACCCCTCTTGTTTCAGTCGTCGGATTCCCTCTTATGTAACCTCTTGTTTTGGTGTTGGAATTCCCTTTTGTGTACCCACTTGAGATTATAAAACATTTATCAATACCCAATGAATTGGTGGGAGATATATGTCCCCCCATCACATGATAAAATCATACATACATGTTACATAGGATAATAAAACTTGAATAAAACCATGACCCATAAAAAGATATGGGTTTCATAAAAATCATATCATAATCCATGAATTTAAATGGGTGTCATAAATATTTAATCATATCAAAACCTTTGGAAAATATATAGGTTTCATAATAATTTCATCCTAGAATATCCTATTAATGGAATCCATTTTCAAAATCATTACCATGGTATAACTCATTGAATATAAATAGGTTTCAGAATAATATAACACATAGAAGAGGAACATGTTTCATAAATATATAACTCATGAAAGATAAATGGGTTATCATAAACATCATGCCATCAAAACATAAAAAATTCAGAGATAGAATATGAATGGAACCTTTGGATCATTTCTAAGAAATTCATGAGTAACACCAATGAATTTCAACTTAGATGGAAAATAATTTTGAAGTATCTTTTGAAATCTTTTCTTGAGAAAAATAACCTTTCTTTTTCTGAATATCCTTTTTTAAAAACATAAAAAATTTAAACAGTGATTTTCATGGAAATGTACTTGAATATTTATAAAGTAATATTTTAAAACCTTTTTAAAACCACTTAATTTTAAAACATATTGAAAAATTATAATGAAATATTGAAAATATTTTTAATATAATATTTGTTAAAATACTTTGAAATCTTATAAAAGAAGCTTTTAAAATAATTTTAAATAATAATAAAAATTCCGTAAACATTTTCATTGAAAATAAATTTAAAATAATGAATTTTATAAATATTTGTAAAATTTTTTCTTAAAAAATAACTTTGTAATGTTTTAAATGATTATTCAATGGAATGACGGCCATGACAGTGGGTAAATCTGTACACGTCAAACAGTCTATTTCATTTTAAAATGTTTAGAAAAGTGACTCGATCAGAAAATTAGAAAAAGATTTTGTTATTTATAAAAAACCATTTCAATTAAAAGGTAAAACATGGGTAGAAATTACTTTTAACTATAATAGGATAATATTAAAATATTTTATGAAACTTTTATTTTTGAAAAACATGGGATGAAAGAGCATAGATTTCTGACTAAATAGAGGGTAAAGTTGGGATTTCATAAAAACTATTTCTTAACAATATTATGTACTTAGAGTGTAAAAACAATACCAATACATAAATATATCATGATATCTAGAGGATAATAAATTTCATGAGTGTTCATGATATATGTATCATAATATTTCATTAAATAATCATAATCTAAAATAATATTTAGAAGCGATGAGACTGTTTCAATAAACTCTTACCACATGGAAACTTTGAAACAATCACTCTATTTAAGAAAATTAAATTACATGAAGCATAAAATATCATCAAAAAAAATTATATTCATGATAAAACATTTCAAATGAATTATATACACCTCATGGAAAAATATTTGTGCATAATAAGACATGTTTCTCAAACAAGGATAATTGAGAAAAAATTAATTTACCAATTTGGAAACATTAGAAACATAAACCCCATGAAAGAAAGATCACAAAATGGATATGTAAATACCCATAAATTTAATTATAATAATAATAAAAATCATAAATTTTATGTATAAACACCACACAAAATGATTGGGAGGTGAATAATGCATGTATCCAACAAAAATAAAGAGTGAGATGAAATTCACTTAACTTGTGTCTTGACTCTCACTGTAATCGTACAAGATTACAGTATAATAAATGTATGTCTTTTATAAATATTTTAAATATTCAAATTATTATATATGATACCATATATGGTTTTATTATGGCTTTATATTACCCTCTTGTTAATAATTCTATGTTAAGGATTAACTTCGGGTAACATCTGTTTTGTTATTCGCATGTGTCTGAATTTGTTATATCTTTGGTCCTTATACTTATATAATTTTTTTAGAATATAAACCATGATATAAATATAATTTATATTTATTATATTTTTTTTAATAATCTATAGAATATGAAATAATGAAATGGAATACACCGTTCTTGGAGATGGTGGGTCGTACGTAAGCAAGAATGTTGTTTCCATTTAATTATCATATTAAAAAAATAAAATTATATATGTGTACATATTTATATAATATAATTATAGTAAAATTATTATTCCTTATATTTTATATAATTTCACTAAATACATCTTAATACATTCCATGTTGAGTTTGAATGAATCATATCGCTTTGACGGGGCGGTAGTCTACACTTCCTCAAACAAAATTATCTTATTTACACAAAAAGGAAAGAATAAAGATTTGTGTTGTAAAATAATTACAGAATATTAAAGAAATATTATTCATAATATATATATTATATAAATTTTTTGTGGATCACAATTCCCAACCAAGAAATTCTGTAATGGAAAAAATGAACATTCATTTTTTCGTGAGGCGGTAGTTTGTTGTACATGCAAAAAATATGTTTGTTACCCATTGGATGGAAGTGTGTGTAATTATAGGTATAACAATTAAAATAAAAACATCATATTATATTTATTACAATTTATTTATTTTATAATAATTTAATAAGTATTTTTGAGTTGGTGGATAATGAAAAAAAGATAAAGGGGCATGAGGAACGATGTTACCTCTCCTTTGGGTAACTCATTTTGATTTTCATCAAAGGGATTATTTGGATTGATTTATTACCAAATTTAGGATTAAAAGAATATTTTTTGAATTTTGGGAAGTTTATTAGGCATATATTTGTTGAAAATAAGTTTTTTAATAAGTGTAATGAAGGGGGATATGTGGTGACCTTTTATAGGGGAGGGAAAGGACTCACGTGGTATTTTCAAAAAAAAGTTATGTATACCCAAGTTTTTACCTGAAAAACAATATAGAAAACCAACCAAAATAAATAATGGACGGTTTATGTAAGAATTATCTCTATAAAATTTCTTTTGGATAAGTTCATATGTCATTTGGGCCCTTAATTTTAAGGTTTAGTTCTTTGATAATATTAATTTTTTCCTTAATAATTGTAATTAATTTTAATTACTTTCACTGATAATATTGGTAAAAAAATAAGTTAAAATTGTTAAAAATTATAAATAATACTTATTAAAAATATGGAATAAATTTTTAAAAATTCCAATAATATAATTGGAATAAATAAATTTAAATTTAATCCCACAGACGGGGGGACAATGCGGGTTTATAAAGTAAAAATGTTCAAAAGTTTAATATTGTTTATATCCAATCTCAATGTAAAATTGGTTCTAATGACCTAAACTGGATTAACTGGTGTATATTTTATCTAATTATACTTTAAAACCAAATTAAAATATAATTTAACTATATATATATAAGTTATATGAAAAAGAAGTTTTGAATTAATATTCATTATTTTTCAATATTTATCAAAAAATGAAGTTTCTCATAAAAATAACAAAAAATCACCCTAAGATAATTTAAACATCATAAATTCAAAATTGAAGTTTATTTTAAAAAATTAAATTTATATGTGGGAAAAAAATTAATTATATTGTTTTTCATAGTAGGACATGAAAAGCAATTCATTTGATAAAATATTATTCTTAAACCTATAAGGTCTTTTAAAAAATTTAAATTTTTCATTATCATTATGTTTTATTTATATAAAAACATTATAATTAATATTTTAAAAGTATTTATTATTATTAATTTTAATATTTTTAATAGGATGTTTTTAATTAACTCAATTAATTAATTATAAAAATAAAATTATGTTTTAGTGAAACTCAGTGTTGCGTGTAATGCACGCCAAATAGGTATTGTGTGTAGTGAAAACCAAGTCGGTTCCATGTGAAAAGAATTTTTGAATTAGTTCATTCACATAATATAAGCTATATATGTTGTTTCTTTAAATGAAAAATATCTACAAGATTAAATTATTTCAAACAAAATCTCAGGGTGTTACATTTTACCTCCCGTAAAATAAATTTCACCTTCAAAATTCATGAGGATTATGAATGGTTTAATACTTGAATTTTTCCTTCACTAAAACCCACATCATTAAAATTAAAACTGAAACATCATCTAAAATAGGAAATTTAGAAACATAATGGTTACCCAAAGTGACATATAACTAGGTTTCCCTGTATGAGAAAATTGGTGGCAAGTGAAAAACATGGACATGGAAGAGAAATATAACTATCATGTTCTTGAAGAGAGTGATATAGAACATAGTGATGAGAAAGATAAAAATTACAAAGCCATAAATTTGCAATTATCTAAGGATCCATTGGATTCATTAGAAAATAAGAAACTATGAAAAAAAAATTGGTTTCATTATATTTTCCCTATAGTTGAATAATTTTCATTCAAACTTATACTTATATGATTTTATTCCCTTTATTGAGTGAAATCTCACCCTTTTTTAATGTCTTGACCAATTTCTAGATCACATATTTCTCCAAAAAAAGGAAGGTGGATTTTTCATTCTCGAAGCCCCAATATATCATGAGATACATTATAAGTCATCCCATCTCTCTTTAATTACCATAATGACAATGTTGTTAGAGAAGGTTATGCAATATGAATAAATCATTATGTGGTGTGATTATAATTTAATCTCTCAAAATTCATATAATGTTGATATCTCTTTTGTTCATATTTTTCATATTTTTTGTATATTAATTTATTGAACCATAATTTTTTTAATATTAAATGCTTCCCGGATATTTATGTATTGTGAATTATTATGTGTCAATGACATTTGGAGAAATACAATGGAAACATGGGAATTGAGGAATAAAAAGGAACATCGCACTGCAATCTAAGCAAAGTGGTGTGACAACAGATTTTGATGAAGATCATTGAGTGCTTATAAGCCAAAAAACGAAAGAATTATTTTAAATTGAGGTAATGATGTTAGAATATGGAGATACACTTTGTGAAACATGATTTCATGATCTGTAGTTTCATTTCACATCTTGTTGTAATCCATGAAGAAAATTCATGAAATGTTTTAAGTCGGGAGGTCAATACACGATATGAATCACCATTACACATCATGTAACATTAATATCACATTTCCCTCCTAAAATGAACTAGCTGAAGGATTCTACATGATGTGAAAAGAGACAACTAGAATAATATTTGCACATGGTTCAAATTTATCAGAGGAAATCTTGGATCGCAATTACATGACATGAATACCTATTACAAATTATGTAATTTCCTGATATAACATAAAAAAGATCATTTCCAGCATATCATCAGATGAGATTTTATAAAATATATTTACATAGATTACTATTTAATTCTCCAATTGACTCGAGTAAACCCTAGGGGATTAATATGACGATTATAAAAGGGGGATTCTAGCTAATAGAAAATAATTTCATTTCACTCTTAAGGTGTGACCACCGAGAGGCCGCTGTAAGGATACTTTCCTCCGTAGAAAGGTTTTTTGTTTTCGTTTTGTTTTCCTTTAATTGAAGTAATCGTTGAATAATATATAATTTAATTCCAATATCTCTTTTTATTCCATATTCTCCTATTTCCCTCTCATATATTCTCTTCCCTATGTAATATGGTCTGTTCATCATTGGCGATCATCCAATGATGATTTGTTAAATTCATAGGGGAGAGTATAATCAGTCGAAATGGTTGTTTATCACAGTGTTTTATTTTATTAATTTATTGTACAATGATTATATTAAATCAGTACCATGTTGAAAATCATTATTATCATATTTATTATTGAATCATTGACCAAGTGTGTTTATTAGAGGATGAAACCAACATGATTAAGATAAATAGTTCATGACAAATGGATGAGACTATTCTTCAACAATTAGAATTATATCTTAATACAATGTAGTAATTTTAATTCATCTGATGACTATGAATTGAGATTTTATGGTATATTGATAAAGTTTTAACATATCTCTGATCAATTAAATATGATTGATTGTGAAACCATTGAGTGTAATCATATTTTAAGTGCATTTATGATTTCATTTTAGCTTAATTGCCAATTGAAACTGATTTCCCCTCTCTTATTCTTTTCTATTTTAATTAATTTATTTAATATTAATCATTAGTTTAATTAAATCAAATGTAAGTTATAGGGACATAATGTAACACCCTATAATTTCATAGCATGTTATCTCTTTAAGGTAATTCAACAACTTGTGGTACACGAAACACATAGTATGAGCGCACCACGACTTACTAAACTAGTAGTTAAAAATGTGGTAATCTATATTATTAGCTACATTTTGAATTTTATATAATCCATATAATTATAACATCTATATTATGTGTTTCTTAGACATAATATATGAACAAATTCAATTTTTCAGATAAATGAAGTATTTTTCAAAAAATACAACATTATCGTCTCTTAATTGAGAACCCAATTTAAATAAAACATTTGACACTTTTATATATTAAATTGGAAAAAAATAAAATTATTCTTTAGATTTTGGACAAAAAAAATTAGTTTCGATACATTTTTAGTGTCTTTCTGATTACTTTCATATTTTTATGAATAGTGAAAATAATAAATTTTAATTGAAAAAAACCTTTTTAATGAAAATAATTTATACTGTTAAATTATATATTTGAATGGTTTTAAAGTATAATTATATTATATTTTTATCATTTAATCCAATTTTGGTCATTTAAAGTAATTTTACATTTAAATTGGACATAAACACATCAATCTTTTGATAGTTTTTACATCTCAAAAACCCACATTCGTGTTTTGACAATGAGAATTGATTTTAAATTAATTAATGAAAAATCTATGTTTTGAATTTGGTAAAATATAATTCATTTTCGAATTTGGAATATCAAAATTATCTTAGGGTGATGTATTTTTCTTTTTCTGAAAATATTCAATTTTTTATGAATAGTGAAAAACACTAATTTATTATTTAAAAACGAATTTTAATTTAAATAATTATTTTTTTTATTTAAAATTATTTTAATAAAATATAGATACATAATACCTATAAAGGTTTAATGTAATTCGTTGGAGTTATTTTAAAATATAATTAGATGTATAAAATTTTATTGAACTTTTTTACGTCTTTGACCCACCTTATATGCACATTTGCAAATTTTTATAAAACGTAATTTTACCAATTATGAGAATTGAATTCCAAAAATCCAAGAGAAACGGCTTATATCATTATGTAAAATTTGTTTTAGTAGGATGAAAATAATTTTGGTGAATAGTAACTTTTGAATTTTATTTACCACGGTTAAAAGTAAATAGGGTAATTAAAGGAAAATTTGATATTATAACTATCCTAAAAAATGTTCTAATTGTATTGGATAAGGTTTTTTAGACCATAATTAACCAAAGGAATAAAAAATTATCCTCTTTGATCCACTTGTATTAGATTAGGACATTTATTATTATTTTATTCAAAGAAGAGTCAAAAGTGTTAAATTCAGATTTTAATAACTAAACCATTTTTAATACAGGTTTATACCTAAGAAAAAGAAGATTATAAATATTAATTAGAAAGATAAAAATATTTCCAACATATTTTATTTTAATTATTATTTTTATTCATTAAATAAAATTATTTATTTATGATATAATTATGATGCAGTAATTACTTTATTAATGAAAGACTAAAATAATTGAAATTATAAATATTAAAATAAATGTAAATTAAAATTTTTGATGCATTCCACTAATTTTATAGGTTAATATGACATTTTAGGATTTATGTAATTTATTTTATTCAAAGTAATCAAGTTGTGTTGACTTTCACAAAAACCAAATAATCAATAGTGTAAAAAATGACATAAATGTGTTTTTAAAACAAATACATTATTACTGTATGATATAATATTTCTAAAAATATAAGGTTCGGTGAAAAGATTTATATAATGATATATATTTCATTAATGAACCAATTGAGGTTTTCTTGGCATTTTATAGTATGTTTATTAACCATGTAATATAACAATACAAGAAGACATAGTAAAAGTTAAACTATTTAACTAAGATTTAAATCTAAAAGATAAGGTTAATATGGTGACCTAAACTTGTCTAAACCCTATTGTTTGAGAATATTTAGACCCATAACCATCTTATCCTCTAAATAAATCCATTTTAAGCCATTAGAAATCGAAAAATATTTTCTAATAAAATAATATTTCAAGCTTTTCCTAAAGTGCCCCTCACCTCTCTTATAAAAGGTTACTTTCCATTATATTAATTTCACATCTCCAAAGCCATTTGGCTTGGACAAAACCCTGATCAAATATCCTCCCAACTAAAATCACTTCAACCTAGAGGCCTTTTTGTGATTAGAAATCCAACCAATAGGGATTTTTTGATCATATAAAAAGGAAACAACTGAAGAAGAGGTAATAATTTCATCGCCTATTTCAAAGTTAATTTCTTCTTTCACATCCCGGTTATTTTTAGTTTCCAAACCAAAATAATACCTATATTACCCTATACATACTATGATGTTATTATAAATAAGTTACAACCATATTCATTAGTTTATCCATCTTATTAATGAAAAAGTCACCATACATGCATAAGTACGACTTACCGTCTCCACGTCGTGGTGTAGTTTGTTATTCAACACTTCATTATTTGGATGCATATAATAATGGGTATAACTTATATAAATAATAAATATAACTTTTTAATGTTTATGTATTTATAATATACCATCCAATTACACATGATTTCACCACTAATATAATGATAGTCGCTCATGCGTATGTACGGCTTACCTTCTCCACGACGCGATAAGATTTCATTCCCAATCGTAACCATTAAAGAATAATTTTCATTTTATGATTAAAATTCATGTTAAAGAACATAATATCGTTATTTATATGAATCAAATATATCCTATCCATATAAAACAAGACTTATGTAATAAATAATATAATGGAAAATGAATCAGTTAACACCCAAAACAATGATACTACTGAATTATTATTAACATAGCAGTATTAGAAGATCATATATGATATCATATTTATGTATGTGGTTCTTGTATAATTTAATAACAATGATTTAAATATTATACATGAGTTTAGTTTACCCTAGTCCAAGGAAAAGTACATGGTAAGGGTTAATTTTACAATCTCTTTATTTATCTGAGGTTGTTTATACGTAAGCATCTACTGGGAATTCGTTATAACCAACATCAATGTTTCTTAAAATTGTATTTCAAAACATTTTTACTATTTCATATAAAATGTATTAAATTATTTTATACCCTTTTTGACTTTTTTATAAAAAAATATTCAAAGGAATCTTTCCGTCATTTTCCAAACAGAGTACTTTATTAATGTTTTTAACATATACGGCAGGTGAAACTATTTTCCCCCATTATAACACCTTTAAATATTCACATACAAGATTATAAGGATATTTTCAAAATAAAGGTTTTCTTTTATAATTATGTTACTTTTAAATGACTTCAAAATATAAATAAGTATTTCTCTCAAATAGTTTTGATTTCATCTATGTTTACAACCTTTGATGAATTTTACACTTATTTGAAGCTGATTTATTATGATACAATTTTCCATATTATATTGAAGGTTTTGTGATATTTTTGACTTTGGATGTGTTATTTTTATACCATTCATGGTTTATGGTTAATTTTGGACTCCTTATGTATTAATCATGTTTTAATGATCACAAATCTCATTAATGATCACAAATCTCTTTAATAATCACAAATCTCATTCAACCTAGTTAAATCCTATAAATTATATCCAATAATGTGTATTTATGTTTCAAGTTCACTCATGATTTATAATGGTTAAGATCAATCCATTTCATGCATATTACTGTTTAAGCCTGAATAGTGTTATTTTCTTAAGTATAAGACACCGTGAGTAAGACACACTAAGCCAGACACAGTTAGCCAGACACTGTGAAGCTGGACATAGTAAGCTAGAAACTGTGAATATCAGACACCATGAAGCCAGACACTATGAATATCAGACACCATGAGCAAGACACTGTGACACTCAGACCATGACACTCAGACACCGTGAACAAGACATTGTCACACTCAGACCGTGACACTCAGACACCGTGAACAAGACACCATGACACTCAGACTGTGACACTCAGACACCGTGACACTCAGATTGTGACACTCAGACACCGTGAGGGAGACACTATTTTCATAACATATTGTGACACCATTTCTTAAACTATTTTTTCATCTTTCAATTTAATTCTTAACAGTCATATTTTATGCCTTTAATGCACTAACATAATTTTTGATTCTTTGTAGGCATAGTACGAGGTACAAGGAACGAAACACATGGAACCTGTCGGCTAAAACGAATGCATTGGAATATAAAGAGTGGAGAGTGCCCAACAACCATGGAGAGTGATACTGAACGAAAACAAGCCTGTGAGCATGACTGCGAAGAACATATTGCAATATTTTTAAAGAAATCATTTTCACATGCATGCAATCCAACTCTCCTGTAGAACATATGAAGTACAATAGAATCCAGAGAACACCTTTTCATTATCAAAGCTCGTGAAGAACACAAGATGGATTATGACACTCTATTTTTCAAGACAAAAACCAGAGAATGACTAAAAAGAATTTCTTCTAAATCAAAGGAGTCCAGAGCTGCACTTCAAATCACTATATCATTCTAAACTCATATCTAATCTATCTTTGTGATTCTTCTACTTATATTTGAGCAGTGTGTGTGCTCTTTATTTTCCATACACACACTTAATCTTGTGCTCTACTGAAGGATTTCAAAATCCTTACCCCCAAACTCTTTTTTACTCTTGTTTACACACAAAAACTGTAGAAGAGGTCCATGTGTGGCTTGGTTATTGTTTTTGTCTACCCATGAAAACTGTGGAAGAGGTCCCTGTGTGACCAGGACAGTCTGTGTGTTGTTGTTAACCCTGATCCAGGGTGTGGATCAAAGTTTATTTATATAATCTACTTGGTGGTAGGTTATCACCAAGTGGAGTGGATGAGGTCTTGTCTCGAGACTGAACCAATTGTTTCATATGTGTTGCGCTATTTAAATTTATTTTCCTCTATTTTACTACTTTATTGAATAATCCAAAAAACTCTAATTTCACTTTGATAGTTAGTCTTGGAAAGAAGTTATAACTGATTTGTCTTAGTAGGATAACTTCAAAAGTAATATTAATAATACATATTAAGATTAATGAGAATTAATCAATCTTCTGAGAAGTTGTTTAAACATTTAAACTCTTATAACAGTATAACCTTGATTAACTGGGCCATATCTATTTTTGTGGAATACCATTTCTTTTAAAATAATATTTTTGTAACAGAAATTTTTATAGTTACTCAATTCACCCCTCCCCTCTTGAGTAAACTACTCTGACCAACATTTGGTATAAGAGGGTGCTTTATTAAGTCTCTGTGTAATCTTACTCAACTATGATTGTAGTTGTACTTTAAAGATCTGTAAATTTATGTTAATTTTAAATTTCTAACTCTTGTAAAGTAATTTGTTTGTATGGATAATAGATTGGAAGGTGTTGCAAACAATATAGCAACATTATTTAATAAAACCAACTATTCTCAATGGAAAATTAAAATGATAATGCATCTAGAGAGTATGAGCTTTGAAATTTGGTCATCAATTATAGATGAATAAAAA
Organism: Viscum album; assembly: GCA_963277665.1. Classification (NCBI taxonomy): domain Eukaryota; kingdom Viridiplantae; phylum Streptophyta; class Magnoliopsida; order Santalales; family Viscaceae; genus Viscum; species Viscum album. The sequence continues at coordinate 300,085,993 of OY728128.1, forward strand.
CTTCCTGTGTCTGATAGAATTACATGGGGTGAACCTAAAAAACATGCTTACAATAACAATTGCAAATCCGTGAATTCTCTTGACTATTCCTTAGGAGATGAATAATTTAATAGGATTTCTTCTTGTAAAACATCCCATGAAATTTGGGATACCATGTCTATCTCACATAAAGGAACATCTAGTGTAAAGGAAATGAGACTTAATACTTATTCTATAAAATGTGATAATTTTATGATGAAACCTTATGAGCCTATTTCTTATATGTATCTTAGGTTCAATGAGATTTTCAACACAATGATTTCTCTTGGAAGAGAAGTCACTTCCAAAGAACAGATATTGAGAATTCATAGGTGCTTACCGAACAGATGGAGGGGAAACTCTATCTCAATTAGAGAATGATGAGACATCAGCAAGATACCGGTAAAAGAACTCATTGGGAAACAGATGATGTATGAGGAAGAGCTGAAAGTAAAAAAAGAAGAATAGGATGAACCAAAAAAGAAAATCTGTAGCATTCAAGACCACCTTCTTGAAGCACAAAGACAAAGGGAAACTGGAAGCTCCTATAGAAACTTCCACCACTGAACAATCATCACCTGACAGTGATGAGGAGATGGTTCAACTGGCAAGAAGATTCAATCATTTTTACAAAAAGAATAACTTTTTCAGAATGCCTAACTTCAAGGGAAATTATGATCAAAAAAGAATCTGAAAAAAGGAATGGAAAAGAAGTGACAAAACTAATGAAATTGTATTCTATGAATGTAACCCAAAAAGACATATAAAGGATGACTGTCCTAAGCTCAAGTATAAGAAGAAGTATGAGGATAAGGATAAAAAGTACAAAAAGGAAATTAATGTAACTTGGTGTGCCTCTGAGGATAGTTCAAGAGACTCAGTGACATCACCTGATGAACATGATAACAAATCCAATATGTGTTTTATGACAAACACATCTGAGGTAACACTAAACTCTTCTGTACATAATTCATACTATTCTAAAGATGAAAGTGACTCTAAAAATATGACTAATGAAGAAATTATTGAATATTGTAACATGATTTAAGAGACATGAAATGAATTAAAAGATAAATATAAATCCTTGATGAAATAGAATGCTCTCACTGCAAATTTAAAATCTGAACTTATTAATGAAATGGAGAAAAATGCTCAACTTCTCAAATAAAACAATGAATTAAAAATTTCCAATGAGCAATTAAAAAGTGACTTAGAAAATTTACTAGTGGCAAAAAATACCCTTACCCAAATGTTTGGAAAAACAAATTGCCCCTAAATACAATACTGGCATTGGTTATCAACCTAGTAAAATAAACCTTGGTAGAACAAATTTTATTTCCATGTCTTGGACATATAGTTTTGTTCCCAGTTCTAGACTCAACTCATCTAGCTCGAGTCATGATACATACTCTAATATTTTAAGTTTTTGTGGACAAAATACAGTTTATCTTTCAAACACTTTTCATAATTCTTATAGAAAACCTATGAGAAAAATATGGGTTCCTAAAGAACTTATTACTAATGTTACTGGACCTAAACAAGTATGGGTACCAAAATCTATCTTTTCTTGATAATGTTATAGGAACGTTGATTAAAGGTCTCCTGCAAGAATCTGTGGTACTTGGAAAGTGGATGTTCAAGTCATATGATAGGATACTACTCATGATTCAAGAATATGATAAAAGTATATGGAGGACATGTCACATTTGGTGACAAGGCCAAAGGGAAGATCGTTGACTTAGGCAAGATTGGTAACCCAGATTAAATTTTAATTTCTAAAGAACTGTTTGTTAATGGCTTAAAATATAATCTTCTTAGTATCTCACAATTATGTGATGATGGATATAATGTTAAATTTTAAAATTATGCTTGTAATGTCTTTAATTATAAAGATGAATTAGTATTTTATGCATCAATGAATGAGAACGTTTATTTTGTTAATTTACATTCCTTAGCTTCTCAAAATGTTTCATGATTAAGTATATTTCATAAAGAATCATGGCTTTGGCATAGAAGACTAGGACACTATAATCTTCACTCCCTTATAAAGTTAACTACAAAAGGACTAGTTAAGACTTACCTAAACTTGAGTTTCCAAATGACAAAGTGTGTAATCCTTGTCAAAAGGGAAAATGACACAAAATCTCTATAAAATAAAAAAGTGAAGTTTTTACTTCTCAACCTATCGAATTGGTTCACATTGATTTTTTTGGACCATCTAGAGTTTCTAGTTTAAATGGGAAGCACTATGTTTATGTTCTAGTAGATGATTTTTCTAGATATACCTAGACCTTATTCATGGCTCACAAAAGTGAAGTCTGCTCTTATTTTACTAAGTATGCTAAGTCTATAGAAAACATTTGTGGCCTTAAAATTAAATCTTTAAGAAGTGATCATGTCTGTGGGTTTGAAAATCAAGAGTTTGAATCCTTTTTCTCACAAAATGGTTATAGTCAAAATTTCTCTGCCCCTAGAACACCTCAGAAAAATGGTATTGTAGAAAGAAGAAATAGAACCCTGCAAGAAATTGCTAGAACAATGCTTAGTGAATATGACTTACCTATTTACTATTGGGCTGAATCTACAATATATCATGCTACATAATCAATAGTGTCTTGATTAGACCAATTCTCAAAAAGACCTCATATGAACACTGGAACAATAGGAATCCTAAGTTTAATTATTTTAGAGTTTTTGGATGCAAAGTCTTTATTCTAAACACTAAGGATAATCTTGAAAAATTTGCATCCAAAATTGATGAAGGAATTTTCCTAGGTTACTCAATATTAAGTAAAGATTATTGAGTATTCAATAAAAGAGCTAAATGTGTAGAAGAATCTCTTCATATCACGTTTGATGAAATAGATCCACATGAGCCTAGAACCATCATAGAAAATCCGGAGGATGATGTATCAAATATGAACATCAACTCAAAATCCTCAAATTCATCTGTGATAGAATCTGTGAAAACTTCCAACTCTAGAAATTCTCTTCAATCGAGTCATAATGAACCAGAATCTGTTGATGAACCTGAAATCACTAGTCTCTCTTTTTCTAGAAATGTTAGAACCCTTAAAAACCATCCCATAGATGCTGTTGTAGGAGACTTATAGAATGAAACACAAACTAGAGCTTCTTTTAGAAATCAGGTTGAACATCAAGACTTCTTGTCACAACTTGAACCTAAAAACATTGATGATGCCATCAATGATGAGTTTTGGGTAATGGATTTGCAAGAAGAACTTGATCAGTTTCAAGGAAATAATGTTTCGAAATGTATTGAAAGACCCAAAGACACTTTCATCATAGGAACCAAATGGTTGTTTAGAAATAAGGTAGATAAAGCTGGTAATATAGTTATGAATAATGCTAGATTAGTAGCACAACGCTATAGTCAAGAAGAAGGAATCGACTATGAGGAGTCCTTTTCTCTAGTATCCAGACTTGAATCCATCAGAATCCTACTTGCCTATGTTGCACATCTAAATTTCAAACTATATCAAATGGATGTTAAGAGTGCATTCTTAAATGGTTATATAGATAAGGATGTCTTTTTTGAACAACCCCCTGGATTTACAAATCCTCATTTTCCCAATCATATTTTCAAACCATGAAAAGCTTTATATGGTTTAAAGCAAGCTCCAAGAGCTTGGTATAACAGATTAAGTACATTTCTTATCTCCAAAGGTTTTAGAAATGGAATAGTTGATCCTACCCAATTTATAAAATGAATTTTAATGATGTGTTAGTTGTTCAAATCTATGTAGATGATCTTATTTTTGGATCTTCAAAAAAATCATTATGTATTGATTTTTCTAAAATGATTCAAGACGAATTTAAAATGAGCTTAATTGGTGAACTAAAATTCTTTCTTGGATTTCAAATCATTCAAAATAATGATGGAATTGTTTTAAATCAATGTAAATACACTAGAGATCTTCTAAAACGTTTTTTATTGGATAACACTAAATGTAGTGACACTCCCATGAGTACCACCTATAAGTTGGATCTTGATGAAGCTGGAAAAATCTGTTGATCAAACCACTTATAGAGGAATGATTGGAAGTTTACTTTACTTAACTACTAGCCGTCTGGACATTATGTTTAGTGTGTGTATGTGTGCTATTTTTAAATAAAATCCTAAAAAATATCATTTAAATGTTGTGAAGAGAATTTTAAAATAAATTAAGCATACACCCAATCTAGGACTATTCTATCCTAAAAGACAATTATTTGAACTAGTAAGTTATTCTAATGCTAACTTTAGTGGTGGTAAGTTAGATAGAAAGATCACCTCTAGAACATGTCACCTTTTAGGCAAGCCACTAGTATTATGGTGTAGTAAGAAACAAACTTTTGTTGCATTATCTACTGCAGAAGATAAATACATAGCTTCTGGAAGTTGTGCACAAATTTTGTGGATGAAACACACACTACTAGATTATGGATATAAATTTAGACATGTACCAATAAATTGTGACAACAAAAGTGCTATCAACATCTCAAAAAATCTTGTTTCACATTTTAGGACAAAACATATTGATGTAATACATCACTTTTTGAGAGATCATTATCTAAAAGGTGATATTACCTTGGAATTCAATGGTACTGAATATCAACTTGCCGATATATTAATTAAAATATTACATTCTAAGAGAATAGACTACATCATACATGATCTTGGCATGATAAATCTCAAATAGATATATTACTTGTCTTACTGCTCAATATTTTATCTATGTTTTACTTTACAGTTTCATGATTACGGTCTCTCAGCCACTGTCTCTCATGTTTACGGTCTCACCATTAGCACTTTGTACTCACGGGCTGACATTTACTGTCTCACTATAATGTGCACTGAAAAGTTCACTCATTGCCTCACTGTAATGACCATTTACTGTCTCACTGTGATGATCACTCATTGTCTCACCGTCATGACCATTTACTGTCGCACCGTGACGACCGATCACTGTCTCACCATAACAACCCTTAATTGTCTCACAGTGAAAATTATTTATGATTTTCATTAAACTCGTATCGCGGTAATTTTTATTTCACCTCTTTTGCTTTCTCACGTTTTTATTTTTGTGACGTTTGACCTTCCCAAATGATAAAACAAAGAGTTTCACTCACTTCTTCAACCGGAATTTCTTTTACTCACTCGTTTTGAAGCCTCTCAACCTTGTAACCCTCTCTCTCTCTCTCTCTCTATTGACCTTCAGTGGATGCCAAGAATGAAGCGACCATCGTCATCCACACCTGAGAGGTGTCTCCCGAAGAAGAAGAAGATAGCACCCAAGCTGACACCTGAAGGGACGTTGAATCTGAACCTGGTAAATTGATGTGTTGTTCCTGAAATAGAAATTTTCCCTGAATGGCTCTTGTCTAGAAAATCTCTAGTCCTGAAATTGTTGATAGAACAGGGCTGGTTACAATGGTTCTCAAAGGAAAATAGACCCATTTATATGAGGTCAGTTGCTCAGTTCTACCAGTACGCATAGTTTTCTTTTTATTCTGGTGAAATATATGTTGTGAGGAGCTGGATTAATGGACAAAGATGCTTCTTCTCATCGAGGTTATGGGATTCATTCATTACGATGCCTCACGAAGGAATTTTTGATGATTATCAGAGAGAATCCCCACCTAAAAATGATTTATTTAACCTTGAAGATGCTCTGAAAACCCTAATTGGGAATGGCACTAAGAGATGGTCCATAGCTGCTGAATGTGATGGAGAAACAAGGCTATTGTTTAAGTTTTTTCAAAATCTAGTTAGTCCAAGGAAAGGTGACTTTGCTGTATTAAAGTATCAAGATGTGTTTCTGATTCATCTTATAAAGAATGGATATAAAATCAACCAGTACATGTAAATAATTCAACATATGTGTGAATTAATAATGGTTACATCCAAATCCTCCACACTGTTCTAGTCTCGACTATTTTCATCCATGCTTTTTGTGAAAGGAGTAGTTGGACCTAATGAAGAAGTACTTATGTACTGTGAGTACTATCTCTCTAAACCCATCATCAGGAGAAAGAATATTAACTAGAACCCTTGGAAAAAATGAGTGGCTGGAATATAATGATAAGATTTATGAGAAGTTCAATCCTGTGGATTATCCATCAAGGCCAAAAGACATTTTTGATCCTGGTTTGGAACCATATGAACTTGGTGAGTGTCCAAAAGAAGAAGAGGAATAAAAAACTGAAGTACCTCTTAGGGTAGAAGTTTTTGTTGAGGAAGAAAGGCCTATTATTCCTCCTGTTGTTCTTGAAGAAGAAGTTTTTATACCTAGAGATGATGTCAATCTGTAAATCCAACCCGAGGCTGAAAAAGAATTAGTGGTCCCAGAATCTGAACAGCATGCCATGGAAGAACCTATTTTGGAAGAACACCCTGGAATACAAGGAGAAAATCTAGAAGAAATTTCTGTTTTGGAAGAAAGAAAATTTGGAATAACTCTCTAAAGAACAACTTGTTCTTGAGATAATACCCTCTTCTGAAGAGAGGATGGAGATATCCTTTCAGTTGGCTAGACATGAGATGATTGTGGAACTTAGAGATGAACCAATGGATTTGGACTAAGCTCCTGAGCCTCTGAATCTATAAAAGGAAGCATCTGTTGAGGGGGAAGAAACTCAAACTCTTGAGTCTGCTGAAGCATCACATCCGGCTAAGTCTAGTCATGTGGCCACTCAGTACAAATTCCCTAGCTTTTATGATTTGAATGAGTCTCAATAGGTTACTACAACCGAGCTTGATATCTCTTCCCTGTTTCAGTTGAAGTCAGTTTCTATCTTTTCACCTGAGAAGGAACCTGAACCTGAACCTGAACCTTCCCCTGTACCAATTCCTACACCTGATCCTTCACCTGAACCATTACCTGAACAACTTTCCTTTGACAGTAAGGATGATTTAAAGGATTTTAGAGATACTATATTATCTAGAGTTGAGAAGCTTATAAACTCCCAACCTCGTGCTGTAACAAATATGAGTGAGAGATATGCCTCACTACTTTTGGAGAAAATTATCTGGCATATCCAACCTAAATTACTCCATGAAATTCAAGACGTACAAGTTGAAAATAAGTTACTCAATCATGAAGTAACAACCCTGAGAAGCATGGTGGAAGACATGCAGAAAGATCTAAATTCGAGATTAGAATCTACTACTGCTACTCCCGACCCCACTGTTTCTCAAATCACTCGAGATATTCTGTCTCAGATTCCCCCTTATCTATTATCCTTTAATGAAAAGATTGCTGATTGGAACAAACAGATGTTGAAGTAAATGATAGAGCTTGTGGTGAACCTCAATAAACTCACTGATGAGTACATTGGCTGTCTTGAAAAGGTATTGAGTCAGCTGTAGTCTCTAACCATAGCCTTAAGGGCTTCTCATAACTTTGGTGAATCCTCTACACCTACCTTGGATAGTTCTCTACAGTCGTCAATGCTTCTCATCCCTCTAGTGAATCCTCTACACCTGCCTTGGACAGTTCTCTGCTCCGATCTATAGTCCAAGAAGAGCTTCAGAATACTTTTAGTGGCTTTAATGGGGCTTCTTTATTTGAATTTGTCAAGAACATTGATAGATTTCTTGATCTTGTGCAAATTTATTCAAAGATTTCCAATGATTCCTAGCATGAGATTTCTAATAAAGTGGATTTCTATTTCATCTAAATTTTCTCCAAGATTGATATGACCAATCACTTCAAATACATTGTAGAGAATCTAAGAATTCCTCATGTAACCCTACCCTTAAAAAACCATGTCCAGAAGCTAACTGAGCTTACCTGATTATTGGAAAAGCTCATGGAAAACAAAGATGACATTCAAAAGTCCATTCAATATGGTGGAGAAATCATTTCAGACTTCATCAAACTTCTGAGACCGTATCTCCATGTCCAGAGTACAACAATTGTTGCTCCAGCGGTTGCTCCTCTTAGACCTGGACTACCTACTTTTACCTCTGCCTTACCATCAAAAACCATGTCTATTAGCCACACTCTTAGTCAGATCAAGCTTGTCATTCTTAACCAGAAACTACCAAGATCTTCCACTGCTCCTACATTGGCTCCCTCAGTCTTTGAAGGTCTCCCTTTACCCTCTCTCTCCACCACATCTCTACCTTCTTTCCACCTCAGCCACTGCCCCTATGGCATCCTCTTCTGCTGCTGATAAAGGCAAAGAGAAAGCCAAACCCTGAAGAAGACTAGTGCTTTACTACCTTTTTAAGGGGATGTCCTTATTTTTGTATCTCTCTTTATTTTGTACTGAACTATTTACTCTTAATGCAATGTGCACTGTTCTCCGTCTCTTATTTTGACTTTTTTATAATCCCAAAAGGGGAGAAGTTTCTATATGTTATATTCTTTGTTTCTATATGTTATATTTTCTATAGTTGAAACTAGTTTACACTTTCACTATGTAAGATTTGTGATCGTCAAAAAGGGGAAGATTGTTGGACTCCTCATGTATTAATCATGTTTTAATGATCACAAATCTCATTAATGATCACAAATCTCTTTAACAATCACTAATCTCATTAAACCTAGTTATCTCCTATAAATTTTATCTAATCATGTGTATTTATGTTTTAATTTCACTCATGCTTTATAATGGTTAATCTCAATCCATTTCATGCATATTACTATTTAAGCCTGAATATAGTTATTTTCTTAAGTATAAGACACCGTGAGCAAGACACAGTAAGCTAGACACAGTTAGCCAGACACCGTGATGCCTGACATAGTAAGACAGACACCATGAAGATCAGACACCGTGAGGAAGACACTATGACACTCAGACCGTGACACTCAGACACCGTGAATAAGACACCGTGACACTCAGACCGTGACACTCAAACACCGTGAAAAGGACATTGTAACACTCAAACCGTGACACTCAGACATTGTGAGCAAGAAACCATGACACTCAGACCACGAAACTCAGACACCGTAAAGTAGACACCATTTTCATAACATACTATGACACCATTTCTTAAACTATTTTGTCGCCTTTCAATTTAATTCATTACGGTCATATTTGATGCCTTTAATGCACTGACATAATTAATGTTTCTTTTTAGACATAGTATGAGGTATGAGGCACGAAACACATGGAACATATCAGCTAAAATAAATACATTCGAAGATAAATAGTGGAGAGTTCCCAACAACCATAGAGCGCGATAATGAACGAAAAACAAGCCTGTGAGCACGACCACGAAGATCATATTGATAGATTTTCAAGGAAATCATTTTCACATGTGTAACACCCGAGACTTTTATGTGAAATATTTTGTTTTTATGTTATATAAATCAAAGGAATCTTTCACTAACACTGGCTTGGCTTGCTTTACACGCAACCGCGGCCTTCCTCGATAGCTTGTGTCGTACGCAATACCGAGTTTCACTAAACAATGATATGCTATTAAAATATTATTAAAACTAGCCGTTATGAATAGTAATAACCACTTTTTGAAATTTTATAAATTTTATTTTTCAAAATGGACTTCATTTTTTGATTCGGAATATCAAAATTAGCCTAGGGTGAAATTTTGGTATTTTTCTGAAAAATTTCAATTTTTGATGAATAGTGAAACCACTAAGTGGAAGTTAAAAAACTGAATTTTTCATAAAACTTAATTTTACCACTTCTGTGAGTGGAATTTCAAAAATCCGAGGGACACGGTTGATGTCAGTAAGAAAAATGTGGTTCAATGAGATGAAAATAATTTTTTGGTGAATAGTAACTTTTTACTTTTTTTACCACGGTTAAAAGTACATAGGGTAATTAAGGGTAAAATGATATTATTATTACCCTAACACATGTCATAATTCTATTGAACAAGTGTAATTAGACCAAAAACAATAATAGGAATAAAATATGACCATTTAGGCCCACTTGGATTAGATTAGGACATTTATTATTAATTTATATAAAGAAGGGTTAAAATAGTTAAAATCAATGTTTAATAAGTAAATCATTTTTAATATGGGGTTATAAATAAGATAAATTCGACTATAAATATTCATTAGAAATATAAAAAAATTTCCTGCATAATGGTATTTTATTTGTAATTTTTAGACATTAAATAATTTAATTTATTTATGACACAATGATGATGTAGTAATTATCTTATTAATGAAATATTGACATAATTGATGTTATAAATACCCAAATAAATGTAATTTGAGACTTTTTATGAATTACACTAATTTTATAGGTTAATATGACATGTTATTATTGATTTAAGTAACTTTGTTAGAACTAATCATTCTGTTATGATTTTCACAAAAATCAATTACTAAATAGTATCAAAATTGACATAAAATAGTTTTTAAAACAAATATTATATTACTAATTGTTATTTTATTCCTAAAAATCTAAGGTTCGGCCAAATGACTTAGATAAGGTTATATATATTAATAATAAACAACTTGGGGTTCGTTTGGCTTGATATGGTAAGTTTATTAACCTTATAGTGTAAGAAAACAAGAAGACACGGTAAAAGTTAAATTATCTAACTTAAAGTTAAATCTAAATGATAAGGTTAAAATTGATACCTAAAACTGTCTAAATTCTATTGGATGAGAGGCTTTCTACCCCTACCCACCTTATCTTATAAATATATCAATTTGGATCTATTAAAAACCGAATTTTGACTTTATAATAAAATAATATTTTTAGTTATTCCAAAGGTGCCCCTCTCCTCCCTTATAAAAGGGCACCTCCTCCCTCTCTTCCTCACACCACATTGAGCCTTCAAGGTCGGCCAAACCCTGCCAATTTCTCCTCTCCACTTCCATGGAAACATCCTAGTGGTTCTGGTCTTCTTAAAGACTTATTTTAGTGCCCTAAAAGGAGGTCTCAAAGAAGCACTTCAAAGAAGAGGTAATGTCTGTTACCGATTCTTTCATCTTTATTTCTTCTTCCACTTCATCTTCTTTAGTTGTTTCATTATGAAGTAATAACATCAGTATCACTCACATACGGATATGTTATTATATGTATGGAACAACCGTATTTCACCATCTATCCATCATACGGAAAAAGAAATCACCGCACGTGCGTACGTACGGAATACCGTCTCCACGCCTTGGTGTAATCTATTTTCCACCACCACATTACTTGGATGGGTATAAGGGTGAAATTAATGAATATATATGATTATTGTAAAGTGATATTGATTCTGAAATAGTATACATACACTCCAATACAATTCCACGATCATAGGAATGATATCATCACTCGTGCGTACGTACGGAATACCGTCTCCACGATGTGATGCGACTCGTTCTACATGATCTTCATTCCATAATGATAATATAAATGAATTGAATGAATGAATATGATATATATTACACTAATACCATTCTGGAAATGAGGTATCTATAACATAAGAGAAGAATAATAATTTATTCGACAAAACATGCATAAGAACAAAAAGTAATAAACACCCGAATAACAAGTATTAATGAAATATTACAAATAAGAAGCTAAGAATATGACCATATATGTTATCATAACAATAAGTATGATTCTGTAATAATTCAATAACATTATTTAAATCATTATACAGGAGTTTTGGACACTTACGAAGCAAATCAGACCTAAGGTAAGGGAAATATCACAATCTCATTTTTATCCGAGATTTTTTATACTTTAGTATCTACTAGGGTGTATTTTATAATCTACATCCATGTTTCCTCAATATGTAATATTATTTCCATCCACCTACAATTTTTTAAATCTAATTTTACCCTTCGGTAAGTTTTTAGTAAAGGATATGAAAGGACTCTTTTGTCGTTTTTCGTATGAGGTACTTTTTGACTTATCCGACAAAAGTACGAAGAATATTTTTTTTAACTTATACAGCATGAATGGATATTTAAAAAATTATTTCGAAGAAGATTCCTTTACAAAATTCCAAGTTTATTTTTAATAAACTTCTTTTAGTTTAAAATTTTATGACATGTTAAAGAAAGGAAAGTGGTTTTGAATTATAAAGGATATTTTCCTCAAGAATGGAGTTCAAGTGTTTTATCAAAATTATTTTCCATCTAAGATAATAAAGGGTTCTATTTCTATCCCTATTATTACATTGATTTGATTATGTTGTGATGGAATTATTTTTATGAATTCCTCTGTTTTATATGAGTTGTTTTATTATGTCACGATGTTTAAGATTCCCATTTTTATTACATGGGTTATGCTATGATGTATGCTTTATGATTTTGTGGCACACATAAGAATGGTATCATTATGAGATGGGTGGGACCTATATCTCCCTCCAATGCATTGGGTAAAGATTTTATATCTCATGAGATAGACATGGCTAGAACGGTAGGTTATACTGGTTCAGTGAAACAGGACTGAAACGATGAGTGAACTCGGTTCAGAAATGGACTTTGTCCACTAAGATAGTCTTGGAAATGAGTCTTGACTAATAAGAAATGATTCTCTATGATTATGTGTGTATGCCACAAAGTTTCATGTTTTATTTTATGATTATTGGGATTCCATTTCACTACTATGATTTATCCCATGTTATGAAATTATGCTCTCTTTTTCAGGTTAAGATTTCCAAAAGTTATGTTCTTATGAATATGATGTGATTGATATTTCTTTTGTTTACCCTTACTGAGCATTTGAGCTCACCCTTTTGTATGTTTTCTTTCCCCGGGTCAGGAACAAGGTTATTAAGTAAGATATGCCAAAAGGGACTATAGATATGATGAAATAAATGGGAGACAGTGTAGATTCTTTATGAACCAGTTGTTTATGTTTCCCAGTTTCTATAGACACTATACCTATACGGTCCTTTCGTGGTTTTGTTATATGTTGTAATAAGTATGCTTTAATTTTGAAGTATTAACAATGTATGTAAAGTATGGGTAGTTATAGTTGGTATCAGAGGAATGGTATAGTCAACCTTTGGAAACTAGGATGTGAAAGCCTTAGTAAGAACCCTAAGGATAATTCTAAGCATAGAACACAATCTTAGTGTTTTAGAAATGGCCATGAATAACCTAGGATAAACCTTAAGTGTAAAATTTTATTCTTGATTATGTGGTTTTCCTATTATAATTAGTGTTTCTCACACTATTCTTCTTGGTTTTAGTCAATGGCTAGAACCCGAAGAAACCGTGTTAATGCGGAATGCGATGGGCAATACAATGATTGTCCCCCTGAGCAACCAAACGTTATGGGAGCTGGAATGCAAAATCTTGTAGCCATGCTCACACAACATTCTCAAGCTATGAATCATGCAGGACTTCCAAATGAGCAAAGGAAGGAGCAACATTCTGTTGAATCCTTCACGAGATAGCATCCACCTTCATTCAGTGGGTCTACTGATCCATTAGTTGCTGAACAATGGATTAGTACTACTGAAAAGATATTTTCAGTTCTTCAATGTTCTTAGCATGATAAAGTCATCTTAGCGGTGTATCGTTTGGAAGGTGATGTTGATCAATGGTGGAATCTTATTAAGAATACGAGGCAAATGGATGAAATTGAGTCCATGGAATGAGATGAGTTCAAGAACTTATTTTTCAATAAGTACTTCCCCCGTATTCTCCGAACAAAGATAGAGAAAGAGTTTCTTGAACTGAAGCAAAAGGATGATGAATCTGTTGGTACTTATGAAGCAAATTTTACAAGACTTGCAAGGTTTGCTTCTGGTATTATTATCCAACCTGAGAGTAAGATCGATCGATTCTTTAGTGGCTTAAAACCAAGTCTTCGAAGGGCGTTATCCATAAGGGACTTCAATAGCTACGAGGATATCATTCAATGTGCTCTCAAAGTCGACATGGAGATTGGAGTAACCCATCAGTCATATGGGTTTGATAAGAAGAGGAAAATGGAATTCAAAGGAAAATCTAAATAGCACACTGAAAAGAAGATGAGTTTTCCCTTATGCTCAAAGTGTGTAAAGAAACATGGAGGGAGTTTTCTTAAAGGGACAAGTAAATGTTTCAAATGTGGAAAGGAAGGTCATCGGGCATTTGAATGCCGTGAGGATGGGAAGAAGATGTATAATGATGCAAACAAAGGAAGGGATACACAGAATGAACCTACTACACTTCAATGTTTCAAATGCAAGGAGATGGGAAATTATGCCAATAAATGCCCTAATCCAAGGGTTTATGATGATGGTTGAAGTCAAAAAACTCTTAAGGCTAAAGAAAAAGGAAAGTCACATGCAATTTCTATCAGCGATGTGGAGTACGATAACGATGTGGTGAAAGGTACACTTACCATCCACTCTAAAGTAGCAAATATTTTATTTGATTCTGGATCCACCAACTCTTTTATTTCTGAATAATTTTCTAAGGGTATCACTGTATTACCTTAACAATTAGATGTTGAGTTAGCTGTGACCACACCTAATGGAACAACAGTCACATCAAAAGTTTATAATTCTTCTCCGATCGAAGTTTATGGGAAAGTGCTTCCTACAAATCTTGTGATCCTTCCGATAGTGGAATTTGATATGATTCTTGGCATGGATTGGCTTTCTTTATATGTAGCTCATATCAATTTCCAAAGAAGGGAAGTCACATTTCATATTCCAGATCAATCTATGATCGTCTATCAATGCAAGGATGAACATAACCTTCAATTGGAAATTCCTTCTACCTTATGGGTCTTGATTCCACTAAATGAATGTTATTTATCTCCAATGGTTGGTGAGAAACTCACGATTAAGAATATGCCCATTATACGGGAGTTTGATGATGTCTTTCCGGAGGAATTACCGGGTCTTCCACCAAATCGTGAAGTTGAGTTTTCAATAGAACTCATACCGGGTGCTTTGCCTATTTCAAAGACACATTATAGAATAGCCCCAATTGAGTTCCAGGAATTGAAGAAGCAACTCCAAGAGAATCTTGATAAGGGGTTCATACGCCCTACTGTGTCACCTTGGGGAGCATCTGTTCTATTTGTTAAGAAGAAAGATGGATCAATGAGACTCTACATTGATTATCAAGAACTTAACAAGATCACTATCAAGAACAAATATCCTCTCCCACACATTGATGACTTATTTGACCAACTACGCGGAGCTCAATAATTTTCCAAGATTGATCTTCGTTCAGTTTATGATCAATTAAGGGTCAAAAGGGAGGATATACCAAATTCGGCTTTCCGTACAAGGTATGGACAATATGAATTTATAGTGATGCCATTTGGTCTTATTAATGCCCCTGCTATCTTCATTGATCTGATGAATAGAGTCTTTAGAGACTATCTTGATCAATTTGTGGTAGTCTTTATAGATTATATTCTTGTCTATTCAAAGAGCAAGGAAGAACATGAAGATCACTTGAGAACTATATTGAAGACCCATAGAAAGGAGAACATTTATGCCAAATTAACCAAGTGTGAATTTTGGCTTCAAAAAGTTTCATTTTTGGGTCACATAATCTCAAAAGAGGAGATATCTGTGGATCCAGCAAAAACAGAGGTTATTGAAAGATGGTCGAGACCAACAACAGTAACTGAGATCCGAAGTTTTCTTGGTTTGGCAGGATATTATCGAAGTTTTGTGAAAGATTTTTCACGATTGTCTAATCCACTCACCAAGTTGACTCGGAAAGGATTTAAGTTTGTTTGGACGGAAGAATGTGAAGTGAATTTCAAGGAGTTGAAAAGAAGGTTATCCAGTGCACCTCTGCTCACACTGCCTTGTAGTGGAGAAATGGTTGTGATCTATAGTGATGCATCCAAAAAGGGATTGGGGTATGTTCTTATGCAAAATGATATGGTGATAGCTTATGCCTCACGACAGTTGAAAATCCATGAGCAAAATTACCCAACACATGATTTGGATTTAGCTGCGGTAATCTTTGCATTGAAGATTTGGAGGCATTTTCTTTATGGAGAAAGGTGTGACATTTATACTGATCATAAAAGTTTAAAGTATATTTTCACACAAAAGGAGCTGAATATGTGTCAAAGAAGATGGTTGGAGCTGATTAAGGATTATGACTGCTCAATCCATTACCACCCTGGGAAAGAAAACAAGGTGGCAGATGCATTAAGTCGATAAGACCATGACAATTTATCCATGATGAGGATTACAAAAGATCCAATATTTATGGATTTAAAAAGGATGGATCTTGGAATTATAATGGAAGGGGAAAAATCTTATCTTTCTCAAATGAATGTTCAACCATCTATACATGTGAAGATTAAAGAGACATAGAAAGAAGATGTCGAGTTACAAAAGAAGGTGAGAAATGTTCCAGAATTCAACCTTGATTGTGATGGAATAATAAAGTTCAGGAATCGGGTTTGTGTTCCTCCCATCCCGGAATTAAAGAAGGAACTGCTGGATGAGGCTCATTATTCTTCATTCTCTATTCATCCTGGAAGCACGAAGATGTATAGGGACCTGAAAGAGTACTTCTGGTGGGATGGTATGAAATGAGATGTTGCTGAATATGTCTCTCGATGAATGGTTTGTCAGCAAGTTAAAGCTGAGAGATAGAAGTCTAATGGGATGTTACAACCATTACCCATACCCGAATGGAAATGGTAAAACATCACTATGGACTTTGTCACAGGACTTCCTAAAACATCCAAAGGCAATAATGCTATCTGGGTCATAGTTGATCGTCTTACCAAGTCTGCACACTTCATTGCTATTAGAGAGGATTTCTCTCTAGATCAGCTTTCCAGGATATATGTAAAGGAAGTGGTAAGATTGCATGGAGTACCACTTTCTATTATATCTGATCGGGATCTGAGATTTACCTCGAAGTTCTGGCGAAGTCTTTAGCATACTCTGGATACAGAGTTGAGTTTTAGCACTGCTTATCATCCTCAGACAGATGGTCAGTTTGAGAGAACAATTCAAACCCTAGAAGATGTGTTGAGAGCTTTCTCTATGGATTTTAAAGGTGGTTGGGATCAACACCTACCTTTAGTGGAATTTTCTTATAATAATAGCTTTCACTCTAGTATTCAGATGGCTCCTTATGAAGCTCTCTATAGAAAGAAATGCAGGACTCCAACTTGATGGGATGAAGTTGGGGAAAGAAAGCTAATAGGACTTGATCTTGTTGATGAGATGGAAGAAAAGGTCTGATCGATTCAACAACACGTACGAGCATATCAGAGCCGACAAAAAAGTTATGCCGACAACTGAATAAAAGACCTAGGGTTTGAAGTGGGTGATAAAGTGTTTGTATGAATATCTCCTTGGAAGAGAGTAATGAGGTTTGGAAAGAACGGAAAGTTGAGCCCTAGGTATATCGGTCCTTTTGAAATACTGGATCGTGTTGGGAAGGTAGCTTACCGATTGGCGCTTCCACCGAATCTCTCTCAAGATCATGATGTGTTCCATGTATCTCTCTTGAGAAAGTACATACCTGATCCTTCACATGTACATAGCTCATAAGTTGTACCATTGGAGCAAGATCTTTCTTATGAAGAACAGCTGATAGAGATTCTGGATCGTAGCGAAAAAGTCCTACGAAGCAAGACCACTCGATTGGTGATAGTTTTATGGAGGAACCACTAATTAGATGAAGCTACATGGGAGCTTTAGGATATGATGAGGGAGTGGTATCCTCATCTGTTTGTTACAAAGTGGCAAATTTAGAGGATGAAATTCATTTTAAGGGGGGTAGAATGTAACACCCGAGACTTTTATGTGAAATATTTTGTATTTATGTTATATAAATCAAAGGAATCTTTCACTAACACTGGCTTGGATTGCTTTACACGCAACCACAGCCTTCCTCGATAGCTTGCGTCGTACGCAATACCGAGTTTCACTAAACAATGATATGCTATTAAAATATTATTAAAACTAGCTGTTATGAATAGTAATAACCACTTTTTGAAATTTTATAAATTTTATTTTTCAAAATGGACTTCATTTTTGGATTCGGAATATCGAAATTATCCTAGGGTGAAATTTTGGTATTTTTCTGAAAAATTTCAATTTTTGATTAATAGTGAAACCACTAAGTGGTAGTTAAAAAAATGAATTTTACATAAAACATAATTGTACCGCTTCTGTGAATGTAATATTGAAAATCCGAGAGACACGGTTGATGTCAGTAAGTAAAATGTGGTTCAATGAGATGAAAACAATTTTTTGGTGAATAGTAACTTTTTACTTTTTTTTTACCACGGTTAAAAGTACATAGGGTAATTAAGGGTAAAAATGATATTATTATTACCCTAACACATGTCCTAATTCTATTGAACAAGTGTAATTCTACCAAAAACAATCTTAGGAATACAATATGACCATTTAGGCCCACTTGGATTAGATTAGGACATTTATTATTAATTTATTTAAAGAAGGGTTAAAATAGTTAAAATCAATGTTTAATAAGTAAATAATTTTTAATATGGGGTTATAAATAAGATAAATTATACTATAAATATTCATTATAAAGATAAAACTATTTCCTACATAATGGTATTTTATTTGTAATTTTTAGACATTAAATAATGTATTTTATTTATGACACAATGATGATGCAGTAATTATCTTATTAATGCAATATTGACATAATTGATGTTATAAATACCCAAATAAATGTAATTTAAGACTTTTTATGAATTAAACTAATTTTATAGGTTAATATGACATGTTATTATTGATTTAAGTAACTTGGTTCGAATTAATCATTCGGTTATAATTTTCACAAAAATCAATTACTAAATAGTGTCAAAATTGACATAAAATAGTTTTTAAAACAAATATTATATTACTAATTTTTATTTTATTCCTAAAAATCTAAGGTTCGGCCAAAAGACTTAGATATGGTTATATATATTAATAATAAACAACTTGGGGTTCTTTTGTCTTGATATGGTAAGTTTATTAACCTTATAGTGTAAGAAAACAAGAAGACACGGTAAAAGTTAAATTATCTAACTTAAAGTTAAATCTAAATGATAAGATTACAATTGATACCTAAACTTGTATAAATTCTATTGGATGAGAGTATTTCGACCCCTACCCACCTTATATTAGAAATATATCAATTTGGAGCTATTAAAAACCGAATTTGACATTATAATAATATAATATTTTTAGTTATTCCAAAGGTGCCCCTCTCCTCCCTTATAAAAGGGCACCTCCTCCCACTCTTCCTCACACCACATTGAGCCTTCAAGCTCGGCCAACCCCTGCCAATTTCTCCTATCCACTTCACTAGAAACATCCTAGAGGTTCTGGTCTTCTTCAAAGACCTATTTTAGTGCCCTAAAAGGAGGTCTCAAAGAAGCACTTCGAAGAAGAGGTAATGTCTGTTACCGATTCTTTCATCTTTATTTCTTCTTCCACTTATTCTTATTTAGTTGTTTCATTATGAAGTAATAACATAAGTATCACTCACATACTTATATGTTATTATAATTATGGAACAACCCTATTTCACCATCTATCCATCCTACGGAAAAAGAAATCATCGCGCGTGAGTACGTACGGAATACCGTCTCCACGCCGTGGTGTAATCTATTTTCCACCACCACCATACTTGGATGGGTATAATGGTGAAATTAATTAATATATATGATTATTGTAAAGTTATATTGATTCTTAAATAGTATACATACACTACAATACAATTCCACGATCATAGGAATGATATCATCACTCGTGCGTACGTACAGAATACCGTCTTCACGATGTGATGTGACTCGTTCTACATGATCTTCATTCCATAACAATTATATAAATGAATTGAATGAATTAATATGATATATATTACACTAATACCATTATGTAAATGAGGTATCTATAACCTAAAGAGAAGAATAAGTATTTATTCGACAAAACACGCATAAGAACAAAAAGTAATAAACACCCGAATAACAAGTAGTAATGAAATATTACTAATAAGGAGCTATGAATATGACCATATATGATATCATAACAATAAGTATGATTCTTGAATAATTAAATAACATTATTTAAATCATTATACAAGAGGTGCGGATACTTACGAAGCAAATCGGACCTAAGGTAAAGTAAATATCACAATCTCATTTTTATCCAAGATTGTTTGTACTTTAGTATCTACTGGGGTGTATTTTATCATCCACATCCATGTTTCCTCAATATGTAATATTATTTCCATCCACCTACAATTGTTTAAATCCAATTTTACCCTTCGGTAAGTTTTTAGTAAAGGATATGAAAGAAATATTTTGTCGTTTTTCGTACGAGGTACTTTTTGACTTATCCGACAAAAGTACGAAGAATGTTTTTTTTAACTTATATGGCATGAATGGATTTTTAAAACATTATTTCCAAGAATATTCTTTTACAAGTTTCCATGTTTATTTTTAATCAACTTCTTTTAGTTTAAAATTGTATGACATGTTAAAGAAAGGAAAGTGTTTTTGAAGTAGAAAGGATATTTTCATCAAGAATGGAGTTCAACTGTTTTATCAAAATTATTTTCCATCTAAGATAATAAAGGGTTCTGTTTCTATCCCTATTATTACATTGATTTGATTATGTTGTGATGGAATTATTTTTATGAATTCCTTTATTTTATATGAGTTGTTTTATGATGTCACGATGTTTAAGATTCCCATTTTTATTACATGGGTTATGCTATGATGTATGGTTTATGATTTTGTGGCACACATAAGAATGGTATCATTATGAGATGGGTGGGACCTATATCTCCCTCCAATGCATTGGGTAAAGATTTTATATCTCATGAGATAGACATGGCTGGAAAGGTAGTTTATACCGGTTCAGTGAAACAGGGCTGAAACGAGGAGTGAACTCGGTTCAGAAATGGACTTTGTCCACTAAGATAGTCTTGGTAATGACTCTTGACTAATAAGAAATGATTCTCTGTGATTATGTGTGTATGCCACAAAGTTCCATGTTTTATGTTATGATTATTGGGATTCCATTTCACTACTATGATTTGTCCCATGTTATGAAATTATGCTCTCTTTTGCAGGTTAAGATTTCCAAAAATTATGTTCTTATGAATATGATGTGATTGATATTTCTTTTGTTTACCCTTACTGAGCATTTGAGCTCACCCTTTTGTATGTTTTCTTTCCCCAGGTTATGAAGAAGGTTATTAAGTAAGATATGCCAAAAGGGACTATAGATATGATGAAATAAATGGGAGATAGTATAGACGCTTTATGAACCAGTTGTTTATGTTTCCTAGTTTCTAAAGACACTATACCTATACGGTCCTTTGGTTTTGTTATATGTTGTAATAAGTATGATTCAATTTTGAAGTATTAACAATATATGTATTGTATGGGTCATTATAACATGCATTCAATCCGACTCTCCTGAAGAACATAAGAATTACACTGGAATCCAGATAACACCTTTGCATTATCAAAGCTCATGAAGAACACAAGCTGGATTATGACACTCTGTTTTTCAAGACAAAAACCAGAGAAGGACTCACAAGCATTTTGGCTAAATCAATGGAGTCCAGAGCTGAACTTCAAATCACAAGAGCATTCTAAAATCATATCTACTCTCTATCAGTGATTCTTTTACTTACTTTTGAAAAGTTTGTGTGCTCTTTATATTCCATACACACATTGAAACCTATGATAAACTGAAGGATTTCTAAATCCTTACGCCAAACTCTTTTTACTCTTGTTTACTAGACGACAAATGTGGAAGAGGTCCATGTGTGGCCTGGTTATTGATTTTTTCTACCGACGAAAACTGTGCAAGAGATCCCTGTGTGACATGGATAGTCTGTCTACTCTTGTTAACCATGATCCAGGGTGTGGATCAATGTTTATTTATATAAACTGCTTGTTGGCAGGTGATCACCAAGTGGAGTGGATTAGGTCTCGACTTGAGACCGAACCACTTGTTTGATATCTGTTGTTCTATTTAAATTTAGCCTTCTCTATTTTACTATTTTATTGAATAATCAGAAAAATCTAATTTCACTTTGATATTTAGTCTTGGAAAGAAGTTATAACTGATTTTTCTTAGTAGGATAACTTCAAAAGTAATATTAATAATACATATTAAGATTATTGAGAATTAATCAATCTTCTAAGAAGTTGTTTAAATATTTAAACTCTTATAACAGTATAAACATGATTAAATAGGAAGTATCTATTTTTGGGGAAAACCATTTCTTTTAAAATAATATTTTGGTAACATAAATTTTTTTATTTACTCAATTCACCCCTCCCCTCTGGAGTAAACTACTCCGACCAATAGTTAATGTATTAACATTTCGTATGCTATTTTTAATACAAATGTTTGTGTTATGTTTCTAAATTTTTCATATGAGAAATTCATTGGACATATTTAGTGACTGGTGGAGCCCGTTATAGTTCCTAAATGCATTGGTATGTAACATGAGACAAACTAATGTCTTGGCACAAGGACTTCAAAAAATCTTATATGTAGTATTGGAATGAGGCCTTGACTATGTGGTTATGATTTCTGGAATTATGAATTTCATCATTATCAAACTAGATATTGATATTACAAGTGATTATTTGACTAGTATAATATCTGCATGAATAAGTAAATTGAATTATTTGATTTATCTTTTCCATATGATGCTAAAGTTTATGTTTAAAAGGATTTTGTTTTAGTCTTATTCATTTCCTTTAATATTTATGATTATTTATAATAGTTTATGTTATATTGATATCCTTATTGAGCATCTGATCTCACCCCTTTCTTATTTTTTCTTTTTCCGATGATGTGTATAAGTATATTATGATTAACCTGTAGGGATATACTAAAGGATATGAGTGTGTTTAAAGGGGACACAGTGGTTTTTTTTATTTTGGGATGTAATGTATAACTTTTGTATGTAT
The DNA here is from genome assembly GCA_963277665.1 of Viscum album. NCBI lineage: Eukaryota > Viridiplantae > Streptophyta > Magnoliopsida > Santalales > Viscaceae > Viscum > Viscum album. The sequence goes on from OY728128.1 coordinate 300,108,841, forward strand.
CAAGTATTTCCAAGGCTACTAAACTAATCAGTCTTCTGAGACTTGATCTTTTATGATCATGACAATGTTATGTAATAATGGACCAACACTGTGTAACAGGGGTCAGGGCATTACAGTTGGTATTAGAGGAATTTTTGCAACAACCGTAGAAATTGATTTAGATATACCCTGATTTTGAAACATTACCCTAAGATATACCTTATGTACTAGTATAAAAGAAAATCATAGAATTTTGGTAATGTAGATATTTTGTGAATTTTCTAAGCAATACATCCATGTCTTGATACGAGATGGTAGAGGCAGCTCTAGCACAAATGTACCTAGGAGTGAAAACACTGATAAAGAGTTTCAGGCATGACCTTGGGTATCCTGGTACACTATAATGGGCCTTGCTACACTCTTGGTTATGAAACTCTGGGGGATATGCTTAGGATAATTCACATTTTCTTTACAAACCATTATGAAGGATTTATAAGTAAATACCTCCTTAGAGAAAACATTTTTTTTTGATTATGGATTATATGCATAAATTGTTCAATTTATGTTAGGTATTTTACAAGTTTGGAATTATACATTGCAATTTGTAAACTAACATAGTGTATGTCATTGTTTAGAAATGGTGCCCAGTAGAAGGAATGATAACTCTAACAATACACATGATCCAAAGAGTAAGATGGATCATATCTTTAATGGTCATAAGCCAACATTTAGAAGGGAAATATCCTCCCACATATTCTTGTCATATGAATAAATTTTATCGTGTCACTACTTGAAAACTAACCTATACCAACGGTTTCGAACTGTTGGTATAGGCCTCCAAACCGTTGGTATAGCCTATACCAACGGTTTGGAGAACCGTTGCGAAGCAAGCTATTGGGATAGGTCTATACCAACGGTTTTGGGAAAGCCGTTGGTATAGACCTATACCAACAATTTTGGAAATCGTTTGTATAAGTAATATGAAAATCTATACAAATGGTTATGGAACCTTTGGTATATGTATTTCAAAAAAACATTCGCTGTGATTTGATCCCAGGACCCCTAGTTTATCATTGAACGACTTAACCACTAACCTAAAATGACTTTTGTGAACATAATTACATAAATATATATATGTATTCTCATAATTATTTTAAATTTTGATATATATAATGTTCTCAGCAAGAAGATCTGATTAAAAAATCAAAGGGTCTATACCAACGGTTGTCAAAACTGTTGGTACATATCTACACCAATGGTTTGGACAACCGTTGGTATTGAACCTTGATTCTGGAGAAATTTTGGGTGGAAGGTGGATTTATGGGGGCCTTTCCCAACGGTTTGGGAAAACCATTGGGAAAGGTGGCCACAAAGTGGACTTCCCCCAATGGTTTGGCCAAACCGTTGGGAAAGCCATACCCTTTCCCAACGGTTTGCCAAACCATTGGAAAAGGTGGCCTCAAAGTGGGCTTTCCCAACGGTTTGGCCAAACTGTTGGGAAAGGGGAACTATACCAATGGTTTTTACAAACCGTTGGTATAGAAGTGTTGGGAAAGGTTCGAGTTCCAGTAGTGGGTGCTAATAAGAGAGGTAAATTATTCACTGAGTTGTATGGATTTTATGGGATTCCAAAAAGTAGAGAATGGAAATGAAAAATATGGATAAAGGGAAGAAGGGAAAGAAGTATTTTTCCCATTTGTGATAATTGTAAAATGAATCACCCTAGGGAAGGGCTTAAAAGGAATGATAGTTTGTTATAAGTGTGGAGAAAAAAGACACCAAGTTTGTGATTTCAAGGGTGTGAAAAAGGTTTCAAATGTACAATGATTCATCTGTAAGGTGTTGGGACACTATATGAATCAATGTCTCAATCATCAGAGTATACCCCAAATGATGCTATTGGATAATAATCAAGTTAAGAAACTACCACAGATGAAGAGGAATAATTAGTCTTCTTATATTTTTTATTAATGAATTATGTCATTTGAGTGTTGTATCAATGATGTACTGGTTATATTAATTATGGAAATAAATATGGATTGTACTGGAGTACTATTTCATTGAGGATTTGAAATTATATGGTACTATGAAAAGTTAATCAACGGAAGGTTAATCTTTTTTGGAAAATACAACGTTGAAGGAAAGATAATACTTAATATGGTCCTGATACCAAGGTAGTGATTTTGGAATAAGAGATGGTTGATTTGGATAACTTATATTGGATATTATTGACTACCTTGGAACTGAATAATGTTTTTTTATTCCATTATTGTTGGAGTATTCAAATTTTATTGGATATAAAGAATATATCTAGTATTCTATAAGGAATAAGAGAGAATAAATGTAATCAATAATGTTTTATCATAATTCGGGGTGTTACCATATTTTAAGAGAATACATGATGAAGGTAATGACATGTTATTTGTGGTAGAAAGAGATATTAATTATGTTTTGTTGACCTTCCTTATAAATTTTTTGGACTATGAGTTTTGACACAATTATTTTGGACAAGTCTAACGGTTGGAATAGATTACGTTGAACATTGGATACTATTGTTTAAGGTTAAAACATTTGTTATTATTATTTTTGGATTTTTTTATAAAAAGGACAACCTAATGGTCGGGCAACAACCCGTCACGTCAGACAAGGCCTTGAGACTTGAACCTGCAATTAAAGGGTGACAAGGGTGCATCACCTACTGTTGGCCCACATGATGTCCGGGTTTGTATAATGTAGTTTTTTTAAATGACCAGATATATTAATTATGAATTATTTTTTTTAAACCCAATATAATTAGGATAAATAGAATATTCTTGAGTTCTATTATCTTTTGGAGTGAATGATGAGTTTGTGGTATAAATTAGTTAAAGTATTGAACTCTACTTTTTAAGTATTTTTTTCTTATTTTATGAAGAAATTAATTCTTAAACATTATGGAGAGGATCTTAAAACTAAAAATGTGTTATCCTAATACCTTATCTTTTGTTGAACGGATGATATTTAAATCATCATAGATTTATGGCTTTAAGGCACTCAATATTCCATTTATTGTTCACATCTTTTTTATTCATGAACTCAATCACTCCCCATAAATATTTACATTTTTCCTCCAATTTTGTGTCTCTAATTTCCCCCAATGTTCTCTTATTAGAAATTTTAATTTGGGGGTTACTTTTTCATTTCCCTTTCCCCTTATTAAGACTAAATTTTAGAAATCCCTATTTCCGATGTGGGATTTCCACAAAGGTATTTTCTATTTTTAAAATTTTATTTCTGAAAAAAAATTTCAAATTTAGAGCATGCAATTTTTTGAAGGATGGTAGAATATAACACCCAGGTATTTCATAGCATGCTATCTCTTTAAAGTAATAAAATAGCTTGCACTACACGCAACACCATGTTTGAGCACACCAAGACTTACCAAACTAGCCATTCGAAAAGTGGTTATGATTAGTATTAACTACATTTTGAATTTTATATAACCCATATATTTTTAACATCCACATTACGTTTTTCTTAGAAATAATATAGGAACTAATTCAATTTTTCAGATAAATTATTTTTCAAAAAATACAGTTTTATTACCTTTTAATAGAGAAGCCTTTTTAAATCCAATATTTGACACTTATATATTCAAATTTACAGAATTAAATTCTTCTTTAGAATCTAGACATAAAAATTTTGTTTCCATAAATTTTTGGTGTTTTTCTCATAACCTTCATATTTTGATGAATAGTGAAAAATACTTAATTTTAATTGAAAACAACTTTTTTAATCAAAATAATATATATTTTCAAATTATACATTTAAATGGTTTAATATTATTATATTATATTTTTATCATTTAATCTAATGTGGGCAATTAGAAGTAATTTTACATTTAAACCAGACATAAACACATATCAATCTTTTGATAGTTTTTACTTTTCAAAAACAGGCATTCGAGTTTTGAAAATGGGAATTAATTTTAAATTAATTAATGAAAATTCTATGTTTTTAATTTAGTAAAATAGAATAATTTTTTAATTTGGAATATAATAATTATCTTAGGGTCAATTTTTGGTATTTTTCTGAAAACATTCATTTTTTGATGAATAGTGAAAAACAATACGTTATTTTTTAAAACCAACTTTTTATTTAAATAAATATTTATTTTATTTAAATTTACATGAATTAAAAATATACACATAATACCTACACAATTTCAATGCAATTAATTGGATTCATTTTATAATAAAATTAGATGTATAAAATAGTATTGAACATTTTAACGTCTTTTACCCACATTCTATGCACATTTGCAAATCTGCATAAAAGGTAATTTTACCGCTTCTGTGAATTTAATTTCAAAAATATGGGAGTCAATGTCAATATTAGTAAGTAAAATTTGGTTCAATAGGATTAAAATATTTTTTGTGAATAGTAACTTTTTAATTCCCTTTACCACGGTTAAAAGTAAATAGGGTAGTTAAAGGAAAAATGATATCATAACTACCCTAACACGTGTCCAAATTCTATTGGATAAATTTTTTAAGAAAAAAATAACACTTATAAAGAAAATATGATCCTCTTAGATGAACTTCTATTAGATTAGACCATTTATTATTATTTTATTTAAAGAAGATTTAAAAGTGTTAAATTCAAATTTTTATAACTAAAACATTTTTAATATAGGGTCATACATAAGATAAATAAAACTATAAATTTTCATTTGAAAGATAAAAATATTTCCTACATCATGGTATTTTATTTTTAATTTTTATATATTATATAATAAAATTTATTTATGACACAATGAGGATGATGTAATTACCTTATTAATGAAATATTAAAACAATTGATATTATAAATTTTAAAATAAATGTAAATTGAGACTTTTGATGCATAAATTAATTTTATATGTTAGTATGACATGTTAGGATTCATTTAATTTATTTTTTTCAATGTAATCATGTTTTTTTGACATTCATAAAAACTAAATACTAAATAGTATCAAAATTGAAATAAATGAGTTTTTAAAACAAATACTATATTATTATATGATATAATATTTCTAAAAATGTAAGGATAGACCAATAAACTTATATAATGATATATATATCTTTAATTAACCAATTTAGGTTCACTTGACATTTTATTGTATGTTTATTGACCATGAAATAAAAAAATACAAGAAGACGTAGTAAATGTTAAACTATTTGACTAAGAGTTAAATCAAAAAGATAAGGTTAATATGGTCACCTAAACTTGTCCAAAACCTATTTGTTGAAAATATTTCGACCCATACCTATATTATCCTCGAAAAAAATCAATTTTAATAAAATATAAACCAGATATGATGTTATAATAAAATAATATTGAAGACTTTTTCTAAAGTGCCCCTCACCTCTCTTATAAAAGGCTACATTCCCATATCTTAATTTCAGAACTCCAAATCAATTTGCCTCGGCCAACCCTTGCTCAAATATCATCCCAAAAACCCTAAATTACACTTAGAGTCCTTAATTTGAAAATAATTTCATCCTAAGGATTCCTTTATATCAAATCAAAAGGAATCACCCGAAGAAGAGGTAATAATATCATCAACTATTTCAATGTTCTTTTCTTATTCCACTTCCCCTTTCTTTGTAGTTGCCATAAAAAAATAATAAATCAATCGCCTTCTATATATTGTGATGTTATTGTAAAAATGGTAAAACCATATTCATTATTCTATCCATCATATGAATGAAAAATCCACCATACGTGCATACGTACAACTTACCGTCTCGACGTCGTGGTGTAGTTTTTTATTCAACACTTAATTATTTGGATGGGTAAAATAATGAGTAAAAATGATTTAAATAATAAATATAAAATTGTAATGATTCTGTATATATAATATACCATCCAATTACATACTATTTAACCACTAATAGAATGATATTTTCTCTCGTGCATACGTACGGATTTCCATCTCCACGACGCGATGGGATTTCATTCTCCATCATAACCATTCAAGAATAATTTCATTTTATGATTAAAAATAATGTTAATGAATTTAACATCATTCTAGATATGAATAAAATACATCCTATTCATATCAAACATGACTTACATAACTAAAAATATAAATTAAAATGAATTAGTTAACACCCAAAATAATGATATTACTAAAATATTATTAACAATGAAATATTAGAAGATCATATATGATATCATATTCATGTATGTGGTTCTTGTATAATTTAAAAAAATGATTTAACTATTATAAAGGAGGTTTATTTACCCTTGACTGATGTAAATTACAAGGTAACGGTTAATTTTATAATATCTTTATATATTCGAGGTTGTTTAAACGTAAGAATCTACTGGGAATTATTTATCATCCACATCCATGTTTCTTAAAAATGTTTTTCAAATAAATTACTATTTCTTATAATATGGATTAAGGTCATTTATACAGTTTTTTTACTTTTTATAAAATGTTATGAAAGGAATATTTATATCATTTTCAAAACTAAGTACTTTAAGAATGTTTTTTAACTTATACGGAGGGTGAAACTATTTTCCACCATTATAACACCTTCGAAGCATCTGTTACAAGCTAATAAAGGTATTTTCAAAATAAATGTTTTCTATTATAATTACATGACTTTTAAATGATTTCAAAATAGGAATATATATTTTTTTCAAATAGTTTTTATTTCATATATGTAAACATACATTGAAGGATTTTACACTTTTTTTGAAGTTGATTTACTATGATAGAATCTGTCATATTGTATTGAAAGTTTTGTGATATGTTTGAATGTGGATGTGTTATTTTTATACCATTAATGGTTTATGGATAAAGTATTAACATTTAATATTCTAGTTTTAATATGAATGTTTGTGTAATGTTTCAACCTTTTCATATGAGGAATGCATTGGACTTAGTAAGTGAAAGGTGCAGCCTGCTATAGCTCCTCGATGCATTGGTAGGTGTCCTGAGAAAAACTAGAGTATCGGCACAAGGCCATGAAAAAAGATTATTTGTAATCTTGGAATGAGGCATTGACTATGTGGTTATGGAGTCTGTCATTATGCATTCCATCATTATAAAATTAGCTATTGATATTAAATGTGATTATTCGACTTGTCGAATATCTAGGTGAATAAATAAATGGAATTATTTGATTTATCTATTCCATATTATGGTAATGTTTAAGTTTAAAAGGCTTCTGTTTTTGTCTTACATATTTACCTAAATTTTATGCTTATTTATGACAGTTTCAGCTATATTTTTATCCTTACTGAGCATCTGAGGTCACCCCTTTCTTATGTCATATTTTTTCAGGATGTGAAGAAGTACATTATGATTCACCTGCAGGGATAGGCCAAAGGATATGAGTGTGTTCATAGGGGACACAATGTTATTTTTTTATTTCATGTTTTAATGTGAAACATATGTATGTATCTATTACTTCCAAATCTACTGAACTAATTAGTCTTTTGATATTTGATCTCTTGTGATCAGGCCAATGTTATGTAATAATGCACTGACTCTGGGTAACTGGGGTTAGGGAGTTACACCCAACCGTTGGTTGAGAGTTGTCATAATTGTGTTCCCCACCCTCTATGGGTTTGACCTTCACTTATATTTTAAGATGACTTTTTAGTTTGTATGGTTTCTTATAAAATAAATTTCTAATTTGACTCATGCCTAAAGGAATTAATGATGCCTTTAGGAATGTTATAAGTTTAATTTAAACATTCCATAAATGGTTAACCTTATAACCAATCTGGTAGATTAAAATACAAAACATTAGAAAGAAGGTCATGAAATCATATTAACATTGATCCCCCATATATCACTAATTATATCTTCTTTTGTTACATTCTAAACATGTGAATATCCTCAACCTATATTCTCTTGAAACAAGGTAATAACCTGAATAACCAAAAAACCTTTTTGAAAACATGCATTCTACCGTATTCTAAAGATTACTAGATATATTCCTTACCTAAAAGAAGTTGTAAAAGACATCCATGATGTCATAGACTAAATTTTCAAAAAATCCTTATTTTGTTCTAGGGTCATTTATACAATAATTTTTTTTTATCCAAATCAATCATCTCTTTATCCAATTTAAACACAATTTTCTCAACATCTTGATCAAATTAAGGGTTGCCTTCCCTTAATCAAAATTTCACTTTCCTAAGTCTTCGTAACCATTAATTATATCGTTTTAAATCCTTAATATAAATATATACTAAATATAAGTATGTATTTCATGATTCATATATCATAATATTTGAATACAAAAAAATAAATACTTCATTCATCCACCTTTATTCTTAATAAATTACTTAGAATTCATCAAATTATTCCTTAATACCTCATTCCTCGAATAGAAAATATGAATCATGTCTTAAGGTTCCACAACCAAAATCTAATCATTATTTTTATGTTTAATTTAAACAATACTCGATGAATATCACATACCTTTCACATGTCATTTTTTGTCTCTTTATCTTCTGTAGTATAACCAATATTCATACCAGCTTCCTAATTCTGTTTATGAGATTTTGACTAGGTAAATTAATTTTTTTAATGCCCATACGTTAAACATCTGAAATATTCAATGTTAACCATATTCCTTATAGTTATCTACATCGACTAAAACCATAAATCATAGGGTGAGAAACACATATCATAGAATACAAACACATAATCATATTACATATATGATATCTAAATTATGACACATACATTTAAATATATTGATCCTTAGTTTTACCCTTGGTTATTCATTGTCATCTTCTATTCAAATCCTTTATGATGGTTTATAAAGAGTTTGTGTATTTCCTAAGTATATCCCCATGGAGTGTCAAAACATGTGTTCAACAAGGCCGGTTGTTATGTACCAGGATACAATGATTTAGGCTCAATGTACCTTATCATATTTGTTACCATTAGGTACATCTTTTTCAGAGCCACAACCACTTGAATTATCTTGAAAGTTATGTATATCTAAGAAACTAATCACTCTATCCTTTACCAAAATTACAGTACATTTCCCTATACTTTTTATTATCCTTAGACTTATCCTTAGAAATTTCTTTAGGGTTTTCAATAATGTTTTCTCATCAAATATTCCAACGGTTGACTACAAAGCTTATCTAATATGAATTATAATGAACAAGTATTAACATACATATAATTTACATAAATATTTCAAAATACTTAAAATATTATACAAACAGACACCAAAAGACCATATTAGTTTAGTGCCTTTTGAAACATGGAAACATAAATGTCGATACAAGAATAATCAACATTATCTACCACTAGGTTATTCATAAATATATCTTTTCTTTGTCAGACCATACTTAATACATATCGTCATATCCTGGTGAAGGAAACAAAAAAATGTGTGATCTCAAATGCCCAATGAGTGAAAATAATGGAGATATGTAAGCATAAACATGGTAATAAGTGTACGAGAAAGTGATAATGAAATTAGAAGATCATTCCCTACATAGAAAAGATCATAAAATTGATTCATGGAATAATGATCGACATTTAATAAGACATGAATCATAGTGGAAATAAGGGGATAATCATATCATTGAAATAAGACAATATATTTTTGGTATACGCATAAACATAGAAGATCATATGTCATTGATACCTAACAATACCTTCACAACATGTTATTATTGGGATAATAACTCATGTACTTGATTTTGGATTGGGATGACCTCTCATGTACCCATGTGTTTCAGGGTTTGGATGTCCACCTATGTACCCTCTTATTTCAAGATTAAGATGCCCTCTTGTTTTGAGCTTGGGATGTCATTTTTTGTACCCTTTTATTTCAGGATTGGGATGCCCTCATGTGTACCCTCTTTATCATATAAAACATTTATCATTATCAAATGAATTGGGAGGAGAAATAGGTCCCACCTTTCAATGATAAAATCATATATACATATTCTAAAATATATTAAAACTTGAATAATACCATGAACCATAAAAATAGATGGGTTTCATAAAAATAATATCATAAAGCATGAAATGAAATGTATATCATAAACATTTAATCATATCATAACCTATGGAAAATATATAGGTTTCATAAACATTTAATCATAGAATAACCCATGAAATAAAGAAGGTTTCATAAGAATTTATCATGGTATAACTTGTTGATGTGAAAAGTTCTTCATAAGCATATAACCTGTAGAAGAGGAATGGATTTAATAAACATATAACTCATGAAAGAGAAATAGGTTATCATAAACATCATTACATCAAAACATAAACCATTCTGAGAAAGAACATGAATGGAACCTTTGGATAATTTCCTAGAAAGGAATGGTTAAATATAATGCATTTCATCTTAGATGGAAAATTATTTTGAAGTATCTTTTAAAACCATTTCTTAAGTAAGATATCCTTTTTTATTTTTATTTTTTAAAAACATAAATCCTTTTGAAAAACCTTTTCATTAAAATTAAACTGGAACCTTATAATGTAATATTTTATTTTTTTAAACCCATTCCTTTGAAAACTGCTTGAAAATTTATAAAGAAATCTTGAAAATGTTTTGAGAATCATTTCTTTCAAAATAATTTGAATACTTATTAAAGAATATTTTAAAATCATTTAAAATAATAAAACAATTTTTAAAACCTTTCTAATTTAAATTAACTACACGGTAATTAATTTTGAGAATATTAGTAAAACAAATTCTTAAAAATAACTTTGTAATATTTTAATGTATGGTTCATGGGAATGATGGTCATGATGGGGGTAAATCAGTAAATGATGATCATTCTTTTTCACCATATTAAGTTTAGAAAAGTTAATTGACTGGAATATCATAAGAAGATTCATTTCCTAAAAAAGCTAAAACAAGGTTATAAATGCCTTTTAAAGATCATTGTATAATATTAGAATATTTTATGAAAATTTACTTTTTGTAAAATATGGTTTGAAGGAACAAAGATTTCTGACTAAAGACAGGGTAATGTCAGTCTTTCTTGAAAACCATTTATTAACGAAATTATGTACCAAAGAGTGAAAAAAAATGGTACAAATACATGAATATGTAATGAATTTGTATAGTAGAATAAAATTTATAAGTGTTCTTGAGATATGGATCATAATATTTTCTTAATGGAAGCATAATCCTAAACAATCTCGAAAAGTGATGAGATTGATTCAATAAAATCTCAAAACATGGTAACATTGAACCATACCTAAAATTTAAGAACATGTAATTTAATGAATCTTAAAAAATAATGAATATAATTATATTCTTGATATAACATTTCAAATGCAGTGTATACACTTCATGTAAAAATATAGCTGTATAACATGGAATGTGTCTCAATGAAGAAAAATTGAGACAAAATTACTTTATTGGTTTGGTAAAATTTGAAACATAAACCCAATGAAATAAATATCATATAATGGATATTTAAATAACCATAAATTTATGTATAATAATCATATAATACATCCATGGTATGTATAAACACCACACAAAAGGACTGTTTGGTTAATAATGAATGTATCTAACAGAAATAAAAAGTGAGATGAAATTTCCTTACCTTGTTTCTTGACTCACATCGTACTCGAACAAGATTCTAGTATAATAAATGTATGTTTATTATAAATATTTTAAATAATAATATTCTTATATATATTACCATAAATTTTTTGTTTATGACTTTATATTACCCGATTAATAACAATTCTATGTTAAGGTTTAACTTCGGGTAATATCCGCATTGTTCTCCGCATGTGTCTTAATCTGTTATATCATTGGTCCGTATAATTATATCATGATTTAAAAAAAATTAAAAAATGATATAAATATAATGTATATTAATTATATTTATATTATAATATTCTATATAATATAGAATTATGAAACAGAATATACCGTTCATGGAGACGGTAGGTCATGTGTATGCATGAACGTTGTTTCTGTTTAATTACAGTATTGATAAAAAGAAATAAAATTAAATATATGTATATATTTATATAATATCATTAAATTCTCATAAATGTGTCATATATATCATATAATTTCACTAAACACATATTTTATACATTCCACGTACTGTGTGGATGGATCACATCACTTTGTGGGGGCGTTAGTCCACACTTCCTCAAAAGAAATTATCATATTTACAGAAAATGGAATGTTTTAAGCAATGTGTTGTAAAATTATAACAAAAGATTAAATTCATAATATTTATTTTATATATCATATATAAATATTTCATCCATCATAATTCCAAATCCTGAAAGGTGGGAAAGGAGAAAATGAACAATCATCGTTTCGTGAGGCAGTAGTTCGCCGTACAAATAAACAATATGTTTGTTACCCATTAGATGGAAGTGTGTGTAAGTGTAGAACAAATACATAGAATAAAAACATATAATTAAATTTATTGTACTAGTTTAATGTATAATAATGGAATAAGGAGAGATGAGGGGGTGGATAATGAAAATAAAACAAATGAGCTTGAGGAAGGATGTTACCTCTTCATTGGGTAACTCCTTTTGGTTTTCACCCAATAAAATCCTTAGATTGATTCCTAACCTAAGGGAGGATTCAAGGAGTAAGGTGGGTATATTACGAATTTCATTGGGTAGATATTGTCTGATCATAATTGTGTTTAGAGGTGCGAGGAAGGGGGATAGGTGTTGGGCTTTTATAGGGGAGGGAAATGACTCACGTGGAATCTTTGAAAACCAGTTAGGTGTAATGAATTTTTTACATAAAAAGTCATAAAAATCAAAAAAATTATAATTTAAGTTTCCTGGCTGAATAATTTCCATGAAATGTTTTTAGGAAATGTGTCTAGGTTATTTGGGCCCTTAAGTATGAGGTTTAGTTCTTTGTTAAGCTTAATTTTTCCATAATTATTATAAATAATTTTAATTACTTTCACTGATATTTTAGATCAAAAAATAAGTTGAACGTATTATAAATTATAAATTAGGTTTATTATAAATATGGAATCAGTTTTTAAAAATTCAAATTAGATTAGTGGTAGAAATTAATTTAAATTTAATCACGCAGACGAGACGACAATGTGGGTTTTTATAGTAAAAACGTTCAAAATTTTGCTACATTTTTTTCCAATTGGAGTATAAAATTAATTAAAATGAAATAAATTGAATTAATTTATATATATATGATCTAAATATAGTTTAAAACCAAATTAAAATAAAATTTAACAGTATACTTAATTTAGATGAAAAAGCGATTTTGAATTTAAAATCTGTGTTTTTCACTATTCTTCAAAAAATTATGTTTCAAAGAAAAATCCAAAAAATTCACCCAAAGATAATTTAGAAATTTTAAATTCAAAAATTATGTTTATTTTTTAAGGTTAAATTGAAAATGTGTTTGATATTAATTTTATTTTACATAGAATGACAAGAAAAGCAGTTCATCTGAGAACATAGTATTTTTAAACCAATAAAGACCTTACAAAAAATTATATTTTTCATTACCATTATGTTATATATATATATAAACATTTTGAATAATATTTTAACAGTATTTAATACTATTTATATTACAATTTTTAATATCTATGTTATAATTACCTCATTTAAATAATCATAGCAATAAAATGATGTTTCGTTGAAACACAGTTTTTTGTGTAACTCATGTGAATTCAGTTTTGCATATAGCAAAAAAATCAATTACATGTGAAAGAAATGTTTTAATTAGTGAATTCACATAATATAAGGTATATCCAGTGGTTCTTGAAATTCAAAATATGAAAAAGATTAAATTAATTGAAACAAAATATTTGGTTATTATAGGGGAGTGCTTCCTTGGTGTGATCATGTATATCCTCCACCTCCTTAAATTATTGCTCAGAAATACTAAAAACATGAAAATATTTGTATGTGTTCTCTGGATTAGATAATAAATCAATTGAGGGTTTGGAAACAAATGCTTGATCAGATGAAGTATTAACATGACGTGACATGTTCCCATATTCAAAGTTTCTGTTTTTAAAATCGTTTTAAGAAATTTTTAATGCATAAAATATAGAGACAATGTTATGATAGCTTTCATTAGATAAAAAAGAATAATAAAACCGATCTTCATACTCAACTGTATTATCCATACTATAAATTATCTCTGAATGTTTCTCCACCATATTTATAAGTCATCACAACATTTCGATTTTATCCAACTGGCATGTGGTAATGGTTTCCCTCAATGATAATAATTTTTTTATATTACCTAAAAATTGTTCAAAAGGAGAAGAATAAATGGGTGGAGTAAATTATTTACATGGGTAATCCCCATACTAAAACACATCATCCATGTATGGAGAATATTCTTCTAGATAAGTGCATGACATCACTAGATTATATTGATATAAATCCTCTATAAGGGAAGTGTACCAACATCCAGTCAAATAAAAATCCATATGAATAAAAGGTATAGGTTCTTATGAAATATATAAATAAATGAAAAATAAAAATATGGGTAAATAAACCTAGAATCATGAATCACACTACTATTATAAGAACATCCTCGATAATGGCGCCAGAATTTTTCTACACTTGTTGTGAGGAAAAAACTTGTGTTCCCTTCATTACGAACTAAATGGGTATCTAGAAGGTAGTCAAGGTCAATCCAAAAAAGATAAATGTAAAATAAAATGGAGATTCAATTTAGTGAGTTTTTATTAATTACCCTCCTAATTTAATCAAAATGTAGAAGGGATGAAAGATTGAAATGATTTTAAAATTTTAGTTTAAATAGAATAATGGAAAGAAATGTGTCATGGTTTAAACTTGATTAGTGTTAATTGAAATAGTCATTAATTTTTATTAAAATTATTTATTAAATATTTTTACCATGGGGATTATGTTATATCATATTTTCTTGGTTCAAAATAAGGTTATTGTATATTTAAACACTAATCCATTGGTATGATATTTGAAGAATGAAATACATATTAAAAAAGTACCATTAAAACAATGGAAATACGCTTGCCTAATGTACATGGATTAACCTATTGAAACACCTTTAGTTTTACGTTGTGGTGTCAGTATTGGTCTGATAATACGCCACCAAAATATTTGGAATTAACCCATTAAAGGAATTATAAATAAAAATTCATAATTAAAAGAAATACATCAAAAGTTCTATTATAATACACCCATAACATTATTAAAATCCAAAAATAGAAAATAACCCTCTAATGACCATTATAAAATTGTATGGATTGGGTAAAAAATCAACCCCTACCATGGATACAAGAGGATAAGGATGAAAGAAGTCGAGTTCACTAAAACAAGAAGAGAATGAATGAAAAACCTACTGGCATTAGGGTAAGATCATGTCAGCAGAGCGAAAACACCTCCCCCAGATATCCAACTTGAAATATAAAGCGATTATTCTCTATTTGTAGAAAAATTATGTACACAACATGTACTCAAACACACACATTGTGTACTATAGTCGACAACTATTTACTTCATTTTCTCTACCAGTAGGTGAATAGTTGCACCACCCATTGTATTTGAAGCATCAAAAGTCAGTTAGTTGGAGTAAAATATGTGTAGCACCGTTGGTTATGGTGTGTATCCACTCTATTAGACACCAATTAAATTAGTAAGGATGTACACGACATGTAGTGTATAGGACATGGTGTGTTGGTTCTGTTCAGAATCAAGGGTGTGTACTCGGTCTGGTGGAGCTATGCATGGCAAAGGTAATTGGTGTGTGTTTATAAAGTACACGTCATGTAAATTTTAATTTTTTTCTATTCATCCTCAATTTTTTCATTAGACTAGAAACTCTTGAAAAATTACCATGAACACTGAAATAAATCATCTGATCTATAGAACAATTCATATCATGTGAAAACAAGTTTTTTAATGAATAAAATGCATGAATGTAGTATAAAAAAATCAGGTACACCATGGGCACAACCATATATATTTCATAATTTATTCTTCATAAATATATTGGATATTTATTTACAAAATATATTCTAATTATATTAATAATTAACGAAAAAATGGGTACATCATGGTAAATTTTTATACATGGGGTTTTCATAATACGCTAATGAGAATGAATTTATTGAAAATATAGTAGATAGGCACCCATTAAATAAATTAACCATTCTCCCCTAATGGATGTCTACTATGTTATCAAAAAATATTCTCTTATATACTAGAATCAATATATTTCATTATAGTTGATCTCATATGCGGTAAAACGTCATTTCATATATTTAATGTTCCAGGATCGATAAATTTCATGTTTACAATTATTTATTAGATTGTACATTAATTATTTATAATCACTTTTTATGAATGATTGTTACATATTGAGGTGACTCTTTTATTCAGTTCACCCATAACATATTATTTTTTAATAATACCACTAATATATCGCATGGAGACTTTTGATATAATAGATCCTTATGATTATGTACTACCAGATAGGAATATTTTCTCTCTTCTAGAGCTGTTAATTAATTTTATATACTTCTAAATTTTTATACATGAGTATATACTATCTCATATATAAGTTCTTTTGAATCATTTAATCAAAATAATATTTATAATCAATTTTTATCAAGATTGACATATATAATATCTTCAAGATCTTCAATTGTTCGTAATTATGTTTTTCAATATAATTTTCACTTATGGTGGTTGATGAATTCATAATATAATCATAATAGGTTAGGCCCATAAACAAGAATATTATTGTATATTTGGGAACATATATCGAAAATATTATTCTACAATACATCTACTTGAGAGTGGAGCACACATGTATTTAATACTGGTGAATGTGGTAATGAGAACCAGTGTGGATGAATCTTCCGTATTCACAAAACACACCTCATTGCCATCCAAAATTATAATTCATGGAATAGAAAAAATCACTTTACCAAATGAAGTGGAAATAATTTGATCAAATTTCATCAACTCTCAAATATTCAAAATAAAATTGTATGAGTACCATAAATAATATCAAAAATATCAGGAATAATTTCATTCTCTACATTGAATGATAAAATATAATTATATTAAAATAAAGCAATGATTTCATTCATTAAATTTTATAATCCATGAATGATAATTCTTTATTTATCAACACTGATCATTTTGGAAAAAAATTTAATTTTATTTGATTATGGGGATCATTGATTTGGCCACATCAGGTGGTAATATCATAGTCATAAAATATATTAGATTATAAAAACCATGTTATTCAGTAATCTCGTTTATAAACTAGAAGAATAATAGAATCCCTGTCAAATGACAACATCAAATGAATTACTTATGATGATATTGGTAATTCATAATCTATTGAATAATAATTTTTCCCTTCATATTTGTGTTGCAGGAACAATAATTGATAAATGATGATATCCTTCAATATAATGTCAAGTTATATTATTTTTATACTATCCTATAGGGATGCATTATTTTATATATATTATTAAAATTCATTTTTCTCAACCAATAAATCATATTTATCATTAGAAAAAAAATCTGATTCCCTTATAAAAAAATTTAATATAAAATCATTTATATTTTCATCCACTTTAGGGAATTGAAATAAATCATTTTGAAGAAATATTCTCATTTTTTTAGGGAAGAATAAATTTATTTTTTTGAGTTTTATTGTGCCTTAAAGGTACCAACATGAATATTCAATTCATCAATTTCTTCAATTTCACCCACATAAAAGGTTAGAAATATATATAATATATTATCCTTGTTCATCATAAAAAATTAATTTCCATCAAATATTTTAAAAGAAATAAAATGAAATAGAAATGAAATAAAATAATAAAATATTTTGAAATATTCGAATAAAATATCATCTCCATCTTGAACCTTTAAATAACATAAACAAATTTGACACCTTGAGGGTGTACAATTGAATAAGAGATATGAAATTTCATTGTTCATGGAATGATCGTTAAACTTTGGCTTGATGTACGATGGGTACATGATTTTTACTACTAATTAGAAAATTGTGACTAACTGTATTGAAGGAATGAAATGTTCATTATTTTACCACTTTAGGTGGTGGTGTTTTTTCATTCAAAAAATTATTTTTCTCTCGAAATCATCCATATTTTATTATAATCAAACACATTCTCTTCAGATAATTAATTGAAATTTTTTCATTCGTGAGACATTCCGGATATTCAAGAGATCATTATATTTTCCAGAGAAAAAGACTAAGAAAATAATTCATATAGTTTCTAATATTATCAAGAGGGGTAAAATAAATATTATATATAAAATAATACTCAATTATTGATATAACTCTTAGAATTAGTGATGTCGATGTGCATAAGAAATAGTATGAAAATAGGAAAATGTCTTTATAACGTGATACATACCTTTTTCATGTAAAAATCATCTTACAACGATGATAGAGATGACATTAGCATCATCACTATATTTAATGTAGATAAGTCGATCATGTGGATAATGACATGTGAAATTGATCAAACGCCAATTAAAACTATGATGAATTTTGAAACTGGAAATGTAATACATATTGTAGGTTTAGGACATCATTCACAATGCAAGAATTGATTTTGCGCATAAATATGACATAAACAAATATAAATATAAATATAAGATAAATACATTACTTAAAGAAAATAACACAATTTAGATCCAAAAGTTCATATATTTCTTCCACAACTCACTATATAAAGAGAGTATATTGAATTTTATCCACCAGATAAGATTAATCCATATAATATCTAAACCAATGGCTAGATATCTAATTGGATAAGAATACAGAAGGTTGGCCATTATGAGGGAAATTTATTTTCAATTTTGGATTCATCATTACTATCATAATTATGAAATACATTTAATAATGTTTTAAAATAGTTTTTATTATTTTTAATGAAAATCTATTCAATTTTAATTACTTTTTATGTGTTTATTATTTTTTAAATTCCATTTTAATTTTATTTATAGTTTATTTTAATTAATCATTCAAAGTAGAATATTTGAAACACAATAAAAATTATTTCGTATCATGTAGATAACTTTGTAAGCCAATAAAATATAAAACATAATTACAATCTAATTGAAACTTAAAACATTGATTAAAAATAGAAAACAATATATGAATAATTGAATATTAAATATAGTTAACCCAAATTAATTTACCTGACAGAAACATTATGGATTAAAAACACAAAATTTATAGTTTTAAAGAATAATGATTGTGTCATGAAAATTAATTTTTTTATTATATTTTTGAATAATAATATTTTTATTAATGTTAATTATAGACGGTTACATACACAAGATAATATAATGAAAATAAATGGATTTGGGAACTTGACCACATATAATAAATCTAGAAAATAATGTCCTAATAATAAGAAATTAATTATAATGAAGTCATTAAAATAAAGTCATGATATTATTAAAAAACACAAAATAATAGACTTGATAAGTATCCATTATTAAACTCATGATAATAATAATAATGTTAATATTGATGAATAATAAAAAAAATTATTAATAATGATGTATATAATCATATATTTACTATATATTTTGAATTATTAATATAATATTAATAATCATCACATTAATAATAAAATAATAAGTAATAATAATATTTAATATATTTAATATTTATATAATATTAATTATTTTATTTAATAAATTAAGAATTATACCCATAAATATTTAATAGTGTACATGTTATATTTTTAATCTAGAAAGTTTGAATCTTGTAAATTTGTTTATTTTTATTATATTTATGAAACTTTTCTATCTGAATTTCTTTTAATATTATAATTCATTGTATCAATTTTCATTTAAGTTATATTTATACTTTATAAATTATACACCTTTAAATCCACCAACTTGAAATAAATTAATGTTTCAAGTACGTGTTTATAAAATCCTTCAAATTATGAAGTGTAAATGAAATCTAAATTAAATTTCACATGAAGAATAAACTTTTTAAAAACTAATTTAAAAGAAATGTAATTTCAATAAAATAGTTAATGAAAATTAATTTCAATGACACAAAATATTGTTGTCTAGAAACATAACATTTGTAAATGTAATTTTTTTCATAGAAAAAGATTTTGTGTAATTTAATTTTCTTTTTTTATTATGTTTTTGGAATTTCTTTTATATTTAATTGATTTTTATTTGTATATTAAAAGTTTTAAAATTGCATTTAGTTGTTATTTATAATATATGTTTTGCACATAAATTTTTTGATGTGTAAATGTTTTGTTTCAAATCAATAATGTTATTTTAATATAAATTAGATTCTATTTATTATATTTATGAAATTATTTTTATTTCAGTTATTTTTTATATGTTTAGTTAGTGTTGAAAATTTCATTTTTACTTTCTTTAAACATTTTAATTTATAGGCATTAAAAATAACCTATTTAATGTATAAAAATGTTTCATAATGGTGACTTTGAATGTTGATACATTATGATGTCTGAATATAATGTAACTAAAATTTGACACAATAAATAAAAATAAAAACAATTAATGAAAATAAAAAATATTAAAAAAAAATTATAAGAAATAATATCTATTAACCAAAATAATTTTGTTTCAAAATCTACAATTTGGAAATGTAATTTGTTTTTGTATATAATGTTTTTTCTGTATATTAATTTTTTTATTTACTATGTTTGGAATTATTCTTATTTTTAATAATTTTTTAATTGTAGAATAAATGTTTTAAATTTAATTTAGATTTTATTTAAACTATATTTTATGCACATAAATTCTTCGTAGTGTTAATTTTTTGTTTTTTATTAATAATTCTTGGGCCAAGTAAAATAATTTTGGTTTATTATATTTGTGAAATATTTTTTATTTAAATATAATTTTTATGTTTATTCTATGTTTTATGTATCATTTAAATTTTACATCAGGTTAATATTTTAAGTTGATTCTAAAGTAACCTACTTGATACATAATATGTTTGTTGTGTTTCATGTGAGAAACATGAAATATTATAAAAAATAAATTATAAGTAAAATAAAAATTAAATTTAAATCATAGACTAAACACATAAAAATTAATCAGAAATAAAAATATTTTCATCAAAATAATAGCATACAATAATATAGATGGTGGAAAACATTGTTCTTTTAAAAACATTATAACATTAAAAAAGTTGGTAAATTTAAGAGATTAACAAATATAAATTATATTTTATTGTAAATGAAAATAAAGAGACGTACTTAAGACATATTAAATAATTTAAAATAAAAATAAATTAGAAAATTAATAAATATAAAATATTATGTATTAATAGAAATATAAGTATTAACAATAATAATATAAAATAAGTAAATAAAGAAATCATATTTATATTTTCTATTTATTATTGATAATAACTTTTATTATTATTAAATGTATTATTAAAAAATTTAATGTCCTAAATAATATTATTATATTAATACCAAGAAGGGTTAGGTATCGAGAAACCTCAACCATTAATAATTATTGAACAAGATAAAAATACACTAGAATCAAATCATGTGGCACACAATCCCACCAAAAATATAGAAGTGACAAAAACTAATGTCTCCCAAAAAACAACCAAAAGAGGGGATAACCCATCACCATATAAAAACACCAAATGATAAAAAAATCATGAACCAAACCACTCATCAAAATTTATGAATCAATGGAATCATTATCCTCTAAATTGCTGAAAATTTTTCACTAGATGTCATCGCCAACAAAAAATCTCCAACCAGCCTCCCAAAACAACACGAGGATGTTGCATCCGAATCCTTAGGAAACCTAATATTCTTCCTTAGGACATCACCATATTTCCCCAAGTACATCACCATCACAATACCGATCTCCATCTCCACCATTGGGCGGGGCACACCACTTTCGTGATCAACACCCTCATCCACCCCTCGATATTTAGTCTCTATCACCAATCGCTACCACTGGGTTCCCAGACCATACGCTTCACTTGTCACCCATGACCATCAAAGATGTCTGATGAGGTCATCAGTGTGTTCACACCCTCTACTACTGCCATATATCCATACCACCAAGAGCATGTGGCTATAGAAAAAACATCTTCAAGATTAGATTTATGCCACATTGGTCACACCATTGTCACCTCACCCAATTTGATAATCCCCAAATAGGAGGCATCCCCTTGTGATAATCTCGATACTAGGCCTTTTCAATTTTCTATGAAACTGAGAAATCCTAAAAAGGGTGATTTGGATAGATCCCTAGAACATTCATCCTTTTCACCCATCTCTGAATGAACCTTAAGCTGGTAGAACATTTTTCTTTGACATTATAGGTAAAAAAATTCTTTTTCCCTACCAAATCCAACTTAATTTGATCATCCTAATTGATGAATGATTCAGAGTAATGGCCAACATGATCCACATAATTAGAAAGAGATATAATCACTTCATATAGGAGAGACACACTCAATATAATATTAATAATTAATAATATTTAATTACAATATGATTATTTAAATCATTATTAATAATTAAGGAATATTAGATAATTAATAATAATAATCATGACTATATTATAATAACTTTTTATCATGACATAATTATCCTCACTCAATTATAATGACTTCATTAACTCTTATTTTTGGATTCTTGGACTTGTGGGTGATGACATTGTTATTAATAATATTATTATCCCTAATTTAATATTATGAATTTATTATAATGAATTTATTATCAAGACTTTCATATTATAATGACTTAATGAACCTAATTTTATAATTCATGGTCTTATCCATGGATGCGTGTATTTTCTTGGTATCTGAGTCCATATGTAACACTGTTTAATTAATAATAATAACATTTCTATTATTTATAATCATATTTATAATAAATAAATATATTTATTTATTTAACAAACATTTGATACAATTTATAATAATAATATTTTTCAGTAATAATTGATTATTTGAAAACTATATTATTAATAAGGGTTATTTTGGTCATATTTATGAAACATTTATTTTCTAATATTTTTGAAATTGTCACCGAACAAGATGGGGATAAATTACAATCATTTATTTTAATTTACTAAAAATATCACATAGAATCAAAATTAATCTAAATTAAAATTACAATCACTTATTTCTTTAAAAAAATTTAAATTTGAAATTTGTATTAATATATGCGTCTTTGTTTAAAGTCTATCTAATTCTATTGTCTTGAAATTATAATGATGTATTAAAATCCTGGTATGTGATAACTTGTGATCTTTTCCCCACCCTCAAAAACATTTATTTATTTTTAATTTTCCCAAATGGTTTTAACAATGCACAGGTAAGCGATCTTATTTGTCCTCAATCTTCATATTTTCTTCCAAGTAACCCTCCTATTTTACATGGATTAAAACTGAAATATCTTATTAAAACATGCCATTAGCTTGTGTATTTTATTTTTAGTGACCATTAGAGTATCATATTTTAATACATTCTCTATTTAATGAACCTATAATATGGAAAGTATATTGTGCCAAATGTTGAGAGAGAAAATTTTAAATTTTATGAATTGTAATGTTTGTACAAAAATAATTGTTAAACATTGATATAAATTGATATATTTGAAAATTTTTATTAAAGGAAATATATTGATCACCTCTGTGTTGGGTTTTGATAGGGAAGCAGTCTCTCTTGGGACCCAAATTATTGGAAGATATGGTAGATTAGATTAATATAATATTTAAAATATTAATGATAACCCATGTTAGTAAAATCATAACCATTAATAAACCAATTTATGACTTGAAAATCATAACCCATAATAATCTTACATTATGTAATATTTTAATCATATGATGGAATTTTTCTATGAAATAATTTTTACGCTTTTATTATTTTGATAAATATTAATATTACCAAATAAAATATGATAGATATGAATCGAAAATGGATAGATGTTAATCATCTGAAAAAAGATTATGAGTATGGGGAGAAAGAGTTCATCAAGTTTCCAAAATATCGTGTATATGAACCTTCTAAAATTGTTTTGTCCTTGTTTATGGAGTTTTTATTCTAGACTAACTAGTCTCGATGAGTTGTAAGAACACTTGATTTTTCACAAATAGATTGAAATTATAAATATCGGACTAAACATGAAGAAAAAAAATATGTAACTAGTGAATGGGATAATACTACATTTTATGTATCATATGATACTCGATAGAGGGGTTAAATCTCTTCAGACTTTAAAAAAATAGTTCAATAGTGACGATATATATATTTTTTAACATAAATTGTGTTACCTCATATTATTATCATTTAATTTTTATATTTATATAGGCTAAATTAAATTTTCAACCACTTCTACAGATAATGAATTTTTACATCTTGATTCCCCAAATACTAAGGAACAATGGTGTTCTCAACATTAAGGTGTCAGTAAATGAAAAGGAACACCAACCTTCTTCACTTGCTGATGCTACCAATCTAGAGGGAAAGTTGACAATTTTGAATAGAGGAAATGGTAGACAGTGAACAATTTATGCCCTAGAAAAAATTAGAGCATCATATCATGATAGATTCCACAAAAAATTATTAAGGAGAGAAACAAATGAATCAAATATGAGCTTGTATTCAATTGAAATGGCAGGCCTATTAACCCCCAACAAGACCATCTTATATAGTTACATTGGGCTAACCACTCACATGCACATGTTTATTGATGTGGATTCATGAAAAAATGTTGTGTCTAAAATTAAGAAAATTATTTGGGAAGAGACTAGGCTAAAATTATGATATACGTTTTTTACGGAAAAACAAATTAATGAAACATTGTCTTACTCTTCATTTTACATTACAGAGAGAATTTATAGTATAATAATCCCAAATGAAATCTGTATTAATGCTCTCTAAAAAGGCTAAAATAGGCTTTCACACACTTCTTGTGATGTTTTATCTCAAAGAAACTAATAGGAAAAAACCTACACCCGCCACAGATGTATGGACACCAGATAAACCAACAAGTGTGGGATGCAATTATTGGTCTTTATGAGGATACATCTTTTTAGGTATATTGTGACTGGTAATACATTGATTGAAAATATGTGTATTAATCAATTTAATTAAGAGTTTTTAATTTATAAAATAGTAATTTAGTATTGAAAATAATAAACAAGTAGTAAAACCAACATACCCCTACAATAAAGCAAGGATGGGGCACGATTCACTTAAAAAATGGAATGTATTTTAAATCTATCATAAGAATTTTATGTGTAAATAATTAACAACATAATAATATTTCTATATATATATAGATAAAGATATAGGTATAAAATACAAAGCCACTTCCATCCAACATCATGTTCTATGGAAATGGGAACGTCTAAATAAAGAAGGGATACTAGTAGATGAAAACACAAAAGAACTGTGGGAATCCTGTAAAATTATGAAATAATAAAATTTTGTTTTCCTTTAAATCTGTATTACATTACAATGATCACATATTTTTCCTATATTTTCTATCCAAATGAATTTCAAGAATAATCATCAACTGCAATGGATGAACAACTACTATCAATGGCCTTGAAGTGGCCAAAAATATATGGTTGTGTCAAAGGTGTGAGTTTTGGGGTGTCACCCAAAAACTATTTTGACAAGAGAAATTAATGGGGGATAAAGATAAGAAAAGAAAATAGTTTTAGTCAAAATTATCTTCTCTTGAATAAATATTTAATTGTCAATCAGAGTTGATAGAAAATTTTATAGGAAAGAATCAAAGAGAACAATCAACACAAGGACAACCACTACATGCTGATCACCCCACTCCACCATTTTGAGGTCATCCATTCCCCTCAAAGAGATATCATAGATGAGGAAATAAATATTCTCATAATTTTTTCTTTTAAATTTTAATTAGGGAGACACTTACACCTTACCTATACTGATATTCTATAGGGTGAAAATGATTGTGGTTTATATTTATCAACAACCACCCATCACCTTATTGCGAGGGGTACCTTGTTCAATATTCAAGAAGATATTCTAAAAAACAGAAAAATTCCAATATATCATGTGGGAGTGGGGACTAACGTAGCCCCTTATTTGAGCACCATGTTTTCTGTTCCACTTGATGATGTGGATATTCTTGCGGTCAAAAAATATATTATAATATTCATAGCATGACCATTAGATCTAGTAAAAAACATGACAATAAAGAGGCACCCATTTCCAATTTATTTTTCATGAAAACCCATTATAAATTAAGGAGACAAGGTTAAAATCGATGAATTTTATTACAAATTAAAAATGGATTGGGTGAAATTAAGGTTCTGATCAAAACGATCTAAAGGAAAACCAACCAATCGAAAATATCTTCACAAAGCACCATCACCCCACCCATTCAACTTCAAGATTTATTAACATCAAATGTTCATTCAGATACATTTTTAGAAAAGGGGGTTATGACTGAATTTGATTGTAATGAATAGATATATGGATATGCTTTTACAAACTATATCGGTCCTGAAAATGTAAATGAAATCCTCATACATTAATGGATAGGATTCACAGTTGTAAATGTATACATGAGGTGTGTTTTCATGATTTTTCTATCCAATAGTTGATCTACTATGTTAATTATGACTAAATACTATTCATATTTTTTGTAGGCATATATATGAATACCAATTGAAAGGAAACCCCAATGAATAAAAATTTGGACTTATTAGCCCTTCGATCACTTCTACATAAGAATTCAATTTGAAAACCAGTAAAATTGAAGTAATAGCATAAAAACATTCCACAATATAAAGAAGCAAACATACAAATGAAAGAATCTTCATAATACCCATGATGAAGGGGTAAAAATATATATATATTAATCATATCAAATATATTTTTATTCATTTCATTACTTATTCCATTTTTAGGTAGAATTGGCTATTCCTGGCGGTCAATTTTGATAATTTAAGACATATTTTCTTGTTTCAATGCATGGATACCCAAAAAACTGACAACAACAGATAGATTTTACCAATTTTTAATACATTTCATGAATCATCTTAGAACTAAACATTATGTTATACATTTTATACAATGTTTTAATGAAAATTATGTTATGATATGTCGGTGTTCAAGTATCATCAAAATCATGGCATTAGGATAGTCCATGAGTACATGGAGCTTATTGAATTCTACAAGTGGAAAACTATTAGGGTATATATAATGATATTTCACTATCAAAACATATAAAAACAAATTACTTATTTTTATCAAGGTTTCGTTTGTGTCTAAAACAAACCAGTGAGAAATATTTTGATTATTATGTTTTCAAATTTATAAAATATATCATATATCATGAACACACAAGCATCCCCCTAGAGGATTTTTTAAGATAATTATAATTTCATTTAAAATATTTATTAATTAATTCTTATTTATATTTTACTTGTTCTACCAAGATGTTTCACAGTCCTTTTATTCATAATTGAAAATTGATTTTTTTTGGAAAAAATGGACAAAGTACCTGGTGTTTGAGTGTATACAAATATCAGGACTACCTAATACTTATTTAATTAATCTTCTCATCATTTTGTGCCCATTGTGAGACTAATATTATGTTATTATTTAAAAATAGTCATTTTAGTAAAAAAGAAAGGAAAAATACTCAAAACTGAGTAAACACTTTCAGATTGTTTTAATACTTTAGGGCAATGATCCAAAAGTCATTTGTGACATGAAAGAATCAGTCGTACCTCAATCTGAAACAATATGTTACTAGTATTACTCTAAATATCCACTATTACATTAAAATATACATTTCTGTTAAAAATATGTTCCACTCACTGAAAACCATGAAAAAATTCTCATATTGCCTTGATAATTTAGGAAAATGATTCATTAGTCATTTCTGATGTGTAGGAATCGGTCTAACAACAAACCGATACACGATGTAGCCGGTATGATGCAAACTTCATGTTTTAGTTTAAAGTGGCATTATTTTTTGAGAAATATATGTTTAATTCTAAAAAACAAGAAAATACATTAATATTGTTTTGATAATTTAGGATAATGATCCATAAGTCAGTTTCAATGTGTCAGAATCAGTCGCACCTCAATCTGATATACGGTGTGACTTGTATGAATTCAAGCGATTTTTTTTTAAAATTTACATTTTAATAAAAATGAAATGTTAAATACTTAAAACAATGTAAAAAAATTCAGATTATTTTGCTAATTTAGGACAAAAATCCCATAACAGACCAAACTGGGTCACTTTATGAACTGGCATGCAAACCTTCCCACCACATACCTGAGGTGCATCCCTGATCACCCCCGGGATGGAGACAAGCATTAAGGGTTTTTTAAAATTATATTTAGGGATGGTTTCACCATCAAGATTATGAAAAAACCCAATATCCACAAATGGAATAACATAAATAAGCAGGAATATACCAAAGCTTAAATCCTAAATAAATGAAAAACTAATATAGAGTTACAACACTATAACTAATGATTAAAGAGAAAAAATGGAAGGCCAAAGATAGAAGATAACTCGAGCCAACTATCTGTATAAAGTAGATGTACTATCACCATCTTCTCATAACACTCAATTCACCACCATGATCCCAACAACCTTCCACTTCCAAGGAAGAGATCACTGGATCCAAACGGAAATCTAGGACCTGAAAAGGACTTGGACAAAACATGGAGACAACATACCCACCAACATGAGTATGTATAGTGTGATCCGAATCCATTATTATACCACCATGAGTCCACTTCAATTCGTTTATTTATGAAAAAAAAATATTCTATCATGAAAACAAGGAATTGAAAAAATTAGGTTTTCATTTTCATTTTGAAACATTGAAGAAAAAAAAAATTATAACACACTTCCTCAGAGATCTCCTTCGATAAAACCACTTAAAAATATTTGGTTATATTTCAAAAAAAATACAATTTCAAGGAAAACCAAACATTTTCGTTTAACCAAAACACTATTGAAATTAAACCCACACTATGTTTAAAATGTTTCAAAAGCATAATAATATGGAAGTCCCATTGAAAACCATTATCCCATATTACGTTAAAATCTTACACACACACATCCAACTCAGGGTAAACATAGGAAATAAGAATAGATTATCTAAAAGAAACAATCTAAATAAATTGATGTAATGACATTATCCAATAAATAGGTTAATCCACAAAAGGATCGACACATAAAGAAGTCCATACAATTAATAAATAATAAAAATTTGAATATTTATAAATATAATTCATAAACATAGATTCATAGATTGAAGAAAAAAACATGAGGACTAATGAGATAGTACGAGACATGAAAATTTGAACCAACCATCTAAAAAGCTAATAGTCATACATACATCCACCAAATCACTCTAATAAATCTCCTCGGAGAAAAACCCCCAATCCTAGAATTCATAAAACTTTGGGGACTAGCTAGTTCAAAACCTCAACTAGCCTAGGAATTCGCCACCAATTTTCACTAAGAAACCTCAATATCCTCATGGAATAATAATGGATGTGGTCCATGAACAATAACATCATCACATGAAAATAAAAATCCACAAGGTATAACACCAAAATCGCATCATTCCCACCCCTTTCACTACCCACAATGTGGACGCCAACACATAAGCACAATATAATTCACCTATTAAATCATCCATCACATGGATAAGAACAACATCAACAATAAAAAGGTAGTTTACAAGGGCACGGTCAAATGTTAATACATCAATGGGTGCCAACTAGGTCTTCAATTTTAAACATTTAAGATATACATTTGGAAATACCTTTTTCAAAACAACTTGTAATCCCACACAATTCCCAACTAAAACAAAAAGTTTAACAAGTATAACCACACAATTCAAGGGAAACCCCATTTCACATTTTAACACCAAACAACCTTTAAAAAATGATAGACCTATTTTAACACAAAAATGTAACCCACTTAGAAAAAATTATTTTTCTTAAAACACCAAAAACAAGTGTGTTTCATTAATAAATCCAACCTTATAATTTTATCAATCATGGGAAGCGCATAAAATACAATTTCACATCAGGATACAATTTCAAGATTGAAATTCCACTCATTTCCACATGAAAATAAATCAAAATCAATGAAATATTTATCAAAAACCCCTAGATAGTCCACAATAAGATTAGATGGGATAAACATGAATTTAAAAACCTGAGAAACAAATGAACTCTTTATTAAAAGAAAATGAAATGGAAACACCTACCTCAAGTGGTGGAACTATGTCGCCTTCGATGAAATCCACTAGAAAGGGACTCCAAGGATGGATCAAAATCATTAAAAACAAAAATACCCAATTATTACCAACCCTAACATCAAAATCAACCAATATAGCCATTATGGTAAGTGTAAAAGATGTAATAAAGAGAGAAACCAATAAGAGAAGATATGAGAAGAGGAAAGGAATATATTTTATGAATAAATAATGACGAATCACTAAACATTGGAGATATATAACCTAAAAGTGGCCCGATATAAAGGATAACGAAGGGAGGGGGATCCCTCTAGTCGATACCCAACTAATAGGGGGTCAAATGGGTGTTGAAATCATTTAAATTGGGTTTTTCAAATACAATTTTTTAGGTCTTAATGGGATGTACAATTTTGCTACCTAGTTTTGTTACATGGTTTTTTA
The DNA here is from genome assembly GCA_963277665.1 of Viscum album. Lineage (NCBI taxonomy): Eukaryota > Viridiplantae > Streptophyta > Magnoliopsida > Santalales > Viscaceae > Viscum > Viscum album. The sequence continues at coordinate 300,139,529 of OY728128.1, forward strand.
ATCAATGTTAAAACCATGTGAATTATATTGGAAACACATTATAAAATTTTATATTATAGTTTCACAGTTTGGGAAAACAATGTTCAAACACTATGACCAAAAAAATTGACCAAACCCCCTCAAATGACACCACAAACACTAGGGGAATCCACCCATTTATCAATAAATGAGTTAAACATAATTTAGTGACACTATGGGTGCCAAAAACTCTCCACTATGCCACTTTATACCCCTATAAAGTACCTAGAAACATCGAACAAGTGGAAAATCCAAAAAAAACTCTACCACAGTGTGGTTTTGATATCTAACCAAATTCCAAAACATCAAAACAAAGGACACGAGAACATGATAAACACACCTAGACCTAGCATATTTCTTTCTAAAATTGATAATTTATATACAATGGTGAAACATTATATAAGAACAATGAATGAGGGGGATCATAACTAAAGATACATGATTCTCCTATTCATGACATCCAATGAAAATGAAAACCCCGAGAGAAGGAGACCAAGAATCGGTCTCTTAAACATTTCTAATTAATCTAAAATACTGAGATAACATAAATTCTATTTCCACAAAAAAAAAAGATGATTCTATGAGAAACCATGTCCCCAAACTCTCTAAAGGGAATGCACTAAACCCCAACAGAGAGAATATGCACAATAATCATTCCTCGCTAAGGAACGATAGACTCTAACCTCTGGGTCAAAATTGGAATATGAGGGCGTTCATATCCAACTCCCCAAAACATTGTCTCAGGGTAATAATTATATATAAATACAAAATGGTGGCATTTATAGACCAATCAGAACTAAAAGAACATTCCAAGTATCTAAGAATTCACCCTAGGCCCTCCTCTTATCTAAACCAGCAAAAATGAAAAAGATGGAATTTCACAGCAGTAAGGGAAAGAAGCATCAAGAAACAAGACATGTGCATATCAAAATATACAAAACAAATGTAAAACTCACTTTCATCCATTATAATTAAAGGAACTAGATACAATGAATATGGGAAAATTCTCTAAACCAAATAAGAAAAAAATACAAAAGAGGAAGATCCAAAACAATGGTCATCTCCGAAATCTCACAGGGAAGTAATAAAATAGACCACCACCAAGTTGGTTTTATCAACATGTGAGCCTTATTCTTTTGATTCCTAAACATCTCACAAAACCTTTGAATGTGACCAAGGATACCACATAAATGACATATATTTGGAGTTGATTGACAAGAAGGATGAATGATCCCAAACTTCCCACACTAGAAACATACCAATTACTTCCACTTTAATGCATTAGGAATAGTAGGTTGTGAATATGGAATTCCATCACCACTTACTTCCTATAACCCCTTCTCACAAGATAGTTCATCTTTACCAGCTCAAATGGGAAACAAATCATTCCCTACTACAAGTTTCCTTACCAATATTTCCTCAGCGACGATGGAACTAAAAACCGCTTTCATATAGGTTTTCAAGCTAGATTAAAACACTGAACAAAATAACTATATATGTAAGCCTGTATAAAATAACCATCCCTTATTCTCATAATTAGTATATAACTCTATAAAAAAAGCCACCAAGCCAGTAAAATGTTCTATATAATCATTCACTGATAGATCACACTGTAGGATTCACAAAAATTGAATTCCCTTTTCAACTATCTCTCTTTTAGGATTAAATCATTGAACAAAAGAATCTTTGAGTTTTACCAAGATAGAGCCTCTAATAGTTTGGCATGAATTGTGAGTTTCCACCACTCTATGCCAATTCCTTTGAACATAGGAATGGTGAACCTCACCCTATAGGTTTCAGGAGTGTTCCAAAATTGAAAAATATATTCATCCTTGGATAACCACTAAATAGACTCCTAGGATCCTCAATTACTATATAATACAAGAGGATATCAATTCATGGACTATCACACATGTCCCACAAGTGGAGATGAACGTGGAACTGCCACTCCATCATGAAACTAGGATAAGTATTTGATCAGAAGGAAAACACATGGATCACCATGGCAACTACATGAGGCATTCCATTCTTGACTTTCATATTCTTTCCTGTGGGACAAATTATAAAACATAAAAAATAAAATCCTTCTATAAAACCATTATTAAAATATATCAACACAAGGATAAAAAATACAAACAAGCCATGAAAAATTATAAAACACTATAAAATACCCCACACGGGAACCAAAACTGAAAAAAAGAATTACATAAATGTCACAAACACCCATTCAAAAAATAAAATGGAATCATTTCACACCCCACAACCAAATAATTTTTAAATGAAGAAAAATCCAAAAATAACTTTTTTCAAATTACTTTCCTTGATATGAGAAAATTATCATAAAAACACCCCAACTCACCCAAAACACTTCGATAACTCCTTCACCCAATAACTTACTGAATTATTTGATTGAAAACCAACACAACCAATAAAAATTTTATATAATTCAAAAAAAATTCACACCAAAGAAAATCATGAAAAGAAAACATGATTTAAAAAAATAAAATTCTAAAGCATAAAATATATATTTTAAAATACATTAAAAATCCAAAAAACATTAATTAAACATCCAGAAACATTTGAAAAAAAACCCAAGAATGGATAAACCCAAAAAGAAGATAAAACAATCAAAATTTCCACCATTATATACTGTGTACGATTTAGATGCCTTGTTTTTTAGACCGTGCAAAAACCATGTGAGTGCTATAGAAATTTCATCCAAAATGGTCCGTACAACCTATGTATGGTTTGAAAGACCATGTGCCTTCTTATTCACCCCCTAAAATCCATAAAATCTTCACTCTAAAATGATGATTTTTTGGGAAAGTATCCCAAAACTCCCTACAACTCAGTGTAAAATAAATACACAATAAAACATCTCAAAAAATCCACTATATCCTCAAAAACATGAGAAAAATTCTGACCACCCCTGGTAACTCATGATCTTACATAAGGAAGTTTAGGTTAAGAACTTTCCTAGACCTACCACTCATGTTATGATTGTCTTATCGTCATTCTACCATTGAACCCCAAATAAAAAAGTGAGTTTTAAGAACCTAGGGACATTTTGATTACATAGATATCTAATACAATTTTTAATGAACTAACCTAGGTTTCCATCTAAACCAATGCCTGAACCGTCCCACCACATACCCAAGGAGCATCCTCGGTCCCCCTAGGATGGTGAAAAGCATCAATGGTATTTGAAATTACCATTGGGGATGATTTCAACCTCAAGAATAAGAACAAACCCAACCTCCAAATAAGGCATTACATAAATAGTAAATCACATAAAAAATATGGAATCCCAAATAAATGACCATTCAATATAGATTTACAAAACAACAATGAATGATAAATGAGACAAAACAGAATACCAAACAGGACAAGAAAAACTCGATCCATCCATTTATACAAACTAGAGTTTCGACCCACATCTCTTCATGACACTCAAATAACCACCATGATCCCAATAATCATCCTCTTCCAGGGAAAAAAACATTGGATCCAACCTGAAAACCAAGACCTAAAAAGGACCATCAAAGGACATGAAGACTACATACCCACTAAAAATGGTTTGTAGCGTTCGAGATAGAGCTATTAGGATACCACCATGATTCTATATCAATTATTTTATTTAAGAAACCAAATATGATAGTTTGAAAACAAGTAATGGAAAAAATAGGTTTTCATTTTCAATTTTAAGTGTAAAAGATTTTTTTAAAACATACACTACATCAGATATATCCTATTATAAAACCATTTCACAAAATTGATTCTATTTTAAAAAAAATCCAATTCGAAGGAAAACCAAAAAATTTTCTTTAAACATCATGTTATTGAAATTAAACCCACACCTGGTTTAAAACATTTCAAAAACATGATAATATGAAAGTCCCTTTGAAAACCAATATCCATTTTTTCCTTTAAAAACGTGAACACACACACACCCAATTTATGGTAAATAATAGAAATAAGTGTAGATAAAACAGAAATAATAATAAAAAATGTATAATATGAATATAGCCAAAAAATGGGAAAAACCAAAAAAATAATCAAAATATGAAGCATTACACCCATGAAATAGATAATACACATACCAATATTTTTAAGTAGAAGATATAAAGATTGAGACATAGCATGAGGTGAAAACCATTAGAATTAACGGGACAACACAAGACATAAAAATGTGCACCTAACTACTAGTAAGTTAATAGTCATACCCCCATCCACCAAATCACTATAAGTAGTCTCCTCTGTGAAAACCCCCAAGATAGGAATATTTACAACTAGGGGGACTAGCTCGTGCTAAACGTCAACTTTCCTAGAAATTCCCCACCACTTCTGACATTGCAATATCATTATTTTCATGGAGTAATAAAGGAGGTGGTACATGAAAAATAATATCTTTACTTGAAAATAACATGCCACTAGGTATAACACTATAATCACACCCTTCCCACCTCCCACACTACCCAAAAAGTGCACCCCAACACATAAGAACAAAATGAGTCCTATATCTAAGAATCTATCACATAGATATGTATAGGATCAAAAAAATAAAGTGGGGTCAACAAGGGTACAATAAATAATTAACACATCACAAGGTGCCAACTGGGCCTTCAATTTTAATCATATAACATATAAATCTTGAAATACCTTTTTCAAAACAACATGGAATGAAAACAAATTTCTAAAATAAAAAATATCACTATGAAGTATAACAACAAAATTCAAAGGAACCCCCATTTAAAATTTTAACACCAAACAGCCTTTAAAAAAAGAAATCTGTCGTTTAATACAAAAAGGTTACCCACTTTGAAAAGGTAATTTTTCATAAAACATTAAAATCAAGTGTGTGTAATTAGGAAATCTAATCATGGCATTTTATCAAACATGGTAAGTGCATAAAATATCATTTCACATAAAGACAATGTTTCATATCAGAAACTCCACCCATTTTTCACATGAAAATCAATCAAAATAAATGAAATATTTAATAAAACCCACTTATATAGTATAAACCATGCTTATCTAGTACAAACATGAATTTAGAAACCCAAGTAAATATGGAACAGTTTAATAAAATAAAATGAAATGGAAACACCTACCTCTAGTGGTGGAACCACGTCACCTTCAAGAAAATCCATCTAAAAGGGACTCCATGGATTAATTATAACCATTACAAACCAAATTCCACAATTCTAACCAAAACAACCCATCAGAATCATCCTACATAGACATTAGGTTTAGGTTAAAAGAGGTATGAAAGAGAAAAATCATGAGTGGATGAGAGAAGAAGAGGAAAGGAAGATATTTGATATAAAAATATTGAATAATCACTAACATTTGGGAAAAATCACACAAAATGTGATCCAAGATGAAGGAGAAGGAATGGGGAGTCCTCTAGTTGATACCCACCCGAGAGGGGGTCAAATATGAGGATGAATCACTTAAATTGGGTTCTTAAAAAATTTATTTATGGTCTAATGGGCTGCAAGGTATTACTCTAGGGTTTTGTACAACATGTGTAAACCATGTGAATTCTACTAGAAACATATTTTAGAATTTCAAATTTGAGCATCATGGTTTTTGAAAACCGTGCTCAAACCATGCATCGTTAAAAATTTCCCAAAACCCATAAAATCAGACCACAAACACTACGGGAATCCACCCATTGATTGTTGAATGAGTTATATACAATGTAGTGACACCTTTGTTTTCACAAATCTATATGTCATTTTTGACATATAGGAATCATGTTCACCTAAATTTGATATACGATGTTCCTAGTATGACTCAAAGTGTATGTTATCAGTTTAAATTGACATTTTAGTTCAAAATGTGTGTCACTCAATGAAAATTGAGCAAACACACTCAAATTGTCTTGATAATTTATGAAAACAATTCACAAGTCATTTTTTAGGTATAATAATTACCCCCAATTCATCCTAAAAAACGATTTGACCAGAATGACTCAAAGTGAGTGTCTTCATTGTAAAATGTCTTTTTAGAAAAAAAACATAAGTAACACACTCAAAACCAAGAAAACACATTCATATTGTTTTGATACTTCAGTACAATGATCCATAAGTCAATTATGATGTGTAAGAATATTTTTTACCTCAATATGATGCACAGTGTAACCAGTATGACTCCAAGTGTGTATTTTTATTTTATATTGACATTTTAGTAAAAATGAAAAGTGACGTACTCAAAACTGAGAAAATGAATTCAGATTGTTTTGATACTTTCATACAATTATCCATATGTCATTTATGGCATGTAGGAATCAACTGTACCTCAATCCAAAACATGTTGTTCCCAATATGACTCAAATTATTTCATTTTAGTTTAAAATTGAATTTTTATTAATGTATTGTGTCATATTTTTGATTAATTTATTTCTTTATAGTATTACTAATATAATAATTGTTTTCTTATATAGGTGTATTCATTTTCATGAGTTAGGGTGGTTTGTTCAAAGATTCTTGTGATCATGAGAGATTTGACTTTGAGGATGCAACTGAGATAATGGAAACAGTGAAATGGGTCAAGAATGTATATAGAAATCATGAAAAAGTGATTTCCTACTACTTATTTTTTAATATTTTTTCATTATTTTATCTACTATTTTAATGTTTATTTCCTTGAACTTTTTATCAAATACTTATTTAGTTTTCTTCATAGTTATTTTGGAATGTCATATTTTGATTTCAACTATATGAAATAAGATAGAAAAGAGAGAACATGGTCATTTTGGAGAGAAGAGGAAACCCCATGCTTTCTAAAACATGAAGTGAATCATAAGGAAGAATCTATGAAGGGATCTTCAATAGTTGAATGTAAAGGAAAATTCCCACTAATTTAGTTAATTTCATCATCATTTTATCAATTATTTTTATGTTAATTTTATTATCATTTTTATCTCAAACTATTTAGTTTTCTTCACAGATATTTAGGTATGTCATACTTTTTTATTCAACTAATTATAACATTACAGAAAATAGAGAACATGTTTTTTATGGAAAAGGGAACCACATGTGGCCTTAAATGTGAAGTGAATCATAAAGATACATCTAGAAGTTATTTATCAACAGTTTATTGAAAAGTATGACTTCCCAAAATATATTTGTGAACATTTTCTTTAACAGTGTTAGAAACAACCATAAATTAATTATCCACACCATAATATAATACAAAATTTACTTAGTATGACTCGAACAATATGTTTTTAGTTTATAATTTATATTTTCGTTCAAAATACACATCACATAATCAAAACTAATAAAAAAAATTCAGATTGTTTTGATACATTAGGAAAGTGATCCATAAGTCATTTGTGACAAGTAAGAATCACCCACACCTCAATATAAAACTCAGTGGGTCTAGTATGACTCAAATTTTCCATTATCAGTTCAAAATTTACATTTTAGTTCAAAAAGCGCATCACTAACTGAAAATAGATCAAACCAACTCAGATTGTCTTTATAATTTTGAAAAATGTTTCATATGTTATATTTAACTTGTAGGAATTAGTCTCATGTAAAACCAATACACTATAGTGACCCTATCATTTTACACATAACATTACATGATTTTAAGAATAATTATACATTAGATTACAAGCCACAGATCGTTATGTCTAGTGTCATGGAAGACTAGATACATAAAACATAAAACATGGGGCTAAAAAACACTTCTTTATTTGAACTCCACAAAAAGCTCTTAACATTCATTGAGCCCTTACATTTGAATAGCGTACCCTGGGGAACACATGAATAAAGGGATGAGATAAAAATCCTTATAAGGGAATGGACATAAGAATAAAGCTTTAGAACATGAGCTAGGAGGAATGACATAATGATATCAAAATCATGGAACATGTGAAATCATAACAAATAAACATGGGATTGTATAAACATGGAATCATATAAACAATTAAGAATCATAAAACAAGTCTTTAGTATGAGTCAATGATAACCGGAAATCTCTTTACCACAGTATTATGGTTCTAGTCTATCCACCAATCCCATTTCCCATAGTAGTACGAGTCAAGGCTAACTGCCAATCCCATTTCCCATAACATCTCATGAGACTTAACATTACCCAAATCATTGCAGTGCTATGTGGGTTCACCCATCATACATTTATTGAACAAGTTTTCTACATAAATAATCATAAATAATAAATCTTACATAAACATAAGGGTTACCCATGAAATGAATTGGGTACCACAATTCTGACTTAATGCATAACCAACGGACGTATCATGAAAGTGTCTATGAAAGAAAGGGATTAGAACTCCATAAAAGAAATGGATTAGAACATACATGGAAGTTCATAAGGTAAAATAGTCATATATCATGTATAGTTATTTCAAACATAACTGACAACATTTAGGAAATGTATTTCAGAAATAATAGCATTAAAACATTTTTGTGAGGTTTTAAGGAAAATAAAATTGAGCTTTTAAAATAGAAAAGGGGGAAATATTTTATATAAAACCAGAAGTTAACCAATATTTTTTTCATATTAAAATAATGATTTTATAAAGAAAATTTTTGCTTAAAATATAAGATATAGTGAACTTGAAATTAGGTAAAAATTCATGAAGTTCCCTTAAAACTGGTTTGCTTATCAGAAAGTACTAATGATGGAATCTTTTAAAAAGCTGTATATACCCAAAAGAGAGTGAATAAAGGGTCATGATTAATAAATTTTAAAAAAATAGTATATGTACAAAAATATTTAAGATAACACCATTTTGATATAAATAAAGATAAGGCAACCCGAAAGAACAGGGGAGGTTTAGGTAGAATTCATTACGGTTTATCAGCACTGTATACGGTGTACCAAAGAGAGCTTGATGAGAGAGAAAATAGGTTTCCCACCACTTATACATCATGAGGGATGTATGTGGGAGGTTAAAAATAATACCCCATCCTTTTGTATTACATATTAAATGGCATATCATAGAGGAAATCTTGGTTAAGAGTGAAATGGAGAGAATCCCTTACCATAAGTCAGGTGTTGTTCTCCACTTGTTATTAATGACCTAAATAAAAAAAATTAGGTTTATTAATTAATAATTTTAGAACCTATTATATAATTAATTTATTTAGTGTAACTCTTTTTAGTTCATTCAAGACCATTTTTATTGGATACAATGTTCAATTTCATTGTTTAGGTCTATTTGCTTCCTTGGGTTTTATGATTGTTTCAGGTTTGGATAAACATTTATGATGAATGTAATGGTCCAGAATTGAATTTTTATGTTATTAGTTAAAATACAAGATATTTCATGGTTAAAAATTTAATTTGGTTACTTATAGTGAATTTGAAATATTATATAAAACCTTAGTGATTACCGTTTTGGTTAATCGGTGAGTTTGATTACAATGAACATGTTTTGTTTTATAACTTAATACCAATTGTACAAAAGGATTACAGAAACAAAACTAGGATATATTACATATATAATAATTTGGTTCAACCATAATAAAAATGGTTTCATGACCATAATTAATGATGATAATAGAAACTTATAAAATGTTTTCCTTGAATGTGCTAAATTAACACATCTCCAAAGGTGTTTTCATTTCTTTCATATAAAAGGTTGGGAATGGAGAGTTGATAGTGAATTATCATAATAGCATGATATTATTTCATTAAATTTATGTTACTGGAGTTATCATACCATTTGGTTGAATGGAGGTGTGGAATGAAAAAAGAAAAAAAATGAAAAGAAATTAAAGAGTTGGAAAGAGGAATTTAACTCTTGAGTCTATCTCCTTTGAGAACCTCTTAATGGTGTGGGGTTTGGTATTTTCAAGAGACTAGGGGTGTTGTACATGGGGGAGGAACTTGGGGATATATTTGATCATAATATAGGTAGGGAACAAGGCTTGAGAGGAGTGGGGATAAGAGGGAGTGGGGGGTTATAGTGGGGGAGAGAAGAGTTTTCATAATATTATAATCATTAATTTATTATTTCTTCACAAGATAAGAAATAGTAAGTATTCCATGACAAATAATAGTAATAAAATCATGTTTCTTCGAGATTTGGGTACTTACATCACTTGTGATGTCATGAATAGTGAATTTGAATTATAATGTATTTATGTGGTAAATTAATGTTTTTTTACTATTCATTAAAAAATCAAGTATTTTATAAAAATAACAAAAATTCACCCCAACCATTTTTTGACGTGTAGAATCCAAAAATGAAATAAATTTTTCAAAAATAATTATCTAAATATGATTAATTTATTATTTAATTAAAATCATAATTTATTATTATAAAACTAGTTTTAAAACATTCATTTACGTATTCTAAAATATAGGTACATCATACTTTCACATGAATATTATTTTTTATACTATCATAGGTAAGGTTAATATTCATTAGGTTATATCAATATTCATAAAGGTATGTTATTATTAATAAGATGATATTACTATCTAGAATAAATTATGTTTTTATCAGACTCCAAATAACTTACAGATCGCAACCGTGAATGTCAAATTTTTCGAAATTCAAAGTAAAAAAGTGAAAAAGTGATTTTTAAATGTCACATAGAACATAGAAGTAACTTATGTTGTGATTTAATGTGATTATATGAAATATTTATAAGAAATTAATTTCCATTTATAAAACATTAGGTTGTTACAATCTTCCCCCGTTATGAAATTCTACCCTTGAAATTCTGTTTTACATTCTATGCCATAAATAGTTGTGGGTACTTTTCCTTCATTGATTCATCAAGTTCCCATGTTTCCTTTTCATACATAAGGTTTCACCAGTAGTCTTTTTATGTAGAACATTTTTCTCTATGATCCATGATCTTCACTAACTATTCCTCGTAAGAAAGATCATCCTCCAACTATACCACCTTCGAAGAGAGTACAAGGTTCTGGTATGTACTTACTTAAGAGGGATACATGAAAAAAATCATGTACATTGGACAAGGTAGTTAGATGTGATAGTCTATAGGCCACATGCCGAACATGGTCAAAAATCTCCAAGGGGTCGATGTATCTGGGACTTAACATCCCTTTATTTTCAAACCCCGTGACCTTCTTCCACATACATATGCAAATAATTACCATGTCTTCAACATTGAACTCAAGGTCTCGTAAACTATTGTCTGCATAAATCTTCTGACGACTTTAGGATTCCTTGATATGTTTCTGAATGGTTTTCACCTTCTTTCACCATTTCGTTGACCATTTCGGGTCCTAGAATCTTTCACCCACCGACTTCATCCCAACATACTGGTTTTCTGCATCTTTTTTCATAAAGGGTTCCATATGGTTCCATTAGGACTCTTGGGTGGAAACTATTGTTGTAGGATAATTCAACCAGTAGAATATGTTGGTCACATCCTATATTGAAGTCCATAGAATATTCTCTCAATATATCTTATAGTGTCTCAATTGTTCGCTCATATTGGCCATTAGTTTAAGGATGATAATCCATATTAAAGTTTAGTTCAGTGCTTGGAGCATGTTAGAGACTTTTACAGAACATAGAGGTGAATCTCAAATCTCTATAAAATCAAATAGATAGTGGTACTTCATGTATACTTAACGATTATTTTATGTAAATCTGTGAATGTTTATCCAATGAGAAGTCCTCTCGAATCACGATAAAGTGAGAAGACTCCATAAGATGATCTGCAACGAACCATATAGCATTTTTTTCACTGGTTTTCCTTGGAAGTGAAGTGAAAATTCCATGGTAATTTTCTCCCGCTTCCATGTTGGTATGGGTAGTGGTTGCATCATCCCCTTTGAAGCTTTACACTCATCCTTCACATACTGACATACCAGGCACTTTGATTTATATTCATCAATCTCCCTTTTCATATTTTCCTCAAAAAAATTTCTCCGAGATCACTATACATCATTTTTCTCCATATGTGAATAAAGGAGGTAGAGCTATTTGTGTCAGTCAAAATATCATTTTTATATCTGGTTCAAATGGTACACATAGTCGTGACCCAAATATTAAAACTCCTTCCTATACAATTTTAAAATGATAGGATTTCCAATTTTTTATAGCTTCCACTCTTTTCTAAATTTCCACATCTTTTCTTTGAGAATCCTTTGTTTTCTCCATGAGGGATGTTTGAGAAATCATTTGAGAAAGGATTGATGATGTTCTTACCTTAATGATTCCCATGTCCATCCTCTGCAAATCTGAGTAGATCAAATCCTTTTCAATTCTCATCATTGATAAAGATGCTGTATCATTTCGACAAAGAGCATCCACAACTTTTTTTCCTTACCAGGATGGTAGTGGATTGAGCTGTCATAATCCTTGATAAGAATTATCCATATTCACTGGTGAATATTAAGATCTTTTTGGGTGAATATATTTTTGAGACTCTTGTGGTAAGTATATATCTCACACTTATCTATATAGATAATGCCGCTAGATTTTCAACGCAATGATCACAACCGCCAACTCCAGATCATGCGTAGAATCGTTTTTCTCATGTATTTTTAGCTTCCTTGAGGCCTAGGATTTCACTCTATCATTTTTCATTAGCACACATCCTAAGACCCTCTTTGAAACATCACTATGCACCACAAAGAGTTTTCCACATATTGGGAGTGTGAGTACTGGCGCATTGATAATCCTCCTTTCAAAATCCTTGAAACAGTCTTCCGATTCTTGAGTCCCAAAAAACATTACTCCCTTCCATGTCATCTTGGTCATTGGGTTTGACAATCATTAAAAGATATTCACAAATCTTTGATAATACCTAGATAGACCCAAAAAGCTGAGGATCTCTATTACAAAAGTTAGCATGGGCTACACTTCAATTTCTTTTGTCTTGGAAGCGTCCACATATATCTTTTTGTTGGTGATAACGTGCCCAAAGAATGATAATTTCTCCATCAATAAATCACATTTATTGTACTCTTCATACAAATTATCCCTTATCAATGTCTTTAACATAGTATTAAAATACTCCTCATGTTCCTCCTTGATCTTGGAGTATAACAGAATATCGTAAATAAAGAATACCACAAATTTATCGAGGTAATATCTAAAGAAAATATTCATTAAATCCATAAAAATTCCTAGAGTATTTGTGAGTCTGAAGGGAATAACTAAGAACTCATAGTTTACATACCTCATTCGAAAGGTAGTCTTGTGAATATCTTCCATCTTCACCTTTATTTGGTGATATACTAACTAAAGGTACACCATAGAGAAATAACTAGACCCAGGAAGCTGATAGAAAAAGTCATCTATCTATGGAAGCAGATACTTGTTATTTATTGTGATTTTATTGAGCTCACAATAATCAATGCAGAGACACATTGATCCATCTTTATTCTTGAAGAAGATGACTGGAGAACCCCATGGTGAAGCACTATGGTGTAAAAAAACCATCTCCAAATTCTCTTGTAACTGCTTCTTCAACTCTTCCAGTTCAACGGTGGGCATTATGTAAGGTTTCATTGATATAGAAAGAGATCTAGGGATAAATTCAATTGATAAATCAACCTATATTTTAGGAGGATGACCTTGAAACTCTTCTGGGAATACATCAATATAATCCCTCACAATGAGCATGTCTTCAATCATGATTATCTCTTTTTTCTCAATCATTTGATCTAGAAATTCATTCTCATAAGGAATTAATACCCACACATGAGTCAATGATTCTACAGGATATTCATCTTCCTCTTAACACTTGTAATGAATCAGAAGATGCTTTAGGATGTGTAGATTGATCTCTATTTACCAATAGTTGATGTTGTATTTGTATAAAGATAGTCAATCTATGCCCAATATAGCATTAGACTCTTCTCAAGGAAGTATGACGAGATTTTATGGGATGTTCAATCCAAAAACATTAACTAGGGAGGAGTTATAACCCATAGATGCTATGATTTCCCCATTCTCAATTTTCATAGATAACATTTCATACAAATATTGAGGTGGTGTTTGAATAGTTCTACTAAAATTATATGATATGAAAGAATGTGTAAAACCATAATGAAGTAGTATGTCTCCTATTCATGAATTAATAACTAACATACCTATCACCACAACATTTTACAACTCCACCTCAGTAGTAGTGATAGAATAAGACCTTCCTTGTTTACATAGAGGTTGTTTTGTATTCCCTCTTACAACCTTTAGCTTAGGTAAATTGTTCGCATAATTTCCATGCTCCTTGAAATTGTAACACTGCACTATAGGCTGAGTGTTGATATTATCCATCCTTTCCACTTCCATATTAGTGGGATTCATCATATCCCAGTGGTAGTTTTTATCAGGATAACCATACATTCCAAATTTCAAGAAATTATTGGTTCCTGTCAGATAGTTCATAGGATTCTTCTTCCTATAAATTTTACAAGGGGAAAAGTCAGGATTTTTTCCATCATGGGTTTTGATTATTGAACCACCCATGTTGTTGTCCATTTTTTCACTTCTTTTCACCCGAACCAAGAGACCACTGAGAGTCTCCAATCTCCATTTCAACCTTGAGGTCACAAAAGACTATCTCCTCATAAATATTGAAGTCTCTAATCAACAATGCTTTTCATAGACTCAGCTTTAGTCCACTAAAGAAGAGATCTACCTTGGTTTCAGTGTTCATGATAAATCTAGAGGCGTACCTTGAATTTTTTGTAAAGTTTTATTCATATTCCCCGATGTACTCATTTTCCTTCTACTTGAGGTCGAGGAACTATCTTTACATCTTGAGATAGAGGGTTTGTGGAAAATAAATATTGAAAAACATCCTCTTGAATTCCTCCCAATCCATGGAATATGTTTCCTTTTGGGACTTCGTATTCTTGACTAGTGTCCACCACTGATCAACTTCCCCATAAAAATGATAGACCACAAATAAAAATTTATATTCTTCTAAGCACTGGAGGATTGAGAATATCCTTTCAATGGAGTTAATCCATTGTTCCGCGAGGAGGGGATCAGAAGAGCCACTAAACATGGGAGGCCTGTTTTGTATGAAGGATTCTATGGAAACTTCCTATTTCCTTGGAAGAGGAGGGATTTCCACATGATTCATGTTGTTATTCATAACTTGAGTAAGTAGAGAAAGTACTCTCATGAGGTTTTGATCACCTATTCCTATCATATCATGCATATTATAAGGGAAATATTCACCTTTCCTATCACATTGGTTGTTAGAACGTGTTCTTCTATTTCCCTCCATTAGCTAATAAAAAGAACATATAAATAAATGACTTTAATACTTATCTTTCAAACATTAAAAGGAAAAATTGAACGTAAAATGATAAACATGTAAATGAGAATTATATCCTAACTTGTGATGCCTTATATGTAAATCTATGTTATCCTTGATGTATTTTTTAACTTATATTAGGATGGGATTTTTTTATTCCCTTAATAATGGTTTATACTAAACACATGAATTTATCAAATCATATCCCTCAGGAGTGTCAATTCCAACAGTGTGGAAAGACCCATTGTCGTGTACCAGGATACCCTAGATCAAACCCAAAACACCTTTTCAGAGTTTTCACTTCTAGGTACATCTATTCCAAAGCTGATTCTGCCTATTTGTTTTCAGAAAGGGATGCATTTTCTTGATAAAACACATAATCTATACATACCAAAATTTAGGGATGTTTTCTTATACTTCATCTCATCCTTAAGGTTCTTACTAAAGTTATCCATTCCTAATCTCCAAAAATAACTAGACCATCATCTGATACCAACTATAAAGACCATATCATTTTAAACATAACATTACATTATTTTAAGAATAATTTTACATTAGAGTACAAGCCAAGGATCATTAAGTCTAGTGACTTAGAAGACCAGGTACATAGAACATAAAACATGGGGCTAAAAAACTTTTTTATTTAATCTCCATAAAAAATACTAACATCCATTGATCCCTTACATCTTCATAGGGTACCCTGGGAATCACATGAACAAAGGGATGATCTAAAAATTCCAATAAGGTAATGAACATAAGAATAAATCTTAAGCACATGAGCTAGGAGGAATGACATAATGATATCAAAATCATGAATCATATAAAATCATAACATAAAAACATGGGATCATATAAACATGGAATCATATAAATGTGGTAGAATCATAAAACATGTTTTTAGTACAGGTCAAGGCTAACAACCAATCTCATTTCTCATAGTAGTATGAGTCAAGGATATTCTCCAATCACATTTCCCATAGTAGTGCAAGACAAAGGTAACCACAAATCTCATTTCCCATAGCATCTCATGAGACTTAGCATTACCCAATGCATTGGAGCGCTATCTGGGCACACCAATTTCACAATTCGTGAACATGTTTGCCACATAAATAATCATACATAATCAGTATTATGTAAACAAAAGGGTTACCCATGGAAAGAATTGGGTACCAAAATCATGACATAAAGCATAACCAATGGATGTATCATGAATGTGTCCATGAAAGAATGGGATTAGAACATACATGGATGTTCATAAGGTAAAATAATAATATATCATGGAATATAATGTCATACAGAAGTGAAAACATATACAGAACCAAAGCGTGACGTACATAGACATTACATTACTTTTTCAAAATACTTAATATATGGAAAAAACATACGCCCAAAGACTGTGTCAGTTTAGTGTCTTTGGAAACTCAGAACATAATCTTCTAATCATGGTGAAAGATCTTCAACATCTCCCATAAATATCTTCCACTTTTTTCTTACCTAAATCCTTTGTTTATATCCTAGGTAAAAGAAAACATAAAAAGGGTGAGCTCAAATAATCAGTAAGGGTAAACATGGAGAACATAAAAACAATCCATAGATATTTGAATGTAAAAACATGAACATAAAACATCAAAATCATGAGAAATGACATAAATCTTGGTAGTACATCATGCCTAGATCATAAAGGAACATTAATAATGATAAAATGGCATGGTAATAAAACTTTTATTTATAGAAAACCATTAGGCACATGATATGATTTCCATAGTATCCAAGGCATTACTACCAAGACCATCATAGTGGACAAATTGCATTACTGAACCTGGTTTATTTTTCGTTCCATCCCTGTATTACTCAACCGGATTTACATGTAGTTCCAACCGTGTCTATCGCAAGAGATATAAATCTTTACCCAATGAATTATAGGGAGATATAGGACCCACCCGTCTCATATTGAAATCATTCTTACGTGTGCCACAAAACAATCATAAATCATCCATTATAACCCAAAGAATAAAATGGGTTTCATAAACATCATCCCATCATAAATTAATCCATATAATACAAATGGATATCATATCATCATTAGAAAAATAAAACCATGTAAATAATAAATTAATTAAACTTGAAGAATAAACATAATAAATAATTTCATCTTAGATGGAAAATAGTTTTGATAAAACACTTGAAATGAATTCTTGAAGAATATATCCTTTCTTCTTTAAAATCATATTCTTTTCACAAAATGCCACACAATTTTAAAAGAAAATAATTTTGGGGAAAATAATCCTAAAATATTGTAGAGTAAGATTCATGAAAATAAGGTGTTATGAAACCATAAAAATATATTCAATCCGTATAAGTTAAAAAAACATTATCCTCGTACTTTTTTCGGAAAAGTCAAAATGTACCTCGTATGGTAAACAAAAGAAATATTCCTTCCATACCATGTGGTAAAAGTCAAAAAAGGGTAAAAATGACTTTAAACATACATAGAAGAATAGTAAACATTTTATAAAAACATTTTGAGATCAGATGGACATGGATGATAAACATATCCCCACTGAATAGTTTCGAATAAACAATCTCAGATAAGAACGATATTAGAATAATTATCTGTTAAGATATTTTCAATTTATTTTTTATGTGTCTAAGACACCTGTATAATGGGTTTAAACATATTATTAAATTGTAACAAAACCATAATAATATTTATGATATCATACATGATTCACATGCGACTTTATATTACCCGTTCTTTTGTCAATTCCATGTTAAAGCTGTGTTCTGGGTAAAATTGATTCATTTATCATATATGTTTTGACTTGTATTTATTCATATGATTACTTAGATCATGATTACATATTTCCAGAATGTAAAACATGATTTAGATATAATATATATAATATATTGATAAATGGAATGAAATACGTCATTCATGGAGACGGTAGGCCGTACTTATGCATGAACGCTGTTTTCATTTCCTTATTAAATTGAATGGAATTAAATGACATATATATAAATAAATCCAGTATAATTATTATATAATATTTTTCAATATTACTTATTATATATACTTTATAATCATTCTTCTATGGTTAACATGGAGAATGAATCTCATCGCATCGTGGAGACGATAATCCGTACGTACGCACAAGCGATGATATCGTTCCCATAATTATTGAACGGAAGTAGAGTGGATGATATAATATATCATAATTAGAATAATATTTTAATATGAATATATATTTATTATTTCCACCATTATACCCATCCAAGTAAGGTGGTGGTGTAAAAATAGATTACACCACAGCGTGGAGACGATATTCTGTACATACGCACGCGCACTGATTTCATTTTCCGTAGGATGGATAGAATGTGAAATAGGGTTGTTTCATATTTATAATAACATATTAGTATATGAGTAATACTGATGTTATTAATTTATATTGAAACAAATAAATAAGAGGAAGTAGAAGAAGAAATAAATTTGAATGAATCGTTAAAGGATATTACCTCTTCTTCGACGCACCTCTTCTAAACCTCGTCTTAGGGAACTAGAGTTGGTCTTTGAAGAAGTACAGGTCCACTAGTATGTTTCTAGGGTAGTGTAGAATATAAATGGACAGGTTTTGTCTGATCATTAAGTCTCAAAATGTTGTGAATAGGAGAGGGAGAAGGTTATTTTTTATAAGGGTGGAGAGGGGCACTTTTGGAATCCTCTAAAATATTAATTTATAATAAACTCAAACCCCACATAAAAACCTCCAAAAATGACTCAAATCCGAATATAAGATGATATAGGGTTGTAATCTCATCAACCAAAAAAATTTAGACATGTTGGGATTTTATTTTAATCACTATCAACTTGATTTATGTTTATTTAATTTATTCAATTTTATTTGTGGTAGTAATTTTCTAAATTTTAAATTGTTATAAATAATTACTTATGTGTTACGAATTGTCCATAATTGGATACTTTATGATTGTTTAGATGATATAAATTTCTATTTATAATTTTTAAATATTTTTGTGATTTTTAAACAATTTATAATATGTCATTTTTATAAAATAAAAATAGTATCAATTTTGACACTATTCATTTATTTGAATTTAAATAAAATACACATAGAGAATATATTCGAACCAAAATATTTAATAGGTTACTAACATTTAATATTCATCTATAAAATTCGTGGATAATAATAATTAGATCATATAATATTTATTTCAATATTTGTATAACCATTTATTTTATATTTCTCTTAATAAAAGAACTACTACCAAATTTTTGTATAATTATTTTATATAATAATTTGTTGCATAAAAATTAAAAATAAAATATTATGATGAATATAAATCTAATATATTTTATTATAATACTTTTAATAGAATTTATCTTCAAAAACACACAACTTTTAAAATGTTATGTTTATTAAATTATGAAGGTGACAACTTTGACATTATATAAAATAAAATAATATAAGTGTAATAATCGCAATTATAAGGCTCAAAATTTTCAAAAATTAGACCTCTAGATTCTTATGGTTTATATTTATAGTACCAGTATAAGGCCCCAGCCTTAAACCTTATTTAATATTGAGTTATTACAAGATTACACATTGAGGATCTTTTCAGGTTTAGAGTTTTAGAGAATTAGATCATGAAACTTGCATTACATTCCACATTTAAACAAAGTGGTTACATGAAAGACAGTATTCATTCTTCCCATCAACGGAAACATATTTAAAATAAAACATGGATTCTTTCTTGACACAACCTTGACACTATCATCATATCATATACCCTTCCCTTGACCTGTGAAAAACAATTCAGAAACTTGGGATGAGCATAAAAAACTCAGTAAGGGATATAAAAATATGGAAAGGAAACATGAGTACATGTATACATAAGAATGAAATCATAATTTACCCATAAAACATAATCACATTAACATACCTCATAAAATCATGAATAAATCATAGAAATCATAAGACATAAAAGGTAACATGAGGCATTCATAACATTCTTATGTAGGTAGTAACCCTCTTGGTTACGTTTGGAATACCCACCACAGTATATTCCCTAAATCTCTTCGGAGAAACCTTAACATTTCACTCCTTCGCCTTACCCAATGCATTGGAGAGCTATATCGGGCTCACCCGCCCTTAGTTTATCACGGAAACACCTGTCTTCATAACAATGCCCAAGAACCATAACATAATCTTATCACATAAAACATGCATAAAGGAAACATAACATTTCCACCTTTCAATAACAAGATATCAATACAAAACTTTTATATAAATACATTATGAAAACCATTTTCAATACCAAAATAAAAGAAAAGTAAAACATGGTATTTATTTTTCTTTTAAAAAGACGGTATGGCTTGTAGAGGAAGCAGAAACTCAAATAATGGTCACGGCGATAGAGAAGTCGTTGTCGCCGCGTATGTACAACAAAAACATTCCCTTTTGTCATTTAATAAACACTTCGTATAAAAAATATTCCTTTTGAATAAACGTAAAATTCAAAGGGGTTTATACACCGTATAAAAGAAGGTTGTGTATAAAACAGAATATGCCTCAATGAAAGGAGATTGAGACGAAGTCCCTTACAAAGACGGTATCCTTGGTTTAAGGATAAATCAATTACATAATTATGTTTGACAAACGAATACACCAAATATAAGTGGAGATTAATTGTAAAATAATCAATGGTCATTCACAAATATTCAAAGGATGACATATTCAATAACTACATGTTGAACCCAAAGAAATCTAAATTGGGTTAAGAAGTTCCCTTGACAACCTAACGGTGTCACATAAAAAAAAGGTATCTCATCACTTGGACATAAAATTTACATCAATAAGGATATATGAGAACATATCCCAACATAAAAATATGTAAATTAAAAGACCCAATGAAAGAAGTCTTTTAAAAAGAGGAGGGTGAAAGGTTCCCTTACCGACATTGGTATCTTTCGAAACATACGCCCCGTGAAAGAAGGACAATACAACATTGATGTAAATACTCATAAATGAAATAATATTACACAATGAGTAAAATAATGGTCATTACATACAACAATCAAAGGAAATTGTGGCAAATTTAGCATAAATCTCACAGGAATAAAAGTGAGATGAAAAATCCCTTACGAAAACTCGACAGCCTAACGGCACCACTTAAAACATCCAAAAATGGATTGATGAGATCAAATAGGGTATCTCATCACATTACAATAAAATGTACAGAAAGAGGAATATAAAAGAACATCCCCCATCATAAAAAAGAGTATCTTAAAAGAAGTGACATAAAGGAGAGTACTTAAAGAGAAAGAGAGAGGTTAGATCTCTTACGAAAATTCGGTAGCCTAACGACGCCACTCAAAACTTCCAAAATGGATTGATGGGAGGGAATAGGGTCTCTCATCATATGAACATAAAAATTAAAGTAAGAGTAATATAAAATAACATCCCAATCAAAAGATAGATGAGCTTAGAAGGAATGACATAAAAGAGTGTACTTAAAAAGAAAGAGAGGAGTAGGATCCCTTACCTCAAGTCCAACTTGTCTTGTTCGTTTCTTTATATTCCTGAATAATAAACATCGTTCAATTAATAATTACCTAAGTACCTCCTTTATAGATTTTTATTCAGTTCATATCACATATTATAATGTTATAATAATTGTTTAATAATGTTAGTTCATATCAGACGTTTTTGTCGATGTTTGGTACATGAGTAAAAAATGAACTTGTTTGAAACAAAATTCCCATGTAGTTATAAGTAAATAATTTCCAGAATAGTATTAATGATTAAAATATCATATATATCCAGTAAATATTCATTTTATACTATTCCATATCATTTGGAGATAAAAAAACAAAAATCACCATTCATGGAGACGGTAGGCCGTACGTACGCATGAACGCTACTTTCATTTTTTTGTCATATTAATGGAATTAAAACAAAATGAGAGAGATATATATATGTTATAATTCCAGAATGATATCCATAATTTATATGTAATATATTACATATATATCCATTATATATATGTACTTATAATATTACATAACATTTTGAGATAAGAAATGAAATGTACCGTTCATGGAGACGGTAAGCCGTACGTACGCAAGAACGCTACTTCCATTTCTATTTCATATTTAATGGAATTAAAACATAATGATACATAATAGTATTTTAATTCCAGTATGGTATCATATATAATATCATTAAACATATCCTTTATACGTACCACATATGGTATTAACAAATCAAATCACTTTGAGGGGGCGGTAGTCTGCACTTCCTTAAATGAAGATATCCCGTTTACCCATAATGGAAACCATAAAGGTATGACATAAATGAAAAATTTAGAAGCTTAAGTAAAACATAAACATATTATATATCATATATAAATATAGTGTCATCTTAATGGCCACCTTTGAAGGTGTTAGAAGAATGTTGAACAATCATTGTTTCGGGAGGCAGAAATTCGCCATCCACGGAAATAGTATGTTCTTTAACCATTAGATGTAGGTGTGTGTAAGTGTAGCTCGAATCCTTATTATAAAAATATCCTAGTATATTTAAGATACTGTATTTGTTACAAAGTAAATGAATAAAAAGAGTTTAGGGAGTTGGAGAAGCAAAATAAAACAAAAGGACACAAGTGAAGACATTACCTTAAAATCGGGTAACTCCCTTTGGTTTGAGCTCAAAGGCTTCCTTGGGAAGACTTCTACCCAAATTGAGGCTTCAAGGAGTAATATAGGGAAGTGAAGAGACAAAATGGGCAGGGGTTGGCCGAGCCAAAGGCTTTGGGAGTGTGGTTAAGGAGGTATAGGTGGGGGCCTTTTATAAGAGGGGACGAGGGGCACTCTTGTAAAGTTACAAAATGTTACTTTATTTTCAAAAGCGTTTCGTATTTTAAAGGTCCCACATTGATTTATTTCGAGGATAAGGTGATAAGGGTTTTAAATAAACTCATCCAATAGGTTTTGGACATATGTAGGTCGTAGATATTACATTATCTTTCCATTTTATTTAAATCGTTAAATAATGAGGTCATCGCTGCATCATCATGATGTCATAAATAATTTAATTAATTTAATGACTAAAATTTATAAAAAAAATACTATGATGTAGGAAATCATTTTATCTTTCCAATTAATATTTATAGTCAAAACTATGACTTGTATAACCCCATGTAAATTTTTTTTAGTAGAACATCTCATGTTTGTGTCATTTTTACTTTAACATTAAATAAAAAGATATTTATGTCATTTCCCAACCAAAGTGGCTCCATGGGGTCCCAAAGTTGACCCATGGATTGTCTTGGTAGGCCATGAAACATCCAATTATGGTAGGACATGTGTATAGGTCATTTCATTTTATTAAAACATTATTCTTACCATAAACTACACTAATTACCTCTAATCGCGATTAAAAACTTAATAAGTTACTATTCACCAAAAAATTATTTTTTTCTCCTTAAACCACATTTTACTTATTAATGACAGACATTTATGTCGGATTTTTACAATTCAAAACACAAAGATGGCAAAATTTCATTTAAACGGAAAAATCAGTTTTTATAAGTACCACTTAGTGGTTTCACTATTCATCAAAAATTCATGTTTTTCAGAAAAATCCCAAAAATTCACCCTAAGCTATATTTGATATTCAGAATTCAAAAATGAAGTCTATTTTACAAAATTAAAAACATATAAGTCACATTAATTAATTTAATAATTAATTCCGGCTGTCAGAGCAAATAGCGTGTTTTTATGAAACAATAAGTATCAAAAGATTGACACTAGTTTATATCTGATTTCAAAGTGAAATTAATTCCACTGGCCACTATTGGATTTAATGGTAAAAATATATTCTAATTTCACTTTAAAACCAATTCAAAAGATAATATAATCATATAAATAAATTATATTAAAAAGAGGTTTTGAATTAAAATACAACATTTTACAATATTCATTAAAAATGATCTTTATCGGAAAGATACCAAA
This sequence comes from Viscum album, assembly GCA_963277665.1. Taxonomy (NCBI): domain Eukaryota; kingdom Viridiplantae; phylum Streptophyta; class Magnoliopsida; order Santalales; family Viscaceae; genus Viscum; species Viscum album. Next base: position 300,163,814 of record OY728128.1, read on the forward strand.
AATTTACACAAAGTAAATTTTGATGTACCAATTATTAAGAAGTGTTTTATTTGGTCCAATAAAATTTATAAGAGTGAACAAAACTATATTTAATGAAGGTTTTCCATCAAAAAGTGATAAGTGAACCTTTAGTGAAAACTAGGGCATATACGCCTAAAACTGAATTCTTTCTGTATTTTAAGCCTTTATCTTTTCTTGGATAAATGTAAAAAAATTTAAAAAACATATATAATCATATTTTAGTTATTTCTATCCATTCTCGCCAATACAACGGCTACATGTTAACTACCATTTAAAATAATATTAGTTTATTATTAGAGTGCAACGTATGATTCCCAAGAAACTCATTGTTGCGTGTTGGGTACGCCATCGAGCATAGTATCCCCTTTAAAGTCATATTAATATTTTATTCACAAATATGGATAAATATGAAAATGTCATATTATTTATTTACCTGTGGTGTTACATCCTTCCCCCCTTTTGGGAATTGCGTCCTCGCAATTTTTAAAATTGAGCTTGGAAACATCCTTGAAAGTCCTACATCGGAACAAGAGTCGGTAAAACAATCACTTTAAAATAAAGGAAGATAAGTACAGAGGTCACCCGAGTTAACCCATACTAGGATTCCATGTAGAAAAACATGGACATGGAAGAGCAAAGGGTCATGTTCTTGAGGGAGAGTGATAGTAAACATGTCTAGGAGAAAGTTAACCATAAGGAAACCACAAACTTGTGATGGGTTAAACGGTATTCGATTCCCTAGTAGGAAAAGTTAATAGACAACATTTTTGTTTTAAGTTACTTTTTATTGAGGAATTTATACATAAGGAAACATAATCACTTATCATGTTGACTTTCAACTTTTACTAGATTCCTTAATCAAACTCATGCTTTTTTCCAAAAGACGAGTATTTAGGGATACTTGTTCGCATTAAGAGTACTATAATCAACTTCTAGAGAGTCACTGAATCCACAAAAGAGAACTATATACTTCCAATGTCTTTAGACTTTAAACAAAACCAAAACCAAAAAGGTTAGTACAAGATCAGATAATCCAGAAAAGGATAACCCTTTATAAAAAGAAAATCTATTCTTAATCTCCAAAATTTGTCCAACGAAACCCAAAGTTCAACGAGGACCATTCTATAATCAATTTTTCCATAAAATTATTCAAAGTAAACCAAACTATGATTTAAACACAAATATTTTAAGGATTTAGTCACATAGTCTTCCAAGTTAAATCGTAACATTTATCTCCAAACAACATCAGTTGCTCCTAAATTCTTGTATTGAAAAGTAATTAACCTAATCACATATCCTCCATGATAGGTTAATCATTTTCATAAATAACCCAAAATCAACTTACTATTAATTCATAAAATCATATAACTAAAAAGAATCAGTCAAACTGACCAGGGGCTTCACGTAGTCCAGTGGTAGGTGATAAATACCAGTCACACTTTGGTTGTGGGTTCAATTCCCGCAGCTTTGTCCGACGCGACGGGTAGTCACACGGTCTGCATGTTTTCCTTTTTCCAAAACTATATAATTCTCAAATCATTCCCCAAAAAGGGATAAAATCATCAAAAATAACCATAACATAATTTAACCTCAATTTTATCTCATTCCATTCACTTCAATCATAACATATAGTAACCCATAATTACCTCAAAAGTAAGGATCATATAAACCCAAATGGTTCTTTATAACTATGTACACAAAAGAAAAGATAACTATTACTTGAATAAAATTTTCATATATTAAACATCAGGGTTACACATAATATAAAAAGTCTTCTAATGTAACCCCATCATCAAAAGAGACTTAATACTCTTAAGAATTTCACCATAACTCTTGAAGCCCTTATATGTTGACATCTTACTCATTCAACATTCTTCATGATCCATTAACCATTCCTTTCGAACTTATTCCGAAATACCTCTTTCCTAAAAACAAAATCATGATTCATATCCTATGATTCCAAAATAGGAAAACAATAGTCATGAAATAATACATACATTTTATTGGTCATTTTCAATTTCTTCATCCTCAATCGGAATGGCATTAGGTATTGGTAAACGAACATTTGTACGCTCTTGGTGATCCCATTCACGAAACTTCTTCATAGGACATGTGTTTTCATAATGACCATGAACACCACATTTAAAACATTCAATTGATCCCTCAGAAAGAACATCTTTCCCTTTCCTCAAGTCAACTGGATGCGTCCTTTTTCCATGGCAGGTTCTTGCTTTATGACCTTCATTTCCACATCTATAGCATATTTCTGTCACTTTGAAACATTTTCCTAGGTGTTTCTTTCCACATCTTTGACACATAGGTTTTTGAACACACTTACCTTTATGATTATTACCTGTACTTCCATAGGGATTTGTTTCTCGCATATACGATGCCTTAGAGAAATCACCAAGGTTTAGGTGGTCAATAATGACTCCAGATAGTTGGTTGAGGATAATCACAAGAGTTCTTATTGCAGCTCCCATATCATTCAGTTCCTTGCTCAAAAAACTGTCACAGTTTCCTTCACATCCACTGTTACTTTGGTGCGTGCTAGATCCAGCCATTTACTAAGACCAAGAAGGTCAGTGTGAGTATATCAACAAAACCATCATGTACTAATGAGGAAGATAAACACTAAGATATACTTACTCATTCACTTTATCTAAAACTAGGGCTCTTTCTGAAATCATAACCATTATGGTAATGTCACTTATGCTTAATGAATACCCTAACCTCTAAAGTTATCTAAACCGACCTTTGATACCAACTATAAGGCCCCAGACTTAAACCTTATTTAATCTTGAGTTATTACAGGATTACACATTGAGTATCTTTTCAGGTTTAGAGTTTTAGATAATTAGATCATGAAACTTGCATTACATTCCACATTTAAACAAAGTGGTTACATAAAAGACAGTATTCATTCTTCCCATCAATAGAAAAATATTTAAAATGAAACATGGATTCTTTTGTTACACATCCTTGACACTATCATCACATCATATACCCTTCCCTTGACCTGTGAAAAACATTTCAAAAACATGGGATGAGCATAAAAATCATAGTAAGGGATATAAAAATATGGAAAGGAAGCATGAGTACATGAATACATAAGAATGAAATCATACTTTACCCATAAAATATAAGCACTTTAACATACCTCATAAAATCATGAATAAATCATAGAAATCATAAGACATAAAATGTAACTTGAGGCATTCATAACATTCTTATGTAGGGAGTAACCCTCTTGGTTACATTTGGAATACCCACCACAGTATATTCCCTAAATCTCTTTGGAGAAACCTTAATGTTTCACTCCTTCGCTTTACCCAATGCATTGGAGAGCTATATCGGGCTCACCCGCCCTTAGTTTATCACGGAACCACCTGTCTTCATAACAATTCCCAAGAACCATAACATAATCTTATCACATAAACATGCATAAAGGAAACATAACATTTCCACCTTTCAAAAAAAGATATCAATACAACACATTGATATAAATATATTATGAAAAACATTTTCAATACCAAAATAAATGAAAAGTAAAACATGGTATTTATTTTTCTTTTAAAAAGATGGTGTGGCTTGTAGAGGAAGCTGAAACTCAAATAATGGTCACGGCGGCGGAGAAGTCGTTGTCGCCGCATACGTACAACAAAAACATTCCCTTTTGTCATTTAATAAACACTTCGTATAAAAAAGATTCCTTTTGAATAAACGTAAAAGTCAAAGGGTTTTATACACCGTATAAAAGAAGGTTGTGTATAAAACAGAATATGCCTTAATTAAAGGAGATTGAGACGAAGTCCCTTACAAAGACGGTATCCTTGGTTTAAAGAAAAATCAATTACATAATTATGTGTGACAAATGAATACACCAAATATAAGTGGATATTAAGTGTAAAATAATAAAATGTCATTCACACATATTCAAAGGATGACATATTCAATAACTACATGTTGAACCCAAAGAAATCTAAATTGGGTTAAGAAGTTCCCTTCACAGCCTAACGACATCACATCAAAAAAAGGTATCTCGTCACTTGGACTTAAAATTTACATCAACAAGGATATATGAGAACGTATACCAACATAACAATATGTAAATTAAAAGACCTAACAAATGAAGTCTTTTAAAAAGAGGAGGGTGAAAGGTTCCCTTACCGACATGGGTATCTTTTGAAACATACGCCCCGTGAAAGAAGGACCATACAACATTGATGTAAATACTCATAAATGAAATAATATTACACAATGAGTAAAATAATGGTCAGTACATACACCAATCAAAGGAAATTGTGGAAAATGTATCATAAATCTCACATGAATAAAAGTGAGATGAAAAATCTCTTACGAAAACTCGACAGCCTAACGGCGCCACTTAAAACATCCAAAAATGGATTGATGAGATCAAATATGGTATCTAATCACATTACAATAAAATTTAGAGAAAGAGGAATATAAAATAACATCCCCCATCATAAAAAAGAGGAGCTTAAAATAAGTGACATAAAGGGGAGTACTTAAAGAGAAAGAGAGAGGTTAGATCTCTTACGAAAATTCTGCAGCCTAACGACGCCACTCAAAACATCCAAAATGGATTGATGAGAGAGAATAGGGTCTCTTATCATATTAACATAAAAATTACAGTAATCTTAATATAAAATAACATCACAATCACAAGAAAGATGATATTATAAGGAATGACATAAAAGAGTGTACTTAAAAAGAAAGAGAGGAGTAGGATCCCTTACCTCAAGTCCAACCTGTCTTGTTCGTTTCTTTATATTCCTGAATAACAAACATTGGTCAATTAATAATTTCCTAAGTACCTCCTTTATAGATTATTATTCAGTCCATATCACATATTATAATGTTATAATAATTGTTTAATAATGTTAGTTCATATCAGACATTTTTACCGATGTTTGGTACATGAGTCAAAAATGAACTTGTTTGAAAAAAGTTTGCCCATGTAGTTATAAGTAAATAATTTCCAGAATAGTATTAATGACTAAAATATCATATATATCCAATAAATATTCATTTTATACTATTCCATATCATTTGGAGATAAAAAAACGAAAATCACCGTTCATGGAGACGGTAGGCCGTACGTACGCATGAACGCTACTTTCATTTTTTTGTCATATTAATGGAATTAAAACAAAATGAGAGAGATATATATATGTTATAATTCCAGAATTATATCCATAATTTAGATTTAATATATTACATATATATACATTATATATATGTACTTATAATATTACATAAAATTTTGAGATAAGAAATGAAATGTACCGTTCATGGAGACGGTAAGCTGTACGTACGCATGAACGCTACTTCCATTTCTATTTCATATTTAATTGAATTAAAACATAATGATACATAATAGTATTTTAATTCTAGTATGGTATCATATATAATATCATTAAATATATTTTTTATACGTACCACATATGGTATTAACGAATCAAATCACTTTGAGGGGGCGGTAGTCCTCATTTCCTTAAATGAAGATATCACATTTACCCATAATGGAAACCATAAAGGTACGCCATAAATGAAAAATTTAGAAGCTTAAGTAAAACATAAACATATTAGATATCATATATAAATATAGTGTCATCTTAATGGTCACCTTTGAAGGTGTTAGAAGAATGTTGAACAATCATCATTTCGGGAGGCAGAAATTCGCCATCCACGGAAACAGAATGTTCTTTAACCATTAGATGTAGTTGTGTGTAAGTGTAGCTCGAATACTTCTTATAACAACATCCTAGTATATTTAAGATACTGGATTTGTTACAAAATAAATGAATAAAAATAGTTTAGGGGGTTGGAGAAGCAAAATAAAACAAAAGGACACAAGTGAAGACATTACCATAAAATCGGGTAACTCCCTTTGGTTTGAGCTCAAAGGCTTCCTTGGGAATACTTCTGCCCAAAGTGAGGCTTCAAGTAGTAATATAGGGAAGTGGAGAGACAAAATGGGCAGGGTTTGGCCGAGACAAAGGCGTTGGGAGTGTGGGTAAGGAGGTATAAGTGGCGGCCTTTTATAAGAGGAGTGGAGGGGCACTCTTGTAAAGTTACAAAATGTTACTTTATTTTCAAAAGAGTTTCGGATTTTAAAGGTCCGAAATTGATGTATTTAGAGGATAAGGTGATAAGGGTTCTAAATCCACTCATCCAATAGGTTTTGGAAATGTGTAGGTCTTAGATATTACATTATCATTCCATTTTATTTAAATCGTTAAATAATGAGGTCATCGCTGCATCATCGTGATGTCATAAATAATTTAATTTATTTAATGTCTAAAAATTATAAAAAAACATACTATGATGTAGGAAATCTTTTTATCTTTCCAAGGAATATTTATAGTCAAAACTATGACTTGTATAACCCCATGTAAAATTTTTTTTAGTAAAACATCTCATGTTTGTGTCATTTTTATTTTAACATTAAATAAAAAGATATTTATGTCATTTCCCAACCAAAGTGGCTACATGGGGCCCCAAGTTGACCCATGGATTGTCCTGGTCTTCCATGACACATCCAATGAGGGTAGGACATGTGTCTAGGTCATTTCAATTTATTAAAACATTATTCTTACCATAAACTACACTAATTACCTCTAATCGCGATTAAAAACCTAATAAGTTACTATTCACCAAAAAATTATTTTTATCCCATTGAACCACATTTTACTTCTTAATGACAACCATGTATGTCGGATTTTTTAAATTCAAAACACAGAGATGGCAAAATTTCATTTAAACGGAAAAATCAGTTTTTATAAGAACCACTTAGTGGTTTCACTATTCATCAAAAATTGACGTTTTTCAGAAAAATCCCAAAAATTAACCCTAAGATATATTTGATATTCCAAATTCAAAAATGAAGTATATTTTACAAAATTAAAAACATATAAGTCACATTAATTAATTTAATAATTAATTCCCGCTGTCAGAGCAAATAGCGTTTTTTTATGAAACAATAAGTATCAAAAGATTGACACTAGTTTAAGTCTGATTTCAAAGTGAAATTAATTCCAACGACCACTATTGGATTTAATGGTAAAAATATATTCTAATTTCACTTTAAAACCAATTCAAAACATAATCTAATCATATAAATAAATTAGATTAAAAGAGGTTTTGAATTAAAATACAACAGTTTACACTATTCATTAAAAAATGAACTTTATCGGAAAGATACCAAAAATTTACACAAAGTAAATTTTGATGTCCCAATTCTTAAGAAGAGTTTTATTTGGTCCAATAGAATGTATAAGAGTGAACAAAACTATATTTAATGACAGTTCTCCATCAAAAGGCGATAAGTGAACCTTTAGTGAAAACTAGGGCATATACACCTAAAACTAAATTCTTTCCTTATTTTAAGCACTTATCTTTTATTGGATAAATGTAAAAACATTTAAAAAACATATATAATCATATATTAGTTATTTCTATCCATTCCTGCCAATACAATGGCTACATGTTAACTACCATTTAAAATAAAATTAGTTTGTTATTAGAGTGCAACGTAAGATTCCAAAAAACTCGTTGTTGCGTGTTGGGTACGCCATCGAGCATAGCGTCCCCTTTAAAGTCGTATTAATATTTTATTCACAAATATGGATAAATATGAAAATTTCATATTCTTTATTTACCTGGGGTGTTACAACCAGTAAGTTTTGGTTAGGTATTTTGGCCTTTTAGGGGTATTATTAGTTTATTAAAAACTAGATTATTGATTTTTCACTAAATAATTTCTCTATAATTAATGTATAAGTTATTAAGGTAATTATATAATTCTTAAAAATTACAAATAAAATACCATGATAAAGAAAATCATTTTATATTTCAAATGAGTATTTATAACGGAATTTATATTCTGTATAACCTTATATTAAAAATAATTTAATTATTAAAGTTTGAGTGAGACATATTTCACTTTCATTTAAAAAATAATAATTAAAGGTCTGAATCAAATACAAGTGGATTATAATAGACACCATTTTGACCCAAATATATTAGTAATAAATATAATCATCAAATTATATTAATACATGTGTTAGGGTAATATTATAATATTATTTTTACCATTAATTACCTAATTTACCGTTAATTGTGGTAAATAAAATTTACCGTAGTTACTATTATTAATATCTAAAAAATAAAAGTAGCATATTAACTGAATTTGGACCTACTTATTCCCAATATGGAATCCATTTTTTCAAATTCAAGACACTGAAGTTGTAGTATTTAATTTAAAATTAATACCACTATTCAGAAAATGGGTTTTAAAATTTAAAACATTGCAAAAGATTGATATATTTTTACCTTTGAATTCAATGTAAAATTAATTATAATGACTTGAATTATATTAAATGGTAGAAATATATTATATTTATACTTTAAAACCATTAAATATTTTAATTTAACCATATAAATTATCTTGATGAAAAAAGTTGTTTTTAATTAAAATTTAGCACATTTTTACTATTCATCAAAATATGAATTTATCAGAAAAATATCATAACTTTATCCAAAATAAATTTTAATATCCTGATTCACAAGAATAAGTTTATTTTGTAAAATTTAACTTATAAATTTGTTAAAAATTATAATTAAAATGGGTGCGCCATCAAAGGCGGCAAAACTACTTTTTTTGAAAAATACTTATTTTACCCGAAATATTTATTTTGTTCCCATACCATGATCTAGAAAATGTTTAAGATGAATGATAATGTTATAAAAATAATATTTTAGTTAATACTATTCATAACGGCTAGTTCATAATAATATTATAATAATATCCCATTTAGTGAAACTCGGTATTGCGTACAACACGCTATTGAGGAAGGTCGCTCTTGTGTGTAATGCAAGCAAAGTCATGGTTGTGTGTTTTTCAAAATTCCAATGGTGTTGCATATAACATAATAAAAACTTATTTCATTTATAAATTGAACAAAATCTATACTCAATGTTGCATAAAATAATTTATACCAAAAGAACATGAAATTGTGTGTAACACGAGCCAAGAATATTTTTGCGTATACTACAAACTAATACGGTGTTGCGTATGGCGCAAGATAATCTTGGGGTTAATTACAACATAATATATCAAAGAAATTAAAAAGAATATATCTCATAAAATCTCGGGGTGTTATATTCTACCCCCTTTAAAATGAATTTCACCCTAAAAATTCGTCGGGGTTATAAATGGTTTACTACTTGATAGTTTCTTTCATCGAAACCCACATCGTAAAAAGGAATACTAAAACATAATTTTAAAAATAAATGTTAGAATCATAAGGGTCACCCAATGTAACTCGGCACTGGGTTTCCACATAGGATAGTATAGGTGAAAACCTGGATCTGGAAGAGAAATCCAACAATAAACTTTTGATGAAGAGAGGTAGAGGACATGGCTTGGAAAAAGCCAAAAATCACAAAGCCATAAATTTGTGATGGTCTAAGGTACCTTTTGATTCATCGGGTATGAGGTTTCTAGGAAAACATTTTTGGTTTTCAAGATCACTTCCCTAATGTTGATTAATTTTTTGCATAAGGAGAAATACTTACTTGATTTCAGTGTAATATCATCGTTGGTCATTCCATGAACAATTTCCACTTCATCTCTTGTTTAAAAAAATTATGTGGAATTTTTCATTCTTGAAGTGTTAGTAGATCATGCGATAGAATGATAGTTCATTCCATCTATCTCTATCACAAAAAGGACAGCACAAGTTATTAAATATACATAAGTAAATCTATGGTTAGATTAACTGTATATTATTCCAAAAATGGGATTATACTTCATCTATCATACCTCTTAAAAAAATAAAACTAATTATCTACTAACAAGGGACTTCATGTAGGCCAGTGGTAGGTGATAAAGGCCTATCGCACTTCGGTTGTGGGTTCGATTCCCACAACCTTGTCTGGTGTGACGGGTTGTCGCTCGTCCTATGTGTTTTCCTTCTTCTAAAACTACACCATTATAAAATTCAAGAAATAATATCTGAAAAAAAGTTCAACACTTAAACAATACTATCTGATGTCCATCTTAATCGATTCCAACCTTTAGGCTTACCAAAATACTTATGTCCAAACGCACAGTATAAAGAAAATGATTACTTAAAGATCAAATAAAAATCATGTGAATACCATCATTTATCCCCCATATGTCATATGATATATCGTGTCGGTCACATTACAAACATGTGAATACCTTAATCATGTATTCTATTGAAACATTAATTACCATAGAACCTTAGTGAAAACTTGAATTCTGTCCAAAGTTAACTCTTTCCACATACCAAAATCCCAAAAATTATATATACTCAAATCCTGATATCACTTTGTCCTTATATCTGTCATGAGCTCATTAATAATATCCAACATATTATTTTATTCTTATCCCTTTATTATGCGCATATCATATGCTTTCAAAAAATATTTCAATCACTTTTCATGGTTACCGTTACCATATTCTTATAGAAAAACAAAATGGACCAATACATAGATATTTCAATATACCATAAAAGTACCTCAATAACATTATTCTTAAATTCCAATACATAAGCACTTCAATCCATCCTCTTCAATGATTAGCATGGAATAGGACCCTCCTCAATTTAGAAGTAACCGCTTAAGTCAGGGCATTGAGTTGGGTAATGCCCATGTTCTCCACAGATAAGACATTTAACTCCATAACAGTCTTTCACTCTTTGAACCATTTCCCCAGATAGATAACATATTCCCCTCCATTTGAGGTATTCCTCATGGTTCATCTTCCCTTTTTCTTGATATGTAGATTTCTTAATCTTCCTTCCTCTATTTTCCTCACCATTAGAACATGTATAAAATTATATAGTCTTCTTATTTCATGACTTCAGAATACAACTAATGTTCACCTTGTTAATCATATATCGCGATGATTGATTTGGAATAATCACAATATCTTACTTTCTAGACATTATGAAATTTCGTTTCTCATAGTCACTAATTTGTCCATTGGATTCAATGTTGACTAAATTCCTTTTGGTTCCCTCCATTGACTAAAACCAAAAACCATGGTGTAAGAAACGGTTAAAATAACGAGGAACCACATAATCATAAAAAGTCACTTATGGGATGTCCAACTTATCACACATTATTTAATCCATGACACCTTAGGTCTACCTTAGGTTATTCATGATCGTAAACATAATTATTTTACTGTAACCTATAGTTATACTAATCCTTAGGGATATACCTAGACGTACCTTAGAAATATCTCTAGGGATCTCACTAATGGTTTAGCATCCTAGATTCCAAAGGATAATTAATCCTTCGCTCTAATACCAACGATAAATACCCAAATCTTTATGTAAATAGACATTACATTAATTTTTCGAAATACTTTATACATGACAAAAATAGATGCCCAAAGACCATGTTAGTTTAGTGTCTTTGGAAACTCAGAGCATAATCTTATAATCATGGTGAAAGATCTTCAACATCTACCATAAAGATCTTCCCCTTTTTTTCTTACCTAAAAACTTTCTTTATATCCTGGAAAAAATAAAACATAAAAAGGGTGACCTCAAAGGCTCACTAAGGGTAAACATGGAGAACATAAAAACAATCCATAAACATTTGAACGTAAAAACATGAATATAAAAAATCAAAATCTTGAGAAATGACAGAAATCATGGAAGTACATAAGGCATAGATCATAATGGAACATTAATCATGATAAAATGGAATGGTAATAAAACATGGAATTGTGTAAAACCATTAAGCACATGATATTATTCCCATAGTAGCCAAGGAATTACTTCCAAGACCATCATAGTGGACAAAGTCAATTTCTGAGCCGGGTTTATTTCTCATTCCAGCCCTGTATTACGGAACCAGATTTACTTATCATTCCAGCCATGTCTATATCATGAGATATAAATCTTTACCCAATGAATTGGGGTAGATATAGGTCCCACCCATATCATATTTAAATTATTCTTACGTGTGCCACAAAACAATCGCAAATCATTCATCATAACCCAAATAATAAATTGGGTTTCATAAACATCATCCCATCATAACATAATCTATATAAAACAAATGGATATCATTTATCATAAGAAAAATCAATCCATGTAAATAATAGTTACATTATACTTGAAACATAAACATACTAAATAATTTCATATTAGATGGAAAATAGTTTTGGTAAAACACTTGAAATGAATTCTTGAGGAAAATATACTTTATTCTACAAAATCATTTTCTTTTCATGAAATTTCATGAAATTTTAAAAGAAAAGAATTTTGTGGAAAATAATCATCAAATCTTGTAGAGGAAGCTTCATGAAAACAAGGTGTTATGAAACTGTAAAAATCAATCCATGCCGTATAAGTTAAGAAAAACGTTTTCCTTATACTTTTTTCAGAAAAGTCAAAATGTACCTTGTATGGTAAACAAAAGAAAGATTCCTTCCTAACCATGTGGTAAAAGTAAAAAAAAGGTAAAAATGAATTCAAAAATACATGGAATAATATTAAACATGTTATGAAAACATTTTGAGAACATATGGGCATGGATGATAAACGTAGCCCTAGTAAATACTTACGAATAATCAATCGCAAATAAGAACGAGATTGGAATAATTACCCGTTACCTTATGTCCAATTCCATCTATATATGTATAAGACACTTTTATATTGTGTTTAAAGATATTATTAACTTATAACAGAACCGTAATAATATTTATGAAATCATACATGATTCACTTATGACTTTATATTACCCGTTCTTTTTTCAATTCCATGTTAAATCTGTGTTTTGGGTAAAATTGTTTCATTTATCATACATGTTTTGACTTGTAATTATTCATATGATTACATAGATCATTATTACATATTATTATAATTTAAAACATTATTTATATATTATATATATAATAGATCGATAAATGGAATGATATACACAGTTCATGGAGACGCTAGGTCGTATGTACGCATGAACGCTGTTTTTGTTTCCTTTTTAAATTGAATAGAAGTAAATGACATATATATATATATTCATTAGAATTATAATGTCATATATTCCCTGATTACTTATAATTTATAATCATTCTTAAATTGTTAACATGGAGAATAATTCTCATCGCATCGTGGAGATGGTTATTCGTAAGCACGCACGAGCGATAATATAGTTCCCATAATTATTGAATAGAACTGGAGTGGATGATATAAAATATAATAATTTTAATCATGTTATAATAATCATATATATTTATTATTTACACCATTATACCCATCCAAGTAAGGTGGTGGTGGAAAAACATATTACACCACAGCATGGAGACAATATTCCGTACGTACACACGTGCGGTGATTTCATTTTTCGTAGGATGGATTGAAGGTGAAATAGGGTTTTTTCATATTTATAATAACATATTAGTATATTATTAATACTGATTTTATTACTTTATAATGAAACAAATAAAGAAGTGGAAGTATAAGAAGAAATAAATTTGAAAGAATAGGTAAAGGATATTACCTCTTCTTCGATGCGCCTCTTCTAAACCTCTTATTAGGGCACTAGAGTTGGTCATTGAAGAATACCAGGACTTATAGAATGTATCTAGGGAAGTTTAGAAGTGAAATGGATAGTGTTTGGTCAAGATTTATGGCTCAAAATGTTGTGAAGAGTAGAGGGAGGATGCTTCTTTTTATAAGGGAGGAGAGGGGCACTTTTGGAAACCTCTAAAATATTAATTTATAATAAACTCCAAACCCTCATAAAAACCTCAAAAAATAACTCTAATATAAATATAATATGAGATAGGGATTTAGTCACGTCAACCACTAAAATTTAGACATTTTTGGATTTTATTTTAAACCTTATCAACATGATTTATCCTTATTTAATCTATTTAATAATATTTGTTGTAATAATATTCTATATTTTAAATTGTTATAAATAATTACTTATGTGTTTTAAATTCTCCATAATTGGATACTTTATGATATTTTATACCATATAAATTTCAATTTATAATTTTCTAATATTGTTGTGATTTTTAAACAATTTAATAATATGTCATTTTTATAAAATAACAATAGTGTCAATTTTGACACTATTTATTTATTTGAAATTAAATAAAATACACACATAGATTATATTCGAAAAAAATATTTAATAGGTTCCTATCATGACATATTCATCTAGAAAATTCATGTATAATATTAATTAGTTCATATAATATTTATTTTAATATTTGTAAAACCATTTGTTTTATATTTCTCTTAATAAAATAATTACTACAACAATTTTGTATAATTATTTTATATATTAATTTCTTCTATAAAAATTAAAAATAAAACAATATTAAGAATATAAATCTAATTTATTTAATAATAATACTTTAAATCGAATTTATCTTCTAAAGAACCCAACTTTTAAAATGTTATTTTTATTAAATTATGAAGGTGACAACTTTGACATCATTTAAAATAAAATAAAATAAGTTTCATAATCTCTTTTTTAAGGCTCCAAATGGTCAAAATTTACACCTTTTGATTATTAAGGTTTATATTTACATGACCAATAAGTTTTGGTCTGGTATTTGGGCCTTTAATGGGTATTATTAGTTTAATAAAAACTATATTATTGATTTTTCACTATATAATTTCTGCATCATTAATGTATAAGCTATTAAGGGAACTATATATTTCTTAAAAATCATAAATAAATTACCATGATAAAGAAAAATATTTTAGATTTAAAATGAGTATTTATAACCGAATTTATATTCTATATAACCTTATATTAAAAATAATTTAATTATTAAAGTTTGAGTGAGACATATTTCACTTTCATTTAAAATAATAAATTCAAGGTCTTAATCACATACAAGTTCTTTCTAATAGATACCATTTAAACCCAAGTATGTTTTAGGACTATATATAATCATCCAATTATATTAATACATGTGTTAGAGTATTTTTATAATATTATGTTTACCCTTAATTACCTAATTTACCTTTAAATGCGGTAAATAAAATTTACCATAATTACTATTCATAATGTCTAAAAAATAAAAGTAGCCTATTAACATAATTTGTACCAACTGATTCCAATTATGTAATCCATTTTTTCAAATTCAAGATACAGAAATTGCAGTATTTAATTTAAAATTAATCCCACTATTGAGAAAACGGGTTTTTAATGTTAAAACATTGCAAAAGATTGAAATGTTTTTACCAATTAATTCAATGTAAAATTAATGATAATGACTTGAATTATATCAAATGAAAAAATGTATTCTATTTATTCTTTAAAACCATTCAATATTATAATTTAACCGTATAAATTATCTTGATGAAAAAAATTGTTTTTAATTAAAATTTAGCGTATTTTTACTATTCATCAAAATATGAATGTTATCAGAAAAATATCCAGACTTTATCCAAAATAAATATTTATATCCTGATTCACAATAATAAGTTTATTTTGTAAAATTTAACTTATAAACTTTTTAAAAATTATATTTAAAATCAGCGCGCCATCAAAGGTGGAAAAACTGTATTTTTTTAAAAATACTTATTTTACCCGAAATATTTATTTTTTTCTCATACCATGATCTAAAAAATGTGTAAGATAAATTATAATGTTATAAAATTAAAAATTAAGTTAATAATATTCATAACGGCTAGTTCATAATAACATTATAATAATATCTCGTTTAGTGGAACTCACTATTACGTACAATACACGCTATTGAGGAAGGTCGCTCTTGCGTGTAATGCAAGCCAAGTCAGGGATGCATGTATTGAAAGCTTACTAGGGTGTTGAATATAACATAATAAAAACTTATTTCATTTATAAATTGAACAAAATATATACTCAATGTTGCGTAGAATAGTTTATACCAAATTAACATGAAATTTTGTGTAACACGAGCCAAGAATATTATTGCGTGTACTGCAAACTAATATGGTGTAGAGTATAGTGAAAGACAATATTAGTGTAGAGTACAACATAAGATATAAAATAAATTGAAAATAATATATCTCCTAAAACCTCGGGGTGTTACACAACATTTAGGAAATATAATTGAGAAATGTTTTCATTAAAACATTTTTGTATTGTTTGAAGAAAAATACAATAGAGATTTTATAATAGGAAAGAAGAAAATATTTTATATAAAACCAGAAGTGAACCAAGAATGTTTTCATCATAAAAATTCTTATTTTATAAAGAAAATGGTGGCTTAAACAGAAGATATAGTTCCCTTGAAATTAAGTAAAAATTCGATAAGTTCCCTTAAATCTGGTTTGCTTATCAGAAAGTGCTATGGAGGGAATCTTTTGAAAACATGTATCTCACCAAAAGATAGTGATGAAAGGGTATTGATATATGAATTTTTTAAAACTAAATAGTATTTATAATATGTACATAAATAGATAAGATAACTCCATTTTGATATAAATAAAGATAAGGCAACCAAAAAGAACAAAGGAGGTTCGGGTATAATTCGTTATTGTTTGTCGACATGGTGTAGGGTGTACCTAAGAGGGATTGATGGTAGAGAAAATAGGATTATAAATAATTATAAATCATGAGAAATTTATGGAGAGGATCTAAATAATACTCCATCATATGTGATTACATATAAATTGGCATAGCATAGTAGACCTCTTGGTTAAGAGTGAAATGGGGAGGATCCCCTACCTTAAGTCTGGTGGTGTTCTTTACTTGTTATTAATGACAAGAATAATCAAATTAGGTTTATTAATAAATAATTCCAGAATCTCTTATATATTTAATTGATTTACTCTAACCATTTTTAGTTCATTAAAAACCTTTTTGATTGGTTAGAAGGTTCAATTTCATTGTTTAGGACTGTTTTCTTCTTTGGTTTTAATGATCGGTTCATGTTTCAAAAAACACGTGTGATGAAATTGATTGTAAATAATTTATGTTTTATGTAATTATTGAACATCTAGGAGATTTGATGGTTACAAATTGAAAATTTTTACTTATATTGAAGTCAATATATTATATAAAACCTTAGTGATAGCTGTTTTGGTTAATCGGTGGGTTTGATTACAATGAACATGTTCTGTTTTATAACATAATACCATTTGTACAAAAGGATTAAATATCCTTATCTAGGATTTATTACATATATAATAATCTGGTTCAACCATAACAGAAATGGTTTCATGATAATAATTAAATATTATAATAGATACTTATAAACTGTTGTCCTTGAATGTTCTAAATTAACAAATATAAAATGATGTTTTCATTTCTTTCAAATAAAAGGTGGGTAAATGAGTGAAGATAATGAATTATACCATTAACATTACATAATTCCATTAAATTTATGTTACTGGAGTTATCATAACATTTGGGTGAAGGGTGGGGAGGAATTAAATAAGAAAAGAAAAGAACATAAAAGAAATTAAAGAGTTGGAAAGAGGAATTAACCTCATGAGTCTATCTCTTTTGAGAACCTCTTAAGGGGAGAGGTTTTTGTATTTTGAAGAGTATAGGTGGATTTGAACTTGGGGGAGGATCTTGGGGGAGATTTGGGTAGAATATTGGCAAGTAAAATGGTTTGAGAGGAGTGGAGAGAAGAGGGAGTGAGGGGGGGTTTTATTCTAGAGGATAGGAGAGTTTTCATAATATTATAATCATTAAATTATTATGTCTTAAAAAGAGAAGAATTAGTAACTATTACATGACCAAGAATTGAAGTAAAATCATTTGATTTAGATATTTTGGTTCTTACATCCCTTTTGATTTCAGGAATAGTGTATTTGAATTATACTGTATATATGCGGTAAATTAATGTGTTTTACTAGTCACTAAAAATTCAAGTATTTTAGAAATATCCCAAAAATTCACCCCAAACATTTTTCAACATGTAGAATCCAAAAATAAAATCCATTTTTCAAAAATAATTTTCTAAATATGATTAAATTAATATTTAATTCAAATAATAATTTATTATTAAAAACCCAGTTTTAAAACATTCATTTAATTATTCTAAAATATAGGTACATCATACTTTCAAAAGAATATTATTTTTATTCTATCATAGGTATGGTAACAATTAATTAGGTTATACACTATTAATAAGGGTATGTTACTATTTATAAGAGTATAGTACTATTAACCGAAAAATTTGTTTTTTTATCGGACTCCAAATAACTTACTGATCACAACCGTGAATTTCATATTTTTGAAATTCAAAGCAAAGAAGTGACAAACTTATTTTTAATGGTCACATGGAACTTAGTAGTACATTATGTTGTGATTTCATGTGATTATATGAAATATTGGTATGACAGTAATTTCCATTTATAAAACATTGGGTCGTTACATACACGATGTGACCAGTATGACTCAAAGTGCATGTCTTCATTTTCAAATGATGTTTTAGTAAAAATCACATGTGACATACTCAAAATTGAGAAAATAGATTCATATTATTCTGATACATTAGATAAATGATACCTAAGTCAATTGTGACATGTAGGAATCAGCTTCACCTCAATCTGATACACAATGTGCCCTGTATGACTCAAAGTGACCGTTGTGTGTCTAAAATTTACATTTTAGTTCAAAATATGCATCACTCTCTGAAACCAAGAAAACATGATCATATTGTCTTTATAATTTACAAAAATGATTCATAAGTCATTTATGATGTATTAGAATCATATTCACATCAAACTGACACACAATATAATTGGTATGACTCAAAGTTCATGTTTTTAGTTTAAGATGACATTTTACTAAAGAACAAAATTGACATACTCAAAATCAAGAAAAAACATTTGGATTATTTTGATACTTTAGGAAAATGATCCACAAGTCATTTGGACAAGTAGGAATCAACCACATCTCAATCCAATGCATGATGTGACTGATATAACTCAAAGTGTACCTTTTTTTGAATTGATATTTTAGTTATCAAGAAAAGTGACGTACACAAAACAAATAAAACACATTCAGAGTTTTTTATACATTGTAAAAACTATCCATAAGTCATTTATGATGTGCATAAATATTTCACTCTTCAATCTGATACACATTATTCACAGTATTATTCAAAGTGTCTGTTATCAGTTTAAAATTAACTTTTTAGTTCAAAATGTGTGTCACTCACTAAAAACTGAGAAAACGTGCTCATATAGTTTTGATAATTTAGTAAACTAATTCCAAAGTAATTTTTCTTGTGTATGAATCATTCTCACATCAAACCGACACACGATGTGACTGGTATTACTCAATGTGTGTATTTTCAGTTGAAAATGATATTTTAGTAAAAAACAAAATTGACATAATTAAAACCAAGAAAACACATTTATAATGTTTAGATACTTTATTACTATGATCCATATGTCATTTTTGATGTGTAGGAATTAGCATCACCTCAATTGGACACACGGTGTGACCGATACATCTTCAAGTGTTTCTTTTTTTAAAATTGAAATTTTAGTAAAAAAGAAATATGACATAATCAAAACTAATAAAACACATTTGGATTGTGTTGATACACTATAAAATCATCCATAAGACATTTATGATGTGTAGGAATCATCTTTATCTCAATCCGATACATGATGTGCCCAGTATGACTAAAAATGGTCGTTATTAATTTAAAATTGACATTTTAGTTTAGAACAAGTTTCACTCACTAAAAAATAAGAAATCACGAAAATATTGTCTTTAAAATTTAGTAAAACTATGCATGAGTCATTTGTTACATTTAGGAATCTGTCTCACATCAAACTAACACATGATGTGATCGATAGTACACAAAAAGTGTATTTTTAGTTTAAAATAATATTTTATTAAAAAAACACAAGAGACTTACTCAAAACTAAACAAATGCATCTGGATTATTTTGATACTTATGTACAATGATCCATAATTCATTTGTTATGTGTAGTAATTATCCACACCTCAATATATTACATGGTTTTTAGAGATTGACTCAAAGTGTAAATTATGAGTTTAAAAGTGACATTTTTGTTCAAAACATGTGATACCCACTAAAAAATATGAAAACACACTTGGATTGTATAAATAATTTTGAACAAAAATTAATAAGTCATTTTTGATTTATAATAATAAGTCACATGTTAAACCGACAAATGATATGACAGGTATGGCTCAAAGTGCATGTTTTTAGATTAAAAAGAAATTTTAGAAAAAAGTACAAGTGACATACTCAAAACTGAGAAAATACATTTAGATTGTTTTGATACATTCAGAAAAAAGTTCAATAAGTTATTTGTGATGTGTATAAATCAAATTCATCACAATCTGAAGCATGGTGTGACCTGTATGACTTCAAGTGTTTCCTTTTGTTTAAAATTTAAATTTTATTAATGTATTTTTTAATATTTATGTTTATTTTTTTCTTTAGAGTATTACTAATATAAGAATTATTTTCTTATATAGGTGGATTATTTTTCTCGGGTTTGGTTGGTTTGTTTGGAAACTTATACCATGATTGAGATTTTTCAAGAGGGAGTCACAGGTGTCAAAGTTAATCAGTCATTGATGGTTTTAAATGTTTATGATTGTAATTGCTAATGTAATTATTTAAAAAATTATTTGAATTGTATATAATATAGTGTTTCTTGGTATTTGAAATGTAAATTTTATGACAATTAAATTATGAATTTGAATACAAGTGTATTTTTATATAGGTATATTTTTTGCTTTATGTAGTAATTTTAACATGGCATTGACGTAGTAGGGCCTTTATCAATGCTTTTTATAATGCTGATATAGTTATTCTTTATCAGTTCTCAACTTGTGCTCATAAAAGAACACTTATATTAGTGATTTTTTATCACTGATAAAGGTTCCCCTTTTTAACGGTGCATAGGACAACACCACTTTTTTAGTGGGGGTTAAGTCACATTTTTCACGATGTTAAATGTTCGAACCCTGATAGTGATTTAGTGTTTTCTTATTGTTTTTTCATCTTCTTGGAATTTTTGTATATAAGTTGTCATTTTTTTTGTTAGTAAAAAGTTTAGGGTGATTCTATTGACCAAAGTGACCCCAACCACATAAATTCTTGTGTGTTTATGTTTGTTGTTTCTTATGTTGTGGGCGGTTCAGTCGTTCACAGCCTATGTCCTAATATGTTTTTGTGTGTATCTCAGATTCCTCCCCCATAATAGCAAACATGTCCATTTTAAATGCATGCCTAACAATACTGTACAGTAAAAAATATTAAAATAAAAAAATTTGCCCTTTCCTGCTGCTATATTACAAGACCATCTCCAACGGAGCGTCAAAAATGTCAATTTTAAGTAAAATCCCACTTCCAACCGAGAACTAAATTCAGCGTCAAATTAGAGGGGAGCTACAGTAGAGTGTTATATTTGGCACTCCGCAGTAGCGAGCTACATCACTATTTTTTTTCATTTTTTTTATTTTTTTTATGAAAATTCATTATATTTAATTAAAAGTATTGTATATATTCATATAATAATTTTTTTAGAGTTGAAAATAGAGTAATAGATTGGAGTAAGTTTCACAGTATGATACTTCATTTTAGAGTAACCCTTACTCCATTTTGAAGTTTTGGGTTGGATATGCTCTAATACATGGAGTTGTAGGAGTCCAAAACCTCAGCTCTTCTCTCCAATCCCCTCTTTGTCCTCTACTATAGTCTTTGGTTCACCTCACAACCTCACAATAATGGAGTTGCTGAGCATTTAACGCTTCAGAACAAAACATTTCTAGTAACTGTGTGTGGATTTATAGAAAATGTTTTCCTCTCTTTCCCTTCCCCTCTTCCCCCCATCATGACTTCTTTTTCTTTCTCCTCCTAACACTACATGGTATTAAGGGTCCTTCCAAATGTGAAATGATTGTTTCTTCATGTAAGAACCCCTGATTCAAATTCATCCATGAAATAGATTCATCACGAGGAACTTTACTTTCTTCAACATGATTTTAGAATATTTCGTATGTTATAAATGTTCCCCTATTTTATAGTTGATATTAAAGGATTTGTTCAAGGTTTTAAGAGAGAGACATGGTGTTAATATGAATTCCTTTATCACTGAAAAGGTGATTCCAGTAGCAGGTAATATCTCGTGAGAGAACTTGGGTGTGGAAGATGATGGGAATTCAAACAAAAACCCACACATCAAGCAACCTGCATTTATTTTCCCCACATTTTTTTCCATGCAATGTGTATTAACTACACGTAGTTTTTACCCAACATTTTTCTCTTTGTTTGTTAGTTTAATGTGGATGTTTTATTTCATTAAAGTATCTATTTAATGTAGCTATTTTATTTCATTAATGTGTCATTTTAATTAGGTTGTTTCATTCCTTTGTAAATGACTATAAATTGTTGGCAATTGTAGTCGGAAAAATATATGAAATACAAATCATGGAAGCTTCATTATGTGGTGTGCCAATTTTCTCCTTCTCATATATTTCTTGGCATGTATAGACAAAAAACTGGTATCAAATCCAAGTTACCAAGATCCTCCATATTTTTTTAAGATGGTTGTAATTCAGCCACAAGTTCCAAAGTTGTCTATGGAAAACTACGAAAGGTAGTGCATCCAAATGAAGGCGTTATTCGGGTCACAAGAATTATGGGATATCCTCATCGATTTGTATATTACACCCTCTAATAAGGAATAATCCACCTTTACGTATGAAGAAAAGGCCAAACTCAAAAATCAATGAAATAAAGACAACAAGGAATATTATCCTCCTCTATCAAGGGTTGGATGAATCAATGTTCAAATGGATTTCTGAAGCAACATCAATAAAGCAAGATTAGAACACACTTTCCACCGTCTTCAAAGGTGTTGATCGAGTGAAGCATGTATGTATTCAAACATTATGAGTGGATTTTGAAGTGTCACACATGAATGATGTTTAGAGAATCTCCAATTATTTTTCATGACTAATTGTTATTTTTAATAATTTGAAAATTAATGGTGAAAAAGTGGAGTACATTCAAGTTATTGAAAAATCACTTCGATCTCTCACAACCATGTTTGAGCATGTGGTTGTGGAAATAGAAGAATAAAATGATTTAGAGAAACATTTCATTGAATAAATGATGGGGTTGTTGCAAGTGCATGAGCAATAGATGCCCAATAATGCCGGATCAACAATAGAACATGGCTTAGATTCCAGTTTGACTCTACAAGAACAAAAGAATGGACACACGCAATGAGGTGGTCATTGTGCAAGATGAAGAGGGCATGGATATTATCTAACCCATCAACAGAAGAAACAAAATCTTACCAGCTTTTGTGGTAGAGGGAATAGTGAGGTTATTTCATCTGTGGTCGTGGAAATGAATAGAACATTCAATGCCAAAACTATAAGAAATTTGTCAATTATGCCTCTGATTATTAGAGAGAAGTGGATCATGAAGAATGATCCACCTGTGCTGAAACATCTCATCATCATAAAGAAGGTACCACACTTCACCTCGCACAAGAACATGCTTGTGAATTCCCCAATGTGTGGAATCTCGACATGGGTGCAAGAAACCACATGAGTGGTAATAAATAATTGTTTGAGGAACTCATAGAAGAAGTTCATGGTGACGTGAGATTTGGCGACTCTTCAAAGGTACCCATGATTGTAAAAGGTAAAATCAAAATATATATTATGAATGGTGATCCAAATTACATATCAAATGTGTATTATGTACAAAACATGAAAAAAATATCATTAGTCTCAGTAAAATCCTTGAGAAGGGGTATGTTATACACATAGAGAATTCTTCAATGTCTTTAAGGGATGATCATAGGATACTTGTTTCTCAATTCCAAATGGTGAAGAATCGCATGTTTCTACGGCGTATCAACACAAAGGCCAAGGAGTGTCTCTAAGGACTCATGAAGAATGACTCATGGAGATGACACATACACTTTGGACATCTACATTTTAGTGGGATTAAACATTTTTACTCATAATGAATGGTGTGTGGATTGCTGGATATTGAAGTTCCAAATCATATGTGTGAGGCATGTACACTCTGAAAGCAACAATGGAACCCCTTCCCAAGTGGAGTGTCCAGAAAATAAAATGAACCACTTCAGTTGGTTCACACTAATATTTGTGGACCACTTGATACACCCTCACATGTAGGTAATTGGTATTATATTACCCTGATTGATGATTTTAGTAGGAAACTCTGGGTGTATTGCATCAACGAAAAATATTCTTCGTTTGCAATCTTTAAAATGTTCAAAGATACTATTGAAGATAAAAGTGGTTATAGAATCAAAGTTCTCAGATATGACAGAGGTGGAGAATACACTTCAAATGATTTTCATGTTTTTTCAGGGAACAAGGCATCAAGAAACAATATACTACTTCCTACACACCACAACAGAATGGGATTGTAAAAAGGAAGAACTGCACCATCATTGACATGACGAGGACCCTACAGAAGGAGAAAGTCCTGCCAAAGAACCTCTGGGAAGAAGTAGTGGCATGTACTGCCTATCTTCTCAATCGGTGTCCAAAAAAGAGTTTCAGAAACTTGACACAACAAGAGGTATGGAGTGGCTACAAACCAAGCGCATTGCACCTAAGAATCATTGGGTCTGTTTCCTATGCTCACTTTCTAGAAGTGAGAATAATGATTCTTGATGATCACAGAGAAAAGTGCATCTTCATCGGCTACAGTGAAGAGTCTAAAGCCTATAAGCTCTACAATCGACTAAGCAATAAATTAGTGGTGAGTAGAGATGTGGTCCTTAGAAAGAAAGAATCTTGGAAATGGAATGATAAAGAATCAAATCAAGAGATTCCAGTTGAAACAAAATATGATAAAGAAAGTCATGATCATCACGAGAAAATGCTAGCAAAACCTTCCTTAGGCGCATCGTCAGTACACAGAAGTCCATGAGGACATTACATCACTCTTGAAAGGACTATATCAAGTAAAAATTCATAAATCTCATCCTCTCCCATGCCTCCCATAAAAATAAAAATCTTAAAAAGTATTTTTGAGAAAATCGAAGAGGTAAATATTTTTTTCTGTGTGCAAATCATGAGCCTCTGATGTTTTAGGAAGCTAAGAGTGAAGAATGTTGGAGAATGGATATGGAAGAAGAAATTCATGCCATAGAGAAAAATGAAACATTGGAGATGACTGCAGTTCCTAATATCCAGAAAACCATTGGTGTCAAATGTGTGTACAAGATCATGAGAAATGTTGATGGTGAAATCGATCGCTACAAGGAAAAGATTATAGAAAAGGTGTGCAAGCATATGTACGGGGTGGACTATGAAGAATTCTTCACTCATATTTATTGCCTTGACACTGTGAGGATGATTATATCTCTTATTGTTCATCACAGTTGGATGATCTACCAACTGGGTAAGAATTCTGCATTCTAGAATGGAATTCTAGAGGAATAGGTCTATGTTGACTAGCATGAAGGATTTTTTATGAAAGGGGAGGAATAAGTGCATCGACTAAAAAACTCTTTATGGGTTGAAGCGGGCTCCTCGTACATGCAATGCATGCATTGATAACTATCTACGAGATAATGGCTTCTCCCAATGTCCATATGAGCATCAATTTTTCATTAAGAAGAATATTTGAGGGGATATACTAATTTCATTCTTGTATGTTGATGATTTTTCATTTACAGGGAACAACTGCTCGATGTTTGTTGAATTTAAGTAGGCCATGTTCTAGGAGTTTGAGATGACCGATAGAGGTCTCATGTTCTTATTTTTGGGCATATAGGTAAACAAACAACATGATGACATCCATATATCTCAGAATAGGATTGATAAGGAGTTTATTGAAAATTTTATGATGGAAAATTTCAATACTGTAAACACACCTGTAGCAACAATCTTAAAACTGACAAAAGATGGAGAAGGAAAAAACATTGACTCATCTTTGTTCAAGAGTCTTATTGGAAGCCTAAGGTATATCACAATCACAAGGCTTGATATTGTCTATAGTTTTGGGCTTCTATGTAGGTACATGGAAGCACCAAAAGAGTCACATTGGCCAGCATAAAAATGTATCTTGTTGTACATTAAAGGAACAATGGATTAAAGTATTTTTTATCAATATAATGAAAAATAAAATCTCTATGGATAATGAGACAATGATTTGGGAGGCGACCAAGATGAATGAAAAAGCACCCCTGGGTATTTATTTTTTCTTTGATTGACTACTTTCACATGGAATTCAAAGAAGCAAAGTGTGGTCGCTTTGGCCACATGTGAAGCAGAGTACGTGGAAGAATCATCCAATATTTGTGAAGGAATCTGGTTGAGAAATCTGTTGAAGGAGTTGAAGTATCTGCATGATAGATCCATAGTGATATATGTGGATGACAAGTTGGAAATTTAACTTGCCCAAAATCCAGTGCAGCATGTAAGAAGAAAACATGTTGATACCCGATTCCATTTTCTGAGGGATCATGTGAAGGAGAAAACGATAAAATTGGAATATTTTCATACTACGGAACATGTGGCTGATATTTTCACAAAGTCATTACTATAAAATGAATTAAAAAACTCAAAATGATGCTCAGGATGAAGCTAGTTTTGTTTTTAATTGGAGTGTTGTAAATGAATAAAAACCCAAGTGTCAAGCATCCCACATTTATTTTCCCCGTGTTTTAATTTCCATGCAGCATGTATGAACTACAAGCAATTTTCCCCTATGTTTTTCTCCCTGGGTGTTCATTTAATGTGGATGTTTTATTTAATTAATGTACCTGTTTAATGTGTCTATTTTATTTCATTAATGTGTCCATTTAATTTGGCTATTTCATTCCTTTTTAAATGCATATAAATTATTGGAAATTGTAGTCGAAAATATATATGAAAAACAATGTCTGAAAACTCCTTTGTGTTGTGTGCCAGTTTTATTCCTCCCATATTTCATGGCTTTCATAGCCATTAGAAGGTGTCAGACTAAAGAAACAAATGTTTAGTGAAATAGAGGACATTTCTAATTCAGTTGGAACAACCAAATTTGAAAAGGGGTGTGATTATTCATGCAATGCACGCCACACCTTCTCTCAATTTGAATGATTTATAGCCTCATGAGGCTAGATTTGTAGTTGGGTTATGTGGTGGTGTTTCGGGAGATCTGCCTCACCCAATTAGATAGGTTTTTGTCTGTTTCTACCCATTCCTGAACCATTGTACTATTTGAATTATTTAATCTTTTTTTGTGTGATATGATGTTTCATTAGGGATCAATTTGTTTGGGGTGATGCATGTCCTGAACTTTTTCCCAAAATGCACGAAGATACACCGTCTTTCGTTACCTCATCCCTTTGAAGTTTCTACCTTCTTTATAGCCAGTTCACAAGACCAGTTCCCACTTTCGATGCCTATTTAAAAAATGATCGAGTACTTACAGGGACTGGAAATGGAAAATGAAGTACTATGCCAACTTTTTGAGAACAACCTACATGTCTCTAAACAAGAAGATCGGGATTGTGATGTGGATGGCCGAACTACACTAACCCCGCACCTTTTTCAAGGTTGTTTTAGTTATTGTGACCAAAACTGAATGAAAATGATGTATGGATTTTTTAGTAAGCATGTTTGGTTTATGACTGCAGGTTCAAAGACGTAAATAATGAGGATCTACAGAAGGCAACCCGTGAGATTTCCATTGATGAAAAATTGTTCTGATTCGATCCCAAGCTCATCAACTGGGAGAAATACTTCATCAACAATCAACTTCTTCAGTTCGTGAACTAAGTAATATAATGATATCCATAATATACATACGTTAAATTGCTACAATGGTTAATATATTCTACCCCATCCTCCTACCTCCCTTCTCAATTTCCCTAAATCCAATCCGAGTCAGACGTTGGTGGGATCATATCCCCTACCTCACCTTGACTTGGTGACCTTCTTCCACTACATATGTTCCTATTATTGTGAGAGGTAATATTTAGTAATTTTTGTTTGTATTTTTCATTTGAATTTGAATTATTTTATTGTTAAAATTGTGTTTTGTCAAATCAATACTCTATTATGGTCAACAAAGAAATTGGATGATGTTAAATATTGATTGTAATGGTTTTTTTTAAATTAATATATTTATATTTAATATGCATGGAGAAGAGTTACAATCAAATATCTATGGATAGATGTTTGACGAATTTATCTTGATATTCCAAGAGATTAAATAAATTTTTAAATTATGAAATTTCAAACCGATTAGTCGGTGATATGATAAAATGTGTCACCAAATTAAAAATTCAAGCAATGGTTGAATAAAAAAAGTATATGAGCACTTGATATTAAAATAGATATATATTTGGGATTTTATATGATGAATCAAATGTTATGAAAAATCAAAAAATGGAAATCCAATCAACGATAACCAAAGTGACCCATCATAAGAGAATTCACTTTAAAACTAAACAAATGACACATTTTCCTCTATAGGATACAATGTCCAAGATTTTAATATATCAGTAGAACCTTCAGTTGATCCTTGAAAGTATAATTTTGTTCATAACCTCAATTATCAATAAATGAGTTTTATGACTTAGTTGAAGATGAACAATAAGAACTGTATGAATTTTGTGGCAAGTATTTGATGTTCTTTTTTTTACATAAGTTGTATCATATTAAGTGTATCTATGAAATTACGGACAACAAAATGTCTATGATTTTAGAGTAGCTTCATGATACACTTAGTGAAGATAAAATTCACACATCATTCTATGAGATGATGAAAATAATCAACAAAGTTGGAGTTGATTATATAAAGATACATGCATGACCTATTGATTGCATGCTTTATGGGGTAGAACAGTCCATCAATGAAGAATAACTAAGATTCCATATAAGATGATGAATGTTAATGAACAAAAATGAGAGTTAAAATCAATACAACCCCAAGATGAAACATAAGAAGAAAATGTCTACAAAGGTATTGCGCTACATTACTCTAAAACCATGCTTCATTACTACTGAAATACTCATTAACAACTTGTAAAAAGAATGTTAACAATGCTAAAAGTGCTAATAAATGCCCAAACTACTGTAGTTTGCTATTTGTATATTAAAAAACCCACCAAAAACATATAATATATGTAGGAAAAATATATAATTTAATTAAAATAAATTTTACATCATTAATACAAAAAAAATTACAATATATATTTCAAATAATGATTTGTATAATTACATTTAAAATTATGCATAAACATTTAAAAACATTAATGTTTCAACTTTTGGCACACATGATCCCCTCTTAAAAAATTCCACCCATGGTATCAGTTTCCGAACAAATCATCTCAATCTAATAAAAAGATTTATCCTATATAAGAAAACAAATCTAATGTTGTTAGTACTAAAAATAAATAAATTAAACACTAATATTTAAGAATACATTAATAAAATGCCAATTTTTAATAAAAATACAGACAGGGAGTTATACTGGTCACATTGTGCATCATATTGAGGTGTGGTTGATTCATAAACATCAAACATGAGGTGTGGATTATTGCCCTAAAGTATCAAAACAATTCGAATGTGTTTCCTCTGTTTTGAGTATGTCATGTGTTGTTTTTACTAAAATTAATGTCAATTTTAATTAATGACACACTTGAATTATATCAGTCACACCATGCATCAAATTTTGGTGTGTCTAATTATTACCCCTCACAAATTACATATGGATTATTTTTCTAATGTATCAAGGAAATCTGAATGTGTTTTCTCTATTTTTAGTATGTTACATTTATTTTTACTATAATGTGATTTCAAACAGGAAACATGCACTTTGAGTCATATCTGTCAAATCATATGCCGGTTTGATGTGAGATTAATTTATACACATCAAAAATGACTTATAAATCACTTTCCTACATTATCTAGATAATTGGAGCATGTTTGCTTGGATTTCAGCTAGTGAAACACGTTTTGAACAAAAATATCATTCTTTAACTAATAATGGACACTTTGAGTCATACTAGTCACAAATTACATCGGATTGAGGTGTGGTTGATTCCTACACATCAAAAAAGTCTCATGGATCATTTTCATAAAGTATCAAAACAATCCAAATTAATGTTATTCATTTTTAGAACATCACTTATTCCTTTTACAACAATCAATGTAAAGTTTAAATTAAAAGACACAATTGAAGTCATATTAGTCACACCATGATTCAGATTGAGGTGTGATTGACTCCTACATGTCAAACCTGACTTATGTATCATTTTCCAAAATTATCAAAATAATTTGAATACATTTTCTCTGCTTTCAGTATGTCACATGTTCTTTTTACTAAAACTAATGTAAATTTTAAATAAATAGAGACACTTTGAGTTATACCAGTGAAATTGGGAATCATATTGAGGTGATGTTGATACCTACACATAAAAAATTACTTATAAAACACTTTACTAAAGTATCAAAATAATATGATTGTATTTTATTTTCTTTTAGTATGTAACTATTTATTTTTTACTAAAATTAATGACAATTTTATAAAACAAATACACACTTTGAGTTATAGGGGTCACACCATGCGTCAGATTTAGGTTGGGTTTGTTTATAAATATTATAAATGACTTATGAATAATTTTCCAAATGTATCAAAATAATAAAAAATTTCTTTCTCAGTTTTCAGTATGTCACATTTTCTATTAACTAAAATTAATGTTAATTTTAAATAAACAGACACACATACAATTATACCAGCCACACCATGTTTCAGATTAAGTTGAGGTTGATTCCTACACATAAAAAATTACTTATGGATTATTTTTTAAAAGTATCAAAATAATCGATATGTGTTTGATTGGTTTTGAATACGTCCCTAGTGTTTTTTATTAAAATGTCCTTCGAAACAGGAAGCATGTTCTTTGAGTCATACTAGTCCAATCCTCTGACAGTTTTATGTGAGACTGCTTCTTACATGTCAAAAATGACTTATGAATCATTTTTATAAATTATCCAGACCATATTAGTGTGTTTTCTTTGTTTTCAGTGAGTGATACTTTTTGAATTAAAATGTCAATTTTAAACTGATAAGAGAAACATTAAATCATATTGGGCACATCATATATCAGATTGAGTTGAGGATGATTCCTACATGTACCAAATAGATTATAATTTTTTTTACTAATGTATCAAAACAATTTGTCTACGTTTTCTTGGTTTTGAGTATGTCTCTTGTCATTTTTACAAAAAGGTAATTTTAAACTGGAAACATAAACTCTGAGTCATACCAGTCACATCCAGGGTCAAATTGATATGGGACTGATTATTAGACATCGAAAATGGATTATGAGTTGATTTTATAAATTATTAAGACAATATAAGAACGTTTTTTCATTTTTCACTTAAGTGACACTTTTTGAACTAAAATGCAAATTTCTAACTGATAATGGGGACTTTGAGTCATACTGAGAACATCATGTATTGGATTGAGTTTTTTTGGATTTATATGCATTAAAAATAACTTATGGATTGTTTTTATATAGTATCAAAACAATCAAATTGTTTTTTTCTTGGTTTTGAGTATGTCGGTAGCCTTTTTTACTAACATAATGTCAATTTAAAAAAAAGACCCACTTAGAGTCATACCAGTCACACCATGTGTTATATTAAGGTTATCATGATTCCTACACATCTTAAATGACTTATGAATAATTTAACTAAAGTATTAAAATAATAAATATGATTTTGATTGGTTTTTATTATGTCAGTTACATTTTTTACTAAAATTTCATCTTAAACTTGAAAGACAAAATTTGAGTCATATCAATCACATCGTGTGTCAGTTTGATGTTAGACTGATTCCTTAAAATGAAAAATTACTTATGAACCATTTTCCTAAATTATCATTACAATCCATGTGTATTTTCTTGGTTTTTAGTGAGTAAAACTTGTTGAACTAAAATGTCAATTATAAATGGTTAATAGACATTTTGAGTTATACCAGAACCATCTTGTATCTAATTGAGGTGCGGCTGATTTATACACATTAAAAAATGATTTAAGGATGATTGTGATAAAATACCAATCTAATATGAATTTATTTTCTCAGTTTTGAGTATGTCAGTTGTCTTTTTTAATAAAATTAATGTCAATTTTTAATAAATAGATGCACCTAGAGTCATTCTTGTCATACAGTGCCTCAGATTGAGATGCATCTTATACACGCACATCGTTAATGACTTATGGAACATTTTTCTAAAGTATCAAAATAATATAAACAATTAATTTTTCTTTTTTAGTTTTTTATTTGTGTTTTTTACTAAAATTATGTCATTTTTAAATAAAAATACACATCTGGAGTCATAAATGTCACACCTCATGTCAGATTGAGGTACGACTGATTTTTACATGTCCCAAATGACTTCTGTATCACTTTCTTTAAGTATCAAAATACTCCAAACAATTAATGATATCACAATTTCTATTTCCTTTCTTTATCTAACTACCAACAATACATATTGAGTTGATGTTCTTAGCTGAAAAACCTTCATCTACTCTTTGTTTTTTCAACAAAGAGGATGGTTTTTCAGATAATAACATCGAGTCAATATGGAGTATTGGATGTGTGATAAATAAAAGAAATTTAAATCATGGTAACATTGATATAAAGGAACATGTTATCTCTTTTTTGGATTTTTTTAGATAATTGAAATCAAAATAAAACTTCTCAAATGATCTATGAAAAAAACTAAATAAGTATTAGATAAAAATGAAAAAGGAAATGTAATTAAACATAGTAGATAAAATGATGAAAAAATAAATTAAATAAGTAGTTGAAATTCCCCTATTCATGATGGTTTTATACATTATTTACCATTTCCTTTATTTCATTATCTTAGTTGCAACATCGAATTAAAATCTATCACGAGAATGATCAGCTTCAAACAAACTAACCCAACACAAAAAAAAAGAATCCAACTTTATAATAAAAAAATTATTATTTAAATAATATTAAAAAGAAAAAAATTAAACATATATATAAAACAATTCATTAGTTATGTTGAATTCAAATATATTGGTTATATGTGTACACTCTGCCCTCAGGTATGCTTCCCAATATTTTCTTAGAAAATCTATGTGATATTGTGAATATGAGTATTTTTGATAGTCATGGTATTACTAGAAAAATATAAATACACAAAAGTTTAATAAATATTTTAAATTAAATTGGAAATATCTTTAAAAATACATACCTTGGGATGATAGTTTCTTGATGGAATATGGTCTCACTCATATATTTACAAATAAAATAACTACAATCTATTCCATTTGATTCTTTTAGATAGTCTAAAAAATGAGAAAGATAATTAATTTGTTTTGATATGTGTTTTGATAGTAAAATATTATTATATATACCTTAATAAATTTCCACTTGAACAACTTTTTAAGATCCTTATGTGCATGGCCTATCCTCATGCCATGAATTTCGTGATATTTAAACACCACCATATCCTACAATATTATAATTGAGACATAATAGAAAATATATAACTTCATGTTTAGTTATAAACCATTGGATTTGTAACAAAAATTTACAAATTCCATCATGTATGGTCGGTTCTTGGGTATCCTTGTAGTGAATCTAGGAAATAAATATTTAGAGTATCCAAGTTGACCTCAATGAGCATCAAATATTTCTTAAAAACAACAAAAACACTAAATAACTAATAAAAAATGAAGATATATTTTACATGACTAAATTTTATATTTTTACCCATTCATCATTTGTATTAAGAATATTTTATCATCCTAAATTTTTCTTTTAAGAAAAATGATTAGTTTGGTCACTATTTCATTTATTATCTTGAATCTATTTCTTTTTGTTCTGTAGAAGTGACATGAGGACTAATGTGTACAAATTTTTTTTCATGGGGTAATCCCTTCATTTGGTATAGATATATATGCTTGCAAAAAATATATAATGTATTTAATCATAAATAACATATTATTTTGGCTTTTGGAAAAAAATCATGAAAACACACATCATGTATACATTACAAATAAGGCTCCAAGATATTCATAGTTGAGGTTTTCATTTACATTTTCAAGAGAAATATAGTCTATAATGTCCTCTTTATACATTTTTTTTAAAAAATCACCTATGTGATTACTAATATTTTGTAACTTTTTATCTGCATAAACCTTCATTGTTAGTAATGCGAATTTTGAACGGGTTGAGTAAATGTGTTTTTAAAAGATCTTTTTGATTGGTTGGTTGATCGTTTAGGTGGTTTTGAGTCAAAAATTGATTTAATCCCATTCCCTTTTTCTGTCTATAATAACATTTATCGGTTTATAAAATTTTTATTTATTGTTAAAGGTGTAACTTGAAAAATAAATTCAAAATGAAAACATCCTTTTCAATATGTTTTTTACAAGATCTTATGGCTATGATATGAATGTTCCAATAGCTTGGTCATCCATATGAATATATATATCATCAAGTGGAACAAGTAGCCTAGCACTCATCTCATGAGATATGATAATATTCTATATCGCGTGAACTTTTAGAAGAGGTTTGTTGTGTAGACTTTCATCTTGGATATTGAACATGGTAGACCTTGTAACAAGGTGATGGGTGGGTGTTGATAGATATAAATCACATTCATTTTCACCTTGTAGAATATCAGTATAGGAAAGGTATCAATGTGTGTATGATTCACATTATAGTGAAACAATTATTATAATATTTATAACCTTAACTATGACATATATTTGAGGGGAATGGCTCACCTCAATGCATGTGTGTGTGAGGGGGGGGGATCTTCAGGAAATGATTGTTCTTGAGTCATTTCTTCTCTTTACTTCCCCCACAAAATATTTTATAGCAACTCAGTTCTCCAATGAAATTTTTCTTTAAGGGAAGCTAATCTTAATTTCATATCTTCCATTTCCTTATCTTTATCCTACTGTTGTTTTTTCTCAAAATATGTTTGGGGTGTCACACTAATACTCGCACCTCTGACGCAACCATATTGTTTTGGCCTCTTTAAGGCCACTGATTGTAGGTGTTCTTCTAGTTCCGGAGTTATGATTCCTATGACTAATTCAAATAGATAATATAGTAAAATAAGTAATTATTTATATGTAATTGAGATTTAAATCAAAAAAATTATTATGTCATACTTACACATGTTTCCCACACTTTTTTGAGTTTTAATATATTCGTATCCCATCATTATTTACTTGTGTTTCCTTACATATCATATGATGTGGGATGGAAGTGGATTTAGATTTGGATTCATCAATATTCATATATATAGAGGAATATAATTTTGTTGTTGGTTTAGGTCACATAATAGTATAACGGTAGATTTAAAATACATACCAATTTTTTCAAGTGAATAATACCTCATCCTTACTTTATGATAGGGGTTCATTAGTTTTTTAGCTAGTTCTTTATTTTCAGAACTTCATTTCTACATTATATTAAAAAAAATTCAATCAATGTGATTAATATACATATTATCAAAAAAATTATTACCATCCACAATGTACCTAAAAATACTTCTTTTCACGATATCTAGTAAGCACATCCCATGCTTCTTGGATTATAAAGTGTGCATACATAAGAATAGGGTACAGGTTTATTTTTGCTTCAAAATCATTAAGATGAAATCTTGATAGAATTGTGTAAAAGCCTCTGTTAATTCTTCTAGAAATAATTAATACATATTTCTTGTGGTATTCATGTACTATAAATACATTTTACAAGGGATGATGAAGTTTATGTCATTTTTTTATTATTTTATTTTTTAGTAAAATAAAGAAAGGATATCATAATATTACCATAATAATTTCCCAAATCATTATCTTAAGCGTAATCACAACATGTTACCACGAATATACATCAATTAGTATGTGTTATAGAGTGATAATACCAATTTAACTACTAAACATGGACTTTTTGGGGTTAACATTTTGACCACACACATTCCATCTGACCTCATATTTGATGCCTTTAGTTTTTTACCTTCATATTTTTTTCTAACATCATCACACTACAACACTCTTGTTTTTTCTACAATATAGGTTATTCAAATATTACCATTTCCTCTAATTAAACATCGTTAAAATGTTTTTTCTCTATATTGGTAGCATTGGCATGTACAAAAGTTCGCTTTTCCTCTACACTGAGAGAAACAATAGGTTGAGAAATCTATTATTCCTCTCTAATGGGAGAAACAACAAGTTTGAAAACATTTTGTTCCTTTGGATTTAGAGCATAAACACATTTATCTGTCATTATCTAAAGAAGTAGTTTAATATTTAATATAGATTAAATAAATTCAAAAAAGGAAAGATAATAACATGAGGTAATGTAGTGTATATTTCAAAAAATATATAACCTAGTTATTGAACTCTTTTTTAAAGGTCAAATATATTTGAACCATTTATTGAGTATGCAAATACCTTAATTTTGTACTCATATTAAACACAAAACCCCATCTATATTTGGATATCTTAAAAATGATTGCAATGTCCAAATGAAAGGGCCATCCTCATATTAATTTTTATCTGACCCTTCAGTGATTTTATTTGATAACATAACAATCGAACACTTTATGTTTTTGGGATCTCGAATGTAATATTATTGCACTGTCTCTGATTCCATTATAAATTGTTTTTCATTGCACATTTCTATACTAAATTCCACTTTCATGAATCCCAATTCATCTATTTTAATAGCACTCTTATTTTCAACCCACTTTCATTGAAAAATAGATACATGAAATTTTTTCTAATACCACTTCCATATTTGTCTGATGATTCCAAAGTAATAAATAATCACATAAATTAGATTTATGTCCTTATTACCAGAATCATGCATCACTTCTGCCACATGTCTTACTCCACTATTCTTCATGGCACTGCCTTCATCATGTTCATTTGTATAGAACATAAAACTATTAATTAAAAAACCATTATAAGATAACACACACAAACATATTTCTTTGGCTATAAATCAATGTCTTTCAAAAATTAAATCTATATTTTTATCCAACTCCTTGGAAATATTATCTTGAAACTACCCTATAAATAATTTATTACATATATTTTATATCCATATTTCAGCCCTTATTGGATTCATATATCTAATAATTTATTTTTGGGTTTGAGCGTATGGGGAATCCTCTAAAGCTTAATTCAAAAAATAATATTGGGCTTGCTTATCATCTCTATTATTTATTGTAACAACATCTATTTTAGAAATTTATTCACCCACAAGCTGCCCAGTGTAAAAAAAAATTGGTAGACCAACACTTTCCACACTCGATAGGTAGTTGGTATATAATTCAATGACATCCTCAAAAATATATCACTCCACAATACAAACCTATTGATAACTTCATTTTTTGATGCACCCTTTAAAAATATTCATATAAAATTAAATGGAGTATATCAATCTATAGTTTAAAAGTCCACATAGACAAAAATCTCTCACCAAGTGAACCATAAATTGAACCATTATATCAATGAATTATAGGTGAATAACAATTACAATTCACATAATATGATTAAAATTTCCTTTTACATAGTCAACAATTTTATTGAGCCTATAACTTTTTTGTATATATTTTTTTAAAAAATATAGATTGGTAAATGTATGACATACATTCTTAGAAAAAATAAAATGTAAAGCTATAAGAATTAGATCTTGAATCAAAACACTACAGTCCTGTGATTTCAAACACTTTAATTTTAAATCATTCATTGATAATATATTCATGATTTTTTATGAATACCCCTATATAACATTTATGTTATTCATGAAGTTGAAAAAACTAATATCCCTCCTTATTGTAAAGAGTGTAAGTAGCCTAAGGAAGAAAAGTTTATTTTTCAACCTTCATTGGCGCTAACTCTTCTATTATTCCCATGTCAACCATGTCCCACCAAACCTTAATTCCGTTATTTTTTATTGTGTGGATTTTTTAATGTGTCGATAACACTATCACATTCATTTTTTAAAAATATATAACATAAAGAAAATGTATGATGTATAGATAATTACATTATGGTAATTCAAAAAAAATTGATCTCTTTCCAAATGGTTTTATAATGTTTTTCAAAAATAGTTTTCCAAATGAATTGTCCATATATTTTACTATCTCAAAAATTTTATCACTTATTAGTGGAGACAATGTTGTATGTTATTCTTAACTTCCATCGAATAATTTTATCCATGATCGGTATTTTTGACGTTGGGGTAGAAATCATGATATCCAAGAAACACAAACATCGATGAATGTTTTAATATAATCAAATTTATACATTGTTCACAAATGGGACACCCTTGAGTTCCTTTATTTCTATATCCTAAAAAAATACCTTAAGATATAAAGTCATTTATCATCCCATACAACATGCCTCTCAGTGTAAAATCTTCATTTTTGTAAGCATCATAAAATGTTACACCTGAATCCCACAATAATTTAAAATCCTTGATCAATGGAGCCAAATAAACAACAATATCATTACCTATTTTTTTGGGTCCTGATATAAGCATAAATAACATAATGTATTTTTATTTCATCCATAACCAGATTGGAATGATATAATTTACCAACACAACCGACCATGTACTGTGAGTTCTACTCTTAAAACCAAAAGGATTCACTCCATATGTAGATAACACAAGATAAATGCTTCATGGATCATTTCCAAATTTAGGATACTAATTATCAATTCTATTCCATTGAGGATAGTTTTCTGAGTGAAAAACATTCCCCAATTTATTTATTATATATGTGAGCCATGGTAATTTCCTTGTATTCACATCACATCTATATAGGTTCCTTAACCTTGGAATGATTGTAAAGTACCATAAAAATTTTATAGTACCCAATTCATCTTTCTTGTATTGAGAATCACCACACCTTGGGAATTATTTAAAAGATTTTTGGT
The DNA here is from genome assembly GCA_963277665.1 of Viscum album. NCBI lineage: Eukaryota > Viridiplantae > Streptophyta > Magnoliopsida > Santalales > Viscaceae > Viscum > Viscum album. The sequence continues at coordinate 300,202,802 of OY728128.1, forward strand.
CCTTACAAAACAATATACATTCATTTGGGAAGACATGTATTATTTTAGAGATCATACCCATCGAACTAAGTATTTGTTTAACATCATATATTCATCTGGTGAGCTCATTATCTTTTGGATTAATATAATTCAAGAGAGTGAGTAGTTCTGTAAAACTTGTGTCACTCCATACATTTTGAGTTTTCAAAATATACAACATCATTATGGAAGACAAAGTTGTATATTTAGTGCAATAGGCATACAGTGGAGTCTTTGCACAACTCTTTAACTTATCAAATAATTTTGAAAAATCTCAAAGTCCATCTTCAACTCTTATTTTCATTAACTCAATATAATCTTTATCATCATTCACTCCTATAATCTCATACTCTATATGGTCTTCATCATTTTCCACTCTTTAAATCATATCAGATGATATATAAAATATAGTGTTATCCGAATCAGAGGCTATATTTGATGTTTTTTCATGTATATTACAACATTGATAACTTTGTTCAATTCCATGAAAAATTAGTGTTCTTATAACTCTAATAGACTAATTATTCTTGAATAACAATATTTTAATCCCATGAAAAGGATTTGAGAGGGTTCATATGCATGATCTTTTACAAATATGATGAACCATTTCACCCCATTTTGATACTCTTTTTTCATACGATTAGAATATATTAATTATTTATTCATATCCATCCTATTTGATTTGGTAATATTAATATTTAATAATATAAATAAACAAAAGATGTTAAATTAAAGATGGATCTCATGAATTGATTGAAAGAAAATGGAAATATTGGAAAATGGTTTATTATCCAACAGGATAAAAACCAAAAACTTGTTGAAGGAAATCTATAATTATAATGGAGGAAATTTCACTTTTATAAACTATGTTTTCACTTCATGTTTTTATTGATCAAAACCCTTTTTGTATGAGTATAAATGAAGTATAAAATTATATTTACTTTATAAAAAACAAATGAAATATGGCTGTAGAATGTAATAATGTAAAAAAATCAATATTATTTGAAAAATCTTTTCATAATAGAAAATATGGATATTGATAAAATAATGGTTACAAATAATTAAAAAAATAAATTAAAATATTTTTTAAATATTTTGAACATTGAAATTGAAAATAAGAAAGTATAAAAGTATTAAACTATTGAAAAATTGAAAAAAAATATAGGTACAAAAGTATAAATTAAATATATATATATATATATTTATATTAGTATAAAAAATTATAGACATATATAGAAGTATAAAATTATATATTATTTATAAAAGAATATATATTATAAAATATATATATAATTTATAATTGAATATAAATTTATAAAACTATATAAAAGTACATATATGTTATAAAACTATTCACAATTTATAGAAGTATATAGTTTGAAAAATTTATAAACGTATAAAATTATAATATATAAAAGTAAAATTTATGAAATTATAAAAGTAAAAAGTAATAAATTTTCGCCCATTAATAAAATAATAGATCTTGATTTTATGGATAACAGAACAAATCTAGGTGTACCTTACGAGTCTCATTAGGTTTCATTTATAAGTAGCAATGGATTGAAACTACTTTTTTTAAATAAAATCTCACTATATTTTTTTTTGTGAGTATTCTGGGAAAAATATTTGGGGAAGAATATTTCCTTAAAGATCTCTCATTGCATAATAAAAACTTATTAATTTTTTTTTATTTTGATAATTAGAACCCACAATATATCTACTTTACCTTACAAATTCAAAATTGCGATCCATTTCTTCAAAAATTATTTGATCAGAGGAACCCAAACAATTAGAGGGCATTTCCACATGAATTAATCCATAGGGATTTGTTTCATACATAGCATGTTTGGGAGTTTGAAATGTTTCATATTATTATTCATTTATTAATAATGTTGAGTAAGTATTATCGTGATATTTTTTACTCTAACTCTCTTCCCATATGGTTTCCTATTGGGATAGTCACCTCATTGTCCATCACACCAATTTTTATATTGGTTCCTCCTGGATCCAGCCATTACCAAAACTAAAAGCATGAATCATGTGTAATAAACAATAATATCTCTGAAAGATGTATATCGATAAGTATTCCTTTTAAAAACAACCCTGTATATGATTCCCTATGGAAATGGAAAAAATGAAGAGGGATATCAAATTATTAGTAATGATGGACAAAAAAATGGATCATAAAATGGTTAGATCAAAATCAAATGAGAAATTTTTAATGGAGATGTTGACATCTTTATGAATGGATATGTTGAAATAATTTTAAGATAAAAATCTAAATGAAACTGAATTGAAAGACCCTTCCAAAAAAAATGGAATTGATGATTGAACTTCAAAAATTCCAGGCCCTTGGTTATTGTAATTTTTAGAATCATGAAGACTGTATATATATGAGAAATGTTTAACACGCAAATAATAAAGCATATGGAACATCCAGGGGTGTCTATAGCCCTGAAAATTATAATATATGATTTTAGGACTCTTAATGGAGTTAATCTACACCAGTATTTACTATACTAATATCAGAATGCATCAATTTGACAATGAATTCATCCATTTTTAGTTGAAATATTTTCATCAAATAACACTTTATCCAAATTTATCATTCATTTAGAACTATTTTAGTTATCCCACTATTATATTCGTGACTAATCCTTCAACAAGTACATGAATGTGTATTTTTTGTTATAATATATTTAATTCTCATGTTATCTTTTAAGTGAAGAAATTACTTTACTATTTTCTTAAAATATCACTTATGTCAATTTCCATAAATAGCCTAAATATTCCATTATGATTATAAAATAACCATGGTAAGCCATCACCTCCACTACTTCATTAGTATTCCATGAATGTGTAGTGTTTCCAATTATTATATATAGAAGTACTAAACCCCTAAAACATTATAGAAGGACCTAGACTAAAAACATCAAGAATATTATAATTAATAGTGTCTATTTTTGCATAAATCTCTTAAAAATTATTTAAATTTTGTGCTTTATTATAATTTGTAACAATAGTAATCCTTGGAGCTTTAGACTAGAACCAAGGTCCATATTTCAATATTATTGTGTCTTATCCACATTATCCAACTTAACATTACTTATTTTCACTGAGTTGATGAAACAACCATAAAAATAATAGAATGTTAGTAGAAACCCATATTCAAATGAGATCCATTATTTATTATCTCTTATTTTTTACCTTACACAATGGAAAATAATTTAGAATAAATTTTGAACATCTATTATAATTGTTTATTTATTCCTCTTTCAATGATTCATGACTAAATTAATTCCCATTTATTCCACCAATAATCTTTGATTATTCCCTAAAAATAATTTGAATAAAAATAATTTTTTTTGTTAATAAAAAAATTTATGTCCACTAGATATCTTAAACAATATTTATCCTATAAAAATTACCTTATATTTTATTTCTTCATCCTTCGAATTCTATGTCATTTTTGGGTGTACTACTTGCGTTGACCAGAAGACATTGATAACATTTTGTATTAATGACTATTTGATCTGATCCATTGTGTGGTTAACTATACTCATGTTCCCATTGACACTCCATATGAAATAAGACACATCCCAACACCCACATAGACTGTCGAGGAGACCCTCTCATGGTTTATCAATAAGTTAAATAGGTTAATGGAATGTTGAAATATCTAACCCAGATGAAGAAAATCTTACGAAAAAATCTCAAACCTTAAAGCATCAAGGATTCGTTGATGAAGAGCGGTGAGGGTTCGATTGGGAGCAACAGTGGCATGGATCAATGACAATAATGATGATGAAGGAAAAGGTAGGGATCGATTATTTGGAGAGAGGTGGTGGAACCACTACGATTCCTCAAAAGCATGAAGTTTTGAGGAGGGAGACACTATTAGGGTTCATTTTATAAGAACTTTTAACACATTTTTCAACGCTTTCAAGAAAGCAGTGATAAAACTAATTTTCATCAGCATTAAAAAAGTGTTGATATAGGTATAATTTTAATACTGTATTAATATTGTGTATATATTTATAAAATTATTAATATAATGAATAAATAAATAATTATTTATAATTATTACTATAAATAAATAAATATTTATTTATAATTATATATATAAAAATATTGTCACGACCCGCCTTCACCAAAAGGAGGGAAAGGTCAGCAGATTGCCAGGCCCTTCCTTCTTTAAGTTGAAGGAGAGATAATGACCCCCAAAACCTGCCTTCAATAGGTATCGGAGTGGTGACCAGCACCAAGGGTATAAGATCACACACTAAATGGAAGGCATTACCCTTTTTCTTTTAATAGGATCAGGAGATAATATAGTAAATCCCACAAAACCAAACTGAAAGTGAAAAAACAACTAAAGATAAACCATTCCCATATGCATGTTCAAAGGTAAAGATACAAGTCGCAAAACCCCAAACGTAAAAAGAATAACAAGAAAAGAAAAGCTACAATAGTAACTGTCAAAAAAGGCCCGCGCTAGTATGGTCCTGCGCGATCCCCGAAGTCATCCTGGAAACCTGAAAGCAGTTTTATATACGTAGGGTGAGCATACGGGTATACTCAGTAGGGAAAAGCCAAAGACTCTCATGCACAAGTGGGGAGACATACTAAAGTCCCGTGAGAAGCATACAACCAACACTATCAAGGAGTTCATCCATCCAACTCACCGGACACACTCACCAAATAACGCAAGTAAGTAATGTATTAATAAATCACATCGATGTTTGGGTACCTCGCGCCACTTTCCCACTGGTTATTGAAGACATCCTACGCATCAAACCAATCCTGCCATTCTCACCGCATTCCCACGGCCACACCTGCCCGCACACACCTGGGCCATATCCTCATTTAGTCCCACTACCAAACCCCACCTGAAAACACCTAGGCCCCAATTGTCTTACGTAACCATGCCAGCAAACACCTAGTCCAGAACAACCACCGCCACGCCTGAAGACACCTAGGCTAGAAGATCCACTGCCACGCCTGGAGAAACCTAGGCCTCATCCCTAAGACACTTGGGAAACCACCTGCCCGCACACACCTGGGCCAACCACCACACTACCCGGGCTGAAGATTCTTGGGCAAATAATGGACTTCAGGCAATCATAGCCTACCCGAACATACTTGGGATATCTGGGAAAGGGATAAGAAAGTAGCTAATAACCATCCACTAATAGAAGTGTTGAAAAAACACCCTCCCACATGAAATGGGGGTGTTCAGCACTAAGTGCTCAACTTGGGTGGGCGCGAATAAGAAACACAAAACTACAAGTATATGTATAGGTAACAAGCACTCACCCAATCTAGGTTTTTCTTCAACTAACCTAAAGAACACAAACAACACCCATGTCCGAGTCACAACTCACACCACGCCAAAACCCATTTGTCCCATCCTTGTTTTCAAGTTCAGTAATAATTTTTAAATAAGTTTCTGCACCTACTTGGGAAACTATCAATCATAAGCACAAGATAAGGAAAGAGAACACCCAACAGTAATTTAAACATTCACACCCATTTTTTCTTTTAAATCCACAACAACAAAAGGGATAAGATAGATATCCCTCAAATTATAGGAACAAAGGAAAAACCCAAGATACTACCCCATGTTCCAAATATCTAGGAGCCAACGGTTCGTCAACAACAGAGGATTCCACCCCAATTTGTGATATAATCAAGGTAATACACCTGGCCTTAAATTCACAACCACTTGAAACATAACAACAGGGGATCCCATCCCCACCCACATCACCCAGTAATCGGCCCGTGAAGGAAAAACAACCCAACCACCACCACCAACACAAGGCAGGCCCATGCCGGTATTTTCAGATTTAAAAGATTTAACACACTCCATGATTTCACTTCACTGTGCTTTAACCGGGGTTATCACAGAAGGGATTGATCCTGGTGCTTTCAATTTATTTAGCCGAATGTACGTAATTAACAAAATTCTTTTACACAGCATGGGTTCACAACCACAATACAATCTATTTAAACATAACCAGAGGTAAGGGTTCATTAGTGCACAGAGAAAGACCACCAATGTCCATGATTTTCAGTAAGCGTAAGTCCACACAATTCAGAAATCATTATTCATGGAAGATCATAAAAACAAAGCAGCATCATCAATCACACCCCTCCCCCTTCATTCTTTAGAATTCGTTTACTATCTTCATTAAAGTTTGTTTCATCCAATTCCATAGAATCAAAAGCATGTCCACCCTGCAAGATACACATAAAGGGGAGACGAAGGTGAAACCCCTACCTGATTGATCAATGATCAAAGTTTATCTTCACGTGCTAGGTACAAAAGATGGGCGATTTGTAGGGGTGGGGCCTCGGAAACTAAAGGATGAGCAGACGAATCAATGGGAGGGTGATCGAGAAAAAGAAACCTAGGGAGAACCCTTTAGTGTATAGGGGTCGAGGACAATTGAGATAAGAATGTGAAACCACGTATGGAGCGGGGTCGTGGGTTGACCACGTGGCCCCACATGTCATTAAAGGGGTCATCGACTTTAAGAGTTGTTTAAACCGATGCACACCAAGGTATCTCACTTAATCAAATGCCATTAATTGGCGTTAATGGGCTTTAAAATGGGCTTAAAGGGGTCAAAATGAGGTTTAAACCCCAATTTGTGCAAAAAAAGGATGCGCTACTGGAAAACCTGTGGGAGTAGGCAAGAGCTACCGGTAGCCGAGCTACTGGTAGGCTGCAGCCACCGGTAGTCGAGAGCTACCGGTGGCTGACAGCTACCGGTGGCTGACAGCCACCGGTACGCTGAGCTACCAGTAAGCTGCGGCTACCAGTAGACCGAGCTACCGGTAGGCCGAGCTACCGGTAGGCTGAGCTACCAGTAGGCTACGGCTACCGGTAGACCGATCTACTGGTAGGCCGAGCTACCGGTAGGCTGCAGCTACTGGTAGGCTGCAGCTACTGGTAGGCCAAGCTACCAGTAGGCTATGGCTACAAGTTGACCGATCTACCGGTAGGCCGAGCTACCATTACCGAGAAGCCTCGATAACTATCCCAGACTACCCAGAACACCCAACATCAGATTTTTACAAAGTAATGGACCCCCAAAAACCCGGGCTTTTAAATCAGATACCTCTCAAACTATTCTCTCCCTAGAGAATCAAAACAACCCACGAGAATCAAAACAACCATAAGGAGAGGGTCTGAACAACCACCTCGAAAGATACCTCTCAGAAGAGAACCCCATTATTAACTAAAAACACCTTCCTCTTAAGAACCAAGAAACATACCATGTCAAAATGCCCAGTCGTGTGGGTTGGGGAGTCTCTTCCCCCATTTTAAGATACTATCCGCTTTGGGAGTCACTGACTCGCCCGCACAGGTTTAATCGCATCCACCTTAATGCTTCTTGATTAGGGGTCTGATCCTCCACTCACCATAGCCAGGACTTTTCAGACACATTCAGAGAGGAAGAAAAACCACATATTTCACAGCCAAGAAGGTAAAACGCTCCACTACAACAAGTATAAATAGAACAACACAAAACTCAAACCAACTCTGGGTACTGGGAATGCATCTGTGCTTCCCTCTCCCACGTACTCTCCTCAAGCCCAACATGTCTCCATAACACACAGACCAAAGGAATGGGTCACCCACGAAGCACCCTATCCTCACGATCCTCGATCATCACATATCTTTCCACAAAGGTCATGTCACCCTCAATGTCCATCTCTGCCCAGCTGAGGACATGTGAATCGTCCTGTAGATACCGACGGAGCAGGGACACATGGAAGACGTCATGTATCCTCAGTAGCAGCGGTGGTAAATCTAGCTGATAAGACACTTCGCTGACCCGTCGCAACACTTCGAAGGGTCCGATGAACCTGGGAGAAAGCTTACTCCCCTTATCGAACCTCTGTTGTGCACACCGAGGGGAGACCTTCAAGAACACGTGGTCTCCAACCTCAAAATCCAAGGGCCTTCTCCTAGTGTCAGCATACAACTTTTGTCGGTCTTGGGACACCTTCATCCTTTCCCATATAAGCTGAACCTTCTCGATCATGCTCTGCACCACTTCCGGGCCAAGGATGCCCGCCTCTCCGAATTCGTTCCAACACACAGATGAGCGGCATGGTCTCCCGTACAAGGCTTAAGATGTGTCCATACCAATGGTATAGTGATAGCTATTATTGTTGGTGGACTCTACCAGAGGAAAGTATCGCACCCATGATCCTCCTGAGACCAGAACACATGCCCGCAACATATCGTCCATGGTCTGGATAGTGTGCTCTGTCTGTCCATCTGTCTGGGGATGGAAATTAGTGATAAGACATAACTCGGTTCCAAAATCATGCTTCAATCCTCTCCAGACTCGTGAGGTAAACCATGCATCCATATCTGATACTATGGACCTCAGAACTCCATGCAACCGCACCACCTCATCCACATACCTTCGTGCCAAATCATCCACTGCAATCGACTCCTTAATTGCCAGAAAGTGATCCAATTTCGTCAACCGTTCCACTACTACCCAGATGGCATCGTATCCCCCTTGAACCATGGGTAGTCCCGTGATGAAATCAATCGCGATTTCCTCCCACTTCCACTTGGGGACATCCAGATACTGCAGCAGGCCACCTAGAACATGGTGTTCCGCCTTCACCTACTGACACACTAGGCACTTGGCCACAAAATCTACCACTGCTTGCTTTACTCCGGGCCACCAAAATTATCTCTTCAGACCCTGGTACATCTTGGAAACTCTCGGGTGCACTGCTACGGGTGAGTTGTGGAACTCACTAAGAACCTTTCCATGCCTCGCCTCTGGAACAAACAACATTCCTCGAAAAAGCTTCTGGTTCTGACCATCCTCCATCCACCCTTCCAGAGCATTGCCCCGGTCAACTCGGTCATGCATCACTTCTCACTCTGAGTCTCCCCACTAAGACTCCTCCACCTAACGTAACAGAGAATACTATACTTTCATCTGATATAGGCATCCTCTACCATTATCCATCCTCACATCCAGGTGAAGGTCAGCCAACTCCTCCATCACCCTCCAAGTGTCCGCCGACTCTCGGACCGCATCCCTATGTGATTTCCTGCTCAGGGAATTATCCACCACGTTTCCTTTCCCTAAGGTGTATGAAATCACGAAATCGTAATCCTGGAGGAACTCCATCCACCTTCACTGTCGTAAGATTAGGTCCCACTGGGATAAGATATACCTAATTCTTTTGTTATCCGTGAAGACCACAAAGCGTTCTCTGATGAGGTAATGTCCCCACAAAATTATAGCAAACACGACCGCTGCAAGCTCCATATCATGGGTGGCATAATTACACTCATGAGGGCGTAGATGCCTAGACCCATAAGAGATCACCCCTTGTCACTGCATTAACACACACCTGAGGCCCTTCCCTGAAGCATCACAAAACACCTCATACGCCGCCCCTTCTTCTGGTAGTCTCAGCACTGGGGCACTAACAAATTTCTCCTTTAGATAGCTGACGGCTGCCTTGCACTGCTCACTCCACACGAAAACTTGGTCCTTTTTGGTCAAGGCTGTCAAAGGGGCTAAAACTCGGGAGAAGTTGGGTATAAACCTCCGATAGTAACCTGCCAGACTGAGGAAACTACGAACCTCTACAAAATTATTGGGTTCTTCCCAAGAAACAACAGCCTCAACCTTTTATGGGTCCACCGCTACCCCTTGCTCGGACAATACATTCCCAAGTAAGTGCACTTCTCGCATCCAGAACTTGCATTTCGACAACTTCCGATAGAGCTGGTGATGTCAGAGGACCTCCAAAATCGTACTCAGGTGCTCCGTGTGGTCCTCCTCTGATCTTGAATAGATCAGGATATCATCAATGAACACAACTACGAACCGATCTAGGTACTCCCAGAAGATAGAGTTCATAATCCCCATGAACACAATCGGGGCTTTCGTAACACCGAAAGGCCTGACTACAAACTCGAAGTGTCCATATCTACACCTGAACGTTATCTTCTGGATGTATCCCTCTTTCACTCTCAACTAGTGATACCCAAACCACAGGTCGATCTTCGAGAACCACCATGCCCCTTTTAGCTGGTTGAAAATATCATCTATCCTCGGAAGATGGTAGCGATTCCTGATCGTTACCTAATTCAGCCTCCTGTAGTCTATTCACAACCTGAGACCACCATCTGCCTTCCTTGAGAATAAGACCAGAGCACCCCATGGTGACACACTTAGTCGAACATAACCCCTCTTCATTAGATTGTCAATCTGAATCCACAAATCCCGTAGCACCAATGGTGCCATCCGGTAAGGAGCCATCGAAATCGGACAAGCACCAGGCGATAAATCTATCCCAAACTCGATATTACGTCGAGGGGGTAGAGTTGTCACCTCCTTAGGGAAGATGTCCAAAAACTCACTAACAATTACTGGCACCTCCACCATCTCAGCATCCACTGAATCTAATGATAGCTTGGCTAACAAGGAGAGGAGGGGTTCCTCTCGCCTGCTACCCTTCTGACTGCTCCGCTCGCTGGTGAAAGTAGCAAGTCGGTCGCCCAAGCCTGAGAACAAAACCTTTCCTCGAAAGCAGTCGATGACGGTACACACAGAGAATAGCCATTCGATGCCTAGAATAAAATCGTATGGTTGTATCTGTAGCAGTAGTAGATCCCTGACTGACTGACGTGGCCCTATCATCAGTCTGCATCCTCGACAAACATATAGCAGGTCGGTCTGACCTCCGACGGGTGTGCTCAGCACCAGGGGCACTGGAAGTTTCTCGGTATCTAGACCCAAATCACGGTCTATGCTGGGTGCAATGAAGGAGTGCGAAGCTCCGGTATCGAACAAGGCATAACCAAGGGTTCTAAACAAACTAATCGTATCTCGAATGATCTCTGGTCCTGCTGGGATCGCTGCCTCTGTGGCATGCAACAGTCCACGCCCAGCTCCTCTACCCCTTGGCTGTCGGCCACCTCCCTGACCACGCCTTGGTCGAGGTCCTTGAAGAGTGCCCTGAGGTCGGCCTCCCCCTGCAACGTCTGCCCTCAGAGGAGCGGGAGCTCGCTGCCCCTACTGCTGCTGATGAAGGGGCCTAGCTGGAAGCTGCTGCTGAGGCGGGTGTCGGACCTGTCTGCAACTACCATAATACACTCGGTCTGGGCACTGATTCCGAAGATGTACATGGCTCCCATAGACGAAGCACCTTGGTCCTTGGCCCGGAAGGAAAGGGTGAGGACCGGGGGACCGAAACTGGAACTGTTGTGGCCTACTCCCTACTGGTTGGAACCTAGAGGGTCCCGATGCTGTAGGAATGGTGATGAAGGCCTTTCCCTTTGACGGGCCTAGCAGAATCCCCTCTCGTGACACACCTCCCAGCATGTGCATCCTCTCCACCACCTCTTCCTTCTTCTGTGCCTCCAAGTATGTCGGCAAGGTGAAGGGGGTAACATCGTACTAGAGGGAGGGTCGGAGTGCCTCCTCTAAACGTCTCACCCGAGACTCCTCATCCAGAATGAGGTCCGGAGCAAAGAATATGAGATCCTTGAACTTGATCCCCATCTCCCATACCGGCATACTCCCATGCTAGAGGGAGAGTAGCTTTTTCCTATTCTCTGCCTTCATCATAGAAGAGAGGAATTCCTCCTGGAACTTTTTCTTGAAATCAGCCCATGCCACCTCAGCCTCTCTCTTCTCTCCCAGGTAAAGTGTCCACCATTGACGTGCCGCTCCCCGCAACTAGCTGATGGCCAGTGGAACCCAGTACTTGGTCGGGGCCCGAATCAGGCCGAAAGCTATCACCAACTCTTCTATCCAACTCTCCGTCTTCAGGTCAGAGGTGTTTCCCTCATACTTCTCGAGGGTCTGTCGCTGGATGGCCCGAAGTGTCTTTTAGCACTGGTCATCCTCCTCCTCTCGATCATCTCTCTTCCGATCGGCCAAGGTAGCCTCCTGGGCCTCGATCTCCCGCACCACACGTGGTCTCCTCCCAGGTGCCATAGATGAAAGGTAAACAAGGAATGCCTAAGCCCAAGTAGTGCAGGATATTGTTCTTAAAATTTCTTAAACTTCTTATTTATTTCAATTCCAACAACACCCATGAAACATGAGAACACAAGTCATTATGATGCATGTACCTTTCCTAGTTTTTCTACCCTACAATCAGTGTGGCCTCACTTGGTCATTCGGTAGGTCCAGGGTCCTTGCATCGGATCATGGGGGGCCCTAAAATCCCATGTCCTAGCTGGTCTTCCCTTGCATAATTCATGCACCAAAGTCACCCAACATTGTTTCCCTACCATCCCATGCAATCCTTATTGTGCCAAACTCTAGAATCCATCCTATCTTTCAAACCTTTCCTTTGATTCCATTCTGTCATGACCCGCATTTACGAAAATGAGGGAAAGGTCAACAGATTTCCAGGCCCTTCCTTCTTTATGTTGAAGGAGAGATAATGACCCCTAAACCCGCCTTCAATATGTCCCAGAGTGGCGACCAGCACCAATGGTATAATATCACACACTAAATGGAAGGAATTACCCTTTTTCTTTTAATACGATCGAGAGATAAGATAGTAAATCCCACAACACCAAACTGAAAGTGCAAAAATGACTAATGATAAACCATTCCCATATGCATGTTCAAAGGTAAAGATACAAGTTGCAAAACCCCAAAGGTAAAACGAATACCAAGAAAAGAAAAGCAACAACAGCAACTGTCCAAAAAGTTCTATGCTAGTATGGTCCCGCGCGTTCCCCGAAGTCCTCCCGGAAACCTGAAAGCAGTTTTATATATGTAGGGTGAGCATATAGGTATACTCGGTAGGGAAAAGCCAAAGACTCTCGTGCACAAGTGGGGAGACGTACAAAATTCCCGTGAGAACCAGACAACCAACACTATCAAGGAGTTCATCCATCCCACTCACTGGCCACACTCACCAAATAATGCAAGAAATTAAGGTGTAAATAAATCACATTGAGGTTTGGGTACCCCGTTCCACATTCCCACTGGTTATTGAAGACATCCTACGCATCGAACCAATCCCGCCATTCTCATTGCAGTCCCACTGCCACACCCGCCCGCACACACCTGGGCCATATCCTCACACAGTCCCACTACCAAACCCCACCCACAAACACATGGGCCACAACTGTCTTACGTAACCACGCCTGCAAACACCTAGGCTAGAACAACCACCGCCATGCCCGAAGACACCAAGGCTAGAAGATCCACTCCCATGACCGAAGACACATGAGCCTCATCCTGAAGACACTTAGGAAACCACCTTCCCGCACACACCTAGGCCAACCACCACACCACCATGCCCGAAGATTCTTGGGCTAATAATGGACTTCAGGCCATCACAGCCTGCCCGAAGATACTTGAGCTATCCAGGAAAGGGAGCTGAAAGGATCTAATAACCATCCAATAATAGAATTGTTGGGAAAAACACCCTCCCCCATGAAATGGGGGTGTTCGACACTAAGGGCTCAACTTGGGTGGGGCGTGAATAAGAAACACAAAACTATAAGTATATGGATAGGTAACAAGCACTCACCCAATCTAGGTTTTTCTTCATCCAAACTAATGAACACAAATAGCACCCATGTCTGAGTCACAACTCACACCATGCCAAAACCCATTTGTCCCATCTTTGTTTTCAAGTTCAGTAATAATGTTTAAATAATTTTCTGCACCTACTTGGGCAACTAGCAATCATAAGCACAAGCTAAGGAAAGAGCACACCCAACAACAATTTTAACATTCACACTCGTTTCTCTTGTAAATCCACAACAACAAAAGGGATAAGAGAGAGATCACTCAAAGTATAGGAACCAAGGAAAACCCCAATAAACTACCCCATGTTCCCAAAATCCAGGAGCCAATGGTTCCTCAACAATAGAGGGTTCCACCCCAATTTGTGATATAATCAAGGTAATCCACCTGGCCTTAAATTCACAACCACTGGAAGCATAACAACCGAGGATCTCATCCCCACACACATCACCCAGCAATCGGCCCGTGAAGGAAAAACAACCCAACCACCACCACCAGCACAAGGTATTCCCATTCCGGTATTTTCAGATTTAAAAGATTTAACACACTCCATGATTTTAACTTCGATGTGCTTTAACTGGGGTTATCACATAAGGGATTGATCCTGGTGCTTTCAATTTATTTATCTAGATGTACGTAAATAACCAAATTCCTTTACACAGAAAGGGTTCACAACCACAATACAATCCATTTAAACATCACCAGAGGTAAGGGTTCGTTAGTGCATAGAGAAAGACCACCAACGGCCATGATTTTCAGTAGGCGTAAGCCCACACAATTCATAAATCATTATTCATGGAATATCATAAAAACAAAGCAGCATCATCGATCACACCCCCCCCCCCTTCATTCTTTAGAATTCCTTTACTATCTTCATTAAAGTTTGGTTCATCCAATTCCACAGAATCAAAAACATGCCCACCCCGCAAGACATACATAAAGGAGAGATGAAGGTGAAACCCCTACCTGATTGATCGACAATAGAAGTTTATTTTCACGCGCCAGGAACATAAGATGTGCGATTTGCAGGGGTAGGGCCTCGGAAACTCAAGGATGAGCAGACAAATCGATGGGAGGGTGATCGAGAAAAAGAAACCCAGGGAGAACCCTTTAGTTTATAAAGGCTGGGGACGGTTGAGATAAGAACGTGAAACTGCGTAAGGAGCGGGGTCGTGGGTTGACCACGCGGCCCCATACGTCATTAAAGGGGTCCTCACCTTTAGGGGTAGTTTAAACCGACACACACCAGGGTATCTCACTTAATCAAACGCCATTAATTGGCATTAATGGGCTTTACAAGAGGCTTAAAGAGGTCAAAATAGGGTTTAAACCCCAATTTGCGCAAAAAAAGGATGTGCTACTGGAAAACCCATGGTGGTAGCAAGAGATACCAGTAGCCGAGAGCTACCGGGGGCTGACCGCTACCGGTAGCCAAGCTACCGGTAGGCTGAAGCCACTGGTAGGCCGAGCTACCGGTAGGCTATGGCTACTGGTAGGCCGAGCAACCGGTAGGCTGCCGCTACCGGTAGACCGAGCTACCGGTAGGCCTGCTACCATTACTGAGAAGCCTCGATAACATTCCCAGACTACCCACAACACCCAACATCAAATTTTTACAAAGTAATGGACCCCCCCCCCCAAACCCGAGCCATTACAAATATATTTATAAATATTTGTATATGATTATATAATTATATATAATTATAAAATTATAAACATTATAAATAAATATTTATTTATTCATTTATATTTATAAAATTATGATAAATATATTTATAATATTTATAATTATAATTAAAAATTATCATAAATATATTTAAATAATTATAAGATTATAATAAATATATTAATTATATGCTATTTTAAATGAATAAGGTTTGATGGGTGGGCTATCCCTTGGGGGGGTATGGCCGGCCTTTCCAGCCTATGTGGGTGGTGTGTGTGTGCTTGAATGTAATTGTACCCCCAAACACCTAATATATATTATTATTCAATTATAAATATAATAAATATATTTATTATAATTTAATAATTTTATTAAAAATGTATTTATTTATTTATAGTTTTAGTTTTAAATAAATATATATTTATTTAAATAATTATAACATTATAATAAAAATATTAATTTATTTTTATATAATTAATATATAATAGGTTCTTGGGGGTACAATTACATTCAAACACACACACACACACACACCACACATACACAGGTCAGAAAATGCAGAAAATACCCTGCCCCCCAAGGGGATAGACCACCCATCAAGCATTATTTATTTAATACATGGCTTGTAGGCCCAGTGGGCATGAAGCCCATAACATGGCCCAAAATATTAGTGTAGCGTCATTCCTACATCATCCTGTCTACGTCACCAAGCCTACGTTATTCATGGTTTGCCGTTTATGTCACCATGTGCATAGTATTACAACAGTATCTGCACCGACCCAGATTTGAACCCGGGTCTGATTTAGAATTACATTGCACCATTACCACTCAAGTAAGCCCCAAAATTCTTTATTATATTTATAGTTTTATAAATATATAAATTAGTAATTTAATTTTATATAATTATAAAATTATAAATATAATAAATATATTTATTCTAATTTTATAATTATGTAAATATATATATATATTTATTTATTTAGAATTGTAACTATAAATATATATATATTTATTTATAATTATAAAATTTAATAAATATATATATTTATAGTAATATTTATAAATAATTATATATTTATTTAAATAATTATAAAATTATTAAAAATATATTTAATAAATTTATAATTTTATAAGTATATATAAGTAATGTATTCATTATATATAATTATATAATTATTAATATAATAAATATATTTATTATAATTTTATAATTATATAAATAAATATATATTCAATTATAATTATAACTATATATATATATATATATTTTAAATAATTTCAATTTTATAATAAATATATTTATTATATTTATAATTATTTAAATAAATTTAATTAATATATTTATTATAATTTTATAATTATTTAAATTTATCTATATTTATTTATAATTATAATTAAAAATATTTGTATGTATTTATAAATATTTTTATATATTTATTAGATTATAAATAATATATATATATTTATATATATTATAATTTTATAATTATTTAAATCAATAAATATTTATTTATAATTATAATTATAAAAATTTATATTTATAAATTTCTGTATATAATTATAACTATATTTTTATATATAAAATTATTAACAAATAAATTCATTTATTTATTAAATTATTATAAATGTTTTTATAGTAATTTTATAATGATTTCAATTAATATATATATATAGTTACAATTATAATAATAAATAATGGAGATTTGAGATTCTGCGGGTTATGGAGCTCTCCTCCAATTGTGATTCCATCTGGATCTAGGGTTTTTAGCCATGTCGCTTCCTCATTTCCTCAGATATGTGTGCATGAATGGTGGGGAGGATGCTTCAAAGGGAGATGGTGCATCATTTTCTGGAGTCGGAAAATACTAGCAAGTCACATGGATGTTGGATCTGGGCTTTTGGGTTGATATGATGTAGGACGACGATGCACGTTGTTCTAATTTGGTGTAGGTGAGTGCTGCTGTTTTGGGTGCTCAAGGTTATGCGAGGTTGGGTGTTCCTCGATCTTGAGCTGATGCAGTGGATGCGCGATGGTGAGATCTGTTGTGGGTGAAAGCCACTAGTTTGGGCACTCAAGGTGATGCGAGACTAGATGAGGATGATGTACCTTGTTCATTAGCTGTTTTAGTGGATGTGTGTAAATCAGATCACTCTGACTCGATTTTGAAGGGAAGATCAGGTTTGAATCCTAGTTTTAATTCTGCATTGGCTTCGATAAAGGGCTAATGTTCTGGGAGAATTTTCCAAAAGGGTTAGATGGCTCATGTCAAGGAAAACCTAAAAGCCTATGGTAAGATGTTTTTAATGGAAATTTTTATCTGATTGAGCGGCATATTTTACAAAAAGGTGAGAAGCCCTGGATGATAGATGATTTGGTACGCAAGGCTTCATGTATTTGGGAATTTTCATATCTGAGTTGTGTCTTTCTTGGTAAAGTATTTTTTCACTGCCTCTTCTCCTCGGATGAATCAAGGCTTCGGGCGTGGACCTTTGGATCATTGTTCTTGAAACCTTGACGTCTTCAAATGTAAAATGGTCTTTAGACTTCAATGTTTCACAGATAAGTAATGTGTTTCTCTCAATTATGGATTCATTTTCACGGATTCAATTTCTTCCTTTGGCACCTGAGTATTTTCTATGACATTGCTATAACAATTGGAACACCCATTCACCTTGATAAGGAAACCGAATAGGTGTGATTTAGACACTTTTCTAGGATTTTATTAGATATAGACCTCAGCTCCACCATCAATGACAAGGTTAATCTTTCTACTCCCACTGAGGACATCTGTATTGATGTGGAATATGATATAAAACCCCTATTATGTGACTTTTTCATGGTTGTTGGTCACTTATTAGAGTCATGTCAAAGGAAGATCTCTTTTGATAAGTGTGGGATGAATAGTTATCTTTCAACTCATTATTGCAAGAAAAAAGTGATGGATGTTGTGATTGCGGTGTAGGCTCATGAGAAATTCAACTCTTCGATGTCTCTAAAGGGAACAAAAGCAATGTTGAATGTGATATACTCTGTTGTGGTGAATAGGGGACCCTCTAATTAGACTGATCTAGAATATGTGGAAGGAAAGTGGATGGAGCATGCTGATTTGAATCCTGTGGGTACAAACTAATACCTCTCTTTTAGGGATGTGTTGCTCACCAATGTGGAAGGGGTTGTATTGGGAGATTATTTTGTTAAGAAGATTCTTAATGGGTCTGCAAAGATGATTGGAGTGGAAACTAATCATGAGTGTTATATAGAATCTATTATTGATGATCAAATAATGTATGAGTGGTTCTAAATTTCACTATATGGAATCTCAGGAAAAATGAATGTTTATTTTTTTTAGTTTCAAAATCTACAAAAGTAAGTGATCAGACATCATAAAAATCTTTGGATATTGTATGAAGTGGAAAACAGGTGGTAACACCCAAAGGCAAGAAAACAATGATGGATGATGAGGGTTTCGAAATGGTTACCTCTCAAAATTCTATGGCTCTTTCTCTTTTGGGTGATTTAATGTAGTAATCTAGTTCTTAGGAAACCTTGCAGGTGGACATTCCATCTGAGGGAATGTATATGTCTGCATCAAGATTTGTGGCTAGTGATGCAGTGGTTGTCCAACATGATGGGATTTTTGAGGATTTTTTGGAGGACCTATCAGTGGATAAATTGATGGAGGATGAACATTTAATGATGGATGTCGTAGCTAAGGAGTCATGACTGTTGAGGAGTTGGACCCTGGTGGTCAACCAGTTTTCATTTCTATAGTGGAAGACAATCTAGATGTTTAGAAGAATTTTTGTGAAGGAACATGGCATCAAAAAAATTGGATATGGGGTTGACATTCAAAAAGATATGGATGAGACCGCAGCTAACATGATTGGGCTACTGCACGAGTATGTGGTCAATTTTCCAAGGAATTTATGTGTGATCTCAATTTGGAGCAAAAAGGCTTAAAGAGAAGTATTATCTTCTCTTCAATCAAAGGAACTCACTATCGTAGTGGGAATTTGTTGGTGATGATTATATCTTTGATCATGATGGGAATGATCATATTCCCAATTTGTAGTTTTTCTTTATTGATGAGGTCATTCCTCTTTGTTTGACCCCATCCATCCTTGCTTTCTCCATCATCTTTATTTTTCTAATAAATTATCTTGGAAAATATTTGCCTACCTCATAATACTTTTGAGTTTTATAATAAATAAATATATTTAAAAATTATTTATATATAACTAAAATATTATAATTAAAAATATAATAAATCTATTTGTTAGTTAAATATATCTGTTTTAATTTTATAAGTATTTATGTGACCATAATAAGTTCATTGGTATAACATGAATGAATAATATAACTATTAAAGTATAGATTAAAAAAAGAGTCATCACATATATGGAAAGCAAGAATAATAAGGGTGGCAGTGTATAAATGAACATTGATGGTGAATACATAACATATTCTTGAATTTTCATAATATAGGTAATCATCAAATTTAGAATAGTAACCCACAATCATGTCCACAAAAAAACTAATGATCATATAGCACCAATTATACTAACACATCAATATATAAACGTAATTAATGACAATCATGTCATGAATATCATCATTATCTCATGATATATATATATATATATTGACCAATATCATTGGAGACATATATTTATCATTTATAATTAAAATTATAAATAAATAAATTTAAAAAGTCTTTATATATAATTATAAAAACAATAAATATAATTATTATTTAAAAAAATTATAACATTATAATTATTTAAATAAATATATATTTATAATCGTATAAATATTTTTTTAAAATTATATATTTTTTTTAATTATTAAGAAAATGTAAATTAATATATCATTTTTAAATTAATTATAAACATGTGTTTTTAATTAACAAATATAAATGAACATTATTTTTTAATATTAATATAATAATTATATATATATATATATAATTTTTATTGAAAAATTTTATCAGTGCTAGAAATAGCATAGAAAGTCTATCCTTTTTAGTGCTAAAAAGACTGCTGATAAACGTGACCATTATCAATGCTTTGAGCTAGAACTTATAACGGTGAGGCTTTTATCAGCTCTTTATGTTTAGTTTTGATAAAATTCGGTGATTAACATGCCCCGATCTATGATAGTACATACAAAGATTATTCATGTAGACTAAGACTGCATGAAATATGAAGTGGTATGATCAGAATATTAACAACAATGACTTGATGAGACATCCAAAATATCCTACATCATGGATTGTGTTTGATTTATTATATAAAAGTTTTTCTTAAAATCCTAGGAATGTACATTTGGGATTGGAATCTAATGGTTTTAACCCTTTCTGGAACTTTATGTACTAATTTTAGTATTTGGATAGTTGTATTAATCCCTTATAATCTACCTTCATGAATGTGTATGAATAAGAAAAATTTCCTTATTTCAATGATTATTCTTAGAATAAATATTCATTGAAATAACATTAATGTATACATTCAACCTTTTATAAAATAATTGTGAGACTTAGGGGATGATGGTGTGGAAACATATGATGCATCAAGGAGAAAACTATTCAAAATTCATGTTGGTTTAATGTGGACAGCTAGTGACTTTCCTAAACTAGGAAATCTATCCGGTTAGAACAATCGTGATGGTTTTTCTTGTCTAGTTTGTAATTTTTATTTTGAACCTCAACGATTACCTCAAAGAATATTATGGTGTTTTATTAGTCATTTTGTATTTCTTGATGCTTCTCATATATTCAAGTTTAATAAGACAAAATTTAATGAAGATATTGAATTGATAAATCCACCTAATATTTTGTTAGGTTCAGAAATGATGGGAAAATTAATTAATGTCAGTATATAGTCTCAAAAATTTAGTCAGTTTAAAGAATGCTGGAAAAGGGTATGAATTACAATATCTGAATCATCTAGAACACAACAGTGGAAGAAAATGAGTATATTTTTCAAACTCCCTTATTGGGTGTTTAATTTGATACATCATAATCATGATATAATTCATATTGAGAGGAACTTCTGTGATAATATAATTTTTACATTGTATAATGAGGAGGGTAAATTGAAAGATCACCTTAATGATCACAAGGGTTTGGATTCAATGAATATAAATCATGGTTTATGGGAAAATTAGAATGGATGTATCCTTCAGCTATTTTTAGAGTGAAAACTCATAAGAGAGTCACATTATTTTGAAAATTAAATATTTTAAAAGTTCTAGATGGATATTCAAGTAACAATTCAAGGTGTTTTGGATTAAAACATTAAAAATTACATGTATTAGAAAAACATGACTCAAATATTCCAATGGAACAATTGTTTCCCTTGGAATTATGTAATATGTTAATTGAAAAATTAAGTGAATATCTAGTTGAGTTGTTTACCTTTTTCAAGAAGTTTTATAGAAAAACTCTATATCCAACTAAGCTTTATAAACTTCAAGAAATAATTTTTTTGACACTGCCTTTTGGAGATATTATTTCCCCCTTTATTTTTTATAGAAATGATTTATTTGACTGTTTATTTGGTTGATGATGCTAAATTTGGGAGACTGATACACTATTAAAATATATATCCAATTTAGAGGTATGTTAATATTATTTTCATTTTCATTAGTGAATTCAATTTTATCAAATCATTGGGTAATTTTTTTGATATTTTTATTATTTCTTCATCAGGTACTTGGGTCATTTGAAATCATATGTGAGGAATAAAGCTCAAACAGAAAGCTATATTGTTGAAGGTTACATAGAAGAAGACTTCCTGAGCTTCATTTCTAGGTATATGGATGGGATTGAGACTAGATTCAATCATGTTGGACATGTTGATTATATCAACACTAATTATTTTTCTGAAAACCTATGATCGATACTTCAAACTATTAGGTGACCAATTTTTAAGGGGAAAAATTTTATAATGATGAAATTAGAGTTGTTACAAGAACATTGATATGTGCTACTCAATAGTCTTGTTTCCAATTTATTTATTGAATAATTGTGATTACAGACAAAGAGGTGAATAAGGGGTCGAGATTAAAATGATATGGAATTAATAAAAGTTGTTAACAGGGATATTTTCTAACGTTTGACCTCTAATTTAAGTATGTTCTAATATTTTTATTATTGATATGTAGTTATTTTTTCTATGTTAAAATCATGACATTATATATTATAATCAAGATAATGAATGTTGAAAATCTAGCTAAAATATAAAATGATTTGAATTTATTGGCACGAGTTCCTCAAGGAATGTTAGAGATTTGATTCCTACAATATTATAGATTTAGGTTTCATAAAATTTATCTTGAGGAATTATTGAAAACTAAAAATAGTGGTGTATTTACACTTTTATAGATAAGATACTATAGAATTTTTATTGATATAATCAAATTAGTCTATCATGGTCAATTTTCAGTTATCTTATTCAAATGTATGTGGGTAAATATTGATAGGGGTATAATGAAAGATTTGTTACATTTTAATTCAATCATCTTCTATCTCTTGATGAATAAAGATGATCATATAGATCATGATTCATTTATCTTGGAATCATAAGTGAAGATGTTTTATTATGTGTATGATTATATACATGATGGTTGGGCTGTTTTTGTAAACATAAAGATCAGAGACTTGTATGATATGGGTGATGAAGTTCAATTGGTACTTTGAGATAGTGAACCTCACCGACCAAAGGAATTGAATAATTTTTTCCTATTAATATTGAAATTATTGATCATGAAATATATGGTGAAAATGAAGTACTTGTTGCAATGGATGTTGATAAAAATAAATATTATGAAGATGAAGACAATTGAATGTATAAATTGGTAATGAATTTATATTTCAATTTCTCATTTATAAGTGTTTCAAACATATATACATTGTTATATATTTTTTTGTAAAAATACTTTACATGTGAATTTTTTATACATTTAATATATTTTGAACTATTTGAATTATAAGAAATATAAGAAGTACTTTTTTTAAAGCCTAGCCGATCTATATCTTAGAGCACACCACCATTACCATCAGCTTCAATTAGTCTGAGTGATTATTCTATAGAAGAGACTTGTAGTTAGATAGTATTTTCCCTTGTTGTTGCTGGTAGCCACCATACAATACACATCCAATAATGCAGCAGTTGGCCACCCCTCCATCAAAAATATATTTATGAGTTATCATTATGGGTATGTATGACATTTTACAATAAAAATATATATTTTATTAACTGATTAATTAATTTATGAAATTGATAAAGATTATAATATAAGAGATATAAATAAGAATACAAAAGATATATGGGACCTAAAATACTTCAATATTATCATTCCTTTTGATGATTTTGGGGCGTCTATCGGTGATGCCTCCAAAATCTATGGATAGATTATTGTGGATATTTCTTCTGAGATGGTGTGTTTAATCATTAATTATAAATATTGTGGACATATTTTCATTGATTGGGAAAATGATTCCTTTGATAACCATGTAAAGGTAATATTAATTTTATATTCATTGATAACTAATTTAAATGATATGATTAAAATTATTAATATACTTATAAAGTGTTATGATTTTTTCTAAATGTTTTTTAGTTTGATGCCCTTGAATCCATTTCACATCCATGGAACCGGAAAAGTTTGGGCTGGAAATATATACACTTTAAATGGATATTATGACAGTAACATAATGAAACATCACTGAGCTCACGAAAAATGTATGAGAAAGTGCATGAAGGTTTATCTCAAAAGAATTGGAAGACGTTTATTTATATTAATAGAGATGAATTTCATGAGGTAATTTCATATTTTACAGTATCTTAAAAATATAAAATAAATTAAATTACAATTTTTATTAAGTTTTATATTTTCTGTTGTAATTATTTTAAAAAATAATGTGAACCGTGGGAAACAAGTCATTACTCATATCAGTGGGTCTAGGATTTTTTTGAGAAAAAGAACAATCTTGGTAGAATTTTATCCACTATTATTTATATCAATTTATTATAAGTAATGGTTTATTATAACATATATACACACACGTATATATATATTTATAATGGCTAATGAATTAGGTCACTTGGGTAGACATTCATTGATGTGGATTAATGTTCCTGGGAATCTCAGCGGAAGTTTTATGAATGAACCTACCAGAGAAGGTGGATTAAGTAGTTTTCATTAATGATTAATATTATTTAATTATTTTAAAAAATGTTAATAAATTTTTATTATAACAATAAAAAAATTCCTTAACCCCAATTAAATATGGTTAACTACATGGATTAAATTATGCCAATTAGATCTATTAGTGTCATTTGATCCATCTAGCTGAACCCATTTAATTTGGATTAAGGCATGCCTTTTGATAAAATTTAATTTTCTTTATTATGTTTCTTTAGTAATTAAATAAAATTAAATTGTAATGAAAAAAATTATGAATTATAAAATATTATGAAGTTTGGGTAATTTGAAAAATAATAGTTAATTTTGTTGTATTAACAGGTTAAAATTCAATAATCATGGGATAAAACCCTTCAAAATCATAATTAGTATTCCATAAAGATGAAGTTACAACTGTTTTACAGAAGGAGAATCCTAGAAATTCATGTGGGATGGGTACTAGGCCTACTCTCTCAAAAATTTCTAGTAGGGAATCATCAAAATTTACTTCTACACCCAGTGTGGCTACAAATAGTGCCATTGATCGGGAAGAAAAAAAGAGAAATTGAAGGTTTTAATGAAAAAGATAAAGGACATGAATCTTATAGGAAATAAAATGTTTAAGGTGGTAAAAATGTAAAATGATTTAGATTATTTATTTCATAGGATGATGAGCATGATCCCCATCGAAATTTAAAGCCTTATAGCTCATCCCATGACAGTACTATAAAATGATCTTTTAAACGTGCTAAAAATGATCTTCATAAGTGATAAAAAGTGCTGAAAATCATAGGGATATTAAAAGCCCTTGGAAATTATCAGTGCCAAAAAACTTCTGATAAAGGACCATTTTATCAGCACTTTTTAGAAGCATTGATAAAAGGTATCTTTTTCAAACACTTTTTTTAGCACCGATAAAATGTATCATTTATCAGCGCGATATGAAGTGCTGATAAAGGGTGAAATATATCATCTCTAGATGAAGCACTTATAAAGGTATCCTTTATCAGAGATTCATCTAGCATGAATAAAGGCCATTTCAACTGCTATACAGCTATACGCCTATATCATCCTTGCATCAAACCTAATAAATCAGACCCAATAAGAATGCATAAAAATGAATAAAAATACATGATAAAATAATTGAGAAAATAGATAATTTAAATGAAATAAAAATTTAAACACATATTTATGAAAAAACGCTATATTATTGATATTTCAATATTTGGTTTTTATAATTACATGTGTAAGTAAAAATTATCAAAGAAATTCAAAAACCTTAATATTCCTTGTTCTTTAGCCTCCAACACCCAGTCATGATATTACGTACCAAAAAGACCACCCTAAATATAGAAAAATAATTCACCTGTATAGGAAAAAATTAATATGTTAGTCATACTCAAAAGAAATAAATTAAAAACAAAGTGTTAATTTTGAACAAAAAACATATACTTTATGTCATACCAGACACACCTTGTATCCGATTGAGATTTGGTTAATTTTAACACTTCACACCATCT
Source organism: Viscum album (assembly GCA_963277665.1). Lineage (NCBI taxonomy): Eukaryota > Viridiplantae > Streptophyta > Magnoliopsida > Santalales > Viscaceae > Viscum > Viscum album. Next base: position 300,228,749 of record OY728128.1, read on the forward strand.
ATTTTTGTTCTCAAAAAATGTACCCTTTAATTGGATTTTATATTTTGAGATAAAAAATTACTATGGATGAGAGACAATACTAGAGTACCATCTTTTTGAGAATAATCCTTTTACTCTCACACCATTTCTTGTCTGTATTCAAGAATTATCTCTATTAAAATTAATTAAATATGTATAAGAAATAAATAATAAAAAAATTAATTATGTAATAGAAGATGAAATATTGATAAAATAATCTGAGATCATTTTCTCAATTTTGAGGATTTGATGTGTGTTTTAAACTAATATGGATCTTTTGTATTGAAATCATGCACTTCATGTCATATCAACCACATCGGGTGTCAAATTGATGTGAGGTCAATTCCAAAACATCAAAAATGAATAATGGATCATGGTATAAATATTTCAGAACAATTTGATATAGTTTTCCTAGTTTTTCCTATTTTATGTGTGTTTTAAACTAAAACGAAACATTATATTGAAAAAAAACAATTTGAGTCATATCGGCCACATCATTTGTGGGATTGATGTGTGACGAATTATTACACCTAAAAATTGAATTATGGATTGTTTTCCAAATCATTAAAAAAATGTGATTATTTTCTTGGTTTTGGATATTTGATATTTGTTTTAAACTAAAATATCATTTTTATATTGAGAACGTGCACTTTGAGTCATATCGAACGCAACATGTGTTGGACTGATGTGCAGCCAATTCCTATATGTTAAAAATAAATTATGGATCATTATACCATTTTTTGAAAAATATAAGACCTATTTTACTTGGTTTTGGTTATTTGATCTGTGTTTTATTCTAAAATGAAACTTTTGTATTGAAAACGCGTTGTTCATGTCATATCAACCACATTGTGTTCCAGATTCATGCTTGTTAAATTCATACAAATGAAAAATAAAATATATATTGTTTTTATAATGTTTGAAAATAATCAGATCTTTTTTTATTGTTTTTTGTTATTTAATGAGTCTTATAAAAAAATGAAACTTTTGTAATGAAAAAATAACATCGAGTTACATCGACCACAATATGTTTTAGATTGATGTGATTTCAATTACTATTGGTGATAAATGAATGATGGATATTTTGTATAATGTTTAAAAATAATATGAGCTCGTTTTCTTGATTTTGGATATTTTATGCGTTTTAAACTAAAATGGAATGTCTGTATTTGAAACACATACTTTGGTTCATATAGACCACATTATGTGTCAGATTGATGTGTAGTGAATTAGTACACATGAAAAATTAATTATGGATCATTTTACTGAAGTATTAATATAATTTGATATTGTTTTATTAGTTCTGGGTATTTGATGTGTGTTTGAAACTAAAATGACACATTTCTATTAAAAAACACTTTGAGTCGTACTGATCACATCATGTCTTAGATTGATGTGAGGTTAATTCCAACATTGAAAAATGAATTATAGACCACTTTCAATAAGTATGAATACAAATCGATCTTGTTTTCTTAGTTTTGGATATTCGATGTGTGTTTTAATCTAAATGGAAATTATGTGTGGAAGACACACACATTGAGTTATATCGACCACATTGTGTGTCATAATGATGTGTAGAGAATTCATGCACATGAAAAGTGAATTATGGGTCATTTTCTATAATTTTGAAAAATAATTTGAGCTTTTTTTGTATGTTTAGTATATTTTATGTGTGTTTTAAACAAAAATGAAACCTTTATATTGAAAACACAAACTTTGAGTCATATTACTAAAATAATTCTATCTATTGATGTGTGGTCAATTCCTAACTGTGAAAAATTAATTATTGACTATTTTACTAATGTTTGAAAATAATTCAAGATTGTTTTATTTATTTTGTATATTTGATGTCTATTATAATCTAAAATGTAACTTTTTTTTGAAAATGTGTAGTTTGATTCATATCAACCACATCGTGTGTTTGATTTATGTGTAGTCAACACATGAACAATGAATTATGGATCATTGTTTTAATTTTTGAGAAGTTCCAAGACCCTTTTCTGGGTTTTTGTGATGTAACATTCACCTTAAACTAAAATGACACCTTTATTTTGAAAATAAGTAATTTGAGTCATATCAGTCACATTATGTTTCAGATTGATTCGAGGTTGATTTATACACATCAAAAATTAATTATGAACCATTTCCCTAATATTTGAAAAAAAATATGTTATTTTAATCTACATTTTGGTTATGTGACACACATTTAAAATGAAAATGAAACTTTGTATTGAAAACACAAACTTAGAGTCATACTGACCACATCAAGAGAATGATTGAAATTTTGCAAGTTATTAATGATCACTAATGAATTTTGGACCATTTTAATTATTATTGAAAAAAGTATGATATTATTTTCTCAGTTTTGGCTATGTTATGTGATTTAAACTAAAATAGACTTTTTAAATTGAAAACACATACTTAAATTCATATCGATCACATCAGGTGTAGGATTGTTCTGTTGTTATTATTAAATATGAAAAACAATTTATGGATCATTTGTATAATGTTTAAAAATTATCTAAGCTCATTTGGCCAGTTTGGTTATGTGATAAGTGTTTTAAACTAATATGACATCTTACTATTGAAAACATATACTTTGTTTCCTATCAATCACATCGTGTGTCATATTGATGTATGGTTAAATTGTACACAAAAAAATTAATTATGGATCATTTCCCTAATGTTTGAAAACAATTTGAGCTCATTATCTCAATTGTGGCTATTTGATGTGAGTTTTAAACTAAAATGAAACTTTTGTATTAAAAAATTACATCAAGTCATATCAACCACATCATGTGTCAAATTGTTCTATGGTCAATTCATCTACATGAAAAATAAATTAGGTATCGTTTTTCTAAATTTTGAAAACAATACAAGATCATTTACTCAGTTCTAGTGATGTAACATGCAATTTAAACTAAAATAGAACCTTTTTATTGAAAACATACTCTTTGATTCATATCGATCGCATCATGTGTTGGATTGAAAAGCGGTCGATTTCGTTACATCACAAATGAATTATGGTTCATTTTCCTATCATTTGAAAAAAAATTGAGCTTATTTTCTCAGTTATCTAAACATGATCTGTGTTCTAAACTAAAATGACACGTCTTTATTAAAAACATTCCCTTCGCATCTCACGACCACATCATGTGTTGGATTGACATGTGGTTGATTCCTAAAGATGAAAATAAATTATGGACCACAATACCATGTTTTAATATAATTAATGTTCATTTTATTAGTTTTTTCTATTTCATTCATTTTAATCTAAATTGATAGTTTTATATTCAAAACATGTACTTCGAGTCATATCGACCATATCATGTGTTAGATTGGTATGTGGTAAATTTCTGAATGTGAAAAATGAATATGGACCATTTTACTCAATTCTGAAAACAATTTGATCTCTTTTTATAGTATTTGGAAATGTGAAACACATTTTAAACTAAAATGGAACCTTTATATTGAAAACACACACATTGAGTCATATTATTCACATCTAGTGTCATATTGATGTGTGGTTGATTCCCACACATTAAAAATGAAATGTGGATTATTTTAATAAAGTATCAAAATATTATGATTTTTTTCTTGGTTTTAATCACGTGATGCATGTTTCGAACTAGTGTTTAAATTTTAAAAAAAAACTATTAGATAAAAATGATAAGAAATTTAATTAAAATATAGATAAAATGATGTATTAATTAACTAAATAAATAGTAGGATGTCACATTTTCATGATTTCTGTATATATTCTGACACCATGTATTCTACCAATTCATTTCAATGAAAATCGATTATATAACATCCCTATACATTTTTCACACATTGTTACACGATTTTAAGAATTACTAAACAACAAATATAACCCATGGATTTTAAATTCTAGTGTCTTTGGAAGTTAAGGAACATAATTTTACAATATCAAACCAAAATGAAATGATTTTTTATTCCATCTCCATAATGGGCTCCCAAATTCTCTTGAGTCCTTATATTTTCATAGTATAACTCGGGAAATACATTAACAATGGTATGATATAAAAAGTCCAATAAGGGAATGATCATAGGAATAAAGAATAACACATGTGTTTGAAGGCATAACATGATGACATAAAAAGGAATGGAATATGAGGAAGCATAAAATATATAACATGTGATCATAAAAACCTGGAATATAGAAATTTGGAAACAATATAAAAAATGAAATAATCATGAGTTAAGGCTAACTGCTAAGATCATTACACATTGAAGAGCATGAGTCAATGGATAACTACCAAGACCATTTCACATGGAGGAGCATGAGTTAAGGCTAAATGCCAAGACCATTTCACATGACGTCTCATGAGACTAAAATTACCGAATGCATTAGAGCACTATCTAGGAACACCAATTATCAAATGTTTATACATATGGGTGCCACATGAAGAATCGTATATAAGGAATAAATATAAGGGATACCCATGGAAAGATATGTGTATCATAATCATGTAATAAGGAATAAATAATAAGCATGGCATAATGGTGACCATGAAATAATGGATTTAAAACATCCATTGAAATTAATATGGGAAAATAATAATAGATCATGCTAAGTTATGTAAAACCCATGTTAAAATGTTTAAAAAGAGTGATTAATAAAAATTAGCAATGAGTTAATTTAGTGCGGTTTAATGAAAAATATTAAAGAGTATTTAATGTGGAAAAGGAATAATTGTTTGTATAAAATAATAAATGACTAAGATAGTTTTTCATGATAAAATTATTGATTTTTAAAAAATAATTGTGTCATAAAACAGATTATGGATGGTGTTTGAAAATGGTTAAGACATTGGGATGTTCCCTTTAATCAGGCTTGCTTATCGAGAGAAATTGATAAGGGAATATTATAAACCTTGTGTTTCACCATAAATGAAAGGATAATTAATATAGGTAAATATATTTGGAACATTCACATAGAATTTAGTTTGATTAAATAAGAATAATTATTAATTTCACTGGGGTAAAAAGAGATAAAATGTAACTCGAAGGAAAAAATGAAGTTTTGAAGAGAATCCCTTACAATATGTTTAGAAGTGTTATTCACTTTTACTTAATGTCCTGGATAATGAAATTATATTAGTTAATAATTTAATTAATAACCTACGAAAATGGTTTTTGTTTTATTATTATTTTATTGGGTTCATTTCTATCCTTCTTAATGATTTATAATATTCAATCTCATCATTCAGGGGTGTTCTTTTCCTTGTTTTTCATGATTGGTTCACTTGTATACATCTATGTAAGATCTTATAACATTAAAATAGTTATCCAAAATTAAAATTATATTTTATTTATGAACTATAAGAATATTTAATAGCCTTATAATATTTTTATATATGATGATGATTAATTATATAAAACGTTAATGAAAATCATTTAGATTATTTTAGCATTTTTTGAGCATCACAAACTAGTTTTGTTTTATTATTTAATATAATGTATATATATAATGGTTCTAGAACATTAAAAAAGTATGAATAAAAATTTTAAAATATATTTGAACCATTATAATGATTTTATGACTATCCTTGAAGGTGGTAATGGAAATATGAAAACCCACTATCCTTGAACGCGATAAATCAACACATCATAGATGATGTTTTCATTTTTAGAACAAAAGGGAGAGGGAATAGAATTGATGATGGATTATTCTCTAAACATATAAAAATTAAAATATATAAAAGTTTCTGGATTTATAATTCAAATTTGGGATATGTAGTTATGGATAATATAATAAATGTAAATAAATTGAAATGAAATTATATAAAAATGAAAGAGAATTTTATCAATTGAACTTATTCTCCTTGGGAACCTCATTAAGAAAATGGGTTTGGTCTTTTATAGAGACCCAATGATTCTAGAAGTGAGGCAGGGGATTGATATGGTGATTGGGTAGATATTGGGAAAACTATAAGGCTTAGAAGGTACAAGGAGAAGATATGGTGAGGGGTGGTATTTATAGTTGATGATAGGGGTGTTTTTTGATTATTCCATTCATTGCTTTTTTATTTTGTTTGAAGAAAAGAAATAATGATGATTATTATGAATAAATATAGAATCTAGAGCATGTGAGTTTGAGATAATGGTTTTTTCATCATCCATACATCATCTCTGGCACAATAATTCATGTATTTAGCTTATACCAAAAATTACCGTATTTCAGTATTCACAAAAATTCTATTATTTTAGAAAAATAAAAAAAATTCACCACAAATATCATTATCCATTTATAATTCACAAATGGAATCAATTATATGTAAATAATTTTCTATATATGAGAAAATTAATTTTTAAATAAAATCTCCATTTATTCATAAAATAACGATTTTAAAATTATAACTAATTTTATAACACTTTGAAAAAATTATTCAGGTCTAATAAAATTATGTTATAATCATAATAAAAAAATTAATTTATAAATATATTTTAAGAAAATAAATTATCTTTTAAATAATTATATTAACTATTAAATTAAAAATAAAAATGTATGTTTCACAAAAATACAACACTTAATTTATCATCTTTAAAAAGTTTATTTACTTTTTCCAATATATAAATATATCATATTTTAATTTATATTATACCCCAATTTTATTTATACTTTCATAGGTGAGTTTACTATTTTATTGGCCATAAAACTATTCCTAAGGGTCATATTACTATTTCGAAGGTCGTGTTACTATTCCATTGGTATAGGTTTCTTAATTTATAGAAATTACACTTATATTATTAATTTTTAATTTATAAATTTTTTATTGTGTTACCTATGAGTTTTTTGGTAATTCATATTATATAACATAATTATAAGAATGGAATTTCTATTGATAAAATTATGGGTCATTACATTCTTCCCTCATTATGAAATTCCACCCTCGAAATTACATTTTACATAATGGGGTAAAAAAAAGTGAGGGTACTTATCCTTCATCACTTCCTACGGTTCCCATGTTGCCTCTTTGTACTTATAGTTCCACCATAGTAATTTTACTAGGTCAGTAGTCTTTTTGTGTAGGAATTTATCTCTATAGTCTAGGATCTTCATTAGATGCTCTTTATACGAGAGGTAGTTATCCAGTTGTACCACCTCCAGATTTAGTACATGCGAGGGTTCAGGTATGTACTATCTCAAGAGAGATACATGGAACACGTCCGGAACATGAGCCATATTTTGTGGAAGTGCAAGCCAATATGCCACTACTCTTGTGTGATCAAGGATCTCAAAGAGGATAATGTATCTTGTTCTAAGCTTCCCTTTTTTCGTAACTGCATGACTCTATACCATGGTGATATTCAAAGAAAACATTTTCACCAATATCGAACTCCAAGTCCCTCAAACAGTTGTCTGTATAGATATTATTCCAAATATGAGTATATTTTATATGTTTTTGGATGGATTGACCCTTATATATCATCTATTCCAAAATATCAGGTCCAAGTATATTTTGTTCACCAACTGCTTCATAACAGGTTGGATTTCTACATCGGTTTCCATAGAGAACTTCCTATGGAGCCATCTGAATACTAGAGTGGAAGATGTTGTTATATAAGAACTCAACCAATGAGATATGTTGATCCCATCCACCTTTCAATTCAATTTAGAAGGCTCTTAGTATGAAGTTGAGCATTTAAATATTCCATTCAGATTGGACATCAATTTGGGGGTGATAGGCTATGCTGAAAGTCAATTAATTACTCAAATCATGTTGAAGACTTATCATGAATTTAGATGTGAAACATGGATCTTGATGAGAGACGATCCAATATGGTACCCCCTAAATCCATAACACTTACATCACATATATTTTGTAATTTTTATCAAGAGATATATCTTCTCAAATATAAATAAATTGAGTGGTCTTGGTGAGTCAATTCACCATAACCCATATTGAATTATTTGATTTTGATGTTTTTGGGAAAATAGTGACAATGTCCATAATGACATTATCATATTTCTATGTGCATATAGGTAGTGGATGCATCATCTCTTCACATTTATGTCACTCTAATTTAACTTACTAATATACCAAATACCTTGAGATATACTCTTCAACATACTTCTTCTTGTTATCCCACCAGAAGTGTTTATAAAGACAATAGTACATCTTGGTACTACAAGGATGGATATAGAAATGTGAGCAATGTGCATTATCCAATAGATCCTTCTTTATCATAGGTGATTAAGGAACACAAAACCTAGTTCCAAATTGAATTACACCATCATCATTGATTTGTAACTCATGTATCTTCCTTTCCTTTACTGTTCTCACCTTCTTTTGTAGCTCTAAATCACCCCATTGTCCCTCATTGATCTTCTATTGGATAAGTGACAGGGTAATCATTTGGTAAAGGGAGGATTTATTACATAATGTTATGATTTCATGATTCATCCTTTACATTTACATTAATATAGTATCTTTCTCAATCTGCATCATGGATAGATTAGTAGGTTCTTTTCTACTAAGTGCATCAGCTACCATATTCTCATTATTAAGATGATAGTGAATAGAACAATTGTAGTCCATGATTATTTATAACCATAACCTTTTATGCATTTTGAGATCCTTTTGTGTGAATATATTATTTAGGCTCTTATGGTTAGTATATATGTCACACGTTTCACCATAGAGACAGTACCACCATATTTTCAAGTAAAAAATCATACATTCTAGCTACAGATCATGTATCAGGTAGTTATTCTCATGAATCATTAACTTACATGTTGTAAAGGATATCACTTTATCATTTTACATTAGTACACATCCTAATAACTTCTTTGAAACATATTTGTATACTACAAATTGTTCTCCACTTGTTGGTAATGTGAGTACTAGAACTGTGATAATCCTATTTTTCAACTCCTTGAATCAGTCCTCACATTCACTAGTCTAGAAAAACTTTACACTTTTCCGAGTCAGATTGGTTAGTGGGTTTGAAATTTGCGAAAAGTTCGTCCAAGATCATCGGTTGTACCCAAGTAGACTAAGGAAGCTATAGATATCCATTACAAATGTTTTCATATGACGCTATTCAGTTACCTTTGTCTTGGAATGGTGCAAATATATTCTTTTACTGGTGATTACATATCCAAAGAATGATACTTCCTTTATCCATAACTCACATTTATTGAACATTTCATAGGGTTTCACCCATAATAAGGTCATTAGTATAGTATTAAATTTCTCCTCATGATCCTCCTTACTGTTGGAGTATATCATAATATCATCAATAAAGACTACCAATTTTTTTGAGATAATTTCAAAAGACTATCCATTAAGTTCATGAAAATTGTTGGAGAATTTGTGAGTCTGAAGGGATTCACAATGAACTCGTAGTGTCTGTATCTTTTTCAAAAGGTATTCATGTGAATATATTCCTTCCTCACCTTTAATTAGTGATATCTTGATCAAAGTTCCACCTTAATGAAATAATTTTACCCATATAGTTGATCGAATAAGTCATCTATCTATGGAAGGGGATACTTTTTATTTATTGTAATTTCTTCGTGCTCATGATAATCAATGTATGGGAACATAAATCCATCCTTATTCTTGAAAAATAGGACTAGAACACCCCATGGTGCTGCACATTGGTTTATAAAACCCTTATCCAAATTAACTTATAACTGGTTATCTATTTATTCAAACTCAATGGTGGAAATTCAATAAGTTGTATTTTATATAGGAATAAACCTAGGAATAAGTTTGATTGAGAAATAAAACTCTTGGTTAGATGTAATATGAGTAAATTCTTTATGGAACACATTAGTGTATTCCCTCACAATGGGAATGTCTTTGTGAATGATCCTATCCTTTGTTTCAATTATTTAAGAAAGATATTCTTACTCATAAGGCAATATTATTTACAATTGAGATGATTATTATGAAGGATATTCATATTCCTCCTTAAACATGTACAAAATTGGAGGATTACTTAGGATGTGAAGAGTGATCTCCTTTTCCTGACAAGTGATGTTGGATTTATATATAGATAGATAATCCATGACCAATATAGCATCAAACTCCACCAACGAAAGCAAGACATGATTTTTTGGGAGGTTCAGTCCACAATCATTAGCTGAGAAGGAGTTATATATGTTGGATGCAATAATTTTTCCATTTTCTATTCTCACTGATATCTCAACCTCCATATTTTTTGGTAGTGTTTGAATAATTCTACTAAACATGAAAGATATGAAAGAATGCATAGAACCATAATCAAATAGTAAAATCCCAATTATTGAATGAATTACTAGTACACCTATCACTAAATCATTGTTGGGATTGACCTTATCAATTGTGATAGAATATTCCCTTCATTGATTCCTTGGAGGTTATTGTTGATTGGCGCCAACAACCCTTGGCTTTGGGAAATGGCTTGCATAATTCTCATGTTCATTACAGTTGAAACACTACACTAAAGGTGAGTGTTGAAATGAACCATACTTTATTCATACAAATTAGGGGGATTCTTCATATCCCTTCAACAATTATTATCCAAATTACCCTCTATTCCACATTTTAATCATTTCCGAGTTCTCTTTATATAGTTCCCAGGATGCTTCTTCCCCTAATTTTGACATGTGAGATGTTGGGTTTTATTTACATCATGGAATTTATCTACTGATCCTCCCATATTAAACTCTATCTTATACAATTTATCTTTGGGACCATGATAACACTAAGAGTGTTCGATCTCTATTTCAACCTTATGGGAACAACATACAATCTCCTCAGAATCGTCTAAGTCTCGGATCACCAACTCTTTTCATATACTTGGCTTTAGTATGCTAAAGAAGTGTTCCGCCAAACTTTTGGTGTTCATGAAAAAATATTAAGGCATATCATACAAGCCTTTTTATTTTTTTATCATACACCCTAATAGATTAGTATTCCTTTTTCTTTAGTCCAAGGAACTCTCTTTATGTCTTAAGATATAGTGTTTGGGGAAAATATTTATTGAAGAATATTTTAATGAAATCTTCCCATTTGATGGAATAAATTTCCTCCTTATACTTCGTGTTCTTGATCAATTTACACCACTAATCAGATTTCCCATAAAAATAATAGACTACCAGTACAACCATGTATTCTTCTGAGCACTAAAAGACATAGAATATCTTCTAGATGTATCTAATCCATTTTTCCACAATGAGGGGGTTAGAAGATTGGTGTATGAATTATTTGACAAAAACATTATATTTCATTGGATATGGAGGGAATTCCAAATGATTGAAGATATTATTAAGAACATGATCAAGTTGATAATGTACTTCCATAATGTTTTTAGTTCCCGTTCCTATCATATTTGGGATTTCATTAGGAAAATTGTCAAATTTCTTATCACATTGATTCTTGGAATTGTTTCTCTTATTTTTATCCGTGAAAAAATAAAATTAATGTACAAGTAGGGGGGCCAGAATACTTATCTAATAAGCATATAAAAAAGAAACTTTGAAGTTATAAGGATAATCTTGTAAATGAAAAGTTTATCCAAACATGTGATTCCCAAAGTTTCAATCTAGGTTATCAACGGTGATAGAATTATCCATAGGGTTCTTACTAAGGTATTATAGTATTAATCAAAAAAAACTAAATTGTGCTCTGATACCAACTATTGTTACCTTTTCCATTTACACATATTGTAACATTTTTTTAATCATGTTTGAATACCAAATTCAACCCGAGGATTGTAAAGTCTAGTTTCTTTGGAAGACTAGGTACAAAATTAGAAAACATGAAAAAATCATATTTTTTTTAATCTATATAATGATATCCTTAATTCCTTTTTTCCATTATATCTAAATAGGATAACATGGGGAATACATGAACAATGGGATGTGATAAAATTCCATATAAGGGAATAATCATTAGAATAAAGCATAGCACTTGTGTTAGAAGGAATAACATAATGACATAAAAAGGCATGGGACATGTGGAAGCATAACATATAGAACATGGGATCATATAAAAATGGAATCATAATATTGGCATAAAAACATCAACATTACATAATAATGAATCAAGACTAACTACCAAGACCATTTCACATGGAGTAGCATGGGTCAAGGCTAACTGCCAAGACCATCATACATGGAGGAGCATGAGTCAAGGTTGACTTCCAAGACCATTTCACATGACTTCTCACGAGACAAAACCTTAACTAATGTATTGGAGTGATATCTAGTCTCACACAATATAAAATTTCATGAAAATGTGTGAAACATGAAGAATCATACCTATGTAATAAACATAAGGGTTACCTAGGGAAATAAATAGGTATCATAATGTTGTTATATGAAAAAAATAATCATATCATAAAGGCATCCATAAAAGAATATATTTAAACATACATAGACATTCATAATGGAAAAAAACATAGATCATGATAAGTGATGTCAAACTATAGTGAAAACATGAAATTATGTGTTTAAGAAACATTATAAATGAGATACTTTAGTGCGGTTTATGGGAAAATATGAACGAGTCTTTAAAATGGAAAAGGAAAATTTTTTATTATAAAAAAATGAGATAAGATTGTTTTTCATTATTAAATTAGTGATTTTATAAAAATAATTGTGCCTTAAACTAGATTATGGATGGTGTTTGAAAATTGGTAAGATAATGGAAATTTCACTTTAATTGGGTTTTTTGTCTGGAGGAATTGAGAAGGGAACATTATAAAACATGTGCTTTCCCATCAAGGAAAGAAGATTTGAGATAGGTAAATATATTGGGAACATACACAATTTTTTAAATGGTTAAATAATAATAATTAATAAATAAATTTTTGTAAAGAGAGATAAAGTGTAACCTGATGGAAAAATGAAGGTTCGAAGAGAATCACTTACATTATGTTTGAAAGTGCTATGAAATTGTAAATAATGTCATGGATAATGAAATTAGATTCATTAATAATTTAATGTAGAACCTCTTAAAAATTAATTTTACTTATTATAATTTTATTGAGTTCATTTATGTTTATTTTAATGAGTTGTAAGATTAAAGTTTTTCATCTGGAGGTGTTTATTTCCCCTGTTTTTATGATTGGTTCACTTTTATACTATTGGAACCACGGTTTTTCATTGCTGTAAAAGGAGTTCAGTTTGTGTTTGTTGTCAATATACTTTAGGTTAATCTTGGATTTGGTTTTTTATTGTAAACCCTGTTATGGAAGATCAGTGAGTGTGCGAAAGATTATGTAGCGCAAAAGGGTTTGCGCCCCCAATGCGACGTCAAAAGGGGTTTTGCGCACTCATGAATAATCTTGCACGCACTTAAAATTACACTTTGAGAACTTTCATGAATGGTTATCAAGGTTCTATAAATATGTGGCTTCCCCCAAAGATGACTTAAGAATTTTCCAATGAAAATCTAGTTAATTATCCTTAAGAACGATTTGTGCATGAATGATTGGAAGAGGGTAAATCTTGTGTACAAAGTGTTCCTTTAGTCTAAAAAGACGAAGTGAACCCTTCGGTGCATTTTTGTGAAAGATAAAGGTTGTGAGGAAAGTAGGTTTTGTGCGAAAGTCATCTTTCATGACAATTACCAAATATTCCGCATAAGTTGGGGTATTTCGCGCAAGTGAGGTATTATGAAACTGACTTTTTTTTAATATTCGGTGTGTGTGATCAGTTCTAACAAGTGCATCAATCTAGGACATTGATGCAAGCCATGTCTCATGCTGAACAGAGACAAAGACATCAATCTAAATCCATTAAATAGACATTTATGTCGATAAAATGAGTTTGAATTCTCTCAAAGTAGTGATCTAGGGGGAGTTCACTAAAGTGATCTGAGGGACGGAATGAGCTATCTCTAAACCTTGTAAAGGTAGTGTACCAGACACAGACTGTCTATGACCAAATCATGTAATCCTCAAACTTGTAATTATTAGAGAATTTAGGTATGACTGACACACTGTCGGCGTATACTTCTTAGACGTATCCCTTTGTAGTGAACCATGTAAAAGTGCTATTTCATCTCCCTACTTTAAATTTTTTGATAGATTTAACAAGTTCCTACCAATTTTGGAACAAGATCCACAACTTTAATAAGTAAAAGTTGACACCCTGCTTCACCCCTCCCCTCGTAGGGTGTTCTGGGGTCCCTCATATACATGTATGGAAGGTCTTGTAACATTGGAATAACTATTCAAAACTGAAACTATATGTTATTAATGAACTTAAATACGATTTAATGTTCTTATATATAATTTTTTTTAGATATGATGAGTATTAACTATATAAAATATTATCGATAATCATATAGAATATTTTTGTGTTCTTTTATCAGTAAGAACTAGTTTTGTTTTATTATTTAATATTATGTTCATATTCTATTTCTAGAACATTAAAAAATTATAATATAAATATTAAATTTTTTTATCCATTAAAATGATTTTATTACGAGCCTTGTAGGCTATAATGGAAAAATGAAAACTCACCATCCTTAAAGACGATAAATCAACACATCACAGAAGATGTTTTCATTTTTATAACAAAAGGGACAGGGAAGAGAACTGATGATGGTTTATTTACTAAACAAAATAAAATTCATGTATATAAAATATTAGTCACTTATAATGCCACTTTGGGATAGGTAGTTGATGAGAAGATAAGAAAATAAAAGAAATTGAAAAGAAATTAAAGGAAAATGGAAGAGGATTTTACCTCTCGAACTTCTTCTCTTTGAGGATAACTGTATAAAAATTGGTTTGGACTTCTATTGATACCAATGGATCTTGAACATGGTGTAGTGTCTTGGGAAGAGGATTGGGTAGAAATTGGACAAGTTCTGAGGTTTAGATGGTTTGAGGAGTAGAGGAGGGGAGGGGTGATATTTATAGTGGAGGGGAAGGGTGTTTTTCGATTATTATATTCATTATTTTATTATTTTGGATCAAGAAAAGAAATACTCTTGATTATTGTGACTAAATAAATTAACTATAGAATGTGAGATAGATATAAAAGTTCTTACATCATCCATACATTATCTATGAGTCAATAATTCATGTATTTATCTTATACTGTAAATTACCGTACTTTAGTATTCAACAAAAAATAAACTATTTCAAAAAACTCCACAAAATTCACCATAACCATTTTCCAGTGTTTTGAATTATAATATAGAATCCATTTTATGAAAATATTTTAATAAATATGTGAAATTTAATTTTTAAACAAAATCTCAATTTATTCAAAAAATATAGATTTTTAAATTATAACTGATTTTATAACATTTTGAAAAAACAATTAAGGTCTCATTAAATAATCTTATAATAATAAGAAAAAATTATTAATTTATGAATATATTTTATAAAAAATTTTGTTTAAATCATAATATTAGAAAAATTGTAAATAAACATTTATGAGTCACATAAATACCAACACTTAATTTATCATTTTTAAAACACTTATTATTAATTTTTGAAGGATATAAATATATCACATTTTTATATATAATATTCTGAAATTGTATTCATACTTTCATAAGTGAGATGTCTATTCTATTGACCAAATTACTATTCGTAAGGGTCATATTCATACTCCAAAGGTTGTGTTATTAGTCTATCAGTATAGGTTATTTAATTTCTATACATTCCAATTATTTTATTCATTATTTATTTATAAATTTTTTATTATTTTATTTATGTGATTTTATGTGATTAATTATATATAACATAATTTTAAGTAGGAAATTTCCATTGATAAAATTCATGGTCATTATAGATTTACTCTATTATACTTATCCATGACAAAAATATTAAAAATAAAATATAATCATTCTGATACTAATGATTCACATTTGTTTTGTGTCTCTAATGTCATAACCCATAATATATAAGAAACATAGTAGGTAATCACCTAAATATTATGTTGTAAAATATTCTAACACCATCTATGTTTCTCACACATCTTTAAAAAATTTACTACTTTTCTTCTGTATATAGATTATTGGAAATCCGGGTCTTACTGAGATAATATTGAAAAACTAAAAATTAAAAAAAATAGTTGTAATGAAATTTCAATTACATTAAAAAATTACCTGTTCTAGGATGCTATTATTTTGATGTTATCTGATATCCTTCATAAATTTTCAAGCATAACATTCACAATCGTCGTCATTATCATGCTTCAGACATTGAAAAAACATTTAAAAAATAAGTAATTTTTTTTTGAAATATGTTTTGACAGTTAAATCCTTATGTAGATACCTTTATCTATTTCCATTTGAATTAATCCATATGGTTCTTATTTTTAGTTATCGACTTAATACCATGAATTATATTATATTTACAGATCACCGCATCATAAAACAATTATTGATAGAATATAAAATGAACATATAAATCGATGTTTATCTATAAAATGTTTATTTTAGTGCATTAAAACTTCAAAATACACATCATGTTTGGTCATTTTGATATAAATCCATAAATTGGATCTAAAAAAATATTTGGGGTATCTGAATTGATTCCGATCAGCATCTAGTGCATCCCAATAATATAGAAAACAAATAAGTGGTGAAAAAATATAAATATATTTTATAAGATTATGTTGCATAGTTTTACCCCTCCATTGAAGGCATCAATAGAGTATTCCATCTGTTTTTTTATTCTCAAATGCCTCATTTATTGCATCTTTTTTCTTACCATTTCTTCCCACTCCAAATAAATTACTCTATAGAAATGATATCGGAATTAATGAATCCAAAGAAAGATTTTCATGGTTTTTTCTTTATATAGTATTTATATAAACTCTTATATAAAATATGAATATTTTTTAACATTAATGAAAATATTAGATTATTTTTTGTCCAGATGTATTATAAAAATGTATCGTTTGTATGAATTCACTACTAAGACACCCATCCAATCAAACATAATAATCTAATTCAAAATCTCCATTCTAACCACGATTGTAATGAAAGATCAAAATATTCATTTTTCATATGGAATGTAAGAAGCATATTCATCTTTGAATGAGGTGTCTATATAAATTTGTTACATTAGTATATGTTGTCGTGGAACTCATGAGAAGGTACTCTTCGAAGGTTCTTTTGTTTTCTTGGTCAATTTCGCTGTATTATCTTGATCTGACCTATCTTTTCCCCATAATTTAATCTATCTGTAATACCATGCCTCAACTCAATCATATTTTCATAAACTGTTATTGGCGTTTCATTTGAATAAATTTCATAAGGAAGTAGTTCATGTATTTTTATAAGATTATAAATTCATGGTAAAAAGTTCCAAAATCATCATTGACCATTGAAATATCCAGACCATAAACATGAACATGCATCTTAACACTCGGATCTTAGCTACTTCAATCCTCACTCTTATGTGATCTTTTCGATTTCAATATTGCGTAGTTTCACTCTAGTTAAATTATACATTTTATCCATCAAAACAAGGTGGTGTGTGGGTGTTGATATATAGAAATCACATACAACATTACCATGTATAATTGTATTAATATAATGTTAAAGGATGTTGTTTGATTCACATCTAGGAGATAGTGTAATGAAAAAATTGATTACCTTGGGTAAGGTATATAGTTGAGGGGAATGAATAGCCTCAGATCTAATAGGGTCATTTGGTAGTTCATGCATTGATATTTGTTCCATTGCTGGTTCGCATTGATAATTTCATATATATTGGTTTGCAAAACCTAACATGAAAATAATATATTATAAAACATACATTTCTGCCTGCAATCCTTTCATCATATGATTTATATATTATTGTGGGTTTTCTTCTTCTTGAAATAAGATTGAGGAGACACTCCAAAATCTACACCTCTAACAGGACCATATTGATCTGTCCAATAAAAATCTACTAAAATTAGTTTATCATCAGGGACTATTGCTACCATATGTTACATCTAAATTTTATAAAAAATATAAGCATAAATAGATATTTTTATGTAATAATTTTATAAATCATTAAAAATTAATATTATTTCATTCTTTCAAATTTTTCCCATACGTCTTTTATGCTTTGATCAACTATTTGACTCTCCATTATTTACATGGGCCTCCTTCCATAGCTCATGAAGTTGTATGAAAGTGGATTCAAATTTCTATTCATCAATATTCATATAAAAAATTAATATATATCGTTTCATATCACATAAAACTTTTATTATTGATTTAAAAAACATATCAATTTCTTATCTAGTGATGTGTATCCCATCAATGCTTTACAATAGGGGTACATTGGTTTTGATGCACATCTTCCTTTTATCCATTAATTTATTGTTTCATAAATTAACTATTAGGAATCAAATTGGATAAAATAAATAATGTCATATAATATATTATCAAGTGAAATTCCCCCAAAATGATTTCTCATTGTGATGAATAACGAATGAATTCCATGTTTTCTACTTTATAATGTGTTCATAAGTAACTGGTTTGTGGGGATATAGTTTCCCCTTGACATCCGTAAGATGAAACAAGGTAAGTAGAGTCCATAAGACTCTCTAGGATTCTCTACTAGATATTAAGAAAAATTTCTTCCAGAAATCATCTAAAATAAATGAACACTCAAAGAAATAATGAAAATTAAATCAATGCTTCATAATATTTCTTTTTTGTTAAATAAATAAATTAAGTTGTAAAATTAAATTTATATCTTTTGAAATGCATTCCTTCATTATAGGAAAATCATGGCATTGTGAATCTATATCAATTATAAAATTTATTCTCATTATTATCCCAATATAACTGATGGACATTGAAATGATGGGGTCAATAGGTTGGCCACGTAGATTCTAGACTACCTCACCTTTTATACCCTCGCTTCTTTCCTTGATAACTTTAATAAACACACTGATTATATGTCATTATTATTTTTACATCAAAATGTTTTTGATCCCCTTATAATTATGTAGTTTCAGCATCAACCAACTATTCTTCCTTGAGATTGGAAACATCATCATGTGTAGTAGACATTGTCTGCATGAGTATTCAAACATTTTATATATATTATGTTAATATGGTAGAGAAAACATAATGTTATGAAGAAAAACATAGTATATTAAAAAATACATTAACCCACTCATGGAAGTCTCTTTATTTTTTAAAGGGTGAAGGGATTTGGATCCTCTAGCAAGAATCCAAATCCCCTCTTTCTGGCCCCCCTATCATAAAAGACATTTTCTACATTGTAACATCCATGAAATTATTATGATCTACCAATAAATGGGTCATACTTATTCGAATTTTAATATAATCCTATAGTTGTATTAGTCTTCCATAGTACAATTGACCAATTCTTCTTTTATTAGTCTAAGACATTAAATATTGACACTACATGTGATGAAATTATGAACATATCATCATTTTCCCCATACACACTGAAATTCACCTTCACGATGCCCATTTCATCAACTTTTACTGTACTTTAATTTTCATCTCATTTGCAATTGAAAATTGCAACTTCCAATTTTTTATAATCCAACTTATATATCTATTTAATAATACCAAAATATGACATATTTTCATAAATTTTATTTCTATTCATAGAACCAGATATGTGCATCAAAACTTCCATAAGAATAACTCCACTATTTTTCATCATACTATAGTCATTATGTTCTTTTTTATAAAACATGTAACTATTAATTAAAAAACCAATGTAAGAAATATCAATTTAATTTTGTCCCCTAACTAGCCATTGAAGATGTTCAGAAATTGAATTCATAATTTCAGAAAACTCTTTATGAATATGATATCAAAACCATGCAATAATATTATGATTATGTGTATTTTATATCCATCCTTCATCCCTTGATCAATTCAAATCTTGAAGAGTTTAATTGTGGGATTCAATGTTTAGATCAACATATTAATTATTATATAAAATGTAAAGGTGATATTTCTCCCATTCTGTTATTCAATTGTAACAGCTTATATTCTAGAAATAACTTTTCCCATGATTCATCTAATATAAAAATACTTTGGATGATCAATGATATCAACATATGATGGTAATCAGTATAGAATTAGATAGCTTCTTTAACAATATATCATTATGTAATTCTACCTTCTGGATGATTTTTATTCTTGACAGAGCCTTTCAAAATATTTATTTACTATTCATTAGGGTACATGCATTTATAATGGATAGGACCACATGGTGTAACCTCTCTATCCAAGTGAACCATCTAGTGGACCACTAAATCAAATAATTATGATAGGAAAAACATATCAAATTCACATAATATTACTGAAACCTCCTTATTCATTGTTGGAAACTTCACCAAGTCGATAAATTTATTACATATGGATATGAAAAACAAGTATATTCTGGTTAATGAATGTTATAATTATTTAGGTAGAATGTAACCTAAACATACATACATCAAATATTTCCTCAAACCATGAAAATCATTTGATTTTTAATACTTATTACTTTAAATTAGTCATTGACCCAACATTATTGATATTTTATAAATACCCATCTTGAAATTGTACACCATTAAGGAAAATGAAAAATTTTCAACTTTTCTTGTATGGATGGAGTTTATGTTTCTGGTGGAAGAAAATTCCACCCTTTACCCTTCACCTATTCCAACGCTTCCATTATCCCAATGTCAATCATGTACAACCTATCCTTGATTCCATATTTTTTTTCACGACCATTCATTAATGTTCCAATAACATTATCAAATAATTTTTTTTCTACATGCATGAAATCAATAAAAAAATTTAACAATAAATAATTCCAGTATGGTAATTCAAAAAAAATTTATATCTTTTTACACCCTAATTTCACAAGGTTTTTTTAAAATGGTTTACCGAAAACAGTGTGAATATATTTTACTTTATCAAATAGCTAATTACCTATTAGTAGATATGGTGTTGTACCTATTCAGTATTCCCATCAAATATTGACTTCTAGGATAAATATTTATTTCAGTGAGGTAAAAATATCCAATTTCCAATAAAAATAATATTTGAGGAATGTTTCAATCGAATTGAGTGTGTTCATTCTTCAACAATGGGACACCACAACATTCCTTTATTGATATAGCATGAAAGATTTCCCTTATAAGGAAAATCATTTATCATCCTGTAAAATATGGCCCTCAAAGTGAGTTATTCACTTCTATGAGAATCATACATTTTAACACCTATATCCCACCTCAATTTCATATATTTGATCAATAGATTCAAATTGAAATCGATAACATTACCTGGCTATTTTGGTCTAGATATAAGTAGAGATAACATAATGAATTTATGCTTCATGCATAAACATGATGATCAGTTATAATTTACCGACATGAATAACCATGTAATGTGAGTACTACTACACACACAAAAAGTATATATTCCATATGTAGATAATGTAATATGTAAGTTTCTCTTCTCATTTCCAAATTCAGGATACTCATAATGAATTTTCTTTTACTGAGGGGAGTATGCTAGATGGCACACTTTATTATCATTAATTATTGTATCTTCATGAAATATAAATTGTATCAAGGGTTCCTGACATCCATTTAATCTTCTAAACCATGGAATGATTGGAAATTAGCATACAACTTTGAATCACTATATTAAACATTCTTATATCAATCCACACCACACTTAGAGAATTTTATGAGTGATTCATAGTCCTTAAAAAACAATAGAAAATGATTTGGACAGGAATTAATTTTTTAGAGATAATTCTCATTGAATGTATCATTCATTTAACACCATATGTTTGATGAGTAAGTTCATTTCCTTCTGGTATCATATCATTCAAGTGACTAAGTAATTCTACAAAACTGGTGTCTATCCATCCACTTCCAAAATTCAAATTATATTACATCAACATAGCTGACATTGTTGTGTATTTAGTATAAAATGTATACAATTGTCAGTTAGTAAAACTATTTAACTTCTCAAACAAATTTGGACAATCATGACGTTCATCTTAAATTTCCATTTTCATTTCTTATAAACAATCACCATCATCATTTATATTGGAATTCATTTCAAATGATCCATATACTGCAATATCCTCCCAGTCGGTGTGAATGTTTTGTTTTTTCCCATGTTTAGTCCAACATTTATATTTAGGATCTATTCTATTAAAAATATATTGTTCTTCCAAATCTTATAGACTAATTTGTTTTGAATAACAACAATGTAAACACATAAACATGATATGAGAAGGGTTTTATGCATTCTCTATTGAAAAATTGATGAACTATTTAACTCTATATTTATACACCTTTGTTTTATGATTACAATGAATCCATTTTCAATTCATATTCATCCCATTAGGTTCATAAGATATTCATTTTAAACAGAAACTAAATAAATACACATAATATATTCAAAATTAAAGGAGAAATCTATGGTTGTTTCTAATTAGGGGAACCTAACATTTGAATGTTATTGGTTATGAAACCAGGAAGGTTATAATTTTACACAATGGTAACATGGAAAGAAGAAACCTAAGAAAACATGTGCTTGTTAGTCCAGGTTCATGACTTTATGTTTCGTGCAGAAAAAGTTGGTAAACAAAATTTATTTAATATTGGAAAGAAAACATAACTTAGTAATTATTGTTATTTCTTATCATTAAATTGTGACCTAGATTTCAATTTTTTTAAAACAAAATTCCTTGAAACATATAGGGTCCTATAATCACTAGACTTTGACACGGGGTCAAGGATCTCAGAATTTCATGAAATTAATGGATGAAATAATTATTGATGATAGAAGTGAAGTTTGATTCCGTGTTACTCTTTTTTTATAGATTATTCTAGACCATATATTATAGGAATACAGAAAATATATATTTTTAATATAACCCACTGATGAACACATATTTCAAAAATAATAGGGTTATCAATGTTAGTTATATTTATCACATCCAACAATATCTGAAACCTCTCTTAAATTTACATAAAATATCCAAAATACTTTCCATCAATGAACATTCCAAAAAATTTGGTTAACCATTCATTTTTTCTAGTAAGCAATGTATATAATATAAATACCAAATTGATTCATTTATTTCATAATTATAACATTAAAATTTTCTGATACACTTTACACACGAAAACCTACCTATTAGTAGTGCGAGTAAACTTCTCAAAGCATGTTTTAATTATTTTTACTCATTATATGACTTGTTTTTTTATAAAACATATTAAATTTCATGGTAATTCAACAACTAAATATGTGGTTTTCATAATTCATAATAATAATTAACCTAAATCATACCCAATATGTCCATTTAAGAATATTATACTTAGACTAAAGATGAATTGTCAATTTTAAATCCATAAGATGTTGGAACCAGTCTATACTCCTCAAACATCATGTAACTAATTTAATACAATAAATTACATACTAAATTTAATATCCCAAAAAACATTGTTACTCAAATATTCATCATACCAAATATAAATAATTACAAAAACCAATCACTTTCATAATGAATTAAATCATTAAAAACCATTTTCATACAACCAAATAAATCACAACTCAATTATATTAACCCAAAGTAAAAGAACATTAAAATTATAATATCATAAAATGATTTTAAAAAACTTTCTACTCACAAAAACAAGACATTACACCTAAAATGGGCCAAGAACAATCACATTTGTTTCATTAAATATAATTAGACTCATTTATTTCTGTGAAAAACATTAAAACCAAGGAAACAAATAAATTTTCATCTTCAAAACCATTTAAATTTTTTTATTCCAAATAAAAATTATCAAATAATAAATGTGGCCAAAAATTTATTTTATGAAAACATCCCAGATCATTTAAATATCCCATTAGATAAATTGTTTTGTATATATGAAAATAATATTCAGATTAATGTATGAAAATGGCACTTTATTAAAAAAAATTATTACTTTTACTCAGTTTAAAAATAAAATTTATACTTTTACTCAAAAAACAAACAACATAAAGTTTTTATTTAAACCATTGAAAAACATAATAAAAATCATTTAATAAATAATTTTATTATCCTTTATACAAAAAAGTAACATTTTTCAAAATCACTATACATGGAAATCATAAAATTGATATATATACCTAAAAACTATAAATAAAAATTAATAAAACACTCAATAAAATTTAAAAGAAAAACAACATGATAATCACATAAAGTTTCTTGAATATATTTGAACATAGAATATTATAAAAACAGAATTCACTAAAAGAGAGTAAAGTTTTCAATACATTAATTAAAAAAATCACATGAAATGAGAACATGATATATTTTTCCACCATAAACAAAAAATGATATTATTTAAACTTATCAAACTCAATTTTGAAAACAAAATATCTTAAAAACTATATCCCACTACAAATGGGTTTTGGAAATTTAGAAGGATATTTTTAAAACATATTTCACATACTTAAAATAAATATTTTAAAATCCAAACATTATATAAATAAGATTTAAATTTTGAAACCAGACTCTAATAAATCATTTATGAAATGAATATTAATTTTTAATGTTGTTGGTTTTTTTTAAATAACCAAATGAAATGATCATTACATATTACCATCTTTCACTTTATAAATTTATTTAAAGGCCTAATATTTATTTTAACCAACTCTATAAGTTGTAAAAATATATTCATATTTTTGGTAACTTCTTGTTCTTTATCATAGTCCGTAAATTCAGATAATGTTTGAACACATAGTTTTTGTTTCTATTTATATCCATTAGAATTGTTAAAATATATCATATTAATTATTGATGTAGTAATATAAATGATATTTTTTTTTCTTTAGCTATAAAATTTCATGGAAGATATAATTTTTCATTCCATTCACATATTAGTCAACCATTTTATAAATTTATAATGTCGAGGCAGTGACCACCCTCTACTCTAGTAACCCTAGGCGGTGAAGAAGTAGATGAGGACATGTACGGGGTTGTGCCAGAGAGCTCCTGAAATGGGTTCATACAAAGAACAAGAGGAATCCAATACTCATGGAGTGGGTTGAAATCACAAAAACCAAAATACAACAATGTGCACTATATTTCATCGGAGTATGACATATGTGAGCATCAGTAGGGTAAAATCAAGAATGTAGAGAGAGAAAAAAGGAACCATCAAAGGAGGATGAACAATAGAGGGGGGATCATTGATAGAGGTCCTAATCATGAAACCACCAGACCACCAAGTCATGATATAGCCTCATTATCATACACAGATAAAACCGAAAAAGAAGGGAAAGAGAGAAGAGGAAGAAACATACCCTCGATTTGAGACTTGATTTGTCTGAGAGTAGATTAAGGGGGAGCGGGGTTAGATACAAACTTCTATGAGATATTGAATGAAACAACGGAAATAGGTTAGGTTAGGGTTCTTTTTAAAATATCATGAAGGTATTTAGTAGTTCTTCCAAAAAAGAACTAAGAGAGAGACTTTTTATCAACACTAAAATAAGAAGCGTTGAAAAAAGACAGCTTTATTAGTGCTATAGCTTTAGCACTAATAAAGTTATATTTTTATACTGTTTGTTTTTCACTAATAAAGATGAGTGCTAAAAAATATTTTTAATTATAATTATAAGAAAATATATTTATAAATATTTTTAAATAATTATAGACATATTTATATCATTATATATATTTAACGAGTCTCCCTCTACCTAGATAGAAAGGTCTTTAATTTCATAATAAAAAGACGTTTCAGAACAAACATTTTAAAAAATTATATATATATATATATATATATATATTTAATAAATACATTTAAATATAAATTAAATTATAGTAAATTTATTCATTATTTAAATATGTTTTTTATAATTTTATAATTATATAAATATATAATATTTCAATACATAATTATATATTTATAATTATTTAAATATTTTAAAAAAATTATACTTCTTTATTTATAATTATAAATATATAGTTTTATAAATTTAGTAAATATACTTTTATAAATATAATTTTTTATAAATATCTATTTAAAAATACATTTTAGCATTATTAATGAATATATAATATTAAATTCATGAATGTGAAAAATGAGTGAAATTGAATAATGAAAAATGGGTAGAGTTTGAAAATATTGATTTTTTTTATATGTTTTTTTAATTATGAAAATTATTAAAAAAATAAAATATGGATATATATTTAAATGAAGATGAATACATATTAAAAATATTAAAACATAGTAAATAAATATATATAAATAAATATTTTAAAATGAAAAAATGAAAAAAATTATAGAAAAAAAAATTATTAAAAATGAATAAAAAATACAAACTATAAACATATTAAAAATAAATAAATAAAATTTACAAATTAAAAAATATAATATATTAAATATATTGTGTTACTAAATAAATTTATAAAATAAATTTTAAATTTTTAACAAATGACATAAATATTAGGTGTAAGTGTTTCGATATACATTTTCATTAATTACGTAAGTATTTTTGTCTATGAACATAATTTGTGTGTGTGGGTGTGTGTGTGTGTGTATACATGTTTGATGTATACTAATGTTGGTTAGAGTGGAATCTCAATAGTGGGGTGAATTGAGTTCCTACTTAAAATTTCTGTTAAAATCATTATTATAAAGATCCCCCAAATTTTGAAACGGTCTAGTTAATTAAGGCAGTAGATATATAAATGTCTAGTTGGTCAACATGTTTCTCAAAGGGTGATTAGGCCTTAGTTGAATTACTGTGAAACACTTCTTAAACTTTTAAAACAAGTTTACTGAATTAATCATATACACACACTAACCAAAATGAACTATCAAAGTGAATGAAAAATAGTTTACTGTATTAGAAATTATATGCAGTGGAAAATAGATAAATAGAGTATACCAAAATATAGTGCACAGAAAAGTTAAACAAGAGGATCAGTCTTAAGCCACGACTTAATCCTCTCCACTTGGTGATGACCTCCAACCAAGAAGTTTATATAAACAATAAACATGATACACAGCCTATATCAAGCTTTATAATAGTTTTTAAAATCTGTCCAGGGTTCACACCCTCTACCACAGTTCTTCATAGGAATGATAAACAACACAGACAACACATGCTCTCTTCCACAGTTATACGTGGGAAAATAAGGTGTAAGAGAAGTTTGATTTGAGGATATTTTATCCTCCAGTTCAAGAACATGAGACAATGTGTATGACATAAACACACACTTCTCAAAAATGTATAATAATAGAACATAGTAAATAAAATATGATGAGGTTGAGTTTAGAAGGCTCTTTGTGTTTTCATTTCAGCTCTTGACTCCTTGTAGTGAAGAATTTGCAGTTCGAGTCTTTCTCTGGATGTTTTCTCCAATACAGAGTGTCGCAAATGTTGGTTCTAGATTTTCGGAATTGAGTGTTCTGCTTCTTGTGTTGATCGAGATTTGATGAAGCAAAAAAGGCAGAAGTGAGTTTGTCCCAAATGATCTTTGGGATGCTTATGGGTTCACAGTTTAAGTGTTGGATGGTTCATCTTTGATCAAGCGAGTATGTTTTGTTCTCACATGCTTAGACATGCTTCTCATCTTTTTTTCTTTGGTCTTTTTTTTATACTCGAGACCTGACAATAGGAATAAGTACATCACATGCGTTCTTTCTTGTACCTCATTTTGTCCCCATATACAGTCTCTCTATATGTCTACAATCAGAATTAATTAATTTCAGAAGCATTAAAGTTAGAAAATAAGACTGTTAGAATAATCTTAATAATTTTACAAAGTATGGAGTAGAAGATTATGGTAGACTGGTAATGGTAGCCTTCACAATGGTAGGCTTGAAAAGTAAGTGCACATCGGCATCATTCATCGATAACCTTTTCAACGGTTACCTTCTATCGATAACTCTCCATTGGTAACCTTCAATTGGTATCCTTCCATCGATAACTCCACATTGGTAACCTTCCCAACAGTAGTCTAGCATTGATGAACTTACATCAGTGACCTTGCATCGGTGACCTTGAATCGGTGACCTTTACATCGGTGACCTTTTCATCGGTGACCTATGCAACGGTGACCTTTTCATCAATGACCCTTGCATCGATGACCTTTGCATCGATAACCTTTGCATCGGTGACCTCTGCATCGGAAACCTTTTTACTCTGAGAAATTTTTCATTGTGAGCTTTAAACAAGAGAGGAGTGGGATTAAATGTACATAGTTATCACTTTGATATAAGCATTATTTTCACATAAATGATTATATTGTAAGATAAATATAATTATCATAAAAATAAAACATGATTTGAGATTAGAAAAACATGATTTGGGAATATCAAAACATGATTTGGGATTATCAAAATAGGTGAGTTCAACAACTCCCACTTTTTGATAATCACAAATTATTTCTGTATTTTTTGAATTAGGGTTAATCACATTTTATAATATCTTCAGAGGAGTGTATATGAACATTTGAACCATGATTATTATGGAAAAAATATAGATATTATATATATATATGAAAATGCAGTCAGCTTAAAAAATGATTCCACCTTTAGGCAGCTTAAAACATAAACATGACTTTTTTCTCCCCACTTGTGATTAATAAAAAGAATGTAAAACAAAAAGATATAGAAGTGGATTTTCAATTAATGAAGAAATAATAAAATATACAAAAATGTTACAAATATCCCTATCAACTAAGACATCCCACATTCAATCCACATCAGAGATGTCCAAGGGATCTTTGTGATTGGAAGTTGAGGAAGCAGGTTCTGAAGAAGGAGGGATAGGCTTACGGATGGCAGTCAGCAGGGTAGGAGGAGATGCAACAAAAGCATCAGTAGACCTGTAGTGAGTAGATATCTGGGGAATGGTGGGGTAAAAGCTTTGGATGGCATGTGTAGGCGTCATAAATGGAGCAACATTGGCAGATCCGGAGGCACCTGAGGTTGAAGGCAAGGTTGGAGGAACAATGATGGGAGTGTAGTCCACATGGAGGAAGGGGAAAATAAGATTTCTGAAATCCATAATAATACATCCTACTCTTTCTATATCTGAAAAAAAAATCACCCTTATTCTCCATAAATTTATCCAAGGCAGGATTCAACTCTTTTATCCAACTAATCTGATCCTTAAAGTCTTGAGTGACCGATGGAATCCTCATTTTCTCCAATAGAAACATGATGTGACCATCCATTTGATACTTAGTGTATACACTTTTGTAGTAGAAATCAACTTTCTCCTTGATGGCCTTCTGATCCTAAACAGTTTCCCTTAGATAATTTCCCACAATGTTATGAATTTCTCTGGTAGTGGAAATAACCTGAGTCATAGAGTGAGGATCTCAAGTACTGGTACATGAGAACTACTCAACTTCTTCTCTAACAACCATCTTAAAGGCTCCTAGATCAACAGAAGGAGAGTTTTAAGATGAATCAGATGCCCATAGAGGTTCCATAGTGAAAGACACAATCTCTTTAAAATATTTAGTCATCCCACTAATCAGCCTCTCCACATCATCATCTTGGCCACTCACATGAGTCTCCATGTACTTCTTAATGTCCTCAAACAAAGTGACCATTTTCTAAACAACACTTTTAAAATATCAAAGATCATTGTCCACCTGAACCCTTGAAACCATGTAGGATTCTAATCTAGAAATATACTACTTCATAGATTCCATAGAATCTTCCAAAGTTATGATCTGAATTTGATGGTACTTTACCTCCTCTAGAAGGATGGAGTGAGAGGCAAAAAATAGAATTTCCACTATAGAAGTGAAAACTTCTTGATTGTGAGTCATATCCCTCTCTAACCTAACAAATATATCATCAAAGTGGCTCTTCCAATCAGATATCATTGATTACAAATCATACTTCTTCACATAGTCATGAGGAAAAAGAACCACATGCTGCACAATAGTGGTTTCTGAAATAGTTCGAATGGTAGGACTTCTGATAGGCTGGTCATAATCAAAGTCTCTATAATCTAAACCCAAAACTAAAAAACCAGGGTCTTCTAACCAATCTTCTATTCCCTGGACTACAGCAACTAAACATATGGAAACTAGTTCTTACCCCTCAATTGGATCATTCTCTTGATCAAAAATATCCATATATGCCATATATTCTTGAGAAACTTCATCAACATGAGGGTCCACTGCCACTTCTTCTATTGAATCTTCAACTACTTCCAAAGCAATTCCACCTTCAACGGAATCAGAAACCTCTTCATCTATCCTTTCTACCATTTTTTTATGTCCAATCAAAGGTCTTAGACTCATACATTCTTCTTCACTCAAATTAGCAACAGTCTCAATGTCATCATGACTAGATTCCGTGCCCTCATCCTCATCTTTGGTCCCTCTAATGTCTCTTATGACATTTTCTACCCCTACTTCCTCACTAGTATCTAAATCATCATTGTACCTTAGAACGGTATCCCTTCTAGGAAATTTCTTTGGTGGGATATGCTCAAAAAAAGGATACAATATTATCAGAAGGATTGGAGGGAATGTATGGATCACTCCTATCATCAATAAAAGAATCCTCCATTTCTTGCACAGTTGTAGCCTCTTCCTATTCTTCAGAATAAGCAGGATCGACCTCATCAGGATTTATACCAGGATCTCTCTTATCCTTAGGCCTATTAGGATGAGTAACAAGTGTGAATTCCTCTTATAGCTTTGCCTCATCATGTATCCATCTTCTTTGAAAAGGGTTCTAATTTGTTTTCATCAACTTTATAATTACCTTTGAAATGTAGGAATTATCACTTATTACAATTGTTTCCTCCTTTTCTCTAGCAACTCCTTTCACCTTCAGCATCAAAGATATCAATCTAGCATTAAATAAGGCATTGGATTTTGAACTGGGTTTTGTCATATCTTCTAATCGAATCATTTGCAGCATACATAAATTTATCTTATTTCCATGCTTCAATAGATATAAAAGAAATACATCTTGAAATTTCAATGTAGAAAAGTACCCTCTCCTAGGAATCAAGACGTGATGGAAAAACTTATACAGTAGCTTGTCTTCTCCTTCCATTATATTATTAATGAATTTCTTAGGGATCCCACTCCCTGCTAGTTCAGCTAAGCCTTCTTCATAACAGAATAACTCAGTAGTGGGAGGAACCACTCCTGAGTAGTAATAATAAATCACTTCATGTTGTACTCTCAAACAGTCAACCCATTCAACATATGAGAAGCTTACACATACTCCATTTAACCTTGAAGACATTCTGTTCTCATCCTCAGTCTATTCTAATTTCAAAAACAAATAATAATCCTTCACTAACATTGGGTAATAGGTTCCATTGTTGTTTGTAAATCATTCAACCCAGCCTTGAGATTCATGTGCCTTTAGCACTAAAGATATTCTCATTAGAAACCACTTGGAACTGATTTCTTTTTCATCCACAATTTCACTCATCGAAAGATGAGGGTTGATCAGTTTTTCCACTAACTGGCTTCTACAACTAGACTCCGCTCGAGGTCTCTTTGGATTTGGAGAATCACCTTCATCACTGACCAATGGTCTCTTCACTATTTCCATGAGATCTGCAGCGGTCGAGGGTTTCATAAGATGGTTATATTCAAAGTTTAGGGAGAAAAGTGATTCGGGAGAGAATTTGAGGTTAAGAGAAATGTGTTATGATATTTTAATTTTATCATTTAGGGGTCGAAAAACTAATCAAGTGAAAGAAATAAGTAAAACAGAAAACATTTCAACTTTTGGCAGAAAGAAAAACGTGATGTCCCGAAAAAAATCAATTATCGGTAAGATTCCAATGGTGAGGTCCTAACGATGAGGTCCCAATGGTGAGGTTCCTATCATTGAGGTTTCTAAAGGTGAGTTTTTTAATGGTGATGTTTCCATCGGTGATGTTTCTAACAGTGAGGTTCCTAATAGTGAGGTTTCTATCAGTGAGGTTTCTAAGGGTGAGGTTCCAACCATGAGGTTTCTGACGGTGAGGTTCCAATGGTGAGGTCCAATGGTGAGGTTTCTAATGGCGAGGTTCCAACTGTGAGGTTTCTAATGGTGAGGTTTCTATTGGTGAGGTTTCTAACAGTGATATTTTTATCAGTGAGGTTCTATCAGTGAGGTCATAACCCTTACAATTTATCATACTAAACTCATTTTTTATATAATTTAACATCTCAGAATTCTGAGGCTTTGTGAATATTTCTTCCAATTGGTGTTCAATACCAATGAATTCGAGAGATATATCATCTGTTTGATAATGATCTCTCAAGAAGTTAGGTCTTACATGAATGTGCTTTGTCCTAGGATGAAATACTAGATTTTTAGAGATATTAACAGCACTTGTATAGTCAAAATTTATAGATACATGTTTGATTTGATATCCATAGTCTATTAAAGTGTGTTTCATCCACAGAATTTGAGCACAACAACTACAAGATTCTATATATTAAGCTTTAGTGGTAGATAGTGCAACATAATTTGTTACTACACCATGATACTTGTGACCTTCCCAAAATGTGACAGGTTCCAGAGGTTCTCTTTCTATCTAACTTGCAACCAGCAATGTCACCATCTGAATAACTTATTATGTCAAATTAATTTCATGTTGGGTAAAAAACCCTATGATTGTAGTATACTGGAGGTATTTAAAAATAATTTTAACATCAGTTAAATGAGACTCTTTAGGATTGGATTGAAAGAGAGCACACATGAAGACAATGAACATAATATTAGGTCAGCTAGAAGTACGATAGTGTAACGCCCCGACCCCAGCTACCCAGAGTCGGTGCATTACTTCGTAACATTGGCATGATCACAAAAGATCAAGTCTCGAAAGACCGATTAGTTTAGTAGCCTTGGAAACACTAGATACATTCGTAAACGTTACATTACATCATAAAGTGAAAAAATACAATAACAAAGTCTCCATAGTCCACACTCATATCCTCTTCTGACTATCCCTACAGGTCATTCATAAAATACTTCTTCACATCCTGGAAAATATTAAAACATTGAAAGGGGTGAGCTCAGATGGTCAGTAAGGATAACAATAATGCGGAAGCTTTCATAAATAAACATTAACATTTAAGGCAATGTATACCTAAAACAAAAGCCTTTTAAACATGAACCTCAACATAATATGGCAAAAATAAAATTAGATAATACCATTTACTTACTCGCATGGATATTCTACTAGTCTAATAATCACATGCAATATCAATAACCACTTTCATAATGAGGGAATGTATAATGCCAGACATTCTGAAACACTTTGTCAAGGCCTCGGCCAAGACGTCTAAAATGATTAAGGCCTCGGCCAAAACCATAAATCAAAATGGGAAAGGGGCTCGGACAATTCCACGTCTAGTTGTCTCATGAGACCTATCGATTCATCGAGGAGCTATAGCGGGCTCCACCTGTCACTTATTAAGTCCAATACATTCCTCATATGAATAGGTTTAAACATATCATAAACCATAACATAATCGTATCACATAAAACATGCATAAAGGAAACATAACATTTCCACATTTCAATCACAAGATATCAATACAACACATTGATATAATAAAAACGCTTTCAAAACCATTTTCAATACCAAAATAAAAGAAAGTTAAAACATTGTATTTATTTTTCATTAAAAAAATGATGGCTTGTAGAGGAATCCGAAACTCAAATAATGGTCACGGCGGCGGAGAAGTCGTTGTCGCCGCATAAGTACCGAAAGAAAAACATTCCCTTTTGTCGTTTAGCAAAACGCTTCATATAAAAAAATATTCATTTTGAATAAACATAAAAGTCAAAGGGGTTTATACACCGTATAAAAGAAATTTGTGTATAAAACAAAATATGTCTCAATGGATGGTGATTGAGACGAAGTCCTTAAAAAGATCATTTTTAAAATAAAATAGATCTATTATGTGTATTCACTATAGGTACACATAAAGGAAGTAAAAATACAAAAATAGGACATAATAATATCATGACATAATTTGAAAATAGGAGATTAACCCAAAGAATGGAAGTTGGGTTAAGAAATTCCCTTACCTCGTGTCTGACTTGACTCAATCGTTCTTTAACCTCCTGAATAATAAACTAGAGTTAATATATTCCTTATTAAGAACCATTTTCAATTTCATTATCCTTATTATATCACTTATTACAATGATATTAACATTATGTAATTATTTAAGTTAATAACGGTCGTTTTGTCGATCTTTGGTACTTGAGTCAACAATAAACTTCTCATAATTACAAGTTGTTTATGTGGTAGAATATCCATTATCTCCAGAATTATATTCATGATTTAGATGTCATATATATCTTATATATCCAGTATATACATTCATTTATAATATTACGTAACATTTAGAGGTAAGAAATGAAATGCACCGTTCATGGAGACGGTAAGCCGTACGTACGCATGAACGCTACTTTCATTTAAATTTCATATTTAATGGAACGAAATAATAATGATATAAATTTATAATATAATTACAGTATAATATAGTGTATAATAACATTTACTCCATCCTTTATACATCCCACATATGGTATTAACGATTCAAATCACTTTGAGGGGCGGTAGTCCGCACTTCCTAAAATGAAATTATCGCGTTTACCCAAAATGGGAATCATAAAGTATGACATAAATTAGAAATACAGAAGGATAAGGAAAACATAAACATAATATATATATCATATATGAAAATAGTGTCATCAAAATGGCCACCATTATAGGTGTTAAAAGAATTTGAACAATCGTCGTTTCGTGAGGGAGAAATTCGCCATCCACAGAAACAGTATGTTCTTTAACCATTAGATGTAGGTGTGTGTAAGTGTAGCTCGAATACTTCTTATAACAACATCCTAGTATATTTAGGATACTGGTGTTGTTACAAAAGAAAAGAATAAAAATAGTTTAGGGGGTTGGAGAAGAAAAATAAAACAAAAGAACATAAGAGAAAACACTACCTTTAAAACGGGTAACACTCTTTGATTTGAGGCAAAGGATTCCTTGGGAAGAGTTCTGCCCAAAGTGAGGCTTCTAGGAGTAATAGGGGGAAGTTGGGAGAGTATTTGGGAAGAGGTTGGCCGAGCCAAATGGCTTGAATGTGTAAATGAGGTGGGAGAGGTGGGGGCCTTTTATAAGTGGAGAGGAGGGGATCTTTTGGAAACATTGAAATGTTACATTATTACACAATGCTTTTCGGATTCTAAAGGTACCACACTTATATAATTCGTGGATAAGGTGATAAGGGTTCGAAATCTACCCATCCAATAGTCTTTGTACAAGTGTAAGCCTTGGATTTTACATTATCTTTACATTTTATTAATATTGTTAGATAATGAGGTCATCGCTGCATCATAATGATGTCATAAATAACATAATTTATTTAATGTCTAAAAATTATAAAAAAAATACTATGATGTAGGAAATCTTTTTAGATTTCTAATGAAAATTTATAATCAAAATTTGGACTTGTGTAACCCCACTTAAAAACTGTTTTAGTAAAACAACTCATGTTTGTGTCATTTTTTACTTTAATATTAAATAAAAGGTATTTATGTAATTTTCCAACTAAAGTGGCTCCATGGGGTCCCCAAGTTGACCCATGGATTTTCTTGGTCGGCCATGACTCATCAAATAGGAGTAGGACAAGTGTAAAGCTCATATCATATTATTAAAACATTATTTTTACCTTAAACTACACTAATTACCTCTAATCGCGATTAAGAACTTAAAAGTTACTATTCACCAAAAAATTATTTTAAACTCATTGAACCACATTTTACTTCTTAATGACAACCATGTATGTCGGATTTTTGAAAATAAAATAACAGAAGTGGTAATATTTCATTTAAACGAAAAATCAGTTATTTAACTACCACTTAGTGGTTTCACTATTCATCAAAAATTGAAGTTTTTCAAAACAATGCCAAAATTTCACCCTAAGCTATAATTGATATTCCAAATTCAAAAATGATGTCTATTTTATAAAATTCCAAACATATAATTTTCACTAATTAATTTTATAATTAATTCCTGCTGTCACAACAAATAGCGTGTTTTTAAGAAACAATTTATATCCAAAGATTGACAATTGTTTATGTCCAATTTAAAAGTGAAATTAATTCTAATGACCACCATTGGATAAAATGGTAAAAATATATTCTAATTATACTTTAAAACCACTCAATAGTATAACTTATCACTATAAATCATTTTGATTAAAAAAGTTGTTTTAAGTATTTTTCACCATTCATAAAAATTTTGAAGTTCTCAGAAAATTACAAAAAATTCAACATAGGATAATTTCAATATTAGGAATACAAAAATGAAGTTCATTTTGAAATATAAAATTTCTATAAATTTAAAAAGTGGTTATTACAATTCATAACGGCTACTTTGATTAGTTGTAGTGTGTTAGAACTCGATGTTGCGTACAATGCAAGCTATTACATTATTGAATGAGAAGCGTATCATGGAAGCTCGGGGTGTTACATTCTCCCCTCCTTCAATAAATTGCGTCCTCGCAATTTGAAATTTTTTCTTTGAAAATAAAAGGTTGAAAATAGAAAATACCTTTGTGTAAAGCCCACATCAGAAATAAGGTTAATAAAATTTAGTCTTAATAAGGGGGAAATGGAAATAAGAAAGTCACCACCAAACTATGATCTCGATAAGGAGAACATTGGTGGCAATTAGAGACATATAATTGGAGGAAAAATGTAAATATTTGTAGGGAGTGATTGAGGTCATCAATCATAATCAACTGTCAAATTGAGGGCCTCAAAGCCTTCAATCTATGTTGATTTAAAATATCATCAGTTCAACAAGACATAAGGTATTAGGATCACACATTTTTTTGTTTTAATATCCCATTACTAAAGTTTAAGAATTAATTTATTCATTGAATAAGAGATAGGTATATATATATTTATGCTTGACAATTAGAGTTTCAACCTTCAACTCATCTTTCACTCAAAAAGATAATAGAACTCAAAAATATTATACTTATCCTAATTTTATAAGGTTCCAAATGTTAACACATACCATTTAGATTAGTAAAATTATTTTTTAATAACTAGGTACTTCCTGTAGGCTAGTGGTAGGAAATAAAGGCATGTCGCACTATGATTGTGGGTTCGATTCCTGCAGATTTGTCCGACGCGACGGGTTATGCCCCACCCTGCAGGTTGTCCTTTTCCTAAAACTATAGTATCATAATATTCCAAAAATAATCTTCATAAATTTTTTAACCTTAAACAATACTATCCAAAGATCAACTTAATCCATTCCAACCATAATAGTTATCCAAAATACCTCCGTCCAGACGTTCTCTAAAAGGTCTCTAAATTCCAAAATCAATTGTAACATCAGATTCCCCAAACAAAGAAAAGATTCTCTTATTGTCACATACTAAAAATATGATTACCTTAATCATATTACCTTAATCAAAAAGTACTGCAGTACAATCTTTATATATATCACATTATTCTTATAACCAGAATATAATCCTTGAGTCCAAAAGCACCAATACATTAATTATTCCGCTTCAACTGTAGTCACAGCATAAGATTGGCCTTGATCCCTTGGCCTTTTCTTAGGTAAGTTTCCTTTACGCTTAGGAAATTCATTTGCATAATGCCCCATTTCCCTACAATTGTAGCATTCAACTTTGACAGCCTCTTTCTTTCGCTTGCAATCACGAGCCTGGTGACCCTTTTCTCCACATTTATAAAAAACTCCCATTCCTTTTAGGCAAGTACCAGGGTGATTCTTCCCACAATTATCACATAATGGAAAATCCTTCTTTCCCTTTTTCCCTTTATCTGTCTCTTGTTCCACTGTTCTCTTCTTCTCTTGCTTTACTTTGTTGTCATAAGATTTAGAGAATTCCTTTTCTGTCTTGATAGCACACGAGACAATATCTTCGTATGATGAGAAGGATTGTGATACTAAAGCTCGATGGAGAAATGGTTTTAACCCATCAAAGAAACGATCAACCTTACTCCTTTGGTTACGTATATAATCGGCAGCATGCCTCGCTAACCTTGTAAAGCTAGCCTCATACTTTGCGACATTCTCATCCTCCTTCTGCCTCAAACTCAGAAATTGCCTTTCCATATCTGCTCGATGGTCACGAGGAAAGTATTTTTCTAAGAAAGGCTCTTTGAACTCCCTCCATTCC
Source organism: Viscum album (assembly GCA_963277665.1). Taxonomy (NCBI): domain Eukaryota; kingdom Viridiplantae; phylum Streptophyta; class Magnoliopsida; order Santalales; family Viscaceae; genus Viscum; species Viscum album. Next base: position 300,266,930 of record OY728128.1, read on the forward strand.
ATATTCGATATGTCATCATCTTCCTTTGTGTTTTGAATCAGCGACCACCACTGATCGTCATCTCCAGTGAGGCGGTAAACTGCCATGACAACCTTCTCCCTTTCGCTACTCCCCAAGGCATGGAATATTTTCTCTAAGGAGTTTATCCATTTCTCCGATACTAATGGATTTGTACCCCCATTAAATGTTGGTGGTTGTTGCCTCATGAAGCGGTCTAACATTGATCCTCCACGTTGCGGATCAGGGTGCTCCATATGAGTAAGGTTATTATTCATAACCTGAGTGACTTGTCCCAGTATGGTAATAAGTTGATCAGCACCAGTTTTATCTCCATATCCACAATAATTATCTTGAGAAGGAGGGAAATCCCTACCCCGAGTTCGTGCATTGATACGGTTTCCATTCCTTCCACTAGGCGCCATTTCTATACAATGGCATAAACTAGATTAGTTTATGAATCAAAATACATAATTCCATACTTATAAAATACGTAACATAAATTGAACTATTTATGGATATAATCCATAATCATAAAAAGGTTTTCATTGAGGAAGTATATACTCATAACCGTTCATAGTGGTTTGTAAAGAAAATGAGAACTATCCTAAGCATATCCCCCGGGAGTGTCGTAACCAAGAGTGCAGCAAGGCCCGTTGTCGTGCACCAGTTCCCATTCGAGTCTAGCTCAAAGCGGTGTTTTCGGGTTTTACCCCTAGGTACATCTGTGCCAGAGCCGCCTCTACCTGCTCGTATCCAGACAGGGATGTATTGCTCGGAAAACTCATAACATCTCTATAATACCAAAATTCTAGGAAGTTCTTCTATACTAATCCTCAAAGTCTATCTTTGGTTTATGTGCTCTAATCAGAGTTTATCTAAATCTAGCTTCCAAGGTTAGTACTAAACTGCCTCTGATACCAACTGTAACGCCCCGACCCCAGCTACCCAGAGTCGGTGCATTACTTCGTAACATTGGCATGATCACAAAAGATCAAGTCTCGAAAGACCGATTAGTTTAGTAGCCTTGGAAACACTAGATACATTCATAAACGTTACATTACATCATAAAGTGAAAAACTACAATAACAAAGTCTCCATAGTCCACACTCATATCCTCTTCTGACTATCCCTGCAGGTCATTCATAAAATACTTCTTCACATCCTGGAAAATATTAAAACATTGAAAGGGGTGAGCTCAGATGCTCAGTAAGGATAACAATAATGTGGAAGCTTTCATAAATAAACATTAACATTTAAGGCAATGTATACCTAAAACAAAAGCCTTTTAAACATGAACCTCAACATAATATGGCAAAAATAAAATTAGATTATTCCATTTACTTACTCGCATGGATATTCTACTAGTCGAATAATCACATGCAATATCAATAACCACTTTCATAATGAGGGAATGTATAATGCCAGACATTCTGAAACACTTTGTCAAGGCCTCGGCCAAGACGTCTAAAATGATTAAGGCCTCGGCCAAAACCATAAATCAAAATGGGAAAGGGCCTCGGCCAATTCCACGTCTAGTTGTCTCATGAGACCTACCGATGCATCGAGGAGCTATAGCGGGCTCCACCCGTCACTTATTAAGTCCAATACATTCCTCATATGAATAGGTTTAAACATATCATAAACCATAACATAATCGTATCACATAAAACATGCATAAAGGAAACATAACATTTCCACATTTCAATCACAAGATATCAATAGAACACATTGATATAATAAAAACTCTTTCAAAACCATTTTCAATACCAAAATAAAAGAAAGTTAAAACATTGCATTTATTTTTCATTAAAAAAATGATGGCTTGTAGAGTAAGCCGAAACTCAAATAATGGTCACGGCGGCGGAGAAGTCGTTGTCTCCGCATAAGTAAGGAAAGAAAAACATTCCCTTTTGTCGTTTAGCAAAACTCTTCATATAAAAAAAGATTCCTTTTGAATAAACGTAAAAGTCAAAGGGGTTTATACACCGTATAAAAGAAATTTGTGTATAAAACAAAATATGTCTCAATGGATGGTGATTGAGAAGAAGTCCTTAAAAAGATCATTTTTAAAATAAAATAGATCTATTATGTGTATTCACTATAGTTACACATAAAGGAAGTAAAAATACAAAAATAGGACATAATAATATCATGACATAATTTGAAAATAGGAGATTAACCCAAAGAATAGAAGTTGGGTTAAGAAATTCCCTTACCTCGTGTCCGACTTGACTCAACCGTTCTTTAACCTCCTGAATAATAAACTAGAGTTAATATATACCTTATTAAGAACCATTTTCAATTTCATTATCCTTATTATATCACTTATTACAATGATATGAACATTATGTAATTATTTAAGTTAATAATGGTCATTTTGTCGATCTTTGGTACTTGAGTCAACAATAAACTTCTCATAATTACAAGTTGTTTATGTGGTAGAATATCCATTATCTCCAGAATTATATTCATGATTTATATGTCATATATATCTTATATATCCAGTATATACATTCATTTATAATATTACGTAACATTTAGAGGTAAGAAATGAAATGCACCGTTCATGGAGACGGTAAGCCGTACGTACGCATGAACGCTACTTTCATTTAAATTTCATATTTAATGGAACGAAATCATAATGATATAAATTTATAATATAATTACAGTATAATATAGTGTATAATAACATTTACTCCATCCTTTATACATCCCACATATGGTATTAACGATTCAAATCACTTTGAGGGGGCGGTAGTCCGCACTTCCTAAAATGAAATTATCGCGTTTACCCATAATGGGAATCATAAAGTATGACATAAATGAGAAATACAGAAGGATAAGGAAAACAGAAACATAATATATATATCATATATGAAAATAGTGTCATCAAAATGGCCACCATTATAGGTGTTAAAAGAATTTGAACAATCATCATTTCGTGAGACAGAAATTCGCCATCCACAGAAACAGTATGTTCTTTAACCATTAGATGTAGGTGTGTGTAAGTGTAGCTCGAATACTTCTTATAACAACATCCTACTATATTGAGGATACTGGTTTTTTTACAAAAGAAAATAATAAAAAGAGTTTAGGGGGTTGGAGAAGCAAAATAAAACAAAAGAACATAAGAGAAAACACTACCTTTAAAACGGGTAACACTCTTTGATTTGAGGCAAAGGCTTCCTTGGGAAGAGTTCTGACCAAAGTGAGGCTTCTAGGAGTAATAGGGGGAAGTTGGGAGAGTATTTGGGCAGAGTTTGGCCGAGACAAATGGCTTGAATGTGTAAATGAGGTGGGAGAGGTGGGGGCCTTTTATAAGTGGAGAGGAGGGGCTCTTTTGGAAAGATTGAAATGTTACATTATTACACAATGCTTTTCGGATTCTAAAGGTCCCAAACATATATAATTAGTGGATAAGGTGATAAGGGTTCGAAATCTACCCATCCAATAGTCTTTTGACAAGTGTAAGCCTTGGATTTTACATTATCTTTTCATTTTATTAAAATCGTTAAATAATGAGGTCATCGTTGCATCATAATGATGTCATAAATAACATAATTTATTTAATGTCTAAAAATTATAAAAAAAAATACTATGATGTAGGAAATATTTTTATCTTTCTAATGAATATTTATAATCAAAATTTTGACTTGTGTAACCCCACTTAAATACTGTTTTAGTAAAACAACTCATGTTTGTGTCATTTTTTACTTTAACATTAAATAAAAGGTATTTATGTCATTTTCCAACTAAAGTGGCTCCATGGGGTCCCCAAGTTGACCCATGGATTGTCTTGGTCGTCCATGACTCATCCAATAGGAGTAGGACAAGTGTAATGCTCATATCATATTATTAAAACATTATTTTTACCTTAAACTACACTAATTACCTCTAATCGCGATTAAGAACTTAAAAGTTACTATTCACCAAAAAATTATTTTAATCTCATTGAACCACATTTTACTTCTTAATGACAACCATGTATGTCGGATTTTTGAAAATCAAATCACAGAAGTGGTAATATTTCATTTAAACGAAAAATCAGTTATTTAACTACCACTTAGTGGTTTCACTATTCATCAAAAATTGAAGTTTTTCAGAACAATGCCAAAATTTCACCCTAAGCTATAATTGATATTCCGAATTCAAAAATGATGTCTATTTTATAAAATTCCAAACATATAATTTTCACTAATTAATTTTATAATTAATTCTCGTTGTCACAACAAATAGCGTGTTTTTAAGAAACAATTTATATCAAAAGATTGACAATTGTTTATGTCCAATTTAAAAGTGAAATTAATTATAATGACCACCATTGGATAAAATGGTAAAAATATATTCTAATTATACTTTAAATCCACTCAATAGTATAACTTATCACTATAAATCATTTTGATTAAAAAGGTTGTTTTAAGTATTTTTCACCATTCATAAAAATTTTGAAGTTCTCAGAAAATTACAAAAAATTAAACATAGGCTAATTTCAATATTAGGAATACAAAAATGAAGTCCATTTTGAAATATAAAATTTCTATAAATTTAAAAAGTGGTTATTACTATTCATAACGACTACTTTGATTAGTTGCAGTGTGTTAGAACTCGATGTTGCGTACAATGCAAGCTATTACATTATTGAATGAGAAGCGTATCATGGAAGCTCGGGGTGTTACAGATAGAGCATAATTCCAATCATACCTCTGTAATTGGTTTGATCCACTAGTTTACCTATTTCACCAGCATCCAACTTACAGGTGGTACTCATATTTGTATCACTACTTTTATTTTAGTCAAAACTAAAACGTTTCAAAACATCCTTGATATATTTACTCTGATTTAAAACAATACCATTTTTATTTTTAAAAATTTTAAATCCAAGGAAACTATTATGTTCCCCCATTAAACTCACTTCGAATTCATCTTGCATCATTTCTGAAAAATCTGTACATAAATAATTTTTAGAGGATCCAAAAATAATGTCATCTACATAAATCTATAGTATTAAAACATCTCTGGAGATCCTTTTAATAAAAATAGTAGGATCTTTTATTCCTTTAGTAAAACTTTTTGAAATAAGGAATGAACTAAGTCTATCACACATGGCTCTTGGAGCTTGATTCAGACCATATAGGTATTTTGAAAGTTTTAAGACATGATTTAGAAAATGGGGATTTTTAAAACTAAGGGGTTGTTCAAAAAATACATCTTGAACTATGTACCCATTCAAAAATTCACTTTTGACATCCATTTGATAAAGTTTGAAATTCTGATGAGCTGCATAAGCAAGTAGTATCCTAATGGATTCTAGTCTAGCTACAAGTGTAAAAGTTTCCAAATAGTCTATTCATTTTTCATGACTATATCCTTGTGCAACTAGTCTATCCTTATTTCAAACTATGTTTCCATATTCATCAACTTTATTTATAAACACCCATTTAGTGTCTATGACTAACGTGTCTTTAGGTCTTTCTAATAATTCCAAAATTTTGTTTCCTTCAAACTGATTTAATTCTTCTTGCATAGATATCTTCTAGAAATCATCATTGATTGTGTCATCAATATTTTTAGGTTCAAGCTATGAAATAAAGGATTGATGTTCATCATATTTTCTTAGATAAGCTCTAGTTTGTGTTCCTCTATTTAAATCACCTATTACAGCATCTAAAGGATAATTCTTGAGTGTTTTAATACCTCTAGAAAGAGTTTAACTAGAGTCCTCATTAATTTAAATAGGTCCAGATTCACCATGCACAGATTCTGGAGAATTTCCAGAACTAGTTGTTTTCACTAAGAGCTCATTGTCTTTTTCATTAATGTCCAGAATTGACATTTCTTCCTCAAGGAGTTCAACAAAGGTTTTGGGATCATGTGGATCAGTGTCATGAAATTTGACATGAACTGATTCTTCCACACATTTGTATCACTTATTAAAAATTCTATAGGATTTACTATTGATTGAGTATCCTAGGAAAATTCCTTCATCACTTTTGGAAGAAAACTTTTCTATATTGTCCTTATTGTTAAGGATGAAGACTCTACAACCGAAAATATAAAGTACTTAACCTTAGGCTTTCTATTATTCCAGAGCTCATAGGGGGTCTTCTTATGAACAGGTCTAATTAAGACTCTATTGATAATTTAAAAATATGTATTAATAGCTTCATCCCAATAATATATAGGCATATTTTACTCATTAAGCATAATCTGAGCAATCTTTGAAGTGTTCTATTTCTTCTTTCTACAACTCCAATTTTTTGGGGTGTTTTTGGAACAGAGAAATTGTGAGTATAGCCATTATATGAGAAAAAGGATTCAAATTTCTAATTTTCAAACTCACATCCATGATCACTTCTCAAGGTCTTAATTCTAAGAACACTATTATTTTCTACAGACATAGAATATTTACTGAAGTAAGAACATGCTTCACATGTGTAGCTAGAAAGAATACCCAATTATATCTTGAAAAATCATGTAAAAGAACATAAACATAGTTTTTCCATTTAAACATGAAACTCTATATGGTCCAAACAAATCCATGTGAACCAAATCAAATGGTTGAGAAGTAGAAACTTATTTCTTTAGTTTGAAAGAAACATTGTGTTTTTTCTTTTTTTACATGGATTGCAAACTTTGTTATGTGAATATTATAATTTAGGTAAGTCTATAACTAAACCTTTTATATTTACTTTCCTATGTGAGTTCACATTGCAGTGTCCTAATCTTTTATGCAATAACATTGATTCCTTATGAAAAGAATTTAAACATGAAACATTTTTCTTAGTTAAATAATTTAAATCAACAACATATACATTTTCATTTCTATGTGCAGTAAATATTAAATCATTTTTAGAATTAAAAACATTTCATGCATCATTTTCAAATTTAACATTAAAACCATCATCACATAACTGAATTATACTCAATAAATTGTTCTTTAACCCATAAATAAAAAGTACTTTTGAAATTAATATAGTATTAGGGTTACCAATTTGGCCTAAGCCGACAATCTTTCCTTTTGAATTATCACCAAATGTAACATGAATACAATAAAATTTAATTCGAATCTTGAAGCATGAGTAGTATCCTGTCATGTTTCTTGAACATCCACTATCCATGTACCATAGAGTTTTACAGGAGCTCATTAAATAGTTTTCCGGCAAAACAAATTAAGTGTAGGGTAACTTTGGTAACCAAATTTTCATGGGTCCAGAGAGGTTAGAAATTAAAACATTGAGAACCCATACTTTTATCACAGGTTTCCTATATTCCAGAGATATGTTTTGAGACATGAACAATTTTTTAGGTCCTTTAGAGAATTGTTTTTCAAAAGATGGTTTAGAACCTGAACTAGAAGCGAACTATCCAGATTTTGGAAAAAATTTATTCTTAGTAATTCTTCTCTGTCCTGGCTCATATCCTAGTCCAGTTCTGTATTTTTTAGCAATCTTTTTTCATAGTAATTGAGTCAAGGTATCTCTACCTACTGTAAACTTCTTAAGATCTCTTTTAATTTCTCATTGCATAATTTATGTTCATTGTTTTCTTTTAATAGCTGAGCACATTTTTCTTTCTCAATATCTATATCAGACTTATAATTAGCATTTAATGAATTTTGTCTTTTTAATAATTTATATTTATCCTAGAGTTCATTAAACGAGTCCTCAAGAATTCCACAGTATTCTAATAGTTAAACCTTAGTCATATTTTCATCATCATTTGATTCATATTCATTCCCAAAATAGTAAGCATTATGTACAAGAGAATTTGGTGTTACCTCAGATGTTTCTGTCATGAAACACTGGTTTTCATGTTTGTTCATTTCTATATCAAAAGTGTTAGATACACTTGAGATATCTTCTGAGGAACTCCAAGTCTCATTCATAGCCTTTTTATATCCCTTGACCTTGTCTTCATACTTCTTCTTAAATTTAATCTTCGGTCAATCATATTTAACATGACCTTTTTGTTTACACTAATAACAGACTATCTCATTTTTGTTATCATTCCATTTTCTATCCTTTTTCCCCTATCCTTTATTATCATACATTCCTTTATAGTTTTACATTATAAAGAACTTATTATTTTTTGGTAGAACTTTTTGAATCTCCTAGAAAGATCAGCCATCTCATTATCACTGTTAGATTTTGAGTCTTCATTGGTCGACGTATCTAAAGGATCTTGATCTTTTTCTTTGTCCTTGTTCTTTGGGGTATCAGTCTTGAATTCTATAGACTACCTTCTAAGTTATTTATCTGATTATTGATATAACATAAGCTCTTCTTCATACATCATAAGTATTCCAATTTATTCCTTCACTGGAAAATTGCCTATGTCACCGGATTCTCGGATAGAAATAGAAGTTACTCTTCATCTGTCTGGTAAGAATAAAATCAATCTCATAATATGGTCCTTGATGTCCCCTAGTTTTCCAAGCAGACTCATCGTGTTCACTATTTTATTGAACCTGAGATACATTTAAGATATAATTTCATCAATCATCATCTCAAAATTATCATATTTAATTGAATAAGTATTTAATCTCATTTCTTTAACATTCGTTGTCCCCTCATGAAAAACATCTAAAGTATCCCAAATTTCATATGCAGTTTTACAAGAAGATATTCTATTGAATTATTTATCACTTAGAGAATAGTACAATGCATTCATTGCTTTATATTTATTGTTATATGTATCTTTAGATAACTAAGACCATGTTTCCCTAGTAGTAACATGTAATACATGTTGTTCTTCAATTGTGCCCCAGAATTCAGGTCCCATGCTCTCTAGATAAATTTTCATTTTTAATTTCCACTGATCATAGTTGTTTCCATTAAAGAAAGGTTTCCTATTAGTAGGAGAACCCTCCACTCGATTATCCATTGTCAATTATAATTTTAAAGAACTGGAAATTTAGATATGGAAAAAAATTTATAATCTTTAAGATACAACTGAAATCACAGTTAAATAATTTGATGAATTGTACAACAGTTCATGTAATAGTAATAAAAACTAAATTAACTCCTCTTAAACGAAATGTTGGTCAGAGTAGAATCTCAAGAGGGGGTGAGTTGAGTTCCTACTTAATATTTCTATTAAAAACATTATTATACAGATACCCCAAATTTTGAAACGGCCAGGTTAATTAAGGTAGTAGAGTTTTAAATGTCTAATTGGTCAATAGGTTTCTCAAAGGGTGATTAAGCCTCAGTTTAATTAGTGTGAAAAACTTCTTTAACTTTTTAAACAAGTTTATTGAATTTAACATATACACACACTAACCAAAACTAACTATCAAATTGAATGAAAAATAGTTTAATGTTTTAGCAATTATAAGCAGTGGAAAATATATAAAACAGAGTATAACAAAATATAGTGCACAGAAAAGTTAAACAAGAGGTTCAGTCTCAAGCTGAGACTTAATCCTCTCCACTTGGTGATCACCTCCAACCAAGCAGTTTATATAAACAATAAACATGATAAACAGCCTGTATTATGATTTATAATAGTTTTTACAAGCTATCTAGGGTTCACACCGTCTACCACAGTTCTTAATGGGAATGGTAAACAACACAGAACACACATGGTCTCTTCCACAGTTATACGTGAGAAAATAAGGTGTAAGATAAGTTTGATGTGAGGATTTTTTGTATCCTCCAGTTCAAGAATAGGAGATAGTATGTATGACACAAACACACACTTCTTATAAATGTAAAATAAAATAACACAGTAGATAAAATATGATGAGATTGAGTTTAGAAGGATCTATGTGTTTTCAGTTCAACTCTTGACTCCTTCGAGTGAATAATTTGTAGTTAGAGACTTTCTTTGGAAGTTGTATCCAAAACAGAGTGTCACAACTCCATGTTCTAGCTTTCAGGAATTGAGTGTTCTGATTCTTGTGTTGATCAAGAGTTGATGAAGGACAAATGGAAGAAGTGAGTTTGTCCCAAATTATGCTCATGATGCTTGTGGGTTCACTGTGTAAGTGATGGATGGTTCGTCTTTAATCTAGAAAGTAAGATTGTTTTTCATATGCTTAGACACGCTTCTCCTCTTTTTTTCATTGGTCTTCCCTTTTATAGTCGAGGCCCAACAATAGGAATAAGTACATCACATGCGATCTTTCTCATACCTCATATTGTCCCCAGATACAGTATCTCTATATGTCTACAATCAGCATTAATTAATGTCACAAGCATTATAGTTAGAAAATATTACCGTTAGAATAATCTTATGAATTTGAAAATGTATGGATTAGAAGAGTATGGTATACTGGTAATGACAAATTTCACAATGGTAGGCTTCAACAGTAAGTGCACATCAGAACCATTCATCGGTAACCTTCTCAATGGTAACCTTCCATCAATAACTCTACATTGTTAACCTTCCATTGGTATCCTTCCTTTGATAACTCTCTATTGGTAACCTTCCCAATAGTAGCCTTGCATCAGTTACCTTACATCAGTTACCATGCATCGGTGCCCTTGCATCGGTGAACTTTGCATCATTGACCTTTGCATCGGTGACCTTTGAATCGGTGACCTTTGCATCTGTGACCTTTGCATCAGTGACCTTTTCTTTGGTGACCTTTGCATCGGTGACCTTCGCATTGGTGAACTTTCCATCGGTGACCTTTTCATCGGTGACCATGGCATCGGTGAACTTTTCTTCGGTGACCTTTGCATCGGTGACCTTTTCATTGGTGACCTTTGCATCAGTGACCTTTTTACATGGAGAAATGTTGCATTGTGAGCTATAAAAAAGAGAGCAGTGAGATTAAACGTACAAAGTTATCACTTTTATATAAACATGATTTTCACATAAATTATTATCTTGTAAGAGAAATATAATTATCACATAAATAAAACATAATTTGGGATTATCAAAACATGATTTGGATTATCAAAATAGGTGAGTCCAACAGGAAAATTGAAAAATGAAATTATAAAATATGTAGAATCTGTTAATTAAATTAACAATAAGAAGAATAAATTTATTTAGAAAATGAAAAACTAATATTAATTATGTAGATAATTTTAACAAAATTTAAAATGAATATTTATATATGTTAAAATTGAAAAAATATATATATTAATTATATAAATTACAACCATATTAAAAATATTAAATGTTAATGAATAAACATGTATAAATAAATATTAAAAATAGATAAAATTATAAAAATATTAGTGAATTAAAAATTGTAAATGAATAAAGTTTAAAAATATAAAAAACAATATTTATTATTAATGAATAAATAATATTAAAAATATAAAAATTAGAAAAAAAATACAAAAAATAATAAATACTATATACTAAATAAAAATACAAAAAATGGTAAAATTTACCAATTAAAAACATGATATATATTAAATATATTGTGTTAATAAATATAATTCTAAAATGAATATTAAAAATTGAATAAATTTGTGAAATATTATATGTTTATGTGTTGTATATAAAAATGAATTAATTATGTATATGTATGTGTGAAATAAATGTAACAAACATTTGATATATGATTAATTGAAAAATCAAATGACATTCAACTAAATGTCCATTACTCGATACAATTAGGCAATATTTTTAAATTTATATTAATTTTTATTTATAAATCATTTTCACTAAATATATGACTTTTTTAAAGTAAACATGGACCTTTTATATTATATAAATCATATTTTTGAAAATATTATATATATTTATATATATATAAATAATTATGAATATACTTCTATATGAAAAATATTAAATATATTAAGAAATTATTATGTATAAAAACCATTAAAAATGAAAAATACAATAATATGATTTATACATTTCATTTTATTCATTTAATAATTTTATATTTAATATATATTATTTATTACTATTTATAATATATATAGATATATAATTTATTCTTTTTTTATAATTGTTTGATTAATAATATTTTAAATAATTTTTTAATTTTATCATTTTTAATTTTTTGAAATTATAACAACTTATAAATTATATATATATATATTTAATATAGATTATTTATTAATATTTATAATCTATATATATTTGTATTATATTTATTCATTTTGATTAATAATTATTTAATTAATAATCTTTATAATATTTTTTAAACTTACACTATTTTAATGTTTAATTTTTTAATGACTTCATTTAATCTATCTATATTTTATATATAATATTTATTAATATATATATATTAAATTTATTAATAATTATTTAATTAATAAAATTATAATATATTTTTTAATTTATTCAATATAAGTTTTTATTTTCTTAATTATTTAAATTTATTAAATATTTTTGACACTTTTATTTTAGTTTTATTTTTATAGGTTTGTATAAAAATAGGGGTTATGACCCAGGTAGGGCCATGTATAAGCCTAGATTGGAGGGTTTGGTGGGTCGGGTTGTGTAAGTCACAACCATGTGCATACAGGTCGGCCAACGCTTGAGGGTAGCATAGAATGGGTTGAGGACCGTGCAGGACCATGCATGCAGGCTTGGGTCCATATGGATTTGTGTAGAAAGTGTAAGGAGGATCCCATCCTAGCAGTAGGCTTGTGGGTTGGGGACAAGGCAGAATTCTATATAAAGATGTGGCCAAACACCTGCTATTTTGATGTTGGACTCACCGTGCGACCGAGACCTTTATCCACGCTAGAAAATGCACTAAAAAAGTTTCCCTCTATCTATGATTAAAATAAAGCACAGATAAATGTATCATTTATCAGCATTAAAACAGCACTGATAAAGGTAACCCTTTATCAGTGCTAAAAAAATCATTAATAAAGGCCAATACTATATGTGGCACATTCTGTAGTAGTGGAATGGTGTGGTAAATTCTAAACATCATATATCATTCACATATTTTCAAATAACATATAAAACTACCATGTATGTAACTAAAATGACACTTTAATGTTGAAAACATGCATTTCGAGCCGTAATGACCACATCGTGTGACATATTGACATGCCATCGATTCCTACACATCAAAAATGAATTATGCATCATTGTAAAAAAATATGAAAACAACATGATCTCATTTCCTCAGTTTTTGATATGTGGAAAGTCTTTTAATGTAAAATGACACTTATATTGAACACACACACTTTATGTAATATGGCCCACTTCATGTGCAATTGACGTACGGTAGATTCCTTCACATCACAAATGAATTTTGAATCATTTTACTAATGATTTAAAATAATCCATTCTCATTTTCTCAATATCTAATATGTGATAGGTATTTTAAACTAAAATTACACTTTCATATTGAAGTCACACACATTGAGTAATACCGACCACAACGCGTGTCAGATTGACAGGCGGTCAATTCCTACAAGTAAAAAATGAATTTGGAATCATTTTAATATATTTTTAAAATGATCCAGGATTATTTACTTAGTTTTAGATATGTTAAATGTGTTTTATATTAAAAATAATATTTTATATTGAAAACACCCACTTTGAATCATGCTTCCAACATCATGTGTCTGATGAATTCAAAATCATAAAAATGATTATAGATAGATTTATGAAATATAGGAACTGAAGGCACATCATTTTGATTTATAGTTTTCTAGGGATTCTTGTAAATGTGTTTTCAGTGTTTTAAAGCACAAAAATTTTCATGTAACGGTAAAAACCATATAAAAAGTCCCCAGATTGATATGAAATCATGATAAACCCATCATTGAATTATTCTTGATGTGTTTTCAGAGATAACATTCCCATCTAGCGCGCGGTGTCCTTGGAATGACTCAATAAATCATTTATATAGTTACCAAAGTATTTAAAATCATTTGTTAGGGGGTTAATACTAGACAAATGATGTCAAATGGATGTGAAATTTGAGTAAAATGAACATATATATATTTTAGAAATATTGGATTTGATGGAATTTCATTCCCGGTTATTATTTTCCCAGGATTCCTATAAATTAATTTTCAGTGTTTTAAAACACTAAAACGTGTGTATAATGGTAAAAACCATAAAAAACAATATATCACACGAAAACACCACTAAATTATGTTTACTATGTATTCAAAAAAACATGTCCATTCGATGTGAAGTGTGCTTGAAATGAATCAATAAATTTTTTTAGAATATACCAAAGTATATAAAAAAGTGTGTGAGGGGGAAAAATGAAAAATAATGTTGGATAGAAATGAATTAAGAGGAAAATGAACATATGTTGATTTTTAAAATTTAGGAACTAACAGAATGACATTCTAAATTACAGTTTTCTTGGTATTCCTATAAATACATCTTTAGTGTTTTAAACACTAAAATGTCCGTGTAATAGTCAAAACCATAGAAAACGACCCCAAATTGGTGTTAAACCACGGTAAAACCACTGTAGAATTATTTCTAGCACATTCTCTTTAACAACGCATGCTTCCAAAGTGTGGTGTTCATATAATACCTCAATAAGAATTATTTTTAAGACACCAGAGTCTTTAAAAACGCAAGTGAGGGGATAAAATCCAAACAATGACATCAGATGACTTTATAATCAACGGTAAATGACCATAGATTGATTTTTAAAATGTAGGAACTGACGAAACATCATTTCAAGTAATATTTTTCCCATGATTACTATAAATGAATTTTTAGAGTTTTAAAACACTAAAACATGCATATAATGGTCAAAACATATAAAACTATATCACATTGATGTGGAATCATGGGATAATCGTCATTCAATTATTTTTGACTTGTAAACATTAAAAAAACATCAATACAACATGCAGTGTGGTTATAATGTCTCAATATGTCATTTTTAAAAATTCCAAAGTCTTAGAAAACATTTTTCACAGGGTCAAAACTACCGAAACAACATCATATAGATTTGAAATTATAGTAAAAACATTTAAGATATATTTTTGAAATTTAGGACATAACAAAGCATCAATACAAGTTATAGTTTTTCTGTGATGCCCATAAATTCATTTTTAGTGTTCTAAAACACAAAAATGAGCATATAACAGTTAGAAACATAGAAAATGGCATGTTGTTGACCTTAAATCATGGTAAAACCACTATTGAAATATTTTTGATGAGTACATGATAATTATCATCTGACTTGCAATGTGGTTTAAATAACTTAATAATTAGTTTTTAAAGATACCAAAATCTTTAAGAGAGTGAGCCAGAGGGTCAAACCTAATAAAATGATGACACATGACTATGAAATCAGAAGAAAAAGAATATAGATTTATTTTTTAAATGTAGGAACTGAAGACATGTTTTTCTACGATACAGTTTTCCCAAATGAATATAAACATGTTTTTACTTTTTTAAATTTCTAAAACATGCATGTAATGATCAAAACTATATCGAACGACCTAATATTGACATAAAATCATGGGAATCCTACCATTGAATTATTTGTGATGTGTATGAATAGAAAACACATCCATTTTATGTGTGGTGTTCTTAGAATGAATCAATATGTAGTTTTTAAAGATACTAATGTCTTTAAAAACACGTTTCATAGGGTTAAATCTATGAAAATGATATCATATGGATATGACATAATACTAAAATAAGCTTAGATCGATTAGTAAAATGTAGGAACCAAAGACCCATCATTTTAAGTAATAGTTTTCTTGGGATGTTGGTAACCATGTTTTAAATGTTTTAAAACTCTAAAACTTGTGTGTAATGGTAAAAACCATAAAAAATGACCTCATATTGACCTGAAATGATGATGAAAACACTTTTGAATTATTTTTTACATGTAACCATAGAAAAAATATTGATATGACGCAAGGTGTGCTCCAAAATACACAATAATCAATTTTTAAAGATAATAAAGTATTTATAAATATGTGTTAGGTGGTAAAAACTACACAAAACATGTTAGATGGATTTTAAATCATAGTAAAACAATTGTAGATTGGTTTTTGAAATGTAGGAACAGACAATACATCATCATGAGTTACTGTTTTCCCAGTATACCTATAATGTCTTTTTTAGTGTTTTAAAATATTAAAACATGCATGTAAAGGTCCAAAAAATATAAAAAGAACTCATATTGACACAAATCATTGGAATAAACCTTTTAATTGTTATTAATGTATACATTTAGGAAAAACATTCATATGACGTGTGTTGTACTCATAATGACATAATAAGGAGTTTTAATGATACAAAAGTATTTAAAAATGTTTGTTAGGTGGTTAAAACTATGAAAATAATTTTACATGGCTATGAAATCATAGGAAAAAAATTGTAGATATATTTTTTAAATGTCATAATAGACAAAAAATAATTATGATTATTTTTTCACAGGATTCCAATAAATTTTTTTCAATGTTTTAAAATACTAAATTACATGTGTAATGGTTAAAACTATAGATAAATCTTCAGATTGATGTAAACTCATGGTACAACCATAATTTAATTATTTATGACATTTATGAATAGAAAACATGTAAATTTGACATGTGGTGTGCTTAAAATGACTCAGTAAACAATTTTTAATGATACTGTATTCTTTGAAAACATCTATCAAGGCATCAAAAATTAGAAACAATAATAGATGGCTGTGAAAGCATACAAAAAACGTAGATTGTTTTTTTTAATTTAGGAACCAAAGACCTGTCATTTTGAGTTACAGTTTTCTCAGGATGCCCATAAACATGTTTTTAGTGTTTTAAAACACTAAAACATGTGTGTAGTTGTCAAAATCATCTAAAAAGACCTCAGATTGATGTGAAATGAAGAGATAACTACTGTTGAATTATTTTTTAAATATAAGACATGCATCTATATCATAGCCAATAATTTTATTATTATGTAAATATAAATCACATCTCAAGATGATTTAAAATTTTATTAAATTTTTATATACTTACCACTTTTCAGTTCCAAGTGTTGAATCATATCTTAAATATGTAATTTTCTGTTTTCAATGTGCACTGCATGATATATTATTTTTTTATGTTAATATTTATTCTATTTTATTAAAAAAAACAAATGTTATGTGTAACATTCAGAATATATTTTAGGTCTAATTTATTTCTCATTACATTTCTTAAATGTTATAGTTTTTATTATTGGTGATAAATACCAATAGTTGGTAGGATCATGAATGTTTTTATCAACAACATTCTTGAAAAAGAATCCATGAGTGTCATTTGTTTTGGTAGTATTTTTAAATGTTATCAATTATTATACTGTAATTTTTACTTATTGTGTTCAATTATAATTTCTTTATACTTTTTTATTCTAGTTAATGACATGATTTGGAGGTAAGTGGATGTAGTATAGGTTATGTGATAACAATATATTGTCCATGAGTTGTTGTTATTGGTGAAATTTTTTTATGTGTATATTATGAGGATTGAGGTTATGGGTTGAATGAGGTTATTAGTTGACTGGGATTATGGTGGTTGAGGTTGTATATATATGACTATATATGTATGCTGGTGTATGTATGATGTGTTTATTGTGCATTTATGTTTTAGTTTATTGTATTCCAGAGTTCTTAAATTTATAATTTTTATTAAATATTTTAAGAAAATATATATTTTTTTTAAATTAGTTGAAGTTAATGATAACCGATGCTAAATATATTTTTTTTTTATTTTTTAGTGGTTATTATAAACCACCATTAAAAATAACTACTGCTAATGAATGTAGAAGTGCTTATGTTCATTTCCTCTATTTTATTTTTGGAATAATTTTTTTGAAAAACTAACCAATGATAAATAAAATAAAAACCGATGCTAAATTATCCAAGAATTACACATAAAAAATCAATGTTAAAAAAATAAAAAAACCACTAAATTATTGTTGACCATGAAATAAGTATTAGTTTTTTTGACCACTTCTAAACCATGTTTTGGTGGTTTAAACCACCACTAGTAGAAAATAAAACTACCACTAATACCTCCATTTATTGTAGTGATAATTTCTATATATTAAAAATAAATCATTTATCATTTTCTTTATGTATCATGACAATCTAAGCATGGTTTCTCAGTTTTGAGAATGTGATAAAAGATTTGAACTAAAAAATAAATCTTAAACTAAAAACACACAATTTCAGTTTTACCAGCTAAATAATGTGTCACATTCACATGTGGTTAATTATAAAAACTTATAAATGAACCATTGATCATTGAAATAATGTATCACAACAGTCTGAACACATTTTCTTAGTTTTCTCTATTTTTCATGCACTATTTTAACTAAAATTTCACCTTTAAATGAACACATACTTTATGTCATACTGGGCATAATGTGTTTCAAATTAATGTTATATTAATTTTTGCAGATAAAAAAATACATGTATCATTGTCCCAATGTATGATGACAATCCAAGTATATTTTATTTGTTTTATGTATGTGACATGCGTTTTGAACTGAAATGTCAGTTTTAAACTAAAAACAAACCCTATTAGCCATGAAAACCAAAAAGTGAATCAAATTGAGGCGTGATTAATTATTACTGGTCAAAAATAGGCCACAAATCATTATATTAAAGAACCATAACAATCTGAGGGTGTTTACATGATTTTTATATGTGATTCATGTTTTAATCTAAAATGTTATTTTTTTAATTGAACACATTCACTTATAGTAATATATGTCACAAAATGTGTTAGATTGAGGTAAATTAAATTTTATACATATAATAAATGAATCACTAATATTTTTTTGAATGTATTTTGACAATATAAGAACATTTTCTTGTGTTTTAGTATCTGATATGGATTTTGAATTAAAAAATAATTTTTAATCTAAAAACATATGTTTTCAGTTACACCATCCACACTGTGTGTTAGAATAATGAGTATATAATCCCTATAGGTCACAAATAAATAAAATAACACTGTTCTAATGTTTTTGGATTATTTTCATGCATTTTCCATGTTTTCACGTTATGGAACATGTTTTGAACTAATTGTTCAATTTTAAATAGAAAACACTCATTTTTTACCTATCGAACTAAAATAAAAAATTTAGAGATAAATTTATTTTCGTGAAAAAATATAGGTTGTTAAATGTATGAATAAAAATACAAACTTCTCTAGTGACTGCATAATTTTAAAATAAAAAAATTATATTTTAAATGAAATATTTAAAATTGAAATAAAAACACACAGTTTACTAGACCAGTTCTCACTTTTGGTGCCTATGTAGTTAATGATCAAGTGCACTGGAATGATATGCATGTACAATATTTTGAAATATATTAATGTTTCAGCTTTTCAGGAAACTCTACATGCTGTAGAAAAGAAAGATCAAGCTCATAATACGACTGTCAGAACTATACCAACCCTACACTTACTCAAAGGGGATGTCAGTCATTATGATGAAAACCCAATGAAAATGATATATGAATTCATTTGTTTTATTATTTTTATTTATATTGATTCATCCTATGGTTGAAGTTCATGTTGAATGTCTCTTTTCTCTAGATGGTGGTTTCCCCATTGATTTGTCAAAGGGGGCAGACAGTGGAAGATGTGGTGGGTGTCAAACCCCACTTATCATCTAGTGGAGGAAGTTACAGGGGTGAGTATTTCTAATAAAAGTAATTATATTCCCCTCGTTTTATAATGGAAAACATCTCATCAATCAATAGTTTCTATCAAATTTATTGTGGTTTTTTTAGGAATATTTCCCAACAGTTAAAGATATAATTGAGGGTATTCCTATTTTAATAGTAAGAGAGTGTCTACCCATAGTGATACTCGTATTTTACCATGAGTTTTACCCATTTTAGGGGGTTTTCCACATTACATATGGTGTTAATTTTTCATCATATTTTCACTTTACTTTATGATGAAATTATCACTACACCAGTGGTCCAATAATTTTCAGTCCCAATAAGTGGTATCATATAAAGTTTCTAGCTCAATGATGTTTAAACATTAGATTATTAAAAATTCTTTTAAATTTTAGTATGCTCTATGATTATGATTTCAGTGGTTATTTTTCATCAAAAAATTTAATGAGTCAATTAAATACACTATTTTTTAATAAAGGAGCTTTTGGACTAATGGCTTGTCTCTATTGTGGTGAAATTCAAGATCAAAAAATTAAAAGAGAATAATTTTACATTTAGAAAAATAAAGATGAAAGTAATGATATGGAAGGATAATTCACAAATATATATTGTATTATTTGAACAGGTTCAATAGTGATTGGATTCTATCACAAATATTCAATGGTGACAGGAGTCCATCACGATTGACCCGTGGCCAAAATTTTCATTGTAAATTTTTTTTCACCGCATATATGAATAATTATCATTAGATATGAGTACCTATTTTAATTGTAATAGGTCATTAGGTATGGAAATAAAAATTTATCTCTAATAAAATATTACTATGGAAATAAAATTTTGTCACAAGAAAACAGCCAAAATAAAAAATAAATAAAAATACAACATCAAAAAAATTTAAAACAACCCAATATATAAAACTATAAACATATAAATTGATAAAAATATTAAAAATAATATGTATATCCAAAATTTAACATAATATTTTTGACAATAAAATTTACCATAAATCACTATGGAGGTGGTGGATCAGCTGGAGGACTAGGTGGTGGGTACTCCTTCCTTATACCCTACACAATTCATCACATATACTCCATCATCTCTCCATGTTGGTGCTCCTTACATTTTTGCTAATCCTCCTACAGTTTCTAGTTTCAACAAATCTCCTTATACTCCCAATTAATTCCCCCTATAACCTCATTCTAAGATCACAACATCTCCTCATACTCTACATATGGGAATAAAAACACTGCATGATCTCTAATCACAATGGACGATGACAATGAAGTAGTTCCATAATAAGTAGAAGTTATCAATCAAGAACTGATACCTACCACTCATCCTTTCTCGATACCATACTAAGTCACTAAAATCCAAGATTACTCATCAAATCATAACTCACATGTGTCCCAACCCTCACCCTCAGCCGAAATATCATGATTCATTTGAGAAGTCATGGCCCAATAAGAATCATTCAAATTTAATTTTAATGATATTATTTAAAATATTAATTTCAATTAATTTTATAAATAAAAAAAATTATACTAACAACAATCTAACACTGGTAGTCACCAATAATCTATCCAATGTCAGGATTAGTTGTATATTTTTAAAAACATAAAACTTCATAACATAGGGATTCTAAACTACATATATAAATATAAAATAAAAATTTTACATATAAAGTTTATATAAATTATTAAATAAAATTCCATACCTTATGTCATTAATGAATACTAGTTGTAAACCTACCCACTTTATAAAAGAACTTCTATATCTCTGGGTACTATTGGCTAAATGGTGATCTCCTATGAATAATATCTCCTATCCATTTGGGGAACAATCCATCCAAAACATGGGATGATATTTAATTAGGCTTATTAAAACAACAAGACTAATAAAAAACTATGTCGTTATATTTCTCTTTTTATGATTGTGTAAAAACTGGTGACAATGCTCGCACATACACACCCTTGATGAATACAGATAGTAGATCCCACTCTTTCATTGACGAGGTACTGTAAAACCTAAAAGTAATTTATAATACAAAGTTAGTAATTAAATAAATTTCAAAATAAATATTAATTATTTATATACCATCCAATGATAAAACATTAAATGAATAACATCAATATGAATATGATCCCATGTCACCCATTGTCTAGAAAACAGTTACGTTGAATTTCTCCCCTACCTAATATTTATATGAGATAAACTATCGGAGAAAAGGAAAAATAATAAAACAACTAATAGAAAAATAAATTAATGAAAATTAATGCTAATTATTGAAAACTAACAAAAATACACAACTGAACATACCTCCACAGGAATGTATCAAAATAAAGTTGCAAATGTCTCTTAGGAAGACGGTCGAGATTAATAAATCTTGTTAGAGAATGACCCCTCCATGTTTAATATGTACTAATGGAAACCTATGATTCAGATGATGAGTTATTAGAATTATCCCTAAGAATTAAAACATCCATTAGGGTATATAACATATCATTTGTATTGTCTCCCTCCTTTTGAAACAGAAAAATAATGATGAAATTAAATAATTGTAAACATGTATTATTTATTAATTATGACTATTACCAAAATTTTATTGAATAATTATTTATATTCATCCTTAAATGGGTATTTTATTATGTTAATATCTTCATCTTCCTCCTCGACATCATTATTTCCATATGAGCTTCAGCTTTATCATCCCTTAATATTTCAATTTTATTTGTTACATCATCAAAATTATCAACACCATAAGACCATGGTTTTGGGGTTTTATCATCAATATTTGTACCTCTTTGAGTAAAAGATGTATATGGTTTTTTCTATTGAAAAAATTAAATTTCATTCACTTAAAAAGAACCACTTTCACTTTTCATAAACTTATTTTCATGATATTTCATTTTTATTGTGCTCTACTAATTAATTGAATCTCTTGAAGCAACATAATAATTTTCATAATAAATTTGATATGATTTATGATCTAAAATAAATGGATCATTTACCATAATAAGGATTTTATATTTAATGTAAATGATTCCATGGCATGGTTGAACATGCAACTATGTATCAATATCAAACTAGTGACATTTAATCACTGTTATATAATTTTTTACAAGTTAAAATGACTCAATTGTTTCATCCAGTATTCTATAAAAGTAAACTATACCTTGTTTATAAAGATATCCTTTATTGAAAATAAAATTATTCATTGTTTTTTGATTCACCATAGACACATGTGTTAAATAGAAATGCATTAACCGCATATTCCTTAAAAGACATAAACAATTTAGATGCCATGTTACAAATAAATATAATCAATTATCAATTTTAATTCATGTTATGAAACTTGTAAAATTAAAAAAAAATCAATAATATAACAAATAATAAATTTATTTCATATATTCAACCCTAATCAATTCACTTTACCAATCTTTGAATCCATTAGTAAAAATTAAATTGATGACATTCATTAAGAGAAGTGATTGTAATTTTTCTGAACTATTTCTTTAAATGATCATCATGTAATCTTCAAATGAACTAATATTAATTTAAATTAAAAAAATATAAATAAAAAGTGAATGTATAACTCACTGAAAAAATCGTGTCATTTCTTCGCAATTGAGAAGAACATATATAAAATTTTTGGGTTTCTCATCATCTGAAATCCATTTTTCATGAACTCCGCCAAATAAAAGTTCCGAATGATTAAAAAATAGTAATTAATGATCTATTTCATCTCCAAAATTTCCCATATTATGACAAATTAATATATTTTTTAATGGATATTCAGGTTGAAAATATTGATAGTATAAAAATGAAATTTTCTCTTTCGAAAATTATTATACATTTGACCCTTCAACCAATGCATTGTGTCATAAATTTTCCCTCTATTTATACATGCATAAATCATATGGGAACATCTATAAAAACTATTCTAGTCCTCTAAATTTCCTCCATTCATAAAATATAATATTAAATTTAACATTGAGTTAATGAATGCTTGTGATTTTCTTTTACAATTAACATAAAATTAAAATAGAAACATGTTGTATCCAACTCAATGCAACATTGCCTATTGTTTCTGCATAAATTTCATAGAAAAAATGTGATTTCTATATCATCACATCTAAGTTAATATAATTTAACAAAACTATAAATCAAATTAGTAGTAGTATTACAATTATAAGATGAAAATCATGATTTTTTAATCTTGCAATATGACCATTTCTAACACCTAGAGCCAAATTAGAAATATAATAATTTTGTAATCTCAAATCTTGAATCCAATGACATAATAATAAAAATTTCTCTTTAGAAACTGTATAACCTCCATTTGGAATCATTTAATTCTTTGATATTTCATTTTCAAATAACTCAAGTGTGACGTCCCTAACCCTAAATCCACTAAACCACTGCCCTGAGTCGGGTCGCCACATGAACGGAGGCGTGTCTCCCCGTATGCTATAGGATACTGACTAGTAGTGAGGATATAATATAATACATATGGATACTATTTCCTCTTTACTAGAGTAGACACAATAGATAATAATGGGAGAAAAAAGTAACAATATGATCAATAAACATGTAGTACCAATCATTTCCCAACATTGGGTAAAATCCCACAACCAAACTATAAATATGAAAAGTCATGTCATAGAGTTCCAAGTGTAAGGAAAACCCAATATAAAAAGAAAAATATGAATCCCTATAATTGGTCCCAACTCCAAATATGGATCCCTCATCCATTCACTTCCCTTTCCCAAATCAACCATCTAGTACAGTGCCTTTTCCCTTGTCCTGAAAGGAAACCACGAAATCTTCTCAGGTACCCAATGGCGGCCAGAGCATGGTGTGAGTAAAACGTAGTTGGCCACCTCCAATAGTGTCTACAAAATATCTAGTCTAAACAGATAGTTCATGCATGTACCAAAATAATAAGAATATAAAAAATGAATATTTGAATTCCATTTGTTAAAAAAGTTTAATTTAACTATTTTAACCATTTATCCCATGGGTTAGGCATTCTCCATTAATTACACTATGACCTATAATGAAAAACTAAACAATGAATAAGGGGATATGTCGAGATCCCTATCTCAATAGGGTAAATATTTCACAACAAATACATCATACATACCTTGGATGCTTAGTCTAGGTGGGTTTATTATATGCAACCATTATAGAAATAGAGCCACAATACTCTCCTTAATCCATGCATTAAATAGGGTGGGGTTTAGAACCTTAGGGTAACGTGACTCGTGGCTGTAGATCCTCAAGTCCAATACCCCTCACATATTACCAAGACATGTGTACATTCTTCTTTGGTCATTTACCTCATACAAAATATCACAAATCAAACTCATTTAACATGCATGACATTCACAATTCATGGTTCATTCAACCAATAAATTATCTCCATGCCATAACTATTTACATGTTCACATTAACATTCCTTAACCTAATTAACCCATTTATCATTCACATGCCTTGGCCAATTAATAAAATTAATCATTCTATCCCCTTATACTAATGCCAAAAAACCCGTTATTTCAAATTAAAAACTAAACACAATTACCATTTATGAATTTTTATTTTTCATGTTAACATTCCAATACTTTTATCATGGGATCCACTTCATCACAAATCAATTCTTTGCCTATCATCACAATTTACCATGTTAAAATGATTTCACATCCCATGAGGTCACTATAACAAGTCTAATCAACCTCAACACATCCCATGAGAATCAAGGGGGTTTCAATTCATCATTTACCAAATAAATTTACCAATTTATACTAAAATATTCAAATGAATAATAAGAGGGGTCCATATAAAAACCAAATACAAAAAAAATCCACATCAAGACTATGGGATAAAACTTCCAGGCTAACTAACTTTATTTTGAAGATGAAAACTCTCTTAAACCTATCCTTTGAGATGGATCTGAACACAACTCAAATCCCTAACCTAAGATCCACTATAAAATGAGGGTTTTAGAGCTTGAGAAGGAAAATAAAATATACACAAGCCCTAATTCGAAAAACTGATGAAGGAGGAGTGTTAAACTCACATAGATCTTCGATCCTCACCCAAAGGTACTCAAAATATCTTATAAATGAATTGGGAAGCCTTGGAAATTTTGTTTCATCACTAGGATTGTTGGAAGAGAAATGAAGAAGAAAATATTGTGGGAACTCATAAATCCCAAGGGTGAAAAAAAAGGAAAATCCAACCTTTAATGGGATGCATAGTTTGGCTGAACGGTTGGCCAAACTGTGCACCAACCGTGCACCACCCTCTATCCAAGAGCGGTCCAGGCTTCATGATTACTTGGGAATCTTGAACCATTCAACAAACCATTATCTAACCATTTGGAATGAATCTTTCCAAGCCCTTATGGTTTTTTCATCCCCCTTGCAAGGTTTCTTCAAACCAAGCACCCCTTCTCCAGGCACACATGGTTAGGGTGAATCGTTACTACTAACCCTGCACCAACCATGGAACATGAAATGGATGACCCCGATCTCCCTTATTTCATGTCCTAAACCCCTAAGACACCCCAAGCCTCCACATAGAATAAAGAAACATATCATTAACCAACTTAAAGGTAGTTAAACTAGAAATTTTAACAAGTATGCACCTCAAAGAAGTCCAATATATTAAAAACTACCCACCTTATAACGACTATTTCTCAAGCCTCTATTCAAAGAATTAATAATATTCCAAGGTAAAGAGACCAAGAAATTAAGCTCACATGTTCATCTCTCTCCTAGGTCTCCTTATTAACATTACCATGCTACCATAAAATTTGATCCTGGGCATAGTCTTACCTTTAAATATTTTCTCACTGCTATCCTCAAGATATTGTAGATGCTCCTAGAAAGATGTGTTAAACTGAAGCTCAAATTCATCAACATAAATCATTTGAGATTGGTTAGAGTGATACTGATGATGCTATGACACATGAAAAAGATCATTCATGGCACAATACCGTTGTGGAAGACCCAATTAGTACACCACTTGTTCGATCCTCTCAAAAATCTCAAACAGTCCCACATACCTTGGTTCCAACATTCCATGTCTTAAAATATGATAGCGACCCAACCTTGGTAACACTTGAAGAAAAAAGTGGTCACCCACCCTAAAATCAAGAGCTCTTTAATGCTGATATGTATTCTACTTCATCCTACTCCGATCCATAACTATACTTTTCCGAATCAATAGAACTTACTCCAATGTTTCCTGTATGATACTCGGTCACATAAACTTCGATTCTCCTACCTCCATCCAACATAATTGGGATCTACACGGTCTACAAAAGAGAAAATCATATGGTTATATCGGAATATTCTCCTCAAAAATTTTGTTATAAGAGAACTCGAAAAGTGCCAAATGATTCTCCCATTATCCACTATAGTCTTTGAAACACATCCTCAACATGTCCTATATTTCCTATATAGTACAATATGGTTGATCATTTTTCTATGGCTGGAAATCCATACTCAAATACACCAAGGTACCTAGAAATATATGTAACCCATGCGAAAATCATCATGTAAAATGCATATCATGATCCAAACTATAGTCTGTGGAACCCCATGCAAATGAACTATCTCTCAAACATATAATTCATTTCATGACCCCTCCACATAGTGTGTATCCCTAATGGGCTTAAAATTGGAGAAGATAGGTAATAAACTCTGAGTTATGCCTTCGGTAGGTCCCAAGTTGGAAACTAGACCTGAGGGATTAATAAACATGAAGATGGGATCCATTACCCTTTAAGAAAACACATGAGGAATATAGAGATGATATTTAAACCATCTTACCCCTTCTTAGAATACAATATAAAATAAACCTATGTATACAAATTTAATTTTATTTATGAAATACAATAAATAAAAGGGGAAATTGTAAGTACCAAAATAAAGTAATGATGGAAGAGACCTTGATGTACACACAACTCATACAAAAACACCAAGAAATTACTAACTTTCATAATCTCCAACCTGCTCCAATTGACCTGAAAAAATTTTATATATACGTAGGGTTAGTATAACAGTATACTCAGTAGGATCCTACCTAGAACCCCTTATGTAAAAGTAAATTAATCATTCTAAATCACAATGAACAACAAGTGAAACTAACTCTTCACCAAAAAAGTATACTATGTTCCTATCCTCATCATAGATACTCTCACCAAGTATCACATACAAGAGAATATAATATAACAAAGAACATCAATGGTACCTCATTGCGTTTCCCCTTTCCCCAACATCTCACATCTTGAGCATCTCTCTTCAAAAAGGCTAGCCCGTAGACACCTGGATGATGCACCACAACATGCACCTCATGCATCACAACACCATGTGCACATAAACAAAGTAACCATGTAGTTTTTGGGAGAAACCACATCTTACATAATGTGTATCATTCATCAGGTATTATACCTCAAGCCATTACAATGCATACACCAATTTTGGATCCTTGGGCCATCATAGCTCATACACATTATGCCTATAGTTTCATTTAGGAAACTATATCCAGAATATATGTTTGTGAATAACCACAAGCCATTACAGACCTCTACATACATACATGTGGAAAACTAATAGCCATGCATACCAACACAAGTAACTACCAAGAGAATAGAGTGTGGAAAAATGGGGTGGTCATCCATCCATCTTCCCATTGTGATGTTGGGAGAAACACACCCTAGGGATCAGAATCCTTGGGGTGTCAGTTTCCCTAACTAAAAAGGTAGATTAGCATATAAAAAACAAAAAAGTACATGATATAATATAGATCAAAACCACACTATGGGAGTTTGACTCAACTAAAGCTAATGTCTCTCAGATTCCCAACTTCTACTATGAAAACATGATATTATATAAGCACACAACCATTTAAAGGGATACAATAAATTATTTTTTCATTTTTTATCAAATTAACTTAATGTAAATTAATTCATTAGCCATTAATTAACAATCATCATTTCTACATTACATTTCATTAGTATAAAAAAATATGCCATGCCATCATGGAATAAAAAAAATTGAGTCCATGGTTTCATAGAATTATAACCTCAGTATTTCACCCTATAAAACTCTAATCCCATGGGTTTAACATTTATTCCAGTATGAAAAACATTACTAATTCCCATATTTCCAAGTATTCGAGGAAAAAATTCTAAGCTACCAAACATAAGGGTATCAACACGGTGAGTAGATGAACTACCCATATAGTCTTTGACACCTATAGTAGGAGTGTACACCCATCCAACCACAAGAAGCTAAACATGGAATGCACATGGAATACCCCACGCGCCTTCACCTCCCTTGGATGGAGGGTAAGAAAACCCATCTTCCTCAAGAAGTATGGAAACTAAAGAAGATAAACAACAACATATTCAACAAGAATCCAACTTTATCAAGGGTTAACCCCAACAGAAAATTTTTACATTATCTCTGGTGACCTCCTTGACACCCAAATTCATAAACCAATGCATCTCGCCACTCCAGGTGTCAATTTCTACCACAATAACTGGTCCAACCTACCCCACATACCAAAACAGCCATCTAGGACCATCCATCCCAGGCTCACATTGTAACATCCCAAGTAAGTAATGAATAATAAATATTTTTATCTATGTCTATTAATGATTAAGATAGTGTTTTAGAGGCTTAAAATGAAAATAAATACAATCTTAAGCATGGAATACACTAATATTCTTAAAAGATTGTTTCACTGCCTTTTGATGGAAAACCCTTTTTAAATCAAACTTTTGACAATTTTATAATATATATTTTTCAAAATAAACATATTTATTTTGATTGGGACATTGAAATTTACATTGGATAAATTTTTGGTATTTTTCTAACAATGTTCATTTTTTAATGAATAGTGAAAAATACTGCATTTTACATCAAAACTACTTTTTCATTTAATTTAATTATATGGTTATATTATCATTTTAAGTGGTCTTAAAGTATAATCTGAATATATTTTTACCATTTTTTCCAATGGTGGTCATTGGAATCAATTTCACTTTGAAATTGGACTTAAACTAGTGTCAATCTTTTGATACTTATTGTTTCATAAAAACATGCTATTTGTCATGACAGCGGGAATTAGTTATTAAATTAATTAATGCAACTTACATGTTTTGAATTTTGTAAAATAGAAATCATTTTTTAATTTGGAATATCAAATATAGCTTAGGGTGAAGTTTTGGTATCTTTTTGAAAAACTTTAATTTTTGATTAATAGTTAAACCACTAAGTGGTAGTTAAAGAAACTGATTTTTCGTTTAATTGAAACTTTTCCACTTCTGTGATTTGATTTTCAAAAATCCGACATACATGGTTTTCCTTAAGAAGTAAAATGTGGTTCAATGAGATTAAAATAATTTTTTGGTTAATAGTAACTTTTAAGTTCTTAATCGCGATTAGTGGTAATTAGTGTAGTTTAAGGTAAAAATAATGTTTTAATAATATGAGATGAGCTTGAAACATGTCATACCCTCATTGGATGTGTCATGGCCGACCAAGAAAATCCATGGGTCAACTTGGGGACCCCATGTAGCCACTTTGGTTGGGAAATGACATAAATAACTTTTTATTTGATGTTAAAGTAAAAATGACACAAACATGAAATGTTTTACTAAAACAATTTTTACATGGGGTTATACAAGTAATATTTTTTATTATAAATATTAATTGGAAAGATAAAAATATTTCCTACATCATAGTATTTTTTTTATAATTTTTAGACTTTAAATAAATTAAATTATTTATGACATCATGATCATGCAGCGATTACCTCATTAATAAAGGATTTAAATAAAATGGAATGATAATGTAATATCTAAGACCTAAACATGTCCAAAACCTATTTAATGAGTGTATTTAGAACCTTTATCACCTTATCCTAGAATTATATCAATGTGGGACCTTTTTAATCCGAAAATATTTTTAAAATAAAGTAACATTTCATTACTTTCCAAGAGTGACCCTCCTCTCCTCTTATAAAAGGCCCCCACCTCTACCTCTTTACCCACACTCTCAAAGCCTTTGGCTCGGCCAACCCCTGCCCATTTTGTCTCTCCACTTCCCTCTATTACTCCTTGAAGCCTCACTTTGGGCAGAAGTCTTCCCAATGAAGCCTTTGAGCTCAAACCAAAGGGAGTTACCCGATTTTAAGGTAATGCCTTCACTTGAGTCCTTTTGTTTTATTTTACTTCTCCAACCCCCTGAACTCTTTTTATTAATTTATTTTGTAACAACTATAGTATCTAAAATATAGTAGGATGTTTTTACAATAAGGATTCGAGCTACACTTACACACACCTACATCTAATGGTTAATGGACATACTGTTTCCGTGGATGGTGAATTTATGCCTCCCGAAACGATGATTGTTCAACATTCTTTTAACAGCTTCGAAGGTGGCCATTAAGATGTAACTATATTTATATATGATATATAATATGTTTATGTTTTCCTTAAGTTTATGTATTTTTCATTTTGGGCATACCTTTATGGTTTCCATTATGGGTAAACCTGATATCTTCATTTAAGGAAGTGTGGACTACCGCCCCCTCAAAGTGATTTGATTCGTTAAATACCATATGTGGGATGTATAAAGGATGGAACTATGATATTATATATGATATTATACTGGAATTATAATATACCTTTATATCATTATGATTCCATTCTATAAAATACGAAATAGAAATGAAAGTAGCGTTCATGCGTACGTACGGCTTACCGTCTCCATGAACGGTGCATTTCATTTCTTACCTCTAAATGATTATGTAATATTATAAATGCATGCATGTATTGGATATATATTACATATATGATATCTACATCATGAATACCATTCTGGATATAATGGATAGATGAACGACTTGTAATTATAAAGGGTTTATTTTTTACTCAAGTACCAATGATCATTAAAACGACCGTTATTAAGTTAAATAATTACATAGTGTTCATGACATGGAAATAAGTGATATAAAAGGAATAATGAACTTGAAAAAGGTTCTTAAGCAAGTAGAAATTAACTCAAGTTTATTATTCAGGACATTAAAGAATGATCGAGTCAAGTCGGACCCAAGGTATGGGACTTCGTCTCAATCTCCATTCATTGAGGCATATTTTTTTTATACACAACCTTCTTTTATATGGTGTATAAACCCCTTTGACTTTTACATTTATTCCAAAGGAATCTTTTTTATACGAATCGTTTACTAAACGACAAAATGGAATGTTTTTGTCGTACGTATACGGCGACAACGACTTCTCCGCCGCCGTGACCATTATTTGAGTTTTGGCATCCTCTACAAGCCATACCTTTTTTTTAAAAGAAAAATAAATACCATGTTTTACTTTTCTTTTATTTTGGTATTGAAAATGGTTTTCATAATGTTTTTATATCTATTTTTTGTATTGTTATCTTGTGATTTAAAGGTCTAAATGGTATGTTTCCTTTGTGCATGTTTTATGTGATACGATTATGTTGAGGTTCTTGGGAATTATTATGAAGACGGGTGGTTCCGTGATAAACTAAGGGCGGGTGAGCCCGATATAGCTCTCCAATGCATTGGGTAACTCAAAGGAGTGAAATGTTAAGGTTTATCCGAAGATATTTAGGGAATATACTGTGATGGGTATTCCAAACATAACCAAGAGGGTTACTCCCTACGTAAGAATGTTATGAATGCCTCATGTTACCTTTATGTCTTATGATTTCTATGATTTATTCATGATTTGATGAGTTATGTTAATGTGCTTATGTTTATGGGTAAAGTATGATTTCATTCTTATGTATATATTTACCCATGTTTCCTTTCCATATTTTTATATCCCTTACTAATCATTTTATGCTCATCCCAAGTTTTTTTGAAATGTTTTTCACAGGTCAAGGGAAAGGTACATGATATGATGATAGTGTCAAGGAAGTGTCAAGAAGGAATCCATGTTTTATTTTAAATATGATTCTATTGATGGGAAAGAAGAATACTATCTTTATGTAACCACTTTGTTTATATGTGGAATGTAATGCAAGTTTTATGATCTAATTCTCTAAAACTCTAAACCTGAAAAGATCCTCAATGTGTAATCTTGTAATAACTCAAGATTAAGTAAGGTTTAAGGCCGGGGCCTTATAGTTGGTATCAGATGTCGGTTTAGATAACTTTAGGAGTTAGAATTCTATTAAATGATTATCCGAAAATATTTTTTTTTATGGTCAAATTGAAGTGATATAGTATTTGAAGATTACCATGTTGCTTCATCTAAGACATGTTTGTTCAGAATGGTTTTCTGCATAGGAATCAAGGAAGCAGTTCTAGGAAGGCAAGCAGAAGAAAATAACCTTCCGAATCAGCATCCTGAGATGTTCGGAATTGGAACTGAACAGTTTGTTGCAGTAATGGCGCAGTTGACTCAAGCAATTAATGGTGGTGGTATCCATGCATGAGATCAGCCAGATTAACCGCAGAGGAACATGTCAGTGGTGGAACATTTCATGAGGCAACATCCCCCATCATTCAGAGGATCATCTGACTCTGTGCTAGTTAAAGGGTGGATTAAAGCATTGGAGAAGATTTCCGATGTCATGGGGTGTTCAGACAATCAAAATGTTAGTCTTGCTATTTACCGTTTGGAGGGTGAAGCAGATCAATGGTGGTCGATGGTTAAAAATATTAGGGACGCTAATGAGATTGATGCTCTCGACTGGGATGAATTCAAAGGTATGTTTCTTGAAAAGTATTTTCCTAAGGCTGTTCGACTTAGGATGGAAAGCAATTCTTGGAATTGAGGCAAGAGGAAGACTCAGTGGCCACCTATGAAGAAAGGATCACTCGATTGGAAAAGGTATGCTCCAAATTTTATCCGAGACCTTGATAGTAAAATCAATCGTTTTTACTCAGGATTAATGCCAAAATATCGAAGGGAATTATCTTCTCGTGAGTTTAAAAGTTATGAAAAGCTTGTTCGATGTACTGAGAAGGTGGAAATGGAGTTTACCGATGATCAAGTGTTCTATAACAACCAACAGAACAAGAGACCAAGGTGGCAGGAGAAAGGTAAGAATTCTTCAAAAAATTCTGATGGTAAGAAAACTAAGTTTCTAGTCTGTGATAAATGTGGCAAAAGGCTTGCTGGGGAATGTATTCTGAATTCTGGAAAGTGCTATCGATGTGGTAAGATGGGACATAAGGCTCGTGATTTCACTGAAAAGGATCAAGGTGAAGGTAAGACCAAATTTGATTTATAGTTAGTGAAATGTTATAAGTTCAATGAGATGGGTCACTATGCAAACGAGTGTCCGACAAAGAGCTTGAGTGATGGGAAGCAGCTAGACTACATGCAGAAAGGGGTGGTGAAATCCTTTGCAACTACTTCAGCAGATGTTGGGCCATCAAATGACGTTGTATCAGGTACTTTGTCTGTTTTTTTTCAGATTATTCCAGTGTGTTGTTTGATTCGGGGTCCACACATTCTTTCATCTCTAAAACCTTTTCTAGTAAAATTGGAATACCATCTCAAAAAATGACTCCTGAACTTTTGGTAAAAACACATGGGGGAAATGTTGAGGCAATAAGAATTTATAAGAATCTTCCTATCCTTATTTGTGGAAAAAACCTACTTGAAAACCTTATTGTTCTACCTCTAATAGAGTTTGATGTTATCCTGGGTATGGATTGGCTCTCTATTTACCATGCTAAGATTGACTGCAGAGCTAAAGAAGTTTCATTTCAGAAAGAATTTCAGTTTGTGTACAAGAATGAACCCTTACTGTTGATAACTTATCAAGAGGCCAAGAAACTTGTAAAAGATGGAAATGAATGTTACCTTTCACACATCGTTGAAAATAAAGGAAATGTTCAGATTAATGATGTGCCAATGGTAAATGAGTATCCTGATGTTTTTCCTGATGAGTTTCCTAGAATAATACCAGATCGGGAAGTTGAGTTTATGGTTGACTTAGTTCCTGATACTAAGCCAATTTCAAAACCCCCTTATCGAATGGCTCAAATTGAACTTTTAGAGTTGAAGGAGAAATTGCAAGATTTATTAGAGAAAGGTTTCATTCGACCTAGCACATCACCATGGGGTGCTCCTGTTTTATTTGTTAAAAATAAATATGGTTCTATGAGACTTTGCATTGATTATAGATCCTTGAATAACATCACTTTTAAGAACAAATATCCATTGCCTCGTATCGATGATTTGTTTGATCAGCTCCCGGGAGCTCAGTATTTTTCAAAGATTGACCTGAGATCGGGGTACCATCAGCTGAAGGTAAAGGAATCAGATGTTCCGAAGACTGCGTTTCGTACAAGATATGGCCATTATGAATTTGTAGTAACGCCTTTTGGTCTAACCAATGCACCTGTTGTATTCATGGACTTAATGAATAGAATTTTCCATGACTTCTTGGATAAGTTTATGGTGGTTTTCATTGATGATAATTTGGTGTTTTCTAAAAGTAAATAAGAACATGAAAGACATTTAAGGGTCATTTTGCAAACCGTGAAAGAAAAGAAATTGTATGGTAAATTCAGCAAGTGTGATTTTTGGTTGCAACAAATTTCTTTCCTTGGTCACATTGTTTCAAAAGATGGGATAACTATTGAACCTGCAAAACAATTTGTGGAACACTGGCCAAGACCCACAAATGTAACTGAGATTCGTAGCTTCCTTGGTTTGGCAGGCTATTACCGAAGGTTTGTTAGAAATTTTTCACGGTTATCTAGTCCAATGACTAAGCTAACTAGGAAGGTTGTTAAGTTTATCTGGAAAAAAGAACGTGATGATTGTTTTCATGAATTGAAAAGAAGATTGGTGAATGCTCCAGTTTTGGCACTACCTTCCAGGAATGGTGAGTTTGTTATATACAGTGATGCTTCATTGAAATTACTTGGTTGTTTCCTAATACATAATGATTAGGTAATTGCTTATGCTTCATGACAATTGAAAACTCATGAGGTAAATTACCCTATACATGATTTGAATTAGCTGCTGTTGTTTTTGCTTTAAAAATTTAGAGGCATCATTTGTATGGAGTAAAGTGCGAAATATATACTGATCAAAAAAGTATAAAGAATATATTCACTCAGAAAGAGTTAAACATGAGACAGAGGAGATGGCTGGAATTAATCAAGGATTATGATTGTACAATTCATTACCATCTGGGAAAATCAAATAAAGTGGCTGATGCTTTGAGTTGAAAAAGTAATGCTTCATTAACAATGTTGGGTTTGGAACGTGATCCTTTGGTTAAGGATTTGATGAACTTTGGCATAGAAGTTTTTGGCGCAGGATGTTCTTCTGTTTTGTTTCAAGTATCAGTGAAATCTTCTCTATCAGACAGAATCAAGCAAGCACAGAAGCAAGACAGTGAGTTGCAGAAAAAGGTAGAGCTGGTTTAGAAAGGTAAGTTGCCTGAATTCAACATTGATAGTGATTGTGTTTTGAGATTTGGGAAGATATTGTGTGTGCCTTGTGATTCACAGTTGAAGAGAGAGTTGTTATGTGAAGCTCATAGATCTTCGTTTTCAGTTCATCCTGGCAGTACTAAGATGTATAGAGATCTGCGGGAGTATTACTGGTGGGATGGAATGAAAAGAGGTATTGCTGATTTTACTGTGAAGTGTTTGACTTGTCAACAGGTTAAAGTAGAGCGGTAGTTTCCGAAAGGGATGCTTCAACCTTTACTAGTTCCAGAGTGGAAATTGGAGAATATATCCATGGACTTCGTTG
Source organism: Viscum album (assembly GCA_963277665.1). Lineage (NCBI taxonomy): Eukaryota > Viridiplantae > Streptophyta > Magnoliopsida > Santalales > Viscaceae > Viscum > Viscum album. The sequence continues at coordinate 300,303,247 of OY728128.1, forward strand.
TGGGATTTCCGAAGACCCCTCGAGGTAATAATGCAAGCTGGGTTATTGTTGATCGCTTGACCAAATCTTCTCATTTCCTTGCTATATGAGATACTTTTTCCTAGATCAACTTTCCCGTTTGTATCTTAAAGAGATAGTCAGGTTACATGGAGTTCCTCTCTCCATTGTATCTGACCGCGATCCCAGGTTCACTTCTAACTTTTGAAAAGGCCTTCAGAAGTCATTGGGTACTGAATTAAATTTTAGTACAGCTTTTCATCCTAAATCAGATGGGCAGTCGGAACGAAAAATTCAACCCTTGGAGGATATGCTACGAGCCTGTTCAATGGAGTATCAGGGAAGTTGGGACCAACATCTTTCTTTGGTTGAATTTTCATATAATAACAGTTTTCATTCTAGTATACAGATGGCACTATTTCAGGCATTATATGGGAAGCAGTGTCAAACTCCAACTTTCTGGGATGAAGTGGGTGAAAGGAAGTTGATGAGACCAGAATTGGTAGAAGAGATGGCAAAAAAAGTTCAGCTGATTCAGAAACACATGAGAACAGCTCAGAGCAGGCAGAAGAGTTATGCGGACAACAGGAGGAAGGATCTTTCTTTTGAGGTAGGTGATCATGTTTTTCTCAAAGTATCACCATGGAAAAGTGTGATGAGATTTGGTAAGAAAGTAAAGCTGAGTCCAAGGTTCATTGGACCATATGAAATTCTGGAGAGAGTTGGATCAGTTGCATACCGGGTGGCTTTACCTCCGAGATTATCTCAGGTACACAATGTTTTTCACGTTTCGATGTTGAGAAAGTATATGTCAGATCCATCTCATGTTTTGAGTCCAGAGGTAGTTCAGCTGGAAGAGAACCTATCTTATGAGGAACAACCGGTCCAGATTCTTGAGGACAGGGAGCAAGTGTTATGAAATAAGGTGATTAATCAGGTAAAGGTTTTGTGGAAAACCCACATGATGGAAGAGGCAACATGGGAATCTGAAAATGCAATGAGAGATAAGTACCCTCATTTATTCGATATGTAAATAAATTGCGGGGACGCAAGTTTCTAATGGGGGGAAGGATGTAACATCCCAAGTAATTAATTAATAATAAATATTTTTATCTATGTCTATTAATGATTAAGATAGTGTTTAGAGGCTTAAAATGAAAATAAATACAATCTTAAGCATGGAATACACTAATATTCTTAAAAGATTGTTTTACTACCTTTTGATGGAAAACCCTTTTTAAATCAATCTTTTGACAGTTTTATAATCTATATTTCTCAAAATAAACATATTTATTATGATTGGGACATTGAAATTTACATTGGATAAATTTTTGGTATTTTTCTGACAATGTTCATTTTTTTAATGAATAGTGAAAAATACTGCATTTTACATCAAAGCTTCTTTTTCATTTAATTTAATTATATTGTTAGGTTATCATTTTCAGTGGTCTTAAAGTATAATATGAATATATTTTTACGATTTTATCCAATGGTTGTCATTGGAATCAATTTCACTTTGAAATTGGACTTAAACTAGTGTCAATCTTTTGATACTTATTATTTCATAAAAACACGCTATTTTTCATGATAGCGGGAATTAGTTATTATATTAATTAATGAAACTTACATGTTTTGAATTTTTTAAAATAGACATCATTTTTGAATTCGGAATATCAAATATAGCTTAGGGTGAAGTTTTGGTATCTTTCTGAAAAACTTCAATTTTTTATGAATAGTGAAACCACTAAGTGGTAGTTAAAGAAACTGATTTTTCGTTTAAATGAAACTTTTCCACTTTAGTGATTTGATTTTCAAAAATCCGACATACATGGTTGTCATTAAGAAGTAAAATGTGGTTCAATGAGATTAAAATAATTTTTTTGTGAATAGAAACTTTTAAGTTCTTAATCGCGATTAGTGGTAATTAGTGTAGTTTAAGGAAAAAATAATGTTTTAATAATATGAGATGAGGTTGAAACATGTCCTACCCTCATTTGATGTGTCATGGACGACCAAGAAAATCCATGGGTCAACTTGGGGACCCCATAGAGCCACTTTGGTTGGGAAATTACATAAATAACTTTTTATTTAATGTTAAAGTAAAAATGACACAAAGATGAGATGTTTTACTAAAACAATTCTTACATGGGGTTATACAAGTCAGATTTTTTATTATAAATATTAATTGGAAATCTAAAAAGATTTCCTACATCATATTATTTTTTGTATAATTTTTAGACTTTAAATAAATTAAATTATTTATGACATCATGATGATGCAACGATTACCTCATTAATAAAGGATTTAAATAAAATGGAAATATAATGTAATATCTAAGACCTACACATGTCCAAAACCTATTGGATGAGTGGATTTCTAACCCTTATCACCTTATCCTAGAATTATATCAATGTGGGACCTTTTTAATCCGAAACTCTTTTTAAAATAAAGTAACATTTCTTTACTTTCCAAGAGTGACCCTCCTCTCCTCTTATAAAAAGCCCCCACCTCTACCTCCTTACCCACACTCTCAAAGCCTTTGCATCGTCCAACCCCGGCCCATTTTGTCTCTCCACTTCCCTCTATTACTCCTTTAAGCCTCAATTTGGGCATAATCTTCCCAAGGAATCCATTGAGCTCAAACCAAAGTGAGTTATCCGATTTTAAGGTAATGTCTTCACTTGAGTCCTTTTGTTTTATTTTGCTTCTCCAACCCCCTAAACTCTTTTTATTAATTTATTTTGTAAAAACTACAGTATCTTCAATATACTAGGATTTTGTTTTAATAAGGATTAGAGCTACACTTACACACACTTACATCTAATGGTTAAAGGACATACTGTTTCCGTGGATGGTGAATTTATGCCTCCCGAAACGATGATTGTTCAACATTATTTTAACACCTTAAAAGGTGGCCATTAAGATGTAAAGATATTTATATATGATATATAATTTGTTTATGTTTTCCTTAAGCTTCTGTATTTTTAATTCTGGGAATACCTTTATGGTTTCCATTATGGGTAAACGTGATATCTTCATTTAAGGAAGTGCGGACTACCGCCCCCTAAAAGTGATTTGATTCATTAAATACCATATGTGGGACGTATAAAGGATGGAATTATGATATTATATATGATATTATACTGAAATTATAATATACCTTTATATTATTATGATTCCATTCTATAAAATACGAAATAGAAATGAAAGTAGCGTTCATGCGTACGTACGGCTTACCGTCTCCATGAACGGTGCATTTCATTTCTTATATCTAGATGATTGTATAATATTATAAATGCATGCATGTACTGGATTTATATGACATATATTATATCTATATCATGAATACCATTCTGGATATAATGGATACATGAACAACTTGTAATTATAAAGGGTTTATTTTTGACTCAAGTACCAATGATCGTTAAAACGACTGTTATTAACTTAAATAATTACATAGTGTTCATGAAATGGAAATAAGTGTTATAAAAGGAATAATGAACTTGAAAAAGATTCTTAAGCAAGTATAAATTAACTCAATATTATTATTCAGGACATTAAAGAATGATCAAGTCAAGTTGGACCCGAGTTATGGGACTTCGTCTCAATCTCCTTTCATTGAGGCATATTTTGTTTTATACACAACCTTCTTTTATACGGTGTATAAACCCCTTTGAATTTTAAATTTATTCAAAAGGAATATTTTTTATAAGAAGCGTTTACTAAACGATAAAAGGGAATGTTTTTGTCTTACGTATGCGGCGACAACGACTTCTCCACCGCCGTGACCATTAGTTGAGTTTCGGCTTCCTCTACAAGCCATACCTTTTTTTAAAAGAAAAATAAATACCATGTTTTACTTTTCTTTTATTTTGGTATTGAAAATGGTTTTCATAATGTTTTTATATCAATGTGTTGTATTGATATCTTGTGATTGAAAGGTGGAAATGTTATGTTTCCTTTATGCATGTTTTATGTGATACAATTATGTTGAGGTTCTTGGGAATTATTATGAAGACGGGTGGTTCCGTGATAAACTAAGGGAGGGTGAGCCCGATATAGCTCTCCAATGCATTGGGTAACGTGAAGGAGTGAAACGTTAAGGTTTATCCGAAGAGATTTAGGGAATATACTGTGATGGGTATTCCAAACGTAACCAAGAGGGTTGCTCCCTACGTAAGAATGTTATGAATGCCTCAAGTTACCTTTATGTCTTATGATTTCTATGATTTATTCTTGATTTGATGAGGTATGTTAAAGGGCTTATGTTTTATGGGTAATGTATGATTTCATTCTTATGTATATATGTACCCATGTTTCCTTTCCATATTTTAATATCCCTTACTCAGCTTTTTATGCTCATTCCATGTTTTTTTGAAATGTTTTTCACATGTCAAGGGAAAGGTACATAGTATGATGATAGTGTCAAGGAAGTGTCAAGAAAGAATCCATGTTTTATTTTAAATATGTTTCCATTGATGGGAAAGAAGAATACTATCTTTATGTAACCACTTTTTTTATATGTGGAATGTAATGAAGGTTTTATGATCTAATTCTCTAAAACTCTAAACCTGAAAAGATCCTCAATGTGTAATCTTGTAATAACTCAAGATTAAGTAAGGTTTAAGGATGGGGCCTTATACACATCACATCCCAGCCTCACTGGTCCACATTCCAAAAGTCTTGTATCCAGATCACATTAGAAGAAGCAGGGAAAAACATAGAAATGGGCTATCGACCCTAAAATAAGGCATTTAGCCTTCACACACAATGATCTCTCACAACTCCAAAGCACATGGCACTTGGAATTTACAAGAAAACGGACAACTCAGGTTCTATAATGGAATTATCTTTTTCACACTACTTGTTCTTATTCCATATCAAATTAACTAATACATTATTCAGGTTCCAAATTTGGGCCACATAAGCAACAAGATATCACAAGCCATTAAAAATTAATTAACCAATTTATTTAAGATCCATTTTACCCCTTTATAAAAATGTATAAATATGTTTCAGGTTCATTAACCAAATAAATTAATCATTCATCCTCACATCAATTTGGGTAACATAAAATTATAACAATGATAATCAGATTCCTAAAACATGCCTCTTTATCTTTTAACCAATTATGTACCAATTTATTCTATATTTACATTATTTCACAATTTCCATCTAGAGAAACATGATAAACCAAGAAAGGAATAGATATCATAGTATCTAGAAAATCAAGAGGCATACCATTATCATGGTATAAAGCAACAACATCTCTATGTGATCAATACCAATGCTTTAATCTCGTTCAAGTATTTAATTAGGTCTATTTCATTGTCATGAAAGTGGTTAAATAATGCTAACACTATAATTGCATGAAAATAAATAAAGAAGAATCAAATATAATACCTCAAAAGGTCTTTGATTTTCTTCATACAAGAATGAATCAATGCAATGAATCATGATCACCTATCCCATAAGAACTAAATCCACTAGAGGACGCCGTCTCACAACCAAACCAACTAACCACCAAGAAAAAATCCATTAGAAACATGGAGATCATGCTACATCTCATGGAAAAGGGAAACTGAAGGACACAGATTAGAGAAACTACAATAAATGAGGTATATCATACATTATATTGACGACGGATATAGGAGGGAAGCAGAGAATCGATCTGGGATGAAGGAATCCTCAAATGTCAAATAGGGGGGCTGCTAAATAATTTTGAGTTGAGAGAGAGAGAATATTATCAATATGATATGAGAATACTTGAGCATCTGAAATGTTTTAAAAACATACAATAGTTTTAGATATCATGATGTGAAATCCCCCTTCACGGCATGTAATGTCGCGAGGTCGTTTTCCACCGAAAAATGCATCGCCACAATGCTTTACTATATTTTTCAAACCCTGAAAACATATGCATCATGAAACCCTATTTAAAATAATAAAAAAACCCTTGAAATTGTATTTCATATTGTGTAATACAATTAAACAAAGTTTCATCCACCTTTTATATCTTTTACTTAACCAAAATTCTCCAAACTTCTTTCGACCTTGCTCTGAACACTTCGATCTTTGAAAATAGACAAAGGTTCAATCCACACAGATCCATGAAATTAAAATTCACCAAAATTTCCAATGGTGATGTTCTTTAAAATTAGTAATAAATGTGATTCCTTGGTCAATCGATGCACAACTACCCAAATCACATTATTCTTTCAAGGTTTCCTTGAAATAACCATCATAAAATCCATTAGCATGTTATCCCATTTCCATTATATAATGGGAAAACATTGTAATAAACCACCTAGTCATTTATTCCCAGCCACTACCTGCTGATAGGTATAGAATTTCCTCACGAAACCTACCACCACATTTTTATCATTGGCCATAAATAGTACCTACGAAGGTCATTATACAATTTGGTTAAACCAGGATGCATTTACAACATCAAGGCATGGAAGTCACACATCAACTCTTCCTGCATACATGTTGGAACAATAAAAAGGCAAAAAAAATCTCACAATCAGAAATAGTCCAACCGAAAGGTGTCATATCACCTTTAAGACTTTCCCTCCATTAAAAACACTCTAAATCCTCATCCTGCCTCTCCTTAATCTAGCTTAGCTGGGTGGAATCAACATCCAAGGATGCAAGGGTCATCTTCTCATGCCCATCCTAAACCTCTAGGTGCATCTCAATAAACAACTCCATCATCCTCCACTCAGTTCTAGAATCCTGGATGGACTAGTTTTGAGTATTTTGACTCAAGGAATATTCATCACTATTTCACTTTATTGGTGTGTATAACAGCTCAAAATAAAATGGATGCATGTAATCAACCCATCTTCACTTCTGAAGATTCAAATAAAGTTGGGTGAAGGTATACATAAGGATTTTATGATCGGTATATACAGTAAGTCGGTATCCCAACAAATAATGGCACCAACACTTTAAATCATAAACTACTGAAGACAAATCAAAATCAATAGTTTCGTAGTTACTTTTAATAGGCCTCAAATTAAGATACCCATACACCACAAACTAATCAATCTACATCAAAACTACCCCATGCCCAACACTGGATGCATCACAAAAAAAGGTACCCTCTTTTCCCGACTCAGGTAGGATCAAAATTAGTGTATTAATCAGTATCTTCTTTAACTCCTAGATGGTATTCTCAGATTCCCCATACCATTCAAACTTTATTTACTTCTTGGTTAAACGTGAAATTGGTGCTGCTAAATGGGACAATTATTTGATGAACCTTTGGTAATAACCTTCCAAACCAAGAAAACTTTGGACATCGAAAAATTTCATGGGATACTCCCAATGTAATACGTCATGCAATTTCTGCATGCCCACTAACATGCCTACCCCAAAGATGATGCGTCCCAATAAATGTACCTCTTCAATCTAGAAATGATACATGGATAGCTTGGCGTATAGCCTATGATATCTTAATGTAATCAAGATTATGTGAAGATGTTTGGCATGATCGTCATGAGTTTTAGAGTACACCAATACGTCATCCACAAATAAAACTATAAAATTTTATAATTATGGGTGAAATATTCAATTCATTAGTTCCAAAAAAACATCTAGTATGTTTGATACCCCGAATGAATTGACAAAAAACTCATTTAACCCATAGCTTATCTTGAAATATGTCTATGGTATGTCATAATGTCTCACACTTAGCTGATAATGCCTTAACCTCAAAAAAATTTTGAGAACATAGAAATGCCTCTTGGCTGGTAAAAAATATCATCAATTTGAGGGAGATGGTCTCTATTATTAACTTTCATCTCATTCAGCTTCCTATAACCGAAACACAACCACAAGGATCCATCAGCTTTCTTTGAAAAAATGGTTAGATATCCCCAAGGTTATATACTTGGATGAATAGACCCCTTTTTATCCAATTCCTCAAATTGTGTTTTAAGCTCTTAGAGTTATGTTGATGCCATCATATATGGAATAATAGAAATTGGTTCTACCCAAATCAACAACTCTATCATGAAGTCAACATCTCTCTTGGGTGGAAACCCTGAGAAGTCCTTAGAAAACACATCTCAAATATGATCTACCAAAAGAGGTAAGGAAACCTACTCTACTTCCCTATCACCTAGAAAAAGACAATCCATTTGGGTTATAACCTCACCCAATTTCTTGATGACTGAGCCTACACAGCCTGCTTGAATATCCCATTCCCTTTGGTTATCATAAGTATTCCCATTCAGGTATTTGACCATTACCCTATGGTTGTAATGATTATATGTGCCTATTATAATTCAAGGAAATCCATTCAAAATATCAGATCAAAACCTGACATTTCATGTACAAAAAATTTTTCCTAGAGCATGATACACACAAACCCCAATGACACACTCGTTACACTATCAGATATTTTCTACTTACACCCATAACAATGTATCAATTGACATAACCCCACACATATAATCCACCATGAGGCCCAAAAAAATCAAAAAATGAGAATATATAAAATAATGAAAGCCACATATATCAAATAAATCATTTGTAAGTGTGTAACCAATAATAATCATACCTAGAACTCTCGACGGTCTAACCTCACCACCATCGAGTGCTCACTAAAAAGTTTGAAACTGACATGACCCTCTACCCTAGCCTCGAGTCTATGTAAATATAGCTACACAACCCTACTGATATGGACACTATCACTCGAGATTACCACATATACCACCTAGATTGGAATGAAATGTAGAGATCTAACTACCTTCCTTGATATAGGGTAATCAACCCCCTACCAACACTCTATATTATCCTCATTCCTCCATCAGTGCTCATCTATCGAGGATTCCTACAGAACCTCTCACATTCCCCATCCTTCCGTAAACTCAACACCTAACCAATTTTTAGGGTCACTGACTGTAGATACCCAAGGCTTGATGTACATGGAAATTACATTACTTTTTCAGAATACTTAGTACAAAACAAAAACAGACACACAAGGACCTTAATAGTTTAGTGTCTTTGGAAACTCGGAATATAATCTTCTAATCGTGGTGAAATATCTTCAACATCTCCCATATAGATCTTCCCTTTTTTTCTTACCGAAAACCTTTATTTATATCCTGGGGAAAAGAATACATAAAAGGGGTGAGCTCAAATTCCCAGTAAGGGTAAACATAGAGAACATACAACAATCCATAAACATTTGAATGCAAAAACTTGAACATAAAATCTAAACATCAAAATATTGATCAAATACATGAATCTTGGAAGTACGTAAGGCCTATATCATAAGGGAACATCAATCATGATAAAATAGCATAGGAATAAAACATGTAATTGTGGAAACCATTAAGCACATTTTATGATTTCCATAGTAGCCAAGGCATTGTTGCCAAGACCATCTTAGTGGACAAAGTCCCTTTTTGAATCGAGTTCACTCCTCGTTTCAGTCTTGTAACATTGAACCGGATTAACATACCATTCCATCCATGTCTATCTCATGAGATATAAATCTTTACCCAATTAATTGGAGGGAGATATAGGTCCCACCTATCTCATAATGAAATTATTCTTACTTGTTCTACAATATAAACATAAATAATTTATCATAACCCAAAGAATAAAATGGGTTTCATAAACATCATTCCATCATAAAATAATCCATATAAAACAAATGGATATCATTTCATCATAAGAAAAGTGAAACCATGTAAATCATAGAGACATGATACTTGAAACATACACATATGAAATAATGTCATCTTAGATGAAAAATGGTTTTGATAAAACACTTGAAATGAATTCTTGAGGAAAATATTCTTTCTTCTTCAAAATCATTCTCTTTTCACAAAATGTCATGCAATTTTAAAATAAAATGATTTTGTTGAAAATAGTCATGAAATCTTGTGGAGGAAGCTTCATGAAAATAAGGCTTTATAAAACTGTAAAAATCCGTTCACGCCGTATAAGTTAAAAATAACATTCTCCTCGTACTTTTTTCGTAAAAGTCAAAAAGTACCTTATATGGTAACCAAAGGAAAGATTCCATCCATACAATGTGGTAAAAAATCAATAAATGGTAAAAATGGATTTAAACATTCATGGAAGAATAGTAAACATTTTATGATAAAATTTTAAGAAAACATGGTCATAGATGATAAACGTAACCCCAGTAAATACTTACGTATATGCAATCTCGGATAAAAAATGAGATTGAAATTTATCCCTTACCTTATGTCCGATATGCTTCGTATGTATCCGAAACTCCTGTATAATTATTTATATAATGTCATTGACTTATTAAAGAATCATATTCATTGTCATGATATTATATATGGTTCACTTATGACATTATATTACCCGTTCTTTTGTAAATTCAATGTTAAAGAGCGTTTTGGGTAAGATAGTTTCATTTATCGTATGTGTTTTGACTTGTCGTTCTTGATATTATTACTTATATCCTGATTTACATAATTCCAGAATGTAAAACATGATTTATATATAATATATATTCATCATATACATATATATTATAGATTGATAATAGGAATGAAATACACCATTCATGGAGACTGTAGGTCGTACGTACGCATGAACGTTGTTTTCGTTTCCTTATTGAATTGAATGAAATTAAGTAGATGACATAAATATATATACACATAAACCCAGTATCATTATTATGTCATATATTTCCTGATTACATATAGTATATACTTTATAATCATTCATTAATGGTTAACATGGATAATGAATCTCATCGCGTCGTGGAGACGGTAGTCCGTACATACGCACGAGCGATGATATCATTCCCATGATCGTGGAATTGCATTGAAGTGTATGTATAATATTTCAAAATCAATATCACTTTGAAATAATCATATATAGTTATTTATTTACACCATTATACCCATCCAAGTAAGGTGGTGGTCGAAAACAGATTACACCACGGTGTGGAGACGGTATTCCGTACGTACGCACGCGCGGTGATTTCATTTTCCGTAGGATGGATAGATGGTGAAATAGGGTTGTTTAATGTGTATAATAACATATCAGTATATGAGTGATACTAATGTTATTCATTCATAATGAAACAACTAATGGAGTATAATTATAAGAATAAATAAAGTTGAAAGAATCAGTAACAGACATTACCTCTTCTTTCGACACGCCTTTTGAAACCTCCTCTTAGGGCACTAAGATTGGTCTTTGAAGAAGACCAGAATATATAGTATGTTTATAGGGAATTGGAGAAGAGAAATTGGCAGGGTTTGGCTGAGCTTGAAGGCTCAAAGTAGTGTGAGGAAGAGAGGGAGGAGGTTCCCTTTTATAAGGGAGGAGAGGGGCACCTTTGGAATAACTAAAAATATTATTTTATTATAAAGTCATATTCGGTTTTTAATAGCTCCAAATTGAGTTATTTTGAATCTACGGTGGGGATGGGTCTAAATCCTCTCATACAATAGAATTTAGACAAGTTTAGGTTTCTATTTTAACCTCATCATTTAGATTTAACTTTAAGTTAAATAATTATTCTTTTACCGTGTCTTCTTGTTTTCTTACACTATAATGTTAATAAACATTATATAAAAAGTCAAACGAACCCCAAGTTGTTTATTATTAACATATATAACCTTATCCACTTAATTTGGCCGATCCTTAGATTTTTTGGAATAAATTAACAATTAATAATATAATATTTGTTTTAAAAACTATTTTATGTCAATTTTGACACTATTTGGTAATTGATTTTTTGGAAAATCATAACATAATTATTAGTTCGAACAAAGTTAATTAAATCAATAATAACATGTCATATTAACATATAAAATTATTTTAATTCATAAAAAGTCTCCAATTACATTTATTTGGGTATTTATAACATCAATTATATCAATATTTCATTAATAAGATAATTAATGCATCATCATTGTGTCATAAATAAATTATATTTATTTAATGTCTAAAAATTACAAATAAAATACCATTATTTAGGAAATCTTTTTAGATTTCTAATAAATATTTATAGTCTAATTTATCTTATGTATAACTATATATTAAAAATGATTTATTTGTTAAACTTTGCTTTTAACTATTTTAACCCTTCTTTACGTAAATTAATAATAAATGTCCTAATCTAATCCAAGTGGACCTAAATGGTCATATTTTATTCCTAAGGTTGTTTTTTATCGAATTAAACTTATCCAATAGAATTAGAACATGTTTTAGGGTAATAATAATATCATTTTTACCCTTAATTACCCTATTTACTTTTAACCGTGGTAAAAAAAGTAAAAAGATACTATTCATCAAAACTTATTTTCATCTCATTGAACCACATTTTACTTACTGACATCAACCGTGTGTCTCTGATTTTTGAAATTCCAATCACAAAAGTGGTAAAATTAAGTTTTATGTAAATTTGCAAATTCTCCATGGAGGTGGGTAAAAGACGGTCAAAAGTTCAATAAAATTTTTATATATCTAAAATTTTTATAAAATGACTCCAATGAATTACATTGAAATTTTATAGGTATTATGTATCAATTTTGTCCTAAAATAGATTTAAATAAAATAAATAATTATTTAAATAAAAAGTCGGTTTTTAAATAGTAACCTAGTGTTTTCACTATTCATCAAAAATTGAAAGTTTTCAGAAAAATACCAAAATTTCACCCTAGGCTAATTTAGATATTAGGAATCCAAAAATGAAGTCCATTTTGAAAAATAAAATTTATAAAATTTCAAAAAGTGGGTATTACTATTCATAACGGCTAGTTTTAATAATATTTTAATAGTATATCGTTGTTTAGCGAAACTCGGTATTGCGTACAACACACGCTATCGTGGAAGGTAGAGATTGCGTGTAATGCAAGCCAAGTCAGGGTTGCATGTAGTGAACGGCTCCTTTGTTGTTGCGTATAACAAAATACATAAAATATATATATATATATATGTATGTATACTCAATGTTTCGTAGAATAACTACTATCAAACAAACATGAAATTGTGTGTAACATGATCCAAGATTAGTGTTGCGTATACTGCAAGCTAATAAGGTGTTGCGTATAGTGAAAGATAATCTTGGTGTAGCGTACAACAGAAGATATGAAAGAAATTAAAACGAATATATCTTATAAAATCTCGGGTTGTTACATTCTACCCCCCTTAAAATGAATTTCGCCCTCGAAATTCATTGGGGTTAAAAATCGTTTACTATTCATAGAAACCCACATCGAAAAAAGGAATACTAAAACTTAATTTTAAAAACTAAAGTATGAAACGTAATGATTACCCAAAGTAACTCATCATTAGGTTTCCATATAGGATAACATAGGTGAAAATATGGATATGGGAGAGAAATCTAAACATTAAGTTCTGATGGAGAGTGGTAGAGAACGTGGATATGAAAAATCCAACAATCACAAAGCCATAAATTTGTGATGATCTAAGGTACCATATGATTCATCGTATATAAGGACACTAGGATAAAAATTTTTTGTATTCAATATCATTTCCCTAAAGGTGAAGAAATTGGAATTAGAAGAAATTCGTTCTTGATTTTGGGACAATCTCACCGTTGGTCGTTCCTTGGACAATTTCCACGTCATCTCTTAAAGAAATGAAGTTGAATTTTTCATTCGTGAAGTGTTAGCAGATCATATGATAGAATGAAAGGTCATTCCATCTGTCTCAAACAAAAAGTTTGCAAAACTTATCAAATATACATAAGTCCATCTATAGTGAGATTAATCGTATATGATTCCAAAAATGGACTTATACTTCATCTATCATACCGCTTAATAAAATAAAACTAGTTTCTACTAACCAGGGACTTCCGGTAGTATAGTGGTAGGTGATAAAGGCCAGTCGTACTTTGGTTGTGGGTTCGATTCCCACAGTCCTGTCCGACGCGATGGGCTGTCGCCCGTCCTGCAGGTTGTCCTTTTTCTAAAACTACATTACTATAACATCCCATCAATAATATCGAAAAAATTTATATACTTAAACAATAATAACTTTTTTCCAACATAATCTATTCAAATCTTTAGGCTTATCTAAAATATTTTGGTCTAAACTCATAGTATAAAGAAAACAATTACTAGAAAGGTTATCTACCAAGAATGTCAATACAAGCATTTATCTCACATATATCATAAGATATATCTTGTTGGTTGTATTCCAAACACATGAATACCTTATTCATATATTCTCTTGAAACATAAATTACCATAGATCCTTAGTGAAAACATGAATACTTTCAAAAGGTAACTCTTTCCACATACCAAAATCCCAAAAATCTATATAATCAAACCATAATATCACTTAGTCCTTATATCAGTCATGAGCTCATGAATACAATCAAACATATCATTATCTTCTTATCCCTTCATTATGCACATATCATCTACTTTACAAAAATATATGAATAACCTTCCATGATTACCGGAACCATTCAACAAATACTTTCAAATACTTTAGGAAAAACTATAGTGTAACAATCCTTAGATGATTCTTTATTCCATAGTACCATACATTATTATTTATAAACATACAATCATTCCACTAACTTCTTAAACCACTAACTGAGCTTCATCATTTCTTTCATCTCATATTTCATTTGTAGTCTCTTCATCATCATCCACATAAATGCTACACATATGACCATGTTGATTATCTTCATGAGATTTTCCCTTAGGGAATTGGTTTGCATAATTCCCATACATTCCACATTTAAAACATCTAATCATTGTTGATGTTGTAGCAATACCATTATCCTTGTCCATGGTGTTAACTGAACCTTTTCCTTTGCACTTTCTAGCTTTGTGTCCTTCTTTTCCACACCCAAATCATCTTCAAGTTCCTTTGAAACAATCTCCCTGATGCCTCTTCCCACATGATTTTCATGAGGGAAATTGAACTTTCGTTCCTCTATGATCATCATGAAACTCCATCTTTCTCTTATTATATGAGTCGGGAATCTTACCAAAGTTGAGATTATTGATCATATTATGATATTATTTATTAGGCATAATAATGATGTTTGGACTTCCAAATCCTGTTTCATTTGGTCGCTCATGAAGAATATCATTCCATTTTCCGTCATATCCTCTATTATTGTGAATCTTCATGTTTCAATCCATTTTCTAAAACCCAAAAAGAATAGTGTGAGAGGAAAAAATCATGCTAAGGAAAACAACATAATAAAGGGGGAGTACCCTCAATATATAACATCTTAGGTCAAATTCTAAGATCGTTACCATAGTTCTATGACTATATCCTATACGTATACTTATCCTTAGGTACATCTCTAGACATACCTTAGAAATATCTCTAGGGATCTCACTAACGTTTTCGCATCCTAGTTTCCAAAGGTTGACTAAAACTTTCCTCTGATACCAACTATAGAGACCCAAGGATTGACGTACATGGACATTACAATACTTTTGCAGAATACTTAGTACATAACAAAAATAGACACACAAGGACTGTAATAGTTTAGTGTCTTTGGAAACTCGGAATATAATCTTCTAATCGTGGTGAAAGATCTTCAACATCTCCCATAAATATCTTCCCTTTTTTCTTACCTAAAACATTTCTTTATATCCTGTGGAAAAGAAAACATAAAATGAGTGAGCTCAAATGCCCAGTAAGGGTAATCATAGAGAACATAAAACAATCCATAAACATTTGAATGCAAAAACTTGAACATAAAATCAAAACATCAAAATCTTGAGCAAAGACATGAATCTTGGAAGTATGTAAGGAGTATATCATAAGGGAACATCAATCATGATAAAATATCATGGGAATAAAACATGTAATTGTGGAAACCATTAAGCACATGTTATGATTTCCATAGTAGCCAAGGAATTGCTGCCAAGACCATCTTAGTGGACAAAGTCCCTTTCTGAATCGAGTTCACTCCTCGTTTCAGTCCTGTAACACTGAACCAGATTAAATTACTATTCCAGCCATGTCTATCTCATGAGATATAAATCTTTACCCAATGCATTGGATGGAGATATATGTCCCACCCATCTTATAATTAAATCATTCTTACTTGTGCCACAACATAAACATAAATCATTCATCATAACCAAAAGAATAAAATGGGTTTCATAAACATCATTCCATCATAACATAATCCATATAAAACAAATGGATATCATTTCATCATAAGAAAAGTGAAACCATGTAAATAATAGAGACATGATACTTGAGACATACACATATGAAATAATGTCATCTTACATGAAAAATGGTTTTGATAAAACACTTGAAATGAATTCTTAAGGAAAATATCCTTTCTTCTTCAAAATCATTCTCTTTTCACAAAATGTCATGCAATTTTAAAAGAAAAGGATTTTCTTGAAAATAGTCATGAAATATTTTGGAGGAAGCTTCATGAAAATAAGGCTTTATAAAACCGTAAAAATTTTTTCACGTCGTATAAGTTAAAAATAACATTCTCCTCGTACTTTTGTCGGAAAAGTCAAAAAAGTACCTTATATGGTAACCAAAGGAAAGATTCCATCCATACAATGTGGTAAAAAGTCAATAAAGGGAAAAAATGAATTTAAACATTCATGGAAGAATAGTAAAAATTTTATGAAAACATTTTTAGAAAACATGGTCATGGATGATAAACGTAACCCCAGTAAATACTTACGTATAGGCAATCTCGGATAAAAAATGAGATTGAAAATTTATCCCTTGCCTTATGTCCGATATGCTTCGTATGTATCTAAACCTCCTGTATAATGATTTAAATAATTTCATTGACTTATTATATAATCTTTTTCATTTTTATGATATCATATATGGTTCACTTATGACTTTATATTACCCGTTCTTTTGTAAATTACATGTTAAAGAGCGTTTTGGGTAAAATCATTTCATTTATCGTATGTGTTTTGACTTTTCATTCTTGATATTATTACTTATATACTAATTTAAATAATTACAGAATGTAAAACATGATTTATATATAATATATATTCATCATATACATATATATTATAGATCGATAAAAGGAATGAAATACACCATTCATAGAGACGGTAGGTCGTACGTACGCATGAACGCTGTTTTCATTTCCTTATTGAATTGAATGAAATTAAGTAGATGACATAAATATATATACACATAAATCCAGTATCATTATTATGTCATATATTTCATGATTACTTATTGTATATACTTTATAATCATTCATGAATGGTTAACATGGAGAATGAATCTCATTGCGTCGTGGAGACGGTAGTCCATACGTATGCACGAGTGATGATATCATTCCCATGATCGTGGAATTGCATTGAAGTGTATGTATAATATTTCAGATTCAATATAACTTTGAAATAATCATATATAGTTATTTATTTACACCATTATACCCATCCAAGTAAGGTGGTGGTCAAAAACAGATTACACCACGACGTGGAGATGGTATTCCGTACGTACGCACGCGTGGTGGTTTCGTTTTCCATAGGATGGATAGATGGTGAAATAGGGTTGTTTCATAATTATAATAACATATCAGTATATTATTGATATTAATGTTATTACTTCATAATGAAACAACTAAACAAGAATAAGAAGAAGATGAAATAAAGTTGAAAGAATTGGTAACGGATATTACCTCTTCTTTCGACACGCCAACCTTATCTTCGGGCACTAAGATTGGTCTTTTAAGAAGACCAGAACCTCTAGTATGTTTCTAGGGAAGTGGAGAAGAGAAATTGGCAGGGGCTGGCCGAGTTTGAAGGCTCAAAGTGGTGTGAGGAAGATAGGGTGGAGGTGCCCTTTTATAAGGGAGGAGAGGGGAACCTTTGGAATAACTAAATATATTATTTTATTATAAAGTCATATTCGGTTTTTAATAGCTAAAAATTGAGTTATTTAGAAGCTAAGGTGGGGATGGGTAGAAATCCTCTCATACAATAGAATTTAGACATGTTTAGATGTTTATTTTAACCTTATCATTTAGATTTAATTTTAAGTTAAATAATTTTTCTTTTACCGTGTCTTCTTGTTTTCTGACACTATAAGGTTAATAAACTTACTATAAGAAATCAAACAAACCCCAATTTGTTCATTATTAACATATATAACCTTATCTAAGTCATTATTCCTAACCTTAGATTTTTAGGAAGAAAATAATAATTAATAATACAATATTTGTTTTAAAAACTATTTTATGTCAATTTTGACACTATTTGGTAATTGATTTTTGTGAAAATCATAAAAGAATGATTAGTTCAAAAAAATTTAATTAAATCAATACTAACATGTCATATTTACATATAAAATTATTTTAATTCATAGAAAGTCTCAAATTACATTTATTTTCGTATTTATAACATCAATTATGTCAATATTTCATTAATAAGATAATTATTGCATCATCATTATGTAATAAATATGTTAAAATATTTAATGTCTAAAAATTACAAATAAAATACCATTATTTAGGAAATATTTTTATATTTCTAATGAATATTTATAGTCGAATTGATCTTATGTATAACTCTATATTCAAAATGATTTAGATATTAAACATTGATTTTAAGTATTTTACCCCTTCTTTAAATAAATTAATAATAAATATCCTAAGCTAATCCAAGTGGACCTAAATGGTCATATTTTATTCCTAAGGTTGTTTTTGATCGAATTACACTAATACAATAGAATTAGAACATGTGTTACGGTAATAATAATATAATTTTTACCCTTAATTACCCAATTTACTTTTAACCGTGGTAAAAAAAGTAAAAAGTTACTATTCAACAAAAAATATTTTCATCTCATTGAAGCACATTTAATTTACTGACATCAACCGTGTCTCTCTGATTTTTGAAATTCCATTCACAAAATCGGTAAAATTAAGTTTTATGTAAATTTACAAATTCTCCTAGGAGGTGGGTAAAATATGGTCAAAAGTTCAATAAAATTTTTATATATCTAAAATTATTATAAAATGACTCCAATGAATTACATTGAACTTATATAGGTATTATGTATCAATTTTGACCTAAAATAAATTTAAATAAAAAGTCGGTTTTTAAATAGTAACCCAATGTTTTCACTATTCATCAAAAATTGAATGTTTTCAGAAAAATACCAAAATTTCACCCTAGGCTAATTTCGATATTCCAAATCCAAAAATGAAGTCCATTTTGAAAAATAAAATTTATAAAATTTCAAAAAGTGGGTATTACTATTCATAACGGCTAGTTTTAATAATATTTTAAAAGCATATCGTTGTTTAGCGAAACTCGGTATTGCGTACAACACATGTTGTCGTGGAAGGTCACAATTGCGTGTAATGCAAGCCAAGTCAGGGTTGCGTGTAGTGCATGACTCCTTTATTGTTGCGTATAACAAAATACATAGAATATATATATATATATACTCAATGTTTCATAGAATAACTACTATCAAACAAACATTAAATTTTGTGTAACACGATCCAAGATTAGTGTTGCGTATACTACAAGCTAATAAGGTGTTGCGTATAGTGCAAGATAATCTTGGTGTAGCGTACAACAGATGATATGAAAGAAATTAAAATGAATATATCTTATAAAATCTCGGGTTGTTACACTGTCCATGCATGTGTCTTGGCCTTCCACACAGGCAACAAAACACCTCATTACCCCTTGTGAGGGTGGTCCTCTCCTCTGACTACTTTCACACCATCAACCTAGTGAAGACTCTCAAAGTGCTGCTTTATACCCTTGGAATTTTCACCACTAGATCATCCAATTGAGACCACATTCCCACCACCAAAATCATCACCTAAGTTCCCTTATGAAATAAGGGACTAATCCACCACCTCATCAAACCTCATTAAATAATAGATATTCCCCTAGTACCTGATCTTAGGTCTAAGTCCATCTTGGACACATCTTGCCATAACGACCTCACCCCCCCCCCAAATTCTAGAACAAAGTGTTGCAAGTCTGTGAAGTGGCTGGCATAATATGTCATTGACATAGCCCCCTGAGTCAACCTCATAAACTCCACATCATTTTCCTCTCTCATGTTATCTAGATATATTTTCTATAGAAACATTTCATGGAAGTATTTCCACAATATACCGTCAACCTACTGAGTCTTCACTAGAATATCCCATCAGCGCTTCATCGATCCTCACAACATATAAGCCTCAAACTTGACTCTCTTCTCTAGAGGAGTCTCCAAGTGATAAAAAATTTGTTGGATGAACTCTATCCTAGACTATACTACTACTAGTCCACCCTACCCTTCAAACATTGGAGGGTGCTCCAAATGAAACTACCTAGATAGATCAAACAAAATTTGCATGATCTTCCCTGGGACCTATCCAATCATCTATATAAAATGAGCAATGTTTTCATTGAAATACTCCTCTACATAGTTACCCTGAACCAATAGAATCTATTACCCCGCCTTTGGAGGATCATTCTTGATGATATCCTATAGTCACGAAACCGAAACCCATCATCATGTATTCATTTCTATACAATGAAAAACACACATATCAAAACACATAACATAAAAAAACCACATTTTACCCAAAATAATACTCTCTACTAGAAATAACCAACTCATCCTGCATACACTACTCCAAAGGGTGTAACTAAATCTCCAGCATTTCCCTTATCCATATCTAACATGGGTCGTGGTTAACATGTGTTAAAATAACTCAAACAACCACAATTAATTTCATTAAACACCCATATTCTATACCTTTTTCACTTCTAAAACATAACTATTACTATTTTAGAAACCCTTCCATCTTTAAAATATATTACAAAAAAAAAATTTCTCATTAATAACCTTTCATGAGGCACAAATCTTAAACCATTTGTTTAAATTTATTAAATTTAACCTTTTTTATTATCTTTATTAAAAACCACTTCTTTCAATTTTTCAAATAAAAAGAAATTCATTTTATCCCTCATGTGTCTCCCAACTTCCATGTATGTGCCTACCATAATGCATGCTACTTATATCCCTATTCCACTAAAACGATGCATGGATACATGAATTTATTTCATTTTGTACCTAAGTAAAATATTATAAAATAGTCCAATCACACAACAAGTGATTCACCCAATGGTGAAATATCATTCAACTATAACAACACACGTTAATAAAAAAATCCCCACCCTGGGTACTAGGGTTTTCCCTCATACATGGGTTAGCTACTCCCATGAACGGGATCATTTCTAAGGAACAAAACTTCACAATACTCCATATATCATTCTCAAATAGTAATATAATAGAAAATAAATGTTATAATACCACTTTGTAATTTCCTTGAACTAGAAACCATTAAACTGGTGCCTCATGTCAGGTCACCATATGACCTCAGGAATTCCTCTTTGTATACCCAAGGTTTCCAACTAGAAGTGATGGTATAATTTAATATGAGAGGAAAATATAACCTCATTACCAGATTAATCCACAATATAAACAATTGAGAAACAAATAAATAGTGTAAGCAATAATCATGCATTAACTTTTTTTTCCCAAAACTGGGTACAATCCCACTACCAAATAGTAAATGTGCTATGTTATCTCATACAATGAAATGTGTATGGAAAAACCAAATAAAATAAAAACAAAGGAATAAAAAAATGGGCCTCTACTCCAAATCTCAATCCCCCATACATGTACATTCTATTCCTAAACAAACCATATAGAATATGACCTTTTCCATTGTCCTGACCTGAAACCATGGAATTTTCTTGGGTACCTAATGGTGGCCCGAGAAGGGTGTGAGTATAACTTAGTAGGCCATCACCAATATTGTATAGAAAATATATAATATAAATAGATAGTGAATGCATGTTCTAAAATAATGATAAGATAAAAAAATATTTGGATTCCATTAGTTAATAAAGTTCATGTTAACCATTTTCATCACTTATCCCATGGGTTATGCATTCACCATCAATTACATTATGAACTACAATGAAAAACTAAACAATGCATAAGAAGATATGTGAAGCTCTGTATTTACCTAGGGTAAAAATTTAACAACAAATACATCAAATTTAACTTGGAGCCTCATTCTAGGTAGTTTTATCAAATTAAACCGTTAGGGGCATAGAGCCTTAGTCCTCTCCCTAACCCATGCCTTAATGGGGGTGGGGTTTAGAGCCTCACTCTAACCTGGACCATGGGAATAGATCCTCAAGTCCAATACCCCACACATACTACCAATTTTTAGTGCACACATTTCATTAGTCATTTACCACATATACCATATCATAAATCAAACTCATTTAACAAACATAATGTTCCAAATTCATGGTTCACTCAACACCTAAATTATCTTCATGCCTTAACAGTTTTCATTTTCTCATTTACATGTATTATCCCAATTAACCCACCCATCATTCACATGACTTATCCAATCAACACAATTACTCTTTCTAACCCATTACTCAATTAACCCATTAACATTATACCAAAAAACCCATTATGGAAAGTTAATAACTAAACACAATTACCATTTATGCCTTTTTATAATTCATGTTAACATGCAAACACTTTTATCATGAGCTCTACTTCATAAAAAATAAATTCCTTGCCTATCATCAGTATTTACCATGTTTGAAAGGATTAAACACCGCATGGGTGGCCCTATAATTAGTCAAATAAACCTAAACACATCCCACAGAGATCATGAGGGTTTTAATTCATCATTTTGAAAACCAATTTACCAAATATTACTAACAGATTAAAATTAACAACAAAATGGGTCCATATCACAACTAAATAAACAAAAATTAACATCAATAATATGGTATATAACTTATAGACCACCTACCTCGATTCCAAATATGAATGCTTACTTAACCATAGCCTATGAGAAGAACCTGAACACCACTAAAATCCCAAACCTATGATCCACTTTAAAAAGGGTGTTTCAGGGTTTATTAAGGAGAATAACATCTATAAAATCCCTAATCAGAAAAAGAGATGAAATAGTGTTGTTAAAATCACCTATATCTTCGATCTACACATAACGACACTCGAAATGGCTTATAAACGAAGGATATTGGTCCTTAGAAATCCATGGATGTTTTCATTTTTTACTAGGGTGACAGGAGGATAAATGAAGATGGAAATTTAGTGGGAACTCATAAATTCTGAGTGGGAAAAATGTAAAAACCCACTTTTAATGGGGCACACAGTTTTTCTGCACAGTTAGCGAAATCGTACGCCAATTGTGCACCACCCTCTATACAAGAGGGGGTTAGGTTGCACAGTTAGCTTCGAATCTTACACGGTTCGAAAAACCTTTCTCTATATATAAGGAATGGTTCTATACAATCTTGTATGATTTTTCCTTCCTGCTTGTATGATTTCTCCAAACTGTGCACCCCACCTCCAATCACAGAGGGTTAGGGCGCACTATTACTACCAACCATGCGCCAACTGCACAACATGCACTAGATGGCCCCAATCTCCCTTATTTCATGTCCCAAACCCCCAAGACACCCCTAAGACACCACATACACTCATTAAGAATTTAATTAACCATGTTTAAGGTATTTAAAATAGAAAATGCTATATGTACATACCTCAGTGACGTTCAGGATCTTACATCAAGTTCTAGATGCTTATTAATTTGGACATGATCTAATTAAGCCTTTACATCATCTTTAGTCTTTCCATGTTTGTATGAAACTGTATAAAATAATTTATCTAACTATTTCTTCTAAATATTCATGAAATATAACATGTTACAGACCAAAAAATCATACCAATATGGTAGATTCTAAAAAATAATCTCTTTTATTCAATTGAAATCTTTCACAAAACCATCTATTTTTGTTGGATTATAGATTGTTCAAATGTAAGATGAGGTAATTCATAGTTTAAAACACCAATATTTCCATATATATTTATTTTTAAATAAATTTATATTCTTTGATAGCTTTCATTATATGCAACACCATGTTTTATTCAATCAAATAATATAGTTAAATTATCATTATTTAAAAATGAAAATTATAACCTAGACATAATTTTTTTCAAAATGAATAGGAATAAAAAAATTATTAAATATATATAAATTCACTATATAATAAGAATGTGTCGATTAATTCATATAAAATAGGTACTCATTTTTAGTGAAGTCATTTTATGTTTCAAAAATGTTTTTTTATTTTGGGAATCAATATTATTATTACTTTTTGAAACTTTTAGAACATTAATTTTTTAAAAATACATTTATTTTTAAAATAATTATTTAAAATTTAAAATAGTGTGAAATTTTGGGATTTTCATGAAAATAATTATTTTTCATTGAATTTTTACAAATAGAAATTCTAGTAAAACTATCATTTATTTTCATTAAAAGAGGAAAATATATTTGAATTTGATCCTAAATTAATGTAAGTATCCATTTTTATATATAATCTAATTATCTACATATGAATCAACATTTTATGTGATCTTGGTATAAAAATACTTTTTGACTTAAAAGAAATTTTTTTTCATAAAACCATTTTCGTCACACATTATGTTATACATAAAAGATGAGTTTCTTACAATTATAAAGATTAAATTTGGAAAAATGATTTTATGTTATAAGTAAGAAAAATTATTATTATTATAAAATATCAAGTTATTATATAGTAAAAATGAATTGTAAAAACTATAAAATTTCATCACCATTGTAATAAGATAAATTAGGTTAACTTAGGTTAAAACTAAGTGATTAGGCCATAATTTTTCATATCAATTCTTATTGGATGAAGGTAATGAAAAAATAATCACCTTATGATTTTTATTTATTTGTTTAAGGGACACTTTTCCATGAAAATTAATTATATAATATTTAATGTAAAGAAAAAAATCACAATGTCACTCTCTTACTTTAAAAAATCTATAATTTATTCATATAGGGAGAAAATAAAGTTGTGAATAAATATTAATATTTATTTTTAGAAAAATGAAATTATATTAATGATTTAAATTTATTTATAAATTTTAGTGATTATATATTTACCATACATTTGTATACAATTTCGTCACAATATTTCTTCAATTGAAAGAAACATAAAATAAATGTTCTAGAAATATTAAAAGTAATATAATTTGAATGAATTATTGTGTTACATGAATTTAATTGATAAAAACAACATGTTATAGTGTTTTTAATGGGATATAATCTAATTCCTTTACTTTGAAGTTTTTTTAAAGACAAATTAAAAGAATAGTTCCAAAATTGACATTAATAATATTTTATTAAATGAGTTAAAGTTAAAAAAAATTATATTCAGAAAATATAATGGAATGTGGGTATAACATTTCAATAATTGGAAATTTATTATTAATTTTTCATTTATGAAAACAATATTAATCCATAAAATTGAAATAGTTGTAACCATGGTTATGGTAAAAATTGGTTAACTAAGGGGTTATACCGGCATACAAGGTTTATAACAGCACGTAAAATGATACATTTTTTTGTTGAAGGTATTTAAATGAAATAATACCTTATATTATAATATTTTTTCTTTTAAATTCATTTTTCAGGATAATTACCTTTTAATATTTTATTCTTTTATGAATTTCTAAAGGTAACCCGCCCCACACTTATAAAAGAACACCCACATTTCTATTATTTACACCACTTTGAGTCTTATATATTGAAAATATCCTAAAAAATACCTTCTTAACACCCTTATACACATTATAGATAACATGGTCATTCCAAAGTACAAACCCTAATATCATTATGAGGAGATATTTGGGGGTTGATTCCAAGAAGAGGTATTCACCTTAACAGACCACTGCCTTTTTAATTCTTCTATTACCACCTATAAATTTATGGTATTTAAAAGAAAATAATAAATTATGTATCCCAAATATACATAAATTAAAATATTATTATTAAACATCAATTACCCACCCCCTTTACATTTAAATTAGAAGTTAAATATATCTCTTGTGCGTACATATGGCTTATCGTCTCCAGATAACGATACAATTAATTTTTCATCACTATCTTATATGGATTTTTATTATAATGGGTTAAAATTTTATATATGATTTTTATGACATATTTATTATTCTACAATTATAATAACATATCTAAAATTTTAAATTCCAATCCATTAGAAAATGATAACGTCACTCGTGCATACATGTGGACTACTACCTTCACGAAGCGATGCAATTCATTTTTCATTTACATTTTACATGGATGATAACATGGATTTATTTTATGAATATATATGATTTATATATTCTAATAATGATTAATTATCATTTATGTTTCATTAATTATATTCTTCTAAAAATGATAAAAACGTTCATGCATACATACATCTTACCGTCTCCATGAATGACATAATTAATTTTTCGATCACTAGTTATATCGATGAATATATATATATATATATAATTAGTATATATTCTATATATATCCTGATTAAAATTTAGTATATTTTTTAACTATTATCATATTACGAGTTCATAAACTACCAAACCAAAACTAACATGAAAAACGCAGTATTTATCACATGTATCAGTGAATTTAATCACAAAATTTATTAATAAGTATGTGATAATATGTTATAAAAAAATAAAATATGGTAGGATATATATTAGTATGGTTATTTAAAATATTTATAATAAATATATATTTATTATATATGAGGTTTGAACATTTACAATGGAAGTCATATCTGAGGTAAGGGATTTTCATCTCAGTTTTACTTTTGTGAGACACATGCCATATTCTCCACTTGTTTATTTAATAAGGGGTATATAAGTAACATCTCAGATAATTGTGGAATAAAAAATTTTCATATCTATTAATATTTATGAATTAAATATAAATATTACCCTTATAGGGATGCTATGTTCAATATCATACCCAACACACTGAATGGTTCTGAGGCCCGCAGCAGAAGACAGTGGGCAGAGAATTTTAAAAATTTTCACAAATGGGTGGACAGAACAAATGAACCATTAAAGGCTTGAGGATCTCACGTAAATTGGAATGACCACAAAAACATAAATAGGATTCATACATGTTGGGATCTGAAGCTCTGGTCGACTGCAAATCATCGATGATGATCGTTGAATGAAGAATCAAAAGCTAGAACCCTCTAGATCATCCACACGCACTTAAAAAACCCATGGGATCATTGATCATAAAATTCAGGATGCTAATGAAAAGATCTAATGATACCTTTGACAACCTGATGATCACCGCATCATGATACCTTCGATGCTTGAGAGAGATCTTGATCCGAACTCTTGGATCAAGATCTTCTCTCTCTAGAGAGAAAGAGGAGAAAGATGCTATGGATTTCATTCAATGAAATTAGTTAATTGTTATAATAGCCACACTAGAGAGATATCCTTATCCTTTATTTATAGTGGATTTGATAAATACCTGGTTGGGTTCCTCAACCCCTCTTTATTTCAACATCAACTAAATAAATATTTTTGAAAAACTAAACTGCATCAATATTATTTATTATTTTATCACATAATTGTAATATAAAATATATTATGTGAGAAAAACCCATGTCATATAACTTATCTCGATATCCTAGTTAATATTAAATGATCCTTGAATAATAAATGAATATTTGTTCGATTAATATTATCTCATATTTACTGAACTTGTAAATACATTAAATAAATTAAATCAAAAAAATCATAACTTGAATATTATTGAATTTATTTAATTCATTTAGTGATTGATACTTTGGACAACACCCAAACCCCATGGTGGGTCCCACTATGTCCATATACCTATTCAAATGAATTGGGTAGATACTTGAATACACTATTTTATGTGACTCTCTAGGCCCTGATCGTGATAGTAGTGAATAAATACACATACCGAGAGTGGATTCTAGCAACCCATAATGGCCCCTAAAGAGATAAGGGTTGTCATAGAAACAATAACCATCCAAATAAAACTAAATAGGTACTATAATCTAGTTGTCATTAAATATCTCATAAAGTAGGAAACACACTTATGTCATCATCCTTTTCTTTCTTTATTATTTTTTAATCTTACCAAGTGGATTTTCCTTTCGACTACTTTGTCCAAAGACTTATGAAGGCATCACCATCATAATCAAACAGGTATGAGATAAACATAGTCTTAAACATGGAATTGAAAAATCATTTCATGACCATTCAACCATTGTCATACAACCAAAGACGCAACCAACCAAAGCTACCGCGCCATGATTTCAATACCATGGGTTTTCCCATGAATAAAAGTACACAATTAAATGATACACATTGGTAATGGTCTTAAGTCAAGAGTCCAATACACATGTACATATATAGGAATGACCAATGACACCCAAAACATGTGGTTTTCTTATTGGCGGGTATGTCGTCATGATCTCACTACTATTGATCCCCAAGTTCGGACATCATGAGAAGAAGTCTCAATGATTATGAGCCCCTGGCACCTGATAGTCAACCATCTACTATGTCATGTTAGTAATATATATTTATACCATAGAACATATATTTATGATCATTGCCATAGTATCTCAAGGTTCTGATTATAGCTCGGGATCTGTAATAACCTCTTGATATGACAATTAATCTTTGGACATTACCATTATATAGTGGATGCAGAAATATCTACACTATAATGGTAAGATGACATCATGTATATCTAACTGTATACATGATATGGTAATCATATTTATTGTATCGTTCGGTCTAGGTAACACACTATTTCAACACTCCCACATTCACTAGAGCCAACTTGATAACTAAACTTGTATGTTACTCACATGATAAAGATCATTCTTTTGCTGAGTAATGGATTTAACTATTGGGCCTACCACGTTTTCATTGCATGGAATATCTATTGTATGTGAACTCTTCTACTTGAGTAAATCTTCTCAAGTTAAATTATCTCCGAGTTTATTAATTTTTTCCATTTTTATAACATGAAAACTTGGCTAGTAAGAATATTTTAATTTAAATTATGGTAATAATTTTCTCACCAGGTGCGATTCCAAGACCTGGAACAAATAGTTGCATTTAAATACTTATTAGACACCTTAAAATATGCAACATACTCAGTATTTTTAGGTATGGATACCAGTGGATTTTATGAGCTTGATTCACTAATCACCTTAGCCTAACTATGATACTAGATCAAATTGATATAAGGATTACTAGTTTATGTCCCACCATTACTACTATACCTTCTTCGCCATATACCAGGTACATATCATTTATACTTGCTGAAGTAAAAAATGATAGTTCTGACTGCATCACTTGTAGTTCTCCTAGAAAAAATTCATATTTGCCAACAATAAAGTATATCCTATCAGTATCAATTCTAGTACATATTATGGAATACTTGATTGATACATCTCTGAAGAGTATGGAACTCAACTCCCAACTTTAATCTCGTCCCATATTCTGAGCATGTCAACATTAAGAGATTAAGCCATGTGATATTGGAAAAAATTCTGAACTTGAATTGTTTCGTCTTGTATTTTCCATAAAATGTCACTTTATGTACGATTGGATTGGTCCAAGAAACCATTATATCTACTTAGATAGATCTATTTCCTTAGAAATTTGGTTTCTACTTTAAGTCAATCACTGGAGAATTACTTTTAGCCTAGTCTTATCTAACCTTATGACCAAAATATGTTTTCTATATGTTGTTGAGCATAGTTTTACTTGGAAAACAATAACGCTCCCAGTAACCTTTGGCAGACACAAGGAAAAACAACATTCAAAATGAATGCTCAAAGATTTTATTGCTTACATGAATCCTAAATTGGATTTCAATAACCTGCAACCTTCATTGGAATTTGATGGTCTCATCATCCCTTTCTGGTTGTGTCATATAGACACCTTCCATAGAAGATGATCACAACATCCAATGACTAATTTAATGATCTTAGAGGTTAGCAATGACAAGTAATATTACAATGGATTTAGGCATACCTAATTGGTATATCCAATTGAGACTTATTGGTGCCATATTTGTACCATCCATTTATCATCTCATATGAATTCCCACCACAACATTCAATTAATAAGACCCATTTCAATTTGATACATGGAATCCATTATATAATTTTAATTGATCTTTCCAATCATAGCTAATTTCCATATACTTATTACTTATAGGATTTATTATTGTTAATGAATAATTTATCACCATTCGTGGTGAATATAAAACCATCACCATGGTTTCATCCTTCCTACACAGTATGTGTATCTAGAACATTTCTCTCCCATATAAACTTGTTAAACTTGTTCCTATTCCAACCATTTGTGCATCTCGGGTATTGACTAAGTCCAAGTCAATTCAGCTCCCACTATCTCTAATAGATTTGTGTGCCCTCATGTAAAAATTAGTCTAATAATTGAATACATCTTTTCTATCATAGGTATTTATGTAATATGCTAATAAATTTTAAGGATATTTACTTATATGCACTATGTTTTTAGCTTGATGGAGCTTGTTAAAATTCTGACAAATGATTTTCATCCTAACACATGATCTATGACATAATTGGTTTTAATCATACTATGACTCGTATGATATCCATTTATCATTTATTAGTTGGCATATTAGTTAAGGGATTTCGCCATTATTTGTTAAGCAAGTCATGAAATATAATGGATGTTTCTGCAACATCCAATATTGATACTCCAAACATCATAACTTTGATGTATAAAATTCTCTTTTAACAATTAATCCATGCTACATTTTTTTGATCTATGATGACTTGTAAGACATTATCATTGATCCTCCTTATGAACATCAATATCATGATGTAGATAAGGTAACATGCATTTAGGAAATACTCCATGGTACAATATTAAGATCGATGAATGATTTGTCAACATATTTTTCAGCATGTCGATCCAAAGAAAGTCATATCGTATGACAAAAAATATACTTCACTGTGAATTTTTTTTAATAACTTAAAGTAATATTATGAAGTATATTTACCTATAGCATTCCTTTCGTATAGTTTACACTCTCTTGTTGAATTGGCCCCGAAATCTGTGTGGCATACCTTTATTTCAAAAGGTTTATTTGTCTAAACTAATGAAGCCAATAATACCAAATATGTTTAGTTGTACCAAGCCTAAATACTAAATTTGGAATATTATTGATTCCCATTTTTTGTTTTACTTGACAATGAATTATATTTCCATAACTGGGAAAGTTTTACATTTTTTTATTCATCATGTATTGCCTATGATTCAAGTATGTCTGAACTATTTTTTGAGTATATTTCACCAAAAACAACATTCATTCCAAAACATGGAATAATGTCTCATTATGTCCAAAGGTAATATGAGATAATTTTATTTTCTTATACTCAACAAATTGTTCATCTAGAATCATTCACTTGGCAATTAGAAGTTATGGGTTTTTCACTACTGACTTAGGAATCACCCTTTCTCAGCTTCTTGGAGAAGACACTTTACTTCTAGTAATGATTCTCTAATTACATGGTTATTGTATTTAAATACACATATGTTCATGGAGTATTGTATTCAATACCCAAGAAGTGTGTTAGAAACATTAATTTATATTGATTAATATACCTGAACGAGAAGCGGGCACTTGCTTCTCGTATTTCAGTTCATTGTATTGTAAAATTCCATAAATTTTTTTAAATATGTGATGCAAATAACCTCATATTAAATAACCAACCAGTCTTGAAGGTCATGAAAAAGGTGCCTTTGATGTAACATTTCATATGCCTTTTTTACTTGTCTTTCAATTTATTCATCACAAGAACAAAATATGGTTTTATCTTTAATATTCTTATTAATTGGAGAATGTTACCTTAATGGTAATGAAGAGCTTACTATATATCATTCATTTTCATCCATAAAAAAAGTAGAGTAATTGGGTGTAAAAGGTATAAGAATGAGATTCCATGAAAGATTACAATCATTCTTTCACTTTACACAATGTGAGTACAATCATTATATTCTAATCTTAATTAGCTTTCCCATTGGAAAATTCTTTGAGATGAGACTAGATGTAATCATCATCCAATTCATAATGTAGCGACCACAACTAACATCAAACGTTAATGATAGAATTTTGACCAATCCATCATATGCTTGATTCACGAGTCTCCTGTATGCAGTTTTACACTCGTGCTTTTCGATGTTGCTTAACAGGAAGGGACACAAGCACCTTGAAATTCCGATATAGAAATATGATACACTATCATCCATACTATATTTGAAATTCGTGCTAGTTCGGACATTAACTTTTTCCAATATTTGTCACAATTTTTATTTTGGTATTACTTACCATTCTATAAACATAAACTTTTGTAGATTGAACTTTTATATTGATTACCAAATGTGACATTACTGATTAATTTAATCATTAAATGTCTCCCACTAATTTATCAAATTCTAGGAACCCTCCATACTAGAATCAAAATACTCCATCGTTTGAGTATTCTAGTGGAAAGGATCCCTAAACCTCCCTCATTGTCTACAAGCTATGGCTATGACACTACATGGAGGGTTTATGGTAGGCTTTTGGCTAGTCATCCACATTAACTCGCGATTCCTATATCTGTTGAGTGAAGTCCCAAATTCAAAAATATTAACTTGATTTACTCAGCCCTTGCCTATAAAAATACAAAAAGTTGGAAATGGATATTTATTTACTTCAATTTTAGTTAAATCGACCCACCACCCTAATAAGAACTCCTCAGTAGTAAGAGAAACCCTCAACAATGGCATGACGGGCACCCCAAACACCTGGTTTTGTTCAAACCTTAATAATGGAAGGCTATAATGACTTTATATTACTTTGAGGGTTTTGTTTTTTTCTCTCAATGAATGTAATCCATTTATATTAATCTTGTTCATCAATGTTGTGGCGCTCACAACTGAACATTAATAGAAAAACATATGTGGCTTCATTATGCATTTTATTAGTTATTATTTTATGTATCTCTCCTGTTGTTTTTAAATTCATAATGATAAACTATTACCCATTTGGTATTGAGCATCTAAACAACCCAAGGGAATCATACCTAAGTCGATGCTTGACTCATAATGCAGCATGCCCCCGTCTTGTATGTCCACTTGTAATTTGGAGCATCACCTCATCTCGGCGCGGTCCAGGTCATGTCTTGGAGTACCGCCTTATCATGGTGGGATCCACATGTTGTCTTGCACTGTCTTCGTCAACGTACACTACCTCATGTTGGTGGGGTCCATGTCGTTCTCCATCTTTATCCGATGTACAATGTTACTCGTGCGTAGGTGATGGGAACTATGGGTAGAAATGTACATCATGTAAAAATTTGGCACACAGACCCTTATATATTTTAACTAAAAATAAAGATGATATGCGGACCGTCTATTTAAATAATTAATATTATCACACATAGTTATAAAAAATTGCCGTCATAAAAGGGTCGGTGCTGATGACCAGAATGCAGGTAAAAATGCACGATAAAATTAAAATGCATTAAATAAGTATGAGTGCTATTAAATTAAATTAAATGAATTAAATAATTCAAATAATTTAATTATTTATCAGTCCTCTAATTAATTTATCTTAATTAAATTTAATAATAATATTGAATTAATTTTCTTCTGGGTATTAAAATAATTAACTAAAATTAATTTTAATTAATTTAATTTAGATACTAAAATTAAATTAATTTTTTAAATTTTTTAAATTATTTAAATGGCCGGTACCCGAAACATCAATGCACGGCCTGTGCGGGTCGTGCAAAAACCCGCACAGGGCCATACCAGGCCATGCGAGTGGCATACAGGGCCTGACCGATCCATCCAAACTCGTTTTGGGTTGGGCAGGTCTACCCGGACTGCTTGAGGGCCAATTTTTCCTTGCAGAAAGACTAGTAGATCTAGGCCGTAGGCAATAGTGCCAAAGCTGCGGTGACCTGCAGGCCTTGGGATGCCAAAGGCAGGGTGCAAGGGCTGTATAGAGACCCCCCAACAATGGCACAATGGGAGGCGGAATCGCGTGAGGTTTCTGGGGATGGCGTGTCTACACCGGGCTAGGGAAGAAACCGCACGGGGTGGCGCGAGGTCCATCGCTGTGGCTGTTGGCCCAGGGCGAGGCCGGAGTGGTCTACGCCGAAGGTTCCGGTCGAGAAAGAGGGCGGAGACACTCGGGAGAAGGGTGGTCGGGCGCTAGAGACAACGGCCGAGAAGGCCAGGAGGGAGTCTAGGAGCACAACTGCGGCTGGGTAGTAGGGTGACGACGGGGCTCCATCAAACTGGGAGAGGTAGGGAATGACCTGCTATGGCCATGTTCTGGGTGGTGAACTGGAGGAGGTGGCATGCCGATTTGGGTTTCCTATACAGGAGGCCGGCTTGCAGGGGAAGCCGAAAGCATCTGGACTGGATAGGGGCGCGACACGAGCTGGGCAGTTTGCGGGGAGGCTTTAATGCTACTGCTGCGGCGCGATAGGACGAGGATGGGGTGGCTTCGGCAGCGGCAGGGCAAGGGTAGACCGAGAGGGAGGCTAGGCTATGGTGCCTGGGGCATGCTAGTGGTGATGCATGCATGGCGTCCTGAGGATGGAGTTTCCTGGGGGTCCGCCGCCGACCCCTCTTTTTTCATTTTTTTTTAATTATACTACCCTCTTTTACGTAGCGATGCAAAGGTGACTCGCGGCCCGCGGACTTTGCCGGTATGGGGCGGATGTGGGAAGGGCGGGCCTAAAAATTTTGACCGTTTAGAGTGCGGGCCAATGTGGGTTGAGCCCGTGCAGGTGCGGGTTAATGCGGGTTGAGCCCGCGCGGGTGCAGGCTTGCCAGCGGGCTTGATTTAAAAAAAATATATATTATTTTTACAATATATGTTTCTTTAACATTTAATTTTTTTAATAAAAAAAATCATGGTTAAACGGTGACATATGATTTCTCACCGTAATGGTCATATTAATTCGCCATTTATTCACATGTGAATTTTAAATAGGTCTATATTTACTGTTTTAATATGATATTATATTATTTATATAGTAATTATTAACCATATTCACATGGTGTGTCAACCCATCTCTTGAAAAATGGAACTCATCGTCCATGCATATGATTTCAATTCTATAAGAGTTATTATAATCATAATATTTCTTAGGTCGATTTAATTTTGTTATTATTTAATTTAATTTTGTTATTAATATAATTGGATAGAACCTCGTGAAAACACAAATAACTTCCTCTGAAACTGGTCATTACCTGGAGAGATTTCATTCTTTCACATGTTTTGTTGTTCACATCACCACACAACCAACATTATCATTCATCGCCCATCACTGATCACTCACCTACTTTATATCGCAACAATTCACCACCACATCAGCATTAGCACATGCCACCATTAAACCACAAAAAAATGATTCATCACATACTTTAAAACTCTAGTTATTGTTAATTCATACTTCTCCCCACAAATACCTTTAAGAATGATAAAAAATATAGTATTTAAATGATTATAAATAGTATTTTTTTTGTAAATGTATGTAAGCCCGCGGGCAACCCGCGGGCAACCCGCGGGTTTATGCGGGGCGGGGCGGGCTTGAAATTTTTTGTTCGCATTATATGCGGGCTTTTGTGGACAAACGCGCGCGGGCTCAAACCCTTGCGGGCTTAGCCTGCCCCGCCCCGGCCCTCCCGTTTTGCATTACTACATTTACGTCTACTCCTTTTATTTCTCCCTCTTTTTTGGATGGAAAAGTCTCCTAAAAAAATTTCAACACCTGATTTTATAAATTTCCAAGTCTCCTCCATGAAAAACTACACCCCTTTCGGTTTTTCCAAAAGGCTACACAACCTTTTAATTTAATAATAATAAAATTATTATAATAAAATATTAATTTATTATTATATTATTATTAATATAATAACATGAATATTATTATATTAATACAATCATTAACAAAATTATTAAATTATTAAATTATAATTTATAGAATTAAGATTATTTTTGATGAACCGATCGAAACTTGATTGGTTTAGTGGGATGAAATAGAATTTTAGAACCCGAAATCAAACTGCATATTCAATCAATTCTAAAAATTTAAAATGATAATAACTTGTCCGTTCGCGATCAGATCGACGTGTGGTTTGAACTGAAGTGACCATTTTTTAACCCTATACTTAACTGTAATGCAAATTTAATTTTCTAGGATTAGAAAATCTACACGATACCTCAGATACCATTGAAATGTTCTGAGGCCCGTAACGGAAGCTGGTGGGATGGGGATTTTAAGAAAATTTCATCGATAGCTCGATGGAACTTGTTGATTCCGATGATCATAACCCTTGTAAAGGCCCAAGGATCTCACGTAAATTTTAAAGGGCACAAAAACATAAACAGAATACATACTTGCTATGATATGAAGCTGCGGTCGATTGTAACTCATCAATGATGATCATTTCTTGAAGGATCCAAATTAAGAACACTCTAAACCGTCCACACGAACTTCAAAAATTCACAGGATCATCAATCGTCAAATTTTGGGTGTCAGCACTGAGATCCTAATATGCCTTCGATGTCCCGATGATCACTGCATTGAGATGCCTTCAATGCTTGAGGGAGATCTTGATCTGAACTCTTGGATCAAGAGCTTCTCTTTCTAGAGAGTGGGCGGAGAGAGATGCTTTGGATTTCATTCCACGAAATGAATAAATGGTTCTAATTGCCCCACAAGAGAGATAGCCTCCTCTTTTATTTATAGTGGAGTTGATAAATACCGAGTTGGGTACCCTGACCCCCGTTTATTTCAATTTCCACTAAATAAATAATTTTGGTGAACTAAACTATGTCAATATTATTTATTATTTTATCACATACATATAATATAAAATATATTATGTGACAAAAACCTAAGTCATTTAACTCAACTTGATATTCCTCTTAATATTAAATGATCCTTGTTTACAACAATATCCGTTCGATTAATATTATCAATTATTTACTAAACTTATAAATATAATAAATAAATTCGATCCCAAAATATTCATAACTTTATTATTAATTAATTAATTTAATTCTTTTGTTGATCGATACATTGGACAAAACAGAGACCCCATTGTGGGGCCCACTATGCCCATATACCCATTCAACTGAATAGGGTGGATTCTTGAATACCCTATTGTGTGTGACCCTCTAGGTCCTTATCTCAGTAGTAGTGAATAACTCCGTAGACCAAGAGTGGAGTCTTTCAACCCATCATGGACCCTAAAGAGATAATGATTTTCATAGGAACGACAATCGACCAACGAACACTGACTATGTGCTATAATCTCTTTTTCATTAAATATATCAGAAAGTAGGACATACACATGAATCATAATCCTTTTCATTGCTTTATTATTTATTGATCTTACCGTGTGGATTTGCCTTTCGTGGGCTTTGGCTAAAGGCTTTTGAAGGAAGCATCATCCTAATCAACCAGGATTGAGATATACAAATTCTTAAACTTGGAAGTGAAAAATCCTTTCCTGACCATTCAACCAATGTCGTACTGCCAACGACGCACCCAACACAAGCTACCTCACCATGATTTCAATACCATGGTTTTTTCCTTACATCCAAGTACACAATCAAATGATACACATTGGTAATGGTCACATATCTGGAGACCAATACACATGTCTGTAGATAGGAATGACCAATGACACCCAAAACATGTGGTGTTCTTATTAGTGGGTCTATCCTCATGATCTCACTACTAGAGATCACCATGTGTGAACTTCATTAGATGAAGTCTCAATGCTTATGATCTCCCATTACTTGATAGTCAAACATCTACTATGTAAATTCTATAATATGTATCTATACCATAAAACATATATTTACGATTAATGTCATAGTATCTCAATGTTCTCATTATAGCCTGGGATCTACTATAACCTCTCGACACGAAAATTAATCTTTGGACATTACCATAATACAGTGGATGCAGAAATATACACACTTTAATGGTAAGATGACAGCATGTATATCTAACTGTATACATGGTACGACAATCAAAATTACTGCATATTTGTGTCTAGAGAACCCACATTTTTAACACACACAATGATTATTTTCTCCAAAATCTTATGTTGCACACAAGACTGAGAAATACCATAAAAAAATACATTATTAATATATTTATTTTAAATGGTCATTATCACATAGCCATAATATTAGAAGTAATGAACAAAACTAACTATATTATGAATAAGAATGTTTATTAATAGTTTTTACATCCATTTAATAAATTTTAGAGGCTTAAAATGAGAATAAATGCAATCTTATGTATAAAATACTCTAATATTTTAAAGGTTGTTTTTTCTTCATTTTGATGGTGAACCCTTTTTAAACTAGATTTCGTCACAATTATGTGTTTAATTTGAAAAAATAAAATTATTCATCAGAATAGGGACATAAAATTTTTCTTTATTTGAATTTTGGAATTTTTATGATAAGATTCATTTTTAATGGATATGGAAAAACTACAACATTTTAATTCAAAACTACCTTTTCATCTAATTTAATTAATAGTTAGATTATAAATTTAAGTGGTTTAAAAGTATAATTAAATATTTTTTTATAATTTAGTCCAATTTTGTTTAGTTTAAGTAATTTTAAATTGAAATCAGTTATAAATTCATGGAATTCTTTTGATGATTTTTACTTATAAAAACTTATTTTCTTGTTTTGATACAGGGGATTAAATGTAAATTAATTAATAAAAATTATGTGTTTTTAATTTTGAAAAATTGATTCTATATTTGAAATTATTGGGTCTAAATTATGTAAATAGGTCCCTTATAATTTTGGACATTATGAATATTAACTTTAGTAATTATTTTTATTTACCATAGTTAAAGGGAAAATAAGATAAATAAGTGTAAAAATAATATTATAATAATATGAAAATAATATAACACTTGTCCTAATTTCTTTGGATTAGTGCATCCCAACCATGAGAATCCTTGGGTCGATTTTATGACCCCTTAGAGCCACTTGAATGTGATTATTACACTTATAAACATTTTATTGAAAATGAAGACCAAGAAGTCATAATCATGTCTCTTATAAGTAAAAAAATATTAATATGGGGTAATAAAAGTGACATATTCAAATATAAATAGTCATTATAAGTATAAAAATATTTCCTATATCATGTAAATTTATTTATAAATATTAGTAAATAAATAATTTAATAAAATAGTGACACAATTATGATGTGGTAACTTATTAAATAATGAAAGGATCAAATAAATGATAATATAAATATTAAAATAAATAATATATGATATAATTTTTTCCATTCATAATTTTATGGATAATTTTGACATAGTTTTGATGATTTAAAGGAGTTTTTTTGAACTTATCATCCTTTTATGATATTTTTAAAAATCAACTAATGAATAGTGTCTAAATTGACACTATTGGTATTTTAAAATATAAAATTATTTATTAAATGTTATTAAATTAATAAAAATATAATATTATGAAAAATTGTTTGGATAGGTCCAAATATGTCAAAAAGAGTACTTTATTGGGTCATTTGACTTTTTATGATAATTAAATTTACCCACAAAGTGTAAATAACATAATATCACGATAATATTAAAAAAAGGTAGAATAAGGGATAAACAAAAAAGTTAAGGATTGAAAAATATTTAAAACATGTGATATTTTAATTGGATTATAGTAATTCGACCCAAAATCATATTTTCTTCTATATAAATTATTTTTGGACCATTTATAATGAAAATTGAATTTATATTAATTTAATTTTTAGAGATTCCAAGGGTGCCCATCCCCTCTCCTATAAAAAGGTACGTCCTCTTCCCTAATAATCACAATTCTGAAGCCTTTTTGTGTGGAAATTATCTATAAAAAACACTTCCTATAATCCATCCCCACATTCTTGAGGCCATAGTTTAGACAGAACACCCTTTTTAGAGGTGTTAATGTGCTCTTCAAAGGTTATCAACTGAAGAACATGTATCATTTTTTAAGAGTTTCTATTTTATTTATATTTCCACTTCTATTAAATATTATTCTTCGAAGATGAAATAACAATTCTAGTACCCAAAATATACTGTGATATTATTATAATATCATTCCTTAAATACATTTCTACTTCCATCAAATGAGAAAGGATTTAAGCGTTCATGCGTACGTGTGAATTACCACCTCCACATACCTATTTAGATTGTTTTCCATTAACATCTATCAGGATTGGTTATAATGATGTAGTTAATTTTAATATGTGATAGTAATTAAATATTTATCATTTTAAAATATTTATATTTCAATTATGTTCTTACCATCAATGAACATAAAAAAATGCTATTTGTGTGTACGTTTGAACTATCACCTCCATGAAGCGATGTGAATCGTTTTTATCCATCACATCACATTTATGATATATATAAGTATATTGAAATTTTTATTAATATGTTAATAATATTATGATCATTCGGTAAAGATAAAATAATAATTACCTTATTTCTATAATGATCGATGAAAATTGAAAACGTTACTGATGCGTACATATGACCTACCATCTCCATGAATATAACATTATTCATTTTTCCTAACCATAATTAATGGGTGGATTAAAAAATCATGATTAATGTATAAAATTTATGATTATTTCATGAATATTATT
This sequence comes from Viscum album, assembly GCA_963277665.1. Taxonomy (NCBI): domain Eukaryota; kingdom Viridiplantae; phylum Streptophyta; class Magnoliopsida; order Santalales; family Viscaceae; genus Viscum; species Viscum album. The sequence continues at coordinate 300,343,917 of OY728128.1, forward strand.
TTTTATTTGATGGCCTTATGACCATATGGACTAGTGACATCAAAACCATGTTCATTTTAGACTTAAGTACTGAAAATTCACAAAACGTTTAATATGACCATAAATAATTTTGTAATTTTTATAACATGGTAATTATTGATATAAAAGGTATAATAATCTTGATAATGGTTCTCAAGAAAATAGAAATTATCGTGAGTTTATTATTCTGGAATGTGACAATTGAATGTGATGAGTCAGACTCAACTTAAGGGACATCATCTCAATCTCCATTCATTGAGACATATATTAATGTTATGAACCTTTATCATCATAAAAAGTGTATAAAAAACCTTTTGAAAAATAATTTCATGAATTAAAATATTTATGTTTTTTAATGTTATTCTTTAATGATTTTTATTCTTGGGTTTCTCATGTGGTGAGGGACACTTTAACTAAAGATTATTGTAAATGTTTTACAGATTTATTCTTCCAAATATTTCTTATTAATGTACATGTCTTAAAAATGGTTTTGAGAATTTATTTATATGGAAATTAATTTTTTAATACATTCATTACTTTCAAATGTTTCAATGTGGTGTGTGAAACATTGATTCAGTAATCTTTTTTAAGTGTTTTAATCGTGTTAAAAAATGGATTGATTATTTCAATGTTTTTTTTACATAAACACCATGAATGTAATTTCTTTCATTCATTTTTCTATTATGTATTGATGTTTTATTTAAAAGTTTACCATTTTATTTTTTTTAAATGTGGTTACATTTATGAGTCCACGACATTTAAAGATGAAATTTGATTTCTATGTAAAATCATTATTTTACCTTTATGCATGTTTAATGTGTTTGGATTATGTTATGGTTCTTGGGAATGGTATTAGTATATGGGTGGTTCCATGATAAATTAAGGGTGGCTGATCCCGTGAAAGCTCTCCAATGCATTGGGTATAGAGATGAAGTTAAACAATAAGGTTTCCCCTAAGAGATTTAGAGAATATAATGTGATGGGTATTCCAAATGTATTAATTAATATTACTACCTATGTAGCTGTGAATGCTACAATATAAGTATGATAAAAATTCCAGAAGTTAAATTTATGATTTATGATTACGATAAAGTTTTTCCGGATTCTTACGATTTCATGGGTTTATAAATATTAATGTACTAACATTTTTGTTCTTCATTTTATATCCCTTACTGAGATTTTTGTGCTCACCCCATGTTTTTAAAATGTTTTTACAGGGTATAAGGATGATTAAGAGAAAGAAAGATATCAAGAAGATTTTTATCAGGAAAATGAAATCACGTTTACTTTTAAATGTTTTATATTATGGAAAAAATGGGAATTGTTTTAGTTGTATCCAATTTGTATATAATAGTTATGAAAAAATTATCTAAATCTCTAAACCTGAAAATATCCTCAATGTCAAGTCTTGATTTAAATCAAGATTATGCAATTTTTAAGGCTGGGACTTGTAGATGGTATCAAAGGTCTATTTAGATAACATTAGGGGTTCAGAAATTGTTAATAGAGTATCCATAAATGATTTTTACTTTATGGTCAAACTGAAATGTTATAGAATTTTAATATTACCATGTTCCTTCATCTATTATTTGTTTTTTGGGATGGTTTTCCATTGAGGAAACATGGTATCTATGCTGGGTTGACATCCAGAAGCAAAAAACATCCAAATTAGCAACCTGAGATGGTTGGAATCAAAAATTAATTGTTTGTTGCAATGATGGTATAATTGACCCATGATATAAATGGTGGTGGTATCCATGCACGAGATCATCTAGATCAAATATAGAGGAAAATGTTGGTAGTGGATAATTTCATGAGGCAACATCATCCATCATTTAGAGGATCATTTGTCCCTGTGCTAGCTGGAGGGTGGATTAAAGAACTAGACATGTTTTTCTATGTCATTGGGTGTTTAGTCAATCAAAAGGTTAGTATTTCTATTTTATATTCGGAAGGTGAAGCTGATCAGTGATGGTCGATCATTAAGAATATCAGAGATAGTAAAGAGCATGATTCTATGGATTAAGATGAATTCAGAGGTATGATTCTTGAGAAATATTTTCCTAAAGCGGCTAGATTTAGGATGGAAACAAATTCTTGGAATTGAGGCAAGATGAGGACTCGGTGGCTGGTTACAATGGAAAATTCACTCGACTGGAAAGGTATGCTCCAAATTTCACCAGAGACCTTGATAGTAAAATTAATGATTTTTTACTCCTGATTAAAAACAAATTTTTGAATGGAATTGGATTCTCTTGAGTACAAAAGTTATGAAAAATTAGTTTGATGTGTAGAGATGGTGTAAATGGAATTTTATGATGATCATTTGTTTATTAAAAACGATAGAATAATAGGTCGAGGTGGAAGATGAAAGGGAATAATTATTCAAAAAATTCATATGGTAGTAAAATTAAGTTGACAGTTTGTAAAAATTGTGGAAAAAATCACAATGGGGATTTCCTTTTTAATTCTAGTATGTGATTCCGATGTGGTAATATGGGATATAAGGATATTAATTTCACAGAAAAGGATAATGATAGTGGTAAGACAAAATCTTATTTACAATCAGTAAAAAATTTTAAGTGAAATGTGATGTGTCATTATACCAATGAGTGTCCGGTGAAGAACTCGAATAAAGGAAAAAAACCATACTATAAGCAGATATGTGTGGTGAAATCCATTGTAACTACATTTGTAGCTGTCGGTCCATAAAATTAAGTGTATCAGGTACATTATTTTTTATTCAGATTATGTCAAATTGTTGTTTGATTTAGGGTCTACACATTCATTCATTTTTGAGAAATTTTCTAGAAAATTTGTAATTCCACTTTGAGAAATGAATCCATAAGTTATGGTAAAAAATATGGGGAAAATATTGGGGCAAACAGAAATTATAATAATCTTCTTATCCTTGTTTGTGGAAATAGTCTACTAGAAACCCTAATTTTTTGCTTCTAGTTGAGTATGATGTTATTCTGGGTATGGATTAGCTTTATGTTTACCATGATAAGATTAACTATAGAGATAAAGTAGTTTCTTTTATAAATACTTTTAGTTTTTTTATAAGAATGAACCATTACCATTGATACCATATCAAGAAGCAGAGAAACTATTAAAATATGGAAATGAATGTTACCTTACAGTAATTTTTGAAAACAAATTAATAGTTCATATTAATGATGTTATAGAGAAAATTGAGTATCTTGATGTTTTTATTGATGAGTTTCCTGGTACTATACCTAATAAAGAAGTTTAATTTACTATTGAAATAGTTCCTGATGTGAATTCAATTTCAAAATCCCATTATCGAATGTCTCATATTGAAATTTTAGAGTTAAAGAAGCAATTGCAGTAGTTATTAAATAACGGTTTCATTCAGCCTAGTACATCACCATGGTGTGCTTCTATATTGTTTGTTAAAAATAAAGATGGTTTAATGAAAATTTTCATTGATTATAGAGCCTTAAATAACAACACTGTTAAGAACAACTATCCTTTTCCTCATATCGAGGATTTTTTTATCATCTCCAGGGAGAAAATTATTTTTCGTTGGATGACATGAGGTTGGTGTACCATCAGTTGAAATTAAATGAAGCATACATTCTTAAAAAAATGTTTCATACTATATATGGCCATTATTAATTTACAGTTACTTCATTTGAATTAACTAATTCACCTACTGCATTCATAGATTTTAGGAATATATTTTTCCTTGAGTTCTTGGATAAGTTTGTGGTTGTGTTTACTGATGAAATTTTTCTATATTCTAAATGTAAATAAGAGTATTAAAGTTACTTAAGAGTTTTATTTAAAACAATAAATGAATAGAAAATATATGGAACTTTCAGCAAGTATGAAATTTGGTTACATAAAATTTCATTCCTTGGTCACATTGTTTCTAAAGATGGCATAACTGTTGATCATTTAAAAAAAGTTGCTGACAAATAGGTAAGGTCCAACAATATAACATGGATTCATAGTTTTCGTGGTTTATTAAGATATTAATAGAGGTTTGTTGAAAATTATTCATGGTTATCTATCCCTCTGATTATGTTAACTCGAAAAGGTGTTAAGTTCATCTTGACAAAATAATGTTATGATTGTTTTTAGAAATTGAAAAAAAGATTGGTGAATTCTACAGTTTTGGAACAACCATCAAGAAATAGTGAATTTAATATCTACAGTGATGCTTCATTGAAAGGAATTGGTTTTTTCCTAATGCATAAACATTAGGAATTTATTATGCTTCACGTCAGTGAAAAATCATGGGCTAAATTAACCCACGCATGATTGGGAATTAACGGCTACTATTTTTTCTTTTAAATTTTCGAGGCATCATCTATATGTTGTAAAATGTGAAATATATACTAACCACAATATTTTGAAGTATATATTCACTTAGAAAGAATTGAACATGAGATATAGATTATGGTTGGAACTAATCAATGATATTTATTTCACGATTCATTACCATCCAGGGAAAGAAAATAATGTAGCCAATGATTTTTGTAGTAAAAGTAATACTACATTAATGATTCAATGTTTGTAACGTGACCCTTTGATTAATGATTTGATGAAAATTTTCATGGATGTTGTGGGTGCTGGAAATTCCTCTATTTTTTCAGGTTTCATTGAAATCATCTCTATCAGAAAAAATTAAGAATGCATAAAAGGAAGATAGTGAGCCGCATTAAAAGGTAGAACAGGTTCATAAGGGTATGTTTCCTAAATTTGACATTCAAAAAAAATTGTGTTTTGAGATCTGGGAAGAGGTTATGTGTTCCATTTGATTCAAAATTAATGAAATAGTTGTTATGTGAAGATCATAGTTCTCCGTTTTGAGTTCATCCTAGCATTACTAAGATGTGAAAATAACTTTGAGAGTGTTACTGATGGGATGGAAAGAAAAGAGATATTGCTAACTTTAATGGGATGTGTTTGACTTGTCAGTAGGTGAAAGCAGAATGATAGTTTCCAAAAGGGATGCTTCATACTTTTCTAGTACTAGAGTGAAAACAAGAAAATATATCCCGAATTTCGTATTGGGATTACCATAGAATTCTCGAGGTAACAATGCAATTTGGGTTATTGTTGATAAACTGACTAAATCTTCTCATTATCTTCTTATTCTAGATACACTGTTTCTAGATCAACATTCTCAGTTTTATCTTAAATAGATTGTCTGGTTACATGGAGTTCCTCTCTCCATTGTATCTGACCATGATCCCAGGTTCAGTTATAACTTTTGGAAATTCCTTTATATGTTGTCGGGTACTGAATTTAATTTCATAACACCTTTTCCTTCTCAATATGATGGGCATTCAGAATGAACAATTTAGATCATAGAGGATATGCTACATTCTTCTTCAATTTATTTATAGGGATGTTGGGACCAACATATTTATTTGGTTGAATTTTTATATAATAATATTTTTCATTCCATTATACAAATGGAAAAAATTGAGGCATTATATTGAAATCGGTGTCAAACTGCACCTTTTTGGGACAAAATAGGTGAAAGGAAGTGGATGAGACTATAATTAGTAGAAGAGATGTACATCGAATGTACAATTTATTCAGAAGCACATGAAGATAAGTCTGAGTAGGAATAAAAGTTATTCAATAACTAGAGGGGGGGTCTTTCTTTGGATCTAGGTGATCATCTATTTCTCAATGTTTCTCTGAGGAAAAGTGTGTTGTGTTTTGTTACGAAATGGAACATGAGACCACAATTCATTCGACCCTATAAAATCATAGAGAAATTTGGATAAATTTACTACAAAGTGTATTTACCACATATTTTATCCGAATTACATAATATTTTTCATGTTTCTATGTTGAGAACGTATTTTCCAGATCCATCTCATGTTTTGAGTCTAGAAGTAGTTTATTCGGAAGAGAATATTTCTTATGAGGAACAAACAATACAGATTCTTGACCATAGAGAGAAAGTGTTATGAAATACGGTGATTCATTAGGTTAAGGTTTTATGGTTAAACCATATGGTTGTAGAGGCAACATGGGAATATTAATGTTCTATAATGGGTAAATACACCCACTTATTTGACAAGTTAATAAAATTACAAGGTCATAATTTACAATAGGGGGAAGGATGTAACATCCCAAGTAATTACAGAAGAAACTTTTTTCATATCTATTAATATTTATGAATTAAATTTTAATTTTAACTTAATAGTAATTCTTTGTCCAATATCACACCTGACACACAACAATGGGTTTTTTTAAAATCTTATATTGCACACAAGGTTGGGGAAAACAGAAAAATAATACATTATTATTATTATTATTTTAAATGGTTATTATCGCTTTGCCATTGTATTGTAGATAATGAAAAGTACTAACTATATTATGTTTAAACATATTTGTTAAATTATTTTACATTAATTTAATAAAATTTAAAGGCTTAAAATGAGAATAAATCCAATTTTTAGCATATGATACTCTAATATTTTAAAGGCTATTTTGCTGACTTTTGACGGGGAAACCTTTTTAAATATAGTGTTTTTTCACTTTTATATGATTTATTTAACAAAATAAACATCTTATTTAGAAGTGTGATATAAAAATTTACATTGGTTGAATTTTGTAATTTTTATGATAAAATTCATTTTTAATGAATGGTGAAAAATACTACATTTTAATTCAAAAAATCCTTTTCATATAATTTAATTTTTCAGTAAGACTATCCTTTCAATTGGTTTTAAAATATAATTAAATTTTTTTATCATTTAATACAATTTTGGTCATTTTAACTATTTTAAAATTGAAATTATATATAAACACATGTCAATGTTTTGTTGGGTTTTAAATTTAAAACATAGTTTTCTCATTTTGACATCAAAGATTAATTTAAAATTAATTATTGAAAATTATTTGTTTTAAATTTTGAAAAATGGATTCCATATTTGGAATTATTGGTTAAAAATTATGTAAATAGGTCTCTTTTATTTTTGGACATTATGAATAGAAACTTTAGTAATTATTTTTATTTACCACTTAAAATGGTAAATCAGGCAAATAAGGGTAAAAATAATATTATAAAAATATAAAACTACCCTAAAAATTGTCCTAATTTAACTGGATGACTGTATCCTAACCATGATAATCCTTTGTTCGATTTTAGGTCCACTTGGAGTCACTTGGATGTTATTATGACACTTATAAACATTTTATTTAAAATAAAGACCAAGATATCATAATCTTGTCTCTCATAAAAAAACAATATTAATATAGGGTTATAAAATTGATATCATAAACTATAAATATTCATTAGAAATAAAACATATTACCTATATCATGATATTTTATTTATAATTTTAAGGAAATAAATAATTAAATTAAATGGCGACACAATGATGATGTAGTAATTTATTAATTAATGAAAGAATCAATTAAATGATATATTAAATATTAAAATGAATATTATCAGATATAATTTATGTCATCCACATATTTTAAAGATAATTTTGATATATTTTTTATTATTTAAATGAGTTTTTTTGAACTTATTTCCTGTTATGATATTTTTAAAAATTAACTAATGAATAGTGTCAAAATCGACATTATTAGTATTTTAAAATACAAAATATTTATTTAAAAGATATTAATTTCCTAAAAATCTATGATTCATAAAAATGGTTATGATAAGTCCAAATATTTCATTAATGGAACTTTTTTAGGTTGTTTGACTTGTTATGGTAATTAAATTTACCCCAAAGTGCAAATAACATAATATCAGAGTACTATTAAAAGCGGGTAAAATAAGGGTTAATCCAAAAAAAATAATTATTACAAAATATAAAAATGTTGTTTAATTTTAATTTGATAATGGATATTCGAACCAAAATCATATTATCTTCTCAATAAATGATCTTGGGACCATTTGGAATTGAAATTGAATTTATATTAACTTAATTTTATGTGGTCCCAAGGGTGCCCCTCCTCTCTCCTAAAAAAATGTACCCACTCTTCCCTAATAATAAAACTTCCAAATACATTTAGTTCGGCCAATATATACCCAACATTATTCTGAGATTCTCTTCCCACGTTTTTAGGCCTTATTTCAGGCAAAAAACCTTTTTTAGAGGTGTTAAGGAGTTCTTCAATGGTAATCAACTAAAGAAGATGTATCATTTCTTACGATTTTTTGTTTTATTTATTCTTCCACATCCATTAAATATTTTTATTCCAAGATGAAATAATAAATCTATTGTCCTAAATATACATAGATGTTATTATTTTAATATTATCCTTTTAATCCATCTCTACTTCTATCAAATGGGAAAGTAATTAATCGTTTGTGTGTACGTGTGAATTATCAACTCCACAAAATGATTTAGTTAGTTTTCCATTAATGTCTATCATGATTAGTTATAATGATGGAATTAAAATTCAAATGTGATATTCCTAAAATATTTATCATTTTAAAATAATAATATTTTAATTATGTTCTTACATACCATGATCTTTAAAATAATAACATTGTTCATGGGTATGTGTGAACTATCATCTCCACGAAGCGATGTGAATCATTTTTATTCACCACATCACTTAAATGATATATATATATATAAGTAAATTTAAATGATTATTATGATTTTAATAAGAAAATGAGCATCATCATGGTTTGTGAGGACTCTATAAGTGCATATATGAGATCCAAGTTCAAATTCTGGAAGAGGTATATCTTCAAGATACTATAGCACTACTATAGAAGGAAATGTAATATATATTATTGGGTACTGTAGTAGTTCGAACTATTCACCTTAGAGCTATCGGTTTGGGCTTGGAGTCATTAAGAACATCATATCACCCAAGTAAATTGGGATAGTTAAGGATATTGGGCCACCTCATGGCCTATGGGCCATCCCATTCAGATCGTGTAGTGCATATGCAACCAGAAAGACCAAAGGAACTGGTTCTAAATGAGGACTTAGAGTATGCAGTTTCACCAGAACAAAGCTATAAATTTATGGAATAATGAGAGGGTATGAAAATTTCAATCGGGACCATGCATGTGCACCTCTTTATAGGTATTTCTATCAAAAAATTCAATGCGATGGAGGGAATATGACTTCACTATCTAGATGCTGGGGAGGGGACTTTCCACGTAGTCATGTATGGGATAAATTTTTCTAAGACATTAGGTTCAGGTAATCCCCTAATCCTACGGGACATGTAAGGGTTCCCCCTAATCCCTTGAAAGGGGGTTTATCGAAAATAAAAAAAATAAGGCCTTCAAGACATTCGGGTGATGATGTTAATAATATTATGATCATTCTGAAAATAAAAAATAATAATTTCCTTATTTTTATAATGATCAATGAAAAATGAAAATGTCACACATGCGTACATATAACCTACCATCTCTATGATATAATGTTGTATATTTTTAATAACCATAATTAATTATTTGATTTAAAAAGTATGATTAGTGTAATAAAGTGACAATTATTTCAGGAATACTATTCTTGAAATGATGGACTTATGACTACACAAATCAGTGACATCAAAACCATGTTCATTTTTGACACATGTACCAAATGTCGAAAAAACGTCAAATATGAACTTAAATAATTATATAATTTTTATAACATGGTAATAAGTGATATAAATGGAATAATAAACATTAAAAAGGTTCCCAATCAAGTAGATTTTATCCTATGTTTTTATTTAAGAATATAATAATTGTACCTAACGATTTGGACTCAAGGTGAGGGACTTTGTCTGAATCTCCTTTCATTGAGGGATATATTGATGTTATCAACCTTAGTAATCCTATTAGTTGTATATATAACCCTTTTGACACATCATTTTATGAATTAATATATTTAATTTTTTTTAATGTTATTATTGAATAATTATTATTCAAGTGTTCATCCTGTGGTATGAGACTCTTTAACTAAAAAATATTTTTAAATGTTTTACTAATTTACTCATATAAATATTTCTCATTAATTTACATGTTTTAAAAATGGGTTTATGTATTTATTTATATGTACATTAATGTTTTAAAACATTCATTGCTTTCAAAAGGTTTAATGTGGTATGGGACACTTTGATTCAGTAATCTTCTTTTAAAATGCTTTTAAAAAAAATGGATTTATTATTTCAATGTTTTTTACATATACACCATGAATGGAATTTATTTCTTCCATTTTACTATTAGGTACTGATTTTTTTACTTTAAAAGTTTACCATTTTATTTTTTTTAAAATGTGTTTTCATTTATGAGTGTGCGTCTTATAAAGATGAAATGTGATTTCAATGTGGAAATGTTATTTTTTTTTACATGTTTTATGTGTTTGATTATGTAATAGTTCATGGGAAATTTTTAAGTATGTGGGTGGTTCTATGATAAACCAAGGGTAGGTGAGCCGATGATAGCTCTCCAATGCTTTGGGTACTGAGACGGAGTTAAAAGACACAGTTTCTCTGAAGATATTTACGGAATATACTGTGATGGGTATTCTAGAAGTTACCATGATGGTTACTACCTATGTAGCTATGAAAGATAAAATATATGTATGATATTGATGCCACAAGTTACCATTGTGATTTATTATTTATATAAGGATTTTCAGGATTCTTATGATTTCATGGTTTTATAAATATTTATGGACTAATGTTTTCTTTCCTAATTTTATGTCCCTTACTGAGCTTTTTATGCTCATCCCACATTTTGAAAATGTTTTCACAGGGTATAAGGATGGGTAAGAGAAAGGAAGAATTCAAGAATAATTTTTTTTCAAGAATAATAAAACATGTTTACTTTAAAATGTTTTATATTATGAAATAAATGGATACTATATTAGTTGTATACACTTTGTATATGTGATAGTTATGAGCTAATTCCCGGAAACTCTAAACCTGAAAAGATCCTTTATATGAATTCTTATCTTAAATCATGATTATGAAATGTTTATGTCTGGGGAATTATAATATAATTCCCACAAATGTATTTTATTATTATCCTTTTGAAAATTATGTTGATATAAATATCCATATAAGGTTATCTATTTCATGAGGTTATTATATTAATGTTACCAAAGTCATAGGGGTTTTATATTACAATATCATTATTTATGAAGATTGTTTATGATTAAGTATATTATGATGAAAATTTATGATATACCACTCAATAAACTTAACAATTTTCTTATATTATATCTATTTATTTATAATAAAATTTTTACATTTAATTTACTACCATTATTTAATAAAGATATTGAATGAAAAAATTTAATGAATACATAGTTTTTTTCACTCTTCAGTTGAAAATCCTTCCTCTACCATATCCAAGTTGTCTAAAAACATTTTCAAGAATGGAATTTTAATATTCTATTATTATTTTATAAATTAATTTTTACACATGAATTATTTTAAATTTTTATTCTTAAAATGAATATTCATGTCATTTTCCAAATGAGGTACTTTTTAATGTTTTACAAGTGTGGAAGGAATGTTTTCTCTTAACATATACAACAAGAACAAAATTCCCTAGTATCATTTCCACCAAATTTTTTTAAGGAATACTGTATATGTTTCCAATTTTATTTTTAAATAAAAATTTTCCAAAATATTTGGAAAAATTTTATATTTTAAATAAGCGATTTCAAATTGAAAAGGGTATTTTCCTATGGAAATATTCCATTGAATATATTAATATAATCATATTATATGATAACATAATTTGATGTTAATTATTTTTTACTAGGGATATGATCTAACAGTACCACCCTTATTATTTCCCTATATGGTTTATGATGAAGAGTTTTTTTATGAAAATCATTTATTTATTAATGGTTATGGTATGATGTATTGATGAAATGTTTATGAAACCTGTTTCATTTCATGGGTTATGATGTGATTATATGGTGAATGTTTTATAATCTTATGGAACACATATGTATGGTTTTAATTATGTGATTGGTGGTCCTATAATTTAATGGACCTCCAATGAATTGGTTAATGTATTATATCTCATGATATAATTATGGGAAATAATTTGATGTTCTTGATCTAAAATTGGAAATTAGTTAATGTGCTTGATCCATAATGGGAAACTATTCAATATAGTTGATATACTATAGAAAGAATGTGTTGATGCCTAATCCATTATGATTTAATGGTCTTGTAATTTAAAATTAAAATATGATATGGATTCTATGATTATGATGGATCATCACTTTTAAAACATGAATATACGATTCATGATTGATTTATGAAGATTTCTCACTCTTATAATTCATGTATTTTGAAATGATAATTCTTTATTACATAAATCATGTTTAGTATATTTCATATATTGGGTATGAACTTTTATGTAATGGTTATGATATAATATCACTATGATTATATTATCATTTTTTATTATCAACAATTGATATCTCCCATGTTTACCCTTACTGGATATCTGAGCTCACCATTTATTATATTTTATTTTTCTAGGTTATGAAAAATGGTATTATATATTATATGTATAAGAAGAGTGATAGTTATAAAGAAATTAGTGGGAGATTATATAGATAACTTATTTACTTGTTGTTTATGCATCAAATATTCCAAATATACTAGACCAACAATTATGTTATGTAATGAATGTTTATTTAATAAGATGTAATATATATTCATGAACATAACGTATCACAATAGTTTATTTTTTGAGAAATAAATATAATGAAGATATTATGTGGGTTTTCTCTTAATACATCTCTTTCTGGATATTACAACTAGATGCATTTTAGGCACCGATACATCTATGGTTAAAAATCCCAAAAATATTTGGTCATGTATATAAAAACCATTATTATTGTGCATGGTGATTTCACCCTTATTGTGCACCCATTTTGACACACCTAGGGAATATAATTGAATTAAATCACATTTTCCTTATGAACTATTATGTAGGTTTTGAATAAATGATAAATGAATATGACCTCAGATAATCCTAATGTGTCATAGATTGGAAGAAAGTTTCATGATTTAGACACCCTATAAATTATTATTTTTCATGATCTATGACTATGATTATTATTTATCACATTGTGTTTTTTGGTTTTAGACAGTGTCTAGAACAAGGATGATTCATGTTAATCATGAATTTGAAGAGAGATGGAGTTATTTTACTTATTAGTAGCTAAATGAAATTGGAACTATAAGGTGAAACATTGGGATTATTCTAATTAGCTACTATGACACATGATTAAAAATATAAACAATAGAGAGAATTCTAAATCATCAAATAAGAAGAATGTGTACTTTTATGAAATTTTATGTTCTAATGAACATAAGAGAAAGATGGTTCACCTTTCTTCATTTAAAAAATATGTGAAAGAGAAACTAGGAGAATGTTTTAAAGTAAGGGTAAGATGTTTTCTCTATGAAAATGAATGTCATAGAGAAAAAAAATGATGAGGAATTCAATGTATTATGTGTGGGAAACATGGAAATTATTTGAGCCAATGCCCTAATCCAAGGGTTAACTCTTAGTCCAAAGAAGGACCTATGCTATTACAACCACTTAAGGGATAGAATTGAATTGTTTATGTATTGGGATCATGAATTATGTTATCTAAGTGTCTTACCAATGATATTATGGTTATAATAATAATGAAACATATAAGTATTTTTTCTACAAAATTTTTCCATTATGTATATGAAAGCATATGTTGAATGGTGCCAATAAACTACAATAGGGATTTATTATTAATGGGATATTTTATAGAAAATATATGATTGTGAGATATAAAACCATTAATACATTCCTAATGTTCAGATAATAATGTTTATTTGAGATAACGAGATGACATTTATAGATAATGTTAATGGTATTGTATTGGTGACCTTGATGTTGATTAGTGATATGGCGAAGAAGTTATTTTTGAGGTGGTTTATACTATTTTTGGATTAAAGGAATATGTTTGATAGTATATTATTTAATATTAGGGATATATATAAAAGGTAATTTTGTTGAAGATAATTTGTTTTCATTAAGGCTTTATGGTGATCAAGATTATTTTTAGAAAGGATTATCATGATTCAAGAGAATATATAGTAGCAGTATTCACATGTTGGGTGAGTGGTATTATGAGAAATGTTATGTTGTTTGGGAATGAGTGTTAATGTTAATCTTGGAATATATATATATATATATATGCATGTGTGTGTGATCAAATCTTTTAGAATTATGGGTTTTGAATTTGGTCAGCTATATTTTGGGGGGGTCTTATGTTTAACTACTTATATAATAGATTAAATAGAATTTGGGTGTTATTGTTGATGTTTTATTGATTAATGTATTATATTTATCCATATTGGAATACTTGTGATCACCATCTTGGTTTTGATGACAACTCAAAATAACATGATTAGATTATCATTCATTTATGGATATTATGATCTATTAAAGTTTAATTTTTTTGTTTCAAGCATCAAAAATTGATCATTAATATTTATTTCTTGAAGTAATAGATGATGTGTAAATTTATTGAAGCACAACCAATGAATGTAATTGTGTCTATGATATGTAATGAAATCAAATAATTATATATTATCCTGTTCACTATACTGATAGTAAAACAATACCTCAAATTTATAAAAATAATATTGAAGAAAAATGTTATACTTTACCTTCACTTATGATGAGTCAATATTCTTTTAACCCATCACATATATTTGGTTTCTGATTGTTAACATTCTCCTGACCATGTTATATATCACTATAAATAAATCCTTGGGCATTAGTTTTCTCCTCTATGTCCATAATTTATCTTCCAACTAATGTTATACAAATTTTAAACCTAGTTTTTCATCATTTTATATGGCCTTCATAATTCCCTTTCCCTCCATTTAATAGTATATTTTATTGAACCTTACTACAATGTGGGTTTTCTCTAAAAGAATTTTCAAATATCCAAATGATGAAGAAATAATTTTCATATATTATATACTGTATTTAAATGTTCTAATACCCACCATAGTGTTATTTTATGTGCAATTTTCACATTTTTAGGATTTGGTGGAATTTTGAGCTCAAATGCAAAAATGGCTTAAATTTGGTGTTTAACTATTTTATTTGTCATTTGTATTTTGGCCATATAATTTTACACACTGAACCAAATTGTGAAATTACTTTTTTATAGGTTTCCTTATATCATGGGCCGAGTATAATCCTTCTGGAGTCCCAACTCAATCAATCATTTGGAGGCTCAAAATCAGCTCATACTCCGGACCTTGAAAACTGTGTATAGATTTTGAAGGTTTCAATGATGATATTTTATCTAGAATCTGATCGATCAAATGGAGCTGATATTCAACAAGGAGATGGAGAAGGAATTAATTACCATCTTTCATTAAGGTGTACACGTCTGAATCGGCTGTTTTAATGGTCTTAATGTCATGGGAAGTTGGAGTTGTGGAAGACGAAGAGTCACTTTGGCAGATTCAATTTTCCCCACTAAACCTGCCATAACTCCATCCTACGTGGACCAATAGGGCGGAAATTTTGTGGAGAAACGAGGAAGTCTATATGGAACAACTTTCAAGAAGGGACCAAGTACCAATTATTCCATTTAATGGTCAGAAAAGTCATTGACATCTGGAGGACAGAATTAAGTCGAGATTTCATCAACCATTTTCCCTATAAATATGTATCTCTTCTCCCTTTTACAAGGATAGCCATTTCAAGGGTGAAAGGTTGAGTTTAGTTTTTTTAATTGTTATTTATAGTTATAATATATATTAGTGTAGATTTCTTCTTCTTCTGTTCATTTCTTCTTTTCTTTCATTTCTTTTATTTTATGTGTATCTCCCACTGTGCTTCTTTCTAACTCCATGCTTGTTGAGAGCTAACCCTCACTGTTGTTCGAGGGGGGAAGTGGTGGTATTTTAGTTTTATGTGCTTTACTGATTTATCATTTTTTATTCTATGGATTAAGTAGTGGTTAAATGATTGTGGTGAGCGGTCGCCCCACCTTCTCTACTGTTGACTTCTTCCTCCTTGTTTATTACTTTTCCTTCCCATCAATATCTAATTCATTCAAACGGTGGAGTTTGGATTGGGTATTGATGTGGAAGATATTACTCCTACATGCAGAGGTCTTGGTGTAGGGTAATACATTTCAAATGATAGGGTGTGGAGTGATAGGTCTTGATCTCCACATTGAATGTCTCGTTGATGAATATTCTGGATAACAATGATAATTCCACTATAAAACCCCAAGAGCGATGGTTTTCTTCTTCTAACTTCTTTGTGTATCTTATTCCTTTTCTTTGTATTTTGTGTTTTAATATATATATATATATATATATTAATAATATATATATATTTTATAAATTTTAATTTATCCCCCCCATTTATATTAGTATTATCTTTTTAAATTAGTTAGTTTATATTAGTGAAAATATGAAGATTGTGTGTGGAAGTGGACTCCTTGTGATCGACCCTAGGGTGTGCCACTATGGTTCATTATTAGGTTAATAAGAAATTAATTGAATTTTGGTCCGTGACAAACCAATCTCATCAATTTGGCTCCGTTGTCGGGTAGGTCAATTGCTTTCACACTATATTTTTCATAAAAACAAACAAAAAAAATAAAAAAAATTCAAAAACTAAAAAAAATGATTTATTGAATATCATTTTTTTTCTTAGGTCATGGATTATTTCAGTGATTTTTCATATTCTTGGAGTAGTTCTGAATTTTCTATCATGGAAGAGTCTTTTATTCTATAGATGGAACAAGATCTAGCGATGATTCGAAATAATTTCAAAATCCTTGAACAAACAAGCAAGATGGTAGCATTGTTGGCAGCTGAAGTTGAAGAAGTCAAAGCTTTATGGCTGGAACAAAAACAACAAAATAAACAAGCTGAAGAGGAATAGATAAATGTTGTTCCACCTACATTTGAAATTTAAGAACCCAAGGAGGACTTGAAGACTCAACTTGAAGATCCAATCGTCTCTCCTTGGCCATTGCTTGAAGAGGTTCCTAAAGACGAAAAGCCAACTGATACAACTATGGGAGATCAACATTATTTGGATGTACATTGGTATGATTTTGTTTAAGAACAAAATGTAATTGATTATCCTATATTATTCAAAGAAGAATCAGTACCTCTATACCCCTCTCTTGCTTTGGAAGAAGATAATGAATTCCATGATGAAAAAGAGTTCCCAGTGGCCTTGCCTGAAGAGATCGTGTTTCAAGCTGTCATACATGAAAGGGAAGATTTTTATATTGATTGTTCATGTTTTAATCATATACAAGTGGAATTATTTTCTAACTTCCCTTCTGAATTCTTTGACACAACATCACATGTGCAAGCCCTGGATTTTAAAATCGAAGTGGCCAAAGAAGTCGTGGCTGGAGAAGTGGAGGACCCATTCATCCTCCTTCCCCCATCATTCCAGTTGTACCACATTGAAATGGTGAAGGAGCTGATGTACTCTATTTATGGGTTTCTCTATGGATGTTATAGGATAAATAGAATTGGAAGAAAGAAGTTCTGGTGGTTTCTGAGCAAGAAACCTCATCCACCAACGGATTGGGATTAAACCACTGCAACTGCCTACCTAAGGGCAGTAAAAACCTAGCACCCGCTTGGGGGTTCAAACCAAGCCTTATCCATTTTATTTTCTATTCCTCTTTCTTTTCCATTACTCTTTCTTTTTATTTATTTTTCTTATATTTTATTTATTTCATGCTTTTTAGGTTAAGTGGAAGTATCTAAGATCTTAACTCAAGGCTGCCACTCTAAAATAAAGTCAGGTTGTGTCTTTCCTTCCTTTTATTTTTCTACCCTTATCATTCTTTTGTTGAGCTGCAATGGGGGTAGTGAAATCTAGGTGTGGGGGCAGTTTCAACCTACTTAGATGTTTTGTGTGATTTATTTTTATTTTTATTTTTCATCTTTTTTGGATCCTTGAGCTTCAATGAATATTCTAATCATTTTTCACACATTAATTGATTTTGAGATGATTGAAATGAATTTTGAAGAAATGGATTTTAAATGATTGTTGATGTGAAAATTTTTCCTTGAAATGGATTTTCAAGAATTTTTATGAGTTTGACCAATTTTTGGAATTCAAGCCCATGAAACACTGACTCAATATATTTTTCTAGTCCTGTGAGGTATTCTGAACCACATTGAAATATTCTTTCTAATAACCACACATTCTTGAGGGAAGCTTGGATTATGTGTGAGAACTAGAACTTGTGGTTTTTCTTTTTCAAAGCTTTGGATTTCATTGAATGTTTTTGATATGATAGAGGCATTTTTTTGGACAACCATATTTTATCTTGAGACCTACCTTTACATATATCCTTCATTATCCCTTAGATGCCATGAATTACCTTATAGGTTTAAGCCACATTACAAGCCAATTTTTCCTTACCTACCCGCACTCTTGGTATTTTTGCGTGGATATTTCAAGTTTGAGTGTGGGGGAATGGCCTTTCGTGTCCGTTATTTGGGATGTGTTTCATTTTTGGGTGATGTGAGGTGTGTGTGAATTTTTTGAGCAGTTGATGATAATGATCAAATTGGTCCTGGGTAATCCTTTCATTGTGATTTATTTGTTTCATCTGCTTCTCCTTCAAAAAAAATGAAAAAATAGGAAAAAAATGGAGATGAGTTGAATTTATCATGTACTTCCTTTCATGACTCATGTTCCTATCTAAATTCAAGGGAATGATGTTCATTCATTCATTGTATTCAATTGTCAGCTCATTCTCCATGAAAAAAAATCAAAAAAACGGAAAATAAAGCTGTGCCTTTCTAGAGCTTTACAAAAAAAAATGAAAAAAATGAAAAAAAGGGGAGAACATGGATGAAATAATTTATTGGATTCATTTCCTGGCTCATGTACCATGTCATAAGAAGGGGGTGGTGTTGTGTATCACATTTGTAAAGGGGATTGAGTGAGGTTCATCCTGTGTTTTCACTTTATTATTCAGGCATTGTGCTTAAGAGTCCAAGCTCCTGTTTCTAGACTTAATTTTTCAATCATTTTCCCACCAACCCTAAGCCACAGAATTCACCTGAAAAAGTCCTCATGATTAAATACATTTTCATGTTTCGCGCTGTGGAGATATGAGAATTGTCACAATCCTATGGTGATACATGAACTTTCCAAGTATGAGCATAACTGCAGATTTAATTTCTCTTGAGTGAAGAGTGACACAAATTTCAAGGTGAGGTAGGTTTTGATTGGGCCATGGATGGATTTATGAGGTTGAATAAATTAAAATGTGAGGAATGAAAATGATTGGTAATTGTTTTTCATAGAGGTGACATGATGGAATTTCTTTTTGGAAGAGATCATTGATGTTTTCTCATTGTTGATTTTTGTGTGAATTTTGATTTGGATATATGATGATTGCCTGGGAGTGCAATGATTACGTGTGGGGGAATGATGAAGATATAATTTTCATATATTATATACTGTATTTAAATGTTCTAATACCCACCATAGTGTTATTTTATGTGCAATTGTCACATTTTTTGGATTTGGTGGAATTTTGAGCTCATATGCAAAAATGGCTTAAATTTGGTGTTTAACTGTTTTATTTGTCTTTTGTATTTTGGCCATATAATTTTATAAACTGAAAAAAATTGTGAAATTACTTTTTTATAGGTTTCTTTATATCACGGGCCGAGTTTAATCCTTATGGAGGCCCAGCTCAATCAATCATTTGGAGGCTCAAAATCAGCTCAAACTCCAGACCTTGAAAACTGTGTACAGATTTGGATGGTTTTAATGCTGAGATTTTATCTAGAATCTGATCTATCAAATGGAGCAGATATTCAACAAGGATCTGTAAGAGGAATTAATTACCATCTTTCATTAAGGATTCCACGTCTGAATCGGCTGTTTTCAAGGTCTTAATGTCATGGGAAGTTGGAGTTGTGGAAGAGGAAGAGTCATTTTGGAAGATTCAATTTTACGCACTAAACCTACCATAACTCCATCATACTTGGACCAATCTGGCTGAAATTTTGTGGAGGAACGAGGAAGTCTATATGGAACAACTTTAAAGAAGGGACCAAGTACGAATTATGCCATTTAATGGGCCGAAAAGTCATTGAAATCCGGAGGACACAATTGAGTCTATATTTCATCAACCATTTTCCCTATAAATATGTATCTCTTCTCCATTTTACAAGGATAACCATTTCAAGGGGGAAGGTTGAGTTTAGTTTTTGTAATTTTTATTTATAGTTATAATATATATTAGTGTAGATTTCTTCTTCTTCTGTTCATTTCTTCTTTTCTTTCATTTCTTTTATTTTATGTGTTTCTCCCACTGTGCTTCTTTCAAACTCCATGCTTATGGAGAGCTAACCCTCACTGTTGTTCGAGGGGGGAAGTGGTGGTATTTGAGTTTTATGTGCTTTACTGATTTATCATGTTTTATTCTAAGTATTAACTAGTGGTTAAATGATTGTGGTGAGCGGTCGCCCCACCTTCTCTACTATTGACTTCTTCCTCCTTGTTTATTACTTTTCCTTCCCATCAATATCTAATTCATTCAAACAGTGGAGTTTGGATTGGGTATTGATGTGGAAGAGATTACTCTTACATGAAGAGGTATCGTTGTAGGGTAATACATTTCAAATGATAGGGTGTGGAGTGACAGGTCTTTATCTCCACATTGAATATCTCATTGATGAATATTTTGGATAACAATGACAATTCCACCATGAAACCCCATGAGCGATGGTTTTCTTCTTCTAATTTATTTGTGTATCTTATTCCTTTTCTTTGTATTTTGTGTTTTAATATATTTATATATTAATAATATATCTATATTTTATAAATTTTAATTTATTCCCCACATTTATATTAGTATTATCTTTTTAAATTATTTAGTTTATATTAGTGAAAATAGGAAGATTGTGTGTGGAAGTGGCCTCCTTGTGATCGACCCTAGGGTGTGCCACTATGGTGAATTATTAGGTTGATAAGAAATTAATTGAATTGTGGTTCGCAACAAACCACTCTCATCACCAAACCTTGATTTCAAAAACATGTTCAAATTATGAAGATGTAATTTATTAAAGTGGGATAATGTAACCCCCCCTATATTTTAGAATATATTTCTTTTAAGACAAATATTATTTCTTTGATATCTTGTCTTTCACGCTAACAGAGTTTCATCGAATTGAGTTATACTATTAAAATATTATTATTTACACATAATAGTTATAACCAATATATTAAATTTGGTTTCATGAATACAAATAACTATATTATGAAATATATATAAGGGTATTACTCAATAAAAAGTTACCAATTAATGGTTAGGAAATATGTACTCAATTTTTAGTGAAGTCGTTTTATGCTAAAAAAATGAATTTTATTTAAAAATTAGGTTTATTTCATTTTTACCTAAAAATTATAATTAATTTATCAAACTATTAGAATATTAATATTAAAAAAGTATTTATTTAAATCATCATGTCAAAATTAATTTCTGATGATATTTTGGAATTTTTCTGAAAGTATTGATTTTATAGTGAATATTAATAAATAAAGACTTTAGTAAAACTTTAATTTATTTTATTTGAGAAATAAACAAATTATTTTAAAAATTATCCTAAATTATTATAATTATCCTTTTTTAAAATTTATCTAATTAATTACATTGGAATAAAAATCGTAAAAGTGTATTTTCTTCTTTAGATAATCATTTTTCATCACGCTATTCGAGGTTCTCAGAAAAAGAAATTTATTGCACTTATAAAGACTGAATTTGGTCAAATGAGTTCTATATTTTGGATCAGTATAATAATAATAATTTAATAAGTTTGAGTTATTATTTTTGTGATAAGGAATAACAAAAATAGTAACAATTCGTCACCATAGTAAAAGGGTAAATTGGGTTAACTTAGGTAAAAAAAATTGATAAAGCCATTATTTTTCATATTAATTATTATTGGATGAATGAAATACGAGACTTATCACCATATTTTATGAATTTATTTGTTTTGGGTACAATTTCCCTTTAAGACAACCTATATAATATTTAATGAAAATAAAAATATAAAATGTCACTCTCTTTCACTAAAAAATATCTTAAGTGTACACATAGAGAGAAAACAATATTGTGAAAAAATATTTTTTTTATTTTTATAATAATTAATTTATTTTTATAATGATAGTTTAATTATAATTATTAGAGAGTTTATATTTACCTTAAATTATAACGCATTGTCGAAACAGGATTTACTCAATAAATAGAGAAATAAAATTAATGATTTTAAAAATATTAAGAGTAATATATTTTAAAATAATTATTTTGTTCCATGATATTTTTAGATAAATATAACATGTTATCGAGGTGTTAATGGAATATAATATAATATATTTGTTTTTATTTTGTTTTCAATGTCAAATTAAATGAATAATTCAAAAATTGATATTAATGATATTTTATAATAAATTATTTTTTTTAAGTGATTTAAAAATAAAAATAAAAATATAATTGTTAAATTGAATGGAATATGGTTTATCATATAAATCATGGTCTATTTATGAGTCATTTTTAAATTTATGGTAACATTTCTAACCATTTATTATTGAAATTGTTCTTAACGCGATTATGGTTAAAATATGTTAGGTTATGGGTTAAACCAAAAGAAAAGTTTTAAAATACCACTTACACCTATGGAAACTTTATTGGTTTATGGTATTTAAACTAAATAATACCTTATATTATAATATAAATCCATTGGAATCATTTTCTTATATAATTAACTTTTTATATTTTAATCTATTAAGAAATTTTAAAAGTTCCCCTCCCCTCACTTATAAAAGGACTGCCCCTTTATTTTCATTGCAACACATTGAGCCTTATATCTCTACCAAAACCTAGAAAAATATTTTATAAACATACCTTTATAAATTATAGTGGTTTTATTATTCCCAAAAGACCAACCCTAAGATTATTAATAGAATATCTAAAGGAGTTCTTTTGAAGAAGAGGTAATCACCTTAACCGACCACTTTTTTTTAAATTATTAATTTACCTCATCTAAACCTATAGTATTTATAATGAAATAATAAATTATGTATCCTAAATATAATAAAATTTCATTATTATTATGAAACCACCATTATCAACCCTCTTTATAGTTAAATGGGAAGTAAAAATATCGACCGCGCGTTTGTTCAGCTTACAATCTACACATCGTGATATAACTCATTTTTCATAACCATATTTTATTAAAGGATACTATGATGGGTTTAAATTTTATATATTAAACTTATGAAATATTTTTTATTATAATTCTAATACTATACCTAATTTTTTTACTTTCTAATCCATTGGAAAACGATAACATTTCTCGGGCGTACGTGTGGACTACCACCCCCACAAAGCGATATGATTTGTTTATCATTTATGTTTTATATGGATGACAATAGAATGGATTTTATGATAATATATGATATATATGATATATTTTTTATTCTTTGTATTAAAATTCTTATTTACAATTCTTTTGTTACATCCTTTCAAAAATGAAAACAATATTCATTCGTACGTACGACCTACTATCTTCATTAATGGTATAATTCATTTATCTATATCTACTTTTTTGGATTAATCTAAATAAATATATAAATATATAATATATATTATATTTATATAATTATTAATATTTTTGTGATTATGTAAACATGATTAAACTTCAAGTATGAAAACTACCAAACCAAGCCTAGCATGAAAAACGAAGCAGTTAGCACCCAAAACAATGGTTTTAATAAACAATTTTAATAAAAAGGTGATAAGATATTATAAGAAAATAATATATGGTAATATATATAAGATTTTGTTTATATAATAAATATATAACAAATATATATCTAATGAGATTTATGTTTGAACATGTACGATAGAAGACATACCTGATGTAATTGATTTTTATCTCACTTTTACTTCTATGGGACTCAAGCCATACTGAAAACATATTTCTTTTTCTTGTGTATATAATGTTCATGAATGTATTTTATGATTTTAACCATAAAAATTATGGTGATATATATATATATATAATGTTATCTCCCTCTTGAGGTTTTAATTTGGAATTTACCAAAGTGGTAAG
This sequence comes from Viscum album, assembly GCA_963277665.1. Taxonomy (NCBI): domain Eukaryota; kingdom Viridiplantae; phylum Streptophyta; class Magnoliopsida; order Santalales; family Viscaceae; genus Viscum; species Viscum album. The sequence continues at coordinate 300,368,064 of OY728128.1, forward strand.
AATTTTATGTTACAATATCATTATTTATCAGGATTATTTATGATTAAGTGTTTCATGATGAAATATTATGATCTACATATATAGAAACATAATAATTTTATTATACTTTGTTTATTTATTAAAAATACAATTTTTCTATTCATTTTCATAACTTATAGTACTCAAGATATTGAAACCAGTTTTTTTATAGAAAACCTAATTTGTTTCTCTCTTTTGTTGAAAATCCCTTTTCTTAAATATTCATAATTTTTAAAAACATTTTAAAAAATTTATTTTAGTATTATAATATTATTTTTTAAATTAATTATTAATCATGATTGATTTATTTTTTAAATGGTTTAAAATGAATCTTCTTGTCGTTTTCCATACAAGGTACATTTTCAATTTTCTCTAAATTTTGAAACGAATTTTTTCATTTAATATATATGAAATGAATGGAATTTTACACCATCAAGATCACTAAATGATTTTAATATTCCTTAAAAAATTTATAAGTTTCTTTTTAAATAAAATTTTTGACTTAATATTTTATAAATTTTTAAATTTTAAATAAGTTATTTAAAAGTGAAAAGGGTATTTTCCTCATGAAATATACTAGTGATTATTTTAATGTAATTTTCATCTATGATAAAAAACTTTTATGTTAATTATATTTTACTGGGGATATGATCCAAAAATAATATCCTTATTCTTTTTATGGATGGTTTATAATGATGAGATTTTTATGAAACTCGTTCATTTTCCATGGGTTATGCTACGATGAATTGATGTAATGTTTATGAATCCCAATTTCTTTGCACGGTTATGATGTGATGATATGATGAATGTTTCATGATATTTTTTCACATAGATATTTGGTATTTATTATTTGAAGGGGGTGGGGTGATATTATATTTCCCTCTATTTCATTGTGTAAAATTTTATATCTAATGAGATAATTATAGGAAACAAGTCAATGTGCTTGATCCACTTTGGAAAAAAAGTGTTGATTATTTATATATTATGATTTGATGTTCATAGTAGTTAATATTTATATATGAATTGGTTTCCATAATAATGATTATTACACACTTTTATGACATGATATTATAGTTCTTGAATTAATTATAAAGATTTATGACTCTTATGATTCATGTATTTTGAAATGATAATAATTTATACAATGAATCTTGTTTACGATCTTTGAAATTTTGGATATGAACATTTTTAATTTGTAGTCATGATCTAATACCCTTATTCTTATCATATACTTCCATATAATTATTGATTGAGTTATCCAATGTTTACCCTTATTCGGTATCATAGCTCACCCTTTATTTTGTTTTCATTAACCATGTTATGATGGATGTTATTATCTATGATATTTATAAGAAGGGTTCTAGTTATAAAGAACTTAGTAAGAGATGATACAATTCACTTATGAACCCATTTTTTATGTTCTCAAGATTCCAATGATACTATAAATATATGAATCTAGCATGGATCATTATGTTATGAAAGGAATATTCATCTACTAAGATGTAATATTTATATATGAAACCTATGGGTTTCTATAAATAGATAAGATATTTTAAATCAATAAATAAGATCATTTCCAGAGGTCCATATCTTTAAATTGTTCCTTTTTTGGAATTATTTAGGTTCCTTTGGAAAGTATGGTCTTTTGGAAAAAGTTTTTGATGATAGTTGAAAAAATAAATATTTCTTCCATTGATAAGAATAAATGATTTTTTTACTCGTATAGTATTGCCATGATTTTGTATCATGGGTAACCCTTCTGGATAACATTCCATACAACAATAATTCACTAATTTTACACATTAATATTGATTTCATTATGAAATTATATTTCTCAACTACATTATATGAACTGACACTTTTCCTTCATTATTAATTTAACTTATCCATAAATTATTTCAGATAAACATAAATATTCATTTTTGATTCCCTAGAATTATTAATTTCAAAAATATATATAGTTCATTCATCAAAATCCTAGTTATTAAATCGTATGATGTTATAAATATGAACCAATAAAAATATTGACTACCATAAGAATTAAATGAAAAGTAACCAATAGTATAATGGACGAATCACATATTTTTAACTTTTAAAGAAAAATTCGGATGATACTCATCATAATATTTCCTTAAATCACCATTAAAAAGATTATTTAAGCTTTTACTAATATAAATATTGTACTTGTTCCAAGTTATCAATCCCACTATGTTGCGAGACATAAAAAATGTAGCAATCTCAGTGTAAGTTGTAAACACCTAAACTATTTAATAATAATAATCTGGGCATTCCTGGTTATCCCTATTTGTAAATCGACTGTCCATATATAGGAAAATTAACAAATGACTCATATTTACCATAATATTGTATGCAATCACTTGGACCTGGATGGATCTTCTTATAACCAAGACCCTAATTCTAGACCGACCTCTTTGATTAATATAAATTTCTAGGAAACACATTTCCCTTAAGTTACAATGATTTAACCCAATAAAATTTTGATCAAAAAACTATTTGATAATCCATTATCTAATATAACAAACATATATTTAATAAGGGCTTCAAATTTTCTTATCTTACAAAAGAAATATAATACATTCTCAATAGAATTTAGCAACTCATAAAATTGATATGGTTTTAACTCATGAGTTGAATAATAATTATGAGTTGAAAAATAATTATGAGTTTCTTTTTGATGAAAATACATGACAACAAACTTAGATACTGAAATTTTAAACTGTGATGGATATGCAACCAAATTATTTTCATCTTCGCCAAAATTATATTCACCTTGTTGATATAAAAAACCATTCAGAAATCTAAAATGAAATTTATAAACCCCAACACTATGCAATGTTTCAAATATCCTTAGATCTTATTTCATATATGTAGATATAATTATCCCTTCTGAAATAAATTCTATTATTCGTGATGAAAATGATAAAAATGGTTAAACACTGTCAATAAATGATGGTGTTATACCAATACCATTTCAATTTTTGTGATGATTTATCCAATTTTGATATCATAATAAATATTTTTTTCTACATCTTTTTTCCATAGTTTCCTATAAAAAAGGAAATTAAACACTACTTATGGTAAATCTGATAGAAGGAAAGGATTAACTGTGAAAAAATTATAAAATCATAAAATTATTAATTACCTGTAATTATTACCAATTATAAAGAATTTTCATTAACTATTAATAAATATTATAAATTATTACTATATAATAAAATAATAGTAAATAGAAATTTTACATACTAATTATTACAAATTAATACAAATTAGTACAAATTATATATAATTTTTTTTATTTATTATGATTTATTAATAATCGATAGTTTTAATTAGTAATTACTAACAATTTTCAGGAAAAATTACTAATTATTACTAATTATTTGAAATTATTTACTAATTATAAATAATTACTATAATATTTTCAGTAATTATTATTAATAAATATTAATTATTAATATTCCTTAGTAATTATTAGTAATTATCAGTAATTATCGATAATTATTTTTAATTATTACTAATTATTTTTAATTAATAAGTAATTATTATAAATTTTTAGTAATTATTATAAACTATTTGTAATTATTATTAATTATTAATAATTATTATCAATTATGACTAATTATTGATAATTATCACTAATTATTCATGGTTATTTCTAGTTATTACTAATTATTGGTGATTAATGGAAATTATTACTAACTAAATGTAATTATTGCTAATTATTACTAATTATTACTAATTAATGGTAATTGTTAGTAACTATCACTAATTAATAACAATTATTGGTAATTATTACTAATTATATCTAATTGTCAGTTTTAATCACTATATACTTGTAATTATTGGTAATTGTTACTAATTAATGGTAAATTTCATTTATTATTACTAATTATTACCAATTATGGTCAATTATAAACAATTAGTACTAATTATTGGTATTTTTTGGAAATTAAAAATAATTATTAATAATTATCATCAATTTTTACTAAATATTAATAAATATTACTAATTAATACCAATTATCCGTAATTATTAGAAATGATCGATAATTATTATAAATAATTTGTAGTTATTAATAATTATTTCTATTTAATACTAACTCTGTTCCCATCATCTTATTTAATGGTGAAGTCTTGGAGTATTGGTTCAGCTAATTGAAAACATGGCTCGCTTAGAATTCATGATTGGAATCATAATTTCAATTTTCATGATTATAAGGAAACACCTATGTATGTCTGGGTTTGAATTTATGTGTTAGGAAGGGTGTTATGGCATCCTGAAATTTAACTTGACATTACTTCTTCTATTGGAATATCAATTAAAATTGATAATGCTACTATTTTGGATATCATTATCAACTATTTAAGGGATCTTAATGAGGACAACCTTAGTACATCTCTAATTGATATACTTATACTCTCCACTCCTTAGGATGATGTTAATCTAAATATTTATTATGAAAGGATGCGGACATTCTATCCTGGTTATGAAATTATTGGGCATGAGAAATTCAATTGATGGTTTGGAATGGTTTGTTCTATTTACCTTACAATATGACATAAGTTAGACCAATGTAGGATAGAGGTTGATAATTTCTGGAAGCCAGTGAATTCCCATGATATTAGAACTCCGTAAAGAGATGAGGGTTGGGGCATGGCTATGTAATCCCTTTCTACATCCATTCCTGCAATCAAACAAAGACAAGATGGTGTCCCATGTTTTAAAATAGAACCAATCAATGTTACCTCTACTGTGCACACCTCTTCATAGTTGGTATGATGGTTCATGGGATGATGACTGATGAGAAGATTAATTTCTCTCTTAGGGATTTCTTTCAGTATCTCTTGTTCATGGTTTGGTAGGGGACAAAGAGGAATGAATTGGGGATGGCATTAACAAGACGTGGAGCATAACTGAAGGGGACCTTCAAGCTAATTCACAGGCTACAACATGCTCTGATTTGAAGTCAAAGGTTATCACCCATGTACCTTTCATTGGTAAAGTTTCCTGAGTGGAACTTGTTATTGAAAAGGAGTGGCATCATGAATGGCACTCTTCCAGGGATGATTCTTTAATGGGACTTATGATTGAGGATAAGGAATTGACTATGAGAAATGCGTTTTATCAGGAATTACTTAAAGAGCATATAATTTTTTCTATAAAATAAAATTGAAGATTAATATGGTCTTTGCTATGTCAAAAAATAAGAGTCCAGCTGGATCTGCCATGGTTCAAAGTCCATGTATTCTAATGTGGTGGAAACACCTAATTATATGGTGACTGGGAGTTCTGATGGAACATGTGTTGTTGATGGAAATATAATTCACAATTCTAAAGTCATTGGTAAGTCTCCCTTGAATCAGGTCTAACTAGAGGTAAGGGATCAATCACTTCGTTTAATTTTCATTTTAAATAGATCCAAACGAAGGAATGTTTTCCATGAGGAATTTAGCAGCGATCATTGGATTTTTTGTGTTGACGACCAACCAACTAGCATTGAGGCTACCAAAACAAATATAATATTTGATACAAAGTTTTTAGCTGAGGGTTTGGGTCTATCTAGTGATTAGTTTCCTCCGACTCTTGAGGACCCCAAACCACTAGATGACAGCTTTGACCCGTAGGATGATGAGGAAAAGACATAAAAATATTAAAATATGGATGGGGGATCATCATTCAAGAGGCAGGGAAGGTGGCTACTCTCATCTCATAAAATGAACTCAATTATCATATTTCCAAGGAAATAATTTCCCTTATTTTGTTACATTGGACATTCATTGTTTTCCATATCCACATTCTTTATACTTTGTACTCTTTTTTAATAAATTTTGATATCATGGGCTACAACCCATGTTTCGCACCATTTGGTGTGTAACTAATTATTACTAATTTTTAAAATTTATCGGTAATTATTTATAATTATAAGTAATTATTGGTAAATTTTAATAGTTATTTCTAATTATCTGTAATTATTAAAAAATTATTACTATTTTGGGTAGTTATTACTAATTATTAATAGTTGTTAACAATTATTACTATTAATTGGTTATTAATGTTAAATATTACTAATTATTGGTAATTATTACTAATTATTAGTAACTATTACTAATAACTACTAATAATTACTAATTATCGATAATTATTACTTATTATTGGTAATTATCAGTAGTTTTTACTTAATGTTGGTAATTATCGGTATTTGTTACTAATTTTTACTAATTTTTAGTAACTATTAGAAATTATTACTAATTATTTCTAAATATTAATAATTCTTACTAATTATTACCTACTATTACTAATTATCAATAATTATTACTAATTATGGGAAATTATAAATAATTATGGATAATTATTACAAAATATTTTTAAATATTGGTAATTAATGGTATTTATTACTAATTAATAGTCATTATTACTAATTAATATTAATTTTTAATATTTTTTTAAAATTTTAAAAATAATTCCCACTTTTCTGTAATTCATACTAATTATTGGTAATTATTAATAATTATGGGTAATTATTACAAATTATTTGTAATTATTACTAGTTATTGGAAATTATTAATAATTATTGCTAATTATTAGTAATTATTTGAAATTATATCCAATTATCATTATGTTTTGGTAATTATTGGTTATTATTACCAATTACTGGTTTTAATTCTAAATTATCAATAATTATTATGAATTATTGGTAATTATTACTAAATATTTGTTTTTATTACCAATTATCAGAAATTATTTCTGTTTATTAGTAATTATTGGTAAATATTATTAACATTTGGTAAATATTAGCAATTATTACTAATTATTGGAAATTATTTCTAATTATTGATAATTATTGATAATTGTTACTAATAATTGTTTTTTTAAAAGGTTGTGTACTCGTCAAAGACCAGAACACTGAGATTTATTAAATCAAAAGAGAGTACAAAACAAGATTACCTAAGATGAAAAGAAGGCAGTTTTGTGGTATCTATAATAAAAAAGGGTGCAGATCATGAGGGAGGTCATCCCTCTAGATGACATCATGAGGAACTCCCTTGTTGGAAAGACCATCCACGATCTTGTTTGCTTCGCGATAAGTGTGTGTGACAATGAAATTGATACTTTTGAGAGAGTGCAGGCAATCCATCCATCTGGGGGTGAGGGACTATGCAAGGTGAGTAACACCGCACCAGATGGCTTGCATAATGGCAGACGAGTCACATTTTATCCAAATTTAGTTCTAGTGTAATTGCTCATCAAAAGAGATGGCAAGGACGACACCCATCATTTCTGCCACTAAGGCTGATGCAATGTCACAGCTTCCATAGAAAAATCATACGATCTGAACAAGATGGTTTCGAAAGTCACCACCAAAACCCGAAAGGCCTGGGTTTCCCTTTGAGGCTCCATCAACATTTAATTTCATCCATCCAAGAGGATAAGCTTTCCAAAAAACTTCAATAGTTTAGTTGGCTTTGGATAAATTACTTGAACTCCAATACGGCGAAGAGTCTCAAGATCTTTGACAGGGTTGTCACAGTGATTCTTTTGGATCCAATTGGCCTCTTTAATGGTAATAAGAATCCTTTTTTTACATGCAATTAATCTAAATTAATTACTGTTAAAATTGTAATCATTTCTACCATACCAAAGGACATAGAGGAGCTCTACAACAGTAATGAGAAATAAGTTTATAATCTACAGAGATCTCTGAAACACAACTGTCGTTTTAAGTTGAGAAAAAACGAAACTGTCCAAAAGCCACCTGCTCTCAAAATGATCAAAGATGTAATGCCAATGAGTAGTAGCAGTCTCACAGGATAAAAAAGATGATTTATGTCTTCTCGATGCTGATTACAAATTATACATTTATAGCAATGATTAAAACCATAGGATTAAAGAAAATAAGCAGTGGGAAATTTTTGGTGCACTATTCTCAAAATAAGAGTGAAATGAGATGGTTGTATCCATGATTTGTTGAAGTTGTTTATCCAACATAGATTTTCATCTGAATTGGCTAAGCAGTAATTATAGTATCTCTTAGAATCAATCATTCCATTTTGAAAAGGTTCCCAAACTAGAAGATCATCATTCATAGTGAAGAGATAATTATCCAGCACCTATTTGATATTATTAGGTATGTCAAGACTTTGCACATTGATCATATCCCTAATGGTGAATTTGTTACTAATAATAGTTATTTATAAATAATTATTTCCAACTATCAGTAATTATTAAAAATTATGAGTAATTATTAGTAAAGACAGCTCGAGCTATGAGTGTGAACCTGTGGCCCTCATTTTTTTTAGAAAAAAGAAATACATACACAAGATACCAAGGGTTAATATTTAAAAAGTGCCACACACATGCCACCAAACGCAATAAACAAAACAATGACACACACAAACATTACAAGTAGTTTTCCCTAACACCCCAACTTTCCACAATCCATTTCATTAACATATGAGAAAATAAAATCTTATCTTCATTAGTTTCTATTACACATATTATTTTCATTTCATCAACCCTACATGTTACGTCATCTCTTCCATTTAGGAGTAATCCATGGTCCCTCATGATTATCCACACTTTTTATGATTTCATCCTCAACCTCACTTATCCCGAATTCAAGCATGGTTATGCATTCCGAGTATTCACCTTATGCTGCAGCTTCACTAGCCCTTCTAAATAATTCTATTGTATCAATTTCATCATGTATGAGGCAGTAAGATTCTTTTAATGTGCATGCTCTTTGACATCCTTAGTTTTACAATATAGAACAATGTCACATATAACCAAAGGCCTCTTACCCAACTCCAAATTATGAATCCACTTTGGAAAAGGTAGTTTATTCGGTTGATCTGGGTGGCCATGGCCAACTACTATAAGAGCTAGTTTGGAAACATCCCCTATTAGAGAAGTGGAATTTCAATCCTCTCAACCAACACCACGTTGAATTCTACACCAAAATATTCTTGATACAGTCATCATTGAAGGATACAAAATTTGTGTTACTAATAGAGTCAATCATGGCGAAGTAGTTTTGGTTGTTTACAACCACAATTTCGTTCCCTCATTGACTCCCATCATCATTTACCTATCCCATTTCTATAATAGTACTGCCTACTACCTTGGTTCTAGTTGGGACAAGTTCACCATCCATCACCTTTCTTAGTGAAGTCAAAGATAAATTCCAGCTTGATAACCATGCCAGATATTAGTAATGGCATCCATTATAAGTGAAGCACTAGGATCTTGAGAACTGAGAAGGGAATCACTCCCCTCAAGAACCTTCCCTGCAGAAGACACATGAGATATTCGATCCACATCCTTGAAAACTATAGAAACATCATGCATAGTCTTAATGTAAACTGTGGATGTACACTCCCCATGAGCCTGTACATCTCCCATAGAATAATCCTACATTTTTATTTTTATGTTATATAAACATTCTCATGTGGTCCACTTTGAACCATAGGCTTCAAAACCTTGGCACTCTTAAAATTATTTCTTTTTTCCTTTCTTATGATAAGAAATAATTTCCCTTACCTATAGAACAAAGTTGACAGCCTCTACCATTGGTATTTTGAATTTACAATACTCAATAATATGCCTACTATTTTTACAATAGGAGAATCTCCGGCCCTTTATCCATATTTCTTAACGATTACCAATGAAATAAAAATTTACGTAGATTTCGTGTACAGTTCAATCTCAACAGAGAGTTCTAAATTAAATTCAATGTACATCAGGTAAACCATATTAATAAGAGGATAAAAAATGTTAATTTCAACCAAAATTAGTTCATAATTACCATTCGCTACAAGATCAGTCTCCCAATCAAATTTGATGGTGTTTCACATGGATGAATCATCATCTCATATGATTCGAGTATTCTAAAATAATAGTATAACCCATTATCTAAATCCAAATTTGAGTAGATGAGTTTTTTTATACCTTTTTTAGATCAAACCATAAATCCCAGCCCTGTAATCTCAATGTACCTGGCTTAATTGAAAAATAAATCCAAATCCTGAAGCTTTGAGTTTATGCTCCCATGAAGAAATAATAATATGGAAGAAGCACACACCAATTGTGACAATCCACCAGACATTAAATCCCCAAACCAATCAAATATTATTCATTAAATCTTTATGATTCCATGTATTTCTATTGTGTTTCAAAGAAAAATGAGAAATATTAGTCAATTTGGGATCCTCAATCTAAGCTTTTAAGAATTTAGGTTTGTTTCAATGAATGATAATATTCCATTATTGATAATTTTTTTTCTTGGACTATCCATAACTAGCTTGAAGGTTAGTAATAAACTTATAATTGGTAGATTTATATACATTGGAAGTCAAATTACTCCACAAATCAATCAAATCCTTCTTTAATTCGATAGAACACGATTCAGAGATCTCATAGTCAATAGGAACTAACGCGGATTGATTTATTTTTCGAACCGTATCTTGAGCCACAAATTCATCCTTATTTTTTGGAAAATGAAACACCTCTTGAGGATAAAAATAACCATCCATGTTGGAACCCATCACTGTGAAATCCTAAATACCTTGAATAATAAGAGAGAGATAGTGGCTCTTACTTTTCCTTATTGCAACCCACAGACATCAATTACTAGTAATTATTATTAATTAATAGTAATTATCACTAAATATCGGTAATTATTAATAATTATTAGTAATTATCACAAATAATTTTTTAAATATTGGTAATTATTACTACTTACTAGTAATTATAGGTAATTATTACAAATTTATGGCAATTATTACTAATTATTTGTAATTATCACTAATTATTAGTAATTATTGGTAATTGTTACAAATTATTACTAATTAATGGTAATCATTACTAATTATCTATAATTATTGTTAATTATTTATAATTTTTAAAAATTATTGATATTTATTACTAAATATCGATAATTAATACTAATTATTATGTTTTTTACTAATTATTTCTAACTATCTATAAATATTACAATTGTTTTACTAATTATTACTAGTTATTTAATAATTATTTGTAACTATTACTAATTACTTTTATGTATTAACAATTATTGATATATGAGGAAGGTTTAGGATCTGAGCATGCTCATTTATAAAATTTATTATGAAAATAGAAGTGTAGAGAAAGAATGCAACACAATGCATGTAGCATAAAAAGTATCACTAAACAAAAAAATCATTGACCAAAGACCCAAAATTTTGAGGCATGAGGCCCCCCATTAATGCATGGCCCATATGACCACATAACCCTCCTAATGACCCTCCTGAAATATGGGTCGTATCCCCACATTGGGGTCCTATGCAACCACTGTAAGCCCATCTCACTTGAAGACCCTTGGAAACCTGAAGACCATACCCTATCTTTCTTATGTCCTTAAATTTTCACCATGATTAATCATTATGACCATTTGATCAACTCAACCCATGAATTATCTGTGCAACATCAACTCAACACTAGAATTGTTCCACCATCCCATATACACCCCATAACACTGATAACCGGAGTGAGAGAAGGCCATCACAGCCATCGACATCTTATTCCATTGATGGTCACCGTGAACTTCTCACCCCACCAACATCCTATGGCATAAATAGTCTCTCAAGAATACCACACCATGCTCTTAATATCACATTATCCATCCAGCCATGTGAGAAACAATCATGACAACAGGCCCAAAACAACGCTTTCTCACCACACTCACCTGCCGCAATCGTGTGTCTAGTGCCTCATCCCAAGATAGAAACTATGTGAAACACAAGGTCATGACCCATCCAAAATGTCAATATCACATGTCCCTGACTGATCTCCAACATACCAATAGCCTTTCACTTCATCATCATGAGGAAATCATTGATGTCAAACCCATATCCTGAGGTCTGCACCTCACATCCCTCCAACCATCACCAGTCTACATCAACGATTCCCTATGCCCCGAAACCTTTGTCGCATGCCACCCATCATCATCCATGGGAAATCACATACATGTACCCCACAGTTATGAAGCCTTCCTGGCTGAGGTGTCTCCGTAGATGCCTCCACCATGATCCTAAAGCGTCATTTCCAGTATGCACTAATAATCATTTCTAGATAAACAAACATCCCTACCATTGTCTCTACATGAATCAAATTATTAACCACTCACCACCTTGCTCCCCAACCATCCTTATTCATTATAAATTATTCCATGAGGTAGGGGAACCTACTTTGAAGCCACATCATTCATCGCCATCCCTTCCATAACAGAGTATCTCCTTCCATGATCCATGTGAAGAACAGTTCCACCACCAGCCTTGAATTTCTAGACATGCTGCCTCTAAGGCCTCAAATCCCTATCAAAACTAAACAACACACCCCATTGTCAACAATAGGAATAACGGTGAACTTTCATCTTGATCCTATTTTTTATGCATCCATTTTTGGTTATCACTTCAATAACCATGTTTTAATTTAGTGCTCATCCAAATATAGAAAAAAAATTCTGAGTAATCTTAATCCATATATAGTGAACATCTCATAGTGTCTAATGACCTTGTTAGAGGCTCCTCTCTAGATGAACAGTGTTAGAAATTGATCTCTAGAGTAATCTTCGTGGAAGTTAAGACGGAGAATCATGCCATTTTGGAGAGAGAAGATCTCTATTTATCCTTAAAAATTATTAATAATTATTACCAATTAATAATAATCGGTGCTAATTATCTATTAATAATATCAATTATTACAAATTACTAAAAATTAGTGCTAATTAATAATAATTATTTATAAATATTTATAAAATAAAGTAATTTAAATAAATTAAGAATTTAAAAAGTTTTAAATAAATATCGTAAAAATTATTTTTTACCAGAATAAAAAAGTGATGTGATCATAAATATATCATTGTAAAAATTTAAATTTATACAAAGAGAAATAATAGTGAAACTAGAAGAGATGAAATCAAATTTTGATGGAATTATGGTTTTGGGGGTCCTTATATAAGTTAAATTAGTTGAGAGGGACTATTTTTAATGAAAATTAAGTAATAAATAATATTATTTTCCATAGGACCCATCACAAATAATACCCAGCATAAATACCAATGATGGTTAATGAAATATTATTTTCAATATTGAAAAAATCTGTCAGAAATGATACCCACGATTAATATAATTTATTTAATATACTGAAATAGTATTTGTGATGGAATTCCAAATTACATTGCAAATAAACCCTTACCATGAAATGGAATTCAGTGGAACCAATAAATCTTGTGATGAGACTTGTATAAAATTAAAAATACCACTGAATATATAGTTAGTTGTGATGTGAAAATATTCTAATTATAAATAACTCGACATTTTTGATCATTTTCAATGGGATTCTACACTACCAAAAATTACCCTTCATAATTGACCCATCACAATTATCAATTATTCCTATAATGATTGCTTATAGAAGATTGGAGAAAGATGAACATGTGTGATGATGGAGTGTGGATCAAGTTGGATCTAAAACCATGAAATAGATGGAAATGAGGCAAGTACTTTTGTAAATAGAAATATACTAGTTAGTGAATTGGTGACTACTACTATTGGTAGATAGAATCACAAAAACACATGGAAAATATACCCTGGAGAAACATGACTCCTGAAATATAGATGGGAATTGTTTTATTATTATGAAACTACCATATAAAGACTTGTGTATATGAAGGGTCTGAATAAAAACATATTGTCTTTTGGACAACTTGATGGTATCAGATGAATGAATTTCACTATGAATGGATTAATGAGAACTTTTAGGGGAATGCTTATAGTGATGATGGTGAAGAATATCTCAAATAACATACAAGTGAGGAGTTTGATAGTTTTTGTTAATAGGAAGCCATAAAGTGGTAGTTTATAATGGTGTGTAATCCTCATTAGAATGGTGTGGTAACGAGGATGAATATTACCTTATTGGATATAACATGGGATATTTTGATGACTATTGGAATTAAAAACATTTTTGGAAGAAGTAGTGAATACCTACTATTATGTGATCAACATATCTCCTATAATGATAATTGATCTGAAGACACCAATGGGGATGTATACTCGTAAACCAGCTAGTTATTATTAGTTAAATTCTTTTTTAAGTCTTGTATATGAACTCCTTAATTTCCAGGAAAGATCAAAGTTGGATTCGATATACACAAAATGTATCTTCTTGTGTACACTGATGATGGGAAGGGGTATTGTTTATGGGAGCCCACTACTGAAAAAATTATCATAAATAGAGATTCCACTATTATAGAATCAGGGTGAAAATAAAAATTGATAGAGATATGAAGAAAGAGAATATACAAAATTAACTAATTGATGAAGATGAAAAATTCGAGGAAGAACCGGTTTCCTATGATGCATTACTTGAGCTTGACGATCATGTAACATTTGATTCTGGACCATGATGATTAAATCTAGAGAAAAGATAACTAGCATGCAATTAGACTATATCACTGAGGTAAATATTGCATACTACTTAATTACATAGGTCAGATAAAGATCTACTTTTGTTGAGGTGACCAAGAGTCTAGATTTATCCCCATGGATTATGGTGATGTATAAGGAATTGAAAAAATACCCAAAACCATGACATGGGATATGTTTTCATTTACTTAAGGATGAAATACTTTTAATAGCGAATGGGTCAATCTTTGTCCATATGAACATTTTCAGCGATGAAAATCTTGATGAGTTTTAGTAGGTAGACCACCAATCCACAATTGATGTTGTTGAGTTCTGATTTGATCTTAATATCATTGATTATGAGGACTAATTCTACAACACTCAGCTTCATAGGTCTGATAGAATCCCTTTATCATTGCTTGTTTTAGTGATAATAAAATCTATACTAGCTGGTTAGTTTTCCCCTATATAAATATCACATTGAAACAAAATTTATATTGTAACCATTAAATTATTTTATATATAATAAACAATATTTTTACATTTAATCATTCAAAAAATAAATTTACATTGAAATAGTCTTGTACATTATAATAAAATTTTATATGAATAATTGTTTACAAATAATTTAAATTTCCAAAAAACTCAAAAAATATTAAACCATCTCATAGGATACCGTCTTTATGATCAATACGACCCTATATGAAAGGGAAAATATTAATTTTACTAATATTTAATAAAAAATAATAAAAATTTAATAAATATGCATAAAAAATAAAAAATAATTTTTTTTATTGTATAATAACAATTTGAGAGAGTTTATTTTGTTTTTAATTTCTAACTCATGTTTTGAACTAAAACCAGTCACTTGAAAATTGAAAACACGGACTTTCAATCATACTATCCACACCGTGTTTTATATTGAGATGAAATTAATTAATTGATTTAAAAAATGAATTATTGGTTGTTGTTTTAAATAATTATGAGAATACACGAGTCTTTACCCAATTTTGAGTATGTAATTCATGTTTTGAACTCAAATATCACTTTTAAACTAAAAAACCACCCAATCATATTAGCCACAACATGTTTCATAATGATTTTTGGTTTATTCCTAAATGTCACAAATGAATCACATAACCTTGTACTAATGTATCACAATAATCCTAGTGTGTTCCCTTAGATTTGAGTAGGTAACATGTGTTTTGAACTAAAATGTCATTTTCAAACAAAAAAACACTTTTAGTCGTAATGGGCATACCAGATTGACATGAAGCTAATTCATATGGGTGAAAAATAAATCATTGATCATTTTATGATTTTATCATGACAATAGAGGTGTGTTTTTTTGTTTTGAGAAACTGACACAGGTTTTATACTAAAAAATCACTTTTAAAGGAAAAACACAAAAATTTATACATAACAACCACAAAGTGTGTTTGATTAATGTGAAGCTAATTCCAACATTTCCAAAATGAACGACATATTATATTCCTAAAGTATCATGAAAATATGATCATAGTTTGTTGGTTTTGGGTATGTGATGCGTACTTTGTACTAAAATTTCACTTTTAAATGAAAACACACACTTTCAACCATACTAACCACACCATGAGATTGATTTGTGTGATATTAATTCACATAGGTCACAAAAAATTCACGCCTCATTTTTCCAAAGTATCATGAAAATATAATCATTTTTTCTTGGTTATAAGGATTTGATTCATGTTTTGAAATAAAATTAAAATTTTAAACTACGATTCCACATTTAAACTAATAACATATCATTTGAGTTTTACCCCACATACAGTGTGTTATATTTACGTGTGGTAAATTCTTACATCTCAAAAATTAACCAAAAAATGTTTTCCTAAATTACTAAAAATATTAGAGTGTGTTTTCTCTGCTTTGAGTATATAATGCACATTTTGAACTAAAATGTCACATTTTTATTGAAATAACATATTTTAAGTTATACCATCCAAAATATTTATTTAATTGACTTGAGGTTAAGTCATATAGGTCACAAATTTATCAAAGATAATCTTCCAAAAATTTCACAATAATTTGAGTATGTTTTATCCATTTTGAGTATGTGGCATGTATATGGAACTAAAAAATTACTTTTAAAATAAAAAAAAATATACTTTTAGTCATACCAATCATTCCATGCATCAGAACGATATGTGGTGAATTTTATATCTCTAAAAAATGAATATAATATCTTTTTTCAAAAGTATCTTGATAGTCTGAGTTTATTTTCTGACTTTTCGCTATGCAATATATGTTTCAACCTAAATTTTTTGGTTTAATAAGAGAAAAATAAATTTTGGAAAAATATAACAAATTAATTGATAAGAAATAATTTTTAAATTATAATATTGAGAAAAAAAACCAAAAGAACAATATCAACTTTTTGAGTGACCGAAAAATTGTAATATAAAAAACTGAAATAAAAACAAAAAAAATTATAATTATAATAATAATATTACATTAATAATAATAATATTTTTTGTTAATATACCTTACATATAAATTTACAACATAATCTCCAAATCAATAATACATGCATGAGAATGTAAATTACTAGCTTGTTGTTTTTATCGACTACAACCACCACACCATGAAAATTGAGTTTGTTTATGTATGAGAATATCAATTTTTATATTATTTATCATTAATGATGATACAAAATATTAAAAAGAGATATATTAATATAAAAAAGAACTCAATTAACTTGTTTTTGTGGTTAATATTAAAAACATATACCAGCAGTTATTGACAACCTCTTACCCACATGATTGGTGTACCCTTTTTAGTAAACACTATTATTTTTGTTCAGTAATGAATTTAATATTTTGTGTTATGTGAAAGTTTTTTAATCATATAGAACTAAAATAAATTTCACCAATAATTTTAAGAAAACCATTATTCATGATATCTATAAACATTATGACATAATGTAACTTGTCCAGTTATTCAAAAACAAATATATTTAAACTTTTGAATATATTGATTACCGAAATTCATGATAGTACTGGAAAAATATAAATAACAAAATATTTAAAAAATATTTTAAATAAATTGATAATTAAATTCAGTAATAAATCTTCATGGAGGCATTTTTTATGGAATATGGTTTCTTTTATAAATTTATAAATTTAGTAAGCACATTCTATGTGATTACACTGTATTGAACACTATAGAAACACTAATAAATATAAGTAATTTGTTTTTATAAATATTTAAATAGTGAAAAAATATTATACATACCCTAATACTTATCAAGTCATAGAAATCCATAGGTTTCAACTATGCATTTATTTTCCTCATACCATGGATTTGATGATAAATAAAGATTTTCCTGTTATAAAAAAATGCTCATTAATAAATATTATAAATCATATAATTGGATGTTTATTTATAAGATACCAAATTAAATGTATTAAAAACTAAAAATGGGATTTTTTTTGGAGAATTTATTATATATTCATGCATTTGATTGAAAAAATATATATTCGGAGCATCTAAACTGATCACAATTCGCATCCACATAGTCCTACAAAAGATACATGTAATGGAAAAAATGAAAATAAATTTTATTCAATTAGATTATAGAGAATTAAATATATATTATTGTATTTATAATATCATATCATATATTATTTTACTTTTAAATATTTTCAATAATTATGGTGTTCTTAAAAAATTTCATCTTTTTCCATCGAATTTTTTTTATCGATGTTACATGGTGATTAACGAATGGAAATTTTTCTTGATAAGGACTTCCCTTTAAATTTTCCAGATATAAAGTTTTGTAGGGAATATAGATCTTATTAAATTTTAATTAAAATAGTGGATCAATTATTGGAAAAACAAATGACTAAGATGTATGACATATATACATTCACAACTAAGGATCCCATCTATTCATGCTTGGGAATTTCATTTAAACTCTCAAGAATAATAAAGTTAGTAAATTGCTATCTATAAATGTTTCAACATATTCAATGTATGAAATTATTATATTCTATATCATTTTATTTATATTATCATGTAATGTTAATAAATGTGATAGTTTAAGTAGTGATGTAAAGTACCCTCAATATGTTCTTTTGATGTATCAGTTGATCCTTTAGATTTTCATGACTCAAAATTTTATCACCCCATATGTTTCTCCTTATAAAATAACATGCCGCAATTCAGACAATTTTTCAATAATTTTGAAAATTTTAACATATAAAATAAATTGAAATGGGAATAACTCATTATCATCATAAATAATTATAATGTTAAATGGACATTATATGAAACTTATAATAAAATGTTTGACCTTGTGACACTCAAGATCACCATAGGGTACAAGTATATTGACACTCAGCTTATGATCTATATAAATCCCTACTCTTACATGATATTTTGGATGTTTTTTGTGGCATATTATCTAGGATATTGTACACTATACCTATCCTAATAAAAAAATGAGTGTATACTGTTTGATATAAATAATAATAAATTTAAACTTAAATTTTTTTATTATAATAATTTTTTTAGTATTTTTATTCAAATTCTGAAAAAATTGTTATATTTATATTGAATACCTTGAGTAAGGAAGGACTTTAAGGGGAATAGATAGCCTAAAAAATAGGATTTTGTGGATATTCACTTTATGGTTGATGCTTTGATGATTATTCACAATCATTTCTTCAATGATAAAGGTTTATAACATTATCCTTCCTGCTATAATTTTATGTTGGAGTATTTATATGGGCCTAAAACATTTTAATTTTATCACTTGTATCTACTGGTTTCCTTTCTTTCATGAATTATTATCACGGTGACACTAAAAATCCTGCAACTCTAATATGAATATATTATTACACATGATTCAAGGACACTAAAATTATTCATCAATTAGATACAATTGATGATTATTCTTATGTATAGACATTATAAAAATATAGGACAATAACTAGTCATTATTATGTAATATTGTTTTAAAATAGAAAATGTTTCTATTATGTTATAGATACACATGATTCCCATATATTATATGTATTTTAATATAATATTTGTGTCTTTTTATTTACATGATCCTCCATCTATTACATACGATGTGGGAGGGATATGCCGTGATATTTTGATTCATTAATCTTTATATAGAAAAAGGAATATAAAAATGATGTTGTTTCATATCATTGAAATTTTTTATGATAGATTAGAAATATATAAATTTTTTATTATTAAGTGCACCTAATCTTTTCACTATATTAAGGGTATGATGGTTTTGATGCATGATATTTATTTTATACAATCATTTTATAATTAATAAATTTAATATTTTGAATTAAAGTGATCAGTATACATAATGTCAAATTAAATTTTCACAATTACAACATACCTCAAATATTTTTTCTACTCAATAATAAATTAAATATCCCATACCACATAGTTTATCTTCTGTGTGTGTATTTATATATATTTGGTGGGTGGTATTTACCTTCAACTCAACATCCTTAAGATGATATTTTATAAGGTATGTTTTAAATGATAAATGAACATTTCTAGTTCCCATTTGTGAGAATTTGTTCTATCCATGTTCTAATATAAATGTAATTTGAAAGGATTTATAAAGTTTAAATCAATTATTACTTTCATGATATTTGGGTTTAATAAATAAAGTGTATTATACTTTTACAATAATATCTTCAAAATTATTTTTTCAACGCAGGAACAAAATTATGCTACAGATCTATATCAAGCGGAATGTGAATTCGCTTACTGACTTTGAAGTAACTAGTGAAAATATACATACATGAGTCAATTGGTAAACCACATGTATTCCATCCATCCTTTAATTTTTTTCCTTAAATTACCAACTTAATCATTTTTATTAACATTGTCATGTTATGTCACTCACATGATTTTTTAATCTTATCTCTTTTTATTGATTGATGACATTCATGTTATTTCATACCTCTAGAATGCTGTTTACTTTCTAATATTTTATTATTTTAAATATTGATACTATTTTTTTTCTCATGAATGGTTTCATAAATTGGTTAATAATAAATTATCCTCACAAATAATTAAAATTTTAATTAATATTACAGAAATAAAGCACTGGAATAATAATTTAATGAAAAAACATGGATTAAATAAATAACTAATTAGTGAAATTTGACTTATTCATTGAAGTATTTTTTCAATAATAGTTGAATAAATTTAGACACTCTATCAAGTATCTAAATCTCATCCTTATGGAACCTTTGGATATAGAATACAACATCTATATTTAGAATATTGAGAAATGATTGCACCATCCTAATGAGTGGTTTACCATTAATGGAAAATTCATTTGACCCTATAACTACTATAATTGACATTATAAAAATTAACTAATTTTCATTTTAATTATCCTGTAATTAAGATACTTTTACTACTTATGATTTTATTTTGAACAGTTCATCATTATACCCTTCCTTACTTGAACTGACTTCCATGAATCATAATTCATTTTTAACTACTCTTGTTAACAACATATTTGAATTTAAAAATTAAACACTTGGAATGTACTATAATCAAAATCCCATATATTTTTAATGATGCCAATGTATGACATATTCCCATAAATTGGATTTATATCCAAGGTATGTAATGACCCGATGTTTAATCAACGGAAATTCCATTATTATAAATAAGTCATAATGACTTGAAATCACAACGCAATGAACTAATAAGTACCATGTGATCTTTAAATATAATATTTTCACTTCTGTGATTTGAATTTAGAAAATATGACATATACATTTGTTATTAGTAAGATGTTTTAAGTATGATAAGACAAAATTAATTTTTTTGTGAATAGTAACTTCCCCTTATGAATAGTAATATTACCCTTATGAATAGAAATACGGCCTTTATGATTAGTAAATCCTCCATGTAAATAAGTAACTATACCAATAAATGTCTAAATAAAAATTATCGATCTTATAAGTGATAATATGATATAATTATATCATAGTGTTGGTTTTTTAGTAGTCATAAATATATAATTAAAATTTTATGAATAATTTAACAATTTAAATGAAAATGTATTTTCATATAATATAATCATAAATTATTATATTGATGTTTTACTGTTATAGGATTATTTTATGAGAACTTAGTTAATTTTTCAATGAATTATAAAATCTGTTATAATTTTAAAATATGTATTTTTCAAGTAAATAATGAATTTATTTTAAAATAAAATATCTCATATATAAAAAATTATTTTCATAAAATGGAGTTTATTTCAGATATTCAACACATCAAAAAATTATTGGGGAGAATTTTTTGGATTTTTCTGAAATAAAATAATTTTTTTTTGAATATTAAAATATGATAATTTTCTGAATAATATAAATACATGATTTATTGAGTCATGGATGATGTTTGAATGAGGTAAGAATCTTTGGTTGTAACTCACATTCACATATTACTATTTATGGTCACAAGAATCATTACTCTTTATTTTCTTGACCAAAATAATAAATTAAGAAATAAAATATTGAGAAAACGCACCTCTCCTCCACAATAAAAATAACCCTTACCCCCTCTTCTCTTCACTCCTCTAAATCCATGTGCCTTGTAAAAATTCTACTCAAATCACTTCTTAAGACCCTATCCAACATCAATAATCCCTTTCTCTCTTCAAAATACCAAATCCTCCCCATTAAATAGGTTCTTAAGGAAAATATATTCAAAAGGTAAATTCCACTTTTCATTTCTTTTATTTTCATTAACGTTCTATTATTTTATTTTTCATTACTCATATCCTTTCATTAAAATTGTTAAGATAAATCCTGTACCTTAGATCTACTTGAATATTTTTTTATGATAATGGAATAATTCATCATCATCTCCCATTTCCCCTCCTTTTATACTAGAAATTAAAACACGATTTGAGATGTATTAATTGATCACATTCAAGGACGAAAAGTTTTCAATTTCTATTACCATCTTCATTTATGATCATGAAACCTATTTTATAGTTGAAACAGACTATAATATATGTATTATTTATAATTTAATTTTTTTAATCTTTTTTTACATGTGATATTAATTTATATTTCAAAATTTGATCAATGTGATAAAAAATAGTAAATTAAAAAAATGTTATCATTAAAGTTTTACATAATGATTCATCTTCAATCTAAATAAACAAATTATTTTTATAAACAAGTAATCTAATGGATTATCATTAATAAAGATTAACTTCAATTTTATACAACCATTCTAATCTTACATGTTTATCCTTACTAGTATACAAGTAAACCAATCATCAAAACCAATGAAACAAACAATTAAATTGATCCTCTTAACCAATCAAAATGGCCATGGATGAACTTAATAAAGTATTAATAAATCAATAAAATAACAAAGATTTTTTTTGAAATATAAATTAATTAAATAAATTTTCTTATTCATGACACTAAGACCAAGGGAATAACACCTTTGGACTTATGGTAAGGGATTCAACCTGAACCTCCATTAGTCCTTCAGGTTGCTCTATCTTTTTATGTACCCAAATTATGTTATCTGATATTTTCATGTACATATTCTAAATGATTTTTAAATTAGAAAAACCAATGTATTAATATCCATTCATTATTCTCTTTCATGGATATAAAAGTTTTTAAGTGGTTCCCTCCTCAATACTTCCCGATAAGAAACCCCATTTTAATGGAACTTCACGAATTTTTACCCAATTTCAAGTGCACTCTATAATCTATTTTAAGAAACCATTTTTTATAAAATAAACCTTTTTATTATTAAAACCTTGTTTTTTAATTATTGGTTTTATATAAAATATTATTCCCTTTTCTATTTAAAGGCTCTTTAATATTTTCTTTAAAACCGCACTAAATTTTTTTATGCTAAAATTTCTTAATTAAAATTATTACATGTTATTAGTTATATTTTAAAACATATACCAAGATATATTACTATTTTACCTCGTCAATTTACATATATTTTTTAATTCTTTTATTTCATGGACACTTGTATGATACACCAATCTATTATGCTTTATGACATGAATATGATACACATTTTTGTCCATGGGTACAATTATGTTTATGTATGATTGATTATGTATAAATCTATATGTGGAAATAATATTCATAAAAAAATTTATTATGGGTTCCTAGAGATAGTGCTCTATGCATTGGTTAAAGTAGAGTATCATGGGATGTTGGGTGCAACGGTCTTGGCGGTTAGCCTTGAATCATGATAAAGTCAAGTTTAATGTTACTTCCACATTACTATAACTCCATTTTTATATGATCCAATGTTTTTATGTTATGATTCAATATATTCCATGCCATTTTATAACATTATTTCATGCCTTCTGACCCATGTGCGAAAGATTTTTTCTTATGTTTATTACATTACTGGGCTTTTAGACCATCCCTTTGTTTATGTTATCCCAAGGTTATCCTATGACGATGTATGATCACAATGTGTGTAAAGAGATATTTATGATGAATAAATAACAAAATGTTTTATTTAGTCCCATGTTTTATGTTTTATATATCGAGTTTTCCAAGTCACTAGAATTTATAATACATGGCTTGTAATATGATGATTTACTATGATTAAAATCATGTAATTATATGTGTAAAATTCTAGTGACTCGATAGTTAGTATTAGCGGATTGTCTCGTTATTTGTGGAGATTAGGAATAGAGATCTTTAGTGAGAACCTTAAAGATAAAACTATGTATAAGAAAACATCCATAAATTTTGGTAAGTATATAGTAAGTGGTTTATTAAGAAAGTGAATCCTTATATATATTCAAAAAAGTGGAAATAGATCTGGAACATACGTATCTAGGGGTAAAACATGAAAAAACCACTTTGAGCTAGACTCAAATGAGAACTGGGGAACAAAAAAGGGGCTTGTTGCACACCCTGTTTGACACTCCTAGATGATATGTCTTGGTAAATTCATAAGCATAGTAGGAACTATTAATATGGGAGCAAAAAAATAAGCCCATAAGAATAAATGTTAGGAAATAGATCATGGGTATCTTTGATTGAAACCTAAGGGATCAAGAGTTAGGGTATACTTTTCCTTTAAGATTTTATGCCTTTATGTTAAAAAGATTCTTCTTTATAATTATTAGTTATGAATTCAACCCCACTAATTGTATGTTATTTTTCTGATTTAATGGAATGAAATAGAATACCAAATGAAAAAAATAAATTTTATAGCGAATGTGAATATTTCCCGAATGATATGACAAATATGATGGTAATGGGTGCTCAAAACATCTTTACAATACTTGCTCAACTGGATCAAGTTATGAATAATAACTTATAAAATGTGGAACACCCTCCTCCTCTAAGGAAATATCAAGTATCCATTGAATACTTCATGAAGAAAATTCCCCTAATGATTAGTGGATCTTCTGATCCCCTCATCATGGAATAGTGTATTAACTCCAATGAAAATATATTCTCTATCCTCCAGTCCTTAGAAGAAGAGAATGTCGTGCTGGCGTTCTTTGTTTTGGTGGGGGAAGCTGATCAGTGGTGGAAACTGATCAAGAATACGAATTCCAAGGAGTAAATTGATTCCATGGATTTGGAGGAATTCATGAAAAAGTTTTTTAATAAATATTTTCCCCAAACCCCCCATCTCAAGATGGAAAGATAGTTCCTTGGACATAGGTTGAAGGAAGATGAGTCCATCGGTCTGTATGAAGTAAACTTCACAAGGCTTGCAAGATATTCCACTGGATATGTCATGAAAACTGAAATAAAGGTGGTTCACTTCTTTAGTAGACTAATGCTGAGTCTATAAAAAGTGTTGGAGATTTGTGAGTTCGACAGTCATGGTATGATTATCTATTGCTCCCTCAAGGTTGAAATGGAGACCGAAGAATCTCAGTCATCTCATGGGCCCAGTGAAAAAAGCAGAAAATAGAGTCTAATATGGGTGGTTTGAAAAATAAATTCCATGATGGAAATAGTATAGAACATCCCACATGAAAAAATTGTGTCAATAAGAATCCTGGTAACTGTCTAAATGGATACAAGAATTTCCTCAAATGTGGAATAATGAGACATCTTATTATGAACTATCAGAGTGATATGAAGAATCCCAATAACGTGGAAGAAGAAAGGAAGGTTCTGATCATTTCTAAATATAATGACCCAACCCCAATGAGTGGAAATTACTAAATAAATAAATAAATATTAATTTCAAACATAATCATGGAGTAAAATAATCAATGAAATTTGCGTAAAACCCAATGAGTAGAAATCAAAATTAGAAATTCCCGTATCAATTTGGTGACTTAAGAAAAATTCAACCCATGAAATAAGGATCATACAATGAAGATGTGAATACCCATAAATTAAATTATATTACATAATGGAAAAAAATCATGGGTAGTACATACACCACACAAAAGGAAACAATGGAAATATAGCATGAATCACACGGAAATATAAAGTGAGCTGAAAACTCCTTACCATGTTGTAATCAATCAAGTCATGTGGCCAAAAGTTAACAACCACCAAATGAATCACAGAATACCATAAATATAAATAGAATCATGATAATATATATTAAATTGCAGTACACAATTCACCACATGCAATAAAGAAGTGACGAACAATGGAAATCTCACGGAATTAAAAGTGAGATAAGAAACCCCTTAAGTTGTACTTTTCCTTAGTATAGGATAGGTTAAACTATGGTATACTAGTGAAATCATTGTTATTAAATTATGAAAGAAAAAAATACATAAATATGATATCATATATGATCTTCGATTACTGTTTTGTTAATAATATTTATGTAGTATCATTGCTTCCGGTGTTAACTAATTCGTTTTACTTTATATGATTGGTTATGTAAGCCATGTTTATTATGGATATGATGTATTTGAATCATATAAAGAATGATATTATGTTCATAAACCTTATTTTTAATCATAAAATGAAAATTATTCTTGAATGATTACTATGGGGAATGAATCTCATCGCGTTCGTGGAGACAATAATCTGTACGTACGCACGAGCGACAATATCATTATATTAATTGTGAAATTGAATGTAATTTGACAGTATATCATATCTACAGAATAATTATCATGTTATAATTATTATTTACATCAGTTACACTAATTATTAAACCCATCCAAATAATAATGTGTATGGATAACAAACTACACTGCGACGTGGAGACGGTAAGTCATACATATAAATGTATAGTGACTTTGTCATTTATAGGATGGGTAGAAAAATGAATATTATTGTACCATATTTATAATAATATCACAATATGTAGAAGGTATTGGAGTAATTATATTGGTATGAAAACAAAAATGAAATAAGAAGGGGAAGAAGAAAAGAACCTGAAAGAGGGTGGTGAAATTATTACATCTTTCTTGTGTGTTTTCTTTTGAGTTGAAAAAAAGGGCTCTATAGGTTAGCTTTATGATCTAAGTAAGGACTCTAGGTTGATGTGAGGTAAGTTGGGAGGATACTTGGGAAGCATTTTTCCGATCCAAATGGCTATGGAGATGTGAAATTAAGAGAAGGGTAAGTACCCTTTTATAAGAGAGGTGAGGATAAATTTAAGAAAACCATGAAATATTATTTTATAATAAAATAATTTTCTGTTTCAAATGGATAAAAAATGATTTATTTATAAGATAAGGTGGGGTTGGATCCAAAAACTCTCAACCATTAGGTTTTATACAATTTTAGGATACCATTTTAACCTTATATTTGAGATCTTACTCTTAGTTAATTAGTTTAACATTTACCGTGTCTTCTTGTATTCTTACACTATATGGTAAATAATCTTACTCTAAACTTCCACGAGAACCTCAACTGGTTCATTAATGAAATATATAATATTATTTAATCCTTTTTTATGAACCTTATTTTTTAAGAATATAATATCATCCAATATTATAGTATTTGTTTTTAAAAAATCATTTTTGTCAATTTTGACATTATTTTGTATTTGGTTTTTTGTGAAAACCATAACAGCATGATTACATAGAAAAGAAATTATTTAATCAACCCAAACATGTCATATTACCCTATAAAATTATTGTAATTAATCAAAATTCTCAGATTACATTTATTTTGATATTTAAAATAAAAATTATTTTAATCCTTCATTAATAAGGTAATTACTGCATCATCATTGTGTCATAAATAAATATAATTATTTAATGTATAAAAATAATAAATAAAATACTATTATGTAGGAATGTTTTTTAGATTTTTAATGAATATTTATAGTCTAATTTATCTTATGTATTACCCAATATTTAAAATTGTTTACTTATGAAACATTGAAATTAACTCTTTTATCTCCTCTTTAAATAAAATAATAATAAATGTCCTAATCTAATAAAAGTGGATCAAAGAAGATCATATTTTATTCCTAAGGTTCTTTTTGGTCTAATTAAACTTATAAAATAGAATTAGGACATGTGTTACATTAATTAGAATATAAATTTTACCCTTAATTACACTATTAACTTTTAATTGTGGTAAATAAGTCAACAGTTACTACTCAAAAAAAAAATTATTTTCATCTTATTGAACCATATTTTACTTACTGATATACAAAATGTCTCTCAGAATTTTGAAATTCAACTCACAGAAGCGGTAAAATTATGTTTTATGCTAATTTTCAAACGCTCCTAGAAGGTGGGTAAAAGACGGTAAAATGTTCAATAAACTTTTATTCATCTAATTTTCTTATAAAATGACTCAAATGAATTAAAATTAACATATATAGGTACTATATATCAATTTTTACTTAAAATAAATTTAAATAGAATAATTATTTATTTAAATAAAATGCCGATTTTAAACTATAACACAGTGTTTTTCAGTGTTCTTCAAAAATTGAATGTTTTCAGAAAATACAAAAAATTCACCCTAATATATTTTTGATATTACAAATTAAAAAATGAATTCTATTTTACCAAATTTAAAATATAGAAGTTTCATTAAATAATTTAAAATTAATTTCCATTGTCGAAACTGAAAAGCAAGTTTTTAAAAAGTAAAAACAATCAAAAGATTGACATGTGTTTATGACAAATCCAAATGGGAAATTACTTATAATGACCTACATTTTATTAAATGAATAAAGTATAATCTCATTATACTTACAATCCATTCAAATGAATAATTTAACCATATAAATTATTTTGATTTAAAAAGTTTCTTTCAATTAAAATTTAGTATTATTCAATTTTCATAAAAACATGAAGGTTACCAGAAAAGTACAAAAAAAAATTTCAATTTTTTTATGTCCCAATTATAAAGAAGAATTTAATTTAATTAAATTTAATATATAAAAGTGTCAAATATTGGTTTGAAAAAGAGTTTTCCATTAGAAGGTGGTAAAGATTCATTTTTTGAAAAATAATTCTTTTATCTAAAAAATGAATTTGATCTTATATTATGTTTAAGAAACACATTATATGGATTAAAAATTATATGATGTATATAAAATTCAAGATTCAGTTAATAATATTCATAATCTCTTTTGAATGACTAGTTTTGAAAGTCATGGTGTTCTCAAACTTGGTGCAGCGTGTAGCACAAACTATTGAATTACTTAAATGAAAATAGCTTACATGGAAATCTTGGGGTTTTACACTCTTCCCACCTTTTGGAAATTTCATTCTCAGAATTTTAAAATTGGGCATGGGAACATCATTGAAAGTCCCTCATCGGAAAAAGATTCAATAAAACTATCACATTCAAAGAAAGAAGTAGATGTACAAATCCCACCCGAGATAACCCATACTATGATACCATGTAGGAAGGCATGGATATAGAAGATAAACTAATTTTTATGTTCTGATGGTGAGTGATAGAAAACATGATAATAATAAAGTTAATAACAAAAAACTATAAACTTGTGAGGGGATAAATGGTCATTAGTTTTCCAGTAGGAAAAGTAAATAGACAATGTTTTTTAAGTTCCATTTCATAATGTTGTGGAATTTATTTATGATATTGACTAAGAACATAAAAATATATACTTACTTTTTAAGTAAAGTTTCATTCCTTAATAAATTTCTACCACTAACTCATATTTTTTTCAAATTATGAGTATTCAAGATGAATTGGTCTCACCCAAAGCACTAGAATCAACTTCTAGAGAATCACATGATCCACAAAGGATAAACTATATATTTACTTTGTTTTTAGATATTAACCAAACCAAAATGGTTAGTACAAGATCAGATGATCCCCAAAAAGGATAATCCTTTAGAGAAATAAGTACTATTATTAATTTCTAAAATTAAACAAATAATACCCAAAGTTCAATAAATACCATTCAATAAAGAATTTTCCTTAAAATCGTTCAACGTAATCCAAACTAATATTTAAACCCAAAAAATAGATTAATCTTTTTTTTAGTCTTCCACATTAAATTGTATCTCCATATAAAATTGACTACTATTAAAGTATCATACTTAAGGTAATTAACCTAATCACATATTCTCTATGATAGGTTAATCATTTCTATAAATAACACAAATTGCAATAAATAAAAATCCACCATTACTCCTCAAATGAAATCTCATTGTATTCTATTTTCCTTAGGCATATAGTGTTCCCAAAAGAGCGAATTTCTTCCAAAATAACATTTATCACATAATCACTAAATCATTTTCATATTATAAGGATATCCATTTAATAATACATAAGTTCCCAAATCAACTTATTATTTATCATTAAAATCATTTAACTAAAAAGAATTAGTTACACTAACCCAGGACATCACGTAGTCCAGTAGTGGGTGATAAATCCCAATCGCAATTTGGTTGTGGGTTCTATTTCCACAGCTTTACCCGACGCGATGGGTTGTCACACGGTCTGTGTGTTGTCCTTTTTCAAAATATATATTTTATAACATTCCAAAAATGATAAAACTTCTTCAAAATAACCATAACATAATTTCACCACAAATGTTATCTCATACCTCACATTTTCATCCAAAAATTTAATAAAATGTAATTTCCTCAAACTCAAGGATCATATAAACCCAAATATTTATTTATAACTATAATAGAAAATATAATTCTTCATAAAATAGCATTTTCACATAACAAATTCAAGGGTTACACATACAAGAGAAAATTATTCTAAATTAATCCAATCAACAAAGAGAACTAATACTTTTAAAATTTTCACCATCCATTTATTTCGACATAGGTTCTTCCTTGACCAAGAGGTTATCCTAAGGAATAGGGAATTCTTTCAGGTAATGCCCAGGTCCCCTACATTTTATAGAAAATTAATGTAAATGGTTTCTTGGGATCATTTTTATTTTCTTCCATAGTACTATCCATTTTCCTCAACAATTATTTACGTTTTGTCCTTATTTCCCACACATAAATCATTTCATTGTTCCATTAAGTCAATTTCATAGGTGTCTCCTTCCAAATTTCCTATATGATGGAAATTGAGCATTCTTTTCTCCATGGTCTGTACTGTTGGAGCTCTTATCATTCATTTCCTTTCACTTCTTTGTTGAGTCTGGGAGTTGGTTAATATATATGTTGTTGATCATATTTTTGGAAAATTGATTTGGCATGAGCACGTTATCTTTACCCTTATCAACAATCCATTTCATTTCTCATTAACACCATCGTGCCCACATTGTACATCATGTTCAATGTCACTATGACTTCCTTGGAATCCTACCATTGACTAACACAAGAAATCATAATTTGAGTCATAAAATCATTTAGAGAATATCATAACACCATATTTTCAATATAAAACACCTTAGGATTAACCAAGTTTATTTATTCTCATCTTATATTAAAACCCTTGAAATCGGTTTGCAAAGAAAATTTGAATTATCCTAAGCATATCCCCCCAGAGTGTCGTAACAAAGAGTGAAGCAAGGCCCATTGTCGTGTACCAGGATACCCTGGGTCTAGCCCGAAACTTCTTGTTAGAGTTTTCACTCCTAATTACATCTGTGATAGAGCTTTCTCTACCTGGTCGTATCCAGATAGGGATGTATTTCTTGGAAAACTCACATAATAATTACTTTACCAAATTTTTTGGATGTTCTTCTATACTAATCCTCAATGTCTATCTTAGGGTAGTGTTTTTAAATCAGAGTTGTTTTTATAAATGTAGCTTCTAATGTTTGTAATAAACTTCTTCTTATACTAACTGTAATGCCCCGACCCCAATTACCCAAAATTAGTGCATTATTACAAAACATTTGCATGATACAAGGAATCATGTCTCGAAAGACCGATTAGTTTAGTATCATTAGAAGTACTAGATATATAAATTAGTTTTACATTACAAAATGAAATAAAAAAACATTGTGTCTCCTTTGAACACTCTAATGTCCCTTATCCAATTCCTGCAGGTAAATCATAATATACTTCTTTTCATCCTGTGAAAAATAAAACATAATAAAGGGGTGATCTCAGATGCTCAGTAAGGATAACAATATAGCAAAAACTATTATATATAAGAACAAACATTTAAGGAAATGTATAATACTAAAACACAAGCCTTTTAAATGTAAACGTCAACATAATATGGAAAAGATAAGTCAAATAACGCCATTTACTTATTAAAATGGATATTCTACTAATCAAATGATCAAATGTAATATCAATATCCACTTTCATAATGATGGAATGCAAAATTCTAGACATCATGACCACGTAGTCAAGGTCTTGTTCCAAGACTACAAATAAATTTTTTTCAAGGACTTATGCCATGACACTAGTTTGTCTCATTAGACCTAACGATTCATCGAGGAGCTATAGCGGGCTCCACCCATCACATACTATGTACAATGAATTTCTCATATGAAAGG
This sequence comes from Viscum album, assembly GCA_963277665.1. NCBI lineage: Eukaryota > Viridiplantae > Streptophyta > Magnoliopsida > Santalales > Viscaceae > Viscum > Viscum album. The sequence continues at coordinate 300,400,442 of OY728128.1, forward strand.
ATGAAACATAACATAAACATTTTTATTAAAACTATCATATGAAATGTTAATACTTAAACCATAAACAATGAATGGTATAAAAAAACACTTCCACATTCAAACATATCACCAAACCTTCAATACAACATGGAAGATTTTTATCAAAATTAATCAACTTAAAACATTTTTAAAATCCCTCAAAGTATGTTCACATAGATGATATCAAAACTATTTTAGAGAAATATCTTCTTTTCTTGAAAACATTTAAAAGTACCACTATTTATCAAGAAGCTGTTTAAAATAGATTTTTGAATCAAAGTGTCCCATATCACTTCGAAACTTTTAAAATGAATTATAATTTTAAAACATTAATGTCCATATAAATAAATACTTAAAACCATTTTTAAAACATGGAAATTAATGACAATAATTTAGAAGAATAAATTTTAACAACATTTAATATGATATTTTAGTTAGAGTTCCTAAACAAATGATTGACGCATGAAAACAAATAATTGAGGTAATAAAAACATAATAATATCATGTGAGTAAATAGATTTATGATATATTATGTCAATGTATAGTATATACACAAATAAAAGCGAATCACTGCATAACAACAAAGAAGTCTCAATGGAATGTAAGTTGAGATGAAATCCCTTATAAAGACAGTATCCTTATGTTAAGGATAACTCAATGACATAATTATGTGTGAAAAATATAAATACAATAAATATGATTGGATATTCTATGTAAAAAAATAATATTACAATCACACATATTCTTGTAATAACAACACCAATGACTTGGATGTTTAACTAAATGAATGAAAATTCGGTTAAGATTACTCTTATCAAGTTCATATGGATGACTTGAGAATTTATCAATGGAGTGATTATGTGTATAAAATGAATATCAACAAAAAGGGGAGTGGAAATTACTATATAAATAAATAAATAGTGACTCCAAACATAATCATGGAGTAAAATAATCAACGAAGTTTGCGTAAAACCCAATGAGTGGAAATTGAACTAGAAATTCCATTACTGAGTTGGCGACTTACAAAAAATACAACCCCTGAATGAGGTATCATAATATGAAGATTTAAATACCTATAAATTAACGTATATTACATAAGAAATATAATCATGGGCAATACATACACAACACAAATGGAAATAGTATCAATATAGCTTGAATCTCATAGAAATTAGAAGTGAAATAAAAACCCCATACCATGTTGTAATCAATCGATTCGTAGGACCAAAAGTTAAAAAAATGAAATAAATAATATAATACCATGAATATAAAGAGAATAATTATAATATATATCAAATGTCAGTACACCATACACCACATGCAATAAATAAGTGGCGAACAATGGAAATCTCACGAAATTAAAAGTGAGATATGAAACCCATTACCTTGTAATTTTCCTTAGCATATGGTAGGTTAACCTCTTTTATAATGATGAAATAATTTTTATTAAATTATAAAAGAACCAAATACATAAATATGATATAAAATATGATCTTATAATATTACATTGTTAATAATATTTCAGTAGTATCATCGTTTTGGGTGTAAAATGATCTGTTTTCCTTTATATGATTGGTTATGTAATCCATGTTTGTTATTTATATGATGTATTTGATTCATATAAAAAATTATATTTTGTTTATAAACATTATTTTTAATCATAAAATGAAAATTATTCTTGAATGATTACTATGGCGAATGAATCTCATCACGTTCGTGGAGATAGTAATTTGTACGTACACACGGGGGACAATATCATTATATTGATAGTGAAATTTTATGTAATTTTATTGTACATCATATCTAAATAATAATTATCATGTTATTTTTTTTATTTAAATCATTTATACTCATTATTATACCCATCCAAAAAATAAAGTTTTTGTATAACAAACCACACCACGATGTGGAGACGGTAAGCCGTACTTACACACGTATGGTGACTTTTTCATTTATATGATGGATAGAATAATGAATATGGTTGTACCATATTTATAATAATGTAAAATTATGTAGAATATATTGGATTTCTTATTTTGGTATAGAAACAAGAAAGAATGAGGAAGTGGAAGAAGAAAATAACCTGATAGAGGGTGGTGAAATTATTACCTCTTCCTCGGGTGTTTCCTTTTGAGTTGATCAAAATGGATCTTTAGGATGGATTTATGATCAAATTAAGGACTATAGAATGATTTGAGGGAAGTTGTAAGGATATTTGGGCAGGGGTTGACAAAGACAAATGGATATGGAGGTGTGAAATTAACAAAAGGGGTAGTACCCTTTTATAAGAGAGGTGAGGGTCACTTTAGAAAAACCATGATATATTCTTTTATAATAAAATAATTTTGGGTTTATAATGGATACAAAATGGTTTATTTATAAGATAATGTGGGTATGGGTCTAAAACATCTCAACCAATGTGTTTTAGACAAGTTTAGGTTTCCATTTTAACCTTATCTTTTAGATTTAACTCTTACTTAATTAGTTTATCTTTTACCGTGTCTTCTGGTATTGTTACACTATATGGTTAATAAGCTTACTCTAACCATCCAAAAGAACCTCAATTGGTTTATTAATTACATATATACTATTATTTAATCCCTTTGGCCTAAAAATATATTTTTATGAATATTATATCAACCAATAATATTGTATTTGTTTTAAAAACTCATTTATGTCAATTTTGACATTATTTAGTATTTGTTTTTTGGGAATATCATAATAGAATGATTACTCCAAAAAAACATATATTTAATCAAACCTAACATGTAATATTAACCTATAAAATTATTGTAATTCATCAAGAGTCTAAAATTACATTTATTTGAATATTTATAATATCAATTACTATAATCATTCATTAATATGGTAATTACTACATCATCATTGTGTCATAGAAAAATTTAATTATTTAATGTCTAAAAATTATAAATAAAATTCCATTATTTAGGAAATAACTTTATATCTCTAATTAATATTTATAGTCGAATTTATTTTATTTATAACCCTATATTAAAATGGATTAGTTATTAAACTTGGAATTTAACTCTTTTAACTCTTCTTTAAATAAAATAATAATAAATGTCCTAATATAATCCAAGTGCACCAAATAGGATCACATATTATTAATAAGGTATTTCATGGAATATTTACAGTTATCCAATAAAATTAGGACATGTGTTAGGATAATTATAATATCATTTTTACCCTTAATTACCCTATTTACTTTTAACCGCGGTTAATAGAAGTCAATAGTTACTATTGACCAAAAATTATTTTCATCTTATTGAAACAAATTTTACTTACAGATGTCAACTGTGTATCTATTATTTTTGAAATTAAACTAACATAAGTGGTAAAATTATTTTTTATGCAAATTTGTAAATGCTCCTAGAAGGTGGGTAAAAGACGGTAAAAAGTTCAATAAAATTTTATAAATCTAATTTTCCTATAAAATGAATTCAATGAATTAAATTGAACTTATATAGGTATTATAAATCAATTTTTACATGAAATAAATTTAAATAAAATAAATAATTATTTAAATAAAATGTCGGTTTTAAACTATAATGCAACGTTTTTTCACTATTCATCAAAAATTGAATGTTTTCAGAGAAAGACCAAAAAATAACCCTATGGTAATTTTGATATTCAGAATTCAAAAATGAATTTTATTTTTCCAAATTAAAAAAATATAAGTTTCTTTAATTAATTTAAAATTAATTCCCGTTGCCTAAACCGAAATGAGAGTTTTCAAAAAGTAAAAACTATCAAATTATTGAAATGTGCTTATGTCAAATTTAAATGAGAAATTACTTATAATGACCTAAAATTTATTAAATGATAAAAATATAATCTAATTTTACTTACAGAGAATTAAAATTTGTAATTTAACCCTATAAATTATTTCTATTAAAAAAGTATTTTTCAGCTAAAATTTAGTATTTTTCATTATTCATCAAAATATGAAAGTTATTAGAAAAGTACAAAAATTTATTCAAAATAAATTTTTATGTCCCGATTCTAAAGTTTAATTTAATTCCATTAAATTGAATATATAAAAGTGTGAAGTATTGGTTTTAAAAAGGGTTTTCCATTATAAGGTTGTAAAATTTCATTTTTTGAAAAATACTTCTTTTTTCTGAAAGATGAATTTGTTCTTATGTTATGTCTCTGAAATACATAACATGGATTATAAAATAATATGAAGTACATAAAATTCATAATTCAGTTCATAGTATTTGTAACCACTTTTGAATGACTTGTTTGGTAGGTCATGGTGCGATCAAACTCGGTGTTGCATGTAGTGCAATCTATTGAAGTACTTTAAAGAGAATAACACACTATGAAATATTGGGGTGTTACACTCAGCCTTTGGTGAAGCGTTAAAAATTCAAGGTTCATGGGAATTATGTAAACAATTACCCTAAGACAAGTGTTGTTAGAAGAAATAATAAACAACCTACAAGGAAACAAGGAAGTGCTTATGATATCACTACCACTGAGGTGGAGATAGAGAATGATGTGGTGATAGGTACGCTAGTTATCCATTCAAAAGTAGTGAACAAACTATTTGTTTCTAGTTCTATGCATTATTTCATATCTTTCAAGTTTTGTTTAACAATTCAAACACTAGATCAAAATTTGTAGGCAGAGTTATCTATGAGAACATAAAATGGGGAAATTACTACATCCAAAGTATGTAAGTCCTCCTCGGTTAACATTTTTCGACTGAACCTCCTCGAAAATCTCATCATACTTCCTTTAGTGGAGTTTTAGGTGTTCTTGGGCATGGATTGGATATCTTTATACAAACTGAATATAAACTGTTAGGTAAGGGAGATCACTCTTTAGATCCCGAAGAATCCTACAATTCATTATAAGTGTAAGGAGGAAGATGAATCTGGTTTAGTATCATTATCAGTAGTGTGGAAATTACTACATTATGAGCAATAATTTCTAGAAAAAATGATTGAAAAAAAGTTATGATACTTCTAAAATATACTACCATCATGAGGGATAACACTTAGGTATTCCCTTAATAATTTCCTGGTATTCCTCCAGATCGAGAGGTTGAGTTCCCAATTGAACTTATTCCTAGATCATTTCCTATATCAAAACACCTTATAGAATGGCCATTGTAGAGCTAGAAGAGATAAAGAAGAAGTTACAATAGTGTTTGGAGAAGGGTTTTATATACTTGAGTGGTTCACCATGGGGTCCGCTAGTCCAATTCATCAAGACGAAGGATTGATCAATGTGAAACTATGTTTATTATTGTGAGCCCAAAAAAATCACAATAAAGAACAAGTAATCCATTACATGCATATATGACTTGTTATATCAGCTTCATGGGGCCATTTATTTCTCTAAGGTAGACCATCAGTCCGGATATCAAAAATTAAAGGTGAGGATTGTAAATATTACCAGGACAACCTTTCGAATGAGGTATTGACACTATGAGTTCATATTGATGCCCTTCAAACTCACTAATGATCTGGAAATATTCTTGAATATAATGAATAGTGTATTTAGATATTACCTTGATAAATTTTTGTTAGTCTTTATCAATGTTTTTATGATATACTCTTTGAGCAAGGAGGAACATGAGGATCATTTGAATATTGTGATGATGACTTTGCGGAGGGAGAAACATTATGAAAAGAATAGAAAATGTGAGTTCTGGATAAAGGAAGTATCATTCTTGGGGTTTGTTATCACATGAAAATGGATATCTATAGAACCTTCTAAGATAAAGGAAATTGAAGAGTGGCCCAGGAAATCATCTGTAATGGTGATATGAAGCTTTCCAGGTCTAGATGGGTATTATCTATAATTTTTGAAGAACTTCTCATGATTGTAAAACCTAATGACCAAGAAGACATGGAAGGGAGTAAAGTTCTCCTGGACTCAAAAATGTGAGCAATGTTTTCAGGAGATCAAAAGGAGGCTTATCACTCTTCCAATACTCACACTCCCAATAAGTGGGGAACTATTTTTGGTGTACAATGATGCTTCAAAGAAGGGATGAGGATGTGTGCCGATGAAAAATGATAAAGTGATAGCCAACACCTTAGGATAGTTGAAAATACAGGAGAAAAACTATCCCATGCATGATATAGAGTTGGAAGATATAATCTTTACTTTGAATATCTAGTGGCATTATCTATACGATGAGAACTGTGAGATATATAATGATAACAAGAGTCTCAAATATATATTCGTACAAAAGGATCTTAATATGTTTTAGTGAAGATGGATAGATCTTATCAAGGATTATTATTGCTCAATCCACTACTATCCTAACAAGGAAAATAAGGTGGAATATGATGTAAGTAGAAAGGATCATGTATATTTATTAATGATTATAGTTGAGAAGGATCCAATATTCTACGATTTTTATAAGAAGGACATGCGAATAATTAAGGGAGGAACATCATCAATCATTCATCAAATGGATGATTGACCATCCCTCTTGAAGAAAATAAAGGATGATCAGAGAAATTATGTGGAAATTCTGAAAAGGGTGGAAGATATTATAATTGTGAAATACTATGAGTTCAATATTGATGAGAAAGGAGTTGTAAGATTTGGGTCAGGATTATGTGTACCATCTGATCCAGAGATAAAGAAGGAGCTTTTGAATGATGTACATAGCTGAACCTTCTCTATTCACCCAGGGAGCACAAGTATGTATCAAGATATTTGAGAGAATGTTTGGTGGAGAAATATGAAGAATGAGATTGATGAATATATATCAAAGTGCCTTGTATGTCAACAAGTGAAGGCTGAATATGTATATGGGGATGATGAAACCACTACCCATACCAACATGGATGTGGGAGAAGATCACCATAGGAATTTTCACTAGACGTCCAAGGATATCTATATTAAACAATGATATATGAGTCATTGTGGATCTACTTACAAAGACATCTCACTTTATCAAAATTTGAGAAGACTTAATCATTGGATAAACTTGTACAGATATATATAAAAGTGGTGGTAAGACTGAATTGAATACCACTATCTATTGTATCTTATAGAGCTACGATATTAACCTCAAAGTTATAGAAAAGTATCCAACATTCTCTAAGAATTAAACAATTCTTCTGTATGACCTATTATCCTCAAAATGATGGCCAATATGAGTGAACTATTTAGAAATTGGAAGACACGTTGAGGGTGTGTTCTGTGGAATTCAAAGGAGGGTGGGACCAAAATATTCCACTGGTTGAATTCTCTTACAACAATAATATCCACTCGAGCATCCAAATGGCACCATATGAAGCCATTTTGTTGAAAAGGTGCAGAACATCCACTTGTTTCGATGAATTTTGTGAGTGTAAGCAGCTAGGACCTGAAATGGTTGATGAAATGGAGGAGAAGGTGAAAAAAATTATCATCACATCAACACAGCCTAATGTCGATAGAAGAGTTATACGGAAAATCATGGATGGAACCTCAAGTTAAAAGTTTGAGACATGGTATTCCTCCACTTATCCTCATTGAACAAGTTCATGATATTTTGGAAGAAATTAAAGATATGTCCTAGGTACATCATCCCCTTCATGATCCTTAATCGTGTCAGAGTTGTATCCTATCAACTAACACTTCCACCTACCATGTCTAAAGTACACAATGTTTTTCACATATCTCCCTTTAGAAAGTACATACCAGATATTTCCCATATAATTTCTTCAAAGATGGTATAGTTAGAGAATGATAATTCTTACATGGAGAAACCAATGAAGATATTAGATCATAGATATAAAGTTTTATGCAACATGAATACTCACCTGGTCAAAGTACTATAGATGAACCATACATATGATGAGGGAACATGGGAACTAGAGGAGGTAATGAAGATAAATTACCCACACCTATTTATGCCTTAGAATGTAAAGCAAAACTTTGAGGGAAAAATTTCATAATGGGGGAATAATGTAACGACCAAGATTTTAATCAATGGTAGTTCCCTTCTTATAATTATATCATAATCACATAAAATCACAAAATAATGAACTAATATGTAAAATGTGACCTTTAATTATAATATTGTCACTTCTGTGATTTGAATTTCAAAAATATGACACACACAGTTGTGATCAGTAAGATGTTTTGAGTCTGATAAGACAAACATAATTTGTGTTGAATAGTAACCGACCCTTATAAATATTAATGTTTCCCTTAAGAATAGTAATAAAAACCTTATGATTAGTAAATAATTAAATTTAATAAGTAACCTTACCAATAAAAGTATAAATAAAATTTATCAATCTTATAAGTGGCATAATGATATAATTATATCATATTGTTGGTATTTTTATAAGTCAGAAATATTTAATTAGAATTTTATGAATAAAATAATAATTTAAAATAAAATGTATCTTCATAAAATGTATTTATAAATAATTTTTTTTATTTTTTATGATTATTGGATAATTTTATGAGATCTTATTTAATTTTCCAAAGTATTATAAAATCAATTATAATTTTAAAATATGTATTTCTCAAGTAAATGATGTATTTACTTTAAAATTAAATATATCATATTTAGAAAATTATTTTCATAAAATGGATTTCATTTTTATATTCTACCCATCTAATAATGGTAGGGGTGAATTTTTTGTATTTTTCTAAAATACTTGATTTTTTTAATAGTAAAATATGATAATTTACTGAACAATCTAAATACATGATTTATTGAGTCAGGGATGATGTCCTGCTACAGTAAGCACCTTGGTTTAAAACACACATGCCCATATTACTAATTTTCATCATAAGAATCACTAATATCACTTATCATGAGAAAAATAATAAAATAATAAATAAAATATTGAGAAAACCCTCTTCTCCACCACTATAAAAACCACCCTCACCGCCTCTTATCATCACTCCTCTAAAGCCTTTTTCCTAGTCCAAATTCTATTCAAATAACTCCCTAATCCCTTATATCAAATCCATCAGCCCTTAGTATCTTTATAACACCAAATCCTCCCCCACAAAGTGGTTCTCGAGGAAGATAGATTCAAGAGGTAAATTCCACTTTTCATTTCTTTTATTTTCTTTCAAGTTCCATTATTTTCCTTTTATTTCCTCACATCCTTTCATAGAAATGTTATTATAAGTCCATTAAATTATATGTAATATATTTTTTATGATAATGAAATAATTTATCCTCATCTCTCCATTCCCATCCTTTTATACTAGAAATGAAAACACCATCCGAGATGTGTTAATTTCTCACATTCAAGGATTACAGGTTTTCAATTTCTATTACCATATTCAATTATGATCATGAAACCATTTTTATGGTTTAACAATACTATAGTATATGTATTATGTATTATTTAATGTTATTTAATATTTTTTACACATGATATTATTTTATAAAGAAAAATGTGTTTGATGTGACCAAAAAATCGCAAATTAACCAAAATAGTTATCGCTAAGGTTTTATATAATGATTCATCTTGACTCCAAATAAAAATTGAATTTTATAAACAATTAATCTACTATATGATAAATAATAACATATAAATCCATTTATATAAAACCATTATCATCTTACATGTTTATCCTTACATGTATATAAGTAAACCAATCCTAAAAGACAATGAAACAAACAATGAAATTAAAGATATTAACCCTTCAAAAAGGACATAAATGAAATTAAGAAGGTTTTAATAAATATATTACATAATAAATTTGTTATAGAAAAATTAATTAATGAATTCAAATTGGTTATTCAGGATATTAAGATCAGGGTAAGAACACATACCGACTGAAGGTAAGGGATTCTACCCAAACCTCCATTATTCCTTCGGGATTCCCTATCTTTCTTTTACCCAAATTACATTATCTATTATTTTTATTTATATATTATAAATTATGATTATATTATAAAAAACATTTATAAATATGAAATAATTTTTATATTTTTGGTATATACATTTTTTAAGTGGTTCCCTCATCAATACTTCCCGATAAGCAAACTCATTTTATTGGAACTTCCTAAATTCTTACCCAATTTCAGGTGCACTCTAGAATATGTTTTACAACACCATTTTTTAGAAAATCATAATTTTTATTATGAAAACATTATCGGTTCAGTTCTGGTTTTATATAAAATATTATTCCCTTTTCCATTTTAAATTCTCTTTAGTATTTTCCTTAAAACCAAACTAAAATGTTTTAATGGTAAAATTTCTTAAATAATCTTCTTACATGTTGTCACATATGTTTGACTTCAATTACCACAATATATTCCTATTTTTACTTATCAATATCCATATATGTTTTAATTCCTTTAATTCATGGACACTTGTATGATACACCCATCTGTTATTCTTTATGACATGATTATGATACCCATTTCTTTCCATGGGTACCCTTATGATTATGTATGATTCATTATGTATGATTATATATTTGAAAATCATATTAAATGAACATGTTATGATGGGTTCACACATATATAACTCTAATTCATTGGGTAATGTTGAGTCTCATGATATTTTATGTGCAACGGTCTTGGAGGTCAGCCTTGACTCATGGTACCATGTGTAACGATATTGGTGGTTAACCTTGACTACTGATCCTCTATTTTCAATGAGCCTTGAGTCATGCTGAATCCATGTTTTAGTTTTCTTCCATATTACTATTACCCCAAGTTTATATGATCCAATTTTTATATGTTCTGATTCCATATGTTCCATTCTTTTTTATCATTATGTCATGCCTTATAACCATGTGCTAAAGCTTTATTCTTATGTTTATTACCTTACTGGGATTTTAGCTCATCCATTTTTCATGATATCCCTAGGTTATCCTATGAATATGTATGATAATAATGGGAGTTAGGAGATATTTATGAAGAATAAATAAAGAAAAGTTTTATTTAGTCCCATGTTTTTTGTTTTTTGTACCTTGCCTTCCAAGAAACTAGACATTACGATCCTTTTCTTGCAATATGATGCTTTATTATGATTAAAATCATGTAATGATATGTGTAAATGGATAGGGTATCTATAATGTATATTATATATGCATCAATTCCTCTATTATTTAAACTCTATAATCTTTATTCAAACTACATTCACCATGTTCCTTTCTATAGAAAATGTAACTGTTAATTATATTACCATTGTTAGATAATACATGTACACTTGGTCCTCTAGTTATCCATCTATTTCATTCTAAAATTTAATTATAATTTTTAGATGAATCCTTAATAATATTTTCTAAAAATCAGCCAATAAAATATTTAATAAATATATTTTTTATCCATATATTATCCCATGATGAATCCCAATAACTAATAATTAATTTATTAGTTTCAACACATGAACCAACCTACCCCATTTTATATAAAATGTTATGGTGAAACTGTTCTTCCACTTTAAAAATAATTTTGACATCATCACTTCCTGAAATTACTTCTCCTATAAGGAATCTAATGTGATGAGATTTTTAGAGACCAATGCTGTGAACATTATATTGATAGTAAGTAAAAAATTCAATCGAATCATCAATAATATATCACTCTATAGTAAAACCCTCTAGATAGACTCATTTTTTACGTAACATTTCAAAGTCATTATATACTGATCAATGGGGTATATCCATCTATATTATATAGATAAATATATTAAAATATCTCTGATTAAATGAAACATTATGTGAACTATTATATCATTAAATGACAGTGGGAAGAACATATCTAATTTAAATAATATGATGGTATTTTTTCCATAGTTGGAAGAATCATTGGGTCTATAACATTAATTTATATATATTTGAATAGAAAAAAACCAGATTAATGACTGTTAGAAAATTTTAGATAGAATAATACATAAATATATAGGCATTAAATCAAGCCTTAAAACATGAAAATCATGGGATTTTATAACCTTTATCTTCCAATCAACCTTCAAAATGATATTCTTTTGTTTAATGAATACCTATCTTTAACCATTACACCATTAAGGAAGTTGTAAAACCAAAATATAGCTTTCTTGGAAAGAGTAGAAGCCATTGGAGGAAGAATATTCCAGGTTTCAAACTTCATTTGTCCCAAATATTCCATTATCTAATTATAAATCATATCTAAACTATCCTTAATTCTATAATTTTTTTGTGGGTGAATTTTTTAACGTGAAAATGAAACTATCACATACATTTTTTTAACATTCATTCCCTCAAGAAAATGTCAGTCTTACAAAAAAAATTAAACACATCAAATCAAAAAAAACCATTTAGTTTTTTATTTTTTTCATATTGTTTTTCAGAATTGGTTTTCCAAAAATAATGATAATAACCTTTACTTTATCATACGTTTCTTTGAACAGTTGATGATGTTGGTGTTATACCATATTCTAAATTCTAATCAAATTATGTATCCCAAGATCAATATTTATGTCATCAGGGAAAAAATTTATGATTTATTTGAAACAATCACTTCAATGAATGTTTTGACCTAACTAACTATGTACCTCATTAAGAAATGAGGCACATCAACCTTCCTTTAATGTCAGATGTTCTTCTCTAGAAACAAATACTTTTTTACTTTATATTTCCTATATATTTAAATACCTTGGTTTTAAATAAATGGTTATAACCTATAAATTATACTTCTATAAAAAAATTAATGTGATAATGTACTTATAGTATTTTTCTATCTAAATTTTATATCATTTTCCCAATATGATGAGTACCTTGATGTTCTATGAACATATTCTAGAACATATATTTCCTATGGTCTAATGATGTATTCTAACGAGGCATATGATTCTATATATTCGGTACTTTATTATAATATTTGTAAAATACTTATTATTGTTTTCTTCTCACTTGGTAATATCTAATATGGGAGATTACAATGATGGATTTTATAGTTGTAATTTCATATGTTTTCATGTAATTGGATATTCCAGCCTGTGAATGTTTGTTGTATTCCTTTGACTTGAGAATATTATTAATGTATTATTGATTACTACAGTTTGATGTATTGAATAAAACAGTGGTGTCATATATTTATAGTGATGTAGCATATGTCATGTTCATCATGAGTGATATGGAATTAATGAGTAATTCAATAATGGATTTCTTCTTTATAATAATTGAAGATAATATGTCAACCCATTATCTAAAATAGAATTATTGAACTAAATTCCATGTACTTGGTGATTGGTGGGTTAATTTAAGAAATTCGAAGAAATACATAATGGTAATATTGGTTTATGATATATGAATTCATCATTCAAGATGAGCTATCATGAATTTTTTTTACATTACATAGTGATAATTCCTATGTAGCACCCCCAATTTCAAGTAAGTAACCATTTCTATATTTTTTTTAAGTATGTAAAGTTTATGTCTGATGTTTGGGAGAGGTTGGAAGACTATTGGTATTTTTTTTGGGTTTTTATAAAGTTTAATGTTTGGTTCGTAGTTAGTGAAAACGATGTAACACTTTCAAGAATCCATTCACTAGAAGATAGTGGCTAAGGGGAAGGAACACATGTGATAAACTGTTTGTCGAAATCATGTAAAAGACTAGAAAAAATTGTGCTTATTGAGATAGTGGGATTTGGAATGGTTGGTTCATAGTTTCTAAATTGATCAATACAATCTTGTAAGGTTTATCCTTGAGGTAGTTACTAAAGCATGATTAGCTCATGGTGTGCCAAACTATGTGGCTAACCACGCATGGTTTAAAATAAATATCCACAAAAGTGGATCTATGTTGGTTCTATTTTTTAAGTAATATTTTTTTCCGCAAAATGACCCTAAAGAGGGAACTCTTCATCCCAAAGGAAAATAAGTCATCTACCATTGATCTGGAGGTAATCTAATTCTTATCTTGGTGCTTTGAAGTTATATTCTCATGGCAAGTTATCCTTCTTTGTGGTTTTCCTTAGATCTACTTATCCCCTCTCTTAGTTTTTTAGATCAACATATTATGTGGATATATCTAAAAAATTTGATTCGAAATATTATTATATTTGGTATTTTTGATGTTATGGGTAGAAATATTTTGTGGTTTTTTGACGATACGACTAGTTTTCAGGGACGTTTTCATACCTTTTCCCGTTTTAACCAAATATTCTAAGGTATGTGGCTTCTCTCTCAACTCCCATATTTAGAAATAAAATAATTGATTTCGAATTAGTTATTTTAATAGATATTGTTTTTATGAAATTGGGGTACAAATAATGGTAGAACACATCTTTAGTGATGGTTTCTATAATTTATGGAAATTCTGGATTTTTTTGTGAAAAAATGCTTTGGGTCTTTATTTTAAAATGATGATTTTAAAATCTATTTTTGGTCTATTTTTATAAAATTGTTTTATGGAATTGTTTTCAATAATTTTTTTTATATAAATGAATTTGGTACACTTGTTTTGGAATGGGTTTTACATGTTTGGTGTTTATTCATATGAATTATGAGGGATTAGTTCATGAAATACCCCCATAATAGGTTTAGAAAAAATATGGGAATGATGTACCACTATTAAAATGGTTCAATAAGTATAAATTAATTAAAGAAGGACTCAATCCTCGTGAATATAGGCAGGTCCACCGTATCATGCATGGTTGGGTGTATGGATATGTGGAATGGAGTGGATTATGCCAAAGGGAGTTTATTAAATAGTATTAGAGCATTGTTTGGTAAATTTCCATAGAACATAATGTTCTTTTGAGAAAATTGTTTTACTACGTCACTTGTTTATATTATGATATAAACTGACTTAGACATTTTTTTTATATAAATTGTTTAGAATTGTTTTATATAAATTATTTTATGTGAATTTTATAACATGTTCTATACTAGTGGCATGAGTAGGGAATTCATTTGGGGAAATCCTACCAAGTTTCCTTACTCACCCCTGCATTGGCACATTGGGGATTTTGTAGATGTTGTTTATCATAACGTGGGAAAAATTAAAGTTTCACACTTCTATAGTGGTGCTTAGTGATACTTGGGATGTTATAGAGATTGGATAATGGAGATTGTTGGAGCCTTGGAGTAATATGTTCATCTTTGATTTTTGTTGGTTTTTGTCTTTTGATGTTCACTTTGATATTTTTTAGTATTCTATTCTGGTACCTATTTGTAGTTTTATTTTTGATATCAATTTCAATACTTTATTTGTTTTACATTTTTATCATGTATCATGGAGTTTTTTATTTGGTAATGACATGTATTGTTGGTTGATTTATTTTCAAGGGGAAAACCATCCCATAATTGTTAATGATTCCCTTTGCATTTATTTCCAGCCTTTGGCATCTTGGGGATGCCGCTTAAGGCCAAGTAACATCCTTCAGCCTTCTCAAGACAATGAGGAGGGTTGGGATGTTATAAGTGGAATCGGCCTGGTCCTTATGAATATATGTTTTGGAATAAGTGGCCTTTTAATTGGTATTATTAGTCAATCTTGGAGTTGAAATTCATTATGCTCTATTCCTTGAGTTGGGTTGGTAGAAAGGAATACGATTTTTAGGAATTTAAATGTAGATCACAAAAATACGTACCTAAACTTTTTACACTGAACCTAATGTAACCATAGAGTTGGGTACATAAGTGTTTTGGTGACAATTATAGGTTTTAAAATCTCATTGTCATGGGTCTAGCCAATGAGAAGAGAATTACATGAATTATAGAATTGAATTCCCACTAGTATTGAATATCTCATTTTGAGTAATTATTTGATGCTAATTTTTATTTTTCAAAAATTTTAATGTTGTTTTAAACTGTTAGATTTGAGAAAGATCATGGTTGCGATATTTTGAAAATAATTGTTTTGCAAATGAAAGTGAGTTTTTTAAAAAATGTTTGAACATGGAAATGAGGATTTTTTGAATGAGATGTTGGTAGAATTTGAAATTATAAGACTATAATTAATAGAAACTGAGGATTATGAAATTATTAGTGGTTATATAAAATGGAACCCAATAGAAATCAAATAAACCAACCATAAGATGCCGATAAGAATGTGGTTGCACCATAGCCATAGGTGAACCAAAAGATAGTTCAGATAATTGAGCAAGCACTTCAAGATGTTCATTGAGTGTACATGAGGGATGATCCAAGACAATTGGATCATTACATCCAATTCTATAAGAATAATCCACCCATATTATGGGCTGATTCCAAACCAGAAAAGACATAGGTGTGGCTGAATAGGATGAATCATATCATTAATTTCATCAGCCCACAAATCGAGCTGAAAGTCGAGATGGTGACTAATATGTTGGAGGACCTTACACACTAGGGGTGGTATTTAGTTTTTCATGATAAATTATAACATGTTCTTGCATGAGAGGATTTTGAATAAATTTTCAACAAGAATTATATCCTAATACGTTCAGAATTCAAAGAATTATAGAATTTTCCTAATTTATGTTGGAAAATATTTCTATCCCATAGTATGCTGATAAATTCATGAACATAGTCCTCTTTTCACAGAATGTTTATACTAGTTCCCCTTGAAGGCACTCATCCTTGTGTCAGGACTAAGGTAGAAGATTCGATCGAAAAATACTATGCTCGCTATTTCAGATCCTATAGATATTGTCAATAGAGTGATGGTTGTTGAAAGGGACATCTAAAGAGATATGGTAGGATGAAGTATGTTGATACTCATAGGAAAAAAACGGGAACTATAATACTGGGAGAAAATGAAATAGATACACTTATTTATAAGGTGGGAGCATCGATCAAAATGAGACATCTAGATCCGTAAACCTTACCCATGGCTGAAGAAAAAATATGGATGTTTTCAATGTGGTTCTTTTGAACACATAAAGAGATAGTGTACGACACAACCAAGATCATGTCACAACTACAATCATATGAGGTATCTTCAGCCCGATTGTCTTAGTTATATGAGTTTGGGTGTTTGGGAAACTTCTCAATTGTTGAAAGTGTCGTATGCTTCTACAGGATGAGGGAAGAAGAATACCTAGAATCTGCAGAACAAAGATTTCCATAGTGATTCTAGGAATTCCATGACTTCTCTGCATGTGAAATCTCAACAGGGAAGAAAGAATGAAGTTAAATGAGAAAGCAATTATATGAAGTTGAGAAGGTTATGGTTGATGATCAGTCTAAACCATCAATGGTGCAACACAAGATTCTTTTTAATTGTACCATTATGCAAGATTTATTTGATATGGGAACATCCCATTCCTTTATTTCTTCTAATTCTATTGATTTGATGAGTTTAAAAGTTTATATTGTGATTTCTATGTTAAAACATCAATCTATTCTTGGTTAAAGATATTGTCAAGACATTTTATGTAGAGCATGTTCTATAACCATCGATAAAGTCAAACCGAAATAGTATTTCTTTTTTTTCATTAGAGGGATGTTTTGGACATAATCTTGTGTATGGATTGGTTGAAAACGTATAAGGATCACATTAACTGTCCTACTAGAAAGGTAATTTTTACAACTTATGATGGCGTCAAGCATCTTATTCAACAAAAACTGAATGTAAGGATACATGAAATAGGTTTGTTGGCACCGAAAGTTGAAATTATATTATTAAAATTGGTGTCATTGTCTTTTTAATTGATGTATGAGATAGAGAGAAATAGTTTACCAACAATGGTTGATCAATTTTATAACGTCTTTTATAATTATTTATCAAGTTATCACCTATAAGGGAAGTAGAGTTTATAATGTATCTTCTCTGGGAACTAGTCCTATATCCATTACTTTTTATCATATGGAACCAACAAAATTAAGGTGGTTGAAATTTCAATTGGAGGAGCTATAAAGTAAAGGGATCATTTTTCCTAGTACATCTCTGTGGGCAGCACCGATCATGGTTTTCAAAAAGATGGATAGAACTCTTCGCCTCTATGGTGATTATCGTAAGCCTAACCAAGTTACGATAAATTATCGATATGAACATACACACATTGATGATCTATTCGATCAATTAAGGGGATATCAATGGTACTCTAAGACGAAATTGCGATCATGATATCCCTAATTATGGGTTCAGAAGGAGGATATTCAAAAGGCAACTTTCGAAAGGGGATATGGCCATTATGAGTATATGGTAATGCATTTCAGTATTATGAATTCTCAAATTACCTTTCTTCCATTGAGGAATGATAAATTTAAGTGATATTTGATTTCTTTAGTAGTGGTGTCTGTGGATGACATATTGGTGTACTCAAGGACAAGGGTTGAGAATGATCAACACTTGGAAACAGTGTTGGGAATCTTGAGGGGTCATCATATTAATTATAAATAATACATGTTTTATTTTTGTCTATAATAGGTATAATTTCATAGCCATATATTCCCTAAAATAAATGTTTCAGTAGATCCAAAAAAGATAAAGGTTGTTTTCTCTTGGAAACTGTTGAAGAATTTCTCTGAGATATAGAGCATACTTAGTCAAGAAACTTATTACCAATGCTTTTCACGTAACTTCTCATGACTAGATTTTCCTAAAACAACATTGAAAAATAATTAGGTTCCATTACAATTGAATGAGGAAAGATAATATTCTTTTTATGAGCTAAACTATTTCCTTACATCAACACCAATATATATTTTTTCGAAATCGATACAAGGGTACCTGGTGAATTTTTATTATTAGATATCCTGGTTGTGATGAGTTCTCATGCAGTGAAATCATGTTGTTGTATATGAATCAAGGAATTTATGGGTTCATTGGATGAAATACACTACACATGATTTGGATCTAGCTATCATAGTCCTTGCATTGAATATTTTGTGTCATTAAATATTTGGTGAGAAATTTATAGTGTTTATAGATTATAAGAGCTTGAAACATATTTTATCACAAAGGCATTTGAACCTGCGACAAAGAATATGGATATAGTATCTCACAATGTTTTAATTTCACTTGATCTATACACTGGTTAAAAGAAATTTAGTGGAGGATTCATTAAGCAGAATGTCATATGCTCAGTTGAAAATATAGGCCTTAGATGTGTGGTAGTTGATGTTGGTTCTAGCTGACATGCACATGGGATGTGAATACTGAGGTGAAGTTGTAGTCTTTTTTCCTATTTCATTCAATAATTTTTTTTGTTACAATAGTTAAGGAGGCACAAATATATGATGCATAATTTTTTGGGTTGTGGTTTAAAGTCAATGGTAGGGATACCATTGTGGGATGGAAGATGGATGTGTGTTCAATGTTGTTGTTCAGAAATTAGATGGTTGTACCTATGGAATGTTAGGAAAAACTAATTCATTATTACCACCATTTGATATGGGTTATTCATCTAGAAATACAAAATATTTATAAGGAGTTGAAAGAAATTTTTTCGTGGGTCGCTATGAAAAGAAATGTGGTTGAGTTTGTTTCGAGATGCTTAATTTCCAGAAAGTTACGTTAGAACATCAGTGTACAGTAGGTATGTTGTAGTATTTACCTATTCTAGTTTGGAAATGGGATTAGGTATCAAAGGATTTTGTGATAGGTATCCCAAGAATATATCAAAATCATGATTCCATAAGAGTGATAGTGGATCAACACATAAGGTTAGCCCATTTTTTCCCAATTCATTAAACTCATATGGTGGAGGACTTTTATAAAATCTATATTTGAGATGTTTTAAAGAGGCAGGGAGTACATGTTTCTATGGATTCAGATAGGGATCCAAGGTTTATATCTCATCTATGAAAATACCTACAACATGTCCTTGGGACTCAGTTGACTTTGAGTATAGTGTATCATCTTCAGATAGAACAAAAATACAAATGGTTGAAACAGATGTTCAAAGACATGTTGTGGTCTTGTGTAATAGATTTTGGTGGCTCATTGGAAGAGAAAATTCCATTAGTGGAGTTATTGTATAACAATAGTTAGTAATACTCAATACTAATGTATCCTTTGAAAGCATTGTATGTGTTACCTTGTCGTTATAGACATTCTTGATGGATATAGTTGAGACTTCACAAGTTGGGTTGTTCCATTTCCAGGAAACAATATAGAAGATTCAATTGATTAGGAAATGGATGGAGAAGGCTCAGAGTCATCAGGAATATTATGCAGATCATCAAAGATGGTCATTTTCATTATAGGTGAGTCATTATGTGATATTAAGGATTTATAAAAATTATGAATATTGATATTTTGGGAATCATGTCATGTTTTCTCCTTGATTAATTGGATCTCTTGAGTTACATGAATGGGTTGAAGAGGTGGAGTATCTGTTGGAATTTCCACCATGGTTTAGTGTCATTCATAATGAATTTCATGTAACTCAATTTTAAAGTATCATCCTGATCCTAACAATGTGGTTTGATGGCATTACATTAAACTAGAGTTGGATTTTTCATTAGATCACATGCTAATGTGGATTGGGGATATGAAAGAGAATATCTTATGTGATTAAAGCATCTATGTAGTAGGGGTTTTGTGGTAAATGCTCAGATTCAAGAAGAGACACGGGAATGGGTGAAATAATTGATTGATCAATGGAAGTAAATCTATCAAGAAAATTATTGTTGTATATTTTTTTAGGGATGAAAAGAACAATGGTGAGGAGAATATAGCATCCAAAGATTCATGTAAGCAACCCTTTATTTATAATATTTTATGTATGTAATAGTTATGGGTGAAATTTGGGAGTGTTTGGAAAAATTTTAGGATGTTTTGGTACTTTTTCAAAAGATTCAAGGTTGGTGAATGGTTACTAAAAACCATGAAACACTTTTAGGAAACTGCACATAATGATACAATGGCTAAGGGGAATGTGAACAGGCAGTGCACGATTTGTCCAAACCATGTGAAAACCTATGAGAAACCATACTTCATGAGACAATGAAATTTTGCACGTTTATCCCATTGTTTGGAAACCATGTTATTTTTATCCTTGAGGCAATAGTGGGTACATAGTTTGTTCAGGTATTTTCTAACCGTGTGACTAACCGTGCATAGTTTAAAATCATGATCCATAAAAAGTAGATCTATATGAGTTTTTTGTTTTAACCACTCATCGTTGCCCCAAACTGACCCAAAATTATTAATGCTTCTTCTAAAAGGTTAGGGAGTATTCTTCCATTGATCCATAGGTGATATAAAGGGTTCTCTTGGTGTGCTAATGCTAGATTCTTACGGTAAGTCATCATTCTTTGTGATTTTTGGTGATTTTCCTTAGATATACATCTCCCTCTTTCTCAGTTTCATAGATCTACATTATATGTAAATATATATAAGGTATTTTGATGGAAACTATTATTAGATTTTGTATTTTTGATTTTTGGGGATCTGATCTATGTTGGGTTTGGGAGATTCAACCCATTTTCATGGATGTTTCTTTGTTGTTTTCAATATTTCACTAAATCATTCGAGGTAGGTGGATTAAATCTTGAATCCCCTATTATAAACTAGAGGGATTGATTTCAAATTGGTTGTTTTCCATGAGATTGTTTTGTGAAATTGGTGTGAAAATATGGTAGAAACACCCATTAGTGATGTTTTATTAGTTTTCATGAAAATTGTGGATTTGTTGGGCAAAAATGCTGTGTGGTTTTATTTTAAAATTAGGATTTTAAAAAATACTTATTTGGTTTTATTTATGAAAAATGTTTTGTGGAATGGTTTTCAATAAAAATGTTGTTTTATGGAAATGGATTTGGAACACTTGGTTTTGTCATGGTTTTCAGGTGTTCATATGCATTCTAATGGATAAGGGAATAATGTTCCCTAATCAAATGGATGGGACATATATTGGTGTAAATTACCCCTATAAAAATGGTTCATTAAGTGTAATATTAATGAAATGATGACTCACCACTCACTACTATAGGGATTTCCATGGTTTCATTCTTGGTTGGTTGTGTGGATATGTGGAACAAAATGAATTATTCACGGAGGAGTTTATGAAAAGGATTTAGAGCTTTGTTTGGTTACTTTCTTGGAACTTGATGTTGTTATGAGAAAACAATTTTATTTTGGAACTTTTTTATATTTCAGATATATAATCTTTTAGAAATTGGTTTATATAAACTATTTATGTTTTTATAAAAATTGTCTATAAAAATGAGCTAACGTGTTCTATCCTAGTGGCATGAGTAGGGAAGTCATTTGGGGAAAGCCTACTGATTTTTATTACTCACCCCTACTTTGGAAATTTGGTGATTTTGAAGATCTTGTTTATTGAGGCATGGGAAAAGGTAATGTATCATACATCAGTAGGGGTTCTTTGTGATACTTGGTGTATTGTAAATATTAATGTGTGGATATTGATGGATCCTTGGAGTTATATGGTCATCATTGAGTTTTGTATGTTTTTTTCTCCCTCTGATCAGTTTGATGTTCTGCAGTCTTCCACTATGGTACCTTTTTTAGTTTGATTTTTGATATCAATGGTTATACTTGAGTTGTTTTACATTTTTTACATTCATCTTGGAGTGGTTTATTTGGTTATTACATTTTTTGGGGCTTCTATTTTCAAAAGGAAAATAATCCCCCATCTATTAATAAATCCCTAGGAATTTATTTCCAGGCATTGGCAACATAGGGATGTCACTTACGGCCATGTAATTTCCTTGCTCCTTCTCTAGCCAATGAGGTGGGGCAGTTTGTTACATCCGGTGTGATTATTTCCATTTTGATATAAAAATATTCCTCTATCGGATCGTTGACATATTTCCAAATTCTAATCTTGTACCTCATGAAATCCCTCCTAATTCTATGGAGGAATATGTCAAGTGGGTCACACATTTAGTGGTTCCATCGATCTTAGTTAAATACTATTTATATTTAATGGTTGATAAAAATAATATTATTAAAACTAGGAGATAATATTAATTCAAGATTTAAAAATCACAATTATCTAGCCAAAATTAAAATGTGAGTTACAAATATAAATAAATATTTAATAACATGTTTATAAAATAGAATATTTATTTATCACTTGTTTTGTTCAGAAATTAATAAATAATATTTATTATGGAATAAATATTTATTTAAATATGATAACCTTAAAATAAATAGTTATTCTCCAGAAATTTAAATAAGAATTTATTTATTTATAAAATTAATAATATTTATTATTCATGTTTCAATAAATGTTGAGTAAGGAGGCCAAGATGATTAACACACCCGGTAATTGAAATTATATATTCTAAACTATCATTTAAATAAATAAAGAATTATTTATTTTATAAATATTTATTTATTTTCCCAATTCAATGTTTTCCCTAACAAAATAATAACAATATTATTAGTGTGAAGAATATAGTGGGCTTAGTAATTGATTAAGATCATTTATGTAATAGTCAATATTAAACCCTAGATCTATATATAACAAATTATATCATTTTCTGACTAGATGATTATATGTCGGTACAACAAATCATGTCCCTAGAGACTTCCTTCAAATAATAATGTCTCTAGGATTTCTATGATTAGAATGATAATTCACCCACCTACTTCCTTAGTCTCAATAAAAATAGATATAGAATGATGATATTTTAATCCCAATGGGTTGTCTTGTATTCAAGAAAAAAATTCCAGGTGATCATATCATTTGTTCCAGCACTTAGAGTTCCATCGACATCAATCATAGATCGAGGAACACTTATAGATATTACTGGAGGGATTATAATTTGTATTAACTTGGAATAATTATGGTATAACTAGTATGGGTTATGATGATCAACATTTACATAAAATAAATATCTCAATACCATTGTATTTTTATTATTATTAAATTAATTTTAAATATATCATGAAATATCCTCTATTCTTGGTTTTGGTATTCCTTTTAAATTTCTTCAGGTTTTTTAGAGATGTCATTTATTTATTTTATTTTTATTGGTTATTTGTGGAATTTGAAAAAAATATATGCTAGAAGTGGCTTTAATGGAACTTCCACTACACCAGAAACCTTCAAGTGGAATTAGAGTGGTCATGTTTAAATTTAAGATTATTTAATTTTATTGATTGTTATAATCATCATTTTATATTATTTTTATTTAATTTATCATTATTAATCTATTATATAGAGTTAAAAAGTTTATTCATAATCACATGACCATGAACTGTCCATGAATAGGTGAACAATAAAAGGATATTTCATTTAAAAGTTCCAAATATTTTGGATATACAACATGATTACATGAAATATATCCAAATTACAAATCATGTTGTATAAATCAACCACACAATGAATTTTTTTTCCAGTTGTGTATAGTCATGTGGGGGGTAATTTACTTGGCATGTAATTACAATGCTAATTGACCACCATAGTGAAATGTGACTTTTTGGGTTACATGATATTTAACTGGTGTGCACACCATTTAAGTCCACATGACATGGAGATTTCTTGGTCAAAAAATATTATGTCTATTAAATACATACATTGTGTGTCAAATTAATGCTGATAAACATGAGAATTCTATAATTTCATGACTTATAGCTGGCATACATGTCGCATAACATGGTATTTTCTAGTGTGGATTACATATTGAGTCCTTATATGTGTAATGTGGTATTTTCAGAGAAAGGGAAATATAGTGTGTAACTAGATGTATATTTCCTATAACCTATAAAATTCCATGTAGAGGAATACATTGATCCATGTTTTATACACATAAATTAATTATACAGAATGAAAATTAATTGTGGTATTAAACTAAACCACAATCTGTGTAGTTGGAATAACCACCATGTGGTAGAGTTTTATATAATATTAAATGATTAATTAATTTTTATTTCAATTTCATTCTTCACTCCATGTATAGTCCTTACATGAAATACTAAATTCATAGGAATTAAAAGTGATACATGAAGTGTATATTAATGCATTTCATTTTTCATAAATGTTGAGTTGATAACTTGGGTTACCTCATGGAACTACAAATAATGTAATACATGACACACCATTTATTCTACATGTTGTTTAAGTGTGTATTATATAATAAGTATCATAATACATATAGTTTTAGGGGTACAACCCATGTTTCCTCATATTTTACTTCATGTACTTTAGTAGTTAAAATAAAATTAATGTCATTTTATATATTTAAAATTATAGAGTATAGGAAACTTATATATCTCTAATAATGATTGGATTTATAATTAATATAAATTATTAATTCGTCAATAATACCTTTAACACTGATTTAAGATGAATTTATTTTACTTATATTCATTTTTTAGAAATGGATGATATCTTATATGAATTCATGGTCATTTAATGTATGTGATTGATCATGAGATTGACCAACCAAGGTATGCATTGGTTTTTTATAATTTAACATTATCACAATAGATTAATATGTGATAATGTTTTTTTAAATTAAATATGATGGCCTATGATTCACCCCTTCCACCTTTATTATGAAGGACTTGTGTGGCCATGGTTTAGTTTTTTATATCCCAAACCCTTGGTTACCCTTAGCTACCTGTGAGTAAAACATGTAAATGGTGGATCTCTAAGGATAGGAGGTTGTTTAGATCTTGTGTTGAGGTGAAATGAACCATGAATATATAATGGTTTATGGTGGAATACTAAATCATTATCTAAGCTCAGCTCAAGTAGTTTCCCTCTCAAGGTCATAGGTTGATTTATCTTTCAATCAATAATTGAAGCATCTAAAGGATCCTAATCAAGATGCATTATTTATTAATTTTTTTCAAATTATGGCTTATTTATTTCTTAATGTGTATTCATATCTATAAAATAATTAGAATAAATTAGATAAATTAAATATTATAACAATATTGTGAGATAAAATAAAATAAATTGATTTTTAGTAAATAATTTTATTAAAATACTATTAATTATCTATATATAATCCAAAAAATATTAACAAGCCATGTAAAAGATACAATAATAAAACATATTCATAATAAAAATAATCTTTCAAGGAAATATTAAGTCATTACTGCCTTACATTACATGAGTTATGAAAGGAAGTATTATTGAACATGTTTTATAAGAAAAAATCAATGTGCTTTTAATTATAATTGAATTATAAAAAAATATTTGGGTGAACATAAGTAAGTCTACATTAAGGTTTAACCAAGAAATCTGGACATCATGAAACTTAGAGGTAGGTGTAGAGGAATTCTATGTTTGGACTTTAGTATTGGGGATTCAACTCAATGAATCGAGGAGATTTAACTTAGTAGTTAGAAATAACTCTTAACTAAATACCTTTGAAATAATTGTCAATCCAAACTCAATATTTTGAAAATGAAAATATGGATCCTTTTCACATTGATATCCACCTGATAGGAAATTCTATGTCCAATGGTAATGTATATTAAAACTTAATAAAATAATGGGATACTAATAAGATAATAAAATTTATTTAATCTTATATACTTTGGTAATGAATATATAATTACTTAAATATTCATTTTTTTGATGTTGAAAAATGAAATGTTCATTAACTTTAATATCCCTATAATCAACACTAGAGAAAGTTAATATCCTAATTTTGTGATTTCTTTGACCCAGGAGCCACTCATAGGTTTCTCGGAGTTTGGTGGGCCACACGGCCTCAAACACATCTCCCCAAATGCCAGAGGCTACCGACTAGCAGCGAGGGACTAGAGTTAGTCAATGGGGAGACTATAGCCTCATTACTTGAATGTATCACAATGTATAGATATAAAAATAGTTAAATAGTGAAATCAGTAATAATAAATAGCTTGATATAAGTAGGAAGGGGAAATAGACTACTGAACAACTGGTAATCATATAAAAAAGCTGGCGATGATATATGTTATGTCACTATAAAGATGGAAAACATAGATACAAGTAAGAATGAAACTGTACTTTACAAAAGAAGGAAAAAAGGGAATCCAAAAACTTACCCTAGTATCCCATGATCCTTATCTGTCATTTGTTACCAAGATCCATATGAATGCAAGCAATCAATCAGGTGTCTCATGTAGTATGATTCCCTTTGTCAACACCTATATACATGTTGTCTACTCGGAAACCAATTGATCCCAGATTGGGTTTGAGATAAATCTCATTAGGCAACCCAAAAACATAAATAACATCCAGTCCTAGTAATATTAACTAAAATAGTGTGAAATCATGCATATATAAAAGTAAAGGAGCACAGTAACGTAAATAACCAAGTACTTTCTTTATCCCTCAAGTAGAATCTGAACAAGTAACCAGTTCGTTTGTTAATTAAGTTGTAGTTTATTTAAATATTTATTGTGAGGTAAAACCATCGCTGACATCACCATGTGATCATAATAGTGAATGTTATAATATGTAACAAGGAAACCTATATTGATAATAGTATTGAAGAGTTTCTAAGTTAATAACCAAGAAAACCTTGACCACAAGGGTCTCCAACTTTGTAGTAACTGTATCCTTGACATGGGGTAAGAGTTTAATCCAAGGAACGTCATCTATGACATTACACAATAATTAATCTATCTGAGTCGAAGGAAAATGGCTAAGGTAAAAATGTATAATTAATGGCTGGACCTAATGATTAAACCAATGTGTCTCATGTTCGTAGAAGCCATGCTAGATTAAAGGAGTGTATCCAAGTCATCCTATAATAGTAATGAAGGAGGGATCCTATGGTGAAATACCAGACATCCAATGATATACAAGGATCATGTTCCATGTTGGATCTCACCCCTGGAAACTAGCATCCTTGAATTAGAACGACGTACATGAGTGCTATTGGAATTCCCTCGAGAATCCAAAAAGTAACTCGAGGATGCAACCAAGGTGTCTCATGTACCTTGTATTGATTTCAAGGTATATATACAATTAGGAACCTTATAATTGTTTAATTTAATAATTAAGGCCATGTAATATTCAGGCTATTTAGTATGTCATAAGGATCAATCCATTTACTTTCATTAGTGTGATAAGGCTAACTGGGCATAAAATAATTTCATTAATCCATTTATGCCATAATCATTTAATATGGTTCACTCTTAGACCTACCATTATTCATGTAAAGAGGTTCTATTGATGTGAAACCTATATTCAATTACAATTCAGTAGGCCAAGACATATATAAACAATATATTTTCCGCTTTACAATTTAACATTGATTAATTTGGTTGAAGCACTTAGCTAAGGCTTATCAAGGGATAAGAAAACAAGGTAGTAGCAATTTATCAATTCATAATTCATATAATTGATGGTTCATACCATTAAAAGGGTCAATCCACACAGCAAAATGGTGGAGCAAATGAACATGTCCTGCAATAAAGCTAGATTATAGAAATAATCCTACATGGTATGGTTTATGTTGTATAAATAACCATCAATGATGAATAAAATATCTAGAAGGGGTATTAGAACATGGTTCTAATGACTATAAGTAAGGCATATAAATTTAAAAGGTGATTCCAGAATAAATTGGTGTCTGTATATGAGCATTTATAAAATGAAGAAACTTGAGGGACGAATTTAAGACCACCTAACTAATACTTATATGACTCTCCTTGTCCAATATCATCTACTAGTTTGGTATGGATTGGAATATATCTGAATAACATATCAATGCCCTGAAAAATGGGGCATATGAGACTACATATAAATATAGTTTTTGATATGTAGAAGAAAAAATACATATTATAAACGAATTAAGATATTATAAAAGAAGTTCTGATGAACTAAACAATGATGGAATTAGACTCTGGATGAATGCTTGATATAAAATCCAAGATTAGGGCTTCAAAGTGATTAAAAAGGGATGCAGTAGGGTTGTTGTCCACTGTGAAAATAAATGAGAGTAAGGTTTTGGTTTAATTATTTTTAAGGGAAAATTTATAAATTCACCCAAAAATATCCTTCATGTGGTTTAGTTATACTGTTTTAATAACCATGTTTCATCCTTTCAAGATCAAATATAGATAGGTCCATTTCATATGGTTAGGCTAAAATGTTATAGAAACCATGTGATAATTGTGCCAAACACCCCTACAATTTTTTCTTTACTTTTTGTGTGGTTATTTGGCCCTTGGAGAATGGTTATGGTAAACTATCCACCCTACCCTAGCCCACAATCCATCCTTTCATGGTTAAAACAAAATGTGTGGCCTACCACGCATAGTTTTTTTTCTAACCATGAGTCTAGCCAATTTCACCCCAAAAGCAAGGTTCTAAGCTTTGAAAAATCCACAGACACCTCAAGGAAACCCACAAACTCATTTGGAATTCATATAATGTTAAACATAAATTATTAGACCAAATTTTAATGGATATATTCCTAATTGGAAAAACCATGTTATTACAGTCTACCCCCATAAAGGAACTCGTCCCCTGGTTAACCTTCCAAGGGAAGAGAAACACTATCAAAGAATGAATCAAGCCACTGGGCACATATGTTGTACACCTACACCTATGTCCCATCCTTTACACATCCATGACTCTATAGAACCTATACTAAAGGGAAAGGCCAACCTTGGAGATCCTTTATGCTCTGGTCAATGATGCATATAGGATAATCTTGAAATTATTAATTTAAATGAAACTCAACATCCTTGGGATCAAAATTAAGAGACAACTCATCATGATAATGATGATGTTGTGGAACATAGAAGACACCATCCATGTAATGGTACCTCTGAAGTCGTAGAAAAAAATAAGCTACTGGACCAACATAGGGAGGAAACCGATTCCCTTTCCTCTATATCCATCTATTCCCTAACATGGGAGATACCTGTAGTAAAACACAGTCCCCAACCCCAAACTCTAGAGGTCATCGATGATGATTTGAATAAGACTCCCATCCTGACTGAGCATCAGAAATATGCGTCATGATCAGTTGAAATTACTTTGAAGTCTTCTGCATGAGATTAGGACCTAACAGGGATGCCTCTCCAACCTATAACTATAAAAGTGGTGAATGACACAACCTACCATACAAGGCCTCAAAAGGATCCATCATAATTGTTTCCGGATAGTTATTTTTGTAGGAGAACATAATGAGAGGGATATTATTCTCCCATGAATCTCCAATATTAAGGACTATTTTTCTAGATCATGTACTCTTAAACCTGTATCATTCGCTCTTACTATCAAACGGTCATAGGGTGAAAAGTTTCTCAAAGGAAAATCTATATACCCATAGCTTTCTGTATCCCCTTCCTAGACCGTGACAAGAAATGACCATACCTGAATTCAATAATAGTTCAAGGGACCTTGTGTTGTCATATAATCTCACAGACATACATTATTCCTAGCCCATAAAATGAGAAGGTATCCTAGATAATAAGGAAGTGGGATACTTTATTCATTCTATCAATGAAAACCCAAACAACGTCGCTACCTCTAGGAATCCTTAGTAAAATGACTACAGATTCCATGGAAACAACTTACGATTTCCATCCCAGGACAGGAATTAGATGAAACATGTTTTTATGTCTCAGGTTCAATACCTTCACATGCTGGAAGGTGGAACACCTAGTGATAGAAACTTGTTTCAGACATTTCATCTTAGGCCACCAATACTGGTGACACATATCTCGATACATCATGGAGATGCCTAGATGAAATGTACATTAAGAAGCATGGGAGCCACGCATCAACTAATCTCTTATATCTAGGGGAACCGAAACAAATCAATGAATATTAATTATGTCATATCTATCTATAGACTAATCTAGAGGTAGGTTATTTCCTAAAATAATCCCATGGATAACCAATCCCTTAGGATCAGAAAATTTCGTAGTCTTCAAATTGTCAAGGAGGAAGAAATTTACTATTAAGGTTGAGATATTGGACTACTCATGACTGGCATGAAACTCCAAATTTATCTCAGAAATGAGGGCCTACAGTTCATATTCACCACCGGATTCCCATAGACCATGTGATTGAGTTTTTTTGGATCAGTGCATTAGTAACTACATTTCCCTTTCCAGGCATATAGGCAAGGTAAAAATAAAATGACTAAATATATTTGACCCATATTCTGTATCTGGAATTCATGTCGTGCTGGGTAAATATATATATGAGGATGTTGTGGATTTTATACACCACAAAGATCCCACAAAAACAATAACATCTCATGAAACATAAGGCACAAACAACTATTGCTAGAACAAAGTCATGTGTTGGGTAATTTTCATAATGAGTCCTCAACTACAAAGATCCATACACAATTATTATATCATTATACACCATCAAATATCCAAATTCAATTCTTGATGCATCAAAGAACGTAGTATAGCCTCTAGGGCTTTGAAAAAATCAGAATAGGTGCTGAGACAAGCCTCTCTTTCATCTTCTGAAAGGATTTATCATGTGCTTCTAACCATAGGAACTTAACACCATTATTTTTATGACTATTATGAGTTTTATAGAGTTGTGAAATGACCTTCATGATATTACTATAATATTCATTCAACCCCAAGAAACTCTGTATATCAACCATGTTCTTCGGATTCTCTAAATAACCTACAACACTCACCTTCTCTATGTCAAAATATAATCATAATTCTAATATTATATGAACAAAGAAGTAAACATTTTTGATCCATAAGTGGCACTTAACAAGATTTTCCTAAATCTGATTCTCTCCAAGTGAACATAGAATGATATCAAAGTGCTTAGCTTAGTCCCTATGTGTTAGAGAATACATTAACATGTAATACAAAAAATACCACGACAAAAAAATCTATATCGGGGTGGAACACCCTATTCATCAAAACCATGAAAATGGTGGGCACGTTCGTAAGACTGAATGAAATAAAAATATACTCATATAGACTATACCTTATACAGAACATTGTACAAGGTATGTCTGAATGTTTGAATTGCACATGATGATATATAGAACTCATGTCAATCATCAAGAACACCCCAACACCTTCGAGCTTGTCAAAGAGGTAAACTATTAGAGGAGGTAAATACAATTTATTGACAGTAAGCTAATTCAACCATCTATAATCCACATAAAGACAAAGGGTCCCATATACCTTCTTGGAAAAAGGCAATATCGAACCCCAATTAGAAGGGAAAAAATTAACCATTGTGCCATCTAGATCCTATTACTACCTCTTCGGCTCCTATAACACAGTAGCTTCCATCCTATATAGAGTAATGGAAACTAGAGATGCTCCTGGAATGAGCTCCATCATAAACTCTACCTCCCTCTTAGGAGGAAAGCTAAAAATATCATTGGGAAATACGTACTTGTAAAAATATACTACTCGAGAGAATTCATCCTGATATAAAGACTAATAATCCATGATGAGATTAGAAATATAGTAAGTCACTCCACCAATCCCATGATGCTCTTTTCTAGTTCTACTATCCTGGGCATCCCACTAACCATTGTGTAGATAACTAATACCCTATGGTGATGTAAAAAATAACCTGTGGTGGTAGAAGTCTGTAAAGACGTGATACAAAACCAACCAATCCATCACAAGAATGAAATCAAAACATATCATTTAAAGAACAAATAGGTCCCATATAAAGGGATAACTACATACCTTAAGGGGTAGTCCCTAAATTGGTGTGTTCCCTCTAACCGTACACCAAACAGTGAATCCAGGGACATTAAACTGTAGTAATACCATGTTTATAGTTAGATAAGTCCCACCTAAGATAAATATATTACGGAGTGCAAATCACTTGTGTCGAAAAAAGTAGATAATTTAGTGTATTATATAAGAATAGGGCCTTATACTATAGATGTTCCTGCAAAAAAATCCTCTGGTATCACCTATAATGCATGCAACTAACCTTATTCATAGCTCGGTGGAATAGCTAGACTACCACGTTTAAAACAACTCTATTGGCACTACATATAATAAAATGTTTGTCCACTACAACCATGACCTCCTCATCATCTCTTACTATTAGTGATACTCTAAATACCTATATGATGTGATGTTTAAGAACCTACTGTAGAAGGTGAAGCTGGTTTATAGACTCTTCCACTAGAAGCTAATCAAAAGGTCTAATAGAATGTCTAATTCTTCCCCAAACACCTGTAGGCCCAGCACTGTAGAGGGTCTATATCACAATAAGGCTTTAGGTTCCCATGTCATTCACACTGATGGAACACCATAGAGTTACCAATATGTGTAAATTGGATACTAGTTCCCTGATGAGATCCTTTGAGGGAATATTTCCTTCTAATAGAAGTAAAATTGGCCTACCTCAACAATGATCAAATATGCTTGGTACTATCTCCATCCCTCAGGTTGTTCTCAATGATAAGAGTCTGATTTATGATCATAGAGGAAGTAGGTTGGAAAAATAAACTCACATGAGTATGGATGACATACTGAATCCCATTCTAAAAGTGTCTAGCACACAAAATCTCATTAGTGACTAGAAGCGATACCAACCACTATAACTTAGTGAAACACACTGAATACCCTATAACGAACATAGAACCTTGATCTACATGCAATAACTCTATGGCTTGGTTTTCTCTTAGAATATGAGAATAGAAGTACATCTATAAGAAATGTTATATTTCAAGATATAAGATTCCTAGATGGTGACAAGCCTAAATAATTACATCCCAATGGAACTTGGCTGAGTCACGTAGCTTGTACATAGAAAGTTTGACTCTCCAATATGAAGGAATCTCTAGATACTCAAATATAGAAAGAGTGGCCTCTGGCTAAGACTATGAATCCTATGGAACAATATCCCTTCATAAGGAAGGAAGATGTTGCTGCAAAAAATCATGGGTCAGAACAACCATCTTAATGCAGGCTATGGAGCACCTTGCATGAACTACATTAGATGTAGTAAACTAAAAAAAATTGGGTGTTAGTGCCTAGATCAGGTGCAATAGAAAGTGACACAATTGGAACTACAGGTGGTGATACTGGAAACTGAAGGGCCACTAAGTCTGAATCATGATCCCCACCACCATCCAGGTGCATGACACGAGGATGTCGTGGCAGAATTGTTCTAAAAAATCAATGAATATGACTCAATACAAGTTTTAATCAGAAATATAGCAACACTTGGGGAAGGATACCATAATAAGAAGGGATCATTGCACCTGTAATACTACCCCAAATACCCGCTTATAAGTCTAGGTATTGGTAAGTGATCAAATATAAGTTATAGGGGTTCCATTAGATGAAGGTTCAATAGTACCTTTCCTCTTCATTTACGGGTAACCATTTCAATTTTATGACGTCATGTTTCACTTTCTAAATTCATTTAAAATGAATCTCTATTCCAAGTTAATCAAGGACCATACTCCTTAATAATCAAAGTGACACTGATTTGATTTTAATCTAATGGATTAACTTGGTACATTACCCATTCTAACCCATGAGTCCCCATAACACCTCATGAGGTAAAACTAACAATCACTCAATCATAAACAAATTATAGCACTAATATACATATACAAACAATTCTCACTCAATAATCACATGCCTAACAAGTAATGAAAGAAGTGATATTCACCTATATGATATTGAAATATGTGTGACATTTGAATTCTAGGTTCCCATAATGATGCATGAAACAATGATCCTTTCCCTCATATCATCGGGCCAAGGATGAAAGGAATCCACTATCATAATAATAATGATAACCACAACAAAACAGATACATCACCAAATAGTGAAATTATATCAACTGTCACAGAAAAAATAGAACAATAATTATTATTTATGAAACTGATAATTTACCCTAAACATGGGTTAGATACTCCCAATAACAACTCATTACTCGGATCTAAGTGTTCCTAATGTCCTGACTATTTTCTCCAAATAATAAATAATGAAAGGAACCTATTTGATACCACTTTGTGTCATCCTGAACATGGGTGCCACTTAGTGGTTCCTCGAGCTGGGTGGTCCAAATGGTCTCAAGTGAACCTCCATAAATTCCAGCGGCTACCAACTAGTAGTGAGGGCCTAGGGTGTGTCCATAGGGAGAATATGGACTCATTACGAGAGTGTATCATAGTGGATTGATAAAAAAGTAGTTAAACAGTTAATAAAATAATAATAAACAAAATAGAAGATGCAAAAATTAGCAATAGACAACTGAATAATTGGTAATCATATATGGGAGCTTGTGATGACATATGTCATGTCACTATAATATTGGAAAACATGGATACAAAGAAGTAGGTAGAGGTATTATACAAAATAAGATAAAATGAATCAAAAAAATATCCCCATCATCCCATTCTACAGCTCGATCATTTAATACCATGATCCATCCTAATGTAAGAAAGAAATAATGTTTCTGAATCAGTACACTTCCATTTGTAAACACCTATATACACGTAGTATACTCAGGTACCATTGGTGCCTAAATAGGGTTTGAGAAAAATCTCAGTAGCCCCCACCCCCCAATTCAATCTATGAAATCCAATCTGTGAAATATAAACTAAAACAATGTTCAAGCATGAATATGTAAAAGTAAAGCAGCACAGTAGTGTAGAGACCCAAGTACCAACTTCAGCTCTCAGATAGTGTCTAAACATGTAATCAGTTCATTTGTTAATTAAGTTCTAGTTCATATAATTAAGTCATTTGAGGTAAAACTAGCACTAATGTCACCTCATGATAGTAATAGTGATGTTTACATGATATAACAAGAAAACCAATATTGATAGTAATATTGAATAGGTTCCAAGGTAATAACTATGGAAGCCTTGACCTCATGGTCTTTCAACGTAGTGGTAATTGCATCCTGGAAAAGGGTTAAGAGTGTAATCCATGGGGAATCGTACAAGGAATTCCATAATATTGAATCTAACTGAGTTCAAGGAAAACATCAAAGATAAAAAAAAAGATAAGCGATGACCAAGACCAAGGATCTAACCAACTAATATCATGTCCTTGGAATCCTAGATGGATCTAAGGAGTGTATTCAAGGAATCCTACAATAGTAACTTTGGATGGATCCTATAATGTCATATTGGGCTGCCAGTGATAGATGACGAACATGTTCCAAGGTGGGTCTCACCCATGGAAACTGACATCCTTGTATCAGAATGGCATCCACAAGTTATCATGGAATTCCCTTGGGAATTTAAAATCTAAATTGAGAATTACCACTCTAATATTAATGATATCAAAGTAAATATACAATTTGATACCTTATAATTGATTCATTAGTAATTATTTCTATGTAATATTCAACCCATTTAGTATTTCATAAGGTTCAAACCATTTCCTTTAGATAGCTTGACAATGATAACTAGGCATGCAACCATTTCATTAATACATTTATGACATAATAATTTAATAGGGTTAATTCTAATACCTACCATTATACATGGAAAGAGGTTATGTGAACATGAAACCAAGATTCAATTAAAATTATTTAGGAAAAGTCATATATAAACAATATACTTTCCAATTTATCATTTAAAATTGATTAATCAGGTTTATGAACATACCTTAGGTGGGTGAAGTGATAATAAAACATGGTACTAGCCATTTATATATTCACAATTCATATAATTAAACGGTATTATCATTAGTAGGGTCAAGCCACACACCAGAACGGTGGAGAAAAAAACATTTCAAGCACTAAAGAATAATTATGAAAATAACCCAACATGGGGTGGTCAACATTTTTGGTGTCACCACCAACGATTAATAACATATCTATAAAGGGTCTTAGAACATTGTTTTAAAAATTATAAGGAAGGAAAAACAAATTCATGTGACAACCAGTGAAATTGGTGCGTGCATATGGATATTTATAAAATAAAAATACTTGGTGAATGAGTTATATATAACCTACCTCATACTCATACAACTCTCCTCATCTAGTGTTAACCATTAGTTTATCTTTGATTAGAAGATTTTTAAAGAATGAATCAACACTCAAAAAAATTGGGCATATGATATAGAATAAAAAAAGCTTTGTCAATAGGAACAAGAATGATGAAATATTAAAAAGGAATTAAGATCTTATAGATGCACTTCCAACGAGATGAATGTTGATCGAATTATACTTTGAACAGATTCTTGATACCAAATCCTATATTATGCCTTCAAAGAGCTCAAAAAGGGAGGAAATATGGTTACTTTACACATGAAATATAAATGGGATGAAGGTTTTTATTTAATTTGGGTTTTAATGTAAGAATAATAAAATCACCCAAAAATAGCCCTCACACTATTTGGCTACAGGGTTTTCCAAACTATGCACAATTAGCTATAGGGAGGGGGATTCTACATGGTTAGACCGCATAGTTAGGAAACTATACACCAACCATGAAAAACACCTCTATAAATTGTTCTGTAGTTTTTTCATAATCGCGCAGCCCCTAGATCAAGGTTAGGGAAAACCATTCACCCCAATCCAACCCATTGTACATCCATTCATGATTACGAGTAACCATTTTTCCTACCTTACATGGTTTATCCTAATGGGTTAACAAGGAAATTTTACCCCAAAGTATGGGTTATAGGCTCCAAAAATACCCCAAAAACCTTAGAGACGCCTATGAACTCGTTAGTCATCTGTATTAGGTACAAAATAATGAATTAGACTAAAATTAAAAGGATACATAACTGAGTTAAAAACCATGTTCATACAATTTTCTAGTAACTTCCCTGAGTGGTACCTGCACTTCTAAAATGAACTATTCCTTGAGTAGAAGCTTTGTGGGTGTAAGCCCTCAGTTGTCAATCTAATTACTAAGGACATGAGTGAGGAAGATAATTCTATCTACTTGAAATAATTATATGATATTCTAGATGACTAGTTTTTGATGGTATCATCCAGGTCCGTTAAACTACTTATGTTACACAAAACCATGGATGCATTTTCTTTGCTCAGAAATCTATATGATCTTATAAGGATACAATAAGAAATGAGAATTTTGATATAACCACGGAACTCCTTATATAAAATATTCAAGAGGATTCACGTTATAGACCACATACAGTCAAGATTATTGGCTACATGGATTGTTTATACATTCTAGACTCTAAATTTCATGATGATTTGTGCATAGATATCATATTTCAATCACTCCCTTAGGGATTCACTATCTTTATTATAAAATTTAATATGATAAACATTGAGATGTTTCTTCTAGATATCAACATTCAACTCTAATAAGTAAATAAAGACACAAATAATGGGAATCCATTTGTATTTAAGGTGAATAATAGGAAGGGGAAGGGAAAAGGTCCTAACACTAACACAATGTTTAGGGAATCTTCTAAATGATCAACCTAGAGGGTTAAGAGACAGGGTAAAAAGAGGAATGATTTGATCTACTTTGAAATTATAAAGAAGGGTCACTGGAAGAAGACCTACACAATGAAAAATATGTAAAGGGAAGTATCAAGTGCATTTATTTTCAAGTTTAATATTTCTGTTTCCATAAATTTGGTATTAGTTGCAATTTTAGGTTTCAACATTTGTATTCAATAATAGGATAAATTTTCAATCACAATATTTTAATGAGGTGAGGTTAATCTATGAGAATTAAATAGAAAAATGCTTACTCTAGTGACTATTATAGGCTACCACCTCACATTTCCAACATGATTGATCTTGATTTTAAAGTACCAATATTATGTTCCAAGC
Organism: Viscum album; assembly: GCA_963277665.1. Classification (NCBI taxonomy): domain Eukaryota; kingdom Viridiplantae; phylum Streptophyta; class Magnoliopsida; order Santalales; family Viscaceae; genus Viscum; species Viscum album. Next base: position 300,438,967 of record OY728128.1, read on the forward strand.
ATTACCAAAAACATTATTTCTATATAATATTTTTAAATAAATGGATGTATCATCACATTTTGGTATAAAATTGGTTATGTTTACAAATAAACCATTTATTATAGTATGTAACATATAAATAATGATCATTATTTGGTGGAATATACAAAAAACTTATTAGAAATTGACAAAAATCTAGTTTTCATGAATAATTTCAAAACCAAATATGTAATCACCAGATATGTCATGTAAATGAATTTCTTTTCAAATAATTATACCAATATGGGTATTTAGATTAATTTTATCCAAGACCAGTAAGTACATGTTACTCTTTTTTTCATAGAAAAATGACCAAAGTTCCATTTAGTGGACAAAGTGAAAAGAGCATAGACCTCCTTAAATTAGTTTCTATAGAAATTTGTGCACCATTTCATATTGAATAAAGGTGTAGATATTCATATTTCATATATTTTATCAATGAATTAATTATATATGGATTTTTATGATTAATGAGGTATAAGTCTGATTCTTTTGAGAAAATCAAGGAATACAAAAATGAAGTTGAGAACCAGATTGGTAAGAAGATAAATAAACTCCACTTGCACCATGGTGGAGAATAACTTAACTAAGAGTTCGTATATTACATATGGTTTTTTTAGATATTATCATAACTAAAACATCCTTATACACCAAAATAGAATGGTTTAAGTGAATAGAAAAACCCCACCCATCTATACATGATGAGATCACTGATGAGTCATCCATGTCTTCTATATCCTTTTTCGGGCACAAAATATAGAAATAATCATAAAATATAAACTTTTTTCTAACTAATGTCAAAGATATAAATCCATTCTTTATTTGAGTTTAAGTAAGCTCATTTTTTCATACATAAATTATTGGGATAATAAGAATTTATTAATGCTAAATTTGGCATCAAAAAATCACTTGAAGGAACTATGTATATTTTAATAGGATATACAAAGAAAACATATGGGTATTACTAATATAACCTGAAAATAAGAATGTAAAAGTGGTAAGGAAAGTTATGTTCCTTGATAGGGGCAACATCTTGAAAATAAATATTTGGTACAATATTGAAATAATTGAATTCAAATCACAGGACACAAAAGTGTTTGAAAGGGAACAAATTCCAAAAATCTCTATAGAAGAGGATGTTATAGAAACACAAATAATTCATATAATCACTAGGGAGTTTAGAAAAATAACATATGTTTTTTCTAGTCATTAAGGATGATAACTCATTATTAGTTGATAATAATGATCTATTGTCCTTTAAGGAAGAAGTAATAGGATCATAAGCTTCCAAAAGGGAAGATTCCATGACTTCTATGATGGATAAAATGTTCCTAAACCATGTATATATTTTTATAGATCATCCAGTGAATGTAATCATCATTGGTTTCAAAATTTTATTCATAAATAAACTAGGTATGGATGGTATATTTATTACTTATAAGGTCAAATTGGTAGAAAAGGGTTTAAAAACATCAAGGGATTGATTATGATGAATCCTTTTCACTAGATACTATACTAAAATACATAAGAATTATACGTTCCATAACACCATTCAATGACTATGATATTTTTAAAATGGATGTAAAAATATCTTTCCTTAATGGGGACCTAGTGCAAGATTACAATATGGAAAAACCATAATTATTTCTTACTCTAAATGATTTATATATGGTTTTAAAGGCATATAGATAATTTTATGGGGTGAAAAAAAGCATATAGATAAAAAAATACAATTTTATGAATCAATAAACCAACTTGGTTTCATACAAAAATGAATCTCTATGTTGTGGATATAAGTGTTTAGGGGGATTATGGTTACTTTTATAATAATATATGTTGATGTAATACCACTCATTAAGAATTAAATACTAGTCTTACAGTATGTTAAAATATGGTTCAATAAATGATTCCCTAGGGAGGACCTAGATGAAGCAACAAACATTATTGAGATAATTATCTGATATGATTTATCCAAAAGGATGATTGGACTATGTTAAGGTACATGCATTGATAAGATACTTAAGATATTAATTTTGGAAAAATTAAATATGGGATTGTTTTCAATATCACAAAATATGCATATCTTTAAGAAAATGTGCACTCAAACATTAGAAGAGAGTCATACGATGAAAAGGATTCCATACATGTCAGATATAGGATTATTATTGTATTCCATGATATATGAAATTATTTACTTTTCCTATTCCTTGATCATGGTAAGAAGATATAAAGATTACCCTATGGAAAAACATTGTATAGAAGTTAAGAATATATTAAAGTATCAATGGAATACAAGGGATATGTTCCTGGTTTATAGATAAAATAAGTAATCAGTCATCAAGGGATATATATTGTTATCCAAATAGTATTGGATGATTTTAAATTACAATCAATATATTTCTTCACTATCAATAGATTAGTTTTGAGTTGGAAGAGATCAATGTAAGAAGTATTCAAAAATTCTATAATTGATTTTGTGTTTATTGTGTCTTCTTGTGAACCTAATAAATAATTTCAGATGCAAAATTTTTCATAGGATATTGAAGTTGTTATTTGAAGAAAATATCATATCACAATGTAATATGATAAAACTAATCTTGTGGATCCTTCCAAGGATATAGGGTCACATTAATGTATAAATAACCTAATACAAAAATATTACATCTTGAGGGATTTTTAATAGATATTTTAGGTCATAGTAAGTATAGATTCTATGTAAGAATGAATGGTCGACCCATTTAATAAATCATTTTATATGAAAAAACATTAACATCACATGAGTGACAATGGACTAAAATTCATTAGCACTTGGATCTAGTGAAAGTAAGAGTCTATTAGAGTTGGTACCCTAGTAAAAACTACAATATACATTAATTTTCTTTTATATTAAACTACCTAAATATTAAAGAAATGGTTTTTAAAAATTGATTATTTTTCTGAATAACATCAATCTATTAATTTCCTTATATTTTTTTCTTAATAATGGCACAATAGTTTTTTATTATGATAAGAACCTAATGGTGCTATGAAATTATTCTAAAAAATATATGCCCTATGGTTGAATTGAGAAATTTGATTAGACTTATATTCTATAAAATATCATGTTTCTGATTCTTAAATTTTAATGATACATCATCTCATGGGGATCACTCATGGTTATATCCATGATATGAAATTATATGTATGGACTATCTTGTAGGAATTTATCATGTTTTTATGTCATTGTATATTCTTGTCTGTGAACATGTGAATTTATCCATTGAATTGAGATTATTATTAATGAATATTTTTATTTTATTACTTTTACGATTTGATTAAAACCAAGAAAACATATGTTCAAAGTGATGTAGGTTACATTGGGTGTTCCATGGCTGATATGAAATTAATGAATAAGTCAATAAGGGATTTATTCATTCCAAGACCGGAAGATGACATCTCGACCATTTGATTAAATTGGAACTATCAAACTAAAATCAATGGCCATGGAGGTTGTTGGATTCATTTCATGAAGTCAAAAAATATGTATCAAGTAAATATATTGATGATACAAGTATGAAACCGTCTTGACGAGATATCGAGAAAAAACGATTATGTTAAATAGTAAGTGTTCGTATTTTATTGTTTTCATTACGATATTATTTTATTCCTCCATGGGTCCCCTAATGTGTTGCTATATGTTGATCATGGAGTTTTGGAAATCCTTTTTAATTCAAATAAGGAAGACGCCTAGAGGGTCCAACACTTAGTGCTTCCATTGATATTAGTTAAAAACTAACTATTTTTATGATATGAAAAAATATTATTATTAGGATAGATATATAATATTTATTCAATATTTATTGATCATAATTATTCAATCACTAATTATATACGAGTTTTATAATTAAATAAAAATTTATTCAGAATACTGAAAAATAGAATATTTATTTATATATTTCTTTATTCTTTGGATAAAAACTAATATTTATTATTGAATAAATATTTATTTATTTACATGGATATTAAAATAAATATTTATTTTTGAGAGAAAGAAGAATAATAGAGATTTATTTATAAAATGAATGATATTTATTATTCATGGTTCGACAAATGAGGAGGAAGGTGGTAAACGGTGTAACACGCCCAGTAAGAAAAATGACATAATCCTAATTACCTTTTAAATAAATTTGGAATTATTTATTTTATTAAATGTTATTTATTTTCACAATTTGGAGATTAAAATAATGTAATAATAATAATAATAATAGTTGTTTTATTATTGACATTGGTGATTTTATAGGTTTAATATCTTAATAATGTCCTTCATTCAATTATAAATATTAAACTGTAGATCTATATGTATCCACTTATACCATTTTTGTGATCAAATGATTTTGCATGTGCATAATGAATCCTCTCCTTTGAGAATTATCTAAATGAATAGTGTCTTAAGGGTTTCTCTCAATAATAATAAAATTCATCCTCCTTTATTTTTCCAATTAATAACTATAGATATAGAGTGATGATCCTTTAAGCCGAAAGGATTTTTTTTGTGATCAAGATGAATAATGTAAGGTTATCATTTCACCTTTGATAGTACATGAAACTTCATAGATGTCACTTGAAGATCAAGGGAAACATGTGGGCATGGATGGAGGGATTATAATTTACATCCTCTCAGGAAAATTATTGTATAACTCAGGATGGTTAAAATGATCAACATCTAAATCAATGAATGATATCAAGACAATGGTATTTTTATTACAACTATATTAATTATAAATTTTACATGAAAGATCCTCTCTTCTTGGTTATATGATTATTTATCAACTACTTTGGTAAATTCATCAAACATGTAGATTCTTTTTCATATTATTATATATTATTCCTTGAATTTAACAAAATCCATGTTGGGAATATTCTCAAAAAATGCTTTCTCTACACCTAGGACCTTCATTAATGTTATATCTTGAAAAATTTCCATAATAAGTAATGTCATTAATTATCCCAAAAAATATGGTTCTCAATACAAATTCATTATTTCTATGAGAATTATAAAACATAACAAACAAACCCAACAACAATATCAAATCTTATATAAATGGTTCTAAATAAAAATATATATCATTAATAGGTTGTTTTGGTCATAATATAAGAAAAAAACCCAATTTACTTGTGATTTATGCATAACAACTTTTGAAATTATAATTTTAAAATATAATTTTCAATGTACTGTGATTGACTCTATATACACCAAAAGGAGTTATTCCAATTATTGGTAACATAAGTTTGTGGTTCCTTAGATCGTTTCCACATTCCCGATGATCGTGATCAATTTTATTCCACTGAGTGGTGTCTACTGGGTGACACTACTTCTCACAATATTTTCATGTATTAGTGTGTAATTCAAATTATCTTTCATTCTCCTCACTCACATTTAGTTTTATTATCCTTTTAATGATTTAAAAGTTCCACAATTTTTTTTGAAGTATTTGATTTATATTTCTTGTATCAAGACACAAATCACTAAGAGAATTTTTAGTGCTTCATGTCCTATCCAAAACAATAAAAATTCATTTGAATAGAAATATATTCTTCCATAGATCATACTCATTATAAATAAGATTCATTCTGAAACATATATTTTAAAATGAATCTCATTATATTCTTATAACATGTCATTCAAGAGATGAAGTAATTCATTAAATCTAGTGTTGCATCATTCGTAGTCATCCTTCAAATAATATTTCTTTAATATAGTTAAAAATGTTATATGTTTTGTACCACCAATATACAATTTAATCTTTTCATAGATCTTTCACTTGTCAAATAGATTTGGAAAATCATGATTATCATCATCAACTATAATTATCATTTTCGAATACAATCCCCATCATCATTTGTTGTATTAATAAAATTAGATTATCTATAACCCATAGTGTTATCTCAGTTACTAGATATGTTAATTTATTCCCCATGTTTTATCCAAAATTTATAAAATTTATATATTTTATACCAAATCATGTGTTCCTACAACTCATTTGGAAAAATTCATCATCAATAATAATAATGGAAAAATGATTTGAGAAGGGTTATTTCCATACTATTTTGAAAACTAGATGGCCTCTTAAATCCCATCCCTATAATATTTTTTTATATGATTGAAATCTGTCCAATTTTTATTCATATTCATCATATTTAGTCCAATAAAATTCCAATCTAACAAATTAAATACACATAATGTAATCATTATAGTAATCATATTTGATTAATATTCAAACTATTTAATTCAAATGTAATCATATTCCCCCACTCAAACAATAAATCTTCTAAATTTAGATAATCAATCAATTTCCAAAATTTAATTTTTTCCTTCAAAAAGATTTTACACTTAGTTTATATTTTATTTAACTATAATGATTAATATGAATTTTTTTAGTCTGTTATTTTTTTGTTATAATTTTTATTTATCATTGATATTTGGAATCATATTAAATTTATTTTTATTTAATATACAAATTTTAAAAAATATTTTATATAAATATCATTAAATGAGTTTCTAGAATATAATTTTTAACTATTCAATTAAAAATTATTGGTATTTCATGCATTATTTTTTAAGAAATATTAATTGATCATTTATTATATTTTATACATAATTTATTATGTTTGTTTTTTGTAAATCATTTTATATCACATTGATTCATTTTTTATTTTTTTTGTTTATTTAACTAGGTATTTTCTATTAGTTTTCTATACTGATATTTTTAAAATAAAATTAGACCAACACTGATTATTTTTTTCTTGATGGAAGAAGATTATAAATTTTATGTTATCAAAACATGAATACATAATAATTTATTTCATTTAAAAAAAATATATCAAAAAAATATATACACTATACAAAAATTAATATATAATTTTATTATATAAAAAAAATTATGAAGAAAATTTGATTTTTTAATTTTTTATTCCCAATTTGATTTAAATTATTTTCTGATCACATCAATGTAATTTTAAAACCACTGAAAATAAATATTAATGGATATAAAATTAATTATGTGGTTTATATGAAAAGATATATCTTAAATCACTATTCTAATTTTATTAAATAAAATATTATTAAAAAGAATAAAACTTGTAGAAACACATCAGGATAATTTAAGGATCCTAATTAAGTAAAAAAATATTATAAATACTTATAGCATAAATTTTATGAAAATTTTTCATCATTTTTTGTTGATAACTATAATATGAATCCAAATTTGTTGAGATTTTAATAAAGGAGTCATCGAGTGTAACGTCCCAACCTGGGGGTCACGCGATGGTGCTCCGAACCGGTTCACCACATGACCTCAAGCCTGCCTCCTTGTATGATAGAGGGTTCCAACTAGTAGTGAGGGTTTGGTAAGTCATTCATGGGGAGATTATACCCTCTTTTATCATAGTAAAACACTACAATAATAGATAAAAAAGTGGAAGCTTATATAGACAAACAAATTCTAAAGTCATAAGATAACCAAAAAAGAACACACAATATTCAATTAAAATGGATAGCATGCTATATTGATATAAGTGTCCAAGTTCCTAAAATTCAATTGATAAATAATAAAGACATAATCGACTAACAAGTGAGACCCAAACCACATCTGGTTCCCTCATCCAAGAACCAACCCCAATCAATAATCCAACACAGTGCCCTTTCCCATAAACTATCCTACAACATAAAAGTCTATTCAGGCACCAATCCAACTTCGTGAATAGGGTGCAATTAAAACATAGTATCCCACCATCAATAGTTTCTTAAAAAAGTCCAATGAAAAGATAGTGTGAGAAGTTATATATAGAAAAAAGTCAATGCATAAATAAATAGTTGTCACATTATTGTATATTATTTATTTAATCATATTAACTCCATTGTTCTTGGGGATACCAATAACTCTATACTGCTTCGAGTTATGCAAGATCCCGAAGTGTTCTCTAGGTAATATCATATATTAATACCTAATTTGACTTCTATCAGATATTGAAGTCTTCAATGGGGATATGGTATCTCAGTACCTGATTTGACTCATGTTGGAGTTCGAAGTATTATCATGTGAGGCCATTTATCAATGTTATTTTATTACCATTATTCAAAATCTCCACATAAATAAAAATGATACTAATAACAAATTCATAAGTAATACGACCATGTTACCGTTATTACTTCTCAATACAATGATTGTGTTCCCATTCTTTTACTCATAAGTACAATGAATTTATACTTCTCAATTGAATAACCATGTTCCCATTACCTTACTCATAAGTACAATGACCATGTTACCATTTATACTTCTCATTTCAATTACCATGTTCCCATTATTACACACATAATTATTTCACAATTAATTTTCCACCCCAATTCCATTACTAATTAAACATGTCACGACCCGTCCCCCAGGACACGTGCCGTGACATCCCCAAGCCTGCCTTCCATAGGCTAGGGGCTGGCGACTAGCACCAAAGGCGTATTCCCTAAAACTGGGAAGGCATTGCCTTTATAACCTGTAAAACACACACAAACAAGCACATAAAAAGATACAAACTCATGTAAACAGAATAGTAAACAGAGTGAGTACAGTAAGAAAAATGGTCCAGAATACAAGAACAACTGGAAAGTACAAGAAACTAAAAGTACGAGTAAACTGGAATAGCTCCTGTGAACAACCGCCCAAGATTCTACCTGAAGGATAGGTACAACTCTCAATCGGTCATCTCTATGGTACGCCTTGTCTAAGGTCCACCTCTAAGATACCTCCAGTCCTGGTACTCACATTCTCAGTCACCGATGTTCGTCATCCGTACAAAAAACCATGATGTGCGGGAAAAGTCCATGCAAGGTTGAGTATAACGATACTCAGTTGGGACCTCAAGACCCTCAAGGTATAACAAAGTCAACAAAGGATAACCACAAAGAAAAGAAACAACTGATAACCCTACTTAGGTATATTCCCATACATATTCCTAAGTTATCAAGTAAACCCATCTCAATCATGAGGAAAACATAGAGCCCAACTCCAAAGCCCCAAGGTCAACTGTTCCACAAAGGAAGAAATACCACAAAGGAAAGTACCACACAGGTAAGCCACATAGAATTATACCAGCAAGGTATTACCATGAAAAAAGCACCACACAGGTACAGACTAATCTCACACTAGGTATAACATAGGTACAATAGTAGATATGATTAGATATAGCTACTGAATCATCTTACTCTGTTAAGAGACAAACCCACATAGGATCGCTTGGTGCTGACCCACATAGGAACACTAGGTGCTGACCTACACTGGATCTCTAGGTGTTGACCTAAACAAGATCTATAAGTGCTGACCCACATAGGATCGCTCAGTGCTGACCCACACATGATCGCTCTATATTCATCATGTCATATCTAGCTACTGGATTTCCGCTCTAGGATTGATCATCTCCAAAATGGCATGCTCCACAAGCCACTGGTTGATAATCCATCTAACAAGTAGTTTGAAAGAGAAGTATCTCAATGGAACTCCAGGTCATAGGGGTCTCAACGCAATAGACGGTCTGTCTATCAGATGCCCTATATGTGAGTTATTAACCTTTTAGTCTCGAGGGCCCAGTTGGATTCGTTCCCAATCCATCCTGACCATATTCCAACTTTATCCAAATATCTAGTTGGGTATATTCAAAGGGACCATATCTCTTCAAGGTTTCCAATGCCGCTGACTGTTCGTCAAACGGACGTTCGGTGATAAAGTTGTGGCCAAAAAAGCATAAATGGGTCGTTGTGGGCCAGGGTGCGGTCTGACCCGGCCAAACCCAGCTAGGGATAACCCGGTTTGGGTTGACCCAGATCGACCCGCTAGGTCCGACCCGACCTGTGTTGCAGCCCGTCCGGCGCAGGGCGGCCCGGCCTGGCGGCGCAGAGTCCGCGAGGGCGGAGAAGCCGCGAGGCGGTGTATCCGGGCCGCAGGGCGACGTGATAGACAGCGTGAGGGGGATGTGGGGGGGGGGACATGGGGCGGGAGAATTGCGGTGCGACACGAGGCCATGGATGGCGTGAGGCAGCGGGGTGGTGCGGCCGTGGATGACAGACGCCATAGGGGCTGCGGGGTGGCACAGAGCTTCAGGGTGGTGTCGTTGTCTTTTTCACGGTCGATGGTGGTACTGTCCGTCGTTCTCAAGTTCCACGATGCTAAACGCCGACACCGGTCAGCGTCACCATCGTGAATAACACACAAGATAATAACAATGGAGGGGTCTAGCCATGTTGGTTTGTCCTGTACCCTCCACGTTAGAGTGATAAAAAGTGGTTCACAAATTTCAATCAAGAACGTGTATGAATGATATTTAATAACATCAATCCCCACAACCTTCATCAATCACTATTCCCAATCCCACAAAAGAAAACATTTTTGGATCAAATAGTTTAAGAGAGTTGATCTGCATTCTTAGTTTAGAAGGTAAGAACATGAGATGTTATAATCACTCAGAAATAAACCCCTACCTTGATTACTCGTTAATTTCAAAGAGGAGGGAAGAACGGATGTCAGTTCATTGTTGTCAAAGACGTTCTACTTTGGTTGCCTCTGCAAGGTTCTTCCGATCCGGCTTGGGTTCAGTTTCCTCGTTCTACGATCTCCAGTGGTGGTTCTTCGTTGGGAGGTGAGGTTCTTCATGGAGATAAATTTCTCTAAATTCTCCCAAGCGCTTTTCCAACCCTCTTCCCAACATTAGAATATGAAACATAATAGAATATGTTGTCTATTTAGTTTGTTGGGATAATTTAAAAAATGGATTAATTAATTAATTGAGTAGGTATAATTAATTAAAGGGGTTGGCGCCATTAAAGTGGGGGGGGGGGTGGTTAAGAGGCTTCCCCACATTTAAGAGGGATTTCAAGGGGGTTTTAGTATCGGGTGGTCCCCAGCACCATAACATATCATGGGAGGTTAATTTTGGTGGTCCCTAGATCCACAAACTCACATGGGAGGTTTAGTTCTAGTGTTCCCCACCTCTCAACATCTACATGGGAGTTCCAAAGAAAGTAAAATGTTACACAATTTTATTTTATTTTATTCTTTCATGAAAAACCCAAATTCTATCTCTCACCGTCGACCTACTACGGTCGAGTTGAAGGTCCCCTTAAGTGAATACTAGCACTGCGAGTTCAACGGTGCAATCAAATTTTAATTCTGAGCACCGACTCCAATGTTAAAAAAACCCACTCATAGGTTTACTGTCTGTACCTAAAAAAAGATCAAAAATTCATTCTGGGAACTCCGGGCCCCGTAATCACTCACCTTCAATTTTGTTGTACTCGTAAAATTCCCATTTATTTAAATAAAATTTACCTTGAAATTTTGGGACATTACATTCTCCCCACCTCAGAGCTTTACATCCCCGTAAGCCACATCACAAAACATGGAAATCATGTGGGCGTACTGAGCACGTATCTGACCCTCCTGCTCTCATGTGCTCTCCTGGAGGTTCCTATGCTGCCAAAGAACGTGTACTAGAGGTATTTACCACCCACCAAGGACTCGATCTTGTAGACCCTCAATCTCAACTAGAACCTCCGTAAAAGTTTCCTCATCATCAACGTCGAGCGTACCGTGGTCGATGATGTGAGAAGGGTCATGCATGTATCTCCTCTATTGGGATATGCAGAAGATGCCGTGCACCATGTGCAATTGAGGTGGAAGATCTAAGCAGTATTCCACGTCGCCAACTCTGCTAAGGACTTGAAAGGGTCCAATTAACCTCAGATATAACATGCCAACTTGACCATATCTCCACAAACCTCATCGAGGTGAGACCCATAAAAATATGTGGTCACCATCCCTGAACTCCAGAGGTCTCCATCTCCTGTCGGCATACAACTTCTGCCAGCTCTGTTTAGTCTTCATCCACTCCTGGATGATCTACACCTTCTCAGTGTTAGCCCGAACCATCTCAAGTCCAACGAGCACTGACTCCCCTGGGTCAGTCTAGAATAATGTTGATCTGCAAGGTCACCTGTACAGTGGATCAAAAAGTGCCATCTTAATGGGGGAGTTATAGCTACTGTTGTATGAAAACTCCACCAAAGGAAAGTGATCCTCCCAGCTGCGACCGAAGTCAAGGATGCAAGAACGCAACATGTCCTCGAGTGTCTGAATGGTCCGCTCAGTTTGGCCATCCGTCTGAGGATGGAAGGCGGTGCTTAGATAAAGCTGCATCCCGAAATCCTCCTACAACCCCTTCCATAGCCAGGAAGTAAAATGAGCACCACGATCAGAGACAATTGTCAAGAATACTCCATGTAGCCGCACGGTCTTCTGCACAAAGAGGCATCCCAAGATCTCTACTGAACCATGCTCTCTGATCGGTAGGTTGTGGGATGACTTGGTGAGTTTGTCGATGATCACCCAAATAGAGTCATGACCCCTAGATGTATGTGGATGTCCTGTCACAATTTCTGTGGATATCCCATCCCACATCCACTCAGGGAACTCTAAAAGATGAACTAAGCCTACTGGTACCTGATGCTCTACCTTCACTTGCTGTCAAGTGAGGCACCGAGAGACAAACTCTACTACTGGTTTCTTCATTCATGACCATTGGTTCTATCATTGGAGGTCCTGGCACATCTTCGCCACTCTTGGATGTACCTCTAGAGGGGGGGGGGGGTGTGGAACTCCCTCATCACATCCTCCCGACGTAACACTGGTACCATGGTACGTCCTTTGAAGAGGATGACATGCTCCCCAGCTTCATAAAATCCATCAGGTGCCTATCCTATGGATATCTGAGCACATCATGTCTCGTAGTTAGTGTCCCCACGCTGAACCTCCATGAATTGCTGATGAAGTGGGGGAGTGACTGTAAGAGACTGGAGAAAAACTGCTCCATCCTGATCCACAAAGGAAATATGAAAAGTGGCCAGCTGCTCCATCGCCTCACCTAGCAGCTGTATACTTGACCTCCTGTAGAGTGTATCTGCTACAATGTTCCCTTTCCCAGAAGTATAGACTATATAAAAGTCATAGTATTGGAGGAACTCATGCCAACATTGTTGTCTCAGGTTCAAGTCCATCTAAGAGAAGATATACCTGAAACTCTTGTGATCATAGTAGACTATAAAACGCTCCCCCATCAGAAAGTGTCACCACATGTTCATGGAGAAGACCACTACGGCTAGATCCAGGTCATGGGTAGCATAGTTATTCTCATACTGTCTCATCTATAGATATCCATATGCGATTAGTGCTCGCTCCTGCATTAAGACACATCTAAGCCCGGTCCCTGACTTGTCGCAATAGATTACATACCCTACGCCCTCCTCCGGAAGCCTCAAGTTAGAGGCACTAGTCAGCCACTTCCTTAGATCCAAAAAACTCTAATGGAATATCTACGACCACACAAAGGGTTTCCCCATCATCATCAACACCGATAGTGGTGCTGCAACTCTGGATAAATCTGGCACAATCCTCTGGTAGTATCCATCCAATCTCAGGAATCTTTGTACCTCTCTCACACTCTTGGGTGGATCCCAAGCAAGTACTGACTCAATCTTCGCTGGATCCACTACAAGTCTAGCCTTTGATATGAGATGTCCTAGAAATTGAACCTCTTAGATCCAGAACTGGCACTTCAAGAGCTTACCATAAAGATGGTGCTCTCGGAGTGTGTCTAGAACTACCTTCAAGTGGTAGGACTGATCCTCCTCATTAGTCGAGTAGATCAGAATGTCGTCAATGAAGACTACTACAAAGAGATCAAGGTATGGATGAAAGATCCCATTCATGAGCCACATGAACACTACTAGAGCATTGTCCATGCCGAATGGAATAACCAAGAACTCATTGTGGTTGTACCGACATCTAAAAGACATCTTCTGAACATCCCCGTCTCGTGCTCTGAGCTTGTTATAGCCTGATCTGAGTTCTATCTTCGAAAACCACCGTGCTTCCTTCAGCTGATCAAAGAGATCATAAATCCTCATAATTGGGTACTTTTTCTTCATTGTCACCTGGTTCAGGCGCTGATAGTCGAAACAAATTCTCAGGCTCACATCTGCCTTCTTGGTGAACAAAATTGGGACTGCCCAAGGGGAAACAATGGACTAAATCAACCCTTTACCCTGTAAGTTCTCTAGCTATACTACAACTCACGAAGCTCCACGGGAGCCATACAATACACTGGGGTAGATATCGATGTCATCCTATGGTACAAGTCAATGTAAAAGTCCACCTCTATGAAAGGAGTTAGACACGAAACATCATTTGGGAAGACTTCCGCGTACTGGTCCACCACTATAGGATAGCTCAGACTCTCCACATCAACCGCTCCATTGGTAAGGCTAGCCAACTGATGAGTGATCAGAAGCACTCTCCTCTAGGTAAGTCCACCATATATTAAAAAAGGTTCTATTCTCGCCGGTGAAGGTAAACCCGGTCCCATCCATGACGACACACCACAATTTGCGCCTAATACAGTCAATCAGAGCATGGACTGTAGATAAATAGTCCATACCTAAGATGGTGTTGTGAGGCCTCAACGCTGCTGCTAGGATATCCCAGCTAAAGATATCGCCTCTTAGAGTAATATTACACTACCGACACCAGTGTGTAATCGTCGAATCCACTCCCGTAGGAGTCTCTAGCAGTAAGGATCAAGCCTACAGCTCTATCCGAATCTTTAGGCTCCAAACAAGGGAAGTGGAAAAAAATGAATGATTGGAACCTGTGTCTATAAGTACTACAACTAAGGTAGGGTAGACACATATCATACCTCGTATAATCTCTAGAGTGATGTGATTGTAGGCCTCAACTGCCTGGAGCTGGGCTCTCCCCTGTCCACCTGCTCCCTATGGTCGGGGCGGAACTCATGGTAGTGGTGGTGGTAACATCTCAAATCGTCGCCCACCACCTGCTGCATGGCCAGCTCCTCTGCCACATCCACCGATTCCCTATGGACCTCCTTGGTTGAATATATATCTCTTCATGGGTGGTCCTTCGAACGTCTACTGATCATCCCTATGGTGGGTTGGATAGTCACAATCTATGTGACCATGTCCTCCGCATGTGTAACACTGCTCGCTCCTGGCATGACTGGCTCTGCCTCGTGTCCCCCGCACAACCGACCCTGAATCATGCGGTCATCCATCTATAGGTCTGGTCCTCTTGGACCTCTATGACATCTGTCTACTTCCAGCTGCAGAAGACTCCGCTACGTGGTGACTGGTGGTGGGTCTCGCCGCTGGTGACTGCTCAATAAGGAAACTATCCACTAAAGGGGCTCTTTCTAACACCCCCACCTATGTAAGGATGCTGGGTGATATCATCGAGGCCCTGATCTCCCACCTGAGTCCCTGCTCGAAGGTCCAGGCTCAGAAGAATGAGTTATGCACCATATATGTGGAGTCGCGTGAGAGGCCAATGAACCTCGCTGAGTACTGAGCCATAGTCTTCTTCCCTATTTCAGATGAAGAAGCTCTTGTATGAACACTGCATAAAGAGTCCCTGGGACAAACTCTACCCGAAACAGGCTCTGGAAGTCTACCCAGAGAAGTGTCACCTCGTCGTGAGCCTAGAGCATCAAGCTCCACCATTTTCCTGCTGCTGCCTGTAGAAGACTGGCGGTAAGGATCACCATGAGATCAGATGGTCTCCCTACAAGTCGAAAGACTCTCACCACAACCTCCAACCAATCCTCAGCCACCTATAGGTCCGTCTCTCCCCTGAAAATAGGTGGCATATGGCACTAGAACACGTGAAATGCACTCAAGCGGCGTGCACCCTCTCCTGCTGGAGCTGGTGGAATCGGTGGCCCAATGGGTAATGGTACCGCTGGTGCCTCTGATGCTGCCTCTACTGGATGAGGGCCCTGCACTAAGGCCTCATCACTCGGTGGGTTGTCAGTACATACTATATCTGGAACCCTAGTTGGCTGTCTGCGTGGAGGCATCCTGAAAAGAAACATGTGTTCCATGGTCAATAATTTATACCTAGTGATCTGACACAAGATATCACAAATAAAACACTTCAAAACACACATGCAATTAGTGTTTTTGTGCACTGATTCAGAAATCACCAGTCAGGATCCTAGTTTATGGGTACGTCAGCCACTGTACCAACACTGGATTCCCTAAACTAATAACCACACTCACTAAAATTAACACTATTTCCTTTAAAATGATCAGAGTCCTATGTTCTAAGGTAGAACAAACTCCTCTGATACCAATTTGTCATGACCCGTCACCCAGGGCACGTGTCGTGACTACCCCAAGCCCATCTTCCATAGGCTAGGGGCTAGAGACAAGAACCGAAGGTGTATTCCCTAAAACCGGGAAGGCATTCCCTTTATAACCTATAAGCACACACAACCAAGAACACATCAAGATACAATCTCAAGTAAACTAAATTGTAAACAGAGTGAGTACAGTAAGAAAAAAAGGGCCAGAATATAAGCCCAACTGGAGAGTACAAGAAACTGAAAGTACAAGTAACCTGGAACAACTACTGTGAACAAACGCCAAGGATCCTACTAGAAAGGGAGGTACAACTCTTGAGCAGTCCTGTTTGTGGTATGCCTCATCTAAGGTCTACCTCCAAGCTACTTCCAGTCCTGGTACTCACATCCTCAACCAATTATTTCCATCGTCTGCACCAAACACAATAAAGTGTGGTCATAGCCCATGCAGGGGTAAGTATAATGATACCCAGTAGGGACCCCAAGACCCTCAAGGTATCACAAAATCCACAATGGATAACCACAAAGAAAGGAAACAACTGATAACCATACTTAGCTATATTCCCATATATATACCTAAGTTATTATGTAAACCCATCTCAATCATGAGGAAAACACAGAGTCCAACTCCAAATCCCCAAGCTCAACTGTTCCACAAAAGAAGAAATACCACAAAGGAAAGTACCACACAGGTACACCACACAGAAGAATACCACCAAGGTATTACCATGAAGGAAGTACCACAAAGGTACAAACTCAACTCACACCAGGTATAACTTAGGTACAATTTTAGAGATGATTTGATGTAACTACTGAATCATCTTACTCAGTTAAGAGGCATACCCACATAAGATCACATAGTGCTGACCCACACAGGATCGCTCGGTGTTGACCCTCACAGGATCGCTAGGTTCTGACCCACATAGGATTTTTAGGTCCTAACCCACACAGGATCACTAGGTGCTAACCCACAAAGGATTTCTCTGTGCTAACCCAAACAGGGTCGCTCTTCATTATTCACGTCACAACTAGCTACTTTGTTTCCGCACTAGGCTAGCTCATCTCGGGGAGGGTCCGATCCAAAAGCCACTAGTCGATACTCCAACATCCACTTATTCTAACAAATAAGTATCTCAAAAGACTTCCATGTTATAGGGGTCTCAACACAATAGATGGTGCGTATATCGGACGCCCGGTCTGGGAGTTATAAGACTTTTAGTCCCGAGGGCCTAGTTGGATTCGTGCTCGATCCAACCCGACCGTATGCCAACATTATCTAAATCTTCAGTGGCGTATAATCAAAGGGACCATATTGCTCCAGGGTCTCCAATGCCACCGGCGGTTCATCAAACAGACATTTGGTGACAATGTTATGATAAAAAGAGCGTAAATGGGTCGTAGTGGGTCCGGGTCCAGTCCGACCCGGCCTGACCCACTGGGTCCGGCCTGGCCCCCAAGAAGGTTCGGTCAGCGGGGTCCGGCCCAGCCTGCCGGGCGGTCCTACCCGTAATGGGCGGTGCGGAGGCCGCAGGGCCGTGAGGGCGGTGAAGCCGCGGGGCCGCGAGGGTGGTGAAGCCACGGGGCAGTGCAGTGGGGTTGCTGATGGAACGAGGGGGCCACGAGCAGTGTGGTAGGGCCCCAGGCTGCCCAGTGAGGTTGTGGGGTGGTGCGAGCCCACGAACGACGTTAGGGCATGGGGCGGCACTGGTTTCAGAAGGCGGAGGGTGCGGAGGCCGCGGGGCGGCGCGGAGCCGTGAGGAAGTGTCGTTGTCTTCATCGCGACAGGTAGTTGTACCAGCCACCGTTCTCATGTTCCACCGATGCCAAACGTTGGCACCGGTCACCATTACCATCATGAAGAACGCAAAAAAGAAGAACGAAAGCGGGGTCATGCCATGTTTTTTTGGACCACACCCTCCACATTAGAGTGGTAGAGAGTGGTTCACAAATTTGAATCAAGAATGAGTATGGAAGATATTTAAAAACATCAACCCCACATACTTCATTAATCACTATTCTCAATCCTGCAAAAGAAAACATATGCGGATAAACTATTTTATGAGAGTTGATCAACATTCTTAGTTTATTAGGAAAGAACATGGGATGTGATAATCACTCATAAATAAAACCCTACATTGATTGCTCATTGACATAAAAGAGGATGGATGAATGGATGTCGATTCATTTTCATCGAAGACGGTTTACATTGGTTGCCTCCGCAAGGTTCTTCCGATCTGGCTCGGGGTCAGTTTCCAAGATCTATGATCTTTGGTGGTCTTTCCTCGTTGGGAGGTGATGTTCTGTGTTGGAGTTGAATTTCTATAAATTCTCCCAAGCACTTTTCCAACCCTTTTCCCAACAATATAATAGGAAACATAATAGAATATGTTGTCTATTTAGTTTGTTGGAATAATTTCAAAATGGCTTAATTAATTAATTGAGTAGGTATAATTAAATAAATGGGGTGGCACCATTAATGTGGGGAAGTTTAAGATCCTTCACCAAGTTTAAGAGGGAGTTCAAGGGGTTTTTAGTCCCAGGTGGTCCCCACCACAATAACCTCTCATATGAGGTTAATTCAGGTGGTCCCCACTCCCATAACCTCACATGGGAGGTTTAGTTCTGGTGGTCCCCACCTCTCAACATCCACATGGGAGTTCCAAATAAAATAAAATGTTAAACAATTTTATTTTATTTTATTCTTTCATGAAAAACCCAAAATATATCTTCCACCATCAACCAACTGCGGTCGAGGTGATCGTCCCCTTAAGTGAATACCGGCGCTGTGAGTTCAACAGTGCCCTCAGAATTCAATTCTGAAAATCGGTTCAAAAGTAAAAAAACCCGCTTGTACGATAACTGAACGTACTCAAAAAAAAGTTCATAAATTTGATCCGGGCACTCAGGGCCACGGAATCACGCGCAATTAATTTTCACGGAATCATAAAATTTCCATTTAATTAAAAGAAATTAAACTGGAAATTTCAAGTCTTTACAAAATAATTTGATAAATACATCAATATCGTCAATTAAATACCCAATTAATTATGTACGACATTCCCATTAATTAATTAAACATTTAATTAATCAATATGAAAAATTACAAATCACAATTTATTTTTTATAATTTATCACTTCATTTTAAATGTCATCTCTTTAGAATTAATTCCAAAATTAATTATCTAGATAATAATATCAAGGAACATAATTAATTAATGATTAATTATCTCAATCAATCCAATTCAATATCTCACCATTAATCACCTGGTTAATATTCTAGATTTCAACGCCTAACTCTCATAATTAATTAAAAAAATTAATTATCCATTATGTTAGACCCTTATTCTCAGGATTAATTCCTCAACCAATCATTTAATTCAACAATGCTTCATCAAATAAATTGTTCAACCTAAATAACCCAATTTAGAAATTGAATGGCTAAATAATGATCGAAATTTTATAATATTGATCAAATGCATCAAATCTATGACTATGGGAATTAAATTTTAGACCACCAACCTCAATTCATTGACGGTTGTTCATTCAATGGAAAGCCCAAAAAATCCGAGCAACACAATGACATATATCGGATTTCCTAATATAAATCCCTAAATCAAGATCAAGGATATCAAGATCTAATAATTTGAGAGGAATATCTACAATACTAGATCTATATCTCACGAAATTTGTTGAGATCTAATGAAAATCATGATAAATCCTCCCAAAGAACAAGGAAAGAGATAAGAATGAATAGGATAATCATCGAGATGAGATCCTCATACCAAGGGAAGAGCATATCATCAATTTAGGATTTGATTCTTAAAGAAAAAAGTTCTGTAGGCCTTGGAACCCCTACAAAAGCACTATAATTTCCCAAAAACATTTATTCATGAGTCTGGGTAGAATAGGTTGTGTTTCGTGGGTTCAGTGTATTTTAAAATAATTCTTCGAGTGATTAATAACCATGTGCATGGTTTTCTAGGCAGGGGTGCACGGTTAGGTAAACCATGCACCAATATTTTGAACCTCAATGGCGAGGGTCGCATGCTTTCCTGTGTTTGGGTGCATGGGTTTTCAAACCGTGAACCAACCATGTGAACCTCTCTTCCTGGGTTCACACAATTATCTGGGATGGGGGAATAGTTTACCCTAACCAGAAACCAACCATTCATTGACTTGTTTTCTCACCATTTATTAGGAACTCCTCCCAAACACACCATAAGTCATACATCTAAGCTATTCTACTTAAATAAGCATGAAAATTACCTGAATTAAAGTCTGAGATAACTCAAAAAAAGGTTGGGATCTTATAATATCTTCACATTATGATAACTCTTCCTCGAGCTATTCTTCTAATCCTTTCTAAGATTCTAAACCAATAACATCAGGCCATTGAGCACTCATATTGGCTTTCCTCTCCCATGTTTCCCCTTTAAGACGCCCATGTTCCCATAACACATAAAATATCCACACTACCATTACCTACAACACTTTCTCACTGCGATCCAGTACACATATCGGATGATCCTCAAGGGAAACATCTATCTCTAGGTCCACCTCATCTACATTGATCATATGAGAAGGGTCAGGGTGATACCACCATATTTTTGACACATGGAACTCATAATGCAAAGAATTTTATTTCTACTGAAGGTCCAATTGTTACGCCACCAACCCAATTCTCTCCACTACCTCAAATGAACCAACAAACCTGGGGGCCAACTTACCATACTTATGTATCTTGTGGTGACCCATCCTAGGTTACACCTAAAGGAACACATGATCACCCTCTGTAAACACCATGGGTCGTATTATGCTAAGCATACGACTTGTATCTACTTTGAACCACAACCGTATGTTTCCAAATAAACTGTACGTACTCTAATGTCTCTTGTACAGAACTCGGTCCCAACAACTTTGACCCACCAGCCACTAAATAACTCTACGATGATCTGTATGGTCTAACTAAAAGAGAATTGTATGGATTCATCTGTATTGTTTCCTGATAACTATTGTTATGGTCAAACTCCACTAAATCCAAGAGCTTCTCCCATGTCCCACTGAATTCAAGAACATAATCCACTAAGAATTCCTCAAGAACCTAAATAGTATGCTCTAACTGCCCATATGTCTATGGGTGGAAGTACATACTCAATAAAAGCTATGTACCATGAAATTTTTGCAAGCCCTACCATAAGTGTGAATTAAAGAATGATTCATGATATAAAACTATAGTCAGTGTTACCCCATGAAAAAAAATATCTCCTGAACATAAAGTTATCCCAACTGCTCCAATGTAAAGGTTTCCCTTATAGAAAAGACGTTTGATACCATTTTTTGTCAATCCATAGTGACCCAAATAGATACATTCTTCCAAATAATGTTGGGAAGACCCACCACAAAATCCCTTGGCATGCCATCCCACTTCCATTTTGGAATAGGCATCAACTGTAGTAAACATCCTAGTTGTTGATGCTCTACCTTCACCTAATGATAGGTGAAAAATATTTTCAAAAACCCTACTATCTCTAATTTCATGTCTGGAAACCAAAAAAATCATCATAGGTCACAGTAAATTTTGGTTTCACCTAGATGCACCACCCACATAGAGGCACGAAATTATCGTATGATCTTCTCTCATATGCTTGTAGGCATAATAAATCTATTATTCACATAGACGTTCTCATCCTCATCTATCAAAAAGTACAAAGGTGTCTCCCCACATTCAAATATTTCCCTCAAGGTCAAGTTTTCCAGACCCTCATACTGTCTATCCCTAATCCATCTCTAACATGTTGAATCCACTATAACTAAAACTTGAGCCATCTTCTCCTGAATCTCTTGAGCCACCTCATGAATTTCAGCCAACATGGTCATCATCATATACTCTACACTTGGCACCTAAACCATTTGAGTATGAGCTTTCCTAGTCAAGGAATTAGCCACACAATTTCCTTTCCCGGGAATATATGCTATTTCAAAATAAAAATATTGTATATACTATACCCATATCCACTACCGATGATTCAAAATCATGCTGTAAAAAGATATAATTCAAGATATTATGATCTATATAAACTATAATCTTTTCTCCCAAAAGGTAGTGTCTCCAACCCTTAAAAGAATTAACCACTACATCAAACTCGAGGTCATCTATAGGGTAGTTCCATTCAATATTTCTCAAATGCTGAGATCTATATTCCATGAATTGATCCCCTTGGACCAAAACAACTCTTAGTCTTATCCCAAAGGAATAATAAAAAACCATGTACTTCTCACCTGGCTTAGGTAGGATCAAAATCAGTATCATCGTAAAAATATTCTTCAACTTCTAAAAATAATTCTCGCATGCTTCCGTCCTCTCAAACATAATCTACCTATTGGTCAAGACCAAATGCTGTGTTTCCAAATAGGATAATTCTTGGACTAATCTCTTATAATATCCAACTAATCTCAAAAATATTTTAATATTGACAACATTCATGGGATACTCCAATAAAACCACTTCCTAAACCTTCTTTTAGGTCATTTACACACCTTCCTCTAAGATGATGTGCCCTAATAAGTGTATCTGATCAATCCAAAACTGCCACATAAATAGATTGTCATATAGAAAATGCTCTCTGAGTGTAATCTGAACAATGTCAAGATGTTTGGAATTATCATCATTAGTCTTGGAATACACAGATATGTATTCCTCAAACACCACAGAAATAGTATTGATATAGATGAAATATCCTATTCATCAAATCAATAAACACTGCTGGTGCATTTTTCAACCCAAACAGAATTATGACAAACACATAAAGGCCGTACATGATCCAGAAAGAAGTCCACGGTATATTAGAAGTCCATACTCTGAACCGATGATACCCTATTATAAAATAAATCTTTGAGAACATAGAAGCTCCCTTCAACTGGTCAAATATTTAATCGATATGTGGGAGAGGATATGGGTTCTTCACAGTCATTTTGTTAAAAATTCGGTAATCTTCACACAAACATAAACTCCCATCGGCCTTCTTTGCAAAAAATATAGGTGATTCCCAAGGCAACGTACTTGGAGAGATAATTCTGTTATCCTCAAATTCCTCCAACTGAGTCTTGATATCTTGAAGCTCGGTTGGTGCCATTTTATATAGTGGAATAGACACTAGATCATCCCCCAACATGAGATCAATAGTAAATTCCACATGTCTCTCAGGTGGTATCCTGGAAAAGTTTTTAGGAAAGACATCCAGAAATTTTTCCACTATTGGTGGAAGGGAATCTTGTCTAACACTGCCATCATCAAAAAATAGACCAGAAAATTGGGTTGTGAACTCTCTTAGTTGCTTAGTAAATGGACCTGCTTGAACCACTAGAATATCCCACTCTACACTCTGAATATAAAGGTCACCCTTAAAATATGTAAATATAACTCTCCTATTATAACTATTTATGTGGGCTGGATATGCCACTAGCTAGTCCATACCCAAAATTAGGTTGATGCATGTTGTATCAAGAATATAAATATCCAATTGAAAATTATATTCCACGATCTCTAGTGAAAGTCCCATGCATAGACAGATGTATCTAGACTGTGTTCCCAACAATGTATCGATAATCCTAACTCCACTCATGAACTCCACATCCAAGCTCAACCATTAACCAATTTTTCAGATATAATGGAATGAGAGCCACTGATATCAAATAAGTCAATAAATAAATTAGATGTCACTAGAATAGGACATCTCACTTTCGATGGCCCATCCTCGCTCTCAAAAAGTGCAAGATGTATCACATGTAACTGTCCTACCTGTCTTTCTTGTGATGTTTTCTGAACTATCTATGTAGAACCACTCTACGGATTTGGGAACTATATTCATAAAGAACCACATCCACTACCTCTACAGCCTCAACCAATAGAACTCTAGCTTCCAGAATGATATGCTCTAGAATGCTTCCTTCCCACACTCTGACCCTTCCCAGCTTCTCCCTCAATACTTATTTGTCAGGTGATCTGAAGAACTTCTATAAATTTCCCATCCTTCTATAAGACCAAACCTCTAATGTTGGTTGGATAGAATATCAATGATAGTGTCTCAACCTACCACACTAATTGAAGATCACTCTAGTATGGTCCTATGAAACTAAATTTTTCCCCTAGCCACTCAGTTTCCCATTTCCCTCTATAAAGTTATCATAACGACACTTCTTAATCTTGTAATTTTCACTTCCTGACTGTCTAGTAGAAACCACGTATGCACCACCGGAAGCCTCCTTCAGATTTACCTTAGCTATGAGGTCCTGATCCACTACATAAAAAAATTATTTAATGGAACAAGGTTAAATTAGGTCTTAATTTATCACCTAAGTTCATCCTAAAAATGTTTCACTGTAGTTGTCTCATCTCCTAATAACAATAGAGAAAAACACTATTGATCTTTGAAGAGTCCCACATAGTCCATCATAAACAAGATCCCTTGAGTTAGTCGCATAAACTCCCCTATATTCTCTTTCCTTATATTCTCTAGATAGAAGTCCTCAAAAAACTCTCCAAGAAGTCCTTCCATAACATACCAGCACATATTTGATCCTCGTAGAATATAAGAAACAAACTTGAACCTCCTATCAGTTGTAGTTTATATATAGTATAATATCATCTCGATGAAATCAACCTAGAATTCAGCTCCCTCAGGTCCATACTCTATAGTAAGATTTGGAGGGTGCAACAAATGAAAATCCCATATCAACTTAGACAAACAATTCACAACCTTCCCTAGGTCTATTTCCATGGATTGAAAGAAACAGACAATGTTCCTCCGAAACTTCTCCCCTTCATCTTCATCTAACACCATTTCTCCCTCAGGTTCCATGATATGAAAAAAATTCCTAGCCATGCCCGTCGGTCATCCCCTCAAAAAGATTATTTGAGGAATATTATCTAAAATACCAAACACATGTCTTAGGTCTCCTATCACAAACATATAATATTTATGTAAGAGGAAAAAATCAAAATAGGTGACAACATTCCCCATTTTTCACCCACCTCTCACCACATGATCAAACTAAGGTGCTATAACAATCTATAACCACCATACTCCTTGGTTTTGGTTATCAATGGTAAACCCACTATCATAATAAATTTTCCCATTTAGACACCAAATTATTCTCATTTCATATCACTTTTTCTCAAAAACAAGGAAAATAGTTTATGTAAAAATACTTACCCATATACCATTTTCCTGTTCATGCCCAAAATGAAATATGTCACAAAAAAACTTAGTGTGTAGAAATATACATGAAAAAAAACTATCATTTCAATTTGTGCATGGAATCAATATTAAATATTCTTAGAAACAATAATCACATCACACCACATGTGCATCACCCAAGGTGGAATAATATTCAAGTGTAACATCAAACAACAATAAAAACAATCCCACCATGAGTACTCAGGTTTCCCCCAGTACATGGGTTTTCAAATCCCATTTACAAGATCATTACAAAGACATAAAACATACTAGTATTCTATCTGGATTTCCAAAAATAGTAAGAAAAATGAACAAGAATGAAAAATTCTTTGATACCATATTGTAACATCCCGTCCCAGGTTCCATATGATGGTTCCACGTTCCGGTTCTCCACACAACGTCATGTGCACCTCCCTGTATGCTAGAGGCATCTTTATAAAATAGATGGTGTGGTATGTTAGTCATGTAGAGACTATAACCTCTTTTGATAGAGTAAAACACTAGTGAACCAAAATAAACAAATGTGGAAGCATATATAACTAGAACAATTCCAAATTCACAAGATTACAGAAACAAAAAACACAATATTCAATTGAAGGGGAAAACATGCTATGCCAATATAGGTTTCCAAGATCCAAAAATAAAACTAAAAAAAATAAAGACACCATTGACTCCCAAGTGGGTCCCGAAACACATCCGGTTTCCCCATCCATGATCTATCCCCAAGCAGCAATCCAACATAGGTCCCTTTCCCATAACATGTATTACATCAACAAAGTCTATTCGGGTTCCAATTAAGAATCCTTAATAGGGTTTGAGTATAACTCAGTAGGCCACATCCAACAGTGTCTAAAACAAGTCCTTTAAAAAGATAATGTTAGCAATTCTATAAATAAAATAATAAAATGCATAAAAAAAAGTTATCACATTATCATTTATTATTTATTTAATCATATTAACACAAGGGTTCCTGAGGATACCCATTCCTCTATAATATCATTGGATCATTCCAGAACCCAAAGTGTTCCCTAGGCAATGTGATATCTTAATACCAACTTTGAATCATTCTAGAGCTTGAAGTATTCAATGTTGATATGGTATCTCAATACCTGATTCATCTCATGCCAGTGTTCGAAGTATTATCATGTGTGGCCATCTCTCAGAGTGCCATTATTACCATTCTTTAAATTCAAAAATAAACACAAAAGTAACCAATAAATAATTCATAACTAAGATGACCATGCTATCATTCTTACTTATCAATAGAATGAAAATTATTCCATTATTTTACTGAAAATTACAATGACCATGTTGCCATTTATACTTCTTAATTGAATAAACATGTTCCCATTCCTTTACTCATAATTAAAATGACCATGTTACCATTTATACCTATCATTTGAATGAACTTGTTCCCATTATTTCACACATAATTAATTCACAATTAATTATCCACCCCAGTTCCATTAGTAATTCATTATTTAGATAAATACCTCTATATCCTCAATCAACTCCAAAATTAATTATATATGCCATTCAAATTAACTAATTCATTGTTTAATTAATCAATAACATACTTCATAACCCATAATTAGTTTTCCAGAATTAATTATCTCATTTTAAATCTCAAATCTTTATAATTAATCCCAAAATTAATTATCTAGATCATAATATCAAGGCACACAATTAATTCATGTTTAATTTTATCAATCTATCTATTTTAATATCTTATAATTATCCCCTAATTACTTTTATAAAATAAAACCCCTAACTCTCATAATTAATTCCAAAAAATTAATTATCCAACATTTCATCCCCATAGTCTCATGATAAATTCCTCAATAGATCATTTAATTCCACAATGATTCAATAAATCATTTATTCAAACATAATAACCCAATTTAGGAATTCAATTGGTAAAGAATGATAGAAATTAAATAATATTGCATACACGCATCAAATCCAATACTATGCGAATTATATTTTAGACCACCTTCCTCAATTAGTTGACATACATTTGTTCAATGGAAATCCCCAAAATCCGAGCATCACAATGACATAGATCTGAGTTCCTAATCTAAATCCCTAAATCAAGATCAAGGTTATCAAGATCTAATCAATATAGATCTACAATCCTATATATATATCTCAAAAAAATGTTTAGATATTAGAAGTAGAGCATAAAATCCAACAAAAGATCAAGTAAATAGGAAAAAATGAATGAGATACACATCGGGATGTGATCCACATATCCGGAGAAGAGATTATATTCAATTTGGGCTTTGAATCTTGAAGAGAAGAGGTCAGATGAGCTTGGAACCCCTCTAGGAATCTCTGGAATTTCCCAAAAATATTTGTCCTGAGTCTAGGTCGAATAGGATGTGTTTTAGTGGATTGGGGGATTTTAAAATAATTTTCTAGGTGATTAATAAATGTGCACACGGTTTTATAGGTAATGGTGCACGTCTAGGTAAAGCGTGCATGAACTGTGCAAAGCTCACTGCCCAGGGTAACACCCTTTCCTATATTTGGGTGCACCATTAGTCAGATCATTCACCAGATCTATAAACCTCTCTTCCTGAGTTCACATGGTTAGCTGGGCTGGGTGAATGGTTTACCCTAACTATGCACCAAGCACGCAGAGACCTTTTTTCTCACAATATCTTAAAAAATCTACCCAAACATGCCCCAATTCATAACTCCAAACAAAGGTAATAAAATAAGCCAAAAAATTTCCTAAATTCATGCCTGAGATAACTTCAAAAAAGGTTAGGATCTTACATCGAGCTTCCACCATTAATAAACCATCAACTTTTGAATTCAAAAATTTCAAAATACTACGCATTTGGATCAATAGGGAAAAACATTCGAGAATGATGGAGGAACTAGGTCGAATAACAGTGTAAAAAGGATTATTTTTAAAAAAACGTGAAACCATTATCAACTATTTCTAAATATTTTGATAAAACATACTTTTATTAGTTCTAAAACTAAAAGTGTTGATACAGAATTTTTTTATAAATGCTAATTTTTGCATTGGTAAATCTTAACATTTATAACTGTTAAAATTAGCACTAGAAAGATACTATTACTCCTTAAATAGTTTTTATTTAATGTAACCCAACTTTTTGATATCTAATGTTTTTTTACATAGTCCATATCTTTTTTATCCCTAATATTATTGTCGATAAATCCCATAGAAATGAAAAAAAAATAGTATATATAAAAAACATTACAAATTCTTAAATATTTTTCAATGTGATCAACTACAATTAGAAATTATTGTCAATTATATAAATGAATAAATATATTTTTCAATATATTATTAAATATAAAAATTCATATTTAAATAAAATATATATTAAAAATTACATTCATGTAGAAAAATATTTACAATAAATTACTAATTATAAAAATTTATATAATATTAATTATAAAAATAAGTTATTGATAATTATTAATTATATTTTAATAATTTTACTAATATTTAAAAATATTAATTATTTTTAAATGAGTGAATAAATAAATATTTAATATTATAAAAATTTATAATTAATAATAAATTTCTATTATTTTAATTAAATATATATAAATTGAATATGTAATAATATAATAATTTTTAGAAACTATATAAAAAATATAAATGTAATAATGTTTCTCATAGTATATTTTTAATATAGAACAAAAAAATAATAAGTGAAAATTTAAATAATTGTATATTAAAATAGTTATAATTTCTCTTATAAATATATATATTACTATCACTAATATATTTATATTTTATATTTATAGTATATAAAAATTATAATTAATTATTAATTATATTTAAAAATTATTCATTGTAATATAAAATTTATTATTTTTATAAATATTTAAATATATAAATTATATTATTATTATATAAAAGTATAATTATACTCAAACGCAATTATATGTATACATTTAAAAATATACACCACATAGATTAAGAAAGCATTATAATAATAATTAAATTAGGTATATATTATTCAAAGATGACTCAAACCATGGATTAGGTGACCCGAATCCCTGATCCTGTAAAATTTATTAAAAGACACACACACATAGAAACATGAGGATACAAATTATCTATATATTATTAATTATGTAAAAAACTAAGGTAACAATTACTTTTCAAGGTGAATAATTTTATTTAAAATATATTATTAATTATGTAAATTTGAAAATACTTTTTTCTATATATTATTAATTATATAAATATATAAATAAATATAATTTTATAAAAACTATATTTAAATAATAAATATTTATATTAAATACTAATTATATAAATGTATATAAAATTAATTATATAAATCTAAAATAATAATAATAATTTTATTAAAATATTTTTAATAATATTTTAATAAAATATTAATTATATGAATGAATTAATATTTAATATTATAACGATATATACTAATATTTAGAAAATATAAATAATTAAATTTCAATTAATTGTGAACTATTTTCAATATATTTTAAATTAATATTAAATTCAATATAAAAAATATTTACAGTAGTACTAAAAAAATTTTATTCCAAGAAAAAATATATAAATTACATGTTATTTAATATACTATTTTTTATCAACTAAATGAAAATTAAAAATATATAAATATTTTTCATAGTATATTATCAATTATAAAATATTAAAAGTAAATTTAAATTTCTTAATAATTATATTTAAATATATTTTATATTCATATAATATATAGATTTATCATTTTTACTAATTATATTAATGTATATATTATATTTATCTTTTATAAAACATGTAAATAACTATCACTTAAATTACAAAATTAAAAATTTTAATCAAAATATATTAATTTATAAAAGATAAATATTTTTAAAATATATCATTAATAATATAACTAATGTATAATTACATTAAAAAATAATTGTGTGTATACTTATAAAATGTTTTAAAATATACACTACTAAAAGTAAATACTAATTAATAAATTTAGTATAATAATAATATGTAAAAAATGACATATATAATTTACTAAAATTCTATATAAAAGGTCAATTCATAAATTCATTTAAAGGTTCAAGGTTTTATTTTTCCAATTATTGATTTAAATATTTGATTGTTTTTATTCACATATAATTTTAGTGTGTGTGTATGGTGTATGCACATGTTTGAAGAACTTAAAGACATATACATACATGTGTATATCCATATATATACAAATTAGTGAATATAATGTCAAATTTAATATAATTTCTAGCTAAAATTAAATTATTTACATTTTTAACTAAAAATACTTATTATTCACATATATATAAAAATTTTATATATAATAATAATAGTATTATTATTATTATATAAAAACTCTTATATGAAAATTTCTATAATTCAAAATGATCAATTAATTAATTAATTTATTCCTTAAAGATGAAAATATTTCAATAAAATATACATATAAATATTTTATCATTAATAAATAGATAATAATTTTAGTAGCACTGTTATTAGTGTTGATAAATGATAGTTATTATCATTGAATAAAGTATATATAAAGTTAAAAATATCATCAACACTGTAATAAATGCTAATAAAAGTCATCTTTTATCAATGCTTTATTTTTTCACAAATACATTTTTTTTATATATTCTTATAAAAACAATTGATAAAGGACCATGCATTATTTTAAAATTTCACTTGTAGTTTCCCCTCTATTATATTCAAATAATCCTAGACCTGACTTGACATGACCCATTATAACTAATGTCCTTTCCAATATAGCACATCTGGCTACTGAAGCAGGCACGAAGACCCTGGATCTAAAGTTTTCATTTATAAAGATAAAAAAAATTATTTCATACCTTTAATTCATAGCACTGAAGAGTTTATTTCATCAATAATGCTGAAATTATGATTTAAAGCTACAACCATTAAGAATAAAACCCTCATCTCTAATGAAATTAGAAAGACACTAAACACTTAGTCACCGTTGAGCGGGACCCTTTCCCCCTCCTTGAAATTATCGCCGATGCCAAATATGGAGTTTCATTTTCATTTGATAATTTTCTTTATATAAATATTTACTATAATATATTAATCAAATCTTATATTTAAATAAAAAATTTAAACAACTAGTTAACAAAATTTCCTATTTAGGAAATGTTTTCCAATTTCTCAAGTAAAGACCCATGGAATAGGTGGATGGATGAATTGATGGAGAACCCAATACTAGTGAGACTGGTTCCAGAATGTATATGAATCATTGAATTTAAATTATGTTATAGTGTGAATAGTCTATAATGGAGGATGTTGTATGAAATGTAACAGGTTTAGAGGTTTTTTGGATTTTTAGGTGATATAGACTGAAGTGGTGGTGATTTAAAACCACAATAGTGTCAATATCATACCTACTAGGATGGTACTGGGTACCTAGTATCTAGGGTTGTGGAGATTTTGTAAAACCATATGAATCCAATTGTGAATAATTTGAATAAATTGATAAAAGGAAAGTATAATATAGATAATTGTTAAATTTGGTTTATAAAAATAATGATTCATTGGTTCATGATTATCTTTTATTTTATATGATTAAACAACAATTATCTAAAACTATCTTATGCCTTACCTAGACAAGGGATGTATTTTTTGTAGAAAAAAAATTCTCTACCTATGTGGTGTTTTATACCTTGTTGAAAATACACAATGACTCAAGGGGGGTGGGAGAAAATTGATTTATTTAAAATTTTGACCCCAATTAGAATCATCCCTTAAATTTTTACTTACTCTTTTATCACATTGATAATAGAAATAAAATAGAGCATACCACCGAAGGATTTTAGCAGTCCATGGCATAATGATCCCTTAGTCTACCCCACTAATGTTCTATCTTCTAGTTTGGTTAATTTCACTATGGACACCCTTTTCTCAGGGACATCAAAAATAGATTTCATGATACTTATATTGGTTTCAAAAGGTTCTAATATCTTTAATAGAGATCTCACTTTTAACAAGCCATATCCATGACCTTATCACATTCAGCAGATGGTGTTTCCACTCTACCGAAGATAAAAACTTACAGAAACAATAATTACATTCAAATCATAGTTATAAGAGGAAAAATTAAAAAGCATGAGTGTTCTTCTAAATAAAATGTATATGGATTGAAGGAGTAGCTCTTAGATACCACTCGACTATTGTTTATGTGTTCTTCAGATCATAACAACAATAAGTTATTATTCTTCAAATTAAATAAGGAAATTATTATATGTAAAAGAAAGAAAAGTATCATTTTTTTCTTTAGTGAGTTAATTATTAATCAAGTGTTCTGGAAATATTTTTTTTTTAATTCAAATTTCCATATACACTCCAATGGCATAGATTAAATATAATTATCTAATAAATATTGGCTATGTTCTTTCATGTGACCTTCATTTTGGATAAAAGAAAATAAAGAGATTGTCGGTGACAATACCCACTATATTCATTAAAACTACATGAATTAAAAGAAATGGAATTATTATTTAATTCATCTATCCCCATCTAGTCAAAATAATTTATAAAAAACTAAAATTAAGAAAGTATATTTCTTGAACTACTACCACTATAAGAAATTCATCGAAATAGAAAATTACTACTCCTAAAAATCCACACATAAAATAACTATAGATTCAAAGGAGTTTATCTTCTATATTGGTAATTTTTAATCAAAACACCATTACACTTTATAAATAGTGAAATAAATTGAAGAAAAATTCATATAAAATTTTTAATTTGAAATAAATCTTCAACAATATATGATAGTCAATTGTGTATGATATTTCTCTTATTTATTAGATAAACCTACCAACTATGGATAAAATAATTATAAACAAAATTATTAAAGGTAATTTAAACCCTAATTTTTTTTGATCTCCATGTGATAATTCTAAACTTCATAATATAATTTACTATGTTTAATTTCATTACTTTGAGTTTCTATGATTATTAAAAAACTAAAATTTCATTTGAAAATTAAATCTTAGTAAGATAAATGACTTGGTAAAAAACCATAGGTTATTTGAAATTATTCCACCTAATATGATAATTATCATATGTGAAATGAAACAATAATTTATATATGAATTTTTCATTGTGATTAAATTAAAATTCATATAAATTAATGATGTTATAGAAAAAAAACATAACACTTTGGCTATTTTGAATAGTTATATGGTCTGTCAAATATAAAATACCATTATACATCATAACCACTATTAATATAACCATTATATAGTGACCATTAATACTAGTATATTAGGGGTTTTGATAAAGGTCCATTGATAAAAATGAAAGGAATGATGACATCCGCCAGTAGGACCATACCCTATTAATCCAATATAGCGAATATTCCAAGAGATATTGAATTGCTGAGTTTTTCCATTGATAAATCCCCATCCAAGATAAAACAAAAAAATAACAAATTAAATAGTTTATGAGATAATTTAATGCTCATAAAAAACATGGACCGAACCATGCAGGCTAAACCACCCCAAGAAAATATCACGACCACGCACCATACTGTTAAGGAATTCAGAGGTGTAATAAAGTGCCTTGTATCTAGACCATAACAGTATGAATTCTTATATGTTATTTTAAAAAATAATTATTATATTTATCCTTTTTAATATTTCATTTTAAATAATTAATTATTGAGATTTATAAAAATTATTTTCTGATATGATTAAACACAAATTATATTTTTCTGGGAAATATATATTTTCATTCAATATAATAATTAAATTAGTTATATAATTTTTGAGATGATATATATTTTAATAAAATATACTTATTATATAATATTTATTATAAATAAATAGTTATATAATTTTAGGAATTCCAATGTAATTATTATAAGGGTCAAAGAACTGTTATTGTCAAAAAAATCAATAACTTTCAATAAATTGGTTTTTATTTGAAAGTGTAAATTCTAATATTTAAAGAATTATTTTGATAAAATAAATATTATTTTTGAAATAATCATGTGTAAATTATCCCACAAATTATTTTTCATTATTTTTTGAGATAATTGAATTTTTTGGTGAAAAATAATTATGGTATAAATATATAGTGTGTGTTATGACATGAAATGACACAAAATTGATGGAATATTTTCCATAAAGGTATCCATGACCAAATATATATGTATCCTTTTAAAATATTATTATTTTTATTTGTTTTAATTTTATAAACCCTTAATAAATTCTCTAAAAACAATATTATATTATATGTTTTTATAATCAAATCTTTATAAACACGACACAAAAACACATCACAACGGGTATTATTTTAAAGATATATGTTCTTAAAATTTTAAAATAAATAAAACCAATTAAATATAAAAGAAACCATGGAAAGGTTTGTGGTCTTTATTATGTTGTTATGTAGTGTGAAAACCCTATTATTAGAAATTAATAAAGAATTATCTTCTATTTTGGTATATTAACCAACAAAAGCACAATTAATCTTCAATAAAAACCCTTGGATCATAAAATTACTTTGAAATTACCACTTTATAACCCTAATAAGGCCTCTAAAATCTCTTAATAATCTCCTCCAAATCATTTCGAGACACCCTCTCAAGGTAAGACTTCCTTTCCTTCTCATAATTATCATAGAACCACCTTTATATTATGCCTTTTTTTTTGAAAATTTTCATTTTGGTATATGTTTTCCCACATCCATATTACTACCCTTGTGATTTAAATGTTATGAGAGTCCCCTATCACTCTCATTAATCCCTCCCATGATCTTTTACATACCAATTTTATGCTACCTGAATTATCCTGTGATTTTTCCATGCCAAGCATTACATGTGAATAACCATATTTATTTCCACTCTATAATATTCACCTAGACATACCTATAATTAATTAATTGTGTAATTCCATATATATTACCCACACACCTTGTTCATGGGATTAACATTGATGAAATTCAGCTCTATGTTGTATGATACATCTTGAAAACATATGCATATACATGATATGAAAATTATTGGTGGACCCACATAGTTCTCCAATGCATTGGATAGTCATTTTATCTAATGATAAATCATATATGAGATTATGGATTAATCATTAACCATTAAGGTAATTTTTACATCACATAATTTCATCATGGAAGTTAGCCTTGATCTATGATTACGATGCCATTTTTAATGTCATTTTCAGATTCCCATATTGCCTTTATGCTATCTTGTTATATAATGATTCATTATTCAATATTATGATTCTCACCCCTCTTATGTTACCTTGATATTAATCATGGATCACATGTACTAATTTACATTATTATATGATTTTTTTATTCCCTTACTGGAATTTATAGGTCCCCCTTTCTTATTTAGGTCCCTAGGTAATACCATGATGTTTTAGAAGAATAATGGAATTTCAGAATCTTTTTAACAAATAATTCAATAATAATGTTTTTCTCATGTATCATGTTGATGTTATATATACATAATTTCCAAAATAAAAATGGATTCATGATCTTTTAGGATTCTATTATGTGTAACTTTATGTAATAAATCCTGAAATAATGTTTACTAAAGGTATGTGTATTCATTGTTTTTTATGAGAGCCTATCAAACTTATTTATGTGATTAAGATTACAAAAATCTAGTAAAATATTTAAGGATAAAATAAATGTTAGGAAAACATTCCTAATTATTTTTAAAGTACAGAGTGTTTTTCTTCCAAGTAAATAATTCCCAATCTAGTTACTACACAGGGATGTGGTTTTTAAATAGATGTACATAGGGGTAACAACCTAGAAACGCTTGTATTAAGTTGGACTCAATTGTTACATGATGCAAAAAAATATGACTTTCTACAGATCTATATTGAAACATCTAGGGTATATTATTTGGTAAGTTTAGAAGCTCATTAAAAAACATTATTAAGGGAAAACACCCAAATATTTTATGTTACAAAATAGATCCTGGAAAAATTTGATCAAACCTAGAAATTCATATGTTAAATAACATATATCACATGTGAGTTATCCCTTTAATGTTCATGGTTTCTTATTTATGTGATTAATAGTTTAAAAATATTCATAAAAATTATCCCTTTTTCTAGTCAAATGGATGGAAATAAGAGAATTTAATTCTGCAACTATTGAGAAGAGCATTGAAATGGGTTCATAAATGAGATGCCCAACCTGATGGGAGCTAGATTTGGGGACTTATTGACATTATTTTATCAATTAACTCATTTTTGAACTGAAACCCAAATCAAGAAGAGTTTATAAATCCCCATAATAGAGAGAATTTTTTAATTAAAACCATTATGAGAAAAAGGAATATAACTTTAAGTAGACCTTTTAATTCATTAAATGTAGAGTAATGAATCAACACCATTGAAATGATATTATCCATAATTAAATGCTTAAAGAACGAGAAGGTCATTAGTGTTGTCTAACAAATAAATATAGAAGACGATCAATGATGGATTTGGTCCAAAATATTATGAATGAGGAGGGGATAAACGTTATGGATTGGAAGTAATTATGAAAAATGTTTTTTTAAAAATATTTTCCTTGTAATATTTGACTAAAAATGGAGATGGTGTTCATTAAACTCCAGAAGAATGTTGATGAATCCATCAGGGAATAATAGACACATTTAAAAAGACATTAATGATATGACTTCAACTATACCATTACATTTAAATATAATGGCGACTGCTTCTTTCGTGGGATGAATTTGAGTATATAAAAATCCTTATCTATTCGTGACGTTGATAATGCTGAGGAAATTGTCTGATGTTCACACAATGTGGAAATGGAGATAAGTAAATCTTAATGTTTTAATGGTCATAAGAGGAAAAATGGAGTTTAATTTTGGTGGTATGATGGAGAAATAAAACTATGTTTGGGAATCCAAACATCCCACTTTTTAGTAGTGTGAGAAGTAGCATCCGAGAAACTTCATAGGGGTTGAATAAATTATTTATGTGTGGGAATGAAGGGAATATTTCAATAGATTAACAATGGGAAAAAACCAATGTGTTGATGAAAGGAATTCTCTAGTCAAACCTCGGCCGAAATTATAGTTTTTCAATTTTAAGGAACATGGGTATTATGGAATCCAATTCCAAAGACACGGTTTGTCAAAGAAAATCAATGCAAATAACCTCCAAGGAATTGTGGGAGAGATTATTCATTCCCAACTATTGAGGTGGATTATTAAAATTATGTAGTGATCAGTATGATAGTTATTTATTCAAGAATATCAAGAAAAATTTTTGATTCTATTTCAATGCATTCTATCATATCATGAATGTTTAGTAGAACAATTCAAACACCATATGAAAACATGTAATTTGAGTTATCATTGAAGATGTGGAATGGGAAATTTTTTTCGTATCAAGTATATAACTCATCCTCTTTCCATATATTTGGTATGAAAATTCTAGTGAACCTTGTGATACATCTTTTATCATAAGTCAATGATATTATATGAATGGATTTTAATTCCTTATATAGAGCCAACATTAATTATTGAGCGATGGAAATCACACTTTGTATCACAAATAACCCTACAATTATATAAAATTGAAAGGAGGAGGTTGAATCTTTATTGGTACCAACTTATCGGGCATGAATATTATTTACCTAAGAGAAATAATATCTATCACAAATGATTAATACTAAATAAAAGAACATCCTTGAATACAAGCCCATTGTGAGGGAATATGCAGATGTGTTTCTTGAAGAATTGATTGTTCCTCCCCTTAACTAAGAAGGATAATTTTCAATAATACTTATACATAAAGAATTAAAAATATCCAAGAATCCTTATACAATTTATGTTGTTAAACATAAGAAGCTTAAGAATAAACTGTAGGAGAATATGAATAAAGGGTTCATACACCCAGGTTCTTCACCATGGGGTGAACTGGTCCTCTTAGTTAAGAAGAATGATTCATTAATTTTCCTCTACCTTGATTATCACAAGCTCAAAAAAATCATGATAAATAATAAGTATCCTCTCCCATGGTTTGATGAATTGTTTGATCATCTTTGTGGATACTAATAATTATCTATGGCTGATCTTTGGTTAGCACATTATCAAGTGATGGTGAAGAAGGATGATATCCCTAAGAATACTTTTTT
Organism: Viscum album; assembly: GCA_963277665.1. NCBI lineage: Eukaryota > Viridiplantae > Streptophyta > Magnoliopsida > Santalales > Viscaceae > Viscum > Viscum album. The sequence goes on from OY728128.1 coordinate 300,477,601, forward strand.
GTATAAGCTATGAGAACTATTTTTTCATAGTGATTACATTTATACTCACTAATTCTCTAACAAAATTCATGGACTTGATGAATAGAGTCTTTAGATATTATATTGATAAATTTTTGGTAGATTTTATAAATGATATTCTCATCTATTCAAAAATCAATGGGGAAGATGAGGAGCATATTAATTCTATACTAAATACTTTGTGAATGGAAAATTTATTTTCCATGTAAAATAAATGTGAGATTTTTTGAGAACAAGTATCTATCATGGAACATGTTATCACAATGAAATGGATATCTGTGGATCCTCCAATAAATTTTGAAATTCAAGGATGGATACGGATAACATACATGATAGAAATCAAAATTTTCATTAGATTAGTAGGGTACTATCATTAGTTTCTGTGAAACATCTCAAGATTTTAAATCCCACAAAATGAGATTAGTCAAAAGGTAGAAATGTTTTTATAGATAGTTAAACATGAAGAATGATTTAAAGTTATAGATTAGAGGATTATAATTTTACATGAGCCTACATTACCCAATTGTGAGGATGAATTCTTTATCTACGGTGATGGATACAAAAAAGGGATTGTGGTGTTTACTGATGTAAGATGAAAAAGTGATAGCCTATACCTACCCCAAACTGAAGATCCATGTCCAGAAATACCAAAATCAGTATCTAGAATTAGAAACAGTGATCTTCACATTAAATATTTAGCATAATTGTATCTATGTGGATAAGTGTGACAAATACATGAACCATAAAATCCTCAATTATATAATCACAAAAACGCAGCTCAATACATGACAATAAATTTGATTAGATATGACCATGTATTATGATGGATTAATACCTTACCATAATGGGATATAAAAAAAGATGTATATTTTCTATCAAGAATGTATCCAACAACCCTATCCATCATTTAGATTTAATGGGATGTAATATTCATGGACAAGTAAAGGATGTACATGGGAATAATAATATGACTTATATCTTACGTTTCATAAATAAATTCCCAACCATCCATTATTGAGATGATCAGGTAGGCTCATAAGGATGACGAGTTACTATAGAAGAAACAAATGAATATTCTGGAGATCAACTTTTCTGACTATAGAGTTATAAGGATTGGAACATGGATATTCATCCCATAAAAACTATAGGTAAATAGGTAAATTTTTAATGATGCGCGTTGCTCAACCTTCTCTATTCATATAATAAGCACTTATATGTATATAAATATTAAGCAAATATTCTAGTTGGATAAAATTAAGAGAGTGATTGCAGAGTTTATATCTAGATTCTTGGTACGCCAAAAAATAGTGAAAGAACAAAAATAGTTTAAGGGTATAATGAAACCATTGCTCAAACTAGTATGTAATTGGGAAAACATAACCATGGATTTCATCATAGGACTCCCCAAGATACCAAAATGAAATAACATCATCTTGGTGGTAGTCGATCTCCTTACCACGTCAGATCATTTCTTTTCTATGATTGATGATTTCTCTCTCAAAAAAATATCTATGATATATACAATATAATTAGTAATATAAACTTAATTCGACTCTCTATTGTATTCGATCAAGATCTAATCATTACATCAAGGTTTTAGAGAACCCTTCAGCAAGCATTCGATACATAACTGATCTTTAACACTAATAATAACCCTCATATGGATCGTAAATCTAAATAAATCATAAAAAACCTAGAGGATATTATAATATCACATTCAAATTATTTCTTATAATGTTGGGATTAACACATTCCCTGAGTAGAGTTTTCGAATAAAAACAATTTCCATTCTAGAATTCATATGGCCCTTTATGAGGCTCTTTATGGGAATATAGTTTAGAATCTAACATGTTGGGATGAAGTTGGAGAGTGTAAGATGATGGGACCTGATGTAGACCAAACATGTTATACTCTCATAGATATTATTACACTCCTAGCGATTGTAAGATGATGAGACTCTAACATGTTTTAGACTCATAGGTATTATTAGATAATTGTCAACATGATATAGTGAAAAAGTTTTATGAAAAAAGATAACTCACCTGGTCAATGTTTTATGGAAGAACGACATGTTTGAAGAAGCGACATGAGAACTAGAAGAGGAGATGAAACAAAATTTCCATAATCAATTTTAGTGTATGGAATGAAAATTTTTAAGGTGAAATTTATCATAGGGGGAAGAATGTAATGATCAATAATTTTATAAAAGAATTTACCATTTTTTTAAATTAAATTCTCTCTTAAGTATTGATATTATAGAAAACACCTGAAATACTTTGGTTTTATTCAATTGTTATATGGTATATTAGTTTTAATAGAGAAATTTTTATCATTACCATTGTTAATATAGTCTTTGTATAACTACCATTAATATTAGTATATTAAGGGTTATGATAAATTCAAATTGATACAGGTGAAATAAGTGATGGACTTAACAAATATGATCACCCCCTATGAATACAGTTTATTGGATCTTATAAATAAGATAACATAATTGGTTTTTTCAGTAATCAAGACCATGTTTAGATTCAAATACTAAAGTATGAATAAACATGTTTTTGGGAGAAGTTTAAGTTCATTGATATCACGTACCAAACCATTCTTTCCAAACCGCTCTATGCCAATCTCACCATCACACACCTAAAATATCTGGAATTCACTTATGTAACAATGGTCTATGTATCTAGAATATAATTGTAATTTTTTTTATTTCAACAAAATAATGATTAAGTTTGTTAAGTTTTAATATTACTTTATAAATTAATAAATACATAGTTTGATACAAATCAGATTTTGATACGATGAAACAAAAATTTTATTTTTGGGAAATATATTGTTTCAATCAAGACAATATTTTAATGAATTCATGATTTATTTAAATAAAATATATTTCAATAAAAGATTATTGTAAAAAAATATTTATTAAATATAAATTGTAATTTAATTTTTGGAAGTCAAATGTATTTTTTATAATGGTCAAAAAACTATTATAGAAAAAAAGAAAAGTATTTTTCAATAAATAGGTTTTCTTAAGAGAAAATTCTCATATTTAAATAACTATTTTGATAAAATAAAAATTGTTTTTGAATTTATATAATCAAAATTATCCAACGATTATTTTTACATTATTTTTGGACACAATAAAAGTTTTTGGAAAAAAATTAATACAATATGGATTTACGGTGCATATTATGACATAATAATGAACCAAAAGTGATGTAATTTATTCCATGCAAGGTATTAAGAACCAAATATTTATTTTAAAGATTAAAATAATATGTTTTTATGTTAGTTTACTTATTTTTTAAACCCATAATGTATCCTCTAAAACCTATATTATATTTTAATGTTTTAAAATCATTTCTTTATAAATATAACCCAATTACAAATCCACATGGGAATTATTTTAAGAATATCAGTTCATAAATGTGTATAATAATGAAAAATAATTAACATTAGAATAACACATTGTAAAAAATGATGGTATAGTTTTTGGTTTTTATTAATTTATCATATAGTGTCCAAAACCTATGTTTGGAAATTAAAAAAGAATTCCGCTCTATTTTAAAATACAAATCAAACCAAACTCCTATTACTCTTAAATAAAAACCCTTTGACCATGAAATTACCCATAATTTTACTCTCTAGTTCCCAACCATGGTGTACCCATGCTCCTAGTAATATTCTCCCCATATTTTGGAAACATCCCCTCAGGGAAATGGATCCTCTCATTCTACTCTTTATTTAAAAACCTCGTTTACATTATTCCATTTTTTTCCTATTTCCCATGTTGTGATAATATTTATAACATCCTTATTAACTCCATAATTCTTTCCAAGAGATGAGTTACACCATTCACTCTCATTAATCCCACCCTTTAACCTTTACATACCGCTGTTATGATTTCAGAATTATCATGTGATTTTTCCATGCCAAACATTTTTTTCAGAATACCCATCCTTATTTCCACTCAAGAGTATTTACCTAAATGTATATATCATTCCTTTATAGAATAATTCCATGTTTATAACCCATAATAATTTATCATGAGATTAAAATCTATGAAATTAATCTTTATGTTGTATGATTAATGGGGTACACTTATTCATTTACTCGATATGAAAATGATGGGTTGGCCCAAATAGTGTTCCAATGCACTGGGTTATATTTTTGTCTCCTGAAACATCAGGTATGGGATTTTGGAGTAAAACTAATAAATTATGGAACTTTTTCCACCATATTATGATTTGATGGTGGTTATCCAAGATATATGTTTATGATTTATTTTTTCATATTGTTTCCACATTCCCATGTTTCATTTAGTTTATCATGTTATATCATGATTTATTGTTCATGATTATGGTTCTCACCCATCTTATATTACCTTGATATTCCTCTTGGTATACATGTACTATTTAACCTTATCTTATGCTATGGTTATTCCCTTAAAAGGGATTTATATCTCATCCCTTTATTATGCGCATCCCCATGTTATCCCATCCATTATTAGAAGAGTGATGGAATATTAGGATCATGTTAATTATGATTTCATTAGTAATGAAGTATCCATGTATGAAGTCAAGTTTTTGTCTACAAAATTCACAAATAAGATAGGATTTAAAATATTTTTGAACAGTATTATGTGAATCTCTATGTAATAAATCATCATATATAGTTTATTATATATATGAGTTTTCATACTATGTGAGACTTTCATTGGATATTTTAATTTTTTTTTAAATCTAAAACCCAACAAGAAGATATTTTTCTATCCATAAGACAATTTAAGTTGAGAAAAATATAATTTCCTAGTATCATATAACAATTTTAATCTCATATGATAAATTATCATCTCGTATGATAATTTATCATCCAGTTTTATATTTCCCTTAATAAAGTTTCTTCAAACTTGAAAACCAATGATTTCACTAAAATACTCAAAAATTAAATATCTCTTTTAAAGAAATCATAATTTATTAAATATAATTAATATAGGTTTATTTGTAAAATAACTAAGGATTTGGTGATCATAAAAACATATGAAATATTTAGAAATGCTGGAACTATATTAGTATGTCAAACAATAGATTCATATTTAATGATAAAAAACCCCGTGATAATTTAAATTTAAAATTTTAATAATTTTGTTCATAGATGATATATATTCCTATAATATATTTTCTTTATAGTATAAAAATTGAGTGTAAAATATAATTTTTTTGTTAACGTGAATCTTTTCCCCATTTTGTGATAAAAAAAAATAAGAAAAAAGGGGTGATATAAAATAAAAAATATATATAGCATAGATAATATGAACTGGAATGATATTATTTTCTGAAATGAATAGAATTTAATGAACATTTATATAGTGGAATATAGTAAAAACATAATGGTAACAACTGTTAAGATAAATAAAACATTCAATAAAAAAGAATCGATAAATGAATAAAAATGTACTAAATTTCATAAACTCAAAAAATAGTATTACATAATCACACTAGAAATATACCATCCTTGATTCTCTAGATGAGGTTTTTGAAATGTAATGAAAGGATTAATGTTTCCAAAGTTTGGGATATAAAATTAATTATTAGACCCATCGTAACTAAGACTAATAGAATCTCCTATAGGATTCTTGACCAATGGTATAATATCATCAGGCAGTTTTCTAAATAATTGATCATAAAATTTAAAATCAATTGAAAATGGGAAGTTAAATTTGATGAATTAATCCATGAAGTAGAAATAGTATCCCCTTAACTAATTCATCCACCAAAACATTATCCATTTTCATGGAAGGAGGAGGAAATAAATTATTAAGCCTCATGTTGATATATGAAAAGTAAAAAGGAGGATTATATCTTTTAGGTATCTTTCCTCAATGCTTAAATAATAATATTATATATATATATATCTTTGTGATAAAAGAATCTAGATATAAATATAAAATGGTGAAGAATATATTCCTAATATCATACCCAATGTATTCTTACAATTTTGTATGATCATCCTTGTAGACTCTATTGATTCCATTCAAGTTATTAATCAATATTTAATCTCTTTATATGTGAAATTAGTAGTTCAAATATATTTTAATGAAAAAGAAAGAAAATATAGTAAATGAATTGTTGGGATACAAATTTGTTACCTTTGGAAACAAATATATCAATTTATGTAGGTCTTTTAGGATTTTCACTTGGTCGAAATATAATATTTATAATGCTCATAACATTAGAATAGAATTTTGTTTCCTAAAAATGTATGTTTTACTATGTCATAATAAAAATATACATATATAATTATTAATGAAATGTGAAAATATGGGTTTGACCATTATATGAGAATTGGATAAAATAATAATGTTTAAAGTTATAATTATAGATTATAAATAGAAATGATTGTGGATAGTTAAGGTAAAAAAGAAGAGTCAATGGCCTAATCCAGTAGATTATTTCTATATAAGGCCCATATATCAGAACATGGGTGGGAGAATAATCACTAGGTTTCTCTCTATACCAAGTCCAAGTTGATCTTCCACATTTGAATCATGAATGAAATCACCTTCGGGAGATGTTGAAGTTAGTAGACATTACCACTCGGGAAATGTCATTAGAGCCACCCCCAGAGTCTGTCACCATTACACACCATACACATAGGCCGTATGCGTGTGTTATAAGAGGTTATGTGTCAAGGCCATTAAATACTTAATGTATAATCCCTTTGTGTAAATATAATTGTTTTTCCATCATTTATGTTTTAAGAATATTCTTTATTAATAAAATAGATTTAAAAAAATTTGCCTTTTTTTTCAAACAGAATTTTAAAAAATCCCAAAATGAAATAAATATTTATAATAAACAATGATATTATGAATAATATTTATTATAATAAAATATTACTATAAAAACACTAATTTTTAATTACAAATGATAAAATAATTTCATTTTTTTTAGAAATTTTACTCTGCTTTCACTATGAAATTTTCTAGCCGCTATTATTTTTAGAAAATGAGTATTTTTATAATTAATAGATAAATTTGTAATATTAAGAGATTTATTATTATAAAATGAGTGTCATTTTTAAATTAAAAACATTTATACTAGGTGATGGTAAATTTTGGATACTTTGATAAAATATTTAGTTTTTGGATGAATAGTAAAAATACAATTATGAGTTTTTGGCGTGTTTAATGACATAATAATGATGTAATATGTAATTTGAAATTATGGTATTATTTTTTCCGTTAAAATACTATATGAGGTGTCACAAGTGGATAATACCATGGAAAAATACCATGGTAAAGACCATGAATTTTCAAATACCACTAATGAGTGGTCCTTGAAAATAAATAAAAAATGCCCCTCTCTTTTACTATAAATATAAAACCGTTACATTGTCTCCATTAATTCCAAAATCATACCCCTAGAATATCTAATAGTATTACCTCACAAGGAGTCCTCCCATGGTGTCCTCAATCCCCTCAAGGTACCAAACATAGATTTTTAGAAGTTACTCTTCTTGGTAAGGGAATTTTCAACTTCTCCTTTCCTTTCAGATTCTCTTTTATGTGGTATGTATTCAAATTTACATACCATGTTCTTATTTACATTTTATTTAGTACCTATACTGTATTATGAGTCATTTAGAAAAGGGTGACCCTTTCACCTTTCTTTATAATGTTTTATAAAACCATGTTTCATACCCGTTATGCTACAAAATTTTCATCTCAAAATCTCTCTCTTTTTTCAAGAAAGTATTTTATTTTTAAATTGTGAATACCCAAACCTCTTTCATTTATAGGGGTATTAATGATTAAATAAATATTATTTATTTTATTCTTTAACTGACATACATAAAACCCTCATTCCCTTTCCATGGGTTATAAATTACTTAATGATCATGTTTTTAAGCACTTTTAAAACACCATAATTTTTATATGAAACCCATTTCTGTTATTACCTATGGGAAATTTTTGAAAGGTCTGATTTTATCTATGTGGATCACATTAAAATAAATACATATTAAAGGCTATCCATATTATCTCTCCAATGCATTGGGTAAAGAAATTAATCTCTAGAGATGACAAGTTTTACGATACATTGGTGAATAACCATGATAATTTTTATGAAAAATTTGGGATGGCCCGTGGTGATATGCATATGAATTTCTAAATTAAAATTTGTAGAAAAATTTTAAAGATAAGATTCATGTTATTATTATTATGATATTCCTCTTTCTCATGAATTTATGAAATTCCTCATGTTCTTATCGATATCTATCAAGTTAACATGTCAACTGTTTCCCTTGTTTATCTTTAATGGGACTTATGATCACCCTTTCCTTTGATGTATGTCCCCAGGTTATGAGTTGGTGTAATTTTGCAATGTCTGAAAAAATTAATAATCCTTTTAGGTTTTTTAAAATAGTGTTTTCATGTTTTCCTGTATCATGTGCCTTATTTTAAAGACACTAAACAGTAAATAACCTCTATCTATAAAACTATAATGTAAAGGTATGTAATAAAAATGTGGGATTCCATACTATTAAACTATGTTTACTCTAAAATATAAGAATAATGTTTTTAAATTCATTAAAGATATAATTTATGGATGAATTCATCTAAGGTAGGTTGGTGTTTAGAATGTAATCCCGTTGACCAATTAATGTAACAACATTACCCGTTAGATCATTAGTTTCAATTCATATAAGATCCCGAAAATTTATATATGTATATTCTTGTTTAAATTTTGTGTTAAACCCAATTGTAATTATTTATAATTTACTTCCCTATAGTATGAGGGGTCACAGGGGCATCCCAAGTGTTTAGAATGTGATGAAGGGATAAAAGAGAACATATAGTGAATGGGGAACGGTTTGAGTATGATTAGAGATAACTATGTTCCCTAGCCCAGGAAATATTCTGACCTAATCCCCTTAGATAGATTTAGCAACATATCAAACGAATGGGTTTTCAAAATGCATGGGTGGCCTAGAAAAACTGTGTAGCCAAACCATACGCCTCATCATTTGAAGGTAAAATTCATACTACCCCACCTCTACAACTTTAAGGAACCTTACTGTAAATTCTTCCCTTGTCCACCTCCAAAATACTGAGTGATAAACCATGTCCTCCCACCTCCTCTGTTGATTTTTCTCCCTCCATTATTAATCATTTATATTTCTATTGTTTTCAAATTGAAGCTCTGTATAAGTCTTCAACTCTGTTTCCTTCCAATTTATAGAGGTGTTTTTTTGGGTGTCTCCAATCATTCGGAATTTCATGAACCCTATTTCTAGGGGGTTATTCACTCTTGAGTTTTGGTAAGTTTTAGTTTAAATGAAGGTATTTTTTTGGATTACTTGTTTTTTATGATCATGACATAGGTGATCTACAGTATTTTCCCCATATTCATAATGTCATATATGTGTATGGCGTTGTGAAAATTCAATTAATTTATATGTTTTAATGTATTTGGATAAGAAAAGTAATTCTGGCATGAATTTTATGTGAGAATCCATTCACAAACCCCATTGGTTTTTTTTATGATTTGACATTGGATTTAAGGATACCGATGGGTTATGATAATCCCTTTAAAATGATGAAATAAATTGGTAAACAATGAGATAGAGGATGTATGAGATTAAATGTTGCAAAAAAATTATTTTGAATATGGTAATAGATAAAGGGATATATGAAATTCATTATATATTAGGTTTTATTAATTCCTATGAGGATTTTGAAATTGTTTAAATTATGTTCTTTGGATTTTAATCATGTTATGGTTTTTAATGAAGGGAAAATGATGTTTTAGAAGTGAGTAAAATTTTAAAAGGAGGTGTAAACCTCAAAGTGTTTTTTAAATGGGTTACATGTTGGTTTTAATGTTATGATTTCAAATGTTTTTTGGATTTAGTTTTACTAGAAATGACATTGTGGAATCATTAAAATGCATTAAAAGGAATGGATGAACTTTGGCCCTGTTTTTTTTCAAAAAAAGACCCCTGTTTATGGTTTGTTTTGAAGTATTGAATTAATTGAGTAGTTTTTTAGACATCTCATAATATTTTAAGTATTTTTTATTAAATTAAAGAAGGGAGAATGTTTGTCTGTTAAATGGCTTTGAATAGTGGTGCACATTGAGCACTGGGTGTTGGTCATGGGGGTCTATAACACAATAATGATGTTGTTAATGGTGGTCCATGTTTATGTTTGGTTTTTGGTCTTGGAAGTCCACACCATGATAATGATGTTGTTCCTAGAAGTCTACATCGAGTTTTGGGTATTTTTCACGATGGTCGACACCATGGTAATGATGTTGGTCATGGAGGTCCACATTGTATATTGAGATGACCCAATATTGTGTTCCAAATCCCTAGTTTAAGAACCTGGACTGATGCTCTAGCATACTTGAGGGATTAATTGAAAAATGAATTCCCCTTTATAACATAAATATTGCGAACCATATGGTATATGGATTAGGCTCCTTGATTATCTGTATAAGGTTTGGGTGATTGGGTTATAGGGTGGAAAAATGAGTTTAAAAAGTTTAAATATTAAAAATTTAATTGTGAAACATGTTTCATTTTATTATTTTCACCTATAGTTATATACATACAATACTATTTATATTTTTTGTTTCTTTATTCCCCATTAGTGGTCTCTTACTGAGTTGTAATCACACCCTTATAGATCGTTATGGCACTTGGGTTCCTAATCAGATGCTACATGTTTAAGGAACAGGTTGAGGACATGCACCTGATTTCTAGTTTATGAAAGCGATGATGGGTTATAGGTTGGTATTTCAGGACATTTTTGGTCTTGGGAGTGTTTTAATATATTTGTAATTGTTTTTTATTTTGAAATTTTATTGTATGAATGCCTCACTTGAAGAGTATGCATGTCATTTTTATGTCACGTGTTATTCTAATTATTGTTGTCACTTAATGTTTATGGTTAGATTTTATATTTATTATGGTTTTTATACTTGTTGATATTATTTAAATTTTTTTGTACTCTGATAAGTGGATATATTCTCCCCAATATACCTCCATAAACCCACAGTACTAGTTAGTAGCCTCTGCCTTATGGGGGTGTGGAATTGAGGTCGTGTGACACAGCAGATCAGGGCACTAGGATTAGTGGCACCCGAGCCAGGATATTAAAAAGTACAATCCAAGGGCTTGTCTATTGTCATACTATTTTCAGAATGGTATACAAGAAACTAAGATCTTGTTGGTGCTTGGTAATGAGCTTGGCCAGGGTTCCTACAACCCCACATACAGGGGAAGACCAATGTTTCCTGGGGTGTGAATTGATGTCTTGTTTTATTATTTTTCCATATATTGATATTTCCATCTCAATTAGAGCACATGGATGTGATTTTATTAATCTATGAGGTTTTACCTCTTGGAATAATAATAAAATAGATGGTGTGTGGGTACATGCATCACGAAAGTCATATAGTATTGATAGGACGTTCGTATGTTTACTATGATTGAATTGTGAATGAAATGATGTTTAACCAAAAGGAATGCCCAATGAAATTGATTAAAAATAAAGAAATTTAAATACGAGGATAATGAAAGGGTTTTTGAAATTTTAAATCCTTATGTTTTAGAACATAAAAGTATAATTAAAGAAGAGAATGGGAAATTATGGGAAATTAATATATTTGCAATGAGAATCCCTTATGTATTTTTGTATAGATCTGTGTAAGGGTTGATTAGTCTTGAGAGTGCCCAAGTTTTGAGGGCCTTAGTTTTTGATACTGGGGATTTTATGGTTTTTGATTTTTCAGGGGATGGTGATTAATTGTTGTCCACTAATTAGGGATTCAACCTTGAGGTTCTGAGATATTATATGGTAATGTGGAGGAAGTGAACATCGTGGGTTGTGCATAGGGAACTGAAATGGGTGTCTTGGTTTGTGGTGATGTTAATTTTAGTGTTGTATCTTTGGGTGTAGGTCCTAGAATAAATGGTTAATTGTTTCATTATAAAAAATGATTTTTAGATTATGGGTTGGAGTGCTACCCTTGATTAGTGACATATTTAAGGATTGACATTTGGGGCTTAGAGGAAGTGTTTGTTGTAATGACCTGACCCCAGTTACCCAGATTCGGTGCATTATTACATAACATTGGCATAATCACAAGAAAGATCAAATCTCGAAAGACCGATTAGTTTAGTAGACTTGGAAACACTAGATATATTCATAAGTCTTACGTTACATCATAAAAATGAAAACTACAACAAAATAGTCTCCATAGTCCACACTCATATCCCCACATACTATCCCAGAAGGTCATTCATAAATTACTTCGTCACATCCTGGGAAAAATAAAACATTGAAAGGGGTGAGCTCAGATGCTCAGTAAGGATAACAAGATAGCAGAAACTTTCATAAATAAACATAAACATTTAAGGCAATGTATAACTAAAACAAAATCCTTTTAAACTTGAACTTCAGCATAATATGGAAACGATAAAATGAAATAATTCCATTTACTTATTCACATAGATATTCTTCTGGTCTAATAATCACATGCAATATCAATAACCACTTTCATAATGATGGAATGCATAATGCCAGACTATCATATCCACATAGCCAAGGCCTCGTGCCAAGAATACAAATAAGATTTTGTCAAGGCCTCGTTCCAAGACACTAGTTTGTCTCATGAGACATACCGATGCATCAAGGAGCTATAGCGGGCTCCACCCGTTACTTATTAAGTCCAATGCATTCCTCATATGAACAGGTTTAAACATAACATAAACATTAGTATTAAAACTAGCATACGAAATGTCAATACATTCTCCATAAACCATGAATGGTATAAAAATAACACATCCACAATCAAACATATCACAAAACCTTCAATAAAATATGGAAGTTTTTTTATCATAATAAATAAACTTCAAATAAGCTTAAAATCCATCAAAGGATGTTGACATAGATGAAATCAAAACTATTTCACAGAAATATCTCTTTTTTTTTAAATCATTTAAAATTAACATAATTATAAAATAATGAATTTAATTTGAATATTTTCTTATAAGCTTGTAAGGGAAGCTTCAAAGATTTTATAACAGTGGAAAATAGATGCACCCGCCGTATAAGGTAAAAAAGACATTCTTACCTTAATTCTGTCGAAAAGGTTAAAGAGGGCCTTGTTTGGAAAATGATGGAAAGATTCTTTTATAAACCTATTATAAAAAGTAAAACAAGGGTATAAAATACTTTAACACATATTCTGTAAAATAGTAAGAATAATTTGAAATACATTTTTAAGAAACATGGATGTGGATGATAAAGAGGTCCTAGTAGATTATTACGTATAAACAACCTCAGATAATGAAGAGATTGCGAAATAAACCCTTAACTTGTAATTTTACTTGGTTTTGGGTAGGTTAACCTCCTGTATAATGATGAAATAATTGTTATTAAATTATAAAAGAATTATATACATTAATATGACATCATATATTATCTTTTCACATTGATTTGTTAATAATATCTTAGTATTATCGTTGTTTCGGGTGTTAACTTACTCATTTTCTTTTATATGTTTTGTTACATAAGCCGTGTTTGTTATGGATATGTTGTATCATATTCATATCCAGAATGATATTAAGTCTTTAATCATTATTTTTAACCATAAAATTATAATCATTCTTGAATGGATACGACGGGGAATGAATCTCATCGCGTTCGTGGAGACGGTAGTCCGTACGAACGCACGAGCGATAATATAATTTTATTGATATTAAAATAACACATAATTGGAAGTTATATCATATAGATAGAATCATTATCATTTTATATTTATTATTTACATGAATTATACATCATTATTATACCCATATAAATAATAATATATTGAATAACAATTACACCACAGCGTGGAGATGGTAGGTCGTACGTACGCACGTATGGTGACATGTCATTAAAGGGATGGATAGAATAATGAATTTGTTTTTTCCATAATTATAATAAAATTGCAGTGTATATAAGATACTGGAGTTATTATTTTATAATGGAAATAACAAGGAATGAAGAAGTTGAAGAAGAAAGGAACTTTAAAGAGGGTGGTGAAGACATTACCTCTTCTTCAGGTTCTTTCTTTTGATTTGATCAAAAGGTCTCCTTAGGGTGGCTTTCTGATCAAAATAAGGCCTCTAGGATGCAGTGAGGGAAGTTGATAGAGTATTTGGACAGGGTTTGGCCGAACCAAAAGGCTTTGAATGTGTGAATTAGTGAGACGGTGGATTTCCTTTTTATAAGAGCGGCGAGGGGAATCTTTGGAAAAGTTAGAAATATTATTTTATAATAAATTCATATTCAGTTTATAATGGCTCCAAAGTGGATTATTTAAATATTATGGTGGGGATAGTTCGAAAAACACTCAACCAATATGTTTTAGACAGGTTTGGGTCACAATATTAACCTTATCATTTAGTTTTAACTCTTAGTTAATTAGTTTAACATTTACCATGTCACTTTTTATTTTTATATTATATAGTTAATAAAATTACTATATACATCCAAGAAACCCCCAAGTGGTCCATTAATGATACACCTATCCTGATATAATTCTCTTGGCAGAACTTTAGATTTTTATGAATTTAATATCAATTAATAATATAATATTTGTTTTAAAAACTCTTTTTTGTCAATATTGACACTATTCAATAATTGATTTTTTGTTAAAGTCTTAAAAAATTTATTAATTCGAAAAAAATTCATTTAATCAATCCTATAATGTTATATTAAGCAATAAAATTCATGGATGCCATCAAAACTTTCAAATTATATTAATTTTAACATTTATAATACCAATTATTTGATTCTTTCATTAATAAGGAAAAATTGCATCATTATTGTGTCATTAATAATATTAATTATTAAATGTCTAAAAATTATAAATAAAATACCATTATGTATGAAATAATTTTATCTTTCTAATTAATATTTGTAGTAGAAAATCCAACATATATAACCCTATGTAATAAATCTTTTTCTAAATGATATATGCTTATGTTATTTTTGTATTTATTTTAACTTAAATATTATAAAGTGTCATTGTCACTTACAAGTGGATCCATGGGTCCCAAAATCGTCCCAAAGATATCAATGGTCGGAAATGTATCAAAAAATATGTTTAGGAAATTTTTTAGGGTAATTTATTGTTATTATAATATTATTTTTTCACCTTTATTTACCGGATTTACCCTTTAACCATGGTAAATAAAATATTTACCGAAGTAATTATTCAAAAAGTCTAAAAATAAAAGTTACCTATTTACACAATTTGGAAATCCTGATTCCAAATATGGAATCCATTTTTCCAAATTCAAAACACAGAAGTGGCAAAAATTAATTTAAAATTAATTCACGTTGTTAAAAACAAAAAGCATGTTTTTAAGAGATAATAACTATCAAAAGATTGACACTTGTTTATGTCCGGTTTAATTGTGAAATTATGTCCAATGACCAACATTGTATTAAATGGTAAAAATATATTATAAATATATTTTAAAACCACTCAAATTCATAATTTATCACTATTAGTTATTTCGAATAGAAAAGTTGTTTTTAATTAAAATTTAGTAATTTTCACTATTCATCAAAATATAAATGTTAATCGAAAAGTTCCAAAATTTTACCATAGGATAATTTAGATATTTCGAATCCAAAAATGAAGCCCATTTTGAGAGATAAAATTTATAAAATTTCAAAAAGTGGTTATTACGATTCATAACGGCTAGTTTGATTGGTTGTGGTGTGTGTTTGAACTCGAAGTTGCGTACAACACACGCTACTGTATTATTCAAAGAGAAGCGTACTGTGGAAGCTTGGGTTGTTATATTCTCCCCACCATCAAATAATTTCATCCCGAAATTTCTAGAATATTATTTCATAAAAAGACTCAGGTGGTTCTTCATCATAAGTTCCCCGGGTTCCCACGTTGCCTCTTCTATTTTATGGTTTCTCCATAGAACTTTTACCAGACAAGTAATCTGGTTTCTCAGCACTTGTTCTCTTGTATCAAGAATCTTGACGGGATCTTCGCAATAAGAGAGATTGGGTTCCAGTTCTAATTCCTCATAGGTGAGTACATGCATTGGTCCAGGCATGTATTTCCTCAACAGTGATACATGGAACACTTCATGAACTTTGAGAGATTTGGCGGCATTGCCAAACGGTAAGCAACAACCCCAATTCGTTCAAGAATTTCGAATGGTCCGATGTACCTGGGACTGAATTTACCATTATTTCCAAAATGTATAACTCCCTTCCATGGAGATAACTTCAATAAAAAATTATCTCCCACCGGAAATTCCAAATCCTTTCTTCAGTTGTCAGCAAAACTCATCTACCTACTTTGAGATGCTTTGATGTGGTTTTGGATTACCTTCACCATTTCCATCGTTTCCTCCACCAGTTCTAGGCCTACATGTTTTCTTTCGCCAACGTCATCCCAACAGGTTGGTGTGCGACATCACTTTCCATATAATGCTTCAAATGGTGCCATCAGAATACTTGAATGGAAGCTATTGTTATAGGAAAATTCTACCAGAGGTAAATATTGATCCCAAATACCTTGAAAGTCAAGTTAGCATGATCTCAATATGTCTTCTAAGGTTTGAATAGTTCGTTCTGCTTGTCCATCTTTTTGAGGATGGTAAGAAGTGGTCAAACGAAGTTCAGTATCCAAGGCCTTCTGAATACTTTTCCAGAATCATGAAGTAAAACATGGATCACGATCAGAAACAATCGATAAGGGTACTCTATGAAGTCTCACAACTTCATTAATATATTGTCTTGATAGAAGTTATAGTGGTATATCTTCTCTTATAGCATGAAAATGTGCTGACTTGGTAAGACGATCAACAATAACCCATATTGCATCGCTGCTTCTAGGAGTCTTTGGTAGCCCCATGACAAAGTCCATCGTAATATTGTCCCATTTCCACTCTGGTATGGGAAGAGGTTGCATGAATCCTCTAGGCTATTTCCTTCCAGCTTTCACTTGTTGACAGACCATACATCTTGACACAAAATCAGCAATCTCCCTCTTCATGTTGTCCTACCAAAAATGTTCCTTCAAATCTTGATACGTTTTGTTTCTCCAAGGGTGTATAGAGAAATTGGAGCTATGAGCATCATCTAATAATTTCCTTTTTAGATCAGGTATATTGGGAACACAAAGTCTCCTCCCAAATTTCAAAATTCCATCTTCATACACAAAGTCACTCAATTTCCCATCATTCACAGACTTAATCATACTTTTTAACTCTTCATCACTGGTATGAGAACTCTTTATCCTTTCTAGTAAAGATGGTTTGGAAACAATTTGAAAAAGTATTGATGTTTCACCCTCCATGGTGATTGCCATATCTAACTTTACTAGATCCATGAAAATAGGATCCCTTTCAATTCTCATCATGTTCAAAACTCCATGATATTTTCTACTCAATGCATCTTCCACCTTGTTTGCCTTCCTCGGGTGGTAGTGTATCGTGCAGTCATAATCCTTGAGTAATTCAAGCCATCTCCTTTGCCTCATGTTGATTTCTTTTTATGAGAAAATATACTTCAAACTCTTGTGATTAGTATAAATCTTACATTTTCACCATAGAGATAATGTCTCCATATCTTCAAAGCAATGATTACAGTAGCTAACTCAAGATCAGGAGTATGATATTGTTTCTCATGAATTTTCAACCGTCGTGATTCATAGGAAATAACCGTATCATTCTGCATAAGGATACAACCAAGTCCTTTCTTTGATGCATCACTATAAATAACGAACCCATCATTCCCCGATGGTAGAGTCAATATAAGAGCATTGACTAATATTCTCTTCAGTTCTTCCAAACATTATTCACACTCTTTTGTCCAAACAAATTTAACTCCTTTACGTGTGAGCTTTGTTAATGGGTTAGCCAACTGGGCAAAGTTCTGGACGAAATGTCAATAATAGCCTGCTAAACCAATAAAACGGTGTACCTCATTTATACTCATTGGTACTGGCCATTCTTGGATTTCCTTGATCATAGAAGGATCAACAGAGATTACATCCTTAGAGACAATATGGCCAAGAAAAGAAATCTCCTGATGCTAGAATTCACACTTGCTAAACATCCCATATAATTCATGTCTTCTCAGAGTCTTCAATATAATGCGCAAGTGATTTTCATGATCTTTTTAGATTTTGGAGTATACCAAGATATCATAAATAAATACCACTACAAAGTCATCAAGATATTCCTTGAAAACTCTGTTCATTAGATACATGAATTCAGAGGGTTCATTAATCAGCCCAAAAGGCATTACTGTAAACTCGTAATGCCCATACCTAGTTCGAAATGCTGTCTTCGGAATGTCTTCCTTCTTCATACACAACTGATGGTATCCTGATCGAAGGTCAATCTTTGAAAAGTATTTATCTCCATGTAGTTGGTCAAATAAATCATCAATGAGAGGTTGGGGATACTTGTTCTTTATTGTTATAGCATTGATCTCCCTGTAGTTGATACATAACCTCATATATCCATCTTTCTTTTTAACAAAAAGAACATGGGCTCCCCATGGAGAAACACTTGGGCGAATAAATCCCTTATTACTCAATTCCTCTAGTTGTTTCTTTAGTTCAACTAATTCCATAGTGGCCATTCTATAAGGGGTGTTCGATATAGGCCTTGATCCAGGAATTAAATCAATAGAAAACTCAACTTCTCGTTCTGGTGGATATCCAGGTAAATCTTCCGGAAACACATCTACATATTCTTTCAAAATAGGTACATCCTTTATTTGAACATTACTTTCCTCACCCATAGTTATTTCATTCTCTTCCTCCTTGATAATTGAATTTAGTTGAGCTACTAGGGGTGGATCTAGATAAGAATTATGTGGTGACGATTCTTCTCTAAAGATAAGGTGTTCCTTATCATCATCATCAAAAATCGTCACCTCTTTATTATTACAATAAATTTTTGCATCATGGTCGGAAAGATAATCCATACCGAGGATTATATCAAATTCAACCATTGGTAAGATGATGAGATCAGTGGATAAAGAACATTTATGTGCTCTAATGGGGACTGATTCACGAAAATTTGTTGCAATGATACTTCCCTTGGGAGTTTTAACTGACAACTCCCTTGTTAGATCAAATTGGAAATATCTAATTTTCTTAGAAAACTGGGAAGATATGAAACAAAGCGATGATCCATAATCAAATAATGCATTTTCTAAACTTGATGAAACCATTGAATTACATGCCACCACGTCTTTCATAGCTTCTACCTCAGCAGTAGTGATAGAATATGCTTGGCCTTGATCCCTTGGCCTTTTCTGAAGTAAGTTCCCCTGACACTTGGGAAATTCATTTGCATAATGTCCCGTATCTCTATAATTATAGAATTCCATGTTGAAAACAACTCTCTTTCCCTTGCAATCATGATCTTGGTGGCCTTTTTCACCAAACTTGTAACAGACTCCCATTCCTTTTAGGAAAGTAAGGAGTGTTTTCCCCACATTTTCTACAGGATGGATTTTCAACTTTTCCCTTCTTCCCCTTATTTCCATTTCTAGATTGATTAGTAGATCTCTTCTTCTCTTTCTTTGCTTTAAATTCATAAGACTTAGAGAATTCCTTTTCTATCTTGATAGCACATGAGACAATATCTTCGTACGACAAGATGGTTTGTGAGAACAATGATCGATGGAGAAATGGTTTTAACTAATCAAAGAAATGATCAAACTTACTTCTTGGGTTACGTATATAATCTCCCACATACCTTGCTAACCATGTAATGTTAGCCTCATACTTTGCGATATTCTCAACCTCCTTTTGCCTCAGACTCAGAAATTGTCTTTCCATATCTGCACGACGGTCACAAGGAAAGTATTTTTCTAAAAACAGATCTTTGAACTCCCTCCATTCCATGTTTTATACTTCATCATCTTCCTTCGTGTTTTGAATCAATGACCACCATTGATCAGAATCTCCAATGATGTGGTAAACTACCAAGATAACTTTTTCCCTTTCACTACTCCCCAAAGCCTGAAATATTTTTTCTAGGGAATTTATCCATTGCTCATCTACTAAGGGATTTGTAATCTCATTGAATGTTGGTGGTTGTTGCCTCATGAAGTGATCTATCATTGATCCTCCATGCTGTAGATCAGGGTGTTCCATACAAGTAAGGTTATTATTCATAACATGAGTGAGTTGTCCCAGTATGGTGATAAGTTGATCAGCACCAGTTACATCACCAGCTCCACTATAATTATCTTGAGCAGGAGGGAAAACCCTACATGGAGTGCATGCATTGATACAGTTTCCATTTCTTCCACTAGGCTCCATTTATAAACAATGGAAAAAACTAGATCAGTTTATGAATCAAAATACATAATTCCATACTTGTGAAACACATTACATAAATTTAACAGTTTATGGATATAATCCATAATCATATAAAAATGGTTTCTTTGAGGAGTTATATACTCATAAACCCTTCATAATGGTTCATAAAAAATTTAAGAATTATCCTAAGCATATCCTCCGGGAGTGTCGTAACCAATAGTGGAGCAAGACCCATTGTCGTGCACCAGTTCCCGTTCGAGTCTAGCTCAAAGCAGTGTTTTTGGGTTTTACCCCTAGGTACATTTGTGCCAGAGCCGCCTCTACCTACTTGTATCCAGACAGGGATGTATTGATCGGAAAACTCATAAAATCTCTACAATATCAAAATTCTAGGAAGTTATTCTATACTAATCCTCAAATTCCATCTTAGGTCTATGTCCTCTAATCAGAGTTTATCTAAATCTAGCTTCCAAGGCTTGTACTAATCATTCTCTGATACCAACTGTAACGCCTCGAACCCAATTACCTAGAGTCGGTGCATTATTACATAACATTGGCATGATCACAAGAAAGATAAAATCTCGAAAGACCGATTAGTTTAGTAGCCTTGGAACACAAGATATATTCATAAGTTTTAAATTACATCATAAAAATGAAAACTACAACAACATAGTCTCCATAGTCCACACTCATATCCCTACATACTATCCCAGAAGGTCATTCATAAATTACTTCTTCACATCCTGGGAAAAATAAAACATTGAAAGGGGTTAGCTCAGATGCTCAGTAAGGATAAATATATAGCAGAAACATTCATAAATAAACATAAACATTTAAGGCAATGTATAACTAAAAAAATCCTTTTAAACATGAACTTCAGAATAATATGGAAAAGATAAAATGAAATAATGTCATTTACTTATTCACATCGATAATCTACTAGTTGAATAATCACATGCAATATCAATAACCACTTTTATAATGATGGAATGCATAATGCCAGACTATCATAACCACGTAGCCAAGGCCTCGTGCCAAGACTACAAATTATTTTTTGTCAATTCATCATGCCAAGACACTAGTTTGTCTAATGAGATCTACCAATACATCGAGGAGCTATAGCTGGCTCCACCTGTCACTTATTAAGTCCAATGCATTCCTCATATGAACATGTTTAAACATAACATAAACATTCGTATTAAAACTAGAAGACGAAATGTCAATACATTCTCCATAAACCATGAATGGTATAAAAATAAAACATCCACAGTCAAACATAACACAAAACCTTCGATACAATATGGAAGTTCTGTATCATATCAAATCAACTTCAAATAAGCTTAAAATCCATCAAAGGATGTTGACATAGATGAAATCAAAACTATTTGATAGAAATATCTCTTTTTTTGAAATCATTTAAAAGTCACATAATTATAAAATAAAACATTTACTTTGAAAATTTTCTTATAAGATTCTAAGGGAAGCTTCGAAGATTTTATAACGGATGAAAATAGCTGCACACACTGTATAAGTTAAAAAAGACATTCTTACCATAATTCTGTCGAAAAGGTTAAAAAAGGATGTTGTTTGGAAAACGATGGAAAGATTCCTTTATAAACCTATTATAAAAAGTCAGACAAGGGTATAAATGACTTTAACCCACATTCTGTAAAATAGTAAGAATGTTTTGAAATACATTTTTATGAAACATGGATGTGGATGATAAAGAGGTCCCGGTAGATTATTACGTGTAAACAACCTCGGATAATGAAGAGATTGCGAAATAAACCCTTAACTTGTACTTTTACTTGGTTTTGGGTAGGTTAACCCCCTGTATAATGGTGAAATTATTTTTATTAAATTATACAATAATCATATACATTAATATTATATCATATATGATCTTTTAACATTGATTTGTTAATAATATCTTAGTATTATCGTAGTTTCGGGTGTTAACTTACTCGTTTTCTTTTATATGTTTTGTTACGTAAGCCATGTTTGTTATGGATATGATGTATCATATTTATATACAGAATGATATTAAGTCTTTAAACATTATTTTTAACCATCAAATGAAACTCATTCTTGAATGGATACGATGGGGAATGAATATCATCGTGTTCGTGGAGACAGTAGTCCGTACGTTCGAATGAGCAACAATATCGTTCTTTTGATATTAAAATAATACATAATTGGATGGAATATAGTATAGACAAAATCATTATCATTTTATATTTATTATTTACATGAATTATACATCATTATTATACCCATCTAAATAATAATATACTGAATAATAATTATACCACAACGTGGAGACGGTAGGTCGTACGTACACACGTATGGTGACATGTCATTCAAGGGATGGATAGAATAATGAATTTGTTTGTTCCATAATTATAATAACATCAAAGTATATATAAGATACTTGTGTTATTATTTTAGAGTGGAAAAAACAAGGAAATAAGAAGTTGAAGAAGAAAGAAACTTTAAAGAGGGTGGTGAAGACGTTACCTCTTCTTTGGGTTCTTCCTTTTGATTTGATCAAAAGGGATCCTTAAGGTGAATTTATGATCAAACTAATGCCTTTAGGATTAAGTTAGGGAAGTTTAGAGAGTATTTTTGTAGGTTTTGGACAAACCAAAAGGCTATGAATGTGTGAATTAGTGAGAAGGGGGAGTGCCTTTTTATAAGAGTGGTGAGGGGAACCTTTGGAAAAGCTGGAAATATTATTTTATAATAAATTCATATTAGGTTTATAATGGCTCCAAACTGGATTATTATAAGGTTAAGATGAGGATAGGTCTAAAACTACTCAAACAATAGGTTTTATATCGGTTTGGGTCACTATATTAACCTTATAATTTAGTTTTAACTCTTAGTTAATTAGTTTAACCTTTACCATGTTACTTGGTATTTTTATATTATATAGTTAATAAACATACTATATAAATCCAAGAGACCCCCAAGTGGTCCATTAATGATACACCTATCATGATATAAGTCTCTTGGACAATCCTTAGATTTTTAGGAATTTAATATCAATTGATAATATAATATTTGTTTTAAAAACTCTTTTATGTCAATTTTGACACTATTCAATAATTGATTTTTTTTAAAGTCTTATCAACTTTACTAATTCGAAAAAAATTCATTTAAGCAATACTATAATGTCATATTAAGCAATAAAAGTCATGTATGTCATCAAAACTTTCAAATTATATTAATTTTAACATTTATAGTGCCAATTATTTGATTCTTTCATTAATAAGGAAAATACCGCATCATTATTGTGTCATAAATAATATTAATTATTAAATGTCTAAAAATTATAAATAAAATACCATCATGTATTAAATAATTTTATATTTCTAATGAATATTTATAGTTGAATATAAAACATATATAACCCTATGTAAATTTTTTTTTTCTAAAAGATATATGCTTATGTTATTTTTGTATTTATTTTAACATAATTAATATAAAGTGTCATTATCACTTAAAAGCGGATCCATGGGGTCCCAAAATCGACCCAAAGATTACCATGGTCGGAAATGTATCAAAAAATAAGGTTAGGACACGTTTTATGGTGATTTATTATTATTATAATCTTAATTTTTTACCCTTATTTACTAGATTTACCCTTTAACCAAGGTAAATAAAATATTTACCGAAGTAATTATTCAAAATGTCTAAAAATAAAAGTTATCTATTTACAAAATTTGGACATCCTAATTACAAATATGGAATCCAATTTCCAAATTCAAAACACAGATGTGGCAGAAATTAATTTAAAATTAATTCCCATTGTTAAAACAAAAAGCGTGTTTTTAAGAGATAATAACAATCAAAAGATTGACACTTGTTTATGTCTGGTTTAATTGTGAAATTATTTCCAATGACCAAAATTGTATTAAACGGTACAAATATATTATAAATATACATTAAAACCACTCATATTCATAATTTATCACTATTAATTATTTTGATTAAAAAAGTTGTTTTTAATTAAAATTTAGTAATTTTCACTATTCATCAAAATATAAATGTTATCCGAAAAGTTACATAATTTTACCCTAGGATAATTTTGATATTACGAATCAAAAAATGAAGTCCATTTTGAGAGATAAAATTTATAAAATTTTAAAAATTGGGAATTACTATTCATAACGGCTAGTTTGATTGGTTGTGGTGTGTGTTAGAACTCGAAGTTGCGTACAACACACACTACTATATTATTCGAAGAGAAGCGTACCGTGAAAGCTTGGGGTGTTACATTCTCCCCTCCTTCAAATAATTTCTTCCAAGAAATTTCTGAAATATTATTGCATAAAAAGACTCAGGTGGTTCTTCATCATAAGTTCCTCGGGTTCCGACGTTGCCTCTTCCATTTTATGGTTTCTCCATATAACTTTTACCTGACGAGTCGTCCGGTTTCTCAGCACTTGTTCTATCGTATCAAGAATCTTGACGGGCTCTTTGCAATAATAGAGATCGGGTTCCAATTCTAATTCCTCATAGATGATTACATGCATTGGGTCAGGCATGTATTTCCTCAACAGTGATACATGGAACACATCATGAACTTTGAAGAGATTTGGCGGCATTGCCAAACGGTAAGCTACATCCCCAATTCGTTCTAGAATTTCGAAAGGTCCGATGTACCCGAGACTCAATTTACCTTTCTTTCCAAAATGCGTAACTCCCTTCCATGGAGATACTTTCAAGAAAACATGATCTCCCACCTAAAATTCCAAATCCTTTCTTCGGTTGTCAGCATATCTCTTCTTCCTACTTTGTGATTCTTTGATGTGGTTTTGGATTAACTTCACATTTTCCATTGTTTCCTCCACCAGTTCTGGGCCTACAAGTTTTCTTTCGCCAACGTCATCCCAACAGGTTGGTGTGAGATATCTCTTTCCATATAACGCTTTATATGGTTCCATCTGAATACTTGAATGAAAGCTATTGTTATAGGAAAATTCTACCAGAGGTAAATATTGATCCCACATACCCTGAAAGTCAAGTGAGTATGATCTCAACATGTCTTCTATGGTTTGAATAGTTCATTCTGATTGTCCATATGTTTGAGGGTGGTAAGCAGTGCTCAAACAAAGTTCAGTTTCCAAGGCCTTCTGAAGACTTTTCCAGAATCGTGAAGTAAAATGGGGATCACAATCTAAAACAATCTATAGGGGTACTCCATGAAGTCTCACAACTTCATTAATATATAGTATTTCTAGACATTCCAGTGGTAGATCTTCTCTTATAGCAAGAAAATGTGGTGACTTGGTAAGACGATCAACAATAACCCATATTTCATCGTTCCTTCAAGGAGTCTTTGGTAACCCCATGACAAATTCCATCGTAATATTGTCCCATTTCCACTCCAGTATGGGAAGAGGTTGCATGAATCCTCCAGGTCGTTGCCTTCCAACTTTCACTTGTTGACAAACCATACATCTTGACACAAAATCAGCAATCTCCCTCTTCATGTTGTCCCACCAAAAATGTTCCTTCAAACCTCTATACATTTTGGTGCTCCTAGGGTGTATAAAGAAATTAGAGCTATGAGCATCATCTAATAATTCCATTTTTAGATCAGGTATATCAGGAACACAAAGTCTCCACCCAAATTTCAAAATTCCATCTTCATACATAAAGTCACTTAATTTCCCATCATTAACAGCCTTAATCTTCCTTTGTAACTCTTTATCACTAGTTTGAGAACTCTTTATCCTTTATAGTAAAGATGGTTTGGCAACCATTTTAAAAGGAATTGTTGTTTCACCTTCCATTGTGATTCCAATATCCAACTTTACTAGATCCATGAAAATATGATCCCTTTCAATTCTCATCATGTTCTAAACTCCATGATCTTTTCTTCTCAAAGTATTGGAACCTTTTTTGCCTTCCCCAGATGGTAGTGTATCGTGGAATCATAATCCTTGAGTAATTCAAGCCATCTCCTTTGCCTCATGTTGAGTTATTTTTGTGAGAAAATATACTTCAAACTCTTGTGATCAGTATAAATCTCACATTTTTCACCATAGAGATAATGTCTCCATATCTTCAAAGCAAAGATTACAGTAGCTAACTCAAGATCATGAGTAGGATAGTTTTTCTCATGAATTTTCAACTATCATGATGCATAGGCAATAACCCTATCATTCTGCATAAGGACACAACCAATTCCTTTCGTTGATGCATCACTATAAATAACGAACCCATCATTCCTCGATGGTAGAGTCAAAATAGGAGCATTGGATAATCTTCTCTTCAGTTCTTCGAAACATTTTCACACTCTTTTTTACAAACAAATTTAACCCCTTTACATGTGAGCTTTGTTAATAGGTTAGCCAACCAGGAAAAGTTCTGGATGAAATGTAGATAATAGCAGGCTAAACCAATAAAACTGCGTACCTCAGTTATACTCGTTGGTGCTGGCCATTCTTGGATTGCCTTTGTCTTAGAAGGATCAACAGAGATTCCATCCTTAGAGATAATATGGCAAAGAAAAGAAATCTCCTGATGCCAGAATTCACACTTGCTAAACTTCCCATATAATTCATTTCTTCTCAGAGTCTTCAATATAATTTGCAAGTGATTTTCATGATCTTTTTAGATTTTGGATTATACCAATATATCATCAATAAATACTACAATAAATTCATCAATATATTCCTTGAAAACATTGTTCATTAGATCCCTGAATATAGAGGGTGCATTAGTCATCTCAAAAGGCATTACTATAAAATCGTAATGCCCGTACCTTGTTCGAAATGCTGTGTTCGGAATGTCTTCCTTCTTCACACACAACTGAGGGTATCCTGATCGAAGGTCAATCTTTGAAATGTATTTATCTCCATGCAGTTGGTCAAATAAATCATCAATGCGAGGTAGGGGATACTTGTTCTATATTGTTATAGTATTGATCTCCCTATAGTCAATACATAACCTCATAGATCCATCTTTCATTTTAAAAAAAAGAACAGGAGATTCCCATGGAGAAACACTAGGGAGAATACAATCATTATTACTCAATTCCTCTAGTTGTTTCTTTAGTTAAACCAATTCCATAGTGGCCATTCTATAAGGGGACTTCGATATAAGCCTTGATCGAGGAATTAAATCAATGGAAAACTCAACTTCTTGTTCTGGAGGATGTCCAGGTAAATCTTCCAGAAACACATATACATATTCTTTCACAATAGGTACATCCTCTATTTGAACATTCCTTTCCTCACCCACAATTATTTCATTCTCTTCCTCCCTGATAATTGAATTTAGTTGAGCTGTTGGGGGTGGATCTAGATAAGAATTAGGTGGTGACGATTCTACTCTAAAGATAAGGTGTTCCTTACCATCATCATCAAAAATCGTAACCTCCTTATTCTTACAATAAATTTTCGCATCATGGTCCGAAAGCCAATCCATACCGAGGATTATATCAAATTAAACCATAGGTATGGCGATGAGATCAGCAGATAAAGAACATTTATGTGCTCTAATGGGGACTGATTCACAAAACGTTGTTGCAATGATACTTCCCTTGGGATTTTTAACTGACAACTCCCTTATTAGATCAAATTGGAAATATCTAATTTTCTTAGAAAACTGAGAAGATATGAAACAATGCGATGATCCAGAATCAAATAATGCATTTTCTAAACTTGAGGAAACCATTAAATTACCTGCCACCACGTCTTTCGGAGCTCCTCCCTTAACAGTAGTGATAACATAAGCTTAGCCTTGATCCCTTGGCCTTTTCAGAGGTATGTTCCCCTGACGCTTAGGACATTCATTTGCATAATGTCCCATCTCTCTACAATTATAGCATTCCACATTGACAACAACTGTCTTTCCATTGCAATCATGAGCTTGGTGGCCTTTTTAACCACACTTGTAGCAGACTCTCATTCCTTTTAGGCAAGTACCGAGGTGTTTCTTCCCACATTTACTGCAGGATGGATTTTCAACTTTTCCCTTCTTCCCCTTATTTCCATTTCCATATTGATCAGAAAATCTCTTCTTCTCTTTCTTTGCTTTAAATTCATAATACATAGAGAATTCCTTTTCTGTCTTGATAGCACACGAGACAATATCTTCTTATGACGAGAAGGTTTGTGAGACCAATGCTCGACATAGAAATGATTTTAACCCATCAAAGAAACGATCAATCTTACTTATTATGTTACTTTTATAATCTCCCACATACCTTGCTAACCTTGTAAAGTTAGACTCATTCTTTGCAACATTCTCATCCTCCTTTTGCCTCGGACTCAGAAATTGTCTTTCCATATTTTCTTGACGGTCACAAGGAAAGTATTTTTAAAAAAACATATCTTTGAACTCCCGCCATTCCATATTTTATACTTCATCATCTTACTTCGTGTTTTGAATCAATGAGCACCATTGATCAGCATCTCCAGTGAGGCGGTAAACTTCCATGATAACTTTTTCCCTTTCACTACTCCACAAAGCCTGAAATATTTTCTCTAGTGAATTTATCCATTTCTCAGCTACTAAGGGATTTTTACTCCCGTTGATCATTGGTGGTTGTTGCCTCATGAAGCGTTCTAATATTGATCCTCCACAATGCAGATCGGGGTGATCCATACGAGTAAGGTTATTATTCATAACCTGAGTGAGTTGTCCCAGTATGGTGATAAGATGATCAGCACCAGTTACATCACCATCTCCGCTATAATTATCTTGAGCAGGAGGGAAATCCCTACATGGAGTGTGTGCATTGATACTGTTTCAATTTCTTCCACTAGGTGCCATTTCTAAACAATGGAATAAAATAGATCAGTTTATGAATAAAAATACATAATTCCATACTTGTAAAACACTTTACATAAATTGAACAGATTATGGATATAATCCATAATCATAAAAAAAATGTTTTCTTTGAGGAAGTATATACTCATAAACCCTTCATAATGGTTCGTAATGAAATAGAGAATTATCCTAAACATATCCCCCGGGAGTTTCATAACCAAGAGTGCAGCAATGCCCATTGTCGTGCACCAGTTCCCGTTCGAGTCTAGCTCAAAGCGGTGTTTTAGGGTTTTACCCCTAGGTACATCTGTCCCAGAGCCCCCTCTACCTGCTCGTATCCAGACAAGGATGTATTGCTCGGAAAACTCACAAAATCACTACAATACAAAAATTATAGGATGTTCTTCTATACTAATCCTCAAAGTCATTCTTAGGTCTATGTTCTCTAATCAGATTTTATCTAAATCTAGCTTCCAAGGTTTGTACTAAACTTCCTCTGATACTAACTGTAACGCCCAGAACCCAGTTACCCAGAGTCGGTGCATTATTACATGAAATTGTCATGATCACAAGAAAGATCAAATCTCGAATGACTGATTAGTTTAGTAGCCTTGGAAACACTAGATATATTCAAAAGTCTTACATTACATCATAAAAACGAAAACTAAAACAACATATTCTCCAGAGTCCACACTCATATCCCCACACACTATCCCAGTAGGTCATTCATAAATTTCTTCTTCACATCCTGGAAAAAATAAAACATTGAAAGGGGTGAGCTCAGATGCTCATTAAGGATAACAATATAGCAAAAACTTTCACAAATAAACATAAAAATTTAAGGTAATGTATAACTAAAATAGAAGCCTTTTAAACCTAAACTTCAGCATAAAAAAGAAAATATAAAATGAAATAATTCCATTTACTTATTAACTTGAATATTCTACTAGTCCAATAGTCACATGCAATATCAATAACCACTTTCATAATAATGGAATGCATAATTCCAGACTATCATAACCACGAAGCCAAGGCCTCGTTCCAAGACTAAAAATAAGAATTTGTAAAGGAATCGTGCCAAGACACTAGTTTGTCTCATGAGACCTACCGATGCATCAAGGAGCTATAGCAGGCTCCACCCGTCACTTATAAATTCCAATGCATTCCTTATATGAACAGGTTTAAACATAACATAAACATTCGTATTAAAACTAGCATACGAAATGTCAATACATTATCCATAAACCCTGAATGGTATAAAAATAACACATCCATAGTCAAACATATCAGAAAAACCTTCAATACAATATGGAAGTTTTGAATCATAATAAATCAACTTCAAATAAGCTTAAAATCCATCAAAGGATGTTGACATAGATGAAATCAAAACTATTTGAAAGAAATATCTCTTCTTTTAATCATTTAAAAGTAACATAATTATGAAATAAAACATTTAATTTTAAAATTTTCTTATAAGCTTGTAATGGAAGCTTCAAAGATTTTATAATGGTGTAAAATAGCCACACCCGCTGTATAAGTTAAAAAAGACATTCTTACCTTAATTCTGTCGAAAAGGTTAAAAAAGGACCTTGTTTGGAAAACGACGGAAAGATTCCATTATAAAACTCTTATAAAAAGTCAAAAAAGGGTATAAATGACTTTAACCCATATTCTATAAAATAGTAAGAATGTTTTGAAATACATTTTTAAGAAAGATGGATGTGGTTGATAAATAGGTCCCAGTAGATTATTACGTATAAACAACCTCGGATAATGAAGAGATTGCGAAATAAACCCTTATCTTGTACTTTTCCTTGGTTGTGGGTAGGTTAACCTCCTTTATAATGATGAAATAATTGTTATTAAATTATACAAGAATCATATACATTAATATGATATCATATATTATCTTTTAACATTTATTTGTCAATAATAACTTAGTATTGTCATTGTTTCGGGTGTTTACTTACTCGTTTTCTTTTATATGTTTTGTTCTATAAGCCGTGTTTGTTCTAGATATGTTGTATCATATTCATATCCAGAATTATATTAAGTCTTTAAACATTATTTTTAACCATCAAATTAAAATCATTCTTGAATGGATACGATGGGGAATGAATCTCATCGCGTTCATGGAGATGGTAGTCAGTACGTATGCACGAGTGATAATATCATTCTTTTGATATTAAAATAATACATCATTGGATGGTATATTATATAGATAGAATAATTATCATGTTATATTTATTATTTTCATGAATTATACATCATTATTATACCCATATAAATAATAATATATTGAATAACAATTACACCACAACGTGGAGACGGTAGGCCGTACGTACGCACATATGGTGACATGTCATTCAAGGGATGGATAGAATAATGAATTTGTTTGTTCCTTAATTATAATAACATCACAGTATATAGAAGATACTAGATTTATTATTTTATAATGGAAATAACAAGGAAAGACGAAGTTGAAGAAGAAAGGAACTTTAAAGAGGGTGGTGAAGACATTACCTCTTCTTCGGGTTCTTCCTTTTGATTTGATCAAAAGGGATCCTTAGGGTGGCTTTCATATCAAAATAATGCCTCTAGGATGAATTGAGTGAAGTTGAGAGAGTATTTGGTCAGGGTTTGGCTGAACCAAAAGGCTTTTAATGTGTGAATTAGTGAGAAGGGGGAGTTCCTTTTTATAAGAGGGGTGAGGGGCACCTTTGGAAAAGCTAGAAATATTATTTTATAATAAATTTATATTCAGTTTATAATGGCTCCAAATTGGTTTATTTAAAGTTTAAAGTGGTGATAGGTAGAAAAACACTCAACCAATAGGTTTTAGATTGGTTTGGGTCACTATATTAACCTTATCATTTAGTTTTAACTCTTAGTTAATTAGTTTAACATTAACCATGTCACTTTGTATTTTTATATTATATATTTAATAAACTTACTATATACATCCAATCGACCCCCAAGTGGTCCATTAATGATACACATATCATGATATAAGTCTCTTGGCTGAAACATAGATTTTTATGAATTTAATATCAATTAATAATATAATAATTGTTTTAAAAACTATTTTATGTCAATTTTGACACTATTCAATAATTGATTTTTTGTTAAAGTCTTAAAAACTTTATTAATTCGAACCAAATTCATTTGAGAAATCCTATAATTTCATATTAAGAAATAAAATTCATGGATTTCATCAAAACTTTCAAATTATATTAATTTTAACATTTATAATACCAATTATTTGATTCTTTCATTAATAAGGGAAATACTGCATCATTATTGTGTCATAAATAATATTAATTATTAAATGTATAAAAATTATAAATAAAATACAATTATGTAGTAAATATTTTTAGATTTATAATTAATATTTATATTCTAAAATCCAACATATATAACCCTATGTAAAATTGTTTTTCTAAAAGATATATTCTTATGTTATTTTTGTATTTATTTTAACTTAATTAATATAAAGTTTTATTGTCACTTACAAGTGGCTCCATGGGGTCCCAAAATCGACCCAAAGATGCCCATGGTTGGACATGTACTAACCAATATGGTTAGGACACGTTTTAGAGTAATTTTTTATTATTAGAATATTATTTTCTTACACTTATTTATCGGATTTACCCTTTAACCATGGTTAATAAAATATTTACCGAAATAATTATTCAAAATGTCTAAAAATAAAATTTTCCTATTTAAACAATTTGGACATCCTGATTCCAAATATGGAATCCATTTTTCCAAATTCAAAACATAGAAGTGGCAGAAATTAATTTAAAATTAATTCCCATTGATAAAACAAAAAAGTGTGTTTTTTAGAGATAATAAATATCAAAAGATTGACACTTGTTTATGTCCGCTTTAATTGTGAAATTATGTCCAATGAACAAAATTTTATTAAATGGTAAAAATATATTCTGAATATACTTTAAAACCACTCAAATTCCTAATTTATAACTCTTAATTATATCTATTAAAAAAGTTGTTTTTAATTAAAATTTAGTAATTTTTACTATTCATCAAAATATAAATGTTATCCGAAAAGTTCTAAAATTTTACCCTAGGCTGATTTCGAAATTCTGAATCCTAAAATGAAGTAAATTTTGAGTGATAAAATTTATAAAATTTTAAAATGTGGGTATTACTATTCATAACGGCTAGTTTGATTGGTTGTGGTGTGTGTTAGAACTCGAAGTTGCGTACAACACATGCTACTGTATTATTTAAAGATAAGCGTACCGTGGAAGCTTGGGGTGTTATATCTGTGGAATTTTATTTCCTGGATCCAATTTAGGTAGTTAGTTCCATTTGAACATTGAGGGTCACCCGTGAGGAGAATTGTTTGGGTTTTCAATACCTTTAGGTGCATAGAGAATATGTGTAAGTTCTGGGTTTTAATAGTGGAAGGTAGAGAGTGATACATAGTTCGGGTATGGGATTGTGGGATAAGTAGTAAGATATTTTATTTTGGGTAACTGAGGTTAACATCCGGGGAGTTTATCCTAAAGTTACAGGTAATTTGGAATGTGATGAACATAAATATTTTTTAGAGTGGGAGTCAGTTCATGGTATGTTCCATTAATATTCCATAAAAGGCATGGTCTTATTTGGTTTTCTATTCAAACGAATCACTTGAGTGGTTAAGGTTGGTTATAAAGTTAGTTCTGAAGGAAATATTTGTTCAGGTTCCTGAACCAACTATTTTTTCAACATTCTATGTGGGAATAAATGTTAAAATTATATGGATGTTTAAATATATAAGTGAAATTCAGAGGGAGGGGTGGTCATGTGGCAGGTCTTATTTTCATGAAAACTTGGGTTGTTAGATAGGAATTAATAAGATACCTCAAGTCTAATGAGGTTTAAAGAACAGGAGGCATGAATAGTCTTCTGTGTGTGTATTAAGGATTAGTTCTAATGATGTAGGACTCATGGGATCTAGAGTTAGGTTCAGTGATCAATGTACTGTGTGTGACCTTCAGGGATATGATTAGGACCAAATTATGAGCATGTTCTAAAGATGAACGATGCCACTTGGAACATTTGAAAAGGTGGTTTGTGATTAAGCATACATTTTTTTCCATTATATAAATGTGTGATGATCTAGATATTATTGATACTATTGGGGTTTGGATTAGTGTGATGGATAATTCTATTTCCATTTTAAATAATGGTGGTTGTGGTTACGAAACTTCATTGGTGTGGTGGAGGTAGTTCCAAAGAAAATATTGTGTCCTATCTTATTGGAAGGTATTTTTGAGTTGGTGTTGAGTTTTAGATGGAAATCACACATGATTTTTGGTAGCTAAGTGTTGGTGATACACTTACAAGAAGTGAATCTTGGGGATTTTGAATCTGTTTTATGTGACTGTTCTATGAGAAGTGACATAAAAAATGGATTAGTTGTGGTGGGTTTCAACAACAAAATTGTAGTGTACACATATATTAAAAACGATCATGCCCAATATAATGAAATGATATTGAATAAAGGGAGAGATGATTGGCTTCATTCCATGCTGCATTAAGTTTATCTTTTGGTTAAATATGAGAAATTTGAAAGAATCACCTGTAGAGAAAGGTATGTGAAGCTGTGTGGTGGAAGGAGTACCACCGGTCAACTACAAGTGGGATTTTTGTGGTGGTTTTTCTGTCAAAAAATGTGAATGATTTTTTATAAGAATCCCAAAATGAGATATAGAAAATGATTCCTTTTTATCATTAGTACAGGGTAGATGGCCACATCCACTTCCTAGGTTCAAAATTGGAAATTGTTTTGGATATGGAAGATTGGATTTCATTATAAAAGTGGTGGAATCAACACTCCTAAGGTGGGGTTTGATATGCCTATCAAAGATGTGTGGATAATATTGGTGGTTGGATGTGGTGGAATCAGATGCTAGTGAGGAACCAATGAGATACTTTTATGGATGCCTGGGGAAGGCTAGGTGGGCCTTCGATGTGGTATTTGATCAAACCCAGAATTAACTACCACTCAAGTTTATTCCAAAAGAAATTTGGGATGTTTGTGTTAAAGATGTGTTAGTGGGTTTAGTAGATCATTATGATGGTCTGAAGAGTAGTGGATGATTTGATGGTTTAAATTCACCAGAGGCTAGAGATGGACTCTAATAGGTTTTTTTGAATGGTGTTTGTATGAATTAATTGATAAGCTGTAATGTTTAATTAAATTGGTAACGTACCCATAGTTGGAGTTGGTAATTTTCAAGATGAGTCATCCAAAGATGGAACATCCCAGTTTAGTGAATAAAGATGTTTTTACCAATTAAAATCCACACCCGTCTTGGAATTTAGGAAACAATAGATTCATTTCATGAATGGAAATGGGATCTCAAAAAAAAAAAGGGATGTTCTTGGTTTGTGGATGAAATATGTGTATTCATCCATTTCTATTGTATTTTTATTTTAAGGATGGATGCTAATGTTGGATGGAATGTTTGAGGATTTTTGGGCATAGTGAGTTCGTAAACACAACGAATATGTTATGGAATCTTGATTTTGAGGTTCTAGTGTTATTTATAGATAGTGGAGCTTCCATCCATTGTAACTTGGTGGTTGTTATATTAAGAGTATAGTGAGGAGAACCATAGAGGGTGAGTGATCAATGTATTAAGTGATCAATGTTTCATGTTGAATGGGTTTGCATGAGTTATGTCTTGGTGTTCCATTTTTTTGAAATATGAATCAACTTGAGTTCTAATCGGTTGAGTGTTTTGGGTTAAATGTTGTTATTTTGTTGTGTTTTGGGTGTTTGGTAATGGAATGAGGATATTGGGTATTCAGTTGTGGATTGACATGGTTCGTGATTTGTGGATGGATAATTGCATATTCATTTAGGTACCACCAGTTATGACGGTCCATTTAAGATTCTGGGGATAATCTAATCAAAGGTGAACATATTGTCTCTCCCAGGGTAGTGTAGTTATTTTTACGATGCTTTCATTGTGCAGTAGTTTTAATAGAATTTCTTGAATTTTTTTTGATAGATGTTGATAATGTTGAGATTGAAGATGATGTATCCTTTGAGGAATATTTTCTATTTATTTTGGATCATAGTGGGAAGGTTCTTTAGGGAAAGACAATGCCTTTAGTTTGAGTATTGTGGAAGCATGGCCATGTTTAGGAGGAAAAATGGGAGAGAGAGGTAGATATGTGGTTTAAATGACCTGGTCTTTTTACCATGGAGACATAATGATACTTGGGGGAGTATCTTGAAGATGATTTTTTATATGGAGGGGAGGTTGTAAGATACCAACCTTTTTAAGAGGTACGTTCATGTTTTAATTTTGAGTTATCTCCCATTGTTATCGTTAATAAATTGATTCTTCACTGCATGAGGGGTCTCAGGGGTGCATCGGGGGGGGGGGGGTTAAGACAATAAAAAAAGAAAAGAGTCCATCCAGTTCATAGTGAATGGTTTTCACATGGTTAGATATAATCATGAACCATTGATAAGGAAATTGTGTTTCTTGTCCACCTTTGTTAGATGAAGGTTCATGTTTACCACATGGATTCTAAAACCATGAGGGTGGACCAACCAAACTATGTATCCTGGCCCAATTTTTCAAAAGAGGAGGATACATGATTGGAACATGGTTTGGCCAACTATGTTGTCCTGCACCTCATTAAAGGAGGGTAAAAATCCAATCTTCCTCCTCCAGTTTTAAAGGACCTTACCCATTTTCATCCCCTATCCAACTCCAGTTGCTTGAGGGAATAAAAAATTCCTTATTTCTCCCCCATGAATGTTTCTCCCTCGATTAATAGGAATTTGGAGTGACATTAGATTCAAATTGAAGCCATGATTTAGTCTTTGACTCTATTTCCTTCCATTTTCTATAATAGACTTTTTTAGTTGTCTCATCTCTTTATAAATATCATGGACCCTATTTATAGGGAGTTCAATGCCTTGGTGTTTGGGGAAATTTTAGTTCAGATCAAGGGCTGTGTTTGGATGAGTATTTGTCTATGGGATTGAGGTTGTGATTTACAAGATTTTTTCCACTACATTGATGTCTTATATGTGTATGTTTTTGTTCCAATTCACTATCTTTCTATATTTTAATTTGTTATTATATGGAAGG
Source organism: Viscum album (assembly GCA_963277665.1). Taxonomy (NCBI): domain Eukaryota; kingdom Viridiplantae; phylum Streptophyta; class Magnoliopsida; order Santalales; family Viscaceae; genus Viscum; species Viscum album. Next base: position 300,514,913 of record OY728128.1, read on the forward strand.
TAATTTGGGAATGAAGATGATGTGGGACACTCTTCATGAACCTCATTGGGTTCATCAATGATTTGGGATCATATTTAGGGCTACCCATGTGGTATTATTATCCCTTTAAGATGATGAAATGAATTTTTTAACAATGATATAAATAATTAATGATAGTAAATGGGATAAAATTGTTATTTGGAATATTGGCATGGCTAAAGGGATAATTGAAGTGTTTTATATGTAATCTTTGTGAAATACCTAAGAGATATTTGAACTGGTTTAAATAAAATTCTTTGAATTTTGATTTGGGTATATTTTTCAATGAAGGTAGAATGATGTTTTGAATCTTTTTAATGTTTTAAATGGAGGACTCGACCACAAAGAGATTTGTAAAGGGGGTTTTTGTGAGTTTTTAAATTATTATTTTAAATTTTAATGTGACTTACTCCTTTTGGAAATTCATTTGAGGTTTCTTTAAAATATATTTAAAAGAATGGGCGGACAATTTTTTTTGGATTTACAAAGAGAATAACTCTCGTTGAAGGGTAATATTGAAAAATTGAATGATGTGAGCGATTTTATTAGACCTATCACAATGACTTAAGTTGATTTTATGAAATGAAAGAAGTTACATTTTTTATGTGTTAAATGGTATTTAATAAAATTTAACATATTTTTCATATGGATAAATGATGAAATGGTTTTGGGTGTGAGTTATAGACTTCCAAACCATGGAAATAATATCAGTAATGGTGGTCCACATTGATGTTTTGTTGTTGTTCATGGTGGTCCACACCATTGTAATGATGTTGGTCATGGCTATCCACATTGTGGTTTGGGTGTAAACCATGGCAGTTAACAACATAGTAATGATGTTGGAAATGATGGTCCACATTGAGGTTTGGGTTTTTGTAATGATAGTCCACACCATAGTTAGGACAATGGTCATGGTGTTCCGCATCATAGATTGGTAAAGTTGGAAATGGAAATCCATTTTCTAGATTTAGACATCTAGAATAGTGATCCAAGGTACAGGATAGATGAATTGATAAATGAACTCCCATTTTATGAATTAAATATTGTGACCCATATGGTATATTGATTAGGATTTTGGCTTGATTGGATGGGGTTTGGTTTTCGTGGTGACATGGTGGAACTGTGTGTTAAAATAGTCCAAATATTAAACCTATAATTATTGAACATGGTGATTTTATTATTGTATTTATTTTAACGATTATCTATATGAATACACTGCTATTTAGGCTACATATTTCATTATAAACCATTAGTTGTGGCCTATAATAATAGTCAGTAGCCTTTTCCGTACGAAGAGGCATGGTTGAGGTCTTATGGCACATCATCTCTGGGAAGAATTATTATAGGAACCAATGTTGGGATGTTACAATTGAATATTCCTCTTAAGAGTTAAATAAATTTTTAAAAAATCAAATTGGATACACAATATTCTTATAGATACCCACTCTACCTTTCTGGGAATCATTCAGGAAAAGATTGAGTTCAATGGTAATATATTTTCATAGCTCATAAATAGCTTCCAAAGATATATTATCACATATTGGATCTTGAAATATCCATTCACACATCACTAAATTTGAGGATATATTTTTTATATGTTTAAAAGTGTAACTAGATTCTTTTTCAAGTGAGGGTGTGTTAGTAATTGAGGGAATCTACTTCATAATATCAAATTGGGATATCGTAATATTAATCTCTTAGTAAATTAATATTCTAATAGACTTGGATTCTTCTATATCTAGAGATGAGACATATGATTTAAAAGTAATATTCTTCATCATCTTTTATTGATTGAGTAATGCCTATTTTAGTTCCTCAAAATATTTCTTTGAAATAGAATTTTCTATCATATTTTCCACTGGACTCATTATCCCATCAATTCCTAATATCATAGAATTATAATCATCAATAACTAATTTGAAACATTTTTCCATTTAATAATTAGATTTATAAAATTCATGTTCTTCTACTATAGTAGATGCAATCCACCTTTACAGAATAAGAGGATAAGGTTCATATGGAGTTCCTATTCTCAAAGCCTTCATTACCATTACATATTTCACAATAACATATTCTTCTAAACCAAAATGAATAGATATGTTAAGAAACCCTCCTATTTCAAATTTGATATATTGGGGAGGTTTATTAATTGTAAATTCCAAAATATAGTCTGATATAGTACTTCTATATTTCTCCCAATCTAGATATTGAATGATGATGTAAAAAATATTAATGAAATGAAATATTCCTTGATTCACTAACTACCACATACACTAGACATTTTAGAAATGAATTGAGATATACTATATATTAGTTCCAAAAAACGGAATTTTAATAAAAAACTCTATTATATAGGTGAATTGACCTCAATAACGTGTTTTTGAAGCTCATCATGAGAATCAATGACTTCTTCTCCTTGTTCAATCTTAGATTGCTGGTAAAATATTACACTAGTAGTAGGTTGTTCCAAAATTATAAATTTAGAAATATTTTGAGTACGAATTTATTTATATAAAACTAGCCTTCCTATTATTATCACATCCATAGGCTTTTCATCATTCAGTAGGTCCTTTATTTAATCTATAATAGAAAAAAACACAAACAACAACAAGACTATACTTCTCAATACATGTAGGGAGTTGCAATAAATATTTATTCCTAATGGGAAATAAATTTCATAGAGAATATATCTATAACCATACAATATTTTTTATAAGTCTATATATTATAGTATTCATCCCATAGGCCATCATTTATATAAACTAACTAAGAATAATTGCAACATTCCCCATTAGAAAAGTTAGAATTATTTTAATGGTTAAAATATAGAAGAATTATAAATGAATAATATATACATTTAATGATGTACTTCAAGAATTGTAATTTATTTTCAACCAAAATCATATAAATAAAAAAATATCAAACTTTATCACTTTTTGAAATTTACTATTACTCTGATCAGTCCTAATTTGAATGAATTTAATAAGAATATTAATTTCAACCTATAAATTATTTACTTTCCTTTTCTATATAATAAAATATGAAAAAGATATTTTATAATTACATCAAGTTGTATATCATTTTTTCAAAATAATTATTAGCATAACTCAAAGTTTCCTTCATGTGGGAAATGATGAACTTCAAAAATATCAACTAATGATATCGAAAGGATCATCCTATTATCTTATGATATAAACAAACCTTAAAAATCCTATAATAATGACCCAAAATTCTCTTACAACTCTCTAACATTATTCTCATAGTATAAATCTGTTCTTTGTTCATCATAGATCGAATCCCATCCTTCTAATTTTAATACAATTTTCAGTAACAAGTTTATTCAGTATATATAAGAAAAATATATTATTTTCCAATAAAAACTTTTAAAAAACATCAATCCCCTTAAAACATTCCAAGACAACCAACTCAAATATTCTATACATTCGAATTCATATCAATAAATAATAATATTGAGGTTTGAAATGTATAGTTTTGGTAAGAAGTGTTCTGATTTGGAAGTGGAGTAGTTCAAAGGTTCACTGATGCCCATGTTTTCCAATCCATGATTAAGTATTTTACATGGAATATGAATATTCTTCTTACAAGGTGGAATAATAAAAATAAAATAAATAAAATTCAAAAATAATGAAGGGTCATGTGTCACTTTATTATGTGATTAAAAATTTTGGATATTAAAACAAAAAATTGGAATTACAAAACTTCCTATAAAATATTAAATGTTATAGAGATAAATAAAAAAATATTTAGAGTTTAGATTCCTAAATAAAATTAAATAATTCAAATTCAAATAATACTAATTCCATTTTAATAAAATCATGATGATCATCGAACAATGACATAGTTAAAATTTCTAAAAATTTAGTTGTAGTACTAGTAACTTCTAGAGAAATGACACTATTTTAGTTATGATATATTAAGAAATTATTCCATAAGTTTATATGCTTATTCCTCAAGTAATTTATCATATTTTTAGAATTTATAATTTCCACAGTGTTATCACATTTTATAAGTATAATATTAAAATTAAATCTGAATCCCATTAAGGGGTGTTTCATCAACAATAGATGAGCAAAAAACTAACAGATCTAATGTATTCAGCTTTAGTTGTTGATAAGGTATTGAAATTATGATTTTAACATGAAAAAAAACTAGATATTTTCCAAAAAGATGATAGGTTTTAGATTTCTTTTATAATTTCAAAAAATTCAAAAATCAGTGTCCCAATATTTATTTAAATCTAAACTATACATTTTAAAAAAATGTAATGACAATAAAAATGATCCATTTAAATACATTAATATTATTTTTGGTAGCTGTTAAATGAGATTCCTTTGGGGTTTCATGAAATTTTGAATATAAACAGACTGAAAAAATAATATCTATGAAACTTTATGTTAGATAATGTAAGATCCTAGATATTCATCTATACATTTTATTTTCAACTGAATTCAAAAATTATTCAAGTAAATATTAATATTATAATTAATATTTGTTAAAAAATTTAATGATTTAGAGAAAGATCCATTTTATAAAATCATTTATTTATTTAAATTTGTTGGAAACTCTTCTAAAATTATTTTGGAAAATAATAAATATAAGGAAAAATTTCAACTCACCCATCATACTAATATAAATTTAATTTTTTATTAGTTTTAAAAAATTGATACTCATGTTTGGATTTTTGGATACAAAAATGACATCATAAACATACATTATAAGCAGTAAAATACATTTTTAATAACATTCATTAGTAAATTTGGGTATTACCAATCCATTGAAAATATGTTTGATAGAATAAATGAATAAAATATTTCATAACAAGATCTATGTGATTATTTTAGAGAATAAAAATAAATGGTATATTGGAAAATATAATTTTGAAAATGAGTCCCTTCAAAAGATTTATAATGTTCAATATGAACATCATATATTAAAAAAATACTTATAATGGAATATTTAACAACCATTTGGTAAAATTTTACAGTTTTGGAATTATGAATATGCTAAAAAAATTATTTTTTATTATAATATAGTATTTTAGGAAAAGAACACTTCATAGTATATTCATTATTCATGAATATAACCTTGGAAATCTAAAAAAACCTTATTCCTATTGATAACACCATGTTAATCCTAGTTATTTCTAAATACAAACTTATTTATATTGATAATATAATTAGAGGTTCTATAAACTAATTCTCATACCATGTTCCTCTTGAACTATACTAATTCTTCTTGTACATAAACTACCCAAATCACATCACATAATCCTTACTAGCATATATTACTTTGAATTTGAAAAGTTGTATAAAACTTAGTAATATTTCGTATAATTATTTTAGTCCTAATTCATTTGTCATGGTTTCCTATTATAGATTCATACGGATTCATTTTAAGGATCCCAGGCTATCTTAGAAGAAAACATTTGCATTCCTTATCTTAATAACTTTATATAATGTATTGTTCATGATCACATACTAATACATCATCATTTTTAAAGAGACGATCATTTCTCATGTTATATTTTAAATCATTCAAGTCAATAATTTTTAATTTTGTTTGATCAAAGTGATTAATTTTATTAAAATACACATGATTATATTCATCAATTATCCATGTATTTTTATTGAATATTTAATATAAATTAAAATTGGTATAATTCTTTAGGAATATTCCTTAATTATACTTTTAATCAAGCATAAGAAGATTTCATTGAGTGTTTAATATATAAATTTTTCATTGAAACACCTTAATGTATCTATCATTTGGTTTTCCATTATATTATAGCTTATAGGGGTTTTTTCATGATATACCTTATTATATGTCTATTGATGACATAAAATGTCACAAAATAACCTTTATAATTCTTTTATTTCATTCTTATATAGTTTAATGATCTTTTGGTTGTTGTTTGGGTTGAGATCCCAGTAATATGTTTTTGATTTTTTGGTGTTTTGAATTATTTTTGGCCCATTAAATGTTTAGTGTGCAGTGTTTGAGTAGAAGACACATGGATAATAGATGAAAAGAAAATTTCTAGTTCATTTTGTTCTTACAGGGCTTTTGTTACATGGCATACACATTGTTTTGACCAAAACATGTGAGAAAAATGGGTAACAGTGTGACCATCCTTTGGTTTCGGAGACCCAGTATAAGGCTTGCACATGACCAGGGAAACCCATGCTATAACAATACGAGGGGAATGATCATTTATATATATCTGATTTTCATAGTTATTTCATGGTTTCTAAAATCATGTGGCTAGACTGTGTGAGGTGTTTCTCTCTCTAGTAGGGTGTGCACGGTTGACTCACAAGTTGATGAACCATGAAACCAAACTGTGTTGCTTTCCCAAGTTCATAAAAACATGAAATAAAAATTTCACCCTATTTTGTTTTATCCCAAATTAAAAACTCCCCCTAAACCGTTTTACCTATGCACTCAATGGTTATCCTAACACCCTTTCCCTTATCTACTATACCCCCTTGATGCTCTTCCTTGGTTTCTATTGATGTTAAATTGTACTTTTAGGTATTTTTTCCCTTCTCTCTATGTCCCCTCTTGTTTATTCGTCATTATTGGATTGGATCCATATTATAAAACCCTTGGTCAAGGCTAGGATTATAAGGGTTAATTATCTGGATTCTAGGGTGTGTGGATTTCTCCTTGGGTATACATAATCCTCCTTCTAGTGTTTCATCACATTGTTACACCATCAACGTTGGTGTTTCTATCCATTTCCTTTATAAATCCTATCATTAAATTATTTATCTTTAATAAATTTATTTATAATATGTTATTTGTTATTTTAGTGTAATAATATCATTTTTAATATATTTTCCATGCTAGTGGTTTGATGATAATTTGGGTTTCAAGGGAATTTTATTGGTATGACTATATGTATTAAAAATTTATATTTGAAAAGTGTTTTATAAAATTACAAGTGGATTTACAAATGGATTAAAGAATTTTAAATTGTGTTTTTCCATATTTGATTTTGGTTTTAATTGAGAAAATATGTGTTTAATTTTTGACTAATGTATTGTGGTATCTTTTTATGGTTGGGCGTTATGTTGAGACACTCATTTTGTTTTATTGCGATGTTCAGTATATTTTCTTTAAAAAGAACATATGTCATTCACAATGATAGAAATTTATTTTATGATGTGATGTGTGTAACTAAATATGAACATGGAGTGTGTATATTGAGATTTCTATACACGTATATAAATGGTAGATTCCATTGAATTCCCATTTTCCAAAATAATGTTTTTTCTCAAAATGTTTTCAATAAGTTCCAAATGATTTATCAATAGATTTGGATTATAAATGACTTTAATTTTGTTTTAAACGGTATTTCCTAAATATTTTACTATTTAAAAATATTATAATTTTTTGTTGTAATAACATCTGGGTTTTAAATTTTTTTATAATGATTGTTGTTTTCATTGGAAATTGTTCCAAGTTGCAAATCTTAAGGCTCGTTTGGTACTTTGAGATGTTGCTAGGATTTCAATTTTCCTACTTATGATGTGTGTGACTAGTTATCACTTATGAAAAATTTTCTCGGTGATGGGAACCCCTATATTTTTCATCCTTTGGAGGGGGTCTTCAGATATATGCTTTTAGAGAGTTGGAATGGTAAGCACAGTGCCATATACAGGTTATATATAATTCAAAGATTGTGATGAAATTTTCAATTTCCCATTATACTATTATCATGGTATTCTAGTATGTTATTTGGAGGGTTGAGTAATGATATGTGTTGGATATTCCACTGTTGAGTCTATTTAGAGCATCAAGGTTGGTTATTTTTTGTGGATTTCTTTAGATGTAGGCATATGGGTCTCAATTGAGTATGTCCAAAATTTTCTCCCGAAATGTTTAGGACATTCCAATTATTATATATTTGTATTTTCTTGTATTATTTCTATAATTTTGGTTTTATATTTTTTTTACTTATCTAAACATACACATTTACTATTTACTTTGTTTTGGAATTACTCTTGATATATAATACTTCTTGTGTTTATTTTTATTCCCTCATGAAATGCATCTATCTAGGTTGTTTTTTCTATTTGGTATTTGGTTTTAAAATGTTGTTTTTAAATAGAAATTTATTTCAATGTTGAATTCCTCATTTTCTTTTCAAAAACATTATTTTTGGAGAGTATTGATTGGATGTTTAAAATTATAAAAAACCTAGTTTCAATCATTATTTTCAAACTATCATTTGGGGAATATTTTGGGAAAGGACATGTATAGATTATATGGTACTGACTTGTTGTGCTATTTTATGATCACAGCCTACTCATGACACTAAAAATCAGTATACCAAATGAATTTTATAATATTAGGTTATAGATTAGGTTCTTCTTCACACATTACCTTGTGTGAGATCGTCTTGTGGATATGGGTGTTATAGAGGTAACATGAAGTTATGTCTTGTTTAATTGATTTTAGCTACATTTGTTTATTTTATTCTTATTGTTCATATTTATTTTTCTAGTATTTTACCAGATACATAATTCCAAATTGAGTATATTTGTTTCCTATCAATAGCTCTTATCTCGGGAGGATCGATAATTCCTCCTAGGCCTTGTTGCAGTCTGGATAGGGTGGCGGTTTTAGGGTTGACCCGGGTTGGTTCATAAAAAAAGTGGTATCAGAGGAGCCCTTGTTATATACAGTGTCATGTAGATTGAATGTATGACTTTCAAGACTCATGATATTGGTCATGGATCAGTACTTGATCACCATTTTCTATTAAGAGACCTGAGTTACCAGGGGAAGATAAGATTTAAGATTTTCATTTTGATTTTGGGTTTATGTTCTGGGTGCTTGTTTGGTTCAACGAGCATGTGCATATTGGAGAATGAAAATGGGAGTGATATGGTGTCACAAAGTGGGATTAAATGGAATAGAGAACCATGTGTATTCCAAGTGTGTGGCTCAATATGCTACTAGTTTTTGGTCCATGATCAGTGAATGGTATGACAAACCAGGTGGCAAGTTATAGAAAACTACCGGTTCCCTATATAGGGGTTTTTGGTGTGGGTCATTCTATTCATTTAATTTTAGTCGGTGTGAGTTTATTCTGAAAATAAAATTATTTTTGAAAATAGTTTTTGAATTTAAAAACAATGGTTTTGAAAAGGAAATGATTTGATAAATGGTTTTCATTTAAATAATGTGGATTTTCCAAAAGTATTTTTGCATTCAAAGGGATATTGGAAGTGTTATTATAGGTGTATAGGAGGATAAATATTAATTCTTTGTAGTCAAAGAGGACATGTATGAGATGATTTATTTGGAAACATTATTTGGTGTTTGTAATTATTTTAAAATGGAAATATTGGTTTTTGAAATAGGTATTTAATTATATTTTATTCTATGTTTGATTTAGTTTCTTTGTGTTTATAGGTTAGGTGTTTCCTTTATTTAATTTTTGTTCAATGTAAATTTGGATTTTTGATTTTATAATATATAGAGTATTCCACTTATAAATATACCAATGGTTTCTAATGAATCTTTTAAAACTTTGAGTCTTACCCAGATTCCCATTGTTGTGGATGAGTCAAGCTATTATTTAATATTTCCAATATTCCATGGTGATCAAGTTTTTTCAAGTCTGTGGAATATATTAAGATGATTGAAAGTATTTTGTGGGCTTTGGGAACTACCAAAGACATGAGGGTGTGGGATATTATTGGTTTTCTTAAAGAAACATGTTTGGATCAGTGGAAGGTGGTCATACCATCATCATTGGAAGTAAGGATTCAATGAGAAAAATTTATGACCAATTTCATCAAATTATTTATACTTGAGGACATAAAGGTGAAGAAACTTGTCGATCTATTGGGTGTCTAAAAAGTTAATTGAATACTACAGGCCTATATTGACCATTGTAAATAGATAATAATATTTTCTTTCGAGACAGAATCGAATAATCTACTTAAAGATCCTCTTTTCGTGTGGGGTTATCATCCGTATATTAAGGATTTAGTTCTATCATATGGGAGTGTTCGGTTTGGGATGCTAGTGTATGAGTCATTTTTATCTGATTTTTTATAGAGAACAGTTTGTAGTAGGTAGAATTCATGTATTTCATAGGACGCATGAAGGTTCCCCATTTGGTGAGAAGATTGAGCCAGAGGAACCCAATATTGAGGAGTCTCATTTTTTATTTCCCACTTCAAATTTATGAGTCCACCACTCATGTTCATCTATTTTACTCATTTAAAATACAACTTTCTTTAATCATCCAAAGGCTTGTTAACACTATGGAAATTTGGGTCATCTATAGAAGTTATATGAGATTCGTTTATGGAAGATAAAATCTTGGTTTGAGGTTGTCAGCTCCTGACTAAGGGGAATAAGATGAATCTAGGCATAAGGGCTCCATCGATATACCTCAGTGTTAATCTATTTATGAATTCAATAATTTCTAGGTGTTGGGTTTATGGGCCCAATTTTTTTTCCTATGTCAGCGTGGTAATCATTTATTTTTTCCTTGATATTTTTCTCATATTTTTGGTATCATTCTTGTTTAAAGATGTAGGAGGCTTCATTTTCATGTAATTTCTGTGGTCGGTCCTTATGTATGTAAATATTTAAATAGTTGGAATTATATTGGAATTTTTTTAATCATGATTTTTTCCTTATTTTATTATTTCATGTCCTGTGTAAATGAAGAAAAATATTTTGGTTTGGTGTCTAGGTTGAGATTCATTCATTGGACCCTTTTTTGGGGGATGATTCATACTGGTTGGTTCTTAAATTTTTGGGAGACCATCCACGATTCTCATTATTATTCACTCTAGGGTTGTTCAGTTTTGAATTTGAGGTTGATAGGACAAATAATTATTTCTATATTCAATTGGACTTTTAATGCTGAGAGTTTGAGGTTATTCCTCATTTTTTGGGCGACTCATTGGGAGAAGATTTTTTTGTGGGGAGGGGGGGGGGATAATTGACACACCCTAACATTGATTTTTCTTTATTTCATTCTGTTGTTACATCATTATCTTATGGTTTATCTTCATGTTGTGTTCTCATTGGATGATTATGAGTTTTGGTGGTTTTCGGTTGTTTTTCCCTTTTCATGGTTTTAGTGCATGGTTTGAGAAAAAATCATGTTGTTTGTGGATGAAAGGGTCTAGTCTAGTTCATTTTTTCTTTTATAGTTTTTATTTCAGGGTCTATGCACAGTTTATATGATACAATGTGAGACAAATGGATAACTCTGTATCAATCCTTGGGTGCCTGAGAATTAGAGAATTACCAGTACATGGTTAGAAGAAAACTATGTGAATATTGTTTGAGGACATATATATTTTTGATAGAGCTAGTTTTCATAGTTTTCATATGGTGTCTCAAATAATGTTTTGAGTCTATGCATGGTTTTTGTATCTCTAATAGGGTGTGCATGATTGACGCAAAAGTTAGAAAAATTATGTGGCCACTCCATGTGACATGCCAAGGTTCTTAAAAACATGAAATTCCAAGTTTTCCCCTCAAACATTTCAATCAAAACATGAAACTTATACCATCCCATTAGATCTAAGTACAAAATGTTGCTCCAAAACTACTTTTTAATGGATCCTCTTCCTCTCTTGTTTAACCTCCATGGGTTATTTTTAAGTTTATTTGGATTTTTAGGTATTTATTTCACTTCTCTCTTCATCCCCACTTATTTTTTCTTCATTATTGGATTGAATCCTTCATAGTCAGACCCCAGGGTGAGGGTTTTTTTAGGTTGATCATTTTGATGTTAGGGTGTGTGGTTCTCTCTTTGGGTCTTCTTCTTACTATTTTTAGTGTTTTTTCTCATTTACACACCATTGAGGTATGTGTTTCTATACATTTCCATTATAAGGCATGTTTTTAAATTATTTATCATTCCTAAATTTTTTTCTAATGTGTTATTTTTTATTTTCATTTATATTTATGATTTTTTATAACTTTTCAATTATTGTGGTTTGGTGAAAATTTGGTTTCCTAAAGAATTCATTGTCATTCAAATATGGATTAAATATTTATGTATGAAAAGTATTTAATAAAATCTGAAGTGGGTTTAAAAATGGATTTGGGTATTTGAAATGGTGTTTGGACAGATTTTATTTTTTTATGTAATTGAGTAAATATGTTTGTAATTATAGTTGGGAGGATTTTGGTACATTATTATGGTTGGGAACTTATGTTTTGACACATCTTGTGATTTATTTTAGAGTTCCTTATGTTTTATTTAAATAGAACTTTTGTAATTCACATTGATTTCCATTTATAAGACTATGTGATTTTATAACTCTATATGAGCATGAGGTGTGCATATATAGATGTTCTCGCATATAAATTATTGATTCCATTGAATGAACATTTTCCAAAACCCTATTATTATATCAAATAGTTTTGTTTAAGTTACAAATTTTTTTAATGGATTTTCGATACCAATTGACATTAATGTTGTTTTCATATGTTTTTTGAAATGATTTTTTTGTTTGGGTCATTAAAAGTTTTGGTTGGACAATAATCTTTCATTTTGAAATGGTTTTGGAAATAAATGTGTTTTCATTGGAAATGGTTGTGAATTGTAAAAATTAATTCTTGGTTGGTACTTTGAGATGTTTCTTGAAATTTCCATTGATCAGTTATGATGTGTAGGCCTGGTATGTACTTTACAAAAGATTTATGGGTGATAGTAATCCCTCTATTAGTTATATATTAGGGAGGTTCTTTGTATAGATGGTGTCATATAGTGGAAAAGACATATATGGTGGAATCTGTTGGTTATAGTTAATTCCAACCATGTGATTACCTCCTCGATTTCCCATTATACTGTTATCATTAGATTCCTAGGTTTCATCTATAGGGTCTAATGATGGTTTCTATCTATGTGTTGATTTTATGGACTAGATCCCCTTGGAGAGTGTGATAATCCATGTGGGGTATGACACTAGTGAGGCTAGTTAGAGTATTTTGGTTGGTTATTTTATATGAATTGCAGCATACATTGGAATGTGGGTCTGAACCGATTATGTCCAAGATTTCATCTTAATATGTTTTAATAATTCCCATGATTAAATAAATATATATATATATATATATATTAATGTATTATTTTATGGTATTTTAGCTCTATATATTATTTATAGATTCCTAGTTACACTTGTACTATTTACCTTATTTTGGATTTACCTTTGATATACCCTTTAGTCTATGTTTAGTTTTGGTCACACCAAATATACATATATCTGGGTTCTGATTTCTATTTGAAATTTGGTTTTCAAATTAGATTTTGAAATGGAAATATAGTTTTGAGATTAAATCCACAATTTTTTTTAAAAAAGTGATTTTGGGATAGTTTTTTTGGTTGGTTATAATTATGAAAATCCATATTTTCTATCTGCATTTTCAAGATAGAATTTGACGACATCTTTGAGAAAGGACATATATGGATTTTATGATGCTTACCTATTGAGCTGTTTTATAATCACACCCTACATGTTCCACATGAAATTATTAGACCTACAATATTTTGTAGGATTTGATTCTGGATTAGGTTCTTGTTCAGAATGTTTTTAGTGTGACAAAGTCTTGTGGATAGTGTGGACCAAGCGGTTACATGGAGGTACATCATGTTTTATTTCATTATATTTTATGTGTTTTTTATTACTGATGTTCATGTTTGTTTATCTATTTTATGGTCTAAATCATTCCCAATTGAGTATATGTATGCATGACATTATCTCCCATTAGAGGAGGACCAGTTATACCCCTCAAGACTTATTGTGGGCTGGTTTGGGTGACTAGTTTGGGGTTAACCCAAGTTGGTTCATTACATAAACTATTTTATTAATAGAATAAATTTATAAGTGAGTGGGAATAATATATTAACATAACATAGTTCTTGAAATGAATATTAATGTCATATTTCTCTTTTAAAAAACACTACATTGTTTTAGTGTATTATCAGCAGAGAAAACATTTGTAATGTAATATTTTTGGGAAAAAATGAATTTAATTTATAATTCTCAAATCCTCTACATGATAACTTCTCTAGGATAAAATTTTAGAAACATTTTTCATTTATAATAATGTTACAAAAATTAATAAATATTTCATAATATAAAATTGTATGTTTCATGAAATAAACCTATGATTATATATATAAATCATTAACCAAAATATAAAAATATGATTTATCACTAAGAATTCATATCCAATATGGTCCAAACAGATCCATGTGATTTTTTTAAGTGGTATTGATGTGGAAACTTATTTAATTGGTTAAAAATATTATTTATGCATATCTCCCAATTATAATGCATAACATAATTTTTTTATTACGTTTGAGTTGGGAAAATGAGAAAATAATTTTTTTCTTATGAAATTTCTTTAGAGAATACTATTACAATGTCCAATAATCCTATGAAGAATCCATGATTCCTTAATTTCATCTTTTAAAGAGATTAAATTTTTTATAAAGGAATAAATATCTAGTGTTTAAATATTATTATTTTCACTGCACTAAATTTAAATAAACATCTCATTAAATTTAGATCATCAATTAGTATAAAAATAAAAATAAATCCACCATCACAAAGTTGAGAAATAGTTATCAGATTGTTCTTTAAGTCTTTAATAAGGATTACTTCATTGATGAGTAATGTTCTTTTTGAATAGTCACAAAATGTGAATATCATCCATCAATTTTAAAAAATTACTCAACTATATTAAAATATCAACTCCTATTTAGTGAAGAATCACTTTCCAAAAACCGTTTTAGATTTATATTAATGTGTCTTCTTCCCTAAAAAATCAATTTTAAAAAATTAAATTTTAGTACCAAAATACTCCTGGGCCCAACAATATTTTCTATATAAGATCTGTGAACTTAATTTTTTTTATACATTCTAGAATATAAAAAAAATTAGAATTATAATTAGATAAATTTTTATAAAAAAATAAATTATTTTTTCTATACGTCCAAGGATATCATAGTCAATAATAATTTGAAAAATGACCAATTTTCTATAGTAGAGACAGGTGATGTTTGACATATTTATATTTTTGGTACTAGGGAAAAAATAATTTTTATATAGCCTAGTTCTCTCTAGTACTACTTATTCCCATTTTACCCTTATAGATATGGTATTTACAAAGAATTTGATTTAGTCAATTCTATACATTGGTAATATCACTAGAAAACTATTTTAGAACATTGGATTTCACCATTAATTCATTTAATTTGCTGTAATGGACAACAAAACTAGAAAAAGTATCATCTAGTGTAGATTATAGTTTAGAAATCTATTTATTTAAAGCATAGTTTTCATCAACAAATACATCATATGATTTTATATGATTTTTGTAAATTTTCTTCAAGGACTCATTATGGTCATCCAACAAAGAAATATAATCATTTAAATTTTTATAAGTATAATTTGATGATTCATATTTAGAGGATGAATGAAAAACCTGATGTTCGGCATTTTTTATTTTCATGAAAAATATATTCTAATTAGATACATTAGCTTTATAATATAAAACAATTCATCACTAAAATAATCTATAAACCATTCATTACTTTTTTATACTATTAATAGCATGATATATTTTTATACTGCATTTTATTATTTTTCTTATCTATAATATAAGGAATATCAAGTTTGATATGCTCGATCTTCTTACAAACTTATCATTTTATATCATTGGTATTTCGAATGAACCTTTCATTATTTTTAATGTATTTAATGAATCCTCATATATTATTACAATGCCTCTTTAACTTCTTGGAAAATTGAGAAAGATAATCCCTTGACTCATGGTTAATTAAAGTCACTTTTTTAGATGAGAATGATAATGATGCCTATTTATTTATAAAATCATATTTTAAAGTGGATTCTTTTAGGGAAACAATATTCTTTCTCATCATCATATTTTTTCCAACCAAAGCATCCATATCATGTTCATACATAATAAGTATGCCAATAATATATTTTATTTTAATATATTTCATAGTAGTATACAATCTAATAATTATTGAAATTCCACTCAATTTTTATGGTAGAACTTACAGTACATTAAGAGCATGATTAGGTTCTAGAAATGGATCTCCTAAGGAAGATACATTATTTATAATTTTATATTGATTTCCATTTATAAGAGTGATGAACTACATAAAAACAAATATTAATGTATCATAAATTAATATTTTGTATTGTATTTGAGTTTTTTTACATTATTAATACCTTTATAAGAAATATATACTATCTTCCACATTTCATATAATGTATCACATTATTAAACACAGTTGAACTCATCAGGGGATAATACTTATACAAGAACATTCATAGCATGATATTTTAGATTATATTCTTCTTCATATTTAGAATCAAATTTATCTCATTCTCTTTCAAAAATTATATAGGACTTAAAATAATTCAAATCAACCTTTAGGGAATGATTTTAGAGATAAATAACAATTCAAGACTTCCAACACTTATAATTATCTTAATTTAAATAATGTTACCTAATCATAGACATTCCCAAACAATTATCAACCATTAAATCCATTTGAAAAATATCATTATGACTTCAACTTGTTAGATTTGGGAACTCAAGATTCTTAATCTATGATATAAATGTATTCCCTAGTTATAAGTGCAACATGAATCAATAGGGGATGAATTGAGTTTGTTAAAATTTTATCCATAATTAAAACTATAAATCATAGTGTCAGTCATTAATCATATAGTAAGAAGAAATAAATACATAGTAGAACCCTGATGACTTATACTAGTTTAAGGAACAAATAACTCCTAGCCTTATCCACTAACACTATATCTTCTTGATTGGTGAATTTAACTATACATAAATGTTTTTGGGTCCTAAAAAGTTGTTTTTAAGAAACATAAACTTTTAGAAAAAGGTACCAAGATATTTTTTAAGTATATACCTTTTTATAGGACCTATCCATGACCTACACACACTTTAATAAAGAGTTTTAACTCTATATAATGGAAAAAAGTTATAGAAATGTGATTAAAATTTTGCTCACAGTTGTTGGAGGAAAAATGATAGAAGATGATAGGATTATCAAGAGAAAATTAATTGGGATTCAATGAGTATCTCCAAAAGTTCTCTCAACATAAGTTGATGTGTTGTTCACTGAAAAATATCTAAAAGTTTTTATTCCTCAGGGAAAATAAAGATGTGATAGTATATAAAGTAAAGTATAGTATCTTTCACATTATTTAAGAAGTAATTTGTTTATTAACTATTATAATATTTATTTATTTTACTTTTTATTAAAATTTAGATATATACTCTATGAGTACAAATCAAAAATAATAACACAAAAAAATAAAAATATGTTCTTTCATAAGACCATAATTCCAAAAAATTGAAAAAGAAGAGGTTGTTTTTGAAAATAACCATATCGTTCATTATAACTACATGAATCGATGGAAATGTGCATATGATTTATTTCATCTTATCTCATATAGCCACAAAATAATTATGATAAAAATACTTGTATATATTCATTTTACTTGAACTCCTATATAAGTATTAAATTATTTTAAAAATAAATTAATTACTCTTAAAAATACTAACATCAAATAAATAAAGCTTCAAAGGAAATTATCATCCTCATAAGTCATTTCTAATGTAAATATTTTGAATGTGTTTAGATGTATCGGAATACCTAAATTATATCTTCATAAAATATTTTTTCTTTTAAATTAATCTTAATCATCTTAATATAGTTTGTAGCGTATGATATTTCATCTTTCTAGAAGATAAACCTATCATCATAAAAAAAGAACTTGAAACACTATTTTGTAGGATAATTTTATTTTTGTACCATGATTTTGATCTATATAAAATATTTGAGAACTTTTTATGAAATTTTTCTTTTTTTAATATTAATACTGGTTCTATTTGAGCTTGCAGGACAAATTAGTACACCATATTTTAATTACGTCTTTATATGATAAATGACTCGGTCAAAAAGAAAAGATTGCATGAAATTATTCAACCTCAATAGAAAATTACCTGATATGATAACTTTGTAGAAAAAATTACTCTATAAAAAACTTATACCTAGTGTGAAGAAGTTTTTCTATCATTGATATTCTTTCTATTGGTATAAAATATGATATCCTGATACTGTATAAAAATTGATAGCTCAAATGATAAATTATCGTATCATATGATAATTTATCAAATAATATAATATTTTCCTTATGTTTTCTCAAACATGAAAGCTACAAATTAAATTAATTTTATCCACAATAGAATATTATAGAGAAAAATTATTAGTTATAGAAAAAATCTTTAGATAACATTTTTTAGAAAATAAAATTGATATTTTATGAACCTAAAAACAAATTAAATTTTGATATATATTGAAACAAAATTAGTTTGTATAATAGTTTAAATGGGAGAAAACAAAAATCCCCACATAATATCCTCTTACCCTTCCCATAAATGTCTCCCTCCTCATACCATACTAATGAGTCTTGACTTGAGACATGACCCATTCATCATGCCTAATTTTTGTGAATGAACTTTGTTGTTATACATAGTAGTGGTGACTCTAACTGAGCTTCCTCTCCACACCAACCCTATAAAAAGTTAGAAGGTTTGGAGTGGACTCAAAAATATCATTTCATTCCTAATTTATTATTAAGAATAATGATATCTTAGAGAAATATTCAAATTTCAATTTTTTATATAATAGTTCTTCTAGGATTTCATGAGGGTACATTAAATGTGTTGGAATATTTGAAGGAACTGCTTCCCATGAGATCAATTTCTCATATTTTTTCTAATTATTATTCTTTTTCTTCATCTTTTTAAGATTAATTTTTCAATTATACCATTGATTGTAATTATTTTTGTTCATTATAAACCATGATTTTTAGGTTTTATCTATTTATTATGTGAATTTTTTTTCCTAAGATAATTTTTTTATCTAAACCACCTATCGTTGGATTTCGATAGCATGAGGGGGGGGGGGGTAGTCGATCATATTATTTCATGTTTTATTAATTGAATAAATAGTGTTTCAATTGAATATATAAAAGGGATAAAATGAATAAATATGAAACTTGGTGAATTAATGGGATTTGTATATGTTTTCTGTAGTTTTATATCTATGGAATTTACTAGCTATATGTTTTTTCTCATAATGTATTATTTTTTGATCCTATAATTATTATAGGTGATCTTAATATTTGATTTCATTATAAAATTGGCCATTTAATTTTACATGTATTCAATATATTTGAGAAAACTATAGAACACCCATTTTTAGTGTTATTTTACTTTTTAAAACACCTTTGTATGATACTTTAATCATTTCAAGAATTATTTTTTATCGGAAGACGTTATATAGAATTGAAAACCCATTTCCCCTAATCTCATTTAAAAAATGTTATTTTCTATAAAGTTTGGTTTTTAAATATTTTTTCTATGGAAGAGGAATATCATATTTATTCAATGTAAATTAAAAATCCTTCAACATATTATCTAATTCATCAGCATCATCCATCATTGATGAAATTTAAAATCCAAAAATTACATTATCCCGCTATCATGTTCTGTGTAAATTTTTAAAATTATTTTTATATAATAATATAATATTACTCCAAGACTATGAAAAATAATTTCATTTTATAATATGGAATAATACACATATAAAAAAATTATAAATACATCATGCTTTTATATCATTATCATTTGAAACCAACATAGACAAGGTCAAATTTCTACATCGTTAACAATAAATATATTTACACATGATTTAATTTTTTTTTGTGATTTTTTATTAACCATTTGACATCAATTTAAACTAACACAATTTTATTGTTCAATTTAGTATGGATATAATAAGATAATTGGTTTGATTTCTGTTTTCTTATTAAGATAATTAGTTTTTTTTATGGTTTAAACCAATTACTTTAATCAATTTAAAATATTTTTGAACACCCATGGTAGTGTGAAATTTATAGTTCCATGGTTTTCTATAGATAGGATGGTGGTAATCAGTGGTGGAGTACTAGGTAGCTAGTGTGCTATCCATCGGAGCCCTCTCAGAGTGACCACTAGGTACACCATAAAAACCTATCTTGTTTTTTTAGTGGGGGTGAAAAAAAGTTGGGGTATTAAAATTAAGACCCCATTTGGGGGGTCCTTCATGAGAGTGGGATAAATAAAGTGTAATTCGTACTTCATTACTCTCTATATCTTCTTATTATCACTTAAAATGGATTAGTATAGAGTTGGTTTTAGATAAGATTTATATAGGATCTCCACTATTTTTATCCTCCTTTATTTTACTTAACTTTGGAACGGATTTAAAGACAATGTATTAGGGATTTGGCGAGTGAATCCCCTAGATCATGGTTGAATCATGTCATGATGAAAGGGATTTAATGTATCGATTCAACAGGAGTCCAATACGCATTGTATTCATTACATTATGTGTTATATTTTTATATGTAAGTCACTACCATTAGGATTATTATTTTCCATACATTTCAGATAAAATTGGATAATAATTTTTGATGGAAATTACGATCTTTTACTCATTATAGGTCCATATGTATTATATGTGTGGTTTTGAATTAATGTAACATCTTTTGAATGGGATTACATATCTTGATAAAGTATCCCCTTTATTATACCAGAATGTTCCATCTATAAAATAAATAATAAAATTAAATATGAATGTTTTTAATTTATTTACACAACCTCTTGGACTTAGGGGATCAAGATTATGGGTATTGATCTATATTCGTTTATATGGGTAGATAATCTTGATAAAAGAGGGGTAATGTAATGTACTGATATTTATAACAAAATTGATTCTTTAAATGGATTAATTACATATTAATAATTGAAATTATAGAAAAAATGACTAATTTTGTTATTTCAGAACGTTATAAGTTATATCTTGTCATATTTAAATGATTGTTGAGCATCATATCCATTGATATTTTATCCATTAGAAAATTATCATATGATTAATATATAGATAAGTTTATGATAAATCCTTCTGACCCAGATATAATAATTAATGGACCTATAGGATCATACCATACACTGACAATTTATTATAGATTTTAAGGGAGATAACATATCTAATATTTTCCCTTGACCAATTCCAAGTCAATATTCAATAACTAATACCCACGAAAAATAATTTACAGGTGAATTCAAGCTCATCATGATCATAGTGAAAACCATGTCTCTAGATCCACCACCAGAAAATCTCTTCATTATACGCCTTACCCATATGGAGTTTTCTAGTGTAATAATGTGATATGTATCTAGATCACAACTATATGAATTTTTATATTTTTTGTTTAATAAAATATATATTATATATATCCTTTATTATTACTCTAAAATTATTAAAAAATATGTTTGATAAAAATTATATTTTGATACAATGAAACACAAATTATATTTTTTGGAAATATATTTTTTCAGCAAATAGACACATTCTAATGAATTGTAGAATTTTAGAAATAAATTATATTTCAATAAAATATTATTATTAAATAATAATTTTAAAATATAAATTCTAATATAATTTTACAATGTAAAATGTAGGTTTTATAAGGGTATAAAACTATTATTTTCAAAAAAGAAATTTTTTTCAATAAAATGGTTATTTTGATTTAAAATTGTATATTATCATATTTAGATAATTATTTTTATAAAATAAATATTATTTTTGAGATCTTTATGTCAAAATTATCCAATGATTATTTTTTCTTTATTTTTTGAGATATTCTAATTTTCAGGTAAAAATTAAATACGGTATAAGTATATGATATGTATTGTAACAATATAATGACCTGAAATTTATATAATATATGAAAAAAGTATCCAAAAAATATATATATTTCCCATTTAATATAATATGTTTTTATGTAATTTTATTAATTTTATAAAAACTAAATGAATCCCTTGAAACCTATATTTTATTTAATGGTTTAAAAATGAATTATCAATGAAAATGGCCCACTTCCACATCACCAAGAGAATTATTTTAATGATATCAATTCATAAAACTATAAAAAAAATAAAAAAACTCTTATTTGGATGAAACCAATTGAAAAATCATTGGATTATTTGTGGAATGTATTACATTATCATATAGATTCCAAAACATAGGTTTTTAAATGCATATATAATTATTCACTATTTTTCTATATAATCCCACCCAAAATACCATTTATCTTCACTAAAAAAAATTATATCATGAAATAAACTACCATTTACTTTCTATATTCCTCAAAAGTTTCCACAATATCTTATGTATCTCCTCATAGGCTTTTAGAATCATCTTATAAAGGTAAGGGAACCTCTCTTTATCCTCTTTATTCTAGAAAAATATTTTTAATATGACTTTAATTTACAATTGATCTTGTTTGGAAATGTTATTCCATATAAATATTACTATAATTATTATTTAAAAGTGATAAGATACCCTTTTATCTCCCATTGAGCCTTTCTATGATCCTTTATATACAACTGTTTTTCTGCCAAAATTATCTTGTGATATTTCATGCCAAACAATTATGTAGTGAATACCCATCAATATTTTCACTCAAGGGTATTCAACTAGGCAACATACTATATTTTAAGGTATTATAATTCATTGTTTAGGGGTGTGGTTTTGGGTTTTAATTTCCTAAATTTTTTTGTGTGTGTGTACTGTAGTATCTAGATCTGGTACATCCGGCGAGACTATTTTACGCCATAAAAATATTTATAGAATAAATGTGCCATTGGGAACAAGACATAAAAACTATTTGTATCATAATAATATTCAAGGATACAAAATCCTTTTTACTGTGAAAATTAATTTTCTACTGTGACACCTTATTTTATGTCCTATGGCCATGAATCTAGATTTTTAACCCAATGTGATGTGTTTTTTTGCATATAAGATTTATCAGGGTTTTATGTTATAAAAACCATGTTTATGACATAAACCGCTAATCCTTGATGTTTTTTATCAAATTATTGGGTAAATTTTCTCCCATTTAATGTGTATGTTTCCACCCATGAACCCTAGTTTATTCCAAGTGATTTTTTGGTGATTACCTATCCTTAAATATCACATCATTCATCTATGAATTTTCATGTTAGATGCATTGTGTCTCTCTGGCTAACAAAACTTTTGGATTATTCCTTTCCATTTGACATTTAAATATAATTACATTAAATTTTTGGATTATTTTATCTATTAATGATGTTATTATATATTATTTATAGATCTATTTCATGATCTTCTTATATGGCCTCCATCCTAATATATGCATTCTTTATGGTATTGGTGGATCTTATTACAGATGTGTGCACCACATATATGAGGTAGGTTTTTTCATTTATAGCATATTTTTTATAAAACTTGAATTAAGTAGATCTATACTTTTTTATAAATAAATTGTCTTGATTTTTTTGATATGCATGGGTGAAAATGGGTTTTTGATAAAAGGTGGTTTCCCACTATTTTTGTAAATGAACTTTATTTTCAACGTATTGTGAAATGGATTTATGAAATGATTTTTAGTTCATGGTTTTGATGAAATGATTTTTAAAATATAGAACATGTGAAGGCTTAAGAACTTAGGTGGAAGGTATAATAATAGCCATCGTGTATACATATTATTGGGGGTTTACTCATGGGGTGTCCCTATGATCCCTAGGCCAATTATCCTAGGGACTTTTTAGAGATGTTGGGGTTTAATCGCGGGGGTGTTCCTCTGGTCTCAAGATTCAATTGATATGTATAAGAATATGATGTGAATGATTTTTGATTATTGGGTATAAGTATTATATAAATCCTTGTTGGTAGTGATCCATGGCGTGATTTACAAATTCCTTGGGTTTTTAATATTTTATATATGATTACGAGATTTAATTTATGTGATATGCTTTGAATCTATTTTACCTGGATTATTTTTAATTCTAGAAAAATGGGAGATGTATTATGATGATTTTGGAATTTTTTTAACTAATTATCATTAATTATTCTATTTAATGATGATCATGTTAATATTGTTCTATAGAAACTTTATATTTAACACATGAGTCAGATCTTATTGATCTTGTTTAGCATACAACCTTCAAATCCCTTCAGTTATGTGTATATGTGATTATGTATTTTGATATAAGAAATGTAAGAAAATGACATTTTTTAAGTTATCTCTGGCGCATTTATAGGTACAATTTTAATTATTTTTGTTCAATTTACAATTGGGTTTTAAATTCGACTGTGTATTGGAGAAAATTTATAAAAATTGGAAGAAAAATGGGATGTTCATGGTTAGCGTATGGGTTAGTGAAAACCATGTGCCAAATCCAAGAAAACCATGCAACACTAGATAGTGGGGAATTGAACGATTGGTGCATGATTTATCTAACCATGTGCCTAATTAGTAATAACTATGAACCACTAAAATAATAGGTGCATTATTGGTGCACAATTAGGGTAAACTGTGCACCCCTATGAGGGAAACTTTGTGCGGGAATTAATTAAACCGGAAAATTAATTCTACATTTTCTTGAACACCCTAATTAACCCAAATCAACCCCCATTAATCCCTAGGTCCTATTACACGTTTTGTGATCTCTCAAGATGAATTCAATCCCCTATATACCTTTTTTCTTCACGAATCGAAGCCTGGATCGATGGATGCTTCTCTCTTGGTATGTGGACTCTACTCTCATTCTTACCTCATTCTTCCTCCATCCATTCCACTTTCTTTCAGCAATGTAATCTTATATATAGGATAGTTATATATCTAGTTGGTGAGATAAATATCTTTTATTCTATATCTAGATCTATTCTGGAAAGATCTTCATTTTCTTTAATCTTGATTTATTATTTTGAGATTTAGATCTAAATCTACGTCCTTGTTCCACTCAACTATTTTTGATTTCCATTAGGTGATTATTCTTCAAAAAATTAAGTTAGTTGGTATAATAATAAATTACCATAGTCATGATCTCTATACTTGTATTCATGATTTAGTATCTCTAGAATTATTTATGAATTCAAATTATTAAATTAGGTTATATAACATGGCCAATTGATTAATTGGTTTATTATAGAAATTGATGACTAATTGCGGAGTTAATCCCAGTATTAAGGGCCTACCCATTTTGATGATTAATTGGGAAGTTAACAAATGGTTTAATAGGATTTCCAATTAGATAGCTAATGAATCAATTACCTATGAGTTTTTGGGATATGTGATTTAGATAATTAATCAGCAGATTTATTACTAGATATTGAGATAATTTGTTTGAGATAGTTAGTTTATGAGTTGATTATTAAATAACATAATATATTATTGAGAGAATGAATGCTAGATTAGTTATGAGATATTAGTGTCATGAGTACAGATTATTAATGGTATATTAATAATGACATATTGAAATTTCGATTATGATTAATTAAATTATGAATTAACTAACCGTTGTTGAGATATGTGTAATGTTGTCATGTTTTCCATTATGTGATATTAAATGTGAATGGTAACATGCTCATTAAATTATATAATATTAAATGTTAATGGTAACATACTCATTCAGTTTTGTGATGTTAAATGTCAATCGTAACATTATCATTCAATTATATGATTCAAAATGTGAATGGTAACATGCTTATTAAATTATATGATATCAAATGTGAATGGTAACATGATTATTAAATTATGTTATATTAAATGTGAATGGTGACAATATCATTCAATTAAATGATATTAAATGTTAATGGTAATATTCTCATTCAATTATGTATTAAAAAATGTGAATAATAACATGCTCATTCAATTATTTGATATTAATTGTGAATGGTTACATGCTCATTCAATTATGTGACATTAAATGTGAATGGTAACATGATCATTAAATTGTGTCATATTAAATTTGAATATTAACATGTAAATTCAAAAAAATATATGGAATGGTAGAATAGAAATTCAAATTTGATATCCTAGGGGGATAAATCAGACTCCGACACTGGCTGAAGAAGTTATTGAGGTTCGGGATTCCTTGGGAACCCAATGTTTTTGTGGTTTAGTAGAGAATATTTAATAACATGATAAAATAATTATTTATGAATTTTATATAATTCTTATTATAACTACATATGCTATCATTGACTATATTTGTTTTAGATATTATTTCTGGTGGCCTACGGAGTTTTACTCACACCCTAGTTGGGTTTCCTGATCGATACATGAATAGACATTATTGTTGAAGGACATGCTAAGGGAAAAGGAAATGGGTTAGATTGATGGTTGGGGATAGAGATTGGTTGAGGGAACCAAATTTTTTTTTCAGGACCCACATGTGATCCATCATTGTCGTTATTTTGAGTTTTCATTTTAGTCACTTGACAGTTATTTTAGCAAGGAATATTTTCTGTTTTAGTTGGATATTGTATTATAGTTTTTATTTTCATAAAATTATAAGTTTTCACTATTGTTTATTATTATTTCTAGTGCATGACACTAATAAAATAGGGTATATTCAACCCATGATTGACTTATTTGACCCATGATGGTAATTGATGACCTCTAGAGTACATGGAGGCATGCTTGAGGTCATGTGAGTGACCGACTTAGAGCATCATCGTGTGGCACCCAAGTCAGGACGTTACAAAGTTGTATGAGAGCCCAATTTTCTTTTACTTTTTTCTTAATTTTTTCTTCGTATTTTGGAATGGTAGATTGGAGACTAGGAAGATTCATGCCATGTAAATGAGCTCGTCTATGGGAGTTTCAAACCCATGTACAGGTAAAAACACCAAGTACAAAGGGTGGAATTTTCGTTATTGCACTTTGTTGTTATAGTTGAATATTATTTCACATTGAGTGACACACTTGTTGTGTGAGGTGGAAATTTTTCTTTATATATTACAATAATTGACTCATGGCACTGAATCTCATGATATTTGGGTCTATATGAATCATTATACTAACTCAAGATTACTTTATGACATTTATCATTTTAGGCATGCAAGGGAAAATGGGGTGTGTGTATGTTTTTGAACAAAAACTATTCTCCATAGTTGGGAAATTTAAATGAAAAATTGTGACTAATAAGAAATTGGAAGTGTTGAAATGATGAAATAATGTGAATAATTTGGTTTCTATATGAGAAAATTTAATAAATAGAATAACCTTAGATAAAAAAGACCTGTGAGTAGGGTGGTTAAGGGTAGTGATAGCGCCTCCAATTTGGCTGCATGGAGAGACTTGGAGAAAAGACTTGTTGTGAATTTTTGTGATTAATATTCTAATTTAAATATAATTAATCTTGTTTTATGTTTGTTAATACGTGTGTTTGGAATTTTAGATATAGGACTCCATGATGAAACATGTTGAGAGGATGATATGAGATTATGGCTCGTAATTCTTTACTAGTAGGGAATCCTAAGGCACCAATATAGTTGGGCGAGGAAGAATGGGAAAAGATCCAATATAACATTGGAAAATTCATGAAATTAATGGAAAGAGGCCTAGGGAAGTTTGAGAATAGAATGTATGACATGAAGAGGGAGTTTTAGATGCATCACCCTCCAATTATTATTGGATAGGGTCGACTTGAAGAAGGTGATTTCAAGGTACAGTCAATCCAAAAAATATGTTACCATCTAGAGACACCAACTAAGAAGATGGAGATGTTTTCCACTTATATTATACGAGGATCAATGAATTTCTGGTGGGAAATTCATGTTGAGACTGCACTGGATGAAGTCATGCTATGGAGGGACATTTTACAGAATTTCATGGAGAATTTCTATACAGAGATGTTTAGGCAGGATAAGGTGGTAGAATTCATGCAGATGAAATAGGGGAGCATGTTTTTGACTAACTATGCAAGATTGTTTATAGAACTACAGTACATTAACCCGTTGCTGGTAGGAGATGAGAATGCTATGGTGAGTTTTTTTCAGAATAGACTGAAATGTGATATTAAGTCCCAACTTAACCTCTTCTAGTTAAGGATGTTTTCTAAAGTGGTGGATCAGGCTCTCATAGATTATGGGAACATGTGTGAGGCTTACAATTATGGACTTATTACTACTACTGGATGATAAAGATGTTTGAATTCAATGGGAATGAAGCGCTGTTATGAGAACTTTATCTAGGGAAGTTGAACGGTCAGTGGACATTAAAGAGGGACCACAAAAAAAGATCTTACTGGAGTGATCTATCATTAGTTTGGTATGTTAGGCCACTATCATAGATACTATCTACACCTAACAGTAGTGTGTTTTTCTAGGATCAAGATAGGACAACTACAAAAGATCTGCAGGATACATCGACAGACGATTAGTGAGTCTGCATCTAGGAAAATCTAGAGTGCTGGAAGTGGATCATTTTTGCCTTATCGGATTAGATTCTAGTGTTATACTAGAATAGGCCGTAGAAGTAGAGGATTTATATATTTTAGGAAAGAGTGACCATATCATCAAAATTTCTGAAACTCATGGGTGTAAGATTGCATCATAAGGGAGATTGAAAGGAAAACTACATGCAGTCTATGCTACACTCATGGATAGAGAGATTAGGCCATCAATAGTGAGATATGCTATTCATGTAGATTCTATATTAACATGTTCCTTGTTTTATACTAGTACCTTTCATTCCTTTATATCATCTATTCTTGTTAATGTTTTGAGCATGGAGGTGAATTTTGTGAGCAGGGTGATGATGATAGATACACCGTTGGGAATACATTATAGAGACATCCATTTGTGCAATGGGTGTTCTCTTGAGATCGAGAAGTACCGTATTCTCTCAGATCTTTCTAATTTTGATATGTTAGGATTAATCCTAATAATCGATATGGGCTATCTAGTCTCATACCAAGTCCTTATTAATTATTTCTGAAGGAGAGTAATGTCTACATCTAATGAGGGTGACCACTATATTCACTGTGGGGATAGGGATATTAAAGTGGGCTAAGAAGGTCTATTACTCAACAACTAGGGGAGCACATAGCCTATGTTGTTAGTCTATTGATAGATGGTGAATTTTTGAAACATGATATCTTTCCACCCAAAGTAGATCTGTTTCAATATGTATTTCTTAAAGGCTTCTCAGGGTTGTACCTTGAGAGAGATGCAGAATTTACTATTTATCTCATGATGATGGTCGAGATAATATCTATTACACCATACATAATTTCATTGATTTACCATCAAGAGCTCGAGACATAGCTACAAGATTTGTAGGATAAGGTATTTATTCATCCAAGCACATCTCCTTGGGGATCGCCCATGTTATTGGAAAAGAAGTAAAACCATAGTTTGAACTTGGGTGTCGATTACCAGAGGATGAAAAATATGATAATGAATAATCAATATCCCCTTCCACATATAGATGATCTATTTTAGTAGATTAGAATATATTATGTGTTCATAGATATCGACATGAGATTGGGGTATCATTAGCTACGTGTTCAGATTTTGATATACCAAGGACAATGTTCAGAAGTAGGAATGACCTTTATGAGTTCATGGTAATGTCCTTTGGGTTGAAAAATGCACCAAAATTTTTTATATGCATGATGAACCAAATTTTCCATCAATAAATATATCAATTTAATCTACTTTTTGTAGAACAAATATTTGTGTACTCCAAGACTCATGATGATCATTCCCATCAACATGAAATCACCCAGAGTACACTGAGAGAGATTCATCTATACACAAAGCTTTCTAAGTGTCTATTTTGGATTAACATGGTACACTTATTAGGACAAAACATCTCTAAGGAAGGTGTATCAGCCAACCAATAGAATGTTCAAGCATTGGTTTTTTGGGAGCATCCGAAGAATGTATTTAATATCCATAGATTTCTTGGATTAGTTGGATATTATCATAGATTCATCCAATACGTTTCCCATTTCGAAGTACTGATTTAATGCTAGAACAAAAAGGAGAAAATTTTGAATGGACCAAAGTGTGTGAGAATAAATTAAAGGAGTTAATGAAATGCTTGAATTCAATGCTGATCTTGATAATACTTAAACCAAATGGGGAGTATACATTGTATTGTGGCACTTCAAGAATCTGAATCAGAGATGTGATGATTCAAGGAGATCAAGTTGTGGCATATCAGTATTGGTAGAAGAGGCCTCATGAATTGAATTAACCTACTCCTGACCTCAAGTTGGATGTATTGGATTATTCATTAAATTTTTGGTGGCACTATCTGTTGGGTTAGAATTTTATTATTTTTACCAGCCATAAGATATTGAAATATAACTTCTCACCACAAGATTTGAATATTTGGTAGAAAATATAGGTTATGAATATGTAGTCATTTGAATTTAAACTATCATATATTCTAGGTAAGGCGAAATTTTTTCTAAGTCTTTGTACAAGAAAAATCAGACTTAGGCAGGTCAGGAGTCTAGTGCTGACTGGAAGATGAAGATCTTGCCAGTTGAGTTGTATGTTGTAGTTGAGGAGAATTAAGAGAAGATCACCCTCATATCAATTTCGTTGGAGTCTAAATTTTTGAGATAGATTAGAGATATGAAGTATTAGGATATATAGTGTCTAACCTTGAGGTAAATCCTCAAATGTGGGGAGTCACCTTCAGATTAAGGAATAGATTATTATGAGAGAATCTACATAATGAATATGGTTGTTGTACCTACGAGTATGCTATAAGAGATTATGTGAGAATTCAATTCCTTTATATTGGTGTTAAATCTTGTGGTGACAAAAATGAACCATGAAATATATTGATATTTTTTGTGGCTAATCATGAAAAAGGAGATTTTAGGGTTCAAGACATCATGCTTCACCTTTTAGTAGGTGAAGGTAGAGTATCAATGACTTGGAGGTTTTTTGTATCCATTTCCTCTTCTAGAATGGAAGTGGAAAAACATGATAATGGATTTTATGTCAGGTCTCCCAATGAATCCAAGGAAGAATTACACTGTCTATGTTATTGTGGATCAACTGATGAAATTAGCACATTTCTTACCAATAAAGGATACTTTCTCAACAGATCAACAAGGATATTTTTTTCTATAGAGATAGTTCATTTGCATGGTTTTCCTATGAATATAGCTTCAGATCATGAATCATTCTTCACTTAATGATTTTGGTAGTGATTATATAAGGCACCCAGTACATATTTATTATTGAGTATGGATTTCCACCCACTAACTGATGGGTAGTTAGAGTGTACTATACAGGTGGTTGGGGATATGCTATAGGACTGTTTTCTTGACTTATATAGATCTTTGGAGAAGAACATGACTTTAGTGGGATTTTCCTATAATAAAGGTTATTAGGATACTATACATATGGAACCATATGAGGCTATTTATGGTAGGACGTGCATATAACTGCTTTGTTGGATTGATACTGGTGATTTAGAATTATGGTGACGAAGTCCTATGTAGGAAACATTAGAGCATGTGCATCTAATTCCAATGTATATTGATATGGCTCAGAGTAGATAGAAGTTGTATTCTAATATACATGAATGATCCTTAGATATATAGAGGGTGATTGTGTATTCCTTTGGGTGTTGTTTAGGTGGGGTTACTAAAGGATGCAGAAGAAGGTTAAGTTGGCACCCTTGTTCATTAGATCATATAAGGATATGGAGAGAATCAAGCTGGCGACATACCAATTGGATCTTACAGAAAAATATGAAATTATGAATGATGTAGTATATGTGTCAAAACATTGGAAGTATCAACCTAAACTCTTCACTTGTGATCGATGTGGATGACGTTGATCTTGAGGTAGATGTGTCCTTTGAGGAGAACCTGATGCACATGTTGTATCACAATGAGAATGTGTTATGGGGAAAGATTGTGATGATAGTTCACATTATCTGGAAACATGGACGTGTGTAGGAGGAGACTTTGGAATGGGAGAAAGATATGTGGGCTTAGTGGCCTTATATTTTTGACATATAATATTAGAAAAAATTTGAAGTGTAACTCAAGGATAAGTTGTTATAAGGTGGGGAGATTGTAAGACCATGACCATTTCAAGAGTTGTCTCGAGCACATTTACAAGTACTCTATTAACTGGCATTTAGTACTTTAACTTTGGGGTTTAACATGGTGTGTGTTTCAGTATAAATTTGAGAAAAATGGAAGAAAAGGGGGTTTTAAATGGTTGGAACATTGTTATTGAAAACTATGTGCCCTAGCCTAGCAAATCACACATCACTAGATAGTGGGGAATAAAATAGTTGGAGCATGATTAGGGAAAACCATGCACCCATATACATGAAACCATGTGCAAGAATTAATTAATTCAAAAAAATAATTCTAAAACTTCTTAAACCCCAAGATTTTCACAAAATTTACCCCCATTCATCCATAGGTCCTATTTCATGTTTTGGGAGATCTAAAGATGAATTGCATCCCCTCCTAACCTAGTTATTCATGAATCAATGCATGTATTGAATGATAGTTCTCTCCTAGTAAGTAGATTATTCTTCTATTCTTCCCTCGGAAATCCAACATCCCTTCTTCCTTCTTTAAAAAATGTAATCCACTGTATTGAATATATATATATACATATATTTGGTTGTATATAGATATAAAATTCATCATCTAGATCTAGTCTTGAAATTTCATTATTTTCATTAATCTTGATTTAGGCTTCTGAGATTGGAATCAAAATCTACATCGTTGTGCCGCCCAAAATTCAAGGATTTCCATTGGCTGATTATTCATTGAAAAATTTATTTAGGTAGTGTAACATTAAATTCCCATATTTTTTATCTTGATATGAGTATGTATGTTTTAGTATTTCTATTACTCTTTATCAATTAAAATTATTAAGTTCGGTAATAAAATGTTGCCAATTGATTAATTGGATTAATATTGAAATTGATGAATAATTGAGGAGTTAATCTTCATATTAAGGGGATATACATTTTGATGATTAATTGGGAAGTTAGTCATGGGTGTAAGGGTCTGTAAAATTAGGTAATCTGTGGATGAATTAATTCTGAGATTTTGGGATATGTGGTTTAGATAATTAATCAAGGGATTAATTACAAGTTATTGAGATAAATGGTTTCATATAATTACATGATGAATTGATTAAGAAATATCAAGATATATGATTTAAATAATTAATGGTAGATTAATTATGAGATATTTATGGCATGATTTGAGAGGTTTAATGGTAGATTTATTATGAGATATTGAAATTTTTGGAGTGACTAATTAATTGATTAATTAACTAATGATTTTTTAGATATGTGTAATGTTGTAATATTATAAATTATGTGATATTAAATGTGATTGGTTACGTGCTCTTTCAATTATATAATATTAAACATTAATGGTAACATGATAATTAAATTATGTGATATTAAATGTGAATGGTAATGTTCTCATTAAATTATGTGATATTAAATGTGAATATAACATCCTCATTTACACTACTGGAAATAAGATCTATACAAACAGTTTTTGGAAAACTGTTGGTAAAGTTCACTTATATGGACATGTACCAATGGTTTGGCCAAAACCTTTAGTATTGGTCACTAATTTGGACCTATACCAACGGTTTTGGACAAACCGTTGGTATAGGGGGGACCTATACCAACAGTTTGGGGAAAACCATTGGTATGGGTCACTTATATAGACCTATGCCAACAGTTTTGGCCAAACTGTTGGTATATGTCCATAATAGAGACCCTATTCAAACGGTTTTCCCCAAACCGTTGGTATCGGTCCCCCCATACCAACAGTTTGTCCAAAACTGTTGGTATAGGTATGAAAATCCTTGAATCTATACCAACGGTTCTCAAAACCATTGGTATAGGTCTATACAAACGGTTCTGAGATCCATTGGTATAGTTACATGTATTTTTAATGGAATACTCTTACATAGAACATTAAATAAATCAAAATTTAAAATATTTATGATAATACACATATATATTTATGAAATTATGTTTACAAAAGGCATGTTAGGTTTGTGGTTAAGTCATTCAATCATAAACTATAGGTACTGGGATCCAAACCCTCCAAATGATTCGTTTTTGAAATACATATACCAACGGTTTTATGAAATCATTGGAATAGATTTTTCATATTACATATACCAATAGTTTTCAAAACCATTGGTATAGGTCTATACCAACAGTTTTCAAAAAACCGTTGGAATAGACCTATCCCCGCAGCTTACTTGGCCACGGTTCTCCAAATCGTTGGTACAGGGAATTTTCCTACTACTGTTCATTATGTGATATTAAATGTGAATGGTAACATGCTCATTCAATTATATGATATTAAATGTGATTGGTAACTTTCCCAATCAATTAAGTGATATTAAAAGTGAATGTTAACATTATCATTTTATTATATAATGATAAATGTGAATGGTAACATGGTCATTCAGTTATGTGATATTATATATAAAAGGTAACTTGATCAATAAATTGAGTGATATTAAATGTGAATGGTAACATTATCATTAAATTGGGTGATATTGAATGTGAATGGTAACATGGAAATTTAGTAATGTATGAGGAATGGTAACATGGACATTCAAATATGATATCCCTTAGGGATAGATCAGAAAATAACATGGGATGAAATAGGAATTGAGGTTCAGGAATCCTTGGGAACCCGATGATTTTTCTGTTTTAGTATAGCATATTTAATAATGGTATATAATTTTTATTTATGCATTATAGTTATTATTTATTATAACTACACACACTATAGTTGATCAGATTTGTTTTAAATGTCATTTGTGATGACCTAGTATGTTTTACTCACACCATACTCATCCATCCTCATTAGTACCTGAGTAGATATTATTGTTGTAGGATAAGATAAGGTGAAAGGACCTCATATAGATTAATTATTGGGGTTGGAGCTTGGTTGAGGGAACCAGATGTGGATCGAGACCCACTAGGGAGTTGTCTATGTATTTATTTTCAGTTTTTATTTTATACATTTGACACTTATTTTTGAATGGTATATTTTCTTTCTTGGTTGGATATGGTATTCTTATTTTGATTATATTGAAATTAAATGATTCTTCTATTGGTTGTTATTTACACTGGTGTATTACTCTAATAAAAGAGAGTATAATATCCTCATGATCGACTTATTAGACCCTCACAGCTAGTCGGCATCCTATAGCATACGTGGAGGTGCTCTTGGGTTCATCTGATCGACTGACTCAGGGAACCAGTGTGTGGAAGTCAAGTTATGATGTTATAGGGATAGGAAAGCCAATATAGTAAGGTGGAGATGTTTTAGTTTTCTAGTCTTTGTTAGCTTGTGGTGAGATATTGGGATGTCAATTTATTATCAAATGGATTATTTATTTCAAATTTTGGTTTTTCCCGTTTTTTTTGGACTCAGAACGTGGATTTTATTTATCTTCATATCATTTGTATTGATTATACTATTTTCTTTTAGTTATGTAATATATTCCTTATTATATAATTATATATTTTCTTCTTGTTATGTATTTTTATGTCATTTCATTTTTTGGTTCAGAGAAATTATTCCCATTATTATTTTTAATTCTCGGGTGATAGTCGCCATCCCATGGGGATTGGAAATGACCTTCGAGTATGTCGTAGTCTATGTCAGGTGAAATTTTTTGAGGGTATCTTGGGTCAATTAAGGAATAATTGGTACCAAATGATGATTACTCACAGTCTTGGGTTTCCTGTTATACATGATATGGGATTTTAGAGACGTTAGGGGTAGGTTTTGGTGAGTACCTATCCAACTCTTACTATGATGATACTCAAGTTACCATGGGATATTAGGATAAGTGTCTCTTATGATAATTTTTTTTATTTTAATATTAGTTGTTACATATGGTTTTATGGTTAAAACTAATATAATCCAATCATGTAATCATTTCTAATGTTTTTAGTGTGTAGTAGTATTTGTATGAAACTCTTCCATGGGCTCCATAGGAGGGTCTAGTGGATTCTCCTCAAGGGAATATACCTCTCGTTCAGAATCTTATTGAGGATGTCATGTGAGATGTTTTAATCATGGACCAAAATGTATCACAAGTCCAAAAAAAAAATTTTTATACAATAATGATATTGAGGAGAAATGGATTGATCTTTGGAGTTTTAACATGAGAATCCCACATCATATGATGGTACAAATGATCCTGAAGAGGTGGAGGACTATATGGATATTATTCATCATATCTTCAACTTATTGGAAACACTTGAGAATATCAATGTTTAGTGAAGATCATTTAGACTCAAAGGTTCCAACAAGCGATGGTGGGATTATATAGTTTTGGAATATAGGCTTACAGGATTGAAAGGGAAGGGATTACAGAACTTCTTCTTAAATATTTTCTATCAAGAGTCTCTGATTATGGAAACTTCCCTCGAGTTCTTTTCATTATAATAGGAAGATCATTTTTTGTCGACATACACTAATTGATTCACAGAGGAAGTTCATTTTTCTCCAAAGTTAGTAAATAATGATCAACTTAAGGCTTAGAAATACTAGTAGGTTATGCATCTAGATATTTGATCACGTGTTTTCATGTTAACACCTTATAAATATGTGGAGATGGTATACATGTTTATGATTGAATAAATAAGAATTAAATGATCGATAAACCATTTTACCCATCTATTACACCCATTTGAATAATTAGTGGTGCATTGGGAAAGAAGAGGTAGTGGAATTAGCATCACAGGAGTGGTGGACATGGTTCTCAACAATGGGCCTCCTATTAATACTTTTTTAGAGTAAGTAGTGTGTACCTTATTTTGTATAAGTGTGGTAAGTCCAAGAGCACCTAATATTCTTGTTCTTCCCCAACAAAGATGTGGAATGTTTCTAGCTACTCTATCTATTTACACATATTTTTTCTATATATTTCTACTCATTGTTTTGGTTATATATTTTTACATCCAACGACGACTATAACATAGTTAGATACTTCAATGCCAATAGTTATATAACCATAGGATTTAGGAGTCATCCACCATCATGAAGTGGAAGAGTTTAATGTGGAGCTTTATGTTAGTCTAGAAATAGTGGTAAGTACCATCTTTATTTCATCTTCTATAGTGACTGATTTTTTTGTACTTGTTCCTCTGACTCATTTAAATCTACCCATTTTTTTGATGTGGTGAGGCATAAAAATGCACTCATTAAATTTATAAGAGAGTTAGAAACACCTCCTTGGAAGAGAAAAAATAAATGGTTTGGTTTTATTTGTTATTCACTATCGATAGCTGACATGTATTTAGCTTGGGTTTTCCTCATTATTGATATGTATATTATTTATATCATTATCAGCCAGGATTGGCGTGGTTCCCATAATGATGAGGTTTATTTTAGATCATTAGTTTGTATCATTCCTTACTATAAAAGGGAGCGCTTTGGTGTTTAATGGTGTGTGGGATCCGCATTCTTGTTGTGCAGGACCATTCCACCTCGATCTCAAAAAGTTTACTATCTACATTTATTGTTAATCCTACTTTTTTTATTCTATTAGTTACCTTACTTTATTTTTAGGGAATTTTTTTTGTTTCCACCAATGAATTATCCAATATTCTTCAAGAAATAAGGTTAGATTTCAATATTGATATGGTGTTGGGTATGTTACGGATCTTGATAACCTATTATCATATTAGACCAATGGAGACGAAAGTGATCAATATTTAATTGGATGCTCTAATGGAGAAAGGATTTTTTATAGTGTTTCACTATGGGTATCCCCAATGCTCTTTACGAGGAATTATGATGGTTATCATTGACTGTGTATTGAATATTCAATGTTGAACTTGGCGATGTTTAATAATAAGTTCCATTTACATCATGCAGATTATTTTTTATTTGTTAAAGGGGGAGAATTGGTATTATAAGATCTATTTTCAGTCAGGTTTTCATTGGATTAGTGTTTGGGAGTCATATATATACAAGAAATATTTCAGGAGTAGGTATGTCCATTAAAAATATCGTGAGATCTCATTTGGTCTAACTAATTCTCCAGAAGTTTTTATAAACATGATGAATTAGATATTTCATTGATATATTGACACATTTTTAGTATTATTCATGGATTATATTTTGTTCTATTAATGGTCTGAGTGTGAGTATGAGCACTATAAGAGTTTGTTTTTGAAAATAACAAAGAATAGAAATTTGTATGGAATGCTTTCAAAAAGTAATTTTTAGATCCATGAAGGGAATTTATTAAGTGATCTGATATTTGAACATGGATTAGCAGTTTATCTTCATAAGGTGAAGTATTTATTGTCATGGGAGGAGACACAAAACATCTTTAGATTAAGATAATCCTTGGTATTGTTGAAAAAAATCAGCAGTTCCTTAAGGATTTATTTATGTTGGAATCCCGTTTAACTTCTCTTACCTAAAAGGGGTGAAATACAAATGGGTTGCAATGTGTTATTCTTATTTAGATGAACAGATATAGATTTTTACATCAACGACTCTTTTAATTTTACATGTTCCTGGTAAGGGGTATGTGGTGTGCTATGATTTTTCAAATGATAGATTAAATTTTTTCTGTTTGCAGATGATCATGTTATATCCTATCTCCTTTATTAACTTTGAATGCATGGAAATAATTTCCCCATTTATTATTTTATGTCTTCACATTTATGAATTCCGGTAAATGTTGTCAGTGATATACCTTTGGGGAAAGTTTCATATTAGTTTCTCCTTGTAATATTCTGAGGTATATATTTTATCAGAAATTATGTATTATCAGGTTGGTATTATGGGTGGAAGACATTAGAACATTCGAATTCGACATCACGTACACCCCTGGTATTGGAAATGTCATTAAAGATGCTCCTAGTAAGACAGTTCTATTGCAGACAATTTTGGAATCAAAGGAAGTGTGGAAC
This sequence comes from Viscum album, assembly GCA_963277665.1. Classification (NCBI taxonomy): domain Eukaryota; kingdom Viridiplantae; phylum Streptophyta; class Magnoliopsida; order Santalales; family Viscaceae; genus Viscum; species Viscum album. The sequence goes on from OY728128.1 coordinate 300,553,882, forward strand.
ATTATAGGAGTCTTCAATAAGTTTCGTCTGGATTCTCATTATGCTGTATCAGGTATGGTTTTATCCACTTTTCGGTCAACATAGTTTCTCCTTGAGGCTACTCTATAGGGTAATTAGTAGGATTATGAATTTAGAGGAACTCAACAAAGCCTATATGGTAGTAAGACCATATCAATTTGGCCTCACACTTCTAATGATATTCTCCGCATTAAGGATCACTTTTTTATCCCAAAATTTGTGACAAGATGAAATTTTTTGTACTAGTATATTTTTTCATGGGATGTTCATTCAGGCTCTATGAAAATGTATTAGGACATTAGATGATGTTTCTAGTGGCTTCATGTGAAGTGTGAAATTTCTGATTATGTGTTTCACTATTACACCTTCCATCATATAAATGCAATGAATCTAAAAACTTCTAGTATTATCCATCCTCCTTTGATGCTTGCTTGGAAATGAGATGATGAGTCCACAAATGTTTTTTGTATTAACATGGAATCCCTGAGTGAAGAAGGCAATCTTGGTGGGGATTTATAGGTTAAAAATTTACTCTATTTTTATTCTGAAATAGGGAACCACTAAAGATGATGACATGGAGAAGTTTTATATGAATGATATCATGAAGTTACATGGGGTTCTATCTACTTATTTTTTGGATTTGAATCCAAAAATTACCTTTTGGGTTTGCAAAAGTCTTCAAGAGGTTATGGGGACTAATTTTTAGGTTGAGTAAATCTTACCATCAAGATATTGATGGTTAAATAGAGTGTGGTATTCATATCATGGAGGATATACTCAGTTCCTGGATCATGGATTTTAGTAGACCCTATAATATCTATTTATTACTAGTTGTGTTTGCTTATAAAAATTGACATTGGTCATCTCTCAGAATAGATCCCTCAAGGGTTTCTATGGTTTCACAAGTATATCACCTCTTTATTGGGAAAAGGTGGGCGATGAATCTCTTGTGGGAAAGAGAATCATTCAGGATATGTTTTCAAGGGTTTAATATATTCATAATAATATTATTACTACTCATAGTATATATAAATTTTATATTTATCATCGACATCATCCATTGGTTTTTTTCATTAGTTACAATGTTTTCTTGAAATTTTCTCATTGCTTGATTCTCCATTATCTTGTTATATAGGGAAAGTTGTCCCCATGATAAGTTGCAGCATTTGAGGTCACTGAGAGGCTTGGGATGGTTTCATTTAATCAATAATTAATGGCTCAGTTGATAGGTATTCATGATTTTTTCCCACATATTTCATATTTGTATGTACCATCCGGATACCTCTCACGCTTTGTGTTAGGTGGGGATTGAGTTAGATCCTGAAATTTTAGTTATACAGTACCTAGTGGAGATCAATGATTCTTATTTGAATTTTTTACATGCTAATTATATTCAAAAGGTTAGAGTGTGATGAAGGCATGGATTAGATTCTCACATGAAATGGTTGTGTGAATCATGAATGGGGGAGTAGTGGACTCACCCCTTTCCAAATCAACCTTATACCACATGACTTTCTAGTAGAAAAAAATTATTAATGTGGGATTATTGTAACATTTTCGATTTTAAGGTATTTTATTTTTATTTTTATGTGTTCATTTTTTAGGATTAGAGGGATTAAAAGTTGTTTTTTGTGTTACTATAGTATCTAGGACTAGTATTTCCTACATACTATTTTAGACGGTAAGGTATATTTTAAAAATAAATGTATCACTATAAAAACCCATGGAAATGGTTTATGAAATAAGAATATTTCAATAGAAAAAAATAATTTTTATAGAGTAAATATCATTTATTTCATATGAACCAATTTAATGCCATAAGTCCATCGGCTGAGATTTTTAATTAAAGGTGACATGTTTTTTGGGTACAAGATTCATGGGTGTTTTATATTCTAAAACCTAGTTTTTTCCATATACACTTCAACCTAGTAAACTTTATCTTTTAAACAAATGACTTTTTTCTTTTTCAACATGTTTTTTTCATCCCAAGAATCCTATGTGATTCCATGGGTATTTTAGGTGATCTCCACTCCTTCAAGATCATATCATTTGACACTTGATCTCTATGGTGGTTGTACTATGTATCTCTAGGTAAAAAACCTTTATGATTATTTGTTTCCATTAGTCACGAATTCGTCATTTCACAATGTTTATGGATCCATTTATCCTCTAGTGATGTTATTGTTTATATTTTTTATATCCATTATGTTATTTTTTAATAGGGAATTCAACTTTATCTCTTCTTTCTTTTTGATGTTGGTTTGTCTTATTATGAATGTGTGCAACCAGAGTTTTAGGTAGGTGGTTATTTCTTTATTCTATATTGGATGAACCTTGAATGGTTTGGTTTTATTAAATGTTTTATAAATGAAATGGCATGATTTATTGATTTTCATGAGTGGAAAAAGGTTTCCAAGAAAAATTTATTTTCCTCTATTTTTATAAAAGAAATGGTATTTTAAAAGAATAATGAAATGTATTTAATACATTTTTTAAAATCATTGTTTTTATGTGATTAATTGAGAAATTTAACAGATGGGAATCCTAGGGAACTATGGTGGGAGGAATTTTAAAAGTCCTCATCTTTTGATACTATCGGTAGGTTTACTCTGTGCCTGTATGTTTACTCCCTAGGATAACAATCCTAGAAAATTTATAGACCTATTAGGGGGTTCACTTGTTGGGGTGTTCCTATGCATGTACGATTTGATAAATATTTATAGGTGGTGTGATGTGTATGATTTTATATGATTTGGTATGAGTGTTCAAGCTAGCATAGACTATATTGATCCTTAATGTGATTTTCTTATTCTTTTTTTGCTACTATTTAATATTTTATTACCTACCTAGATATATGTGATATTCATTGAAACTATTTTACATAGATTGTTTAGAACTATAGAAAAGGGCAGTTTTTTACCACGATAGAGATAATAAAACTATTTTACTAATTATCGTTATTTATATTATTTAAAGTTTATAATGTTTGGATTTGTATACAGAGACTTGATATAGAACACCATTGTGGGATATTACTAAGGCTATTTAGCACACATCATGTATAGTCCTTTGGAATTATGTTGGCCTGATTACATCTTTTAATGCACGGAAAGTCAAGGCGTTGTAGTAAGGTGGTGAGGTATTTGTCAACTGGTATTGGGTAGTTTCTGGTGTGATTATGGGACATCATCCTCTTATCACATGGAGGGGTATTTTCTCATTTTGATTTCTTCCTTTTTTAATTGGACTTATACCTTGGAGTTTGATTGGATTCTTTTGAGAGGTATCACATAGACTGTTTTCTTTCAATTATATTCCTTCTAGTTTTTTCAGATATTTCTTATTTTAATATATTTATATGTCACATTTTATGAATTTTGTGGGTGAAATCATTCCCACTAGTTTTTTTGATGCCCAGGTTCTAGTTGTCACCCTGTGGGGATTAGGAATACCCTTCCAGTATATCATATTCTAGTTCAGGTTCAATTTTATGAGGGTATCCTTGGATGGTTCATGAAAACATAGTTGTACCTATTATTCATTTATTAAGGACATCCATATGTGTATCTCACACTCCTTAATCATAGGATTAAAATTTATGAAATATAACCCTATGTCGAATGATCTATGCTGCACACCTTTTCATCTACATGTTATAAATGTGATGGGTGGTCCTAGAATTATATAGCCCTTTAATGCATTGGGTAATATTTTTTCTTATAATACATCATGCGTGGTGAAAGGGACGTCATCTTAAGGACACTATATTATGATTCCAATATGGTTATCCTAGACTTATTCTTATGATTTCATGTTTTAAGTTGTTACCACATTCCAATGTTTCCATTTTCTTATCATGTTATATCATGCCTCAATGTTCATGATTATGCTTCCCACCCCTCTCATGTTACCTTGATATTCCTTGTGTCTCACATATATCACTTTACCATATGGTATGATTAGTTTATTCCTGAACATGGATTTATAGTTCAACCCTTTATTATATACATCAACAGGTTTTTCATTACAGTTTTAGAAGAATCAAGGGAATATAAGTGTATATTATAGAGTTTATTATTATATACTTTTAAATCATTTAACTTTGTTATTTTATTTACATAATTACCCAAATACAGTAGTCCACATGATCATATTGGTTTTTATTAAATGTATACTTGTATAATAAATCATGAATTACACTATATTAAAGATATGGGTTATAATAATTGGTATCAGAGAAAAGGGTAGTTTTATGTGGATTAGGATTAGAAAACTCTAGTGAAATCCTTAGTGATAAATAAAATCATATGAAACCATCCCTATATGAATTCTACAAATGGATGTAGATCTAGAATAGTTGTACATAGGTGTAATAACCCCAAAAAGGGATCATTGTGCTCGAATTGATCATCACCTGGTGTATTCGAATGGGAATTACTGCACAATTTTTTTGACACTCCAAGGGTATAGGCCTTCATAAATTCACAAAATATTTTTAAACCATTATGTATGGAAGAAAAATAGCCTTAATATTTTATATTAAAAAATAAATTGTGGATAAATTATATGGGATCCTTGAAAATAATAGGTAAATTACTATTTTAAAATTATGAGATATCAATTTAATGTTTATAATCTCCCTTTTATGAGTTTAATTTTTTTTGTAATTTTATTCCCTATGAATATTTAAGATGATATAAATTATTAGAACCATAATAAAATATTGAATGGAAGGCTTATTATTTATTCCTAAATGTCAAATTTCATATGTGACAATCATTTTATGCATTCTCTCATATCATAGAAGCTTATGAGAACTATTAAAACTCCACCTCCAAACATGGAATACAATTTATCAATGAAGAAAGAAAATGCGTCAATTTTTTATCCCACAAATATAACTAATTGCCTGTAAAAAGTTCTATGTCAAATATCCTAATGATCATTGTGATACTCACCTTAGTAGAATTCAATGTTATTTTGGGAATTGATTGGATTTCCTTGTATAGAGCCAACAAAAATTACAGAGATAAAGAAGTAACCTTTTATATTAATAACATCCTATGATTCTATACTACTAAAAGGAGGATGTATATCCTTTTTTATTATCATCTCAAACATATATATTATTTCCCTATGAGTAAGTGTATCTTCCTAAAATGATTGAGACTAAGGAAAATATCATTCTCAATAAAATTCATAGTGTGAGGGAATTCAATTATGTGTTTCTCAAATAATTTCATTATCTTCCATGTTTATGTGATGTTGAGTTCTCAATATATCTCATACCTAGAAATTTTCCAATAACCAACACTCCAGACAGAATATCAACTGTTGAACTTGAGAAGATAAAGGAGCAAAAACCAAGGAATATTGATAAATAGTTTATGCATCCAAGTTCTTCATCGTGGGGTTTCACCGGTCCTCTTCATTAAGAAGACGTAATGAAAATGTGCCTCTACATTTATTATCAGGATCTCAACAAGATCATGATAAATTATAGTTATCCTCTTCTAAGGATTAATGACTTATATGATCAACTATTTGGAGAAAAATACTTCTCTCATATAGACCATTAGTTTGGATATTATCATGTAAAGGTGAAAAATGTTGATATCCCCAAGAATAGTTTTCATACAAGGTTATTGCAATATGATTTCATAGAAATTCAAATTGGACTCAATAATTCACAATAAATATTAAGTGAATTCACAAAAAGTCTTTAGTGATTACATCGATGAATTTGTTATAGTCTTTATAGAGGATATATTCATCTAATCCAAACAAAAGTATGATCATAGAGAGAATTCTAATTCTATGACGATGGCTTTGCAAAAGATTTATATTGAATTTTACTAAATATGTATGAATATAGATAATGTATCTTTCTTAGGGTATTTTATCACCGGTAAAGAGATATATGTGGATTTGTTAAAAAGTAAGGTAATTGAAGGATGGCCCAGAATAACCTCTTTGATGAAAATCATTAGTTTCATTGTATTAAATGGGTATTATAATTGATTTATGACAAAATTAGCTTGGTTTTCTAACCCACTAAACAATATTAAATGAAAGGGAGTCAAGTAATTATTGATTTATTAATATGGGGAATGATTTAAAGAAATGAAGAAGAGGCTAATAATTGTACTTATGATCACATTACCCACTAGTGAAGAAATAATTTTTATCTATAGTGATGTATATAAAAATAGATTATGATTTTTAATCATTAATAATGAAAAAGTGATAACATCTGCCTCCTAAAAATTTAATATTCACGAGGTAAAATACACAACATATTATCTAGAGTTGGATGTAGTGATACTCACAATGAAAATTTGTTGACATTATCTAGATAGATAAGAGTGTGACATATAAAAAAATCACGAAAACCTAAAGTATATATTATAACTAATAGAGTTTAATATTATATAATGAAAGTGGTTATATCTGATCATGTATTATGAATATTCAATCCATTACCATCTTGGGAAGGAAGAAAAGTTGAAAATCCTTTGAGTATAAAGGATACCAAAACCATATCCATGATGTGGATTTAATGGGATCCAATATTCTTGGAAATGAAATGGATGGGTATGGTAGTAATAAAAGGGTCTTCATAATAACATGATCAAACAACAGATCAACCATATATTATTGGGAGGATCAAGGATTAATAGAAACACGATGAGTTCCTATGGAAGATGGTAGTGAATATTCAAAAGTCCATCTTTGATGAAGATGAAGTTGTAAAATTTGGAACCCAGATATGTGTTCCATTAAAACCATAACTGAAGAGGGAACTTTTTTATAATATGTACAACTCATCCTTCTCTATTCATACAAGAATTATTAAGTAGTATAGAGAGTTTAAGGAAAAATTATAATGGGATAACATGAAGAGGGAGATTGAGGAGTCTGTATATAGATTCTTATTATGAAAAATAGTCCAAGAAGGATGAAATTACTCTAAGGGTACAATACAACAATTTCCCATAACAGTATGAAAATGGAAAAAATAAATATTTATTTTATTAATGGACTCCCCATGACACCTAAAGCTATTAATAACTTTTTGTGTGTTATTCAGTCACTTTATGAAGTCGGAACATGTAACTGCTATCAAATAATATTTCTATATTGACCAACTCAGTATGATATATATAAGGGAAGTAGAAAGACTTCATGGAGTTCAACCCTCTATTGTATCTAATTGATATCAATGTTTTACCTTGAAATTTTTGTTAGCTTTTGAATATGTTTTGGATACAGAAGTGAGTTCATGACTTCTTATAACCCTCATATGGATGTTCAATCTAAAAGGACCATTCTATATTTTGAGAATACAATGAGATCTTATTCATGGGATTTCCAAGGATGTTAGGGACACAACCATAACCTAGTGTATTTTTTTTCATATTTAAACATTTTATATGATAGCTTTAAAATGGTACCTTATGAGAGTCTTTATGGGAAGTGGTTTTGGACATTGACATGTTCAGATAATGTTAGAGAGTAGAAGTTTATGGGACCTGATCTTATCCATGAAATTAAAGAGATGATTCAAACCATTTATCATTATCTAAAATCCATATAAGGTTAAAATAAAATCTGTGTAGAAAATCGTTGATGTTAATTAGCTTTTGAGTTCGATGATGAAATTTTCCTCCATATATGCTATTAGAAGAATGTAATGATGTTTTGGTAGAAGGGAAATATTATTCTAAGACACATCATCCCCTTTTGGATCTTAAATCACATTAGAGTTGTATCATATCCCTAATACTTCCAAATAACCTATCTTGTGTAGATGATGTGTTCCATGTATCCCTCTCTAAGAAGAAAATACCATATCCATCATATGTACTGAATCTATAGGTGGTACCCTTGTAAAATGATTATTCATACAAGGAGTAGATAATGAAGAACATAGATCCTAGATACAAAGTTTTATTGAACATTCCAGCTCACCTGGTAAAAGTGATATGGCAGAACCACCAGTTTGAGGAAGTAACCTTGGAACATGAAAAGGTGATGAAATAGAATCACCCTCATCTATTTTAGTGTACAAATGAAAATATTTAGGATGAAATTTATAAAGGGTGAATAATGTAACGACATATAGTTTCATAATAAAATTCCCTTTTCAAGGGAATAAATGAATTATTAAGAAATGAAACTACACAAAACCCATGGACTAATTCAATTATTTTGGACTATTATGATTTATATAGTTTTGGATTCAAAATACCATTAATCATCATAATAGATGATAGTATAGAATTTATAATGTGATCATATGGTTAGATTATATATATAAGGTTGTGATAAATCCTTTCGACATAGACAAAGTAAGTGATTGTCTCAATCAGAAGTATCATACCCTATAAATCCAATTTATTAGAGATTTTGAGGGAGGTTGCATCCCTGGGTTTTTTTACGACCAATACCATTGAGATTCAATAACTAAATCCCGATAAAAAATGTTTATATAAGAATTTCAATCTGATAGAAATCACTACCAAAACCATGTTTGTCGAACCACCCTAAGAAAATATCACCATCACACAATTTAACCAGAAGGCATTCACTAGTGTAATGAACTGTTATGTATGTAGGAACAAATAGTTTGAATTTTTACATTGTGATTTTTAATAAAATATTTGTTATATTTCTATTTTAATATTAATTTATAATTATAAAATAATTGGTTTAATAAAAATTATATTTTGATATGATTAATCACAAATGTATCATTTGGAAATATATAATTTTAGTCAAGAAATTATTTTAGGTGAATAATTTTTTTTAAAATAAGTTATATTTTAATAAAATATTATTATTAAATAATATATATTAAATATATATGATAAAACAATTTTAGAAACTCAAATATAATTGTTATAAGGGTCAAAAAAACTTTTATCATAAACAAACTAGTATTATTAAATAAAAGTGAATTTTGATTTAAAAATGTATATTCCATATATAGAGAATTATTTTGATAAAATAAATATTATTATGGAACCCAGCACACCAAAATTATCCAATGGTGATTTTTTCATAATCTTCTGAGACAATCAAATTTTTGGATAAAAATTAATTACGGTATAAATATATGGTATGCATTATTACATCCTAATAACCCAAAAGGGAAGTAATATATTACATAAAAGTTATCTGTAAAATATATATATATTTCCCCATTAAAATAGTTTGTTTTTTATTTTATTTGATTAATTTAATAAACCCTTTATTAATCCTATAAAAACCTAAATTATATTTTAATGTTATAATATCAATTATTTGTAAACCTCACTCACTTCCACATTAATAATGGAATTATTTTTATGATCTCTATTATTAATCACATTAAATATTTAAAAACACTAAATTTAGTCAAGAATCATAGGAAAAAACCATGGTATGGTTTTTGTATTTTATTAAATTATAATATAATGTCCAAAATCTATGTTTTGGAAATTAATAAAGAATTATCCTCTATTTGACAATATCTACCCACCTGAAATCACAATTATTTTGAAAAAAACCATTTGCACACAATATTAATCAACCCTATCATCTTTATAGTTCTCCCAAGGTTCCACCAAGCACTTATGTAAACTAACCCAAGATTTTAAAAGCATCCACTCAAGTTAAGGGGTCCTTTCCTCCTCTTTATTCAAGAACATTCTTTGCAATATGCCTTATATTTAAAATTTTTCTTGTTGGGTTATTTTATTACATATCCCTTTTACTATCATTATTATCTCGAAGTGATTAGATACATATTTTACTATCATTAATCACTTCTGTAAACAATTATGTACCACTATTATGTATCTAAATTATCCTTTGATTTTTCATGCCAGACAATTGTGTAGAAAATACCTATCCCCATTTCAACTCGATGGTATTGGCATAGATGTACCTATTATTTATATATCAGGGAATTAAATGTATTTAATTCAAACTCCTTAATCATGGGATTATAATTGATGAAATAAATCCTTATAATGAATGATCTATTTTGAACACTTATGGATGTACATGTTATGAATGTGATAGGTGGGCCCAAAATTATATATCCATCCAATGCAATGGGTAATGTTTTTATCTCATTGGAGTCCATGTATGGTGCAAGGGGGTTTATCCTAAATACATTATGCTATGATTTATTCTTTGTTATCCTTGACTTATTCTTTTAATGTCATGTATTATGTTGTTTACTTTTCATCATAAGAGTAGATTATAATGACTATAATTACAAGAGGTGTGAATTTTAGTTTAAAAAAACATTAAACTATGTTTCAAAAGATTTAATCTAATCTAAAAACAATACCTATTTAAATATATTTATTGGAATCTGACTTAATACAATTATTGGTTTCAAAATATTAGAATCACAATACATCGGATTATATCAGAGTAAAATAATCGCAATCACAATTGATTCGATTTATAAACAAATATTGTTTCTATCATATTAACCATAACACTGATAAAAAAAATTTTTAATAAAAACTCAGTATGATGAATATATTTTTATTGATATGAACAGTGGAATTAAAAATTATAGAAATAAGAAATATATTATCTATGAAAATGTGATAATGTCTTACAAGATATTATTAAAATATTTAACACTTTTAACATTAAGAGAAAGGTAGTTAATAACCTTGAATAATGGTATCCACTATTTTATAATTTCTGTAATGTCTGTATTTCCTTAAAAAGGAAATCCCTCAATATGATGATAATATTTTCTATGTCATCCTATCCATGGAAGCCCTAAATATGATGTCTGGATTAGTTTTTCCTTCCTATCCACAGATTCCATCGATATGAACATCAGTTTATTTATCCCTATCCCTGAAATCCCTTGATCTGATGAATCAGATTCACCATATTCCTATCACTAGAATCCCTCAATCATAACAATAATTGAATATGGATTTCAATTGTAAAATGTTCTTAAGGAAACATCCCTGACCAGGATTCGATATAAGTAAAAAAATATAAATAAATAAAAATATTAAGAAATATAATTTCATGATTTATTATCATACTAATTATTTACAAATGAATCATATGAAATCGAATAAACTCAAAATTCTTTAAATGACTAGGTATTTATAAGCGATGCTACAAATTTTATATTTCAATGTTTGTTCTAATAGCCTCAGACAGCTAGCACTTGATATATCTCTTATAACTGAAAGTTCTATTTCATCATGATTAACATAATTTCAATGTTAAAGATATTCCTTATGATACAATACGTCATTGTATTCCGATTATAAACACAATTCAGTCTGGTAGAATTACTTATGATTTTCAATACAATTATATTTATGTGGGTCAATCTGATTGTACTAGTACCAGAAGTAGTCTGATTGTTATAAATTTTTTAGTATGATAGACAACACCAAACTCTAATACCTCATTTGATTTGGGTATGTCTAATTTATCAGACACACTACCAATATGATTTTTGAATTAGGAAAAATATGTTTATATTGAAAATAGTTTAGAACTTATTCTAAGTGCGGTAAAAGATAATTTTTTATTAAAAAACATACTAAAACACTTAGGACATTAAAATTGAGTAAAAATGTTTTATGAAAGTTTTTGTGATTTACAAATCTATTCAAATGAAAAACTATGAATTAGAACTTTTGACTCAATAATATAACCCTTTTGGAAAGAACGAACCCAATAGGATAAATGGAAAAGTAATTTTAAAAGCATATAATGAAAATTTTCTTTAAAAACATCATATTCAGAGTTATTATTTAAACTAGAAATCCCAAAGATATTCTAACTCTTATAAATATGTTGGAGAGTATGATTTTGAATATGATGAACACCCCATTTGGATAATATCTCCCCCTTTTGATAAAAAAACTATCCTTAGAAAGATATTCTCTACATTAATGAATCATACACTAGTGGAAAATGAAATTTCCACGTCATTTTTTTTATTTTGATGTTAGTTTTGAATCCAATTTTATAAATCAGTTTTTAAAATATATGTTTCGACATCGGTTTTAACAAAATTATTTTTAAAATCAAAAATATCAATGTTTTGGAATCAATTTAACTACTAACTAGTGCTAAAACACATTCTTTGACATAAGTTTTTATACAAACTAATTCCAAATCTTGGGGGTTGTGTGGTCTTCAAAATCAGTTTACATGATAAATGACACCAAATAGAAGTCATCTGCATCAGTTTACTTAAAATATGGTTCTGAATATACATCAACTTTGGGTGGCATTTGGATTTGGTTTAAACCAAAACTGACACCAAATATCATGGTTCTTTAGTATTCAGTGTCTGTTTAGATAAAAACTGATGTTAATAACACTTTTTCATTGATTCAATGCCGTTTTTTAATAAACCGATGATTACAGTTGCATATTTTTTAGAGAACATAATTATTCAAATAAATTTCCTAGAATCTGTAAAAATATCAATAGAATATATATAGCCTGTATAAAATAATGAAACTAAAAAAAGACATTCATCATAGAAAATAATCTTCATGAACCATCTTCAGAAAACCCACTCTCACACCATCATGAATCCAATATCACCCAATATAAGTGATGGAATGAAATAAACAGACAATATCATTAGAATAAATTAATAACTAGATAGAGGGGGATAAAAATAGGAGGAACATCCAAGGAGGATGATCCATATAAAAACTGACCCCCTTCCCTAATGAACAAAATAAAAACCACTGCATTAGATATGGATTAAAAATAATATAACTTCCTGAAGTGGAAATAGTTTGTGTAGAAGTTACACATATAAAACCATAATATATTTCTCAATTAGGTGTTGGATTAATTCAAATAGATTTAAAGATATAATTTTTTTATGTGATAAAATCAATATCTACACATGTGAATAAATAGATATTTAATGCCAAGAATGAAACATGATAAGAAATTCTTTTTAAATTGCATTCAGTATACAAACCCCAAACATGTTCTACATATCCTACGTCACACACGTAATAATATTGATAAAAAACCAAAATAATTTAATTCAATAATATTACATAAAGGGGAATACATGCAGAATAAACACAGACAAATACTATGTCCAATTAAATAGAATCCACCACTTCATAAAGGATTGGAAATCTTAGGGAACCATTTTTACAAACTACTTTAGAGAAAGATTAAAAGACATCAACAATTGTAATGTAAACAATTTCCATAGGCACCATCAATACAAATTTTTCCAGGAAAAGAATAAAAACAATACCACCTACTATAAAATAAAAACTTTTCATGAAATCCACACATTAAAAATCATCATAAATTCTTCCAATTGGAGGGGGATTAATTAGAAATCATGTGACGACATAGAATACAGGGTCAAAAAAATAAAATCATAATTTTGAAACTCCAACAAATAGATCTTCAAAATAAATGTAGAAAAATTTTATGTTCAAATTCTTAAATATCACTATTTATACAAACAAGAATCATGTCCTACAGATCCAACATTTAAGAATAGATTAGAGTTATATCCAAACCCAAATGAATTAGTTAAATGTATGTTAAAAAAAATTATATAATCTAGAAAATAAAAAATTACCAATGCATAATTCTGATGAAATGTATGAAAATTTATACTTCTACATTGAAACAAATTATATACCAAGATATTTTTAGATCTATAATTCCATTATAAAAGACGTTCCTGATAATTTAAATCACAAAAATACATAAGAAATAGTTTTCAAATAAATTGTTAATATGGGTAATTTCATCATTAGTATGTGAAATGGTATCATTGAAAATATAAAATAATTGTGAAATTTTTCAGATTATAAAAATAGTATATTTTCATATAAAACACAAAATGATTAATATAACTAACCATTTAAAATTTATCTATTTCCCCTTTTGTGATTATCTTGTACATGAATCCTAATAAATATTAACCACATTTGACACTTCTTTTTTTTATAAAGAAACTATAGTTATAAAAAATAATTTGAAAATAAAAACTACCCCCCAATATATATATATATATATTATCTAATTTAAAAAATCATTTACATTCACTTGAATGTAATCAATTGGATTTGACTGCTTTATCGACAATTTATATTTGTTAAAAATTTTCCATGATGTGAAATTTTATATATAATAAACAAAAGATATTTATAAATAATATGAAATAAAAATGATGAACTTATAAAAAAGAAAAAATATTACATGTCTAATCAGGTGAAATGTTTTTGAACATGACCTAATATGAAGAAAAACCAAAATAATATACATTTTTTTGAGAATAATATTCCCAACATCCAACTCTAAAATATAATATTTTGTGAATTAATGAAATTTTAATGAATATTAGTTCATAATTATTTTATTTTTCATACCCATAATGGAGTAGAAAAAAACACCCAATACCCATATTTGAGAATCTCTTATACATATATGCAATTATAGCAGTATTAGTTACATATTACATAGACAATGAAATGAATTGTGGATCTACAAAATCATACACACCTATTGTCCTATTTTGAAAAATAATGATGTGTAGATAAATAATTAAATTAATTAATATGTAAAGTTACCTGAAATCATCCTTGTTTAAATAAAGAATGAAAACATGAATCCTAAATTTACTTACAAGGAAAACAATTGCAACACAGACATTCTAAACTCATAAAAAATAATTAAATAGTTGATATATTTTCTAAATATTATCAATAGATCGTCTCTTCCACAAATATCAGATTTCATTCAAAAATCATAAATATTATCCAATGAAGAATAAAGCTAAGTTAATATTTGTAGATCATCAAACACTCCAGACGTAATAGAATTTATTGATTCATGAACTTCTATTTGTTTTTTTGTACCAATTATTTTGATTTTAGATTGTAATAAATAAAATAAATTTTAGAAAATAGTATAATATATTTTCAATAAACTATAAATAATGTTTATAGAAATGACGAAGAATGCTAGTCGGCGAATGTAAAAAATGAAACATTCAATATCCATCTTTGGTAACCTCCTCAAAATGAAAAGAAAGTAGACTATTTGGATTGATAATAACATTTATTAATATTCTATCCAAAACAAACTGCATAGGTTGGTGATGTATAGAATCCCAAAAAAGTTGTATAAATCTATTTTCTATAATATGTACTTGATTATTTATAGAATAAAACACACAATACGGGGTTATTTCTAAAAAAGGTAGTGGATGATCTATGTTGGATGTTTGGGTATACAGTAAAGGTAGAGATAACTAGGAAAGCTAGGACAACTGGGAAGGCTAGGAAATCTGGGCTGGCTGAGAAGGCTCAGAATGATGGGCAGGTTGGGATGGCTCAGCAGGCTAGGTTGGCAGGGAGGGTTAGGTCGGCTGGGCAAGATCCATAGGTTTTTTATTATGTGACTATCTCTTAAATTTATTAAACAAAGCCAACACAACTTATTAAATCTGATCTCCCATAGATTTTTTTAGGTATTTCATCTCAACTTTTAAAGAATATATTTTTGGATCTCTTTTTTTTATAGTGATAACTAAAAACATTCATGATACTGAAATCTTCCTAATATCCTCTTATGTGGTCAGCGTGTCCTAGATTTCCTAAAGTGGTAGCTTGTATGTCCATCATACCCTTAGGGATCAATGTGACCTGAGTCTCTTTCTCCTGACAATCATCCAGAAATGAGAAATTAAAATTATATAATATTGTTTTTAATTTTAAAAATACACACATTCATGGAAAATAAAATATAATTTCTTAAAATTATATTATATATTTCCTTTGATCTATAATATGCTTCATATTTTTATTTCATCCCACATTTTTTTATTTCTCATGTCATGTGGGGGGATATAGAAGACAAAAGTAGACCTCTTCTGAACCACTAATAGATTGAGCTCTTAATGCATAAAACTTTGCTAAAATCATTTTCTTCTCCTATAAATGATACCCTCCATGTGATATAGTATGATCGTGTATGTTCTACAATTGGATCTCTTTATGAGTTCCCATGGAATCATGTTAGATAATAATAAACTTATAAGTAATAAAGTAATATATAAAGAATTTTACATTATAAAATTATTATCTTCCCATAATGTCTTCTGCATGTCGGCAACTAAAAATTTTTGTCCATGTGTCTACATCTAAAAAATAATACCTGAGACATGGGTTTTCATTATTTAACCTACCAAAAACATATTTTTTTCATTTTATTTTAAAATACTTCCATCAAATCGCCACCGAGGATATTTATTTTTTCTTAATTTTTATGATTAAAAAATGAATGTCATCTAAAATAAAATATATTAAATATTAGTCATGTAAAATTTATAATATTGAAAAAATGAGACGAAACTATATTAATTGATATATTTTATCATTATATACTTCCATAACTACTCTTTGGAAATCCTTTTGATGAACTTCCTATCAAGATGAAAAATACTAATCCTAAAATGACAATACATGGGAATATAACTAATGAACTACTTTTCATTTGAAAAAATTGGCTTATTATTGTCATAAAAAATAATATGTAATCTATTGTATTTGATTTCAAGTGATAGTTTTGGTAGACGTGTAATATGATTCTTACCAACCCAAGAAATTTATTTCTTGGTAAAAAAAGGACAAGAGTCCTCTATATGCGGTGCATCAGTAGTCTTGCAATTATTTTTTGTAAATTGTAAGTTTTATTTCATGAAATAAAAATATTTTTAAAAATTTAATAATAAGAATATATATATATATATATACCTTTGTAAATGTTCCACTTCCCTGGTACCTGTCATTGAAATTGGAAATTTTAATTATATTACATGTACCTTCATATTATTAAAAAGTGAATATTTAAAAACATTGATAACAAAAATATGTATGTAAAAAAATAGTGTAACACATATAAAATTTACAAAAAAATAATAATGATATGAATATTCTTAAACAAAAAAATTTATGTTAAACTATTATATAGAAAAATCAATTCTAAAATGATAGAAACATTTATAAATTTAAATGTCACATTTATGAATTTTTTAATATGGCTAAATATAAACAAAACATAATGATTTATGTAATTTTTTTCAATCAATAAGAATTTAACCATAACTATTTAATAAAATATTTAACATACGAAATTTATAATTAGTCAAATATATGTATTTATACATCTAATAATTAATAACAAATATTTCTTACAAATGTAAATATAAAAAAATAAATAACATATAAATATATAACTTAATAATTAGGAGAGTAATTTATTGTGTCTCATATACCATAGGAATTATGATTTCATGAATCATGGACCAAGTTTACATTATAGTCTTTATTAACATCCAAAAATCATGCAATAGATGAATAAGCCTCATGTAAATCCATAATATCATCATCATCCTTATCACACAAATTAATACTTTTTTCTATAAAAATGATGGATGACTTATCAGTGTATGGATAAATGAAATAATATATTTTCATTTCATGTGTCTCCATGATAAATGGTTCCTCTTCTCAACTAAATCTTTTTGAACAAACCAGTGTAAACCCATAATCATCATGTTTCAGACCACCATTTCTTTCTACCCATATTCAATGAATTATTGTAACTCAAAATTTAGTACAATCAATTTCCCATGTATCCTCAAGAATTCCAAAATACATGTTTGATTCATAATTCATTTTAATCTTTTTCACTCAATAAATTCACTAATTTAGAAATGACTGTTAACCCACTATTTTAAATGGAAGTCTTCTCATCTAGATTTTTTGTGTAAAATGTGTATCTATTAATATTAAAACTAGTCCATGTGATTACATTAAGATACGGACCCCTTCCGACTATCTCAATGTTTTTTATATAGATATATATGTGATGAATTATTATTAAACCGTGAAACAATTTTTTTATCTCAGTCATCCACTACATTTTGTTTATTTTCAGATATTTTACGGTTAATTAATAATATGGGATGATATATATGGCCGAACCTCATTTTCATTGATCAAAATTTATAAATGCGCCTATAACACATCATCCCCTGAAATAAACAACACCTTTAAGACAAAAAATACACCTACCTTCACTATCAACTATAATATATTGAGATATAGGGACCCCAACCGGATCCACTTTAAACATATAATCATTACAGAACTCAATCACCTCTTCCAAGTCATATTTTTGTATTATATAGGCATCTGATCGATGGGTATTTTTAACCTATACCTTCAATATTTCTATATATCATTTAAAATTTTACATCCAACATAAATAAATAGGCCCACAAATAGTTATCTCAGGAACCTTATGAATCACCAAATAGGAAATTATATTAAACATAGGTGGGAAATACATTTCTAGTTTATGAATAGTAATAGAATCTTCATTATCCATTACAGATAACATATTTTTGATCAATAAAATTGCTATAGATGAATTTGAAAAAATTACAGAACCTGTTGATAGTTTTTCTGATAGGTGTCTGTACCATGAAGTGCATCTGATAGTAGTTATTGCATAGATACATTAAAGTCATTTCATTTCATACCAAATATTTTTTAATCCTTAAATGATTTTTTTTACATTAGAAGAATGTCTAATGGGTACTTTAATACCATGTAGACACTGAAAAAAAATTCTTCTTCTCACACTTTCATGGTCACATGTCAGAGGTAAATATGTTTTTATTCCTCTCATAATGGGAGCTAACACCAAAAGTATTCCCATTCATATCAAGTAAAATCTAGAATTCAATCTATTTTTTATTTCATTTTATGTCCAACAATGTTCTAATAAAACTATCACATATTTTTTCCTCAACATGCATAATATCAATGTTATGTTTTATCTCTAAGAATCTCCAATAAGTTAGTACGAAAAAGATAGTCTATTTTTGTCAAATATTAAATTGATAACCCGAACTTTATTTCCAAATGTGATATCTATATCTTTCATCCTATCGAAATATTATTCAATGGGTAATGCTTATAGGGATAGATTATATTCATATAAACCATTAAATACTTTTTTCAATCTATGATATGGATGATCAATCATCAAAAATCATAAATGTGACGTGTACATTGTCTTTAATCAATTATGAAATTGATAATATGAAGTCTCTTCTTCAAAAATTCGACAATTTTAATGTCCCTTAACACTGTATCTAGTTGTGTTTTCAAATATTGGAAAGAAATTTACTGTGAAAATCATAATAGCACACAAAAGAATATACTATATCTTTTATGCATCAATAACTACAACACCTTTCTCCAATATATGTTTCAAATCATAAATATATGGTGAAATATACACATCAATATCTTTTTATGATTGTTTTGGTCCAGAAATCATCAAGCTAATTAGAACAAATTGTTTACTCATACATATCTATAGAAAAAACTTATAAACTACCAAAACACAATCCATGAACAATATTGGCTACATAGGCTTGGATAAGGATTCATTCCATCAGCACATTGTCCCGTTCTAAGATATTTATCTTCACTTCCAAAATCAGGGATTATTTTTATCAAAACTCTTCCAATGTGGTGAATCGAAGGGGTTATATAAGTTACAATTAGACATGCAATCATTGTTATTTCATATAAACCATTTCAAATCACTTTAATTTTCAAATATATGGTAAAAATGATGAATTAATGTAAGTTACAAAATTTCATTTGTTAGAGGTTTCATTTTAGTACCTGAGAATGAATCAAAGTTTAATTATAGTAATTATTGGAAAGAATTATTTGATGCTTCTAAATTTATTTAGTAGGAGGTAAGATTCTAGTACCTGAGAATGAATCAGATTTGATTTTTTCATCCATATTACATCGTGATGTCCCTTATTGAAGATATTGGATAAATATTCATATTCCTTCCTAAACAATTAAAAATAATTTCGAAAATCATTTATTATTTTATACCCAAAAACCATTGTGCACAATATTTTATTTTTCTCATAATTGAAATATGGAAGTTTGTTTCACTCTATATATACCTCTTTTAAAAGTTCATGTACGTTATAGAAACTTTTATGAATTCCCCCATTTGTTACATTAATGAATAAAAATCAAGGAACTAATAATAACACTTTATATTTAGTGTAAACTACAAATAACATTTTCATTGAATCTATATAAAAATCATTCAATATTTTTTGTTTTTTAGATGGTGTCAAAACCTACATTGTGAAAACAGTTTTTAATAGGATCACCTGTCCCATTATGAATATTTTCATGGTCATTAGATGTTGAATTTCATGTTTATTCGCCATTCCAAATCAAAAATATATAATATTGGATAAAACCATACCAAATTATATTATCTTTGATTTATTTAGAATATAAATTTATTATATTTAGACACTTCACGCATGGAAAAAATCAAATCAACTTTTTGAATATTTTGTTTACCAAATTCAAAGAAATCATCAACTCCTTTTTAATATTCATTTTTGGTTCATTATAACTTTATCCAATTATGATCCATAAAGAAATAATATCATAATATAAAAGGGGAAAATATTACTTAATATAAAAAATTTTAAAAAAATATATACATATATATTTTAAATAAAAAAACATATAAACAAAATGATTGGTGATCTGGTGGGAGATATAAACGATTATTAAGAATAAAATAGAAAATAAATGTTAATGAATACTCATTTAATTTAGATGATTAATTATAAACTATGATTTATGACCTTATTTGTGGAATAATCATATTTTTTTCAAGTTTAAATAATTTTTTTTAAATGGTTATTAGACAACACCTCTTCCCTTATACCTAGCTCGTTCAAAATATGTAGTAGTATTACTCTTCAGTTTAACTAGAATAAATAATGTTAGACACAAATTCCCTATGTCTATATTCATTAAACACTAGTTTTATATCGACATTAAATTTTATTCTATGTATGTAAAACCGTAGAAAAATAAACTGGTTATTCCAAGACGATTATTAGAATAGTTTTTTATGAATAATTTGTGTCGAATGATCCCATCCTTGATTTGGAGAGATTTAATGCCTCGATGACTTCCCCATAGACTCCATAGAACATTATGGAATAATACAATTAAAATATGTGTATCCTTAGTTTATTGGATCATATTAATGACTTGATTTCATGGTTGATAACATTTATATGTCTGGAAATGATATTATAGAAATAGATTGGAGGCCCAGGATGTAGATATTGTAAATGTTTGAGATGGTGTAATGTATTATACTATGAGTAATGTTACAGAGATAACACCTAGGTTCTTATGATGCGTTTTGAGTGGGTATTCTCATTGATATATTTATTACTTCCGATGATTTCTAAATTCCCATATATCCAAATATACATTTTATGATTTGGATATATCTATTTGATGAAATTTGACTATATGAAACTATTGCATAATTGTTGAGGTGTCATTGAATGAATAACAAAAATAGATTAATTAAATGAAAAATAATAAAGGAATTAGTTAAAAAATTTCTTCATAGTAATTATATATTATGAGGACATACATGAGAATAAAGAAAAGAGAAATTTTAGTGAAGAAGTCATATTTTAAAATGGATTAATGTATTTATCAATGAAAAAAATTGAATAATATTTAACAATTTATAATTAATTAATTGATTAAGATGACAATTTGATACATGTTTTCTTGAAAGAGACCAAGAAGGTAATTGTATCAGTCGGGGTTCCATGTGAAAATAGTTTTTCTTGAATATATATCTACGTAGTTTCTCTGAGATATTTTTTGAGTTATATTAATAAAGGATGTGGTTTCTCCTTACATGTTTCATCACCACTTATTCTCTATAAAGATTCATGTTTTTATTTATTTTGTACTATATATATTCAGATATGTGTTTATTTTCTAGTTTGTATTACAAATTTTCACTTATATAAAATATAAGTGTGACAAGACTACTATATGAATTACTGTATATATTAGAAAAAACCAATTTATAATTATTTCAAATAAATAATTTATATAAGTAAAAAACATTAAAAACTTATAATTATAAAAAAAATTATACAAACAAATGATGGAATGAATAAAATTTATAAATAATTGATAACAAAGTTATCTTAATTTATTTAAATAAAATCCAAGTTAGATAATGAATGATCTATCCTAAATATAGATTATAACATTTTAATCTGTGGGATTTAAGAACTCTAAAATAAAGAATAAATTTTTTTGAAAATAAATGGAATAGAAAATAGATCAAAAAACCCTCTAATTTTTGTTTCTATCAACTATAATAGGGTTGATGTAGACAAAATATAAATATAGATCATGATCCAAGGATACATGGAAAATAGTTGAAAGTCATAAATAATGAAAATACGATCCCAATAAAAAAAGATTGGCTAAAATAGCTACCAAAGATATTCGGTAGCCATCAGAGTCATCGTATATCAAGAGGAGAATGAAGAATCAAAAAAATAAAATGAGGGGTTTTGGGTGATAGTTTTTTAAATGTTTTTTACATCAATTTTAGGAAAACCCAATGTTAAAACTATTTTTTCATAATCATTTATTATAGAAACAAATGTAGAATAGATGAGATAGTTTGATTTGGTATCAATTTTTAAGAAAAATGACACTGAAATAACTAATTCAGTCATTTTTTAAATCGGTTTCTAGTAAAACCAATGCCATAAATTTAATTATAAATGTTTCGGAAAAGTTTTTATAAAAACAATGATACTAAAAATGGTTTTTGAATCAGTTATTTTAAAAACAGAGGCCAAATATATACAGGTTCCTTTTATACAATATGTTTATATAAAATCAGTGTTATTAATTAAATATTAAAACCTCTATTTATAAAATATATTTTCCCCTTGTATTACAACTTCCTTAAAAAAATCTTATCCTGATTAGATAATCACCCCTGGTTACTTTCAAAAATGAAAGGGGAATGAATCCGATGTTTCTTTAAAATTTTTAGAAAATCAACATATGAAGAAATACTAAAATAACTACTCATTAATGAATAAAATGAATTAATATATTACCAACTGAAATTGGATAAACATTTAATAAAAACATATATGGATGAAATGATAATTCATTGAAAACATTAAAATGTTTTAAAAAATAAATGAAATTGATAGTTAAAAAGAAAAATCATTCATTATGTATTAAGTTCCTCATAAATTCCTTCATATTATTGAACTTATTTCAGTATTTCTCTAGCTTCTCTAATATTTTGTCTTGAATCTGATCTTTATATTTCAAACTGTTAATTTCCTGAATATTTTTTTCTATTCCATTAAAAAAACTACTTTATCTTCATATGATTAGAGTCTGGAAATCTTTAAGTCCATTTATTATATTTTTTTTCTTATAAAATTGAACTCCTCTATACGTTAATCAATAGAATCTTGAAAATATTAAACAAACACTACACTATATTTCATGCTCTTAGATAATTGATTAAAATATTCAGTAGATTCTACCATGATCTTCTTCACTTTATCAAAATTTTAATCATGCACTCTAATATTATTGTTGACATGGTGAGACCACTTCACCATTTTATTAAAAGATCTCTTATGAGTTTGGTAACATTATATAAGGGTTTTCAATTCATATTCAATATTGATCATTGAATCCATTAAAACTTTTATTGAATTTGATTTTTGATTGAGAATTAGTTGAATTACATGACCCCTTGCTTCAATTTTAGGAAAATAAAGAATATTCCACTCTAACTTAATCAAAACATGAAAAATATAATCAAAAAAATTTTGAGCTATTGTTCATGCCAAATATGATTGATCCGAATCATCCTTATAAGGTTTTATTATACTGGTTCCATCATACACTTCTTTTACATTATTTTTATCATGCATGGAAACTTTCTAGTCATATTTTTTTAAAACATACCAACCATCATAGATTTACATAATGTCTATATTTTCGTTGGTATTGGTCCTATCATCAATATTTGTCATGAAATTATGATATTTTTCATCTTTCTTAGATGTTGATTCATATTCTTCTTCTGATGATTATTCCTCCTGGGTACTTCCTGATTTTTATTTGTTATCATTCATGGAGTGAAAGTACAATGAGGATGGGGATTATTCTGATGATTATTTGTATAAATTAGTTTCTTCATCTTCATAATCTTTTTTTTCTTCTTTATCTTTACCCTCTTCATCCTCTTCATCCTCTTATTATAATATATCATATTTCTCTTCTCCATCTTTGTTTTCGTGTCCTTTTTTTCATTAGCTGCCACATCAAGATATTTTTATAACTAACTTATAGTTCTTAAATAATCTTTTCTCATTGGTTCCAGTTCTAACTGATATTTATTGATGACCAGGACCTTTTCTTCATCAAAAACGTTTTCATTACATTTATCAATAGCTAGAGGAATAACTGTTCGAACCACCTAAATTTCTTCAAATGATAATCCACCTTCCGGTATGATTTTCGGCATGGTAAGTGGGCAGTAATAGAACCTCAAAATATATCTATACAAATTTTGACATCCATTTAAAATTTTGGTATTTGTGTAATATTTTCTTATATTTTTCTTCTTCTTCCAAAATATTTATAATTTATATTTTTAAATCTTTGGATTCTATAGGGTCAATTCCAACTTTTATATCCTTAGGTTTCTTCTAAACTTTATATTTCATCCACAATTCATAAACATCGTCTCATAAATTCTTTTCTTTCATTCACTTTTCATAAAGATAGTTCCTTGCCTTTAATTTATTTTTATTCTCAACATTCCCATCTTTTAATGATGGTTGTTCCTTCGTGACAAGACCATCAACCTTCTAAACAAATTTTTTAACTTGTTATAAAAGAACAAACCTCATTTTTCTATCTATCCTGGCTAATAAAATAAATATTTTCCATCATTCGATGAATTTTTTTTCTACTTTGAAAACTAACATACAATTTTCAACAATTTTTCTTATAATTTTTGGGAAAATTATGATTTTTGATTGAACTTAGGATTTTTATACTATCCACTATGAGAAAGATAAACATTACCAACTAAATCATCCTTAAATTCAAAAAATATTCAAATAAAAAAACATCTGATTCTCTTAAATTATCTTGATCTCTGTTTCCCAAAATGATAAAACCTTACATAAAAAAAACAACACAATTTTCAAGAGTGAACTGTCAAACTTTTATTATCTTAGCATATACTGAAAAAAATTCCCCAGCATTTTTTTGGTTAAATGATCCAAGACTACTTTGTATCTTTTGATAAGAAAAATATACTTCTCCTTCTAATGATATTATAACCATGTAATTAATATTGTTATAAGATAGTTTATATTTTTTTGATAAATTGAAATATAAATTTAATCACTCCCACATTCCATAAAAAACTGAATAGATGCATAAAACTCAATAACTATATGGGGATAGTTGAGAAAGAAATCCTCATCACGTTTTTCTATATATACTGATTAATAACCTTGGAATGATATTATATTCTTCATCAATGAATTGTATTCATCATACCAATATCTCTGTATCAAAATTTCATTGAAAATTAACCTCATTTCAAAATTCTCCTTGGTCTCCATATGAACTGAAACATTAACCCAGGATTAGATGAAAAGGAAACTTTTTGGATTGAGTCTTATGAGTGGTGCATGAAGTCAGGAATGAAAATATTATAATCAATTTTGGGGTATGAGGGGGTTACCTATATATATAGGAATCAAAGTTGAGGGTTCTAGTTCTATAAGATAACTTGTAGTTGAGTTTTAAATAATGTATAATCAGATGGTCATGATTGATTTGACGAATTTTTTAAAATAATTTTTGAACTCAAAATGTTTCAAAAACTATAATAATATTAAGAATAAATAAAAGATGGAAAAATATTTAGAATTTTTTGAATTTTTTTTCAAAAATATAATACAACCAAATTGATAAATAAATCATATTGAAATATTAAAAAAACTAAAATTGTAGAAGAGTACCATTTGGACTATAATTTTCTGTTAGTATGGTTACCTTATTCTTCTTGGTTTTTCTCAAAATGATTATAATTGTTTGGAAGTAAAGAAAAAATATGATATTATTATTTGAAAACTAATTATTGTAGTTTCAATAGAAAACTTGAATATGTTATTTTTTGAAATTAAAACTAAATAGAATTATTTTGAATTAGAATAAAATATATTTGTTTAAGAAAATATTTTAACAAAAACTGAATATTTAAATACTATTATAATTTATTAGTTTGGAAAACATATTTGGGATTATGACTCTAAAATTCCTATAGATAACATGAATCCTAAAAATTATAATTAAAAAATATATATATATTAATAAAATATACTAAATTATGAAACTAAAAGTTTTAATAACAATAAATGATTTGAAAATTAAAGCATATGTACTACCCCTGTGAAAAAAAGAATATTAATATAAGGAGATAAATTAATAATAAGTATATGTGAATGATCATTTTACATTGAGCATTAATATCTTCAAATTAATTTATTCAAATATACCCGAGGTAAGAGGATTTATAAAAATATAGTAGGTCATTCTTACATTCTGATGAATTGTAAGATTATATCTCCTTTGAGTGCGTGACCTCAATGGAAATGGTGTCTTATATCTATGTTATTAGCACCTGATTGATGTGATAGGTTCTTTATAAAAGAAATAAAACTTATATTACAACAAATTATTTGATTTTTTGTAAAAGTCATTCCATTATAAGTGAGTGTGTGTTTCATCCACAAAACTTGAGGACAATAACTTCAAGTTGCCATATATTATACTACAGTAGTGGAAAGTTCAACTGATTGTTATATCGTTCACGAACAAGTAATTAAATAATATCATAAGAAATTATAAGTTATGGAAGTAGTTTTCTGTTCCATTTTACCTCAACCAAATTCAGTATTTGAAAAAATATTAATATAAAAATATTTTTAGAAGAATAAAAAAGGCGCAAATCCATAGTTCCCTTATAATAATGTTTTTTTGAACATTCAAATTGGATTATTTTGTATTTTTTTATATATTTAACTTCATAATATTGAAAACATTAAATCTATTTGAGTAATTTTTAAGTAAATTAAGATTCATATCATACATAATAATATAATTTGATCAACTAGTTGACCATCGAAGAAAGATATATGGTATTTGAGGTACCAATGAGAGTACTAATAAACATAGTATTGTCATATACAAATTTCATAATAAGATATTTTATATACTTATGTTGAGATATAAATTTTATTTTAGGTTTTCGAAAAATTTTAAATACAATAAAATTTGTGAACTCTCGCATCATGCTCATTTGAAACACAGATTTCATAAGATTTACAAATGAATTTGTTAAATATATTTGATTTTAACAAAATATAATGTCATCAACATAGATTTTAAAAATCATATTATTTTTTAAACTTCATTTATACAAGGATTTTGATTCACAGATCCCTTACCAATTATTTTTGTAATAAAAACCCTTTTAATCACCAGGGTCTAGGGGATTGTTTAAGTCCATATAAATATTTGGTAAGTTTGTAAACATGTTATGATTTTTTTTTATTTTCAAAACTATATTAATGTTCAATATAGACTTCCTCATTAAAAAATTCATTATGAAAATCATAGTTCACATCCATTTGAAAAAGTTTGAAATTAATGATTGCTGCATAGGATAAAAGTATTCAAATAGATTATAGTCTTGCTCCTAGAGCATATGTTTATTTATAGTCCTTTCCCTCTTGCTGATTGTATCCCTTAAAAAAAATTGTAAATTTATTTCTAAAAGTTATTCCATTTTCATCACATTTGTTCCAAAAAACCTTTCTTACTCAAATTATAGAATTTTCTAGAGATCGTTCAATACTATTGAAGACTTTGTTCCTCTCAAAATAATTGAGTTCATCTTGCATCTCTTTAATCCAATACTGATCCCCTAAGTCTTCATCAATATTTTTATGTTCAATATGGGATACGAAAGAAAAATGTTATACTTCATTCCATAAGTATCTTCTTGTTCTAACTATTTGATCTAAATAACTAATGATACTTTTACTATGATGATTCCATTGAAAAAACATGATTCTTGGTTTTTAAAAGTATATTATTAAATAATAGGAGGAAATTATTTCTTAGAACTAGCTTCAGAAACATATTATTGTGTTATTTCCTTATTAGAATAAATTTTTTTACAATGGTTTAAAAGTAGTTTTATAAATAACATCTGAATATGTACTTTGTGGTTTTTGAGAAAAAAAGGATCAATTTCATCAAAAATAACATATAATGTTTCATAAAGAGTGAATGAATTTTTTTTTATATTCTATAACAATTAGAAGTAGTGTAAAAACTAAAAATATTACTTCATTGTATTTGGGTGAAAATATATGTAAATTATCATCAGTTTTAAGGATGAATACTTTGAAAACAAAAAAATTGAAGTAAGAAACTTTTTGGTTTTATTCCTACCCATAACTCATAAAGAGATTAATTTTGAAAATGAAAAAATATAACTAAATTTATAACACTTAATATTAAAAATGTATAGAAACTGAGTATTCACTCAATATGGTTCTCAATATTTCTAGAATAATTCAATTTTTTCTTTCAACTAGACCATTTTACTTAGGGGTTCTAGGTGCAGAAAAGTTATTTTTGACCCCTTTCAAACTAAAAAATGTTTCAAAATCATAACATAAAACTTCTCCACCATGATCAATATGAATTGTTATCAAGGAGAGTTTTTCTCCCATTTTTAACATTGGCTACAAATGTTTTAAACATAAGAAGGCTTCATATTTATTTATAAAAAATAATACCATTTATATCTAGTCTAATCATAAAATAAGATGTATACATAGTATTTTCCCCCAACAATTTAAGTTTGTATAGGACCAAATAATATCATGTTCACTTACTCTAATAAATCAAAAGTTAAGACTACACTAATAGATTTAAAATTTCACTAATGTTTCTTACTCTATTGACAAGGGTCATATAATTTTGAAGTATCAAATTTGAGTTCAGGTAGATCCTAAAAAAGTTATTTCTTATTCAATTTAGATTAATTTATAAGGTTACATCATCCTAACCTTCTATTCCATAACCAATATTACTCTTCCATTACACTAACACATGGTTTGAATTTGCACCAAAGGCCTTTTTATTTAATGTGTGAACAATACAATACTAATGGGTAAAAAGAATAAATTAATCCTTAAAACTATGTAAAATAAATTTATCATTTATAAAGTTCATAGGAAAACCTTCATAACATGATTATATTATTGTTATATTCTGATTAAGTACTACAAGAAATAATACATTTGAAATAAGTGTTTTCCCAAATGAACTATGTTACCTATGCCAGTAATCTATCCTCCATCATTATATCCCAAAGTTATACTACCACCATTCATTTGGACAATCTTATTTAACAAGTATTTATTTCATTTCATATATTGGGAACATCCATAATCCGTATACCATTTATTATTACTATTTATTCAATATTTATTTTCCTAAAAACAAAACAATTAGTTTTTCAGAACCCAAAACATCATTGGTATGATATTGTCTGAAAATATCACCTTAGGTAACCACATCTATCCATTTTTTTGGTTATATGTCATTTATTTTAAAAATAAGATTTATAAAAACCTAGGGATTGCATTTTTATAAAGAACAATACTTTTTCCAATGTCCACTAATTTGAAATTTAGTGCAAAAAGAGGAACTTTTTTGAACAATGTAATTATAACTAAAAATAAGTTAATTATTTTCAAAACAAATTCTTGAAATAGTTCCATGATTTCTAATTTTTTTTAAATTTTAACATAATTTTTATTTCTTATGTAAGTCTTTGTTAAATGCTTATTTAAAGATGAAATTTTAGATTTTAGCATTCTAATGTTATTTTTATCCTCAATAGTAATATTTTTACAACATTTTTTTATCAAAACATTTTTGTAAAACATTTTTATCAAAAGAAAATTCTACAAAATCATTTGAAATGAAATATTTTTCAATATGGTTCTTATTAATATCTTTAGAATGATCTGATATTTTACTTTTTAAAATGGATATTCTTGATTTATCCTTAGAAATTTTAGATTTATCATTATTACATTTTATTAAATTCAAATAATTTTCATTTTCAATTTTTTAAAATATGGAAAATTCATCCTATGTTGGTAAGGTGGTATCTAATGCTGATAATGATTCTTCATTCGAAGATATATAATTTTTCTCATTGAGATAATTTAAATTCAAAGGAATATGTGTAAGAGATTTAGTTGTTAGTACCTTTTCCATGAGACATTTTTTTATCATGGGTTCATTTCGTAAAATTCAAATTTTCTTCTATCCAAAACACTCATTATTGGATGAACTTTCAGAATATTCAACACCAAAAACACTCCATGTGTGAGAATCTTCCAGAACATTCTTACCTTTAGACTAATAATATTTATTTCATTTATTTTTGAATACCTTTATTTTCAATGAATTATTTTTATATTGGTAAAATCATGTTACATATGTAATGATTTCTTACATTTATTTCAAGTGACATTAAAATAATTCTTGAAACGTTAATCCTTATGATTGTTTTTGTATCGATATTTGAAATACTTATTTCCAAAAATCTTTCTCATCTATTTGAAAAGGATACCTAATTCATTCTTAGAATGTTTAGTTGTACTAGAATATAAATGAATAACAAATTCATTATTTATTGAAGATTTAACATCTTTATTTGGAGTTTGAAATTTAGTAGGATTAATAGTAGTATCAAAAGCAACACCACTATTTTTCTTCATAGCATTATTATAATCTTTTTTTAGTATTCTCTAATATTGAATGAGAGTTCCATTAATATAATCAATAATAATATAATTTTTATTTATTATTTCATCTAAAATTTTTATATTGGATTCCCATTGATTAGGAATTATAGCAACTATATATTCTATAATAATATCATCATCAAGTCCTTCAACACCAATAAACTGTAAAATATTTATAATGTTCAAGAATATATGGTGTATCATTACAACTGATTCTCTAGTTAAGAAATAAAAAACTTGATATTATTCTTTTAAAATTTATCTTATAGTATCAAAAAAATTGTAAGTTACAAATCAGGTGATTTTTTGCTATTTATAGATACTTTTATAAGCTTTAAATAATAGTATCTTAGTATATATTCTTCATTTCATGGGAAAAAAGATTATTTCAAACTATGTAGTTTAAATGATATTTATAGATTTATTGATGTGTAAAATTTTTAACTTCATTATCAAGAATTATTTAGTCTCTAGTAAGAATAAAAAAATTATCTACTCCAGTATTGAAAACAAATTTTTTCATCCTATATCTCCAATACTCGTATTCAGAACTATCATTGATAGGTGGTATGTTTGTATTTAGATAGTTTATTAAACCAAAATTATCACCTATTATATTAAATAAAATATAAATAACATTTTCTACCAAAAAATTAGTTTATAATTAATTATTAACAATAAGTTTGTAACAAAAATTTACAAAAAATTTAGTTGATAGAAGAAGTAAAAAAAACAATAATAAACAATATAACCTACTCTAATACCAATTTCTGTATCATAGGAGTAACTTCTGTTGACTATATTTAGGATAGAGGTCATTTTTTGTCTAAACACATTTAAACTATGTTAAAAAAAATTTAAAAAAATGAAACATAGTAAATTATATTTATCAGACTGAGACTGATTATTAGAGTCAAAAAATCAAAATCATAATACATTCATTTATATCATAGTAAAAGAATCGTAATCACAACGGATCTGATTTATATCAATGTATTTTATTTATCATATTAAAAATTACACTGATAAAACCAATTGTATATAATGATAAGTATGATTAATTTCTTTATATTAACAAGAATAGTGAAATTAAAACATATAGAAATAATAAATATAATAGCTATGTAAAAGTAAGAATGATTTACAAGATATTATTAAAATATTTACCTCTTTTAACCTTAATACAAAGTTAGTCAGTATCCTTGATTAAAGGTATGAAATTTTTTATACTTATAGTAAAGTCATTCTTTCCTTAGCTAGTAATGCCTTGATATCATGATCATATTTTATCTTTTTTCCTATTCTTGAAATCCCTTGATACGAAGATCAGATTAGCTCTGTCTTCCTATCCTCGGATGAACTAGATATGAATATCAGCATCTTTCTTCCTGTCATCAGAAGACCTCGATCTAATGGATAATATTGAATGTCTTAATATTCCTAGAATACATCTATCTTAATAGTTAAGAGACAAGGATAACAATTTTGAAGAGTTTTTTAGGAAACATCCCTGATAAAGATTCCTTAAAACTAAAAATCTCTAATGTAATAAAAATACAAAGATCGAGAAGCTTAAACATTAATATCTTTAGAGCACTGAATTTTTTTATCAAATGATAATGAGCCATATCCAAAGTCTTAAAATGACCGGTTATTTACAGGTGATGCTCCAATTGTCATATTTCCAAGTTGGTAGTAATGACCTTAGACAACTGGCTCTTAATAGCTC
Organism: Viscum album; assembly: GCA_963277665.1. Classification (NCBI taxonomy): domain Eukaryota; kingdom Viridiplantae; phylum Streptophyta; class Magnoliopsida; order Santalales; family Viscaceae; genus Viscum; species Viscum album. The sequence continues at coordinate 300,586,542 of OY728128.1, forward strand.
ACTTATAACTGAATGTTAGATTACATATTTATTATCACCATTACAGTGTTAACAATATTCCTTATGATATAAATAAGTCTTTATATTCAAATTATAAACTTAAGGATGTTTTATGGGATTTCATATGAGTTTCAACATGATTATCATTAGGTGGTTCATTATAAATGTACCAGTACCAGTATTAGCCCGATGGTTATGAATTTTGTTAGTACAACAAACAAGAAAATATCTACTACATAGTCTAATTTGGTAATATTGTATTTATAATATTCAAACCCATTATTATTATAACAATGCGGAAAATTAGTTTTATATTCGTAATAGTTTAGAACATATTCTATGTATCATAAAAGATAATGATTTCTGTAAAAACATTCTAAAACACTTTGGACTAAAAAATTTAGTAAACATGTTTTTACAAAAGTTTTTGTGAATTAAAAAACTAAAGGAATGGTATGGTATTAATTTTAACTTCTGACTCAAGAGTTTCCACATTCCCATGTTTCTATTATGTTATTATGTTTTATCATGCCTCAAATTTCAGTATTATGATTCCCACCCCTCTTATGTTACCTTAATTTTCCTCTTCGCTCGTATTTAATTCGTTAAAACTTGTTATGATATGTTTATTCCCTTATTAAGTTATATATATCACTCATTTATTATGTACATCCATATGTTTTCTGATGTAGTTTTAGATGAATTGATAGAATCCAAGGGCATGTTATAGAGTTTAAGCTTATTTCATTGTTATTCATTTCATGTTGTTATGTTATGTACTTAACTACCTAAAGAAAATTTTACACATGATATTATAAAGTTTTATTACATGTATATTTATGTATGAAACCATGAATTAATGTGTATTAAATATATGGGTTGTCTTAGGGGAACACCATAATTGAGGTAGGTGGTTCCTAATTTTACTATTTTATACATGGTTATATATATTTTTTGAACATTCAGAAAGGGTAGGTGTCTATTTTTGACCAAATAAAGAAATAATCAGGCTCCCTAATAGAGGGGATACCACTAGAGTACAAAATATTTAAAACTAAATTTAATCATTGAAAGTTATATTATAATAGATGTTAACAACATTTTAATACTCAATTATAATATAACCATTGTGGACCATTATTTCATTTTTTTAATGATGGTTATATAATAAACAATGTTAAAAAAATGATATTTAATATTGGTTATTACTTTAATAGATGCTAAAAACCATTAAAATTTTAAATTTTATATTGCTCACTAATAAACCTATTTCTTTCTCCCATGCAATCAATGCCTCTTTCATATTTATTTAACAATTCTCTAATGTCTCTCCTCGAAGAAACCCCCATCCATTGACTCTCTTCCACCACCATTCTTTAATCATTTTTGTGTCCTCATTGTAGAAACCACTTATAATATATTATTATAAAATTTATATCTTTCATTCTCCCAAACCCAATCTTAAGATCCTTGGTTTTAACATATTTTTTTTAAAATTATGATATCATAGTTCTTGGAATCACGATAGTAAACTATATATATATATATATTAGATTGATTCTATAATAATTTTCAATAGAATATTTTTATAAATTTTCAAAATTCAACTTGTAAATTTTTTATTTAGATGTAACATTACCTATTAATTATTATATATATGTATTCAAATCCATTTTAAGTTAAATTATTTTTAGAAAATAAATATTTTCTATAACTTATTTGTAGTTATATGTTTGATTTTAAAGTCATTTATGTTTTTTATATGATAAATAAAGTTTTAATATATAATATAATGATATGTTTATTTTATTTATCATTTATTAAATAAATATGATTTATAAATTATTTATATTATTATTTATATTATTAATTTATTTTTGAAAATATATATAATATATTTAAAATTTTAAACATATTTTTGTAATATATAAATCATATAAATATAAATATATAGGTATTTTAATATCAAATTTTATAACATAATATATTAATAACATATTAATGATTTTATATTTTAAAAATATATTATTATATAAAAATATTAACAAATTAATTACTTTTAATATTATTAAAATAACATAATCTAAATATAATAAATAAAATGTCTTAAATTTAAGACATATACACTTGATGTTGTTATTATTATTATTTTACACATTGTTGTTGTTGTTGCTATTATTATTTCAATGAATATCTTATATCATGTTTGTTCGAAGAAAATTTGATTTACTATTATAATATATAGTAAATTATATTTTTAGCTTCATAGTTTATATACATGATAATGAATCATAGTTGAGTTAATGAATGGATAACATGTGAAAAATATGGGAAAATGTATTTTGATTTCTTGGAATTTTCTAAATGAAATGTTTTAAATAATGACCCATTTTACAGACCATGCATAATGTTTTTAAATATAAAGAAACATGGATCCATGAAATTAAAAAATCATTTAATTTGTAATGTTTTTAATTAATGTTACATTCATTAGACCATTTTTTGTGAAATGAAGAAGAATTCAAGATCTAATAATAATGGAGATTTTAAAATTTATAAACTCTTTAAAATAAAGAAAATTATTCTTGATATCAAAGTGTAAAAAATTAAGAAAAAACTACTAATTGAATAACTATATGGTGATTCCAAAAAAACCAACATGTTTTGGTTGAATTCTATTTTTGATTTTGTCTAATTTATTGAGATAACATCACTTGAAGGTGATAAATATGTGGATTAATAAGTGTTTTATTTAATTTCTAGATCTAATGAAATACATACTTCAAGAAGACAATGATCTATCCTATTAAGGGTATAATGAAAAAACTATTATTCATGATTGTATTTTTGTGTAAGGATATACATCCATGACCCAATAACTATGTGTTGTATTTAATGGAATATGAATGTTTGTAGAGTTTCAAAAATGTGGGACATCAGAACAAAAGTAAAAAATATTGATCTCATATTGATTTATTTATCATTCCAAGTAAAAAACACATGATAGGGAAATTTGGAATTTTCATATAATTACTTTTTTAATCACGTTTTTAAAAATTCAAATGATTAAATAGTTTGGGAATGATAATGGGTGAATATTGTGCAGAAAAATATATTATCAAGTTGATTACCTATATTGGAAATTAATTTGACAATAATTTCCATCATTTGGAAATAATTTAATGAACCTGAGACTTAGACAATGCACATTTGAAATAAAACCATTTTAGATCCTTAGTGGAAAAAAATCACGAGCCTATTATATTGTTAATTCATAACTTTTACCCAAAACATTGAATGAAGTGTAAATATATTATATTGAGTTTGATGAGTTTAGGTCCAAATAATCCAGTAAACGAATTCAATGCTTAATTTTCACCATTAATTGATAATATGAAACTCTTATGCGAGGAAGGTATCAAAGTATTTGTTTTTAATAAGAAGAAATATTTTCAATTCCATTCTATGATTATGATAACAATAAATGATTTCGTATAATTTATAAATTTTGTTGGATATAGTGTTAGGGGGCAAAAAAAATTCTTAATTTGTAATGAGGGTAAAAATTTCATATTCTTCAATATGGAATAAGAAAAATGTACAAGGATCGTCAAAGGTTTCTATGTATGTATCACTATTCTCAAAGATTAAAAAACCAATTCATTGAATCGCATAAATTAGTTTTTTTTGTAAATCCTTTTTCATCTAATTATTATTTTGAGAGGGAGAAAATATTCATGTCACATTTAGAAAACACAATGATCTAGTAATGATAAAAATATATAGAAGAAATATATAATCTTTTTGGGGCTTCCATATTATATATATCATGAATTCTAACATAAAATTTATAAGAATCTTATTTAAAAAAATATTTGGGAAATTTTAATTGGGTCATTTTTTTATAAAATGAAAAACTATTGGTGTTTTGAATGAAATATTGTACTTAATATCAATGGGAATACATATGAAAATAGATCCCACCCATAAAGGAAATATTTCATACGTCCCATGGTATTCCCATATTTTATCTAAAAGAGGGAAAACCAATTTATATTTGTTTCTAAATAATATTAATGTTCCTCAATATTATTATTAAAAACATAAAAAAAATTATCATTAATTGTTTTGTTAATAAGAATGAATTATCTTGATTATTATGTATTTTTTTTGACAAAATCATATAAATTTAACTCTTTGGAATAATAGAAATACATATAAAAATTATTATCATTAATGTGTATATTTTAAAATTCATTTTTAGTAAAATTTTGGATCTAAATTCATTAATAATTTTAGAGAACTCTTCCGTCAACATAATTTGGAAATTTGAAATGTACTTTGCACTATATTTTTTTCTATCATGATACATTTAATGGTTTATGTGGTGTGATTAAAAATTTTATGTAAACCTACGTACCTATGTTGGATGTAAAATATTGAATGTTATATGAAGATATCAAAGGGTTATATTAAGAAAAAACAATGAGTAACAAACTCTATTGTGGAAGATAATATTTTTTTTCATAGGTAGTTGAGTTTTTTATAAAATAAAAATCTAATGCGAATCATGTTGGTTTGCCTTTATCTCAAATTGAGGTAGTCCAGAATACGGAAACGTGGATCTATCATTTAAAATTATATATATTGAGAAGTATATAATTAATCAATTCACATATATACATCCTAAATAATAGAAAATAGGTTCAGTAATTTATAATAACATATATTAAACCATTGAAACAACTATAACATGTTTTAAGGTGAATGTTACATGTGATTCATTTGGATCAATAATATTGAGGTATTTTGTGGGTAATATATTTTTAAATGGGATAGCATAGTCTTTTTAAAACATTAATGGTTATAAATTTTATTCCAAATATAGTGATAATAAAATAATTATTCATAATAGTGAAGTGATGATTTTCACTAAAGAATTTCATTTTTTTGATTGAAAAAGTGAAAACTCCATTCTCTGCTTCAATTTCAAGTAATAGGTTTATCCAAGATATTTAGAAGATTAAGAAAATGATATTTTTTGTACTTATTTTCATGTGTAAATGGGTTGGAGAGAATAATAGTGTTAAATATAATGAATTTGTATTGAAAATAGTAGATTTGAGTAGACTGGGATATATAAATGTCCATTTTACCATGAAAAAAAATAATAATAATTAGTTATTGATTATCTAAAACCCATTTGATAAAGATATTTTATATTTTTCGACCCTTTTAATAAATATTTGATTCGTGTAAGTTATATATGATGTAGGTGTTGTATTTATTAAAAAGTGATCAAAGAACAAGCATTTGAGTAACCCATTCTACAAAGTGCGTTGAATTTTTATTAACGAAGTTTTTTATAATGGTCATTGAATTTATAATAATTAATTTATGTGTTATTATATCGATTTATGTCGGTGATGAAGCTTTTAAATGATATAATATAGTTGGATAATAATTTTTATGGTTTTGGAGTTTCAAATTTCTAGAAAATAAGAAAGGGATATGTATATATGATTCACTTTGAGTATGTACAAAATATGTAAGAGTAACTCCCACATTTTTTGAATATGTATTTTTCACATGAATTATATAGTACATGTGTAAGGGTACATAATAGAAATATAGTGTTAAAAAACCTATTTGAAAAGGATTATCAGTGGAAACTACTTAATATATAATGGTACAAAACATAAATATAAGGGTAAAAATTATGTATATAAGGGTTTATCTAAATTATTAAAATGATATCCAAGAGTAATCATTGTTTTAAAAAGTTTATATTAGTTTACTTCTAAAAATATGAAGCATTCATATAATTTCCTTTTAATTAATGTAAATAAGTAAGAGTAAATTACATATTGAATGAGACACATAAAGGTTGATGGGACCTTCAACATGATATGTAAAGGATGTGAGTTTGAAAAATGTGATAATTCTATATTTTTTAAAAGATATGATCTGTGGATGTTCTCTACATGTAGAATATAATTAAGAATTTTATTTTTAGATATAATTTTCAAAACCACTGATAAATGTTTCATTTTTTATTTTTTAGTAGTGATTTTAGAAATATATCATTGGTTCACAATTATATATTAAAAAAATGACCTATTTAACCAACATTTTTAGTGGCGGTTCTTACCATTTAAAAAAAGGATTTTTATTTTACTATATATTTAATTTTAAATCAAGTTTCTAATTAACCGACATATATCTAATTATAATCAATAAATTAATTAATTTTTATTTGTTTTTATAATTAATAACAATTTATTCATTATTACTTATAGTATTCTATTATGTATGTTTTAAAATCTAATTTGATAATTAATTTTTTTATAATGATTTGTTATAATTATTTAATAACAAAATTTAATATTAATTATTAATTATTAATTATTTAGAAATTAATAATTGTTTACTAATAATAAATCATTAATCGGTAATTAATAATTATTAACAATTTATATATGTATATATTTACATAAAAGCATGTGCACACACACACACATACATATTAAAATTGAGGATCGAAAATCAGACATGAGCTTCAAATGATTATAAATTTTAATCTGTTTTTCCATTGTTATTTTCCATCCTATCAAACAAAATATTATGAAAAGAAATATAACCATATTGGATAATAATTTGACAAAAATAAAAAAATAAAAAATTCACTAATGTACAAAGAAAAGTTGAAAATATGACATCAACTTCAAACAATCATAACTGTTGAGCTAGGTGACTGTTTTTACACTATGATCTATCATCTAAAATATTACAATAATTTCTATAACATCTAGAATAGGGGGGCCCATACAAAAAATTCATTTTTCAAAAGAGGCCATAAAGGCCTCTAAAATTGAGTATCATGACTAGATACCCAAATTTTACATCTTCCAATGGTATTTATGTTTGTTTAAGAGAGAATTCTTGTCCTGTTTTAGGTGGTGTGGTAATTTTTTTCATTGGATTTACATTCTTATTCATATGGTAATGATCAAATTGTTGTGGTCTTCCATCATTGAGTTATTTATTTTTATGATGTACCTTTTGTGCCAAGGATTTCCTTCACATTAGTAATCCCGAATACCTCTCTCATGGGATTGTCAAGGATATCATTTGGATGAAATTCATTATCAGAACTCAGTGGCCTTGGAAACTAATTATGGTTTATGTTATTGGTTATTAATTGTGCATGCGTGTATGTATTTAAAGATATTTATATTTTCATGTATCTAAATATATCAATATATATATATATATTTATATATATCAATGGATATATTTTTATGCATTTATATATATATAATTATAAATATATATTAATATATATATTGTTATTTTTTTATATTTATATATTATAAGTTGATATATATTTATATGTATATATATTTATATATTTCAGTGTGTTTGTGTGTGTAGGTGTTTGTATATATTTATATTTATATTAGTATTTATGTTGGGTTTAAAAACAATTTCATGGAATATCAGAAGGGTTTTTTTTAATTTGGAAAGGCTATAAGAGATCAATGAGGTTTAAAATGGTTAAATATCCAGACCCTAAAAGGAAACCCCTCTTCCACATAGCGCACTCTACATAGGGAGTCTCCAACCCACATCACACTAAGACATAATGCTACATCATAACACCCTGGTTAATGATAATTAATTTTCATGAGAATTCATCCTTTCTAGGACCCCACAAATGAAATTTCGTTAATGGGGTGATTCTTTTTCTTATCCCACTATAATAAAATTCGTTTTCATAGAAGGGCATCACAAATTGACCCCTATAAAATGAAAAAGGGTTTGCAGAATGAGGTGTGACCTCCAGGCCCCTCACAAAACTATCCAACTAAGCATCTCTTTCAACCTCTCTCATTATACACTAAGACCCTAATGGGACCCTTTGAAATGTACCATGCTAATTCATCTTCCAAAGCCTCCAAATATGTGTGATTAGAAAAAATGGAACATGTGTTTCTTCTCAATCATACATTGCCTCGGTAAATGAGGTCTTATTGGTAACCTACCTAACAAGTATTATCCTAAAAATGTTCCCAATCATACATTCCTATAGTAATGAGGATCCCAACCTTATAGGTACTTCCAACAACCCCCACCCCATTTTAGAGAGTGATTTGGAACCATTTTCATTTTCCTTTAATGAAGGTTACGATATTATCCTTCTCTCAAACTCTCACAAATTTAGAATAGGGAATCCCTACTAGAGTAATCCCATGGTCCTTATTATAGGAGAACATACCCCTCCGGTCTTCTAAACCCCGAGTTATGAAAACAAAATAAGAGATGGGTAGATCAATTCCCTTTATCTCTCCCACAGCCTTATCCTCATCCTCTTTCAAATGAAGAAAATGATGTGGGTTGTCATATCATCCACTTCCACTTGAATTTCACATCAAGCAAGACTCATGTGGTCTTAGAGGTTATAATTATCATTACATCTACATGATCATATTCATGTCTCAGTATATAATCATTTTCTAGATATTCCTCTCACCTTCCTACAAAGGGCCTCCATAGGTGTGGGTCCTCATGTCCATGTATCCATCTCAAAGGTCCTTCTATTTAGTATAATCCCCTACCATGTCATCACAATCTTCAAATGGTCATATTCATGATAAATAAAATAGCATACATTTCTAGGTGGGGAGTCCTCTTTCGGCCTTCTCTCTCACACCAACATGAGACTCCTCCATTGGTATAATTCCCAACTCTCCAAAAATAAAATGGCTTTGATTCCTATCCAAAAAAATAAAAAATATGAATACTCCGTAGGGATCAATCCCAAAACTCCAAACTCACCCTATTTTTCTCTAGTCCACATTCACAATAGGTTCACATCTAGATAATGAAGATAAATTCCATCCATTTCCCTCAAGCCGCATCAATGTAAGTCCCACACCATCTTGACTAGGTATCTCTAGCCAGGATGTCCTTGACACATGATATTAAACTGCACGCTTAGTCCTCATCATGTGACCTTAAATGTTATAATGTGTCCCGTTAAGTGTCACCAAACTTCACGGGTTTAGATTAATTACATGAGGACACATTGGAAGCCCATATTATTGGACAAATAGTGATACCAAAACAAAATCCATCTCTCTATATGATGATAAATTATAGAGCACACCACATGTGGATTAAAACAATCATCATAACAATAAATTATATAGGAATATCTAATCCATTCATAAAGGGATAAAATTTGTAGAGAACCTAAAATACATACAGATGTCCCCTTCATTGAAGAACCACGGATAATTAAAAGAGATTTTGAATAAAAAAATGTTAATAATATATTATTAGTATGAGGGAGACATGTTATGTATTTGGGTTTTAATAAATTATTCACAAATACATCTTAAATATATAAGACAATCCCATAGTAGAAAGTCATCCCCCCCAAAAGGGTGTGATGATCCAGACCTCACATCCACGTGGACAAAACATTTTAAAAGAATTCATTAGATAAATCCAATTGATTTTACTCCTTCAAATAGTAGGGAAGCATCAACTCAAAATGAGCACAGCAATTGAACACTTAAAAGACAAAAAATGGTGAACCAGAAATGAATACTTAACAAAAATGTGTTTGTCTCCCATGTGGCAGACACTTTCAAACACCAAAATGATGGAATACCAAACATGGATCCAAAAAATTAATTATTAATGTGTTAATTTAATAAGATTCTATTTTTATGGTTTACTCATGTTTATGTTTTTCATATGAATGTAGAAAAATTTCAAAATAACTCATTTAAATCAAATACAATGGTTTAATTGTATATTTCAAAATCATACACCTCAATTACTACAACTAGGTCCTCATAAAATTATAGGACACTATCACCATCCTAACTTCTTAAGGGTAAGGTTTGTAATTCACTTTTTTTGGAGTGTCTCAAAAATGATAACATCCCAACCATGGAGGCTACATGAAAAGACCTCTAACTCATGAATCCCCTCCACCCATCCACTAAAAAATTACTAGTGGCCCAGAATAAGAAAATACTAGTTCCCATGTCAAATCATTTCAGGATACCATCCCTAGAATGATGAAACAAGTTCCCCATTATCATAGAAAGGTAGATCAAGAGGTCAATAATGGACTGTCTTAAATAAAACATGGGTCTCCCCAAGTGTATCATAACCATATCCATCGCCACCAATTCCACACAGTGTTAAACCTTCAACATGATGCGAGTTCTGCCCTCAGGAGTCCCATCCAGGTCACTTAGACTCAAGAACCTAGGATAAATCCACAAGGGAAGAAACCAATCAACAAGGAATAACACCCTACCTCTGTTCCTTCAAAAGAATTTTTCCAGCCACGTATGATGAAAAATATCAAGAAGTTACACACATCTTTCCATAACAAACAAACATGATGGCACAATTTGGATATATCCAGGGAAGTCCACCAACCAAATATGGTTGAGACTAGGAGTAGGGGAACCCACATTCCCACATCTATCTGGCCTGACATTATAGTTTCGTGTCTACCATAGAAAAAATTTATCATATCATGATTACAAAAAGGGGGAGTCCCATATCTCTCTTCCCCACCCATAATGATTTTCAGCACATCCCTGTAATAAATTGAGTATATTAGAAGGAATAAATCCTTTATTTAGCTTCATAATGATAATATATTCTCGTTACAATGATAATAATTCACCCCTTACATTCTAGAAATGATGGGAGGACATTCATCTATTAATTTACACATTCTAAACGTTTTCCAGCATTTAATAATTGATTCATCATGATGAACAATTGAGAACATTACCCTGCCTCAACATATGATGTTACTTCAATGAATAATTCATGTGTCGCCATGGAGTAGATCGTGTATTCATTATACTATCTAGGATTTGCAGGGAAAAAATCCCATTACAAATGGAAAAACAGATCATTCCCATATCCAAAATCTAACTTGAAGTCACCGGTCAATCATAGTGGCCACTATAGGGTGGGCACATATCCTTGAAAAAATTACAAAAACCTATTGGAAAATTATGATAGTGAAATGGGAGCTAATAAAATTTATTTCTGTATATAAAATATGTCACTCAAAATTAGAGGCCCCACTCAATCGCAAGAAAACATCAAAAAATAAATCTCACCAATGTTGATTAAAAAATGAGGATCTGGTCCACAACACTGATTTACTAAATGCTTGTATTATTGAATCACTCATAAATTTATCTTTAGTAGCCACGTATCCCACTTACCTATTAAAAAATTTTGGGTATAGTTGTGGAAATAGTGAAGGCCCTCCTCATAATTTTATTATCAGCTATTCTAAAGGTCCTCCATGAACATCATACCATGAAAATTTACTTGATGTCAAGAATATGGTCAATCATGGGAGACAATCCATCGATGAGTTCCTCGATATCCCTTTTCCTTGGATAAAAGATCAAATAAATAGATTTTACTCCCTTTGCTTCCATCCACCATGATGGTCCCCCAAAGAGTATCTGTCAGAGACTTTTTTTGGACACTAAGTAGTGATCTTATTTCTCCGCGTGATAGATTTCACTATAAAGTTCCCCCCAAAAAAGCACTAATTTTCATCAAGAAGCCCCTCCCCTTGAGGAATCAGTAATGTGTAATACATCCTATAAGGAATATCATGGAAAAATGAAGCTGAACATACCTGATACCTTATCATTTACTAACAATATTCTATTTCAACCAGAAGACAACCCAAGGAATCAGTTGTTCAATGAACTACCCTTGGATTGATTTTAATTCAATATGATAATGGAAATCACATCCAACCACATTTTTATAATAATGAAATTATTAAGAAATCCACATTGGTCAGATATGGTTGAGTAACATCTTGAAAAATATGGATAAGACATATTTCTATTGAAGAGATGGTAAGATAAAGAAATTATATCAATAATTATCTAGCTGTTAGCCACTCCAAAATTCATTATCAAGAATCATTTTTAGAAGTGTTTTTCATTTCATTAGACAAAAAATAGGGACCACTGTTTATTATTTAAAAACAATATAATTACATTATGATGAATATATAGATCATGTGAAGTTAATAGGAGAAATGAATCATCAAATTGACTTGGTGTCCCTCCTAGTTACATAATACCCAAAATTGAAAAAATAGTAAGTAGCCCTTCACAACACAACTTTTGATGCATTAAAATAATTATGTCATCTGATCATCGATGGCCCATCAAGTTTTAATGTCATTTGATGGGGCAAAAATGGGACATTTCACTCTACATTGCTCCGTGATCAAAAAATATCGACAAATGTGACATAATGTAATTTCAAAGCCTCATACTGGATTTGATAAATATTATCACTTCATAAAAGATGGTATTCCTTTAAATAAGAATATCATAATGTCTCTTAGAGACATCTGTCCTTATGTGAGTGGGACATTGAAAGACTCTTGCATCAAGAATCTAAAAATATTCAGCATGCATCCTACGTATGAAAAGAATATCAGCATGAGGTTTCAATATCTTTTAAAGTAGCTTTCTCATGTATAAATGATACAATTCTCTCACCCCATGTTTTAATAAAGCTCTATAAAATCAAAAGAGTAGTATTATAAGATATATATGTGGTAGTATAGAAGCAATCCCATCTCATAGAGCTAGGGGTATTTTTAACATGACCCTTTTGGATAATAAATCTAGGCAAAAATGTTGTGAATATGAAATAACAGAACATAGATCCCAAAGGTTTGGAAAAAATTTTACATCAACCCCCAAAAAATATAGTCTTTTATGGATTTGGGGGACTTTAAAAAAAATAATTTTCCATGCCCATCCCATCCAAAGATGTAGATTGATCTTCAGGGCTATGAGAAATATATCTAGAGGTTCCCTTCAGATCACACTTCACCAGAAAACTTCAAAGGTATCCTTGAATGAAAGGATAAACTCCCCTGATAGTCCAAAAAAAATTACTTGCTAAGAGAAGAAACTCTCCCAGTAACCGGATCTATTCCAGTGGACGCTCTCAAAATAACTAGTTATCTCATTAGTTAGTCTCTAATGAAAAAATCATGATGTAGTTCACATCAGTAAACATGATTAATACCAAATCAGACAAGATGGATAACATCACTTCAATGCGCGAAATCAAGAGGATGTATCTAATATAGATATATTACACACTAAAATGACCTAAGAACATGTTAATACCATAAATTATAGGATTTACCAGAATTTAGGAATTCCTTAGAATTATCTATTTCCTTAGAAGGGAATTGATCAAAGAAAAGTGTATGCCTGTTGTCCAATCCCACCTATTAGTTGAGGTTTTTGAACCCATCACACTTGAAAAAAGACTAACTTAGTACAAGAAAAAATTGATTTAACTGAAAAGGATTAACACCAAATTACTTAGGGGTAATATTCATATTGAATATTTTCTCGAATAAGAACTTCATTTCACTATCCCAACTAATATACCTCAATAAGAATATATCTTCATATGGGTGAAAGTATATTCACATTGTCCGCTCAATGTAGGATAAAAGAAAAAAAATCTATTTGGAACTAGTGAAAGATAAATACGAAGAATTCCCTATATTAGTCAAACAACCAATCTAATGTCAACCATGTCACAATCATCCATCTCAAGCACAAGTGCAGATAGGACTGCCACTTTTGGTTCATCATTTTTCCCCATGCTCCAACCTATGTTCAATTAATCATGCTCATAGGTCTTGATGATACTAATGAATCCATCATAGTCAGAATAGATGTTTTGGAGGGACAACATGTGCTAGTGCATCCAGAAAGGAAAAAACATCCTGAATTGGTAGAAGAAAAACTTCTGCCACGTAATTTAATAAATTCTATGTTTCTAACTTTTGATAGTTCCATAGATCCATAAAAACATCTAACACATCATGTATCTCAGTGTGGTCAAATGATGGGATGTTTTTTATTGAAATAATTCACTGTAATCTGATGTTCTGTACAAACCTTTTAGGGACCGACCTTTATTTGGTACAAAATATTACCCATAGGGACAATCAATGTATAGGGAGACCTATGCTAGAAATTTATTTATCATTACATTTTGATGTTGTAGAATACAATAGTTATTATTCTCTCAAAGTGACAATGATGATAAAATTATAGTATCAGTCTTCATTTTCAGGTAGAAGGGCTTATCTTAGTCCCTAAATTTCCAATATTCATGAGAATATATTTTGAGTATTGTCATAGAAAACATCTAAGATGAGATTTGGAAATCACTCTTTTTATTCAAATACACGAGTGTGTTTCAAGACATTTATGTAGTTGCAAAAAATTGGAAGACTCCATATTTCAGATAGGAGGAAAATCTAGATCAGTATAGACAGCCACAATAAATAGGAAAGGCAAATCAGAAACTGAAGCTGTAACTCTAAAATCAGCTCCTATGTGGGGTCCTACACCAAAGCATGCACCGTAGAATGTGGAACTCCCTCTTGGGTGGAAAAAATGGCAACAAACACTTCATCGGGATGGAAATAAGAGAGTCAAAATAATCCAAATTTATTTATTAGAAGGACTACGTCTACCCCTTCTGAGATGAGTAGGTTCCTAGAAATTATGTAGTAGGCTAGGAAAACAACCTATTAACCCAGTCATACCCTAGATTAAACAATCAATTTATCCTTGAAAATTGACTAAATTATTTCCCCCTTTACTAAATATTGGGGTACACAATCTCGAATTATTCATTTTTCAATGATATCCTATAATATATGGTTGATTTTGGATTGGTAAATAGGGAAAACCACATACACAATCATAGTGTGTTTCTACCACCATTCTATAAAAATATGGTGAATATAAAGAAGTTACCAATAATAATGTATAGGATTTCAGTGATTAGATAACTATAAAGAAAATCAATCAGACTCATGTTATCCTCTGGGCACAAATAAATCAAACAAAGGGGATCATAGTTACTTTTCATACAGAATATTCAAAGAATTCAACCCAAAAAATCTCTAAAGGCTATTATTATAAGAAACTATATGTCTTAAAGGGTGGTAAAAAAATAGAGGAAGAAGAAACTACACCTACACCAAGGTTATCCTTGTTTCTCTGAGACTTCATGAGTCTTTTCCCTTGAGGACGGGCTACAACCCATCAAACTAAGCTCACATTAGATAAAAAGTTTATCTTTGGGTCCATTAATTCCATTAATTTGATGGATCCTTTATCCAATGATGTGTGTTTTTATGTACCAGAGATTACCATGACAAATAATGGAGACTTGAATCATAACCACAAGATCAAGGAAATATAGGGAGGTTCCCTCTTATCCAAATATAATATTTTAGATACATCTCATCTAGAACTATTTATACTACTAAAATTTAGGGTAAAGTACTTCAAAAATCCCAAAAATAATAGTAATATTCCTTCACATGTGTGAATAATCATTCAGAACAAATCATTTTTTAAGACCAATTGATTAATAGTAGAAAACCGAACCAAAAAATTAATGTGGGAAGACCAGGGTAGCCTTGTACTATAGAAGATATAATTTCATTAACATC
Organism: Viscum album; assembly: GCA_963277665.1. Lineage (NCBI taxonomy): Eukaryota > Viridiplantae > Streptophyta > Magnoliopsida > Santalales > Viscaceae > Viscum > Viscum album. The sequence goes on from OY728128.1 coordinate 300,602,134, forward strand.
ATCTCAATAGTCTGACTTAAATACCCCAGGAATTTTGGTTCCAAAAATTCTTTATATGGTATAGTTACTTATAGAGAAACATATACCATTGGCCAAAAATTATGAAATCCAGAAGTAATTATCCATAGTTCCTATAAGGTGTTCAAATATGTATTCTTTTAATCTATCAAATGATCTACTAGAAGAACATGTATGGGATTTATATTTCCTTAAAGAGTTTGAAGTGAAATTTTATGCCGCCAAGGTACCTCGTGCTAAGGTTGAACCTATAGAATTCCATGTGATTATCTCTTTCACCAACGAGGATGGAGATGTTGTTATACAAGGACACATCAGAACTTTATATGTATCCAAAATATTAGATGATGTTGATACAGGTCAAGATTTCATCAAAAGTAGATCAATATTTGACATCATTCCTATTAGAATTCTTCGCTTATTGGGATACAATAAAGTTGATTCTACCATTATTCTCTAATGATCCAAGGGTATGATAAATTTGTAAAAAATTCCCTTGAATGCATTAAACTTTGATCTAATTTTGGGGATCCAGTGTCTCATTCTATGTTCTCAGTCATACGACAAGATAAAACCTTCAATTTTTTTCTAGGAAGACCATTGATGCATTATCATGCAGTGGTATCATCATCTAAATAGAAATACCTTAAATACTATATTAATGGGTAGATTATAATGTTATACGGTGATAAATCTATGTTTGAGTCCAGTGAATCTCAATATATTGATGAAATATTCTATATAAGTTGAGAGAAGAAACCCAAAATAGATGGTTTCCCTCAAGTTATCTCTTTAAGTAGTCAGGAAATGTCCCCAGATGACCCATTCAAGGACCTATGTGATGAATATGTACCAACCATCAGTCAGGTCAAAGCTTTCATCTCATATTCAGATACATTCTCAATGATTTTAATGATAAAATCCATGCTAGTTAAACCAAAAGACATTGGATAAATATTTAATTCTTCTGTTGGTAGTGTTAACTCAAATGGAAACATTCCAACCGAATCCTTAGAACTTCAACAGGCCAATACATCACATATTAAACCTATAACAGTAAGATATCACCATTGGAAGCTAGTTCTCAGGAAACTAATCATTCCACTAACCTAATGATTTCCCTTTGTATTCCATCCACCCTAACATGGGAACCAAATATTTGTAAGATGAAAAGGAAGAAGAGGAAGAAAACTACCACAGTGATGCTCCTCCATCATTCAAGGAAGGAGTCTCCACCACGATTGATGACCTATGATATATAAATCTAAGTACTGAGGGGGTTCTGTGACCAACATTGGTCAATGCAGTTATTCCTGTAAATGAAGAAAATATTTAAACCACTTTTCTAAACCGCATTGGGATGTGTTTTCTTATAATTACTAAGAAATTATAGTCCAAGATCCTAATGTTTCAACCCAACACTTATTATTTCTAGGAGGCCATCATGGTTATAAGCAAGAATCTAGATGGAAACACATTACCCATGCTGCCAAGTTTGAATCCAAGATTGAAACATTCATCAAATCCAATTTTATTTTAGAATTCCAATACCCAAAATGGATTTCCAACATTGTTCCCATCAATAAAAATAATTGAAATATTAGGGTTTGCATAAATTTTAGAGACCTCATCTAGAATTTTCCAAAATATGACTTCTTGGTTCCAATTATTGAACATCTATTAGATTAAACAACTGGATATCATGCACTTTTATTCATGTATAGATATTCATGGTATAAAAAATCTGAGTGAACCTAGAAGATAGATAAGGCACCACCGTCAGGTTCCCAATAAATTATTATTCTACAAAGTGATGCATTTATGTTTAAATAATGTTAGATGTACATATCTATGTCTCTTGTACATAATATTAAAACCTTTATGGGAAAATCAGTCAACTATTATGTTGATAATTTGGTGGTAAAATTATTACAACATTCCAATCACCATGCTAATTTGAAAATATTTTTTGAAAAATGTTGACAACATAGTCTAAAGATAAATTCATTGAAATTTTCTTCTGGCATTACTTTTTGAAAATTTATTATCATCATAACGTGAAACCATGTCATCAAATTCAACCCTTAAAAGAAAAAGGTAATTCTGGGTTTGTCACATCATTGAAACATCAAAAAGTATAAGAGACTATAGGAGAACCATTCAATCATTATACACTTTATAGAAAACATTGAAGGAATTTTTTTCCTGTACTAGGTTAATGAAAAGAGGGATCTTTCAGTGGAATGATGAATTCATAGAATCATTCAACAACCTAAAGTGATATCTATTTAGCCCACTAGTAATGATTCCACCAATCATGGGTAACCCACTCATCTGATAAGTGATAGCCTTGTAATGGTCACTAGGATCCAAAAACATGAAAAAAAGTGTTGTTGGTAGTCCATAAAACCTTGATTTTCTCAATGTCACCATGCTCAAAACAAAGACTCAGTATTAAGATATTGAGATGAGCTGATTGACATTGCTTTTTTCAATTCAAAAATAAGGGCATTACCTGCAGCACCATAAGGTCCATTTTATCTCTTGACATTTATTTCTCAAATATATCCTCAATCTTCCCATATTGATTTGATGTTTGGAACGATGTGAAGTTAGTCTATAGTAGTTTGACATCGAGTTCATACTGTATAAGATGATAAAAGGGAAGGCCTTATAAAATTTCATAGAAGAACACCCCTATGTGAAAGAAGAATATATGAGTAACAAAATTTTATGAATTGAGATATTCATCATTTGAGACTCTACCAGAATGTTGAAAATTTACTTTTAGGGTGTGTCCAAAAGACCAATTAGAATGGGAATGGAATAACCCATGTTCAATAAAATCTGGTAGGGATTCATTTCAATTTCACCAACAATGGATGTTCTACCTCACTCATTTTGGATATCAAAAGGCTGCACTCATAATGGGTCTCAATTCCAATGCCTCATTACAGTCTTAGAGTTGGATTTTTAAATACCAGTGACCCACATGAGAATAAAAGGTGATTATGAGTAGGTAATTAAGAAGATCAACAATGATTGTTCCATCAAAGAAGAAGAAATGATCCTAGTTCTCAATTATTTTTTAGGATTGATGGATGAATACCCCTTTGAACCAACACTAACTCACTCCCTGCATAAACAAAGTGATTAAGAAGATCCATCATTGAATTTTAATATTACCTTGGAAGATCCATATAGGGATGAAATAGTCATTAGAATCACCCATCGTAGAACAATATTTCCATTTATACAATGTGGGGTGGAATAGGTCAATAAGATAAATCATATCCATGAACTAAGTAATGTTATAAACGGGTGGATGAAATCCATCCTAAAATACCACCAGAATATGGCCATTCCATCAGACAGAGCTGGAAAAGAACATATTTTATGATGGATGGTCATTTTCACCCTTTATAATATCCTAAGTAATTAGAACATCCTTATAAGTGAATCATTAATTGAATTATCCTCGAATGCATTAATGAAGAGGTGACATCTTCCACCATGGAGGAAATTTATTATAGCACTTTTTTTCCATCATTCAGGAATAATGATGTCTCACCAAATTATGAGTCTTCAATACTTATGTCCTTTTATTAAATAGTACTATACACAATTTTTCAAAAAAAACATTCTTTACATGTAAATTAATACATAATCCATAAACCCTCTCTGTTTCTACATAAAAAAAAACTTTGGGCCATTTTTTATAAGGAATGGATGTTTTAGGGACATATCCCCCATCCATTTCTGAAAAGAACAAATGAATCCTTATAGATACCAAATTATTCTCTAAATGGGAAGAGGCCACACCTATTAAATAATTTGATATAAAAAGTATCATCAACTACATAAAGTCTAACATCCTCACAAAATTTTGTGTCCCTCACAAAATACTAACTGACAACCAAACCAACTTCTATACTTCTGAATTGATGAAATTATAACAGGAGTACAATTTAAAATTTGAACATTCTTCCCACTATAATAAGATATAAAATGGGTATATATAGGATTTCAATAAAACTATATTTAACATTATAAAGAAAATGGTGGATAGAGAAATGAAATATTGGACTGAAAATAATCTTCATGACTTGTGGGCCTACCAAAATACAATCTTCATGACTACTCAGGTATCCTTGTATTCATTGGTTTATGTAATAGAGGTAGTGAGACCCATTGAAGTCCAATTTACATCACTCAATGTAGATAACTATAGACAAATATATGAGAACAAACTATCCAATAAGTGGTTTGGAATGTAATTTTGATTCAATGAGAAAAGGTTTTATACATATTTATCATTTAAAATTATAAAAAAACCAGATATCATGACCCTTTAGTAAGAATGTTTGGATCTATTTTTTTCCTTTAGGGAGAATCATTTTTCTCTCCAAAGTCTCTAATGATACCTGGGAATAACCCCCAAGGATTGAACTAATATGGGAAGGTCGTTACATCATATATAAATTCTATCCAAATAGATTATACTTTTTAATCATAATGTATGGGGAGTTCACTACTCTCCCGACCAATGCAATTTTTCTTAATAAATATTTCACGTGATAAAACAACCACCTTCATTTGTACCATAAGATATTAAAACAACATGGTATGTTCCTTATCGCATGACCTTTGAATGCACAACCCATATCATATTTTATGCATGATGTTAAACTATGGGAAAACTTCCTTGAAACATGACATTAAAATATGGTTCCAATTTCTTAATCATAATGATGTTAAATTTTATTACATGCATCTATTCTTCACAACATTAAACTGTGTAGCATCATTTTTCCTATATGAATGACCTTAATAGATACCCCTTATATCATATTCAAAATATGTTAAAACTGTATGACAACATCATCACCACATGAAATAAAATTTCATGCTTGACATTCTTATTGCAAGACATGAAACTTCTTAACACTTTTTTCCATACATGAGTGTATCACAACCCTTGGTTCTGGTCTCCTATCACACCTTCTTTCTATTACTACATGTTTCTTGATTCTTATCTCAATGCAATTTCCAGTGACATAAGGACCTTATGTCCTAATCCTAGCTATGAGAAGCCTACTGTAACTCTATGAGTCCAACAATATCGTACTGGAAACCACATTCCAAATATTGTTTCTTTTCATTCCCTATGTATTTCCCCATATAATTACTCTTAATTTTAGAATCCCTAAGGTTTTGGTTTACAATTTCCTCCCTCATTTCTGAATCTTATCAGAAAACCCATGCCCTAGTAATCCTTATGTCAATCATTTTTTCCCTAACATCAGGTAACCCTCATCCTTGCCATATGAAACTTAACTATATAGTATCCAAAAACTACATATGGATTTATTATCATTAAAATTAGATATATAGGGATGCCCAAATCCTACATCCTGTCCCATCCACCACAAGATCAAATGCCTCTATCCTTTATTCTAATTACTTCTTTGTGCTGAAAGAAACATTTAACACTCCTTGTTTCTAAAATTGAGCATAACTCACATGGGATTAAGGGATTCGGTACAGTATTACACACATAATCAAGGCTAACAAGTTCAAATTTGGTGAAACATGGTCCTGTATACAAGACCTAAAAAGTAACACTAAACATTCATACCACATGATTATAAACTACATGATCCACATCTTTATTTTATGATGTAAAACTGTATAACATTGTGGTATGTAAATTAGTAGATCACTATGCTAGGTGTTTCCATCCCACCATCCCTCTATTAAATAATTTTTTGTGGAATAATTCTATCCTTGAAAAGATATTTAGAGATGTTTTTACTCTATGTCTTAGGCCTAAACCAAAAAAATCCCTCATCCTTATGTGTATGACCCATATTTTCATAGGTATGTCTCGTAGGATTTTTATTTGTATTTATAAAATCTTTCTCCAAATATTAATCTTTTCTCAGCATGACAAACTAATAAATGTGGGGGGTGGGGTTTATGAACTTTGTGTGGATTGACACACCATTTTGATGGGATATTTAGTAATTCATGAACCCACGATCCAAGGCCCAACTGTATGTTCTTCCTCACAAGTGATAATGACATCACTAGCCTTTAGTACGTGAGGCACCACTTCAAATTAGGTTTGTTATGGATGTTTGGATAGGAAATATCTCCCACAAAATTGGTTAAATCTATATATCCCTAAACTATAGATACCCTTCATCATTATTGCACAACATTAAACGACATGACATTCAGTCCCGCCCAAATGACCATTAGACTATGTGTCACATGTTCAGGCTTACATGACCATTAATTTATCAAGGAGGTCACTCAAAATTAATTTTAATTAATACCCATGATTCCCCCATACATTTTGAGTTCCAATTCCACTCTTTATGAGGTTTAAATGAACCTTATTTTCAATCATCGTTCATTCTACTAACACAAGAAGAATTTTTAGAACATGATGGTTTGACAGTAGAATTTTCTAAAACATGTTAAACACTCATTCATCCACTGAACCACCTTTATAACTTTTTGTGTATAATTCATCATGTTCAATGGTCCAGCTAATTTTCATGGTTCTATCTCACGTGTAAATTTTATTTGTGAGGTTTGAATAACCCAAAGGGACCCTGCAAGGAAATGATAGTGAATATAATAGTTTTACCCTAATCCAATGAATTATCCCCAAGTATAATTTTTAGTCCTAGAGGAAACATCCACTTGAACCCCATGAATTTTTCCTAGATAGATTGTGATAATGTGTAGACTACTCCAAAAAATAACCATTGACTGTGAGTGGTATTAGTGATACAGAATTACTAATAGTTATTATACTCCTTACAATCTCTAGACTTTATTTAGACATTTGAGATCATGATATATTCTCTCTATTTTTCCTATCATAAAAAGGATTAGGAATATTTTTTTTGTTTCATGCCATTAGAATCTACAGTTTCTTTTGATGATCCTCCAATTGGGTTACCATGCATGATCATAAACTGTATTGAATTGTTTAGTATCTTACACCGAACCACAATAATTATGAGTTAGATATACATAATATTCCCCAAAATATGGTCATTTATCCCTGAGCATATGTAATAATCTGAATCCCCCTTTCATATAAGAATCCTAGAACAATGTAATGGTTCTCTATAGATTCCTAACAAAATTGTCACATTGGTTCAATTAGTCCCTTTTAAATTTGGTCTATCTATACAATAGTTTTCTTCACCATAGTATGTTAATCAATGTGTGCAATGTTTGTACCATATTACATTAAACATCATGGTTGATGTCCCCATTATACAATGTAAAATTATATTACATTTCAATCTGTTCTTGAGAGGAAAACTATGTTGGGTGTTGGCCACCCACCACCCCTCCATCCAAGGACTACATATGACATGATTTTTACTTTTAAAAGATACATAGTGACACTGAGATCCTAAATCTCAATCTATATAAAATATAAAATTTCTTCCACACTCCTATAAATGAACCACATCTTCATATGGGGGACAAGTGTGGATTTTTACCCAACTCATGGGACCGTATTCAAAGAAAAATGAAAATTATCCACAAAAATGTTCAATTAGTGTGTGGAATCATTCCCAAAATTTCTAATGGTTTAATTCTTTCTTTGAGATAATATGTAAAAATTCCTAGACCATATATGTTTTTCTCAATTATAGTAAAAAAACCCCTTCTGTATGATTTAGTCATGTTTACGAAGCATTTCTCACCAGTCTTGAGTTATTTTGACATGAAATGTTCCTTCAATACATAGTAACCATTCTCACACAAGCTAACAATATATATAGGAATATAATAATCTCCATAATATTTCTCTTTCCATTGGTAATAGAAATTTATATTCATGAAAACAAATTTCTTGACTATACATAATTTCCTATAGTTTGGCATTGAAAAATCTATCCTGAAATGGCCTAGAAAATAGAGTAATATTCATCCCTAGGAGAGACCTCTCCTGTATCTATATGTGTTAAATGTATCATACCAGAAAATTCTTTTCAAACATAGTTTATTTTCATTCCTGGAATACTTGTCCCATATCAGTTTTAGCTCTAGAATCCGACATATTGTATCTTACAAGCATCCTCCATTCATTCATAAAGAGCGATGAAACATTCTTGGACAGATCACCATGAAATGAAAAATCACTAATCCTTTGATCAAATCCATAAAACCTTATATTACATTATTCATACGTCCCTTTTACATGAAATTATATAGTTCTTCCAATGTCTTTGTCATAATTATGTTAAACTGTATAAAACTCATCCAAGACATACATGCTTAAAATGTAAGGAATGGTCCTCAATGTGACCATTTATATACAATATATCCTGATCCATGTAAAGGTTCCTAGTATTGAATTTCATGATTCAAATTATTCCAACCCCATAACAAGATGAAATATGAAAATTCCATTATTTTATATAATAATTTGATCTACATAGAGGTGTCATACTTTCTCAAGGATTAATCAATCTTGTCTATCATTCATAACTACGAGTTTTCATTAATATTAATCGTGTCCCTCCATTAAATCAAATTGGGGTGAAAATGCTGCCACATGTTCCCTGTCATGAAGTCCTCTATGGATTTAATTGGCTTACTAAGTTTCCTCTTGTTTCTCAGAATGATAATGACTCATGTGAGCATAGAGTAACTAGAGAGTTTCTATAATTAAAAACTCATTTCATTTATTGAAAAAATAGAAAAATTGACCCCTATGGAATGTGCTTAAAATTATAGGTAGAAGTCGACCCCACATGATAAAAAACCTTTTGAGTAGACCATTTATTGTGGCCTTTTCCTTCCCTACATGAGAACTCAACCCATGAATAATAATTTGTTACACAAACCATCTATATATTAGAATATTAAAAATCTATTTCCTATGCATTATTTTGATATACATAGAATATTCAAATACATGTTTTCTAGTTTTCAGAATCCTGATAAGTGTAAATTTCCCCCCTAAATGTGATTCAATTCTATATATGTAGTTTCATATTCACAAACTATAAGACTATTTTGAGAATATTACTCTCAAAAATATTGGTCAATAATTTTCCACCTAATATTCTACCTACATTGGTCTTGCGTACAAAATTATAAACTGCCAATGAAAAGAGTGGTAAAATCCTTTGGTTGAAACCTTGTAGAGGAAGACCTGAATAAATGTTTAGTCTAAACTCTCTAATTTATATGATCTAAAATTTCTTTTGAACATTTTTAAAGTTCCCATTTTTTTAAACACACAAATAAATATAAATTATAACAAATAATCCAACTCCAATATTAGTTTTATAATTTCATAGGATGGTTAGAACGAAGAGATAGATGATTGAGAAAAAAATGATTTCTCATTTCATATGTTAAGAAGATAGAGGGGCATACATATTCTGGATCCTCTTCATTATATTATTAGCTAATGAGAAGAAAATTAATCATATACTATGAAATTTTACCTACTTTATTGAAAAATTTGGCTAATTCTTGACAAGAGGAATTAGGGACTAACTCGAGATTGGTTCTCTTATATATATCAACTTCTACTAATGAATTCATTCTTTAATTAAATAATTTATCTCCTAAACTTTTTTCCTATGACTTCAAGGCCTCTATTTATGGATGGATGTTGAGCCTTTATTCTAGAAAAAATAATCAAATATTCTCACATATTTTTAGTTTTTATATCAATCCAATCACGAAGTTTCCCTTCCTTGGTAGAAAAATGATACAGTTCATCAGTATCTTTTTTAAATTCTTCTCCATGATAGTTTGAAAGATTAAAATGTGTAATATAACATTAAATATTATCTTTATCCTCTTAATAAATAATAATTTCATGAATAAGTACATTTAAATTATGTTTTCTAAATCCACCTATTTCTAATACAAGGAAGAGTTGATCAAGGCTATCTACTTTATCTGTAATAATTTTTAAGGAAGTCTGCATGAAGATAGTGTAAATTTGGAACTATGCCCATTTTTTCACGGCCTAATAATCGATGAAAGTACTAGGATTTATACCCTATCCACCCAATGTTACAAGTATATAATCTTGGATCACATTTTATGTTCACATTATTCCCCCAAATTATGACAAAGTTTTGGGAAATTTCTCTATCACTGCCTCCTGTTTAATTTCAAGGACATATATAATAAGTTTGGATTTAATTGGTGAGGTTCCATACACAATTTTGATAGAAAAAATGACAATAGGTTATCCAATAGAGACAACAAAATTTTTTGGGTGAATACCACTCCTTGAACATGGGTATATTAAATATAAAACTCCCACATAATTCTCATAGAATTTGTAAGTATGGGTTCCTTCCTCAAAACCCAGTGATAGAAGCATGACAATCAATGATTTTGTGGAATCTAATGGTTTATTAATGCATCAAAACAATTTTCCCAACACACCATCAAGATATTATTCCCTCAATATTTTATCATAATCCCATGAAAATTTGGTTGGCCCATATGTGGGAGGTAAAGAAATTTCCATGTTAGAGTCGAGCCACATCAGTATCAACCATAATTAGTGGAGGATGAGTGGGTGAGATTCCTTCTTAATCCAAATATTGTGTAAGGATTAATGATTTTGGAAACTTTCGAAAATTTGTGTGAACCTATATGGATCATAAGACCCACCAATGGTAACCCCATCTACCAAATAAAAATCCCATCTTGTAATGAGATGATATAAGAATGATCTTTTAAAATTCCCATATCATTATCTATCACCATCCAAAAAGAAATCATATTAGTGATTAAATAAATAAAATTCAAGATCCATTAACAAATCAATAATACTATAAACTCCTAAGGATGTTAGGATTAAGAAATTGATATTGATTAGTGTGTGGAAAAAGCATAATGGGGGATCATCATGCTATATTTATACTTATAACATAGAAATTGTTCCTCTACCTATCCATATAAAATTGGAATGGTTATCTAAGGTGATTTGGGTATATTAGCTCTTGTATATGAACCGAAAACTAACAAATAAATGTGAGGGTGGTTATATCAAATATAATGGGTTGTCCCTTTTCTAATGTGGAAACCATCATCAAGATGAATACCCTGACACCAGTATAAGAATCACATGATAAAAAGAGACCTAAACTCAAAAACAAGGTGAAAACCCTTCAAACCCCATGTTGAGAGATACATATGGATGGATACTATATCCCTGTTGGAGCCCAGGACACCCTGAGAGGGTAGGAGTTAATTAGGGTGTCAACTTTTTCTTTTAATGTGATGGATCTTGTTCCCACCTTGGTAGGAACTTGTTAAACCTATATGATGGATATGAACAGAAAGAAAACATTCCCATCCAGAGAGAGACCACATCACTTTTTACTTGGTTCACCACTAAGGGCTACGTCTAAGAAGCATACACCGATAGGTTTTTAGTCGTACGAAATTCCACTAAACTTCTCTAGCTGTGGATTACAAAGGTTCGGGAACAGTCACTCTGTCCCAGGCTCACTGACTTTACAAAGATTCACGGATAGCTCACTGCTTCCCTCGGGTCACTCCCGTTGACTCCCCCTGGCTCACTACCCTTGGTGAAGTCCCACTAAGATTATAGATGTGAAGGTATATTCATCATCACAAAATAATACAACCTATGTTGTGTGTAGATGCTCTATTAAAGTCCAACTATCACCTGTTGTCAAATATCACTTCCCTTCAAAGGTACCAGGAAATCTCCCAACTTTCACATAGCTCAAAAAACACTGGCGCGCTCCTTTACTTCCTAGCACATAGGTCTCCTGTGCGGAACAAATTCGGCGCGCAAGTTCAAACTGGGGTGTATGTATCAACCAACCACCTGCGCGACACCGCCTACTTCGACTTCAAACCTGCACAACTCAATTCCATTCTCACCCAAACCGCCTTGGGTGCACAGCCAACAACTGGCATGCAACCTCTACCTGTGCGGCCCAACTACCACTTGCGCAACTCAACTACTTGGGTGATAGGATATTGAAAAATATCTAAGTATTTAAATTCGTTAAAAATGAGGAGTGATGGTCCTTTATTTACAGGAAAACCGGACCCCCTATGCGGTGGCACACAAGTATCCTCACGGCGCGCAGGTCTCGGCACACAGCTCCAACCGCCCTAGCCTCTGTCGCGCAACTCATTTGCACGACCAGACCAATACTTGCACAACCCTATTTCATTTTCCATATTTTGATGTTCTGATCATGAATAACAATAGGCATTTAAGTTTCCAAACCTCCTTGGAACAGGCGTGCAAGTCCCTTCTCAGCACGTAGGTCACTTGTGCGACCCAACCAATACTTGCGTGACCCTTATCCCATTGCCATTTTCCCATGTTCTAATATTTAAAAACACTAGGAATGCATGTTAACTCTCCATAAAGTACACAACACGCAGGTCTCTTTCCCAATATCACTTTTCTCCATTTGTCGAAGTTCATGCCCAAAAATTTGGCAAACACTGGAAAATATTTCCACCTTTAATGCTGTAATCTACTTGACCTATATGAGCACTTTGCTAGAACACATTCTGAATTTCCTTTGAGGATTGACAACAAACACAAACCACAATCCAATTCATGCAAATATGACCATGGTTCCATGAATCTTCCCCTTTGGGTTGGTTGGAAATTAGAAAATAAATTCAATAGATCCCCGTCCACATGTAAACCAAAAACCCAAGAATCAACTCACCCAATACTCTATGTCTAAATGAGCAATGCTTCGTGTAGAAAACAAGAGAGGAAGCTTGAATTGGGTTCCTGTGTTTTGGAATTCTCAATGACACCCAAGAAGCATTACATGACCAATGTATTCATTCTCATCCTATCATTGACACTGAATTCGCATCGTTTCATAGAAGCATTACATGTCTGGACATGCCTGAATTTATTCATTTCTCCCCCATTGTAAATAAACCCAAAGACCAGTAATTTGTTCATTGTTCAGCTCAAATCATACTCCCCCTGGAAAGTATCTCCCCCACAAACCTGCATCACATACGTAAATAGATAAAAACAGTTATCATAAATGGGTAGAGGGGTAATGTGAAACCTATTTATGTACTGGGAGGTGGCTGAACACAGAGGTTCGGCCGATGCTTCTCAAACACAGCTACTGACAGTGGCTTGGTCAAGATATCACCCACTTTCTCGTCAGTTCCCACATGATCCATTCTAATCATCCCTTGCTCAACTTTTTCATTGATATAGTGATATGTGATTTCAATATGTTTCATAGGAGAATGTTGAACATGATTCTTCGTGAGATCAATTGCACTCTTGTTATCACAGTAAATTACCATTGGTTGATTCACCTCACCACCAATATCTGTTAGTTATTGCTTCATCCATAACAGTTGGGTGCATGCCTTTGTGGCGGATATATACTCAGCATCAGCAGTACTAAGAGAAGTACTTTCTTGTTTCTTACTCAACCAACCAACACATTTCTACCCAATATAGAAGGCTCTGCCACTGGTGGACATTCTGTCTACTACATCACCAGCCCTGTCCGCATCCGAAAACGCTGAAAATTTACTTTTCCCGCCTGCATCAAAATATTACCCAAAGTTATGTGTACCTTTAATGTACCTCATGTTTCTTTTTTACTGCTGCCATATGTTCATCCTTTGGATTAATCTGAAAGCGGGCCGCAAGACATGTGGCAAAGACAATATTTGGCCGTGTCGCTGTCAGGTACATTAGGCTCCCAATGATCCTCTTGTACGTGGTGGGATCAACATAGGCCACATCCTCATGAATTCCATGTTTAGTTCCAATTTCAATGGGAGTTGACATTGGTTTGGAGTCTTGCATATTAAACTTCTTCAACAGCTCTCTTGCATACTTTTCCTGAGAAATGAAAGTGTAAACCTTCATTTGAATCACCTGTAGCCCCAAGAAATATGTGAGCTCCCCAATCATAGACATTTCAAATTCTGATTTCATATGATTGGAAGATTCATCCACTGATTTCTGCCTACTGGAACCAAATATGATATCATCAACGTAGACTAGAACCATGAATTGATATTTTGGAGAATTTATCACATATAGAATGTGATCCACTCCACCTCTTTTTAATTCCAGCTTCTTAAGATACGATTCCAGGTGGGAATACCAGGCTCGTGGTGCCTACTTCAAACCATACAGGGCTTTATTCAGTTTGCAGACCATTGTCTCATCAGTACCAAGAACAAAACCCACTGGTTGTTCAATGTAGACTTCTTCTTCGAGTACAACATTGAAGAATGTTGTCTTGACATCCATTCGATATACTTTATATCCTCTTTGGAGTGTCATGGTAAGGAAAAGTCTGATTGACTCTAGTATAGCCACTAGAGTAAAGGTTTCTTTAACATCAACACCTTCAATCTGGGAATACCCCTTACATACCAGTCGAGCCTTGTTTCTGATAACACTTCCATGCTCATCAAACTTGTTCTTGAAGATCCATTTTATACCAATCACATTTTGACCTTCGGGTCTCTGGACATGATCCCATGTCTGATTCTTGTCAATCTGATCTAGCTTTTCATTCATGGCCTTCACCCAAGATTCATCCTTTGCTACTTCTATGGATGAGGATGGCTCCACAACTGACAGAAATGCAGATTGCATGTTATTCCTCATCCTCCTTGTTTGTGTGGGTACACTCCTGTCGCCAATAATGTTAGATGGATCAATCTAACCCTTACGATTTCTCCTATGTGGTTCAGTTGCATTCTATCCATCCACAATTTCTTCTTCAGATTCTTCTTCTGAGTCAACATCATGATGTGACTGCTGAGTGTTTTTTACAGCTTCCTCTATTTCTGTATTTTTATTTTCTCTATGTTCACTTTCTTCCTCACATTCGATCACATCAACATATGATGTCCTTGAAGCGTTTGTGATTTTATATTCAATTATAATAACATCAATACTTACTACAATCCTTCCTAATCTCTTGTTGAAACACTTGTTGGCTTTTCTGTTCATTGTATATCCAAGAAAAATTCCTTCATCAGCATTGTCACCAAACTTCCCTTGATTTCCTTCTTTATTCTGAATGAAACATTTACTTCTGAAAACACGAAAGTATATCAATGAAGGCTTCCTTCCACTAAAAAATTCATATGGTGTCCTCGTTTATCCAATATAAATACCTGTTCGATTCTGAATGTGCACTGCAGCTTCAATAGCTTCCTTCCAGTAATGGAGAGAGATACCACTCTCAATTAGTATAGTCCTTGCCATGTTGTTGACCTGTCAATTCCAGTGCTCAACAAATCCATTTTTCTGTGGATTTCTCACAATAGCTACCTCATGTTATATTCCATGTTTTTCTAGGTAATTCTCAAACTCAATGGACATGTATTACCCTCCATTATTAGATCACAAAACTTTTATTGTTCGTCCTATATCACTCTCGGTGATTCGCTGATATGTTTTCATGCAGTGAAGCACTTGTTGTTTCTTATTAATGACCATAACACATGTCATTCTACTATAATCATCAATGAAAAGAACAAAGTACCTTTCTCCATGAGTTCCAACAACATTTATCGGCCCACATACATCTGTATGAATTAGATCAAGAAGATGAGTTTCCCTTTTCTTCTTTGGCTGATATGAACTGCATACCAGCTTTCCACGAATGCAAGCATCACAATATTTTTCATGCTCATGCTTCAAGTTTGTAATGTCGATGAAAATCTTGAATTTTGATATTTCTCCATGTCTTGTTGATTAATGTGACCCAGTCTCCTATGCCACAAATTTTTTTTCTTCTTCAATAGTCATGTAGCAAACATTTTCTTTACTATCAACCTGATACAGGTTTCCTTCTATTCTACATCCTTTAATCAGTGAAATTCCTGTCTTCCCCTTGATAGTGCAGCCTTTCTGATTAAAATTAAAAATAAGTCCTGAGTCACATAGTTGAGTCACGCTGAGTAGATTATGATTTAGGACATCTACGTAAAGGAATTAAGTCTTCTTTAGCTCTCCATTAGCTAATTCAGTACTTGCACTACCTTTGATTTTCAGAGCTCCATCATTACCAAATCGAACTGTTCCATCAAATTTCCTTTTGATATTTTTTAACAGGCCAACATTACTTGTCATATGGGATGAACAAACACTATCCAGAATCCAAGTATTATTGTTTTTTGTAGCTTTGAGGGCTACCTCTACAAGGTTGGATTTCTCAATTTTCTTCCGTTATTTCCATGAGACATTGGAATAAGTATATATCATTGATGTTCTTTCAATTATCTCATATGTGTACATTGGTTCTTCATAGTTGAAGTCTTCTTCGATAGGGGAAAACCTGTTTGAAAGAGCAATATGATCATGTCGATGAGATTTGACTTGTCTTAAATTCCAGTATGAGGTGTCCATGTCCCTTCTCTCCCTGCGATTAAAAACCTTATGACCAAAGTTAGAGCAATGAAAATAGTATCAATAGAAACTGTTTCTTCCATAAGATGAAGGATATGAAGTCAGTCTCCTTTTTTGATGTCCCAGATCTTCCCCATTCAGATAGCTCATTGCCTCTTTATAATATGACATGGTGTGGCCCAGATAGCCACAGAACTGACACTTCATGAGAGGAAATGTCTTATCACTTTAGTTTATCCTCATAATTTCTTACTTGGGAGAATAGTTGGACTTCCTGTCATTTTTGAATGATTGAGGATAATTTTCAGTTCTCCTTTTAATTTGGATTAAGGGTTTCTTTTTCAGCAATTCAGGAAACGTTTCGACATGTCCAACTTTCATCTTGTCCTTTTTTGGATCTCTTTACTTCAACCAGTTGATGTCTCATATTCACACCCAATTCCACTCTTTCCCATGAAAGCGGGTCTTTGATCACTCAAGATTTTTCCTACCCCTTCTGAACCACTCTTGGCTCTTGCCCGTAATTCTGCATCTAAAAATCTTCCAAACTGTATTTTCTTCCTTGATTATTTTGAAATTGATTTATTATCAAGTTTACACCTAAGAGTAACTACTTCTTCCTCAAGACCCTCAACACTATTTCATTTTTCTTCTAGTCTGGAGGTGAGGTCTCTGATGACCTTTTCCTGGTCTTCAATTCTCAGCTTCAGATCCACTACATCATCATTGCTTTCAAGAATTTTAGACTATACATTCACAAATTCTTCCAGTCGTTCCATTTTGCTTCAAGTTGAGCAACATATTCAGTTGATTCTTCTACCATTGATTTCCACTTATTGAAACTCTTACATTTAATCTTAAGCTTGCTAAGAGTATCCTTAAGTTGAAACTCGATATCAGAACTAGTTTTTAACTGATTTTCTCCACCAGTATCATCTAATTTTTCAATAGTGGCCATAATGGAAGCATGTTTCCCAGTTTTAAATTCTGGTTCTTCTTCTTCACAGAATTCATTATCATCTTCTTGCTCTTCACAGACAAAACTCTTCTTTAGAAATTTATATCTAGATTTGAAGTCTCCTTTCTTGAAAAATATTTTCTAAGGCTTCTCAATGTTTTCAGCATCACTATCATCATCATTGATATTTCTTAAGCACTGAGAAGCAATGTGCCCAACTTTTCCACAATGAAAGCAAGATAGAGGTAACTTCCCTTTGAATTTCCCTTTTCCCTTCTATAACTTCTTGGCAATGAGAGAGAGAATTTTTTTTTCTCATCATCTTCACCACTACTACCTTTTGAGATTTTCAGTTTCTATGTGGATTTGAAATCCATTTCCTTTCTTACTCGTGTAGTAGAATCTTATGGTTTGAATCTCATTTCATATGCCACCATGTTTCTCAATAGATCATCCAAAGAAATTTTGGAAAGATATATTTCATCAAGGGCTGACACCTTTGCATTGTATAGGGGTGGTAGTCTTCTCAGTATATTATTCACAATTTCAATGTCTCTGATTTATTCTCCTAGGCCCCAAATTGCTCCAACCACTTGAGTAATTCGATTGAAGAAGGATTCTTCATTCTCATCCGGATGCATCTTCATATCGTTGAACCTATTGTGTAGCACTTGATGTTTCGCCTCCTTCACTTTTCTATATCCTTCATAAATATTTTCAAGTTTATCCCAGATGGACTTTTCTGAGGTAAAACTCATCACTTTTAGATAAATCTGATCAGAAAGTGTTGTGGTGAGAGAATTATGTGCTTTAGCATATTCATCAAGAAATTTTCTATCCTTATTAGTCATAGCCAGCCTTGTTGGATCAAAAACATTAATACCTTGAACAGTGGAAAATAGAACTTCCATTCCATGGAATCTTAGATGATATCTCATTCTATTCTTACAAATATGGAAATTACTTCCATCGAAGAGAGGGACTCCCCTGACATTGACTGCATTCTCTCTAACGACAAAGGACATATTCAACACCAGAAACCTTTACCCTCTAATTCCACTTGTAGGACCCCCAGACACCCTGAGAGGGGAGGGGTGATTCAGGGTGTCAAATTTTTCTTTTAAAGTGATGTATCTTGTTCCCAATTTGTTAGGAACTTGTTAATCATGTATGATGGATATGAACAGAATGCAAACATTCACCTGCAGAGAGGCAACACATCACTTTTTACTTAGATCACCACTAAGGGATACGTCCAAGGAGCATACGCCGACAGGTTTTAGGTTTTAGAAAATTCCACTAAACATCACTAGCTTTGGATTACAAAGGTTCGGTCATAGTCACTCTGTCCTAGGATCACTACCTTTACAACGATTCATGGATATCTCACTGCTTCCCTTAGGTCACTCCCGTTGACTCCCCCTGGCTCACTGCCTTTGGTGAAGTCCCGCTCAGTTTATCGACGTGAAGGTCTCATCATCATCACTAAAGAATACATCCTTTGTTGTGTATATATGCTATGTTGAAGTTCAACTCTCACCTATAGTAAAACATCACTTCCCTTCAAGGGTACCAGGCAATCTCCCAACTTTCACGAAGCTCAAAAAACACAGGTGCGCTCCTTTACTGCTTGGCGTGCAGGTCTCCTGCGTGGCACAAATTCGGAATGAAATTTTAAACTGGTGTGCGGGTATCAACCAACCACCTACGTGACACCACCTACTTCGACTTCAAACCTACGCGACTAAATTCTGTTCTCACCCAAACCGCCTTGGGCGGGCAACCAACAACAGGCGCACAACCTCTACCTGTGCGGCCCAACTACCACTTGCACGACTCAACTACTTGCGCGACAGGAGCTCAAAATATCTATAGGTCTTGAAATTCATTACAAATGAGGAAGGGTGGTCCTCTATTTATAGGAAAACTGGACCCCCGTCACGGTGGTGCGCAAGTATCCTCCCGGCGCGCAGGTCTCGGCGCGCAGCTCCAACTGCCCTAGCCTCTGTCACGCAACTCACTTGCTCGACCAAACCAATACTTGCCCGACCCTATTTATTTTTCAATATATTGAAGTTCTGATCATGAATAATAATAGGTGTGCAAGTTTCCAAACCTCCTAGCCACCGATGCGCAAGTCCCTTCTCGGCACGCAGGGCACTTGCGCGACCCAACCAATACTTGCGCGACCCTTATCCCGCAGCCATTTTTCAATGTTTTATATTTAAAAACACTAGGCGCGCAAGTTTTATCTCCTTCAAGTACACGGCGCCCTGTTATATTTTCCAAAATCACTTTTCTCCATTTGTCGATATTCATGCCCAAAAATTTGGCATACACTAGAAAATGGTTCCACATTTAATACTGCAATCTGCATGACCTCTATGAGCAGTTTTCTGTCACACATTCTGAACTTCCTCTGAGGATTGACAACAAACACAAACCATACTCAAATTCATGAAAAGATGACCATGTTTCCAACAATCCCCACATGGTATGATTTCCTACCTCGAATGGGGCCTAGTATGAACCCGGAACACCTGCATATTTTTGTGTTGGATAAAACCTCATGCACCAAACCTTCAGCCTCAACCAACTAGATTGAAGGAATAGTTTTATATAATCACTAAGTGGAATAAGAGATAAGTATCAAGGGGTTGACCTAGTAAATTCTCTACTATGATCAAGATATCTCACACCAGGGGGAACCCTATTTATAATTTTCCCAAGTGTTACCTTCAATATGGAACCCATCATACATTTTATAAATATTAGATATTCCCCCTACTTGGTAGATATCCCATAAAATAATCCCAACATCACCATGTGAAATGTGGAAGGTGTTGGTGCTCAAACATCAAGGATTTATTAATTCATGAAAACCCATAGTTGGTGAAAAAAATGTGAACTATGAAACCCATACTAAATGGTATAGGGTGAAAGCCTCCAATCATTCATAAAATTTCATGAAATACTGACGTACCAATAATTACTAGGATCAATCATTATAAAAACTCACTCCATACCTTAAATTAAACTTTGATCACTACACTTTGGTGGAGTAACCTCATGAAATATAAAAAATGGATAGAAAATCATGAATAGATAACTAAATGTATATATCATTATTACACTGATTACTCTGAGTCTAGAAGGAACAATTCCTAATGAATACATTCTCATGATTTTATTGAAGAGTGATGTGTCTCACAATATAAATTTTCACTTGAGAATGATATGAGGAAACTTTAGGCCAAATAGGTGGTGATTTTTTATTTGTTGATGAAATTAGAGAGTCTCACTGAATCCCAATGTTGTGGAAAGTTAATTTTTCAGACAACTGATAATCTAGAAGCTTTGGAAATAGGGTACTATTTATAACAAAATCTTAATAGACGATATGATGTTGTGGGTCAGTTTTCATATTCCCTGAAAATGTGATTCTCCTCTCATCCATGTTCATTAAACCAATTTTCAAAACCGGAAAAGGTTTTTTTTACCATGATGAATTTTCAACCCTATAGAATTATAAAAAAATATTAGATTCATTAATGTATAAATAATCCAACATAGAAAATCCTGGTGAACCATATTGAACACTAAGCGGGTTATGAAGCACTTAAGATTCCATGGAGAATATACTATTGCTATGAAGGATAGAGTCAACAAGAAATAAAATTAATTATTTTTCCAAATGGAAATACCAATTAATAGAAGATATTGTTCAATATATAGGAAAGTATTTCCATAAAGGTAAATTAAATGTGATGAAAATCAAAAGTTGAAAGCTCAAATTGGACAAAAAAATAATTAATTCACTAAGTGAAAAATGAGTCAATTTTGAAACATTTTTTATGAATGGGCCCTTCTCTCTTTCCACATGCACCCACCAAAGAAGTCATACAAATGGATTTCATCTTTAAAATGGAATCCTTTTCATGTCAATTGAAAACAATTGAGAAGGGGGTCATTTTTTTGGTTCTAAAAATATCATATAGAAGATCATAAGGGTTTTATGAATTTGTAATGGGTATAATAGTTCCATGGGGATAAAAATAGTGAAATATCTAGATCCATAAATAAAATACCTTTATGTATAGCACAACCACAATATCTCTCTTCATAGAAAGTATCTGGCCCATATAACAGTAATTAATAGCTCAACAGCATAGTGCCCCCGCAAACAAACATTCGATTTCAGGCCGAGGTGTCTTATCCAGAACATCACAAAAAAAAATTCATTTGTGGGTTGGGGTGTCTTCTTTTGACACCCCATAAATAAAAATTCATTGGTGGGGTGATGAGTCATCTTTTTTCTCCTCATAAATGAAAACAATTTTGTGGAGTGTGGAGTAGCATTTTGGACCCCCCCCCCAAATGAGAAGTTGTTTTCGGAATGAGGATTTACCTCTATTCCCCTAAAAAATGAAAAATATTTTTGGGTGTAAGGTACAACCACAAATGAAAATTCATTTCCAGGGATAGGTGGCCTCCTCAAAGAGTCATCCTTTGTGAGGTGAGGCATTTTTTTCAAGCCACCCACAAACCAAAATCATTCACGGTTGGTAGTTTTTAATTGTTTCTAATCATCCCAAAATAGATTCATCCATACCTTTAAAAAACTATAGAGAGGGGTGAATAAATAGGAGATAGAGGAGAGGTGATAGATATGAATTTTGAGAAATAGAGGGAAATTCCAAGAAAGCGATTTCAATAGGTAATCATTTTCCACATATCCTATAGTAAAAAATGAAATAAGAATCATACCACATAGAAAACAATGATCCACATTGAAAAAATACATAGAAGATTTCCATTCCATGAACCATATATGGATGATCATTATTTGGACCACCATCCTACATAAAAAATAGTATGTATAAAGGATTCATTTTGTCTCAGTACCCTTCTACATAGAATTATTCATTACATTTCCCCCTTCAGGGACTGTCTAATTGATCCTCTCCTTCATCCTCTCCCTTGAAGAACTAATACTGCAATGGGACCCTTTATGATGTAACATTCTGATGAAACTTCCAAATCCTCCTGATATGTATGATCTTACAAAAGGGCAGACCAACATGTACCCTCAGTCACACATTCCGATGGAAAAAATGGTCTTATTGGAAACATAATTTTTTGAGTAAAATTAGCTAACCAAATATTATAATATAATAAAAGAAAATTTACAAAAACTATGAAGAATGAATTTATTATTTTTTATTTTATTGAATAGGAATAACCTCAAGGGGGAGTGTATCAACATGAATACTGATATCATTAACTAGTAATTTTTTGCAAGATCATAAAAGAGAGAAATGTATTCACAACAAAAATGAGTAATTATATACTTCATTGTGGATATCATGTCATGGAAGTTAGACCATCTAGTAGTGAGCTTACAAGACAAATTAACTTTTCCATGCCTCACTGCTTCCACTAGAGTAGTGGAGTCACATTCAAACCAATCATTATTATAATTTCTTTATCTCACAATATGTACTACATTAATGAGTATAATCATTTATGATTCAAGAGCAGTTTAATGTCTACAAGGACCATAAATACAATTAAAAATACCACCATTTTGGTCCCTAGTGACAGGTCCAAAGGCTACTAGACTTGGATTTCCTTTGGATTCTCCATTATCATTGCACATATTCCATCACCCAAATGAAGGAATCTAGAACACTTTAAAAATTGAAATGGGGGAAGGTAATTGCTTGGAATGTTTTGGTGTCTCCAAATATAAAATATCAAAGAGTTATTGCGATACCTATTTTGACATTGGTTCATATTCTGGACCATCACTGTAATTTCAGTGAAGGATGATAGGAAAATAGATGATGAATGTCCATGAATATCCACATTTCTCCCACTCCAGATGACATGTTGGATATCTGCACAGAAAATTCTGAACAACTTATTCAGCAGGATATACATATAGACATTTTGGACCTCTTGATCAGGATGAATAGGATATTAATTGAACAACTCAAATAGTGTTTTCCATAGAGATAAATATATTTTATATAAAATGAAAATATTATCCACATATCACCAATGTTGGTGGAAAAGGAAACACCTATAGTATAGGGAAATACTGCTTTGTTGACAGAAAGTGTCCCTTGGGACTTTGCAGAAGGAAATTCTCCAATGGAGGGAGAATATGGAATGATGTATCCAACTATTGTTAAAGGAACCAATCCATATATGAGTGCATTATATCTCTTGTATGTATAACAATTTAGATTATAGTAAACCATTTGAGGCCAGTTTCCAATATAAGAGATCTTCTTATGTCATGAATTCGTAATTTGAGATGGATTCATTAAGATCATCCAAGAGGGATTACTTAAAAGTAAACTGATGTTTTATAGTGATATAATGATTATTATGTTGAACTGTGGTGTGGTTCCTATTCAACAAGGGATCCACCATCCTGTTTTATTGTAAGAATATGAGAGAAGAGTTGGCATAAACTTGCTAGTGAGTGTTTTTATATACCTTTTCAAACATAGTTTTCAATCAAGGAAATATTGAGGATTCCATGTAGTGATGTTTTCCAGACATCAATTGCTGCTGACATCTATCTATGAGAAATTCTAGGGTGATATAATTTTTGTTGGAAATATTCCATATGAATTGATCATAGAGATATGGATTGATCATTTTCAGAATTCTGATGCTCATACCCTGAATATTGTATGGTTTTTAGAATTTCTTCCAATTGACCATAACAATTTTTCTCTTTGAGATAGTACCTCTCAAAATAAAATTCCACAAAGTGGCATTGATGCCCATGATATGTTAATATTGAAATATGTAAACCATGAAAGGGTAAACAGGTTTAGAGATCACCACATTCGTAATAAGACAAGTTCTCCTTGACATTGATAAGGATCTACCTATCTATGAAGATAAAGTTCTTCTAATAATGATTATGATATGATTAACGTGGGATGCTCTAAGTATTCTCCAAAAAATAGGCAGAACTAATTAATTGAAAGGGAGAGCACTTTCCCTTATAACAAAATCATTAATCATGCCCATTCTTCTGGAAATCGAAATATTTTTACCAAAATAAATAAAAGACTTCCCCCACCTTATCTCTTACACTGACACACATTCATAGTAAAATAGAGAATTATTGATTTTTTATCATTTTCATATCTCCCTAAGTGAAAATAATAATTTATTCAAAAAAATAGATGATAGGGTGTCGAGGTACCTTAATCATCTTTAATTGTCATTAATTATCATTTTCATCCATATGTATAATGATTATTCGAAGATAGTGTTTTTAAATGGAAGCAATGATAATAGAGACAGGGTATCCTTACTTAATCTACCTAGAGAAGGAGAATTATCATTCAAGAGATCCATTTATGAGAATAGATATATGTGAAGAGATAATAAGAGATTTGATCTAAGGAATGAATTTCATGTCAAATCCAATGCCGGATAACACATTAACAATAAACCTCCAATCCATTGTATCAAAAAAAAATTTGATGTCAAGATTTAGATATACATTACCTCCCAGGTAAGATTCCTGAGTAGGTTCACACATTCTGAAGCAAAGAGTTGGAAATATTGAATACTTCTTCCCTTGATAATTCCAAATTAATTCCAAGACACAATCTTATCATATATTTTAAAAATATTTTTGCCTTGGATTTTAGTGACCACATTATGTATGGGGTTTGTCTAGAGAAACTGGACTAAATTGAAAGATGTAATTAGATTTATCAACTTTTGGAATCAAGTCTAGGAATTGTGCATCAATGCTCTATGTAAGAGAGCCACCCTTGAAAAAATACTTCACTATATTGAAAACCTCATGTGGAATGAAATTCATGTATAATTGGTGCAATTAATTAGTGATTCTATATAGGAAATGTGAGCTCTCTTTATTTTTCCAAGAGACGACAACGTTGATTTAAAATTATAGAGGGGAAGCTATGAGCATGATTTTATCTGCATAAGTAAAATGTTTTGGTTTGGTACCTTCAATGAGTGTTGAATTTTTTATGGGGAATTCAATAGTTTAATATAGACACATATAATATAATTTGTGAGTGCATGCCTTTCCTCTAGAATTTGATCTCCATCCTTGATACGAGAAAGTGCTTGATTATCCCTTCCAGTCCTCTGGAGGGCATTGAAAATATTTGGGTTTCTATCCCCATCATTAAGACATCTAGTATTGAACATTTAACTTTGAATCTTGTCTTCATGGTTGAGAAGAATTAAGAGCTTGGAAAAAAATTCATTTTCTGGATTCTAGTACCCCGATAATTCATTTTTACTCATGGACTCGTGAAAAGAGTTGAGAGAACATTCAATGTAATCAATTTATTCATCCAGAAAACTAAACCATTTCTTTTTATATTCCTTCAATATCATTTTGTGTATTTTAATCTTGCTGATACAGGTCATGGGGTTTTCTTTTCCAACAAAATATTCCCACGTTTCATGAATAAATTTGCTACATTCTTATTGACCAGTCCAAGAAATGTCGAAACTAAAGTGACGATGATTTATTCATTCGATTTCATGGAAGATCACAATAATTGGATGAAGGATTGAATTATTTCAATCTATATGTCTATCTTAATGGCCCCCTATTCGATGTAATCCCCTACCATGTCATCACAAAATTGAAATGTTCATATTCTTGGTAAAGAAATTATTTTATCTGTCAAGGTGTGGATTCTTATTTTTGAATTTTCTCTTACCCCGATACGGGTCTCCACCATATGCATATTACCCAACTATCTAAATAATGGGTATTTTGATACCTTTCCAAATAGGATATGTAGGAAATATCACTAAGGTTGAAAACCAGTACCCCAAATGTAAACTAATCTTCTATGGGACACATTCCCAATAAGTTTACATCAATATTATGAGGCTACATTCTGTATAGGAACCTCGATCTACTTTTTCATAATCCCCACACCATCCATACATGGGCATCATTCTCCAGGATGTCCTTACCCCCTGACATTAAACTGCATGGTTTGGTCCTTTTCACATGACCTCAAATGGTATGATGTGTCCCATTATGTGGAACCAAAAAATGTGGTTTCTGATTCCTTTCATGAGGATATGTGGGAATCCCATCTCATGGGACCAATCCTAATATCAAAATAAACTCTCATCTTCTTGGATGATGATAAATTCCCTGGAACACCACTATGTGGCTTAAAACAACCATAATAATAATAAATAGTGTGGGATTATCTAATCCATTTCTAAAATGGTACCATCAATTAAGAACCTTAGATACATATAGATTTCGCTTTCTATATAAAACATTGGATACATTAAGATGACTCTAAAGAAAACACATGCTTACAATTGATCATTAATATAAGGAAGACCTATTTGGAATTTTTGATTTAATAAAGGATTAATGAATATGTAATTAATATATAAGAGAGTAGAAATGTGTGTAATAATCACCCAAAAAGGGTGTGATGAGCCCAACCTCTCATCCTCTGGGCCGACGAGTTTTCTGAGATCCCATTTGATAAATACAAGCGATCGCCTACAATTGGAAAGCTTGGCTGCATCATCACAAAATGAGCATGGGTATGGAACACATCAAAAACAATTTATATATAACTATATTTAATTATAAAAAATTTATATATATATTTATGTATATTAATTTTGAAATATATATATTTAATGATATTTATATTTATTAAGGTATATTTATGTATATATCAAAATATTTAAATGTATTTATATTTATATATATTATGTGAGTGTGTGTACATATATGAATATATATCTATGTGTGTGTGTGTTTATATGTGATTATATAAAAATATATTTAATTATATATATGTAGATATATATTTATTTATAATTATATGTATTAATATATATTTCTCTCTGTTGATATTTATTGTTATTTATAGATATTTATATATATGTTAAGTGTATTTTAATATATATGTGTGTGAGTATTTATATATATTTATATAGTTATTTATATTTATTTATATATATTATGTGGGTATGTGTCTATATCTACAAAAAATAATAATATATTATTCTTTTTATAAGAAAAAATATTTAATTATATATATATTTGTTTGAATTAATAAATATTTATAGATATTTATATTTATTTTTATATTTTTATATACATATACATATATATATAATATCTGTATATTTATATTTACATATATGTATATAAATATATTTATATTAAATATATATTTCTATATATATCTATATATTCTTTAATTTATATATTACTATATTTATATAGAGTTATATGTAAATATTTTTTAAAATTTATGTATTTATAAATTATTAATAAATATAAACACACATAGATATGTATTTATATGTATTTATAAGTATTTATATATATATATATATTTATATATATATTATGGTTTTGGAGGTTACAGGAAAAGAAATAACTCCCACACTCGTGGGCCAGTAGAAATAGGGCACACCCCCTCCAAGGGTTGGTAAAGAAAACTCCATAACTGAATTATTCCAATATTAATGGATTGATGGACCATAATTTAATGGCTTGAAGATCCCTTTATCCATGCATAGAGGGGCCTCCCAATGTCTCATGTTGTGTCTGCTTGTCTGGATATGGTTCTACCTTCCTCCTTGCTTCATCATCAGCCATAAATGTCCCTTGAAAATCCCCCCATGTGGGGTACTAGGATTTTAACTCTGGTTGGATGAATAATTAAAGGGTGACTTTACCACTCAAGAAAGCCCCAAACCAAATCTATATATATATATATATAAGTATATTAAATCTTTCTTTGTCATTAAATGAATGGATAAATGGCGAGGTAAAAAAATTTATTGATTAACCAAGAGGTATGGTGTTGAAAAATCAACCTAAGATATAAATGCATAATTGTACATAAATAAAAAAATAGATATTTAAATAATAATAAATATATAAATAATAAACCTTTAAATAATATGTAATCAATAGATAATTAATAAATAATATTCAAATTAAAAAATAATAGATAGAAAAAAAACTAACACATAATTTATCAAAAAAATAAAAATATAAAATAGAAAACAAGTAAAAAATATTATATACCTTGATCTTTGATTGGACTTATCGAGATCAAACACACTGAGCTTCGTTGACTGTAACTATTTATTCAAAAGTTTACTTTCTACTATTATTTTACTTAGTTTTAAAAATCACCAAAAATTACTTCAAACCTTATTTTACTATCATTATACATCCCAATTGTTTAAGAATATTTTTATTGAAGACATCCTTTTCTACCAAATATAGAAATAGTTTCTTATATAATCAAATATAAAATTTTTATTCTTTAATCAGATCAATTGGAATGACCTAGATTTTGGTCTATCAGACTGACTACTATTCTATCCATTGAATTTACTGATGTTTTATCCATCTAACAAACCAAATTCATCTTCATCGAGATGATAAAATTTCATATATATTGGAATAAACATTGTTTAGTTCATCATATTTAAAATATTTTAGTTATTTAGATTAAAAAAAGTTCAAAATCAGTGTGTTGGGATTATTTCAATTATAATTAATTGTAATGGTGATTTCAAAACAACAACATATGGAATTTTTTTTCCAATATTTGATGTGAATAACATCTAAGGTCATTGCAACCAAATCTGAGATTCCTAGAAAATAAGATTGTCGGTGGGATGCCTATAAATAAGAGTGAATTCTTGGAGTTGGTATTTGATGAATTTGGAAACTCAAATCATCTGAGATTTTTTTCTTCCTGAACATCTTGTTCATATGATTTGTAATTTTTGAGATTGTTGTTTTTTAAAGATCATGAGTGAGGAATTTTAATGTCCTTAAAATTTTTTACTTTTGTATTTTCTTGTTGTGATTGATGTTTAGATCGATGGAATTTGGGGATAGAAATACATGTGATTATGATTAGGCTGATTTAGGGATTTCTTATTTAAGTAAGATAGAGCCAAAATTTATTATCACATCAAGGGATTTAATTTTAAAGAAACATAGAGTTAGACTAATTGTCATAATGAACGAATGCCTAATAAGGAAGGACAAACTTTTAATGTTAGCCTGAAAACTATGGATATCTTAAGTCAAATTTACTAAATTCGTTAAATCTCAATGTTAAAGAGTATATTTACTTTTATAAATCATATAATTCATTATTTGATTGTTATAATATTTCATTTTACTCGGTTCTACAATATTAACATATTATTGTGCAATTTATATTATAATTTTTTACGAATATTTATAATATCTGGTTTTTTGGATTGTCTATGAGCCCAATTAACAAATATTATTTATCGAACATATTTTGAATTTGATGCATACACTCTCATCATCATATGAATTCTGAGTTTGATCTTTTTAACAAAGGAATTTTTGGGTTTTTTGTAATGTTGCTTTTTTACACTAAAATTCACCCCCCTCTTATAGGCATCATAAACTCTTACAATCCAACAATTCATATAAGAATAGGTTCTTTAACTACACTTTTTGTTTTATTAATTTTATTATCTAGAACAAGTTATTAATGTTTTTATAAAATATTGTTTTATAAGATGTTGTTACACTAACAAGTTAATTTTACAATGAGTTTCTATATTGATAATATTATAGGATAAAATATTGATACTTTCAAGAATTTGAATCCAATCAAACCACCTGTAACATCTGCGGCCTGGTAGCCACAATAACCAGTTCCCTAATTCAGTTCACCACAAGAATTAAAGCATACCTCCCCTAACGCTATATATTGTCGAATATTAGTGCATGTCTATGGAGATATGTGGGGAGACTATACCCTCTTATCATAGAATTACCTGAGTAGAAATAATATCAACATATTGAAGAACCAATATGAACCATAAATGGTCGACAAACACAAAAAAGGAGAATATGTAACCATGTATCACATGCTATAACAATATTTTTAGGACACTACATATCAGGATGAACTATTAAAAAATAGACCTTTAACCGTGCTGGTAATTATCAACGATATAAGAAAATGATTATAATTGGCATATTAATCAGTTCTAATAGATTTAACATTTTATCAGGGTGTCTTTTTTAGCACTGCTAAAATAAAACCTTTATCAATGCTTTATTTTTTGCATCGATAAAGGTATTCTTTATCAGCACATTATTTTTAGTACTGATAAAGGGTATCATTTATCAGCACTTTATATTTAGTGTTGATTAATATTTATATAAATATAATGACATAATTACATAAATGAAAAATAAAAAATGTTTTTATTAAAAAATTATTACAAATATTATTAATTAAATAATTATTGATAAAATATGAATAGATTGATTATACATTAATAATTATTCAAAATATTATTAACTAGATAATAATGATAATTAATGTTATTAAATTGTATAAATAAAATATATTGATATATATTAATGTATATAAATATGATTTATATATTAAAAAATATTTATTCCCTTTACATTAAATAGTCGTATGTTTATTGAATAATGGTTTATAATTAAAAATTAATATGAATTAAAAATATTGACAATAATTACATATTACTCGATATATTAATCAATTTCATTTGATTATTAAATTTAACATAGATCAAATTTATGTTATAATGATTTTACATATACATAATTAATGCATTTTTATATACAATGCCCAAACACCAAACTTATCCATTTTTTCAATATTGTAAAAGTGTAATTATTCTTAATTTATTCAATTTCACTCAATTTTAACATAAATCCATGCACTTAAAAAAAATATTAATTAATAATGTTTAATAAATATTTAAAAAAATATATTTATAAATGTACAATCGTTATATCTATTCAATTATATATTTATAATTATAAATAAATAAATATTTTTAATAGTATTTATAAAATTATAAATAAATAATTATGAATATATAGATGATTGTAAAATTTGTAATAAAATTACTTAAATAATGAATATATTAACGATATTTAAATATATATTTATATATTTATTAAATACATATTTATAATTTCATAAATACCTAAAAGGATATAAATGATATTTTTAATAATATTTCTATAATTAGAAATTAATAATTATAATAAATATATTTAAAATGTAATATATTTACTATATTGGTATTCATATGTATTTATGAATTATTGATAATTTTTTACAATTTTTTTAATATTTATTATTATAAATCCTTTAACATCGCTTTGTTAATAGGTGCTGAAAAAAGAATCTTTATTAGTGCGCAAAAATCACTGATAAAGAAGAGGATTTATAAACAATAAATAAAGACCTGATAAAATGAAAAATTAACAGTGTTCAAATTTTAGCGCTGATGAATATTAGTTTTATCATCTTTTTTAGGCACAGATAAATGTGTCCCGGTATATTTTAAAAACCCCAACCATTTCCAAACTCATCATGATATCAAGAGTTTTCTTCACAAACCACCCACCATCAGTGCTCCTCTTTGGAAAATCAAAGCTCGAATCACACCACATGACTATTATCGATGCTCTAGTCACATGAACATATTTTCTGACATTCAGTGTTTGATTGCGGTTGTGATGAGGGTGTGGTTTCACATCACTTTTTGACAATTTCTTTACATGATGTTGGTGGTTACATTCTCTAACAATTTTAGATAATTTAATTTTCTCATTTGGTTAATTTTCACATGCTCTATAGTTTATCTGGGCGGAGAGAACAAGTTTCAGATGTTCCTTTACAAGATTTTTTGTAGAAAATAAATTTTCTAAATAGAATTTTTTATGCTTCTATATGGTCCTTGTTGTGAAAAATCAATTTAACTGTTCAATTAATTTCTTGAATGGTGAGAAATGTGTTTCTGTGGGTGTTTAAGGTGTTCATGTGTTGAAATGGGATTTTTATGGATAATGGATCATTTTTGGAATGTTATTCTTGTTGTGAAATTTTATGTATGAGTTGTGAAGTGTTTAAATAATGATGAATTTGTTTTAGAAATGATATTTTGGACATGGAAATGGTTTATTAAATGTTGTGAGTGATGCAAAAAAAATTTTCAAAGGGTGTGGTGTTCTTTGTGTTGGGTTTGGGAATCATAATAGAAAAATGTCTATGATGTGTTGGTGTGTGTGTTTTAGTGTGGTGTTCTGTTGAAGGGTTTTTGGGGTTCTTTGAATGGTGAAAATCATTTCTTCAAAAGCTCATAAATACAGATAGGTTTGGATGTATTTTCATATGGGAAACTGATATACTTTTCCTTGTTGAACATGTTAAAACTTTTTTATGTGAATTGTAAATATTTTTAAAGGATGGAAGATATTTTTTGAAAATGATATCGAGTTGTGTAAAAATATGAAAAAAGGGTCTGCTATGGAATTTGTTTCAAATTGGTGTAAACCCTGGTTTTGTTAATTAGAAGTGTTCTATAATTCATTCAATAGATTTACTAAATTATATATGTGTTTCAAATTATGTTCTATGTGGTTATGTGGTGTGAATGATTTGAAAGGTATCATATTCATGTGAATGTGGATGGGTTTTTTATTTAAAGACTTTCAATGCCTCCATGGGTTATTTTAGAAAACCTTGTAAATGAATTATTGACATACATAATAGGTGTGATTCATGTTTTTGAATTGATTTTTTGTGCATATGATTTGAAATTGGGTTTGGGTGTGCAAGTAGTGGCACACTATGTGTACTTTTTTTGAGATGAATTGTGTTTTAAATGTGTTTTTTTAGTGACATGTGAATTTAAAACTTGATTCAACACAAATAAAAGGGAATATTGGGTAACTGGGTTACTAAAATGGGTTGTGTTAGGGAATCATGATGTTGTCATAGTAAAATCATTGTCCATATAATTAATGTAATGTCTCATATTTTTTTTAATTCATTTATTTTTATTTTTACTAACATAATAGTGGTTTTTATACAGGTGTATTCTTTTTATTGATTTGGGGTGCTATATCCAATTTTTATGATTCTTATCCCTTAAAATATTTTCAACTATTTCATTGGTGCATTTATCACTTTCATTCATGTTATCGAAACTTTCTTGGTAATAAGAGCAATGGTGCTACCTCTTGTCAATAAAAAAGGTAATCTTGATGTTTTCATTGTAAAATCATTTTCCATAGAATTTATTTCTTGTTTCATAATTATATTTAATTCATTTATTTTTAATATTACTCATGTAATAATTTTTTTCTTATATAAGTGAATTCTTTTGTTCATGCTGAACTGATATATCCAACATTCATGATCCTTATCCCTTAAAATCCTTTCACCCATATAGTGGTGCATTTATCACTTTCTTTCACGTTACCTCCACATCCTTTGCAAGTAGAAAAATGATATTGCCTCTTCTCAATCACCGAGGTAACATTGATGTTTACATAGTAAAATTATTCTCCATAGAATTAATCTATTATTTCATATTTATTTTTAATTCATTTATTTTTAGTATTACCCACATAATAATTGTTTTCTTATATCATTGTATTATTTTTTTATAGTTGTGGAACTATGTCCAACTTTCATGATTCTTCTCCGTTAAAATATTTTCACCCATATATTGGTGCATTATTCACTTTCATTCATGTAACCTACGATTATTTTGCAAGAAGAGAAATGATTTTTCCTCTGATCAATCAAAGAAGTAATCTTGATGTGTTCATAGTAAATTTATTTTCCATATAATTAATGTATTGTTTCATATTTTTGTTTAATTTTTATTTTATTAGTATAACTTACATAATAATTTTTTTCATATATAAGCTGATTATTTTTTTTAATTGATGTGGTTTATTCGAATCAGCTCATGAAGTTTTGGATGTTTGACAAAGAAACTCAATAGAAATCTTGGTTACATTGACAGAAATTATTGTTTTTGAGTATGTTTAATATTTTTTATTTTTTAAATTATATAAAAAATGTTTGAAATTCCTATAATATAATGTTTGTCTTCTAGTATTTGTGTTGTAAATTTCATTTCATTTAAATTATGTATTGGGACATTTTTTGTTGATATATATGGTGTGTTTCTAGTGTTGAAGTGTTCTGTTATAGCACATTGCAGTGGGGATACAGTGTGCTGTTACAGCATACTACAATATGACCTTTTATTATATCTTTTGAAATCACTGATAACGAAGCACCTTATAAGTACTTTTACAATGCAGATAAAGAAATATTTTAGTAGGGATTTAATAAGTGAATATAAATTTGTTCCTTATCAGTGTTTTTTAATGAGATGATAAAAGTCATGGGATTTTAACATCTCTCACATTGCCATCACTTTTCAAGCACTGATAAAGGCCATTTCTAGAACTGTCAAAGGAATGTTTTGTAATATTGAAGTCATACAATTAAATTCCAAAACCAAAACTACTAAAGATCCCAAACATGGTCTCGAGTCCTAAATCGTTCCTGAAATCCCTTGCACCATCCTATCATCCAATGCACATACCAACTACTAGGTCCCTATCCTAAACCTATTTCATAAAAACAAGCAAATTCTCCTCGGGTACCCAAGTGCCATGTCGTTCTGAAAATGGTGTGATTACATCTTAGGGGGCCATTAAAAATTATGTCTAAATAAATAACTAGTCTATAAAATAGTGTATTCATGTAATCAAGTACCATAAATAAATATAAGTGTTCTTTATAATTAAATATTTATCAATTAACCATTTTATCCTTCATGTTCTCTAGGGATAACTAACAAACCAAAATATATCTGGTTACGATGGGATCCCAACCCATATCTGGTTGGGTATGTTACTAATCATGTAATCAATTGAGTCTTAAGAATTTTAGGATTTATCCACCTATATGTTTATTATTACATCTAGTCCGTAAATTAAAATAATCTAAATAAATATATACACATACCTAGCTATGTATCATGTGATGATATTATCTTTTTGGATGAGGTGTGTTGGGTGTACTCATCCACTTTAGTGAATGATATGAGATGTGTTTATCATTCTGGCTAGTCTATATTCATATAATCAAGAATGTATGAGTAGGATATATGTTATTGACATAAATCATACATCATGGTCACCCATTATATTAAATAAATGGATTATATAATTATGTATACTTACATATGGTACAACTAGTTGGGAAGAATATGGAGAAACATGAGTTTGATTAAGATCATGGTAGATCCCTTTGTATCTTGAGGGTATTTTAATATTTCCTAGAGGTATTACTTTACTTAATGTTTTATGTTAGGGAATTTATAATTATTCTCAATTCTATAAACTCATTTGGAGTCACACATTGTGGTTTTGTGAATGAGGATTAATTTTTTTTAAAGTGTTAGCACAAAACTCTTAGATCTAACCCGTATGTGTTTAGAAGGAAATACAAAATAATTTTTAGATAAATTTTCACAATCCATAATATATGACTTACCATGTAGCTAAAATGAATGATATTTCTTTTCAAAAAGCAGTTTCAGATAACGTGTCAAATTTTTTTAATATGATATAACCAAAGGTTAAATTGTATTAATTCTATGAAGTTTCAATGTAATTAAAATATTGGTGGAAATAGGTACCAAAGTTAAGTATAGGACATAGTGGTTTAAATAATACCATGATCTATATATAGATAGAACATTATATAGTGAATATCACCATGTTTTGGTATAGTGAATGATAGTTATAAATGATTTTCACTAATTCATTTTATAGCCTTATTCGGTTATCTTGATATATCATGTTCTATTAAGTATTATATAATGATAATTATGGGGAGTCTTTATGTTTTAATATAAATATTTTATGCGTAAAAAATTCATTTTTCAGGTTCTTATATTACAGATGGATTGTAACATTAAAAATTAGTATCAATTATTTATGAAAATTTTCGGGTTTGGAAGAGTTTCCTCAGCCCCTCTATTAGGATTCCAATATTATGAGGTCATGTGGGTGTTTTATATCACATAATTCTCATCAAATCAAAATAACCCCCCTCTCTATCTCTATCTCTCTCTTAAAAATATTTTTTTTAAACCCTATGAAATAGGGGATTCATGCTAGGAATTCGGAAATTCATTCAATCCATGAATATCCTTAGAGGAATGTCTTTATTGTCTTATTCTCAATGATAACTATAAAGATCATTTGGAATCTCTTATAAATTTTTAATTAAAATAAAAAAAATATTTCATTATATTTTATTTAATTTCATTCCAAATTAGTGGAGATATCTTTTAGATATATAGGTTTTTGTTGATGATTTTTTGTTGTTTGGATAAGAGTTATCCCCTCTAAAAGCCATCATGTGTATGTGTGTGTTACCCATTGATATTAACTATCTGTATGCGTGGACTCATCTGTGTCTATATAATCCATCAATTCCGGGTAATAGGACTAGATTTGGTATATGAAGAAACATGAGTTAAAATCCAAGATTATATATTTAAAATAATTTATTTAGAATGGATAGTTGTTTGATGTATTGATATTGTTTAGTATAGATCACTTGCATAAAAAATGTGTAGCTTACAATGGCGTGGTAATGTGTGGATAGAACGAATAAGTAAGGGATTGTGTCTAGAGTATTAGAAGAAAATAAATTTTTGGTTGGGACCATGGTTGGAGCCTAATAGAGTGGTTTTGGTATTTTTTGGCACTAAATAGTGATTATTTGAGTAATTTAGCGTGTGGTAGTGGAATCCTATCATTGTGTAGTGGCCCTATAGGAGATAAAAAATTATATCAGATGATTCTAGGATATTATTTTAGAGATTGTTAGTTAATGGATTTTGATTAAACAAGGACTCTCGATATGTGGCACGAAATTATGGATCTTATATTAGGAAGGTGAAAACAACATTTGAACTACTTGAAGAAAATATTAGGAATTTCAATCCAGATGAAATATTCTAACCTTTATATTGAGTTTTTATTAATCCTTTGAGTAAAAAAATAATCTCAATTGTTGGTAGATCAATATAGACCCATACATTAATCACCCCATAATTGTGATATTAACCACAAGGATTGAATTTTATTATATTATTATTATCACATAGGTTTATAGTTTTAGAGAATTATGAAATGATTTTGATATTAACCCTTTATAATAAAATGTGCACACTTTTTCTTAATGTCCCTTATTTTACACAAAAATAGGGTTCCAATGTTTACATTTCTATTTCATTCATGACACACTTGCACTGTTTGAGGCCAATTTTATTTATTTTAGGATATAATTGATAATATTTTTTGTTATTCCTAAACCCATATGAAAAATATTTTAAAAACTAAGATGTGTATAAAATGCCCAGTAACAGATTTAAAACCAATGGAAACCCATTAGTCTAGTTAAAAAATGAGAGACTAGAAAAATGTTCCCAATTATCATGATAATACTTTAAGAACAACAAGTATTACATATACAGATGATAAAACACACCTTTTATAATATAAATCCTTTAAAATCCATTGAAATCTTATAAAATCATTACAAAAATATGAGGTATATGAGAACTCTTGGAAACATTCCCAGAAAGCAAACCATTCAATATAAAAATGTTTATAATCATTTATTCCCAAATTAAATCAAAAGATTTCCAAAAAAATGATGCAAGCATAAAATATGTTTTAGGTCGCATAATATTAAAAACCAAATTTCACACATGTTAATAACATTTTTGAAATAATTTAGGTTTAGTAAATTCTACAGGAGTGACTTACCTTCTTATCTTCCTTCTTTTTCAGATTCTAAGACTAATCATTACCCTATCGTTTGGAGAGCTATATCAGGCTCCCCTATCTTCATGAGAAATATAAGTCTCACCTGTCATAATATATAAATCTCATGAAGAATATCATGAATAAATAATTTATATTCCTTTTCTTTTACAACATAAAAACTCATTTGAATCTATAAGAAGAATGATTTCTATTTTTACACAATCATTAAGAGAAATATCATTTTTCTTTGAAAACACTTATAAATGAAAAAATATAAAAAGAGAGTGTGTATAATCTAATTTGAAAAAACATTTTAACATGAAATGGAATTTTGATAACGAAAATTTTATATTATTGCAGGAAAAATAGTTTAAGTCATATATATTAAATAAACTTTTTAACTATTATGAAAAATAAAAAATAACCTAGATGGAAAATATTGAAATGATTTTTTTAAACATTTAAAAAAGTTAAATATAAGGACTCATACCTTAAACAACTAATAATTACATAATTGATAAAAAGGGTTTCACTTTATTACATATTTTCGGATATTTTGGGTTTAGAGTTTTATATAGTTTTTAAAACATTACAAACTATTGTGGATACTTTCACATGGTGTACATTCTTCCCCAAAAAATATCCATAAGGACACACATGGTTTGTTTTTAAGGTAACTCTAATAAAAGGACCTCTTAATTTATTAAAAATTATAATCATCATTAGAATCTATGAAAAACATTTTAAAATGTGTATTGAGCACCAAAATCTTATCATGGGTCATATACGAAGAATAAAAAACTTATTAGTCCATTTCAAATCCATGAGATCATATATGATATTTTTCATTTACATAATAAACATTAATCTCAAATTTTCATTTACATACATATGAAATCAGTTTTACTCTACAATTTTTTCCATAAAATACTTTATAAGATAAGATAATGGTAGAATCATAATCTTATGTGTTTTATAGAAAACAATATAATAAATGAAATATATTTCCTTAAAACCTACATTTTACCATTAAAGGAAATAATTATTCCTTAAAAAATAATCATCTTATAACCTTATAAAATCAAGACATTTCTATAAAAAATCATTTTCAATAATTATAAATTTACATAGGATCCTTGGTATATCATCTTATTAGAACCCATAAAAGACCCCTTATAAGAACCCTTGCACATTTAATAACATATATGGTTAATTAGAACAAAATTATCTGGAGAACCTAATCATTACCCTATTCATTGGAGAGGTATATCTAGACCACCCATCACCATAAACAAATTCCATGGACTATAACAAACATGAAACACATAAATTCTTATATTTCCACAATAAAACTCATAATAATATACTTTTGAACACATAATTAACACATTTTTAGACATTGATATACTTATTTCGATAAGAACACCATTTTAGAAAAATAAAATACCCAGAACAAGGGGATTAAGGGTTTTTATTTGATTAAAATATGGATTCTCATAAATTAATCTATATATAA
This sequence comes from Viscum album, assembly GCA_963277665.1. NCBI lineage: Eukaryota > Viridiplantae > Streptophyta > Magnoliopsida > Santalales > Viscaceae > Viscum > Viscum album. The sequence continues at coordinate 300,641,792 of OY728128.1, forward strand.
AATAATGGTTTTATGGATGTAAAATCTATTGATTCTATATACATTAAAACTTTCCTTTTATTCTTTGTAATTAAATCTAAACATTACATATAAAATATGTAAACAAATTCCTCTCAACGACCAATTTTTGAAACTAAAAGGATATGTAAAATTACATTTTTAATATATTTATTTAATTATTTACACATAAAAAAAATATATTAAGTGTAAATATTTTATATAAATCATAGAAAAAATTGAAAATAGGTTTTAAAATAGATCATCTCTTACCTCATCTCCCAAACTGCCACGTATGTTATTTAACTCATGTATAATGAAATTATAATAATTATTTAAGTTTTTAAAATCCCTTTTCATGTTTATTCACTTATCATAATAATTTTTTTATTTTATTAACATGTCCTATATATTAAATTCATTAATTTCATATTGGATGTTTTGAGGTCGTTTGGTTTATAATCCCTCAAAAATAAATTTTTAGGTTGATTATTGTCAAAGGGGTCATTTTTCTATCATATCCATATTAATAATCAGGAAATAATAATTATTTTTTACATCAATTTTTTTATTCATTCCATGAAGAGTATTAAAAAATAAAATATGTTTTCTTGTGGGTAATTAGTATTCACATACACACAAGCGACATTTTTAAAATTATTTAGATCTAAATTCAATATATAAAGTATAATATTATATTTATAGAGTTATAATATTTTTATAAAAATAATATAACTTCATTATATCCAACCCTAAGACCAACAACGAGAATCATGGTTTGAAAAATGAATTATATCGCTTCTTTGAGACTCTAGTCCATATGTATACATGTGCAATCATTCTTTTTCTAATTATTGGAATGGTATGAAGATACATTATATATAATATTAATTGAATTAAGATTATTTAATTAAGATTATATATATATATTAAATTCAACATAATAACTATTTTTAAAATATGTTCATGATAAATAAAATACATCGGTTCACGATACGGTAGTCTGCAGATACACATGAATGATGGTTTTGTTTCCCATTTCATAGAAATGGTGATGAATAAGGTTGTGATATTAACATAATAAAATAATATAATATGGAAAACATTGATATTATTATATTGCAATGGTTAGTGAGAAATTAAAGGTGATAGACGAATAAGTTAATTGAAAATACACAGTAATAACTATTATATATTCATTGAAGAACCACCTTTGGATCTTCTTTAAGTACCCTAGATATGGTATTTTAAGAAGACCAAAACCTATATAATGTTTATATGTTTTTTAATAAATGTTTTCATTATGCTTTGTTCAAGCTATATTTCTCAATATGTGTGAGGATGATAGGAGAGGTGTTTTCTTTATATAAGATTGGAGTGTTGAACCCTTATAATTACTAAACAGTATTAATTAATATAAATTAATTTTCTTTTTCAAGTGGTACAAAAATGAAATATTTAAATTATATGATATCTATAAGTCTAAATAGACTCATATAATAAATTTATTCATTTTATGTGATGTTTTAACCCATAAATCTTAGTTTTAACCATATGATGAACCTTTTAAAAATTACCATAATAACAATTTTTTTTACTCTTTAGGGGTTAATAAAGTCACAATATAATGAAACGATGACCATAAATGTGAAAATAGATAATATGATCGTTCATACCACATTAACTTCATCACGGATAATATTTTTATGAATTTTAAATTATTTAATGAAATATTATTCAAAAAAACCTCAGTAAATTTATTTTTGTAACTACTCACATAATTTAATATAAATAATATAAATAAATTAATGTAGTTAAAATATAAAATTTTAAAACATCATTAATTATATATATTTATATAAAACATTTTAATAACACCATAACAAACCCAAAAAAGTTTTTTATAATGTTTTTAAAATCATTTGCATGATTTTCCTAATACATTCATAAAAAACTTGTAAGCATTTAAAGAGATTATTTTATCACAAAAATAAATAAATTACTAAAATAAAAAATATTCATATTTAAAATAACATTTTTAAATCATTCATAAACTTTTTTCATCCTTATAAAACATGACTATAGATATTACAATCAATAAAGAAATATTTTTGGAAAGTTATTTTATATAAACTAATATAGAGTTATTTATCAAAAAAAATTATAATTAAATTTAATATTTTAAAATATTTGAATAGATTTTTAAAATTAAACTTCTAAAATTTTTTAAATTAAAACATTATGATAATTATAAAATGTTTTAACATTAGTGTTGACCATATTTAAAGTAATTTACCCTTTACCATGGTGATAAATATTTACAATGGTTACAATTCATTACAACCAAAAAATAATGATGAAACATTTTAAAAATATTAAATGATTATTCAAAACATGGAATAAATTTTATCAAATTCAATTACTATAAGTGGGCAAAATTACATTTTCAATAAATCCTTAAAACAAGAAAGAAAACAAAATTCTAGAAAAATTCATTTTTATTTATAAAAATGGTTTTATTCCAAAATAAAAATAATGTTGATTCTAAGGAAATTAACTTTTAAATATTTAATAAATAATATATGATTATAATTTGAAAATAATCCAAGAAATGAGTCTTTGTAAATACTTTAAAATAAATAAACGTTTTTTACAAAATTTATTATTTTTCACTATTCACAAAAAATAAATATTTTTAGAAAAATCTCAAAATTCCACACTAAGATAAATTTGATTTTATTATTTAAATAATAATTTTCATTTTTAAAATGATATTTCAAATTTTTTAATAAATTAATTATAATATTTTCTTATAAAAATCATTAAAACCCATTTTTGAATAAAACATACTTTTGAAGCATAAATTGAATTTACTAAAAATTGAGTGATTATTTATTTGTAATTAATAATCACATTTGTATAGTGTATAAAATTTAGGTATTTGTTTTTAATTTTATTAATAATATTAATACCCTCCAATAAAATAGGTAGGTTATAATGGTCATACTGAATAAAAATATTTTATGATCATTAAAGATTGTAGCTTTGAGTCCTATATGCTATCAATCATAGTCTTATTTTTAAATCTTAGGGTTTTGAATTATACAACATTAAAGAAATTGTACCCTAATTTTTATTATCTCATATCAAATACAAAGGGTATATTTGTTTTACCTCAATTCCTAGGAGATTAAGGTAAAACATAAAATCATGAAATGAAAATATTTTTTAATATCTTTTTTAAAAAATATATATGTTGAAAACTAAAATTATAAAATTGGATAACAAAAAATACAATTGGGATGAGGAAAAGAGAAATATAAATGAAACTTGGAATAACACATAATTGAGTTACCAAATAGGTAGAACATTGAGGGAAGTGAAAACATGTAATTGGAATGAATATCTATTTAATAGATAATGTTATAACTTTTAAGAAGAGAAGAGACCATCAATTGATAAAAAATGATCATAGAAAGAATTTTTTTTATTTTAATATCATTATCCTAGAGTTTAGGAATTATTTTTCCATCATTATTGATAACATGAGAAAAAATACTTAGTTTTTTTATTTCCATTTCATAAGCTTAATTTCATAATTTGGTTTTTCTTTGATCAATTTACACTTTTATCATATTTATTATTACAAAAAAATTATTTAAGATATATTTTTCATTCCAAAAGAGATAAAATAAACTTATAATGGATAACATAATCCAAAAAAGGATAAAAAATTATTCCTCCTTTTTTTATACATTAACAAAGAACCAAAAATGTTTTGAAAAAGGAAACAGAATATGAAATACGAATAAATATTTTTATCATAAATTCTTCATCAATAACACTCATGGTCAAAATTAAAACATTCCATAACTAAATAACCATAAAACAATTCAAAATATTACTGAAAAAATTCAAATTATAAATATCAAATTGAATGGATCACATATTCTTTTGATATCAATTTAATATTTATATACAGAGAACATTAGTCACTCATAATATCATATAGAAAAAAATTATACGTCTTAATCATATAATAAATAAAATTTACTAACCCAAAGGAAATATTTCTCTATACCCATGGTTTAAAATTGTGGGTATATCCTAGAAAACCATGAGTATAGGCTATACCCATGGTTTTATGAACTGTGGCTGCTCGAGGCGTCAATATAGACCAATACCCATGGTTTGGACAAATTGTGGTTATGGGCACCTATACCAATTATTCATAAACCATTGGGGTAGAAAATTTCAATGGAAATAATTATACCCGTGGTTTGAAAGAAATTATGGGGATGGGTTTATACCCACGGTTTGGTCAAACAATGGGTATAGGTTCTTATTTAAAAAAACCTTCCCCGGGATTTGACCCTAGAACATTCTGCCTATAAACAAACAACTTTACGACTATCCTAAAGAAAATTTAATGTTATTATATACAAATATTTATACATATATATATATATGTAAATATATGTACAAAAAATTATTTATATTAAATGAATTATTATTATTATTATTATGGAATTATAATTTCTCATTCCATACCCACGGTGTGGTCAACCCGTGAGTATATTTTTTTCCCACATAATTTTCCCCACACATTCCATTTTCATGGTTTACAGAATACATGGGTATAGGGGTGACCTATGCCAATAGTTTTTGAGAACCGTGGGTATAGTTCCTTCCCATGGAAAAATATTTTCCCTACGAAACTTATACCCACGGTCCACCCAAAACAATGGGAATAGAGGATTCTACACCCATTGTTTTGGGAGAATCATCGATAGAGGTTCTTCCTATAAAAACATTTCCCCTATTGACATAGGGGTGCCCTATACCAATGGATTTTTCCAAAACCATTCATATAGTCTTGTTTTCGATTAGTGTAAATTTGTCCATAAGAATAATGAATCACCATAAATTCAAAATAAAATCATGTATACTTCAAAAATAGAACATAATAATTATTTCTTAAATAAATCCCCATCATATCAAAAGGTATTTCCATATACATTAATCATATAATGTTCCCAAGAATGTGAACTTCATTAAAAATCGGATTAATCATACAGTATCAAAATCACTTTTAAATACAATGGTAAACAATATAATAAAACATATATTCCTAGAATGTAATAACACTTTTATCCCAATTAACCATAATTACCACAATGTAAATGATATTCCTAACCCTAAAAATATCAATAAATTATAACTATTTCTATAAAATATAAATTCATTATTCCTTAAATAAAAATTTCACTCCAATACATGTCAACATTTAGGTCCATATATTCCTTGGTCATTAATCATAACTCAATAAGTTTATCCCAAAGTATCGTTAGTCACCTTAAAATCAAATCACTTAAAAATCAAAAAGAGTTTTTATGCCATTGAATGTATGATAACATTTATATTTATAAACCCATGATGTCATATGTAACTCTTAAGGTAACCTCATATAAAATCAGCCTAATCTTCAATGTTATCTATAAATTTATATGATACCAACAATAATGGATTGGCCTATTCCGAGGGTCTATAGATGATACCTATTAGATCACTCCATACGTGGAAAGGCCTCCTAGGCATAAATCATACCACTATCCCTTGTTGAATCCATTTTATCATATAACCCCTAGACAAAAAATCATGATTCACCAAAAATTCAAATTATATAATTCTCAAGGATATGAATCACTCATTTCCTTTCACAGCAACTATAATGAACCATGCCTTAAATAAATCCCAATTACATAATTTATTAAAAGGGTTTCACTTTTTTACATTTCTAGGATCATTTCAATTTAATGTTTTAGATAGTTCATTAAAACATTATATTACAGTTTGGAAACATTCACCCAGTGTATATTTTTCCCCAAAAAATTATTCCTTATAAATTCATAATTGGTTCATTCATGTTAACTCCCATAATTGGAACTCTCACATTATTAACATTTCTACTCATACTTATTCCCTATGAAAAAAATTTTAAACATGGAATAAGAACAAAAAACTGAATAATGTATATATTCAAAGAAGAAAATAAATTTGTTAGTCCATTTCAAAATATGGAGATCATATAAGAGAGAATTCCTTTTAGTAAATATACTATGATCTCAAAGAATCATTTATGTAAACACGAAATCTGATTCACTATAATTTTTTTCAAAAAATACTTTATATGTAAACATTAAGGGAAAATCATAATCAGGAAGGTTTATTTTAAAACATTATAATCTAAGAAAAAACATTTTCTTAAAATATATATTTTACTATTAAAGGGAATAATAAATACATTAAACAAAATATCATTATGATAACTTATAAAATAAAATGATTTTAGTGTAAATTCATGTTCAATAATATGAAATATATCTAGGTTTTCAGGGAGATCATCTTCATCAAACCCATACAAAAGTACACTTAAAAGAACAATTATAAATGTAATAACCTAATAAATTAATTAAAACAAAATTATCTGATGAACATAGTCATGAAATAATGCATTTATGATCTATATTTGCTGCACCAAACATCATAAAAAATATCTACATACCATAAAATAGATAAAATATATAAAATATTGCATTTTCATCATTAAACTAATAAAAATATACTTTTTAATCCATAAGTAAAACATTTTTACATATTGATACATCCCTTCACATAATAACACCTTTTCAATACTAAAATAATTAGAACAAAGAGAATAAGGGTTTTTATTTGAAGAAAAAATAAATAAATTTTATAATATAATAAAAATATTTAATATTTATTGAGGTGGATAGAAAATCAATTAATGTCTTATATATCAAAAAAATAATTTTACACCTTGTAATGAAAGTAAAAAATTTCATGTGAAATACTTAAAAATAATCCTTTTGAAGAACATTTTAAGAAAGTGAAATTAGAGGTAAAATAGACTTTTCAATTAATTTATTTAAATATTTACACATTAATCAAATAATATTTTCATGAATTATAAATATTATAAAGAAATATTCAAAAAATTATAATACTAGGTTTTAAGATAAAATCTCCCTTTCCTCATTTATCAAATTTCCATGTACGTTCATTAACTCTGTTAAATGAATTTATATTTATTATTTATTTTCTTAACAAACTTTTTTAGATTTACTAACTCATCATATTCTCTTTAATTTATCTTATATATATTTCTTATATAATTACTAAATCAAATATGTTCATGTCAATATTTCTAAAAATGTTTGGTTTATAATCCTCAAAATAACCAAGGTAGGTTTACCATGGTCATAGGTATAATTATTAAATCATATAGAGAATAATAATAATTAAATATTTTTAATTTTTATACATTAAATGTAATTTTATTTCAATCCATGTAATGTGGTCATGAGAAAAAAAAATTGCTCGCGAGGTAGTAGTATGAATGTACACAAAATAGTCTTTTTACTCTTTTTTAGATAGAAAATATGTAAATAAAATATTATATTATATTTAAATAATAATTCTCTTTTATAAAAATTAAATAGATTTATTAAATCCATCCTTATTAGATTCCATTAGTGGATGTTTTTTTTAAATTGAACTACTTTGCTACGTGGAGAGAGTAGTCTGTCCCTACACATGTGCGATGATTCCATTTTTAATGATTGTAATGGTATGAAGATAAATAATATATTATATTTCCATAATCATAATTATGTATTTAATATTATTGATATATAATAAATCCTTAATAATAACCATCCATGATATAAGGTTATGAGAAAAACAATACATCAGTTCAGGAAGCAGTAGTATGCACATATGCACAAACGAGGGTTTCATTTTCCATTTGATGGAAAATAAGATTAATAATATTAAATTATTAATATAAGAACATATTATTATATTTCATAAACATTTTTTTATATTTTAATGGTTAGTACAAAAATTATGAATGTATAAGAAGAAGTAAATTGAAAATGTCTTGTTAAGATGATTGCCTCCTCTTTGAAAACCCCCTTTGGATCTCTCCTTAAGGACCCTAGGGATGGTATTTTAAGAATCTCATAACCTCTAAAATATATCTAAGTAATTTAATAGTATTTATCAGAAGGGTTTGGTAAAACTATGTGTCACATGATTTTTAGGGAAGAGATGATGGGTGGTTTCTGTAATTGAGAGAGTGGAGGGGAAACCTTAGAATTACTTAATATATTAATATGTTTTAAATAAATTTTCATGCTGATGTGGAACCAAATTGATATATGTGTAATATATTATGAATATAATTATAAATAATATATTTAAATAAACATTATATAATTATATGTTATTTTTAAAATCTTATCTTATAGTTTTAACCAATGAAAAACATTTTAATGATTACAGTGACATCATTTTTTACTCATTATAGGTCAAAAAATGTCAAATATAAAGAAAAGTGACACATAATGGAATATTTCTAATATTATTGAACATAAAAAATTAATTTGTTCGTATATGATATTTTAATGATTTTTAAATCATTTAATTAAATATTATTTAACCTAAAATACAATTAAATACATTTTTGGAACTAATCTCATAATTAACATTAAAAAAATAAAGTGAGTAATTTAGTTAGAATATAATATTCTAACACATAAATAATAAATTATATTTATCAATAAAATAATTGTAGGATCATAACTAACCTAAAAATATTTACATTTAGATTCTCTAAATTCATTTGTTTTATTTTTCTGCATCCCACACAAGCACTGTGTCGGCGTTACATAATAAAATAAGGTAATTATTTCACAAATAAAAATTAAAAAAACCCTACATAAAATGTATTTAATAAATTTTAAAATAAAATTTTTATTCCCATTCATAATTTTTTTATCCCTATAAATAATATTATGGATATCAAAAGAAATAAAGAGGCATTTTTTAAATTTCCTTCACTTAAAATAATATCAATACCATTATCAAATAAAAAGAGTATAAAAATAAAATATTTCAGAAATTTTTAAGGCATTTTTAGAATTAAACACATATAATTGATTTAAATCAAGTGTTATTGTGACTTCAAAGCCTTTTAAAATTATTTTTAACAATATTTAACCCTACATATCCTTTACTATGGTGATAAATATAATCTTTGGTTATTAGTCATTATGAAAATAAATAATTTTTAATTATTTAATTTTTTAGGTATTATGATTCTCAATTTGGAATAAATTTTATCACATTAAATTCCTACAAGTGGTAGAAATAACATTTTAAATTACCTCACAAAATATAATGAAAAACAATTTTCCAAAAAAATGATTTTTTATGTATGAAAAAATTTTATACTGAAATTAAGAATAATATAAATTTTAATGAAATTAAATTTATTATTTTTAATCAAAAAGAAACTAATTAAATTTTAGAACCCATGAATATAATGAGACTTTGTAAATAATGGAATGTAAATCATAGTTTTCTACAAAATCGATATTTTTTAATATTCCCTGAAAACTCAACATTTATCGAAAAGATAAAAAATTCATACCATTAGATATTTTTTATATTATGATTTAAAAAATAATAAATTTTTATAAAATAAAATTTCTAAATTTTTAATAAAATAATGATGATATTTTCCTTAAAAATTGTTGTAAAAATAAGTTTTTAAGAAAATGTGTATTTGAAGCATAAAAGAACTTTACTACAAATTGAGTGATTATTTACTATGAATTAATCAAAAAATATTTATTAATTATGATATATATATATATAGTATAATTTGGTTACTTCAACCCATACCACCAAATTCAACTGCTATTTTAGAATGGTCTTGTTAAATAATAACATTTATGGGTTCGTAATGCTCGTTGTTGTTTTTAATTCATGCTATCGAAGATAGTATTATTTTAATATCTATGGGAATTACATTAAATATAGTAAAAAATTACCTTTATAAATATTTAACTAATAAAACATAATTATTGAAGCATTTAAAATAACCTCAATGTGGAATATATCTATCTGTAGGGAAAATTTTGAAACAATATTATTTTAAAGAAAGATTCACGCTTTTAGTACCATTTAGGTTCATACGTTCTCCAAATATTGAATGATAATATTATATTAGTTTTTTTATTGATAAATAGCATTTTTCATGTTTATTCAATTATCAATATTCCCTTAATTTACTACTACGTTTTATTTTTTAAAAAAATAGTACTGTTCAGGTTAGACATTTTTCGGTCGTTCGGTATATAGCCTCAAAATGACATCGATTCATTGACCATGGTCAAAATGGTAATGAAATTGTTACCTCAGTAATATTTATAATGTTATTATTATCATATTTATACAATAAATATAATTTTAAAACCAACCATGTAAGGAAGTCATAAAAAATGAATCAAGTTGTTTCCTGGAGATGGTAGACCGTACATACACATGAATAATGTTTTCATTTTTTTATTGAGTAAAAGAGAAATAAATTAGATAAAATTTTTCATTTTCCAAATAATAAATATTTTACATGTGTCATATTTTTTTATTAATCCTATCCTTATAACCATCCTTGTAAGGTGGGAGAAAAAATAAATCACATCACTTTGGGGAGGGGGTAGTCCACACATACACACAAGCGATGTTATCCTTTTACAAAAAATTTTAGGGTAAGAAGGTAAGTTATAAATTATATTTAAATATCATAATTATGTCATAAATATCATATATATTAATTTTATCAAATATTTTAACCATATATATTATCCGAGGAATAAAAGAAAAACACACTGCATCATAGAGGTGGTAGTCAACACGCACACATGAGTAATGTTTTCAATTCTTATAGGAAGAAAACGGAGATGAAAAAGAGTTGTATAAAATCATAATTAAATTTAATTATTTAAAAACAATTATTTTCTTATTTTATCATGGTTAAATAATATTTTTTATGATATTGAATAAGAAATAAATATGAAAAACTTGGTTAAGAATTATACCTCATCTTTAGAAAACCTACCTTAGCTCACACCATAATAATTATTATGTTAGTCTTTTGGTGAGAACTGAACCTCAAGGACCTATATATTAATGATTATAATATATTTTTCAATATACTAGTGGAGATAAATGTCTCAATAGGTATGTGGAATAGAAAAGGGGATATTCTCTTTTATAAGTGAGGTGGGTGGAAATCTTTTAATTACATGAAACATTAATATATAATATGTGTCTAACTCTTTTAAAAAGATTACAAAGCTCCATATATTATTATATAAGAAAGATACAGTCAATATATATTAAAATATTGAAATTTATTTAGCTTTAGGTTTCATTTAAAACATTATTTTTAAGTTTTACATGTTCATTAACCATATTTAACCATAACCATTGTAACAAATTTTTCAATCTATAATTGTCAAGAAAATAATATTAAAAAAAAAATATGTATAAAAATAATTAATTCATGATATCATATTCATTATTTCTTCAAAATTAAGTTTTTATAGTATTTTTAATATTTTTATAATGATTTAAAATTAATTTTTTATAATTAAAGACCTTTTCAATTCATTTTCAATACTATTCACAAGAATTTTCATTAAAGGTGTAAAGTCCTAGAAATTTCAAGGAATTTTTTTTCTTAATTTATTTTAAATTTTACAAGTACGCAATTTCTTGACGGCGCCTGATTCCGAGGCCCGGTGTACCCGGAATCAATTTTTGAAGTTTAGCTCGGGTACGTTCAGTGAAAAAACGAGCGGGTTTTTCTAACATTTAATCCGGTGCTAGGAATCGAAATCCAAGGGCACCGAAGAACTCGTAGTGCGGGTAATTGCTTAAGAATACCCTTTTTGGAGTTGCGTTTGCTCAAAAGGAGTTGTTAAAAAAAGAGTGAGGAATAAAAAATATAATAGTTTTACAATTTTATTTTTATTTCTTGCTAAGTGGTTTAAGTGTTGTGTCAAATCACTTTTTCCCTCTCTTATGTAATCTAAATCCTAGGTGTGAGTGTTGGAGTGGGAACCATTGGGTTGCTAACTTCCCTTAGGAGAATAAAGGAGAGGTGGGGCACACACGAGCCCCACCCCTTCACTTTTTCCATAACTCCTCACCTCCCTCTTTTTTTGTAAACTCATCATAAATTGAGTAACCTTCCACTTCCTCTCTCTCTCCCTCTTAACTCTCGCCAACACATACCTTAATTAATTAATTGAACCTATTCAATAAATTAACTACGTGTTTGAATTTAGAAAAAATTGAAATTACTTGTGTTAATAAAATAATAGCATGAACCTATTATTTTACTTTGACACATTTTGGGTTGGGAGAAAAGGGAAAGGGATCTTGTGTTAAACAAGGAGGAAGTTCCTCTTAGGTGGAAGAACATCATCCTCTCCGTGAAGAACGGTTCTTCTCCGACGAAGAAGATTGACCCCTCAACATAGAACGACTCGGCGATCACGGTTCTTCATCCTATTCTTCATCCACGACAAGGGAGAAGTCACCGACCGTGGTGATCATCGCCAATGACAACGTACCTTCCTTCTTCATCTCCGCAACAAGTGAGGATACGTCGTTTCCTCCTCGGATGCACCCCGACGTCCACAGAATCTACGTCCGACCCCCTCGACGCTGTTCTCTAAGACGCCCGATGTGCGACGTCAAATATCCAAGTAGGGGGTTTTCGTATATTGTGTTTATGTGAATTATACCCTCATCAATTATTAAAATCATGTGTTTAAATGTTTTCCATTTGATAACACCCAACGTGGAGGGCGTGGGCCAAACAAACATGACCCGACAACCCTCCGCAGATTATTGTTGGTGCACGGATTGACGGCGGTGATGGAACGGGACCACAACAGTGATTTGAGACCTTCGCAGTAAAGTACGGGACCCGAGATGATCACCGGCGCAGACGGAATTGAAAACGAACCACCAGAGCAACTCCGGTGCCCCGCGGACATCACCGACGGCACGGGTCACCGGCGCGGCGGCGCCGGCGTCCGGAGGCGACGGCCGGCACTGGCCGGCCACTCGGAGGCGGCGGTGCCCCGGCGCGCCGCCAAGAGGAACCGTCGCAGCTCGGGGAAGCAGGACACGACACTCGCCACGTACGTGGAGCTCGCCACGTACACGGAGCGCAAAGACCACAGCAGACCGCGTCCCCCGCTCGGCTCGCCGGCCGAGCCAGTATGCCACCCGGCCGGGCCGGGTTGCGCGGACCGCACCGCACCGCGCCCTGCTGGGTCGGACCCGAACTTGGGTCGGGTCGACCGAGTTCGGGCCGACCCGGGGGTGGGGGGGGGGGGGGGGGGTTGGGCCGGGTCGAACTGGGCCCAGACCCCCCATTTTCGGATCACTTCCGGTATTTTGCCCATATCATGGGCTACAGACCTCTGATCGATGCACTGTCAGTTGGGTAGTGATCCTTGGATCCAGACGGTCGTTTCGGTATATTACAATAAAGGTTTCGGAGAACTTTGAGTATGACCGGGTTGGTTCGAACACGAAACCAACCGGGCCCTCGGAGAGGCAACACTTATAACTTGAGCTCTGGACGTCCAATTGACGTGCTGTCTACATTGTTGGATTCCTCTTGATGAGACAGATTTTTTTGGCATACTTCACTTGAGGTTTCGACGCAGTTGGAGTAAGGCTGGGTTGGATTGTACCTGAAATCCAACCGGGCCCCTGGAACGGAAAATCCAATCACTTTCAGACTGGACGACCGTTTGATGAAGCGTCAGCGGCGTTGGTGATCACGTTGAGAATCAGCCCCTATGAGTATACCCTATGATAGTTCGAGGTAGAGTTGAGATACGGTCGGGATGGTTCGTACATGAAACCAACTAGGCCCCGGGACTAAAAGGCTGATAACACATAGACCGGGCGTCCGATTGACGTGTCGTCTGTTGTGTTGAGATTACTATGATGTGGCTAACCCTTGGGATAATTCTTCATAGAACTTTGTGATACTTGAATAATCAACCAGTAGCTCGTGGAGCGGACCCTCCAGGTGACGAGCTAGCAGAGTGTAGATACCTAGTAGCTAGCTGAGACTTGATGACTGCAGATCGATCGTCTCGGAGTGATTCAGATAGCCCAGTGGGGTGCGCTTGGTTGTAGCAGCAGAACCACGGCAGAGGTGCGCTTGGTTGTAGCGGCAGACCCGCGGTACTTGACATAAGGAGTACCTCTGTAGGTTATGAGGGGGTGCGCTTGGTTGTAGCGGCAGACCCATGGTGGGATGCACTTGGTTGTAGCGGCATGCCCACAGTACTCGACAGGTGGAGTACTTCAGTAGTCCAAGGTTAGTGGGGTGCGCTTGGTTGTAGAGGCAGGCCCACTGTACTCGAGAGAGGAGGAGTTCTCCAGAAGCCATGGTTTCGACATCATGAATAAAATCCTAGTTTGAGATGATTCAATAACCATTGTGTTTTCCTCATGATTGAGATGGGTTACTTGATAACTTAGGTATATGTATGGTTATATACCTAAGTAGAGGTTATCTGTTGAGATCCTTCTTTGTGGTTATCATTGTTAGATTTAGTGATACCTTGAGGGTCTCGGGGTCCCTACTGAGTATCGTATACTCACCCCTACATGGGCTATGCCCGCACCTCGTTGTGTTGGTTGCAGATGACGGTCAACACTAATAGAGGCCGAGTGTTCGAGGATTGGACGGTACCCAGAGGTGGAACTCACGACGAGTCAGTATCCGGAGGTGGACTTCACGACGAAATGATACTCAGAGGAGGTTGACGGGCGAGAGCGTGGTGGAGGCTATTTGTACCTACCCTTCAGGTTGGATTCGTGGGGGACGATCCAGGAGCAGCGCTATCTATACCTACCCTTCAGGTAGGATCCTAGGTGGATGACCCAGGAGCTGCTTCAATTCTTCCAGCTACTTGTCTTTTCTGTTGTAGTCGTACTTTTCAGTTGGGTATTTATTCTGGCCCATTTTCTTTTCAGCACATTCTTTTGTACTTAGTACATTACTTCCTCCTGTACTATGTGGTGATTTTTTTACTTTTATAAAGGCAATGCCTTCCCAGTTATCAGGATTTACTCCTTTGGTGCCAGTCGTCAGCCCCTGGCCTATGGAAGGCGGGCCTGGGGTAGTTACGACACGGGCCCCGGGGGACGGGTCGTGAAAAAATGGTATCAAAGGAGTCGGTTCTACCGTAGGACTTATAACTCTGATATTTTCTTTCTGTGAAGCAATATTGTTAAGGGTACCGAGTGTGGTTTTCAGTTTCGGGAGTCCAGTGTTGGTGCGGGCGGCCGACGTATCCATACACCAGGACCCTGACAACTGATTTTCAACTTTGTGCACGAAAACACTGATTGCGTGTGTGTTTCCAAAAGTTTTTAAAAGTCAAATCAAACCAGTTCATCTCACCAGGTATAAATCATTTGACCATGTCACGTTTGTTTCTTTCAGGATGCCTCCCCACAGATGACCAGCTAGAGCCCCGAGAGTTGTACGTATTGACTGCCCGCTAAGCGACGAGGGCTCATTACATGGCCCTCTTCTTGTTGAGGCACCAGCAGAGGCAACAATGGTACTACCACCTGTTGGGCCACTGATTCCACCAGCCCCAGCGGCAGAGAGTGCATGTCGCTTGAGCGCACTGCACGAGTTCCAGAGCCAGAGGCCACCCAGGTTCAGGGGAGAGACGGACCCGCAGGCCGCTGAGGATTGGATTGAGGCTGTGGTGAGAGTATTTAGGCTAGTAGGGACGCCAGAAGACTTCATGGTGATCCTTACTGCCAGACTCCTTCAGGTAGAAGCAGGCAGATTGCGGAGCCTGATGCTCCAGATGCATGACGAGGCGACACTTCTGTGGGAAGAATTCGAGAGCCTGTTCCGGGTAGAGTTTGTACCAGCCACCCTTCGAGCGGTGCATATACAGGAGCTACTGCATCTACAGTAGGGTAGCATGATGGTGGTGCAGTACTCAGCGAGGTTCACAGACCTCTCGCGCTACTCCACAGATATGGTACGAGACCCGTTCTTCAGGGCCCGAACCTTCGACCAGGGGCTCAGGTGATAGATTAGAGCTTCTGTTGTTTCTCACAGCATCCCGACGCAGACAAGGGTGTTGGATTGAGCCCTCTTAGTGGAAAGTTTTCTTGCTGAGCAGTCTCCAGCAGTAGGACCCACCACTAGCCAGCATACGACAGATTCTTGTACAGCGGGCAGTAGACAGATGATGCAGAGGTCCAAGAGGACCAGACCTACAGGTGGTCGACTGCATGACACAGGATCATGTGTGCGAGGCACCCAGGGTGGAGAATGACTTACCAGGAGTGGATAGTGTTACTCCTGTGGCGGGGTTGGTCACATGGAACGTGACTGTCTGACCCACCTTACAGATGACCAAAAGATAAACGAAGGACCTCCCAGGTAGAGGCAGAGGTTTGATCGAGGTGGACCACAAGGAACAGGAGACCGAGACAGGGGAGCTGGCCATGCAGCTGGAGGTGGATGACGCTTCGAGGTGTTGCCAACACCACCACCAGGAGGTCCACCCCGACCGCAGGGAACAGGTGGACATGGGAGATCTCATCTTCAGGCAGAAGAAGCATACGACTACGGAGCTCCGGAAGCTGGCGGACAAGAGCGGTACTAGTTCTACGCATGAGAACTTTGATCTTGGTGCTTCTAGTTTCTTTTTTGTCTTTGTTGTGTGTCTTTATACTTCGAGTTGTGGTAATAAAAGACACTTTTCCTTATGACATTTTCTTCCTTCCTTTTTGTGTACTGAGAGGTCCCGGTTAAAACTGTTGACTTAACCCTCACTTTCGAGATTCCTACTGGAGGAGACCCAGTTACCTCACGCTGATGCCGACAGCGTGACTCAACCCTTAGAGGCGAGAGTGATAGTTGGATATCTTGGTAGTAACGTCGACGCATTTCGACGTCGTCCATGGAATGAATGTATCATTCATGTCTGGATTGACTGTATTAGGCAAAGAACGTGGTTCGTCCATGGGATGAGACCAGATTTCTCTTATCGGCAAAGAAGAAATCATAACAGCTCTTGTGGGACCAGAGATGGTACAGGCCACGACAGAGAAGGTCCAGGTCATCTAGGAGCGGATGAGGAAAGCTCAGAGCTGACAAAAGTATTATGCTGACAGGAGGCAGAGACCATAAGAGTTCGAGGATGGTGACCACGTTTTCATACGGGTCTCACCTCGACGTGGAATTACGGAGATTTGGCTGAGGTGACAAGTTATCTTCGTGCTTAATCAGACCCTTCGAGGTCCTCAGAAGGGTAGGCGAGGTGGGTTACCGCTTGAACCATCCACCCCAGTTACACCAGGTGCACGATGACTTCCACGTATCTCAACTGAAGAGATATGTTCTTGACCCGACGCATATCATCGACCATGGAGTGATGGACTTTGGCGATGGGGTGAATTTTGCGGTTTTCCAGTAGAGGTTGTGGATTGACAGTAGCGTATCCTACGAGGATGGTCGATTCCTCTTGTGTGCTTTTTTTGGAAGCATAAGAACCTCCAGGAGAGCACATGGGAGTAGAAGGCTCAGATGTGTGCTCTGTACCACTTTTTTATCCCTAGTCTGTGTTAAAGCTTTACGGGGATGGAAATCCCTGAGGTGGGAGTAATGTAAGGACCCGGAAATTTCAAGAAATTTTTTTTCTCTTAATTTCATTGGAATATTATGAGTACAGAGTTCCTGACGGTGCCTGATTCCAATGCCCTGTGTGCCCGTAATCAATTTTCGAAGTTTAGATCGTGTACGTTCAGTGAACGAATGAGCAGGTTTTTCTAAATTTTAATATGGTGCTTGGAATCGAAATCTGAGGGCACCGATGAACTCACAGTGCCGGTAATTTCTTATGAAGACTCTTTCTGGAGTTCTGTTTGCTCGGGAGGAGTTGTTAAAAAAAGAGTGAGGATTAAAAATATAATTGTTTTATAATTTTATTTTTATTTCTTGCTAAGTGGTTTAAGTGTTGTGTCACAACACCTTTTCCCTCTCTTATGTGGTTTAACTCTTAGGTGTGAGAGTTGGAGTGGGAACCGTTGGGTTTGTAACTTCCCTTGGGAGAATAAAGGAGAGGTGGGGCCCACACGAGCCCCACCCCTTCACTTTTTACATAACTCCTCACCTCCCTCTTTTTTTGAAAACTCATCTTAAATTGAGTAACCTTCCACTTCCTCTCTCTCTCCCTCTTAACTCTCGCCAACACATTCTTTAATTAATTAATCGAACCTATTCAATTAATTAACTATGTGTTTGAATTTTGAAAAAAATTGAAATTACTTGTGTTAATAAAATAATTGCATGAACCTATTATTTTACTTTGACACATTTTGTGTTTGGAGAAAAGGGAAAGAGATCTTGTGTAAAAGAAGGAGGAAGTTCCTCTTGGGTAGAAGAACATCATCCTCTCCATGAAGAATGGTTCTTCTCCGACGAAGAACATTGACCCCTCAACATAGAACGACTCATTGATCACAGTTCTTCATCCTTTTCTTCCTCCACGACAAGGGAGAAGTCACCGACCACAATGATCTTCGCCAACGACAATGTACCTTCCTTCTTCATCTCCGCAACAAGTTAGAGGATGTCATTTCCTCCTCGGAAGCACCCCGACATCCATATAATCTACGTCGGACCCCCGCGACGCCGTTCTCCGCGACGCCTGACGTGCGACGTCAAATATTCAAGTAGGGGGTTTTCATATTTTGTGTTTATGTGAATTATACCCTCGTAAATGATTAAAATCATGTGTTTAAATGTTTTCCTTTTGATAAAACCTAACACGGAGGGTGTTGGACGAAAAAACACGGCCCGACAACCCTCTTCAGATTGTTGTTGGTGCGGGGATTGACGGCGGTGATGGAACGGGACCGCAACAATGATTTGAGGCCTTCGCAGTAATGTACGGGACCCGAGATGAACACTGACGTAGACGAAATTTAAAATGAACCACCGGAGAAACTCCGGTGGCCCACGAACATCACCGGCGGCGCCACGGCGCACCGCCCGGAAAAACCGCTATGGTGACAGGTGGCCGGATCCCGCGGCTGCGTGGGATCAGGGGAATCAGGATGCAGTGCTCGCCACGTCCGCGGAGCTCAAAGGCCGCGGGGGACCGCGTCCCCCGCTCGGCTCGCTGGCCGTGCCGGAGTACCACCCAGCCGGGCCAGGCCGGGTTCCGTGGACCGGGCCGGGCCGCGCCCTGCCAAGTCGGCCCGCACCCTATCGGGTCGGGCCCAGACCCGGGTCGGTCGCCCCGGTTCGGGTCGAACTGGGCCCAGACCCCCCATTTTCGGATCACTTTCGGTATTTTCCCCATATCATTGGCTACGGACCTCTGATCGATGCACCGTCAGTTCTGTAGCGATACTTGGATCGAGACGGTCGTTCGGGTATATTACACTCAAGGTTTATGAGAAATTTGAGTATGGCCGGGTTGGTTCGAACACGAAACCAACCAGGCCCTCGGAGCAGAAATGCTTATAACTTGAGCTCCGGACGTCTGATTGATGTGTCGTCTACTTTGTTGGATTCCTCTTGATGAGACAGAACTTTTGGCATACTTAACCTGAGGTTTGGACGCAGTTGGAGTAAGGCCGGGTTGGATTGTACCCGATATCCAACCGGGCCCCTAGAACGGAAAAGACAATAACTTTCAGACCAGACGACCGTTTGACGAACTGTCAGCGACGTTGGTGATCACGATGAGAAACAGTCACTATGAGTATACCCTATGAGAGTTCGGGGTACAGTTGAGATACGGTCGGGTTGGTTTGTACAAAAAACCAACTGGGACCCCGGGACGAAAAGGCTGATAACACACAGACCGGGCGTCTGATTGACGCGCCGTCTGTTGTGTTGAGTTTCCTATGATGTGGCTTAGCCTTGGGATACTTCTTCGTAGAACATGGTGATAATTGGAGTATCGACCAGTAGCTCATGGAGTGGACCCTCCCGGTGACGATCTAGCAGAGTGCAGACACCTAGTAGCTGGCTGAGACTTGACGACTGCTGATCAATTGTCTCGGATTGATTCGGATAGCCCAGTGGGGTGCACTTGGTTGTAGCAGCAGACCCACGATGGACGTGTGCTTGGTTGTAGCGGCAGACCCGTGGTACTCGACAGAAGGAGTGCCTTTGTAGGCAATGAAGGGGAGTGCTTGGTTGTAGCGGCAGACCCATGGTGGGATGTGCTTGGTTGCAGCGGCATGCCCATAGTACTCGACAGGGGGAGTACTTAAACAGTCCAAGGTTAGTGGCAGCGTGCTTGGTTGTAGCGGCAGGCCCACTATACTCGACAGAGGAGGATTTCTCCAGCAGTTGTGGTTTCGACATCATGAATAAAATCTTGGTTTGAGTTGAGTCAATAACCATTGTGTTTTCCTCATGATTGAGATGGGTTATTTGATAACTTAGGTATATGTATGAGCATATAACTAAGCAGAGGTTATCTGTTGAGATCCTTCTTTGTGGTTATCCTTGTCAGATTTAGTGATACCTTAAGGGTCTCGGGGTCCCTACTGAGTATCGTATACTTACCCCTGCACGGGCTATGCCCGCACCTCATTGTGTTGGTTGCAGATGATAGGCAGTGTTGAGAGAGGCCGAGTGTTCGAGGATTGGACGGTACCCGGAGGTGGACCTCATGACGAGTCAGTATCCGGAGGCGGACTTCACAACGAGATGATACTCTGAGGATGTTGATGGGGCGAGAGCGTGGTGGAGGCTATCTGTACCTACCCTTCAGGTAGGATCCATGGTGGATGATCGAGGAGCTGCACTATCTGTACATACCCTTCAGGTAGGATCCGAGGTGGACGACCCAGAAGTTTCTTCTATTCCAGCTTCTTGTCTTTTCTATTGTGGCTAAACTTTTCAGTTGGGTTTGTATTCTGGCCCATTTTCTTTTCAGCACTTTCTTTTGTACATAGTATATTACTTCCGCTTGTACTCTGTGGTGTTTTGTTTACTTTTATAAAGCCAATGTCTTCCCAGTTATCGGGATTTATGCCTTTGGTGCTAGTCGCCCGCCCCTGGCCTATGGAAGGCGGGCTTGGGGTATTTACGACACGGGCCCCAGGGGACGGGTCGTGAGAAAAGGCATTAATATAAAAATTTAATTATAATGATAACTTTTAAATAATCAATAATTATTTTTTTTTCATGGTTTGTGGAATAATGGAATGAAAGATGTATACATGGAGGTTCGAAACCAGGACCTCCTCAACTCACCGGCACAGGTATAGTAGGGGTGTAACCACTAAACTGCACCACATTAGTCTATAAATAATAAATTACCATTCATAAGTATCTATTAAATTCAGAAAAATGAAAAATTCACCATATATTATCAGTTATAATATTTAGAATACATTTATTTTATATATCATAAAATTATACAAACGATGCATCGATGCTGCATAAGAGGTTTTAATAATTTAACTATATATAAAAACTAAAAAAATTAAAAAATTAAATTAAATTATTACAATTTTTTATTAATTTTATTTTCTTATTAATATATATCTACTATTATTAAATACATTAAAACATATTTTAGATATATAGTGGGATAAAATGACATTCTATTAAATATCACACTTATTTCACTTGGATTCCAACCAACACTTCAATGGATGTAACTAAAAGTATTACACAAAGGTGGATAAATGTAAAAACCTATAATTCACAAAACTAATTGAATTTTTTTTACTTATTTTCCCCATTTTCTACTTAATTTTAATTTTATCTTAATTTACCTTTATTGCGAGATGTTAGTTTTTAAACTGAGTAACTTATTTTTATAGCTAAAAAAATTGGCCTTAATAAAAAAATTGGAAATTATGATTAAAAATTTATAATACATTTAAAAGGGCTCAATTTTTATAATATTAATAAATCAATCTTAATATAAGTTTAAAAAACACAATGAAAAACAATTTTTAGGAAAATACATTTTTCAGCATAAAATGAACTTATAAAAAAAATATAATTATGATCAATATGTTATTAATTAGATTATATTTAATGAAAATAAGATTATGTTACTTTATAACCAAATAAATTATATATGTTTATTTTTTAAATTAATATATTTTGGGAAAAGAATATAGAGATTTGTGAAAATAATCATTTTCAAAATTTACCAAAGAAACATTATTTTCAGAAAAAATCAAAAAAATTGATTCCTAAGAATACTATGAAAATATTATTTAAAAATTAATTTAAATATTTTTTATAAAATTAATTATAAAATTTTAGGAAATTATTTATTATATCATCACAAAAATTATAATAAAAATCATTTTTGGAGAAAATGTCATTTTGACGAATAAAATGACTTTATTCCCATTCCTTTCTTAATAACCATAATTAAATGTTTTTTTATTAATTAAATTGAATATATAATCAACATATATATTTATAATCAAATATGAATATTAATTAATTTAATATATTATTATAATATTAATTTATACATATAAAAAATGATATTTATGAAAAAAATAACTCTATTACCTTCAAAAGATCTTATCTTCATTTCCATACAATTTTTAATCAATGTATGCTTTATTATTCATTTTTTTCAAAAACAAATCTATATGAATTTCATAAAATAGATATTTCTATTCATACCTTATAAACCAATGACTATATCACAATGGTCATATGTAATTAATAATATTTTAATTTCATATCATAGTTCATTTTATGATTTATATGGTTTCAAGTATATGAAACCAGCTATTTTATTCATTTAAAATATATCTAATTCCTTAATGAAATTCTATCCTTAGAAATTTATGTTCATTATCACAGGATAAATTTACCATAACATTGTAAGAAAAACATATGTAGATATTACCATGAATATTAATTTCTAGTCCAAGACAAGAAAATTTATTTCATAAATTCATCTACCTCGGTAAGATTCATAATTGAGAATGAGTGTCTGAAATTATACCTCGATATTTGAGTGGTAATTTCACCATAATACTCAATATATTTGAAAAATTATTTGACCATCGACAAGGATATTTTAATGAAATATACATAATTTATTTATATTCACTTTATATGTGGAATTTCAAACATCATTTGTGATATGATTAGGTTATACTTATATCTTATCTCTTACTCCAACATATGTATATTGAAGATGAATTTTTCATTCACGAAGATCTAAAATCAACATTCGCTACTTAAAAAGATCCAAAAAATGGATGAAATTTTATTATAATATGTATATCCGTTACTCAGAACCTGAAATGGCTAGCACAAGTTAAGAAAATATCTAAAAATAATAAATCATTATATGAAAAAATACAAAATTAATCTTCATATCCATTGCAATAACAACTATTGTCAAACATAAATCATTCTAATAAAAAATAACCATAAAACTTTTCAAAATATTCCTAACTAATTTCAAAATGAAAAAAATCAGAAATATTTTAACACAAATATCTTCTCAGATCAATTTCATAGTTATCACCAAATAAAATTAGTCACTCATAAAGTAATATACCAAAAATATGTATTCCCTAATCATATAATCTCCAAAATATAAAAATCATTTCCATAAATATGTATAATCACCATAAGTGCATAATGAAAATCATATATGCTTCAAAAATATAACTCAACCATTATTCATAAAAAATACTATCTTATCCAAAAAATATTTCAATATACCTTAATCATATGATTCTTCCAATATATTAATCTTTATAAAAAATACCCACAATCAAAAAGTGACCAAATCACTTTTCAAATCCACAGTTATTTATAAAATAAAATATATGTTCCCAAAACATAACAATCATTTTATCCAAATTAACCAAAATTAATTCAACATCAAAGATCATATTATACATAATGGTTGAAAATACCATTAATCTTATTTCTAGAATACATAAAATTATTCTTCCTCAAATAAAAATTCTCACACACAAATTTTACACGTAAGGGATATATATACCTCAAATATTTAATAGAATTCAATATATATATCATAAATTACTTTAATTACATAAAACCTAATAAGTGGTATCTATTCCTTTATACTTATGATCAGACATATACTTATTATCCCTTATAGAATTTAAGACTCGTAAATTATCTTTAATTGATATCTTCCTGACCTAAAAACTTATCTAAACCCTTACTCTGATACTAACAATAGGGGAATGTACATTAATGTTCCAATAATAATATGTTTAATAGAAAGGATTTATTCATTACATTACCATAACTTTTTAATTTTATAGTTTAATAGAATTAGGAAAAATTATTACATATAAATCTTTTATAATACAATTTGTACACTTTCAATAAATATAAATTATTTTCCTCCAAAATATATTATTTATGTTTATAATTGTAACGTCTTCATCCCGATTATACCTCATGTGACCAATACAATTAGATACATTCCCTTAAACATGCCTCCCTATATACCAGAGGCTACCGAATTACAATGAAGGTGAAATGAATATAGTGTTTAGACTATAACCACTATAATAGAGTAGATCTCACAATAAAATTAATATAAAAAATCATGAAACACAACTCAAGACAATGACATATGGATACCAAAAAATCCAAATAATAACAATAAATCATATCATGTTATAATATATTAAAAACTAAAAGTCATTATAAATTTTTAACAAGTAAAAAAACTCTACAATAACTAATCTCAATACACTGATCCTAAGCCCCATAAATAGTCTCATTTATATGATCTAGTCCCATCCAGTTATGAAACCAATCTAGAATAGGGCACCTTCCCCTTGTATGCACATATGTCTATAAATAATTTTTGAGAACTAAATGACGTCATGTTAGGGAGTGATTAAAACATAGTAAGTTGACACCCAGGGTGTCTAAACCTTCTAGTGTAAAAATTTAGTGCATGAAACATTTTTATAAATATAGTAATTAATTCATCAATTAACATAAAATATAAAATAAATTAGAAACCCTTGATCTCCAAGTTGACACCTAGAATCATCCAAACATAATTTGGAACAATTTCATATGTCTCTGTCAATTAGTGAATTCTTTTACCTAGGATGAATCACTTATACCAATGGGAGACTCTCCTTTAAAATATTAATCACCCATTTCATGAATAATGTAATATTGAGGCTTTACCTCAAGATATTAATTAACCAAAAAACATTCCATTAGGTATCAAATATAAACATATATGTTTCCCTTAGGTATCATGTAACTATGCATCTATCCCTACTTTTATATATACCCATGCATCTAGAACTCAGGTGGTATTTACCATGCATCTATCCCCATGGCAGTAGTAACCATATATCCCTCACGTGGTACATTTCTATGCATGTACCCATCAAGTGGTATAAAATAATTTACTTTTCCTTCAGGTGGTATGTAACCATGCACCCAACCATTAGGAATCAATAATAATCATGATTCATAATAATATAAAAATATAAGCAATATAATCATCAAACCAATCCCCCAACAATCCAATTTCTTTTCATATGTCATATTAGTCAATAAATAAATTTAACAATTAAAAACACATTTATTCTATTATGCTAAGTTTCTCAATTAAAATAAATCATGCTTAGTTTCCAACTATCATTTCACTCCAAAGTTCCAAAGACAAGAGAAAAACTATTTTTGTGTCATGTTACCCATTCTTATAAAAAATTTAATAATACCATTCACATCCATTTTATAACAAATTACTATTTCACATGTGATATAGCCATATTTAACCATTCCATTATACCAATTCCACTTTAATTTCACGTAACCACATTCATGAAAAGATATTCTTAAGAAATAAAATTATATATATTCTGATTTTAATCCAATTATCCTTGTTAATACAACTCTAAAAAAATATTGATTCATCAGAGGGGTCTTGGTTCAATCGATCCATGCTATATCTCAGGGTCAAGGTAAGTACACCTCTTGGGTAGACATAAGTCTAGGTCTCAACACTAGTAGACCCAAAAGGGTCTGAAAGAGATCTAGAAATACTTATTTATCAAATTTAGTAGTTTTCAAAATAGGTTATTGTAAGAACCTGGATCTTCGTTTCCGGTACGCCTTTCCTTTTTCTGGAGTTTTTAATAAAAATTAAGTTTTTGGAAAATTTTGAAGTACACGCCATGTACTTTCTGAGTACACTCTGTGTACTCTTCTCTGGCTCGAAGCTGTGTGTTAGCCTTGTCTGGGCCACACAAATGGTGTGTAGGGGTGACGGGGAGGCCTATTTTGGCGGAGT
This sequence comes from Viscum album, assembly GCA_963277665.1. Classification (NCBI taxonomy): domain Eukaryota; kingdom Viridiplantae; phylum Streptophyta; class Magnoliopsida; order Santalales; family Viscaceae; genus Viscum; species Viscum album. The sequence goes on from OY728128.1 coordinate 300,668,059, forward strand.
ACAGAAAAATATAGTACACGCCCTTTAAATTTTTTTCACTAAACAGACCGGGGTCGCGCCTAATGTAGAGAAACACCAACTTCTAGGCCTCGTTCGTCCGAGAGTGACCCATAGAGACAGATCTTCCTTGATCTCCCATCTCTCCATCCATTCTCCGATTCGAGCATGGTTGATTGCGTAGGAAGCGCAGCAGTGTGTTCTTCCTTCTTCTTGAGCCTCTTTTTCCAATACCTCCTCCTCCACATATTATTGTGTTATACATGTTTCGGGAATTTTCCCAGATCTACGGCGTTCTAGGGAGAATCAGTCATCATGGTTCTAGTATATTGATCTCCTAGGATCGAGGTAGGTGGTTTGTGCCTTCCTGTAGGACGTCGATGAGTACTTTGTGAAAATTCCACCAATACCCTTGAACGGGGTATTGCGTGTTCCTGTTTTCCCCTTGTTATATTGCATGTTTTGCTTTATTGCTTGAGTAGATGTAATTTCCTATGAATATGGTAGTTTTTACTGTACCCTGGATGTTTTTCATGCTTGTTTTTCTTGTTGGAATTTCACCAGTTTCCATGCCTTGTTGTAGGATAGTTGAATTGTTGATTTGTTAGGATGTTAAGCCTTAGAATGATAGCTAAGTAGTTCTTGAGGTTTACATGGATGATACACATGCGCTGAGCATGTTAGTTTGACACAGCACTATGAGAACCTAGTGTAGTAGACCACAAGAAGAATAGATGTAAGGGCTTCTCCAGAGTGTCTTTTAATACGATGCAAGACCACAAGGGGTATTGATGATGAGTGCTTCCTCAGATAGTTAGTAGTTCCTTGACGTGGGCCACATGGGGAATGAGATGTTTAGTTCTTCCCCAGAGATCCTTTAGCACATTACGAGACTATATGGGGAATTGACAGTGAGTGCTTTCTTAGAGAGTCTACCTTCTTAGCTGAACTAGAGGGGTGAGACTGTGTGTGCCTCCTAGAGGGTTTCTGATACTAGTAGGTTGAACCATAGGGGTTAGACTATAAGAGCTACCCATAGGGTTACCTGTTTTCTTCTTGTTGTTGGTTGTTTACTTGTGTACTTTCAATGGTAGAACTCTGGACTATGACTACTGTGTATTTCCTTGTTTACTGTTCATGTACCTTACTTGCCATGTATTCATTGACTGTTGGGCACAGATCTTCGGGTGGTTGCCAACTGGGATTGTATCTCACACCCTATTTGGGCCATGCTTTTGGGACCAAACAGATTATGTTGTTTCAGGGAAAGATAAGGGAAAGCGCCCTTCTACTTCAGGTACCTAACTTACTGGAGCTGGAGAGCATGAGACCGAGCTGAGGCTTGCGATGCTGTGGAGTTTCTCTTATATTTTTCTTTTTCCATTTCCTTAGTACTTGTGATCAATTTTATTTCATCCCGTTGGTTTGTTTATTTCTTTCCATAGACATATGTACCATGTTGCATCTTTATTAGTTTATACATTGCTTCCACTGTTCAGTTCAGTTGTTGTATGCTGTTATTGTTTCTGGTATTGTGACTCGTTGTTCTTCCGCTGCATACCTTACTGAATGAGGGAATAGTTTCCCCGCTGACTCACCAAGGCCCTCAATTCTAGTTGGGAGCCTCTGGAATTTGGGGAAACACGCTTGAGGTCATGTGGCGAACCGAGTACGGGGCACTAGTGGAGGGGATCTGGATTCGGGTCGTTACAAAGTGGTATCAGAGGAGTTATTTTCTCTTGCTTTACTGTTTGGAGACTTTACCCAGGTATAGGATGGATTCAGTACTTGGTATTAAGTTGTGCTCATGATTAGCTAACTCGTGTACAGGGAAAATCTATACTACCTCGTTTATTGTAGTTTTCGGGTTTTAAAATTTTACAGTTAATATGATTTCAGCTATAGTGATTCACATGCTTTGTGTTGTTATTTTCTTGATGATTGCAGTTCTATTTCTGTCTCAACCCGATGAGATGAGGGTATTCCATCTCATGCATCAAATAGGCACTGGTAAAAATCACATGCCATGCATTCTTTTCATTCCATCTAGGGTGCATTAGCAATTTCATGCTGTTATGATAGACTCTGTGTAGATTATGCATGCTGTTGTGATAGATGCTTGATAGAATCTCTGCTGCCTTGTTAGAGGATTGTCTGTTTCCTACATTTCTTAAATTGGTGCCATGTTTTGATTCGCGGGGAATATGGGCCCTCACGAACTGGAATTTGGCACTTCCTTGACTCGTTTTCAGTGTTTTTGGGCTTCTGTGCAGTTTCTGTGTTACTGCCCAGAAAAACCCAGAATACACGGTGTTTACTTTTCGGATACACACCGTGCAGTTTTCAGGCCGTGTCACTGACCGTGTGAGCAGAAACACGGTGTCGTGAGAATAACTTCAGGAACGCACCGTGTACGGTTGCTACACGCCATGTAGTTCGGAGCTGTGTACCCGGTCGTGTCACTAACAACACGGGTTGGGAAAGCTCGAGTAGAACACGCCGTGTTGTAAGGGAACATGACGTGTTCTCCTGTCTAGGTACCCGACCTTGTCACTAACAACAAGGGTCGTTGTAAACTTCTCTTAGATAGGCCGTGTGTTTTCGGGCACACGCCGTGTAGTCTTGTTCAGGTACCCGACAGTGTCACGAACAACACGGGATGGTTTCACCTTCACCTATTCACGCCATTTTTTTTTCGGAAAATGCCGTGTGGGGTTAAGCCGTGTAGACGACCATGTGTTAAACAAACATGAACTGTCGAAGCCTTGTCTAGTACATGTCGTGTGTGTTAAGAACACGTCGTGTAGTCTTAGGTTAAGTCAGACTGTGTGGGTCAACTGTGTAAAGAGACTCGGGAAGGGTAATAGTTTTCAAGTACACGTCGTGTGTTGGGTCAACACGCTGTGTAGTTTGAGATGTTACATGACCTGTAGGGCAGGGGGTACACGCCCATGTTAGTGGCTTAAGAATACACACCGTGTAGTTTTTATACACGCCATGTAGTCGTGTTTTGTAAACTTGTGTGTTTTCCTTCCCCTGTTCCTGTTTTGTACTCTTGTGTTTCCTATCTTTTCTTTTCTAATCTAAGGTGTGCTTTTGATCTTTCAGAGCTATGCCTCTCAGATGTCCTCCGATTGTAAATTTGTCGTCAGGTAGTGATCAGACACCAGATATGGCTGATTAGAGACTTCCTGCAGATCCTCCAATCTAGTTAGCCTTGGCACTGGCTGTCATACCAGTTGCAGGCGCTGATGCGCAGTTCAGGGAAGGTTTTCTGAGGATGATGCAGACCTTCCCGGGAGCACTGCCTCCTGTCACGACTATGGCAAACATGATACGGGTTTTTCAGGAGCAGTACCCTTCCACGTTCTCAGGGGAGGGAGGACCTCAGGCTGAAAAGTCATGGCTGGAAGCCATGCTGACTATCTTTGAGCATCTAGAGACGCCTCCAAAAAGGAAGGTCAAGATCACCACCTAGATGGTACGAGACTCCACCCAGATGTGGTGGGACATGATCTCACAAGTGAGTCACTAGTAGGTTATGGCTTGGGAGGAGTTACAGCACGTGTTCTACGACTACTTCTACCTGGAGACCCTGAGGGCCGATCGAACCCGGGAGATCATGAGCTTAGAGCAGGGTACTCTATCTGTCATGGAGTATTCCCTTTGTTTCACCAAGCTGTAGTGTTTCACACCCCTCCGAGATGGGAGTGGGGTGTTCATGGCAAGGAAGTTCGAGGATGGTCTCAGGCAGGAGATCCGCTCATAGGTGAATATCTTCTAGTTAAATTCCATCACTTCCATTGTCAACCAGGCACTGATTGCGGAGTGAAATCTAAGGGACTCTAGAGCTGCGAGCCTGGGTAGTTCTACTTCAAGAGCTAGTTTCCCCCCTGATGACAGCAAGAAGCACTGTAGAGAGTCTACGCACGGTGATATGAGGAAGCGTGATGCATCATCAGGAAGCCAAGTGGTATGCTACCTGTGTGGCCAGTCAGGGAACACGAGGCCGCAGTGCCAGAGGAACCCGTGGAGTGCCGATATTGTGGCAAGAAGGGTCACCTTCAGTGGTTCTACAAGGTTTTCTCACCAGCAGTTGGTGACCGGGGTTCTTCCATGACTCCTCGTTCAGGAGCAGCACCACCAGTTTCCCATCAGTCAGGAAATTGGAGTTCTTCTGGCCGTTTGGGCCGAGGTGGAGGTCGAGACCGTGGCGGCCAGCCACCAGTCCCTCAGCACCATCCGGGAGGTTCAGCTCAGAGTTGTCAGCCTGGGATATAGGGCCGCGGTGTAGGCCAGTATTTCACTATGGAGCAGACCTATCAGCTGTAGGATCTCGGCCCTTCTACAGTTCGAGGTACGGTTTTAGTAGCCTCAGTTTTATCTTCATCTCTTTTCGATACAAATGCTACACGTAGTTTTGTCTCAGTTGCTGTTGTGGAGAGAATTGGGCTCTGTGTCTTTTCTTTTGTCGACTCGTTGAACCTAGACACACCTTTGGGGACAAGGAAATATAGGGTGCGTCAGTGTATTGAGTTCCCTCTCGAGGTTGCAGGGTATCGTTTCTTATGGGATCTCTTTGTCCTAGAGATGACAGGCTATGATGTCATTCTCGGGATGGACTGGTTGGTTCCCTTCCAATTAGTCATTGAATATTATTTCCACATAGTGTGTTTCGTTTCTCTAGAGGGTGAATCTTTTCTTCATAGAGGAAAATGGGATGTTCAGGCGAGTCAAGCAGGACTCGAGCATCATGGGCTAGGAAGGGTGACAACCCAGATTGCTAGTCTTTATCTGGATGATCATGGGACTTTGCAGTTAGACTTTCTTCTAGTGGTGGATCATTTTAGGGACATATTTCTAGTGGACTTTTCGGTTTTTCCTTTGAAGCGTGAGGTAGACTTTTCTATTGAGCTCGTTCCAGGAGCAGCACCGGTGTCCATTCCTCCTTATAGGATGGCTACACCTGAGTTGCAAGAGATCAAGAAGCAGTTGGAGGAGTTGGGGGAAAAGGGTTTCATTTAACCCAGTACTTCTCCTTGGGGTTCTCCTATCCTATTTGTGAAGAAGGGAGACGGTACCCTTCGGCTTTGCGTGGATTATTGGAAGCTGACCCAGTTGACGGTCAAGAACCAATATCCCTTGCCCAGGATCGATGAACTATTTGATCAGCATTGAGGAGACCGGGTGTTCTCGAAGATCGACTTGAGGTCCAGTTATCATCAGTTGCGCGTTAGACCATCATATATACCTCTGAATACCTTCAAGTGTAGGTATGATCTATACGAGTATATAGTCATGTCGTTCGGTCTCACAAATGCGCCTGCAGTTTTCATCGAAATGATGAACCGAGTGTTCCATCCTTACATGGATTCCTTCATCCTAGTCTTCTTGGATGATATCTTGGTGTACACTCACACTCGACACGACCATTCCACACATCTTGAGATCATTCTGAGTACACTGAGAGAGCATCGGCTTTATGCTAAACTCTCAAAGTGCCACTATTGGATTTATCAGATTCACTTTTTGGGTCACGTCATCTCAGAGGCAAGAGTATCTATGGACCTAGAGAGATTGAGAGTTGTAGTCTCCTGGGAGTAGCTAAAGAATTTTTTTGAGGTGAGGAGTTTCCTAGGGCTGGCTGGATGCTACAGACTCTTCATTCAATACTTTTCAAGCCTAGCAGCACCTTTGACAGGACTGACCAAAAAGGGGGCGATGTTCTTATGGTCAGATTCTTGTGAGTCAACCTTTCAGTAGCTGAAGGGACGATTGACGTCAACTCCGATTCTAGTCTAGCCAGAGCCAGGAAAGAGCTACACTGTTTATTATGAGGCTTCAGGTATCGGGATAGTGGTTGTGCTTATGTATGGAGATGAAGTCGTTGCGTACAGGTCTCGAAATTGCAGGCCACATGAGAGGAACTGCCCAACACACGATCTGGAGTTGGTAGCTGTTGTTCATGCCGTACGCTATTGGAGAAACTGTCTTTTGGGAAAGCACTTTGTGGTCTTCAATGACCACACGAGTCTCAAGTATATCTTCACTCAGCGTGATATAAATCTGAGGCAGCACGGATGGGTCAAGTACCTTCAATATTTTGATTTCGATCTTGCCTATACGCCAGGAAAGGGAAGCATAGTGGAAGATGTGTCGAGTAAGAGAACTTAGATTCAGACAGTTCAAGAGGCCAGCAGTGAGTGGCAGCTTATGGCTATGTTCTCTAAGATGCATTTGGAGATCCAAGATAGATAGGGACAGAACTTCCTATCTTCTGTAACTGTTACCCCTACGCTACTTGATCGGGTACGGCTGAGACATCTATCAGACTCAGAAGGCTTAGTCCTACAGGAGGGTGTGTCGGGAGAGGACCCTCTTCCTGGAAGGACAGTGGGCGAGGATGATATCTTGCATTTCCAGGGACGCGTATGGGTACCCGTAGACATACGTGACGAGATGATGTGGTATTTTCATTCCTTAGATTGGGTAGTTCATCCTGGAATCACCATGATGTATCAGAACCTTCATTGCCAGTATTGGTGGCCAGGTATGAAGAAAGATGTTGCTAGTTTTTTCATGAGATGCTCTACTTGTTAGCAGGTGAAGGTGGAGCATCAGCGACCAGCATGCCTTTTACAGTAGTTACCCATTCCAGAGTGGAAGTGGAATGATTTTGCGATGGAATTTGTGATTGGGTTGCTAAGGTCTCCTCAGGGGAACGATGTTGTTTGGGTTGTCGTCGACAGACTCACAAAGGTTGTTCACTTCTTGCCGATCAAGGAGAACTTCAGTGTTGATGATCTGTGACCACTGTATATCAGAGAGATCATTTCTATGCATGAAGTTCCACACTCTATTTTTTCTGACAGGGATGTAGGCTTTACTTCCCGGTTCTGGCAGGGACTTCAGAAGGCTTTGGGTACCCAGGTACTTCTAAGTACGGCGTACCATCCCCAGATTGATGGCCAGTCCAAGCGCACGATGCAAGTTCTAGAGGATATGCTCCCAGCTTGCATCCTAGATTTTGGAGGTTCTTGGGGGAAGCATATCCCTCTGGCGGAATTCGCCTACAACAACAGTTTCCAGGAGACTATTCAGATGGAACCTTATGAGTCTTTGTACGGTAGGCCATGCCAATCACCCTTATATTGGCTGGAGGCAGGAGAGGCAGCTTTGATGGGACCTCATCTTGTTTAGGAGACTTCAGAGCAGATAGAGATGATTCAGAAGAGGATGACTACAACACAGTCTTAGCAGAAGTCTTATGCTGATCAACGGAGACGAACTTTGGAGTTCGAGTTCAGGGATCAGGTTTTCCTGCGTGTCTCGCTGAGGTTAGTACACAAAAGGATTTGGATACAGGGTAAGCTTTCACCGCAGTACGTCGGGCCGTTTGAGGTTTTGGAAGGAGTTGGGCCGGTCGCCTATAGGTTGCAGTTACCCTAGAGGTACCGGGCCATGCTTGACGTCTTCCACGTCTCTAAGATCTGATGTTATTTTTCAGACCCGTATCATGTCTTTCAGCCTGAAGAGGTTGAGCTCAAAGCGGATGCATTGTTTGAGGAGCATCCCGTTCGGATTTTCGATCGTAGTATGAAGGTTCTCTGAGGCCGGTCTGTCCCTCTTGTATGGGTGTTATGGAAAAATGGGCGAGTACAGGACGAGACCTGGGAGAGAGAGGTCGTTGTACGATCACAGTGGCCGGAGCTGTTCGGGGTTTCTTCTTCTATGCCTTTCTAGAGAAATTCAAGGACGAATTTCGTTAAGGGGGGAAGTTTGTAAGAACCCGATTCTTCGTTTCAGGTACGACTTTCCTTTTTCTGGAGTTTTTAAGAAAAATGAAGTTTTTAGATAATTTCAAAGTGCACACCGTGTACTTTCTGATTACACGTCGTGTACACTTCTCTGGCTCGAAGCTGTGTGCTGGTCGTGTGCAGGTCACACACACAGTGTGTAGGGGTGACGTGGAGGCGGATTTTGGCAGAGTACAGAAAAACCTAGTACACACCGTGTACTCTAGAAGTACACACCATGTACATTTTTTCACTAAATGGACCGGGGTCGTTCCTAATGCACAGAAACACCCTCTTCTAGGTCTCGTTCATCCAAGAGCGACCTATATGGCTGGATCTTCCCTGAGATCCTGCCTCTCTATCCGTCCACTGATTCGAGCACGGTCGATTGAGTTGGAAGCGCAGTGGTGAGTTCTTCCTTCTGCTTGAGCCTCGTTTTCCAATTCCTCCTCTTTCCCATGTTATCGTGGTTTATGTGTTTCAGAAATTTTCCCAGATCTACGACGTTCTAGGGAGAATCAATCATCATGGTTCAAGTATATCGATCTCCTAGGATCGAGGTAGGTGGTTTGTGCCTTTCTGTAGGATGTTGACGAGTACTTTGTGCAAATTCCACCAATTCCCTTTAAAGGGGTATTGCATGTTCTTGTTTTTCCCTTTTTATATTGCCTGCTTTGCTTGATTGCATTAGTAGATGTAATTACCTATGAATATGGTAGTTTTTATTATACCCTGGATGTTTTCCACGTTTGTTTTTCTTGTTGGAATTTCACCAGTTTCCATTCCTAGTTGTAGGATAGTGGAACTATTGCTTTGTTATGTTGTTAAGCCTTAGAATGATAGCCAAGTAGTTTTTGAGGTTTACTTGGACGATACGTGCGTTCTGAGCATGTTAGTTTCACACAAGACTGTGAGAACCTAGTGTAGTAGACCAGAGGGAGAATAGACGTAAGGGCTTCTCCAAAGTGTCTTTTAATACGATGTGAGACCATAGGGGGAATTAAAGATGAGTGCTTCCTCATAGAGCCTGTAGTTCCTCGATGTGGGCCACATGGGGAATGAGACATTGAGTTCTTCCCTAGAGAGCCTTTAGCACATTACGAGACTATAGGGGGAATCTATTGTGAGTGCTCCCTCAGAGAGTCTAACTTCTTATCTAAACCAGAGGGGTGAGACTCTGTGTGCCTCCTAGAGGGTTGTTGTTACTTTTAGGTTGAACCATAGGGGTTAGGCTGTGAGCGCTACCTAGAGGGTTACCTGTTTTCTTCTTGTTGTTGGCTATTTACTTGTGTACTTTCTATGCTAGAACTGTGGACTGTGATTCCTGTGTATTTCCCTATTTACTATTCCTGTACCTTACTTGACATGTATTCACTGACTATTGGGAACATATATTCGGGTGGTTTCCTACTGGGATTGTATCTCACACCCTGTTTGGGCCATGCTTTTGGGCAAAATAGATTATGTTGTTGTAGGTATAGATAAGGGAAAGCGCCCTTCTACTTCAGGTACCTGACTTGACGGAGCTGGAGAGCATGGGACCGAGCCGAGGCTTGCGATGCTGTGGAGTTCCGCTTGTGTTTTTATTTTGCAGTTTCCTTAGTACTTGTGATCAGTTGTATTTAAGCACGTTGGTTTGTTTATTTCTTTGCATAGACATATGTACCATGTTGAATTATTATTAGTTTATACATTACTTTCGCTGTTCAGTTCAGTTGTTGTATGCTGTTATTGTTTCTGCTATTGTGAATCGTTGTTCTTCCACTGTATACCATACCGAATGAGGGAATAGTTCACCCGCTGACTCACCAAGGCCCTCGCTACTAGTCAGCAGCCTCTGGAATGTGGGGAAACGGACTTGAGGTCATGTGGATAATCAGGTACGGGGCACCAGTGGAGGGGCTCCGGATTCAGGTTGTTACAGTTATGTCATGGTAATGGTGTTCCGAAGTGATCAAACTTATTTTACATACTGTAAAATCATAAAATCCATTGGGGAGTCAATTTAGAACACCCACAAAATGAAATTAATAATAAAGAAACTAATATTGATTGTTGGATTGATTTTAAACACAATGATCACCTATAGATAGTAATTGACACAACTTTTCAAAGTTAGAGGAATAAGTTTCCAGGGAAAACAAGAGGAATTCATCGATTCATTGACGAATTTATCAATTTTTGATCACTAGATCAAATAATGGATTAAGAGGTCAATAATCAGAATTAGTGATTTTTTCGGGGCTCTTTATAATCCATTGGATTCATTAATCCCGATTTAGAATTTAATTATATGTTAAGAGGTTATTAAAATCAATTTCAGGGGGGATTATTTTTCTTACGCTAATTTATGTGGCCCATCACAAAACCACTGAGTAGTTGTTGGGGACCATTTTTTTTCCGTTGGTGTCCACTAGTGTGTCTGAATTGATAGATACCCCATTGAATGGTCAGCGGGTCTCTTATAGGCGAAACATACAGCTAGATTCCCCCTAGATCATCGATGGGTCTCACTGACGATTCAGTGGCCCTTCATTACTTCCAGTGCTACTAAACACCTCTATCATTGCAAGAACAAAAATATTTTACTTGGTTCTCCTGAACTGGTATACTTTTAAGGATCCTATAAGTGAGGATGTTATAGTGTATGAAAATAAACTATTAAAACATAATTTTAGTGGATATAGTGTTTAGAATTTATACACTCCTGGCAAGGTACACTAACCTTATAATGATTTCAGGGAAGCTCCCTACTCATATAAAGAGCACTCCCTTCTACCCCTTCTATTCAGTTCTTCAATGAAAGTCTTCCTAATTTGATAAAGATGGGGGAATATACAAGATTTATTTATGAAATGGATATCAACTAAATATAATGAATCTAGAATTAATTTTATGATATAACCTACCGTAATACTTACTTTCTATAAATCCATGTATGGTTAATTCCTTTATATTGAAGTTGAATTGTTACACTTAAAACATATTCAAAATAATCAATGGATATTCTTATTCATTTAAGTAATTTTAGGATATAAATTATATTTGGTATGATCAAACTTCTTCTCTGAAGAGTCAAATATATCAAAGAAACTCCATCAAAGGAAACATTTTCTTTATTTTTTTTAGATATATCAATGCATGCCAATGGGCTCTCTCGCCCCTCGATATCAGATCTATAAATTCCATTATTTGAATTTGTGATTATGGAACAAAAAATATTTTAATCTCTTATATATATATTTCCCTTAAATCAATGGTTAATATCAATCAATTAATTTTTCATCCTCTAAGATCATTCCATAGGTTACACTTGTTTAACAGTGATTAAATTCATCCAGTTAGGTTCTGATGTCCTTCAATATATTAAGCGATTTCATTAACCTTTTGAATTAATACAGAATCATCAAGATATTATTATTTTTTAAATAATTTTATGATGTCCCCCATTATTGTGTAACATAACACTGTAATGGGGACCTTTGAAAATCACAAATCGATTGATTTACACTGAATTTCATGAATTTTTCAATGTTTTTAATAGAACTGTTATTATCACAATAAAAGTAATTTCAACATTCATGGTTAAATCCAAGATTCTATAGGAATCAAAATATTTCTATAACCTATATGTTACAAAATTATTTTCAATATTATAGTGCATCACCAGATATTTTTTTAAGAAATTATGTACATAATATATAGAGCCAAACCATTCTTCTAAACTTACTCTTATTTTGAAAATATTAAATTATATGTAAAACAAAAGGTTAATATTTAAATTTTTTGTAGTAATTATAACATTGTGTCATCATCATGCACATTACTATCACAATATAACCATATTAAAAAAACATCCATACCATATAATAATTCTCATTGTGTAACATGACATGCATTGTGATGTGATTTTTTCTTACCCTAAAAATTATTTTTTAATCCAATTTATACTTATCCCAATATTTAAAATAATCACTAAATACCTTAATATGATAGAATATACATGTCTAATAATTTATCTTAGTCATCCATGAATGATTTTAAATCTTCTACTATCTATATTTCCATCAATTACATAATATAATTATCTTTTACATGCAATGATATTATCAGGAAATCACTTTCAACATATACACTATAGCAACTTCACTACATGGTCTCTTAATATTATAACACTCATTGTAAACACCTTTATATTTCAATTAAATGTATGTAAATTACATTCATCCTTCACCATGTATAGTTTCAATGTAATAGATCCATATTCATATTCATTCATCAATATCCATGGTTTCAAAATGATCTTATTTTCATGGTATTACTAAATAAAACCTTTTGGATGCAATATATAAATTTAACCTATTAATTATCACTATATCAAATCCAATATTGGTTATGAAAATATTATTATATAGGTCTAATGATATATCATTTCAATAATGATTGTGTTATTTGATTCATAGCACTCTTTATTTTTTATTATAAAATTCCAAATAAATTATTTTTATATTTTTGTTAACATATGGTTTTTATTCCTAAGTAAACTAGTTTTTTATTCATTAAAATTATATATTTCATGATATTATACTATTGGTTTTTTATTTATATGAATTTTCTCATTCCTTCATTAGTTCATATTTAATTTGTCTTCAATCAGTTGTTTAAAAATTATATAAAAATAATTTTCATGTTCCATGTAATGCGGTCATTAGAACCTAAATATTTTTTTATTTAAGGATTACTGGTAATTTTTTAAAAACTGTTAAATAGTTATTTATCATTTCATATAATTTTTATGAATAGATGTTGTTAGAATTATTTCTCATTTGTTTCATGGTGTAACATTTTGGAAAACTAATCACTAGAACTATATGATTTTATAGATATTGATCCTTAAGAATTAATGGTTTTGGACTAATAAACATTGTAATACTAATTTTATTTTTTCATCATGATTATTAAATCTTTAGAATTAATACTTCATACTCTCCTACTATTTTACAAAACACATCAAATCATGAATCGATATTAAGAATAATATATGTTTTATTGGTATTATAATATATAGTTCCCTTAAAATTTTAAATAATTTAATTCATTACATTTTTGTCTTTTCAAAAAAATATTCTGGAACATAAGTATATTTTACTGAAATATTTATTCATCTATCTAAATTCAATATTTTTTCTTTCAATATATTTTTCAAAAATTATGGATAAATTATTGTCTTAACTATTACGATATTTGGTAGTTGATTTTAGAAATGGTTGATTTTTTTAATTTTTTGTTTATATCTAAGGATAAATGATTTAAATATTTTTTGGACTATACAAAATGAATAGATTCATTATTAATTGTTCATTTAGTTTAACTTCACATTAAAACACATGGGGTATATTTTGACTGTGGTAATTTATAAAATTATGTATCTAGGTATATTTTAGAAATTATTGTTATATTTTATAATAATATGGGTTTAGTGATAATATTATAATGATTATGGGAACATATAGAGATACAAAATCCACTCACAAGATTAGGGTATGCCATGTAGTTTGGTTTAACTTGCTATAGTATGACACATGTAATGGAATACATGATATAATTGGTATACTATTGGTGGATAATTAATAATAATCCAAAAATACATTAGGTTTACAATGAACACTATATGTAAACTATCATATGATGGTATATTTCTTACATAAATCATAAAGATTGAGCTAATTAGGGTATGGTTAAATATTTGTTAACCATGTGGCGAGTTTTTATTATTCTAGATGAGATTCTTCTCATATATGATGAGCATAAAACCTGTTAAATTTATGTAGTTATACTAAGTATGTATATAATAATGCAGAGATGAGTGACATGTGATGTGTCTATCTACATAGATTATTGAAATTTGTTGTATTAATTTATCATTGTTAATTTAACATAATAAATTGAAAAATGACGAGTTTTCCTACATAGGAATGTCATTTTCCTGGTCATATGAATATGATTAATGTCCTGGATAGAGGTATTATATGATTATTAATTATATATAGAGATATATTGGGTGGATTATCATGTAAAGATACTAATTTTTGATAGAGATCACATCAAATCCATTTGTAACTTGAGTAGTTATAATGTGTTTCTAATTGTTTCCCTTTTATTGTGGTTATGAGTTATTGTTTTAGTACAATAATCAATACTATAAATTCCCACTAGGTCACATTTAAATGTAATTTGAGTGAAGATTTACTTTTTTATAAAATTATTATAAAAAATTGTGAGTATATATGATAGAATACCCAAAGGTGTTTGATATTTTACCCCAAATTGTTTTAGGAAACATTTTAGTAAGTTGTTACATATAAAGAAAAATAGTACAATGAATGAATAAACACTATGAGGATTTTTCACAAGTATAATATTGAAAGGGTAATTCCCTATATCCCAATGTCACATAATGTGAAATATGTGGTTGAATTTTATTTCAGGTTTCATTATACCAATGCATGTAGTGATATGATATATAATATAATACCAAATTTTCTTTTTCATTTCCATGTAAGTTATCATGACTTGACTATCATATAGACTATGTGATGGGATTAATATAGTTTGATTAAGTTACATTAATCTTTTAAAAGTTCAATGATTAAGAGTCAAGGGATTAATAAAAGGAATACATTATAAACATTGTAACACATTCCTATATCTCATTGAAATATTTTAGAAATATTTCACCTCTTCATCTCCTGTAACCTTATTCATTAAATGATAGGTTGAAATAAATGGTAATTTAATTATTTTACATCATTAACCAATTGTTTCAAACCTCCAATTCTTGAGACCCTTTGTCTATTTCCTATCCTCTTTACATTTTGAGATACTCCCATGTCATGGATAGTGTGGGGAAACCTTATGTATGATTTATATTCATGTAGTTAGTAGATTACCTGGAGAGCAAGGAACATATTGGTTGTTTCAGGGGAATCCTTATCAACTGCATTGATTTATCAACATAAAAGAAAATTTATACACAATATTTTTGTTATTTATATTTTATTTATTTATTAAAATCTATCTATAGTAGATTTTTCTATTTCAGTTTTGGTATGTTCACAATTTTTAGATATGTGAGATGTCCTCAAAACCATTAAATGAAAATTACATTGAATTTTTTAAACAATTCATTTATTTTTATTGTCTTTATGCACTAAATATTGTTTCTTATACCTTATGTTAGATGGATCTTCACCAGGAAATGTTTTGAACTTTGAAACCCATGTTATAACGTTCTTGAATTTTAGTCAATAAAGGTATATTGGGTACACATCTATTTATATATATGATATAATATGAATCAATATAAGATTGTACACTTATATTATATGATGATATTATCAAGTTAGATTTATTATGTGTATGGGAATATCTCTACATAAAATTGAGAATAAAAAAGATGATTTATTAGTTTACTCAGATTAATTCAAAAATCATGAGATGAGCATTAAAAGAAAAATTTCCACATGCATCAAGTTCTCACTGAATGTTGTGAATAAGGGAATGTGTGATAATTTCATTTTTACACACTATTTAATTAGATAAAATAAAAATATATTTTTAATTGAATAAAAATAGATTATTATTAAACCCCATTTTTAATTATTTACACACTACAACCAACAATAAAAATTCTCCAATGTGTTGCAGAATGAGAAATAATGATGTGACTTACTTTCAATATTTTAATAAAAATTTTAATTTATTTATTAGTGTCTATTTAATTTATTAAAAAATTATGAAATTATGAAATTAAATTTTATATATAAAATAAAAATATTAATATAAATTTTATTAAAATAATTACAGTCATAGGATACATGTCACAAAATTCTAAGTAAAATTTGTGTAAAATTGTTTCCTAAAATTATTATCATGTTTGAATGAGTTAAATATGTGGTGGAACTATGAAATTACATCACTGAAATGTTTTATTTCAGAAAAAAAGAGATAGAAAATATTTCTTTTTAATACCATTATCCACATATTCTATAGGACATGCTATAAGGGGTTATCAAATATCTCAAGTGGTGATTTTTCATTGTAGCTATATTTCCCTATAGATGAGTTTGACACATTCTCTAACACTATATTCCGTAAAATATATTCTTCTATTTCTAAACATGTAAGAATAATTTTAAAGTCAACTATTCCACAAATGATCTTTATTAACACATGGATTTACTCAGAGACATCACTTATAGTATGGTGATTAATACCACACATAGAGGTGAAAATTTGTCCACTTATAAATAAAATATAAGAGATCTCATCATTGTATAAATTTCTTATTGATTTTTTATAGTTCTATTTTATGCATGTTCCATCCCTACCAAGTTTTATGTGAGTTTTTCTAATGTTTTTTCCCATATATCATTAATAATGTATTCTTAGGATTCATGAAACATTATAACTTATACAAGGATGTGTGAATACTCATACTCCAGAAAAAATGAAACTATTAGATCTCAAGATAAGAAACCTATTATGTATTTTAATTCACACTCATAGTTTACATATATTGAAAGAGTTACATTATCATTCCCATAGTGGTTCCGAGTATTGATTTCTCCAACAATCTTGTTTCTTTTGAAGTTGAAGGGTTGTTGTTATATACAGTGGCCTTAACTATACATTGGTTCTATTTGTTTTTTTATAGTTTTACTTTACATGGTCAGACTTTATCTACAAATTGATCTATTACCCAATATTCATTTATGGTTTATCATTTATGATGATTATAGATTAATTATAATACAAATATGAAATCTTAAATTTTTTATTTTATTTGTATTTTTTATTTGTTGGTAATGTATTCTATAATATTTTCATTTCACCGTTGAATTTAGTTGAAAACCATTAACATATAAAAGGTAATCATGGAATTTCATACTCAGTTTTTTCAGTCTAGGATGTAATAATGATGGAATTTATTTATGAAAGAAGAAAAAAATGAATATTGAGGAATGAATGTTAAATTACATATTGAGAATGAATAAGGGAAAATAATTTATAAATGAAACTTCAATAATTAATTTTAATAATTTCATAATCAACTAAATTATAGACATGTATGTGCTCAAATTTTTTAGGAGAGGGTGGATACAAAAAATGAAAAAAATAATGGGAAACATATAAGGAAAAAATGGTCCAATTGTCCTATAAAGAACAAGTATCTAGAATTGTCACGACCCGTCCTCGGGGCCCGTGCCGTGACTACCCCAAGCCCGCCTTCCAAAGGCCAGGGGCTGGCGACTAGCACCAAGGCGTAAATCCCGGTAAAAAAGGGAAGGCATTGCTTTTGTAAAGTAAACAAGCATCACAGAGTAAGAAAGCGGAAAAATAAAACACAGAGTAAAAACAGAGTACAACCGTAAGTGCAGAAAGTAAATGGGCCAGTATACAAACCCAATCTGAAATTAAAGTATAACTCGAAAGGGAAAATAGCAACTGAAAAGTAAAAGCCTCTACGCCGAGCTGTGCACTGGAAATCCCACCTGACGGGTGGGTACGGATAGCTCCACTGCTCCTCGGTCCCGCCGTCCGCTCCGAGTACGTCCCGCCCAGTGGTCCACCTCCAGGTACCGTCCTGCTCTGCAAGCCTCAACCACGATCAACGATGTCTGTCGTCTGCAACCAACACAACGTAGTGCGGGCATAGCCTGTGCAGAGGTGAGTATAAGCTACTCAGTAGGGACCCCGAGACCCCCGAAGGTCTCCCAAAATCCACAAAGGATAAACCACAAAGGAAAGATACAATCACGAAGTAACAACCGACACTGCTTTGGTATATGCCCATACATATACCTATGTCAACAATTCCAGTATGCTCCAACCTCTGAGCCCAAGTACAACCTAGTCCACACAGGAAAGTATACGTATTCCACACAGGAAATAAAAACGTAATCCACACAGGATAGCACAACACAATCCACACAGGAAAGCAAAAAGGTTTCATCTCACACAGGTATACTTCTTCGAAGATGATAGAGATGATCACTAATCCATCTAAGTCATCGGACCCACAAAGGATCGATAGGTACTAACCCCCGCAAAGACCCACACAGGATCGGTAGGAAACTAACCCCCGCAAAGACCCACACAGGATTGGACCCACACATGATCTGTAGGCGCTGGCTCACACAGAACCGCTAAGCGCTGACCCACACAGGATCGGACCCACATAGGATCGGTAGCACTGATCCACATAGGATCTCTGAGTGCTGTAGTCGTCGCCATCAAATCCACTGAGGATCTATGTATAGTCGTCGTCGAAGTCACAGTAGCAGTCGTAGCCAGCACTAGCGCTCCCCCACACAGCAAGCTCGTTTGGGAGGGTCCGCTCCACGAGCCGAGAAGATGATACATCAACTGACACATAGTCCAGAGTTGATGTAGCCAAAAGTTCTGTATCGTCAACAGGAACTCAATGTCGTAGACGGCGCGTCGATCGGACGCCCGGTCTGAGAGTCATTGGCTTTTTTGTCCTAGGGGCCCGGTTGGTTTTTAAGGTAAAACGAACCCGACCATACTCCACCTGCTCCCAAAACTCGGGCGGAGTATGCCAAAATATCCGTCGCACTTATAGAAAATCAACAAAGTAGACGACACGTCAATCGGACGTCCGTAGCTCAAGATATGAGTGTTTCCGCTCCGAGGGCCCGGTTGGTTTCGTGTACGAACCAACCCGGACATACCCAAAATATTCCGAAACCTTGAGTGCGATATACCGAAACGACCTCCTCGTTCTAAGGATCTTGTTGCCGCTAACGGCGCATCGATCGGAGGTCCGTAGCCTGAGTTATGGGCAATTGAACCCAAACTGTCCGAAAACGGGGTTTTCGGGCCCGAGACCGACCCGACCCGAGGCCCCCTGGGTCGGCCCGAACCGGGTCGACCCGCCCTGGGTCCGGGTCGGCCCAGCTCGGCGTGGCCCGGTGACCCGCGCGCTGGGCACGCCGGTCGGTGCTCGGCCAAAACGGCCGAGCCGTTTTGGCGGCTTGCAAAGGGGGGGGGGGCTGCCCCTCCCGTTTCATGAAACCGCGACCCCTTAATTGGGGCCGCTT
This sequence comes from Viscum album, assembly GCA_963277665.1. Classification (NCBI taxonomy): domain Eukaryota; kingdom Viridiplantae; phylum Streptophyta; class Magnoliopsida; order Santalales; family Viscaceae; genus Viscum; species Viscum album. The sequence continues at coordinate 300,686,975 of OY728128.1, forward strand.
TGAAGTCCGATAGGGGGAATTAATTCCCCCGGCTCCTCCTTGTCCAGCCGGCCCAACCTGGCCGGCCAGTTCCTGCTCAACGGGACAGACGATGGCCGGTCCCCTTCCAGCTCTCATGCCGGCGGTCTGGTCTGGCCGCCGGTTACCTTGCCCCGCCGCGGCCCGGAACCGGCCGTGGCCCTTGTCATCCGGTGCGGCGTGACAGCGCCGCGCCCTTCCGCCGCAGCCCCGGTACCGGCCGCGGTATTTTTGGGTTTTCTTCGACGCGGTGCGACGGCGTCACGTCCTTGATCTTCTTTCCCCGGCGCGGCGCGACGTTGCCACGCATTTCCTTTCGCTTGATTCCTCGTTTTGCGATGACACCACGTCTTCCCGTACCAAACCACAAAGGAACCAACATGAAAAATAAGGAGGAGGGTCGGCCGTGTTTATGCGGTCCGACCCCCTCGCATTATTTGATAACTATTTGTTTTAAAATTTCACGAAGAAATTCAGGATTGTAACACGAACAAAATAATTATTTACAATCCCCTACCTCAGTTTCAAGAATGGTGTACGTCAACAAGCCACAGAAGATGAGCGTCGCGGAAGTCAGGGGTCACGGAAAATGAATGTCTATTCTGTTGTCGTCAAGGCGCGTCCGACGAGGAAACGTCGTTGGAGAAGTTCTTCGTGTTCATCGGCGGAGATGTTCTACGTTGGAGTCCGAGGTGTTCTTCACGTTCTTCGTCGAAGTTGAAGAAGAAGAAGACTTCCTCAAACCCTTAGCCCTTTCTCTCCCAAGTCTCCACACAAGAAAAACTAACCCCAAAATAAAATAAGTCTCCCACTTATTTTATTAACCCAACATAGGTTTTTGAAATCATGAGTTTGAAAAATCAAAACCCACATTTAACTCACATAAGTTATTAACATGAGTTGTTATAAATTAAAGAGGTGATATGTTGGAAAAACATAAATGGGGGGTTAAGGAGTGAAAAAGGGGGGAGGTGAAAGGTTGGGGCTCGTGTGGGACCCACCTTTCAATTATCCACACATGGGAAGTTGGGTGGATGTGGGCCCCACCACCAACTTTTCATGGGAGAAATTAACCCCCTTGATATAAAATAAAATTGATCCAACAATTTTGTTTACTTATTAATTAAACCCCATTAATTAACTTCTTCTCCCGCACAAACGCAACTATGGTAAAGTTTACCTTAAGCGATTACCGATGTTGAGAGTTCATCGGTGCCATTGGATTTCAATTCCGAGCACCGGTTCAAAAGATAGGAATTCCCGCTCGTTCGTTCACTGAACATACCCGAGCTAAAATTCGGATAGAAATTCCGGGCACACCGGGCCTCGGAATCAAGTGCCATCTGAAACTGCATTCTTGTAAAATTCCAAAGAAAATTAAGAAAAAAATTACCTTTAATTTTATGGGTCTTTACATTACTCCCACATCAGGGCTTTACGTCCTCATAAAGATACATCGAAAACTAGGGAAACAAATGGGGGTACTGAGCACGCATCTGAGCCTCCCGCTCCCAAGTGCTCTCCTGGAGGTTCTCGTGCTGCCATCTGATGCGCACTAGAGGAATCGACCTTCCACATAGGACCCACTCCTGTCGATCCTTGATCTCCACTGGGACCTCCGTAAAAGTCGCCCCATCAACAACGTCAAGCTCCCCATGGTCAATGATGTGTGTCGGGTCGTGCACGTATCTCCTTAGCTGAGATACGTGGAAGACATCGTGCACCCGGTGAAACTGAGGTGGCAGAGCCAGGCGATAAGCCACCTCACCAATCCTGCTGAGAACCTGGAACGGTATGATGAAGCATGGAGACAACTTGCCGCCTCGCCCAAATCTTCGTAATCCACGTCGACGTGAGACACAAAAAGACGTGGTCGCCATCCTCGAACTCTAGTGGCCTCCGCCTCCTGTCAGCATAAGACTTCTGCTGGCTCTGAGTTGTCCTCATCTGCTCCTGGATGACCTGGACCTTCTCTGTCGTGGCCTGGACCATCTCCGGCCACACAAGTGTTGACCCCCCAGGGTCTGTCCAGTACAAAGGAGATCTACAAGGTCGGTCGTACAACGCCTCGTATGGTGCCATCCCGATGGTGGAGTGGTAGCTGTTGTTGTACGCAAACTCCACCAAGGGTAGGTGGTCCTCACAGCTACGACCAAAGTCGAGGACACATGCGCGGAGCATTTCCTCGAGAGTCTGAATGGTCCTCTCCGTCTGACCATCCGTCTGAGGGTGAAAGGATGTGCTCAGATGTAGCTGCACCCCGAACACCTCCTCCAACCCCTTACAAAGTTGAGAAGTAAAGCGAGCATCTCAATCAGAGATGATAGATGATGGCACACCGTGAATCCGCACAATCTCATGAACGCAAATTTGTACCAAGCTCTCCACTGAGCCCTGCTCTGTGATGGGTATGAAGTGAGCCGACTTGGTGAGTCGGTCGACAATCTCCCAAATGGAGTCGTGACCTCTAGAAGTACGTGGAAGTCCAGTCACGAAGTCCATAGATATTCCTTCCCACTTCCACTCCAGAACCTCCAAGGGATGTACCAAGCCTGCTGGTACCTGGTGCTCAGCCTTCACCTACTGGCAGCTGAGGACTCGAGAAACAAACTCTCCCACAGCCTTCTTCATGCCCGGCCACCAGTGCTGTCGTCTGAGATCCTGGTACATCTTCGCCACTCCGGGATGTACCGCCAAGGGAGAAGTGTGAAACTCTCTCAGCACATCCTCCCGTAAACCAATTGGTACGAAGGTACGTCCTATGAAAAGGATGTCGTGCTCTACTCCAAAGGTGAAACCATCAGGTGCATGTCCTAAGGATAGTTGTGCACGCCGCGTCTCATAGTCAGCGTCCCTACGTTGTGCCTCTCTGACCTACTGTAGTAGTGGAGGAGTGACTGTGAGAGACTGAAGGAAGGTTTCTCCATCTCTATCCCCGAAGGATATCTGCAAAGAGGCTAGCTGCTCTGTCGCCTCCTCAAGTAGCTGAATGCCCGTCCTCCTGCTGAGGTCATCAGCTACCAGGTTCCCCTTCCCAGGATTATAGACTATCTCAAAGTCATAGTCCTTGAGGAACTCGAGCCTTCGTCGCTGTCTCAGATTCAGGTCCTTCTGAGAGAAGATGTATCTGAGACTCCGATGGTCAGAAAAGACTGTAAAGCGCTCTCCCATCAGATAGTGTCGCCATGTCTTTAGAGCGAAGACCACTGTTGCTAACTCCAGGTCATGGGTAGCGTAGTTCTCCTCATGCGGCCTCAACTGACGTGATCCATAGGTGGTCACTGCCCGCTCCTGCATCAGGACTCCACCGAGTCCGGTCCCTGATGCATCGCAGTAGACTAGGTACCCTACTCCCTCCTCAGGGAACCTCAAGATAGGTGCGCTGGTCAATCTCTGTCTCAGCTCCTGGAAGCTTTGCTAACATCTTTCTGACCACACGAAGGGTTTCCCCTTCTTCGTCAAAGCTGAGAGTGGTGCCGCAACTCTGGAAAAGTCTGGCACGAATCTCCGGTAGTATCCAGCTAGTCCCAATAAACTCTGCACCTCCGTCACGCTCCTGGGTGGCTCCCAAGCTAGCACTACCTCGATCTTCACAGGATCCACTGCAACTCCCGGCTCAAAGATGACGTGCTCCAAGAAGTGGACCTCACGTATCCAGAACTGACACTTCGAGAGCTTTCCATAAAGCTGGTGCTCTCAGAGTGTGTCTTTTACAACCCGTATGTTGTAGGCATGCTCCTCCTCAGTCGTCGAGTAAATCAAAATATCATCAATGAAGACCACGACAAATCGATCGAGGTATGGCTGAAAGATCCTGTTCATGAGGACCATGAACACTGCTGGAGCATTGGTTATGCCGAAGGGCATAATCAAGAACTCATAGTGTCCATACTGACACCTGAAGGCCATCTTCTGCACGTCCTCGTCTCGAACTCTGAGCTGGTGATAGCCTGACCTGAGGTCTATCTTCGATAACCACCGTGCTCCATTGAGCTGATCAAAGAGGTCATCAATTCTCGGTAGCGGATACTTGTTCCTCACTGTGACCTGGTTCAGGCGACGATAGTCGACACACAGTCGCAAGCTCCCGTCCGCCTTCTTGGCAAACAATATCGGGGAAGCCCAGGGTGAAACACTGGGTCGGATGAACCCCTTGCCCAGCAAGTCCTCCAACTGTACCCGTAGCTCTCGAAGCTCAGCGGGGGCCATCCGATACGCTGGCGACGATATCGGGGATGTCCTGGGGTATAGGTCAATATAAAAGTATACCCCTCTTCGAGGAGGTATCCCTAGAACGTCGTCGGGGAAAACATCCGCAAACTGATCCACCACTGCAGGGAAACCAGGACTCTGCACGTCAACTGCTCCTAGGATGAGGCTAGCCAACTGATGAGTGATGGGTTGTCCTCTCCTCTGCAGAAGTCCATACTATGCTGCAAAGGCTCCCTTCTCGCCGGTGAAGGTGAACCTGCTCCCGTCGGTGCGTACACATCGCACCTTGCGCCAAAAACTGCCAATCTGTGCATGGACCGTAGATAACCAATCCATGACCAAGATGACGTCGTAAGGCCTCGACGCCGCTACAAGAAGATCCCAGCCGAAGATCTTGCCTCCTAGAGTAAGCTCACACTGCTGGCACCAATGCGTAATTGTCGAGTCTGCTCCCGTAGGAGTCTCTAGCCGTAAGGATCGAGCCAACGGCTCTGTCGGAATCTCCGAGCTCCGAACAAGGGCAGCAGCTATGAAAGAGTGACTCGCTCCTGTGTCTATAAGTACTGCAGCAAGGGTGGAATAGAAACAGATAGTACCTAGAGTCATATCGGGCGCGCCGTGGTCGTAGGCCTCTGCTGCCTGGAGCTGTGCCTGTCTCTACCCGCCAGCTCCCTGTGGTCGGGGTGGACCTCCTGGTGGTGGTGGTGGCAGAGCCTCAAAGCCTCGCCCACCACCTACTGCTTGGCCAGCTCCTCTTCCTCGTCCGCCTCCTCCCTACGGACCGCCACAATCGACCCTCTTCCTCTACCTCGGTGGTCCCTCAACCGTCTGCTGCTCCTCGGCATGGCGGGTCGGGCAATCACGAGCCATGTGGCCCTGCCCGCCGCATGAGTAGCACTGCCTGCCTCTCGAAAGACTGGCTCAGCGCTGTGTGCCTCACACTATTGAGCCAGTGTCCTGAGGTCGTCTGCCTGAGGGTCTGGTCTGCCTGGACCCAAGAGTCATCCGTCGACTGCCTTCTGCAGAAGACTCTGCAACATGCCGCCCTGCGGTGGGTCTCGGCGCTGGTGTAGACTCAAAAAGAAAGCTCTCGATCAAAAGGGCTCGCTCCAGTACTCCTGTCTGAGTCGGAATGCTGGGGGAGATCAGCGATGCCCTGATCTCATGTCTCAATCCCTGCTCAAAGGTCCGGGCCCGGAAGAATGGGCCCCGTACCATTTCGGTCGAGTAGCGCGAGAGATCGGTAAATCTCACCGAGTACTGGGCGACCGTCATGCTGCCCTGCCGCAGCTGAAGAAGCTCCTGAATGCGCACCGCACGGAGGGTGGCTGGGACGAACTCAGAGTGGAAGAGGCTCTCAAAGTCCGTCCAAAGTAGAGATGCCTCATCGTGCACCTGGAGCATCAATCTCCACCATCGGCCCGCTGCTGCATGCAGTAGGCTTGCAGCGAGGATCACCATGAGGTCTGCTGGTGTCCTCACTAGCCTGAAAACTCATACGACTACCTCCAGCCAGTCCTCGGATGCCTAGGGGTCCGTCTCCCGGTGGAACCTGGGTGGTCGCTGGCGCTGGAACTCATGAAGTGCACTGAGGCGACGTGCATCGTCAGCCGCTGGTGTTGGAAGCATCGGTGGCTCGGCGGGTAGAGCTATCGCCGGTCCCACTTCTAAAAAAAGGCCATGCACCGAGGCCTCATCGCTCGGTGGGCTGTCGTCACACTCGACTCTCGGAACCCTAGCTGGCTGCCATCGTGGGGCCATCCTGAAAAGGAAACAGGTGCGCCACGGTCAGAACAGTATACCTGGTGAGCTGATATAAAGTAATCACAAAGAAAACTTGAAACACACATGCAATCAATGTTTTTGTGCATTAAGTCAGAAATCAGAAGTCAGGGTCCTGGTGTACAGATACGTCGGCCACCGCACCAACACTGGACTCCCTGGACTGATAACTACACTCAATATGCTAAACACTATTGCTTCGCATAGAAAAAGATCAGATTCCGATGTTCTGCGGTAGAACCGAACTCCTCTAATACCAATTTGTCACGACCCGTCCTCGGGGCCCGTGCTGTTACTACCCCAAGCCCTCGTTCCATAGGCCAGGGGCTGGCAACTAGCACCAAGGCGTAAATCCCGGTAAAAAAGTGAAGACATTGCCTTTGTAAAGTAAACAAGCACCACAGAGTAAGAAAGCGGAAAAAGAAAACACTAAGTAAAAACAGAGTACAACTGTAAGTGCGGAAATTAAGTGGGACAATATACAAACCCAAACTGAAAGTAAAGTACAACACGAAAGGGAAAACAACAACTGAAAAGTAAAAGCCGCTACACCGAGTTGTCCACTGGAAATCCCACCTGAAGGGTGGGTACAGATAGCTCCACTACTCCTCGGTCCCGCAGCTCGCTCCATGTACGTCCCGCCCAGTGGTCCACCTCTAGGTACCGTCCTGCTCTGCAAGCCTCAACCACGATCAACGATGTCCGTCGTCTGCAACCAACACAACGTAGTGCGGGCATAGCCCATACAGGGGTGAGTATAAGCTACTCAGTAGGGACCCCGAGACCCCCGAAGGTCTCCCAAAATCCACAAAGGATAAACCACAAAGGAAAGATACAATCACGAAGTAACAACCGACACTGCTTAGGTATATGACCATACATATACCTAAGTCATCAATTCCAGTACGCTCCAACCTCCGAGCCCAAGTACAACACATTCCACACAGGAAAGTATACGTATTCCACACAGGAAAGCAAAACGTAATCCACACAGGATAGCACAACACAATCCACACATGAAAGCAAACAGGATTCGGCTCACACAGGTATACTTCTTCAAAGACGATAGAGATGACCACTGATCCATCTAAGTCGTCAGACCCACAAAGGATCGATAGGTACTAACCCCCGCAAAGACCCACACAGGATTGGTAGGAAACTAACCCCCGCAAAGACCCACACAGGATCGGACCCACACATGATCTGTAGGTGCTGGCTCACACAGAACCGCTGACCACTGACCCACACAGGATCAGACCCACAAATGATCGGTAGCACTCATCCACATAGGATTGCTGAGTGCTGTAGTCGTTGCCATCGAATCCACTGAGGATCTCTGTATAGTCGTCGTCGCAGTCACAGTAGCAGTCGCAGCCAGCACTAGGGTTCCCGCACACAACAAGCCCGTTCAGGAGGGTCCGCTCCACGATCCAAGAGGTTGATACATCAACAGACACATATTCCAGAGTTGATGTATCCAAAAGTTTTGTATCATCAATAGGAACTCAACGTCGCAGACGGCGCGTCGATCGGACGCCCGGTCTGAGAGTTATTGTCTTTTTCGTCCCAGGGCCTGGTTGGTTTTTAAGGAAAACCCAACCCGACCGTACTCCACCTGTGCCCAAACCTCGGGCGGAGTATGCCAAAAGATCCGTCTCACTTAAATAAAATCAACAAAGTCAACGGCACGTCAATCGGACGTCCGTAGCTCAAGATATGAGTGTTTCCGCTCCGAGGGCCCGGTTGGTTTCGTGTATGAACCAACTCGGCCATACCCAAAGTATTTCGAAACCTTGAGTGCGATATACCGAAACGACCGTCTTGTTCTTAGGATAGTGTCACCGTTGACGGCTCATCGATCAGAAGACCGTAGCCCGAGTTATGGGCAATTGAACCCAAACGGTCCGAAAACGGGGGTTTCGGGCCCGGACCGACCCGACCCGAGACCCCCTGGGTTGGCCTGAACCGGTTCGACCCGCCCTGGGTCCGGGTCAGCCCAGCGTGGCACGGCCCGACCCGGCTGGGCGCGGCCCGCGCGCTGGGCGCGCTGGTCGATTCTCGGCCAAAATGGCCGAGCCTTTTTGGCGGCTTGCACGAGGGGGGGGGGGGCTGCCCCTCCCGTTTCAAGAAACCGAGACCCCTTAATTGGGGATGCTTTGAAGTCCGGCCGGGGGAATTAATTCCCCCGGCTCCTCCCTGTCCGGCCGGTTCCTGCTCAATGGGACCGACGATGGCCGGTCCCCATCCACCTCCGATGCCGGCGGCCCGGTCCGGCCGCCGGTCACCTTGCTCTGCCGCGGCCCGGAACCGGCCGAGGTATTTTCGGGTTTTCTTCGATGCGGCGCGACGACGTCGCTTTCTTGATCTTCTTTCCACAGCGCGGCGCGACGGCGCCACGCATTTTCTTTCGCATGATTTCGCGTGGTGCGATGGCACCACACCTTCCCGTACCAAACCACAAAGGAACCAACATGAAAAATAAGGAGGGTCGGCCGTGTTTATGAGGTCCGACCCCCTCGCGTTATTCGATAACTATTGGTTTTAAAATTTCACGAAGAAATTCAGGAATGTAACACGAAAAAAATAATTATTTACAATCCCCTACCTCGTTTTCAAGAACGGTGTATGTCAACGAGCCGCGGAAGAAGAGCCTCGCAGAAATCGGGCGTCGCCGAAAACAAATGTCTATTCCGTTGGCGTCGAGGTGCGTCCGATGAGGAATCGTCGTTGGAGAAGTTCTTCACGTTCTTCGGCGGAGATGTTCTTCGTTGGAGTCCGAGGTGTTCTTCACGTTCTTCGTCGAAGTTGAAGAAGAAGAAGACTTCCTCAAACCCTTAGACCTTTCTCTCCCAAGTCTTCACACAAGAAAAACTAACCCCAAAATAAAATAAGTCTCCCACTTATTTTATTAACCCAACATAGGTTTTTGAAATCAAGAGTTTGAAAAATCAAAACCCACATTTAACTCACATAACTTATTAACATGAGTTGTTATAAATTAAAGAGGTGATAAGTTGGCAAAACATAAATGGGGGGTTAAGGAGTTAAAAAGGGGGGAGGTGAAAGGTTGGGGCTCGTGTGGGCCCCACCTTTCAATTATCCACACATGGGAAGTTGGGTGGATGTGGGCCCCACCACCAACTTCCCATGGGAGAAATTAACCACCTTGATATAAAATAAAATTGATCCAACAATTTTATTTACTTCTTAATTAAACCCCATTAATTAACTTCTTCTCCCGCACAAATGAAACTACGGTAAAGGTTCCCTTAAGCGATTACTGGAGTTGCGAGTTCGTCGGTGCCATCGGATATCAATTCCGAGCACCGGTTCAAAATATAGGAATTCCCGCTCGTTCGTTCACTGAACGTACCCGAGATAAACTTCGGATAGAAATTCCGGGCACACCGGGCCTCGGAATCAAGAGCCATCTGAAACTGCGTTCTTGTAAAATTTAAAAGAAAATTAAGAAAACATTTCCCTTGAATTTTACGGGTCTTTACAAGAATGACTTAGAAGGATTTAAAATGTGATGGCTTATAACACCTAAATGATAATAAAATGATATTTTCTGATTCCCAAAACACATGATACCAAATAATTAACACATTAATGAAGAGATTCGTCGATTTTATTCCTCACATTTGTTTTTGAAACATTATCCAATGCTATAATATTTTTTCTTAGATTAAATATTCTATTAAAAAACAAGATGAAATTATTTATTAGTTTAATAATATAAGTTTCTTTAATATTAATTGTTATACTATAATAGCATCATATTGGTGATGATCTCTATCTCTCTCTATATATTTTAAATGGGGACATTCATGAGACCATCTACAACCAAAAATATAAAAATGGTGTAACGATACATTAAAATAGACTGTAAATATTGAAACCATCTCCCAAATATTACTATAAATTTTATTATAAAAAATTATTATATAAATATATTTTTTATTTTTTATTAAATAAAATAAATCACATATATAAATTACCTAGAATTTTAAATAATAATTAATTTATAATGACATTTTAGGGTATCACCAAATATGGAACTACATTATGACTCCCCTATAAATTGACACTTAATATGGAACAATATATATGGAACTGATTGAAGACACATTTTCATTCCATAATTGAATTATAATTCCATTTTATACCCCCTTATTGATTCTGTGAAAATGATAGTCTTTCTTAATATCTCTCTCTTCCTCTAATTCTATCACTCTCTCTCATTCTTGAGTAGGGGATTTACTAAAATATATTCCTCTTCATCAAGATCTCAATTTTTTTGAACATACTCAAAAAAGGAATATACTAATTTCATGTCTTTATTTAACCCCTATGGGTTTCCTTTTTTTGAAAACTTCATGTTTAAGGGAATTCACATGATTAATTCTTTGAATATAAGGTAAATCTATTGGATAATGATTACCAATTTTCTATTTCTAGTATAATTTTTAGGGGAAGCCTTAACATGGTAACAATATCAGAAACAACTTAGTTCAATGGGATTTAACAACCTCATTATATGTTCTATTGATAAGGTTTATTTTAAAATTATTTTAAATGTTATCTTTGATTACTATAATTTAATGATTCCTAAGTATTGGTGATTTAATGGGTTCTTAATGAAGGTTCATAAATGGATCCAAATTTCCCACCCAGAGTTTTAATCCACCAAGATCTCTGTTTAAATCACACCCCACTCATCTCTTGATGAAACAATCCCTAATAGCAACAAATATTGTTCTCAATACACCCATTATGTTTAAATCCATTTCTCAAAATAAAACTAGTTTTTTACATTTATTTGTGTGGAAATAGAATTTTGTAAAACATTTTTGTTTAACTCTTTGGGTTACTAATAACCACAAGTGTGGTACCCAACCAATTAATTTTTATAACCTTCCTATTTGTTTTCATAATTGATGTATCCTATGCTATTTTAACACATCATTCACTTTCCAATCTGATTATGATCTCCCTCCAACACCCTATAGTCATCATTTTCTAAAGAAGCCTATATAAACTAATATTCTTATTTCTTATTATAATCAAAATTTCCTCCGCCCATATTTTTATCATTCATAATATGCCTCCATCCCACAAACTCCAATGTTTTCTCACCTTACACTATTATTCTCCCAATATGGTTCCTCTTTACCAGAGAAGGATCTCAAAGCATATGAGTGTCCAATGTTCTTGTCATGAATTTCCTTATTCGAGATTGATTAAGGAAGGTAAAGTGTCTTGAACTAGCTTCTTCAAGTTGAAAAATGAGAGATAATGACCCCCTGAGTTCTTCCACCAGTAGGATATTGAGTGATGACCAACACAAAGGGTATACAAATCACATAAAATGGGAGGAATTACCATTATTATAGTAATAAAGATCATGAAATAATATGTATCAACCAAAAAACTCAAAGACATATATAAAATAAATCCAAAATCTATCCCAAATGCATGATTTGGAAAATAAAAATTCTACTAATATAATAAACTCCAATGTAAGTACCAAAAGAACAATGTTATGAAGTGACAAAGCAACTTCTCCACATCTGAACTAGTAAAGTCCAACACAGTCCTTATAATCCTCCTAGAATCCTAAATGAGGTTTTATAATATTTGGTGAGCATAAAATTATACTCAGTAGGAAAACCAAAGCCTCTAATGCAATTGTGGGAGAATAATACTAATTCTCTTATGAGAGAACATAATAACTAACATCTCCAAAAAAGGTATTATAGAGATCCCCACCTCTCAAAGGCATGAAAAAAATGTTATGAAAGTTATGTAAATTAATATAATAAGAACATTAATATTTAGGAACTTCACACCTCTTCCCACTGGTGAAATTATCATAACTTAATTGAAATTGTTCTCTCACATCCAAACTCTTCCACAAGCCCCATCACACAACCACCCCACACACACCTAGGCCTTAGAGCATGTTCCGAAACCAAAGAAAATTAATATCACCACATTCAAACCACACAAACTAAGACCACAACCATACCACATCATTCCCTCAAACACATAGGCCACAACCACACCTCATCTTGAAGATAATTGAGAAATCAAACCTCAACCACAGACACATGGGCCTCACGACCACCCCACAATCTAACCAAAGTGTCTTGGGATAAAAATGATTATAATAGAGAGCATGGAAGAGCCAATAACCATCTATCCATCCTCCCAATGGGTTGTTTGGAAAGGACACCCTCCCCCATGACGATGGTGGTGTTCAGAAAAAACTCTAAATTAGGGTGTGGTGCATATAGAAAATAAAAAGGTAGTATAATTAAATATATATAGAAATCAAAAACTCATCCCAGAAAATGGGTTTTTTAAAAAAAAAAACAACCCATAAAGTTGCCTTTGCTGCTACATCTAAATTTATTAATTAACACCAATAATAATAACTTTGGAACTTGATAAAATAAAATCATGTACACAACATTCTGAAACATAAAACATACACCATGCCAACATGTTTATCCAATTATTATTCTTTATAATGAAATCAATTTATTATTTCCATACCTTCCTAAGAAAATACCAAACATAGAATGCTACAATATAAATAGAATAAACCATGTAGGGGAAAAAGAAATTTAGTAAAGCAACTCACTTCGTATTTCCAATCTTTTCAACACCCTTATTAACAACTTCTATCATCATTCTTCATATTCATTCTGCCCAATCCATCCTCTCATCAAGAAAACCAAGAACATACAGCCAAAACCAAAAACACATCTCATCATAAAGAAACCTGATAGCCCCTACATATAACTACACAACATCCATCACACAGAGTAACATAAACATAGCACACCCTAAACCTGAAGCCCCACTCCTCCAACACTACCCATCAATTTCACAATCAATTAATCTCACAACCTGAGATTCCATTTTACCTCACAAATCTTGTCACACATAGAACACCACCACACCAAACAATATAATATTTATTTAGATTTAGAAAATATTCATTCTTTAATTCCACTTTGTTAATTCAGTTGTTATCATAGTGCAAGTCTGATCCTGATGCATATATTCATTTAACTGGGTACATGTGGTTAGTCATCATATTTTTAACCATCATTTGATAGAAGACCATAAAAAGTAATTCAAAATCCATCATAGGTGCGAAACTAATAGCCACCACCGACCATGATTTTCAACAGGCATATAGCCCATACAGATCACGATATCAACATATAACAATGTAGAACACAAGTTACTTTTTCTTAGCCCCACATTTTGATCTGTAAACCAATTTAATTACAATTATTAATTTTGTGTCCTTATATCTTCAACAAGAGTAAATTCATACACCCACCCCACATAATAAAAAAATAAAAGAGAGGTGAAGGGATCCCTACATTGAGAAATTGATGATCAATACCCCCTCCAGGCACAAAACAGGGGGTGTGCAAGGATCCAGGGAAACACGATCCAACAGTTCAACGTAGATCCCTGGCTCCTCAAGGAAGAAATGTTATGGAAAATATAGTGGAATGGGTAAATGGAAACATACAAGGTAGAAAGGGTCATGGATTGAGGAGGTCCAGATCCAGTATTAATGGATGAAATAGTTTTAAAATCCATCAAATACAAATTATGATCAAGACTAAGAATTTTGACTATCTAAAAGCCTCTTGAGTGTTTGGAATATAATGAAATAATTTATATCCTTTAAAATGGCTTCAAAATCACATAAATATGGTTTTAAACACATTTTATTTCAAATAAATGGTTAAAAGGAAAAACTGGAAAAAACTGTGGAAAAATGAAAATTTGAAAAATTGTCAGAAATGAATCATCATTGGGTGGGTCACCGTCGCAAGTCACCAGTGGGTGAGACACTATTTGAAGATATACTGTTAGGTGAGTCACCATTATGTGACCTATATTTTATTGATTCTTCATTCGATGATTCATCGTTCTGTGAGTCACCGTTCAGTGAGATATTGTTCATTGAGTCACCGATGGATGACTCAATGGTGTGACCCACCATTGGACGACTCACAGGTGAAAACCACTATTGTGATTCACCAATGTGACAAATCATTACAAGTCGTTGGTGTGACCCACCATCACTACCTACTATCACCACCTACCAGTGGACAACTCAATTTCAGATCAACTACCATTGAAAAAACATAATTTTTCACAAACTCATGAAATGAGTCACTATTGTCACTCAGAACACCTCAAAGATAATATTTTCACAATGTAATGGACCAGGGAGGTTCGCTCAATTAAATCATAATCCTCTCCAACTATTATCATCCTTGAGAATCCAAAACCAAACATATATGGAAATAGAGGTCCGAACAACATGTTTATGAGATACCTCTCTACGATCTCACTACACATGAAATGCCACTACTGTCATCATAGTTAAACTATAAACCAATCTATGTTGTTTAAAATCTAGAGTGAAAGATCAATATCCAATAACTCCTTATCCAACATATAATATCCAAAATGACCACCAGACACACCACAAAATCAAGACAACCAAATTGTTCATACATATGAATCACAGAAATACTTCCTCTAGGTCATGATATTATCCACTCTGGGAGGTACTGACTCTCCTATATGGGATTAATTGTATTTTAATTAATTCATCTCAATTTGGAATCAATTACTCCCTTTTTGGAATGACTTGACTTAACCGTACATTCCACCACACATATCACAAGGTAAAGAGAACAACACATCATATAGAATGAGGTTTTATCATCGCATTACAAGGTTAAACATAACAAGAAAGAAATTAAAACAACCTTGGTTATTGGGAACACATTTTTGCATCTCACTCAAAAGTAATATCCTCCATGTCACAATGACTCCACAACACATGAACCAAGGTAATGGTCCGTTTGTGCAGCACCTTATCTAGATGATTCTAGATCTCTATTTGCCGCTCCACAAACATCATGTCGTCTTCGACATCCATCTCTCCCCAGTCAATGACATGGGAGACACCATGAAGATGCCAACAAATATGGGAGATGTGAAAGACTTTGTGGACCTTCTTTAAGTGTTTCGGTAGTGCTAACTGGTATGGAACCTCACCAACTCTCCCAAACACCTCAAAGGGTCTGTTGATCTTGGGGGGGGGGGCAGCTTACTATCTCTTCTGAACCTCTACTCCACACATTGAGGGGAAACCTTCAAGAACACATGTCCACCAAAACTTTAACTCAAAGGTTCTCTTCCTCCAATAAACATACAAAATCTTCTTGTCATGTTCTACTTTTATCCTCTCACAGGGAAGCTAAACGTTCTCTATTGTGCTATACTATACCTCAGGACTAAGAATATATTTCTCTCTATCCTCTGTCTAGCACAAAGGCGAATGACATGGACTTCCATACAAAGAATCAAATAGATCCATATCAATGGATGTGTGGTAGTTATTATTGTAAGATAACTCTACCAAGTGTAAGTGTCACACCCAAGATCCAATAAAGTCCACAATTCATGACCTCAACATGTCCTCCAATGATTGGTTGGTCTGATCTGTCTTCCCATCTATCTGAGGGTGGAAAGTAGTGTTGAGGCCTAACTGAGTGTCAAAAGTATGATGTAATCCCCTCCAGACTAATGAGGTAAAATGCGTATCAAAATAAAAAAACAATGGATCATAGAATTCCATGAAGCTTCACCACCTCATCCACATACCACATGGATAAGTAATACCTTACTTCTGACTCCTTAATTATTAAGAAGTGAGCCGATTTTGTCAGCTAATCTACTACTACCCAAATCGAATCACCACCTACCTCAATCATAGATAACATTGTTACAAAATCCATTTTTATGACATCCCATCTTCACTATGGGACATCATGGGGATGCAAAAAAAACCATCAGTAACACGGTTCTTATCCTTCACTAGCTAGCATACTAAGCACTTTCCCACAAACTCCACCTCTGACTGTTTCATCTCGGGCTACCAAAACTGCTCTCAGAAGATATATTACTTCATGTATACTCTTATGTGTAAAAATAATGGTGATCTATGAAACTCATGGAGAACAACTTCATGAATCACCACAGAAACAAACATCCTCCCATAGAAAAACATTTAAGTCTGAGTGTACTCCAACTATCCCTCCGGAGCATCACCATGGTGAATGTGGTGACATGTCACCTCTTCCAATATGTCCCCCACTGAGACTCTTCAACCTACCATATCATATAATACTAAATTTACATCTGAAATAGATAGCCTCCTCCACCATCCAATCATGAACTTGGTGCAAGACGACCAACTCCTCCATCACCTTCCAAGCATCTATAGATTCCCGAACTACACCCCTTTATGAATTTTTTGATGAAAGAATCGACCAAAACATTCCCATTTCCTATGTTTTAATATATTTAAAAATCATAGTCTTGAAGAAACTCTATCCACCTCCACTTTCATAATATCAGATCTCACAGGGAAAAGACACATAATAAGCTCATGTGATCAGTGAAGACCACAAATCTCTCACCAATGAGGCAATGTCACCACAAGTTAAGTAGGAATATGACTGTACCTATCTCAAGATCATTGGTGTTATTGTTATGTTCACGGTGATGTAACTTCCTATAACCCTAATAGATCACTCTCTCTTGTTTCATTAGCACAAAACCCAAAACCATATGGGACACATCACAAAACACATTGAACATCACCCAATCCTTAAGAAATCGAATCTCTAGAGAAGGGACCAAATTCCCTTATAAGTAGTTGAATGTTCCCTAATACCACCCAATCCACATAAAGTCCTAGTATTCCCTAGTCATGGACATAAACAGAACCACTACTCGAGTGAAATCGAGTATGAATCTCTAATATTATCATGTCATACCCAAAAAACTATAAACCTCCTCAACATTGTTCAGTACTTCCCAAGAAACAACTAATTCGAACAGCGATGGGTGGACTGCTTCAACCTACTGTGACACCACATGTCCAAGTAAATTGACATCTGACATTTAGACATTACACTTGGAAAACTTCTCATAGAGATGGTGCCGTCAAAGATCCTCTAAGACAAACCTAATATGCTTCGTATGCACCTCCTATGACATCAAGTATATCAGGATGTCATTGATGAATTAAATAATTAACCCGTCTTGGAACTAATTGAAAATAAGAGTTCCTGAGCCCAAAGAACATGACTGGTGCATTCATAACACATAACAATATAACCACAAACTCGATGTTCCCATACCTGCACCTGAAAAAAAATATTCAGGAAATCACCTTTATTAACCCTGAATTGGTGGTACATAGACCCTAGATCAATCAAAGAAAACAAAATTTCTCTCCCATATAGTAAAAAAGATCATATATCCTTGAAAGAGGGAACCAGTTCGTGACAGTCGCCTAATTCAACCTCTGGTAGTTTATGCAGAACCTCAAACCACCAACTTCCATCTTTGCAAACAAGACTAAAGAACCCAACATCGACACACTAGGCCGGATAAAATGCTTCAACATCAGATCACCTATTTGAATCCTCCACTCCCATAGATCTAAAATTTACATTCGATAAAGATCCATCTAAATTAGAGAAGCACTAGGCTGCATGTATACCCAAACTCAACATCATGTTGAGGGGGTAGATTCACAGTCTACTCGAGGAAGAAATACCAGAAATCCCCAACAATTATGGGAACCTCCTTAATCTCTGAATCCATTGATTCTACTAACAGCTCAACCAAAAAAAAGAGATTCTCCACATGCTTACTTGTAGCCTGGAAACCCCACTCTCCAATGGAAGCCACATGCTGGCCATCCACATCTAGAAATACAACTATCCTCCTGAAGTAGTTGATAACAACATGCACATAATACAACAATTTTATACTAAGGATGATATCATATGGATGTATTTATATCAATATGTTATCCCCATGGTAATGATGCAGCCCCATCATTAGTCTACATCCACAACATACATCAAACACTCTTGTCTGACCTCTGACTGGAATACTCAACAATAGGGGAATTGGGAGCCTCTCTATGTCTAGTCCCAGATCCTGGTATATATCAGGTGAAACAAAGGTTTGAGAGGATACTGAATCAAAAAAATCACAAGAAAGAGTACAAAACAAACTAATCATACATTAGACGATTTCTGGCCCTACTCGAATTACTGCCTCTGTGATGTGTAACAGACCATGCCCAACTGCTCTTCCCCTCGGCTGATGACCACCTCCATAACCATGCCTAGGTAGAGGTCCCTAAGGGACACCATGAGGTTGGCATCAACTTGCTCTATCTCCCCTCAGTAGAGAATGAGAATAATATCCCTACTGCTTAAAGGGCCTTGCCTACAACTACGGATGAGGCGGGTGTAGAACCTGCCCTCCCCCACCATAATGAGAACAAACAGAAATCAGATAATTCCTCTAAAGATTCTCATGGTCTCTAAATGATAAAAAATTTGTTCCCGAGTTCATGGGAAAATCACAAGGACCTGAAGGTCGAAATAGAATCTACTGAGGTTGGCTCACTGATCATTGAAACCTTGAAGGCCCTAGCACCTAAGACCTACTACTGGTAACCCTACTTATCGAAGAACTGTACTGGATCCCCTCTTATGGTAGAACTCCATGTGAGTTCATCCCCTAAACTACCTATAAATTCTTATGGACCTCCATGTATGTATGTAAGGTGAATGGATTAACCGTGTACTAGAGAGAAGGAAGAACTGCCTCTTTTAGATGTCTCACATGATACTCCACATCTGGAAAGAGAACTAGAGAAAAAATTATGTGATCCTAGAAGTTGATCCCCATATCTCACACCAACATACTACCATAATAGAGGGAGACTAATTCATTCCTCCTCTTGTCCTTCACAGTCGAATAAATGAATCCTACTGGGACTCCATCATGAAATTGACCAATAGAATGTCAGCCTCCTTTCTCTCCCCTAGGTATAATGTCCACCACTAACACATAGTCTCCCTCATCTTAATAACATCTGAAAGAACCCTTTACTCTGTTGGAGCCTAGATAAATATAAATATGATCACAAGCTTCTCATGATAAGTCACCATCTCCATATCTGAAAAGTTGTAATTATACTTTCCCAGATTTCTCTGCCGGATATCAGTTAGTGTCTTATTCCACTAATCATCCACCTCTACTCGATCAGCCCTATGTCGATCAGCTAGATCGGTCGGATGATCCTCAACTGACCTATCCACTTATGGATGATGACTGGGTTCCATATAAGAAGGTTAAACAAGGATTTCCTAAGCCTGGGTAGTGTGTAATTTTATTTAAGATTCATTTTTAACTAATTTTTTTATTATTTATGTTTCCCAAAATTCCCAATTCAAATAAGTACACAAGTCATTATGATGCATGTAAATTTACTAGGGTCTCTACCCAACCAATGGTGCATCGTCACTTAGTTGTTCGGTAGACTCAGAGTCGTTTCTTCGAATCACGGAGGTGGGGGGTGCTAAAATCTCATGTCCTAGCAGATCTTCCCTGGCCTATGTCACTCACCAGGATCACCTAACATAGTATCCCTACTAACCCATTCAATCACCACTGTGTTTAACTTCTAACTCTTTCCTATCTCTCAACCATCACCATTGATACCATTATTTCATGGCCCACTTTATTCAAGATGGAGAAAGGAAGGTAAAGTTTTGTGACCCTCTTTCTTCATGATGAAGAAAGAAAGATAAGGACCCAGGAGTCCCACCTCCAGTAGGCCCCTGGGTGGTGACCAGCACAAAGGGTATACAAATATCACAAAATAAGGGATATTTCCCTTTCCATAGTAACCAATATCCGTAGATAAGATATATCAACCACAAAAAAACTCAAAGACATATATAAAAGAAATCAAAAATCTATCCCACATGAATGTTTTTTAAAAAATATTACTACTAAAATCACAATATACTCCAAAGTACCATTAGAATAATTATATGAATTGACATAGAAATTGTCCCAACATATAAGCTAGTGATGTCTAGCATAGTCCACAAAATATTATTTGAAACCTGAATGTAGTTTTATAACATAGGGTGAGTACACACATATACTCAGTAGGAAAACCAAATTATCTCATAGACATGTGGGAGAAGAATACTAATGCTCCTATGAAAAAATAGAAGAACCAAAGCCTCTTAAAAAGGTATTAGAGCCATAACCAAATCACCAAATAACACAAGTCAAGTAAAGTAATATAATATGAACATCGATGTTTGGGAACCCTTCACAACTTCCCACTAGTTAGCTTCTCATACTCTAGTGGAAAACATGGTACTTCCACACTCTTCCACAAGCCCTATGTCACAACCCGCCCACACACACAAGGACTTTAGGGCTAGTCCTGCAACTTACTCAAAAAAATCTCACCACATCCTTCCCATAGACACCTGGGCCACACAAAAACACATTGCACCCATAGACGCCTGGTCTATGACCACACCTCATCTCGAAGACAGCTGGGAAATCAAACATCCCCCATAGACACCTGGGCCTCACAACCATACTACAACTTTCCTTATGAGTCTTAGGCTACCAAAGCCTAGAAGAGGGAACATGGTATATCCAATAACTATCCATATGTCCTGGAACTGGGATATTGGGAAAGGAAACCCTCCCCCATGATGATGGGGGTGTTCAGCATATAGTGCTCAACTAGGTTAGGGTTCTTATGGAAAATCACAAGTACATGTAAATATATATAGGTATCAAATAGTCACCCCATCCTATGGGTTTTTTCAAACAAACAACCATCTGAAAAAATCTCCATTACTACTACCTCTAAATTAATATTTTTACACCAATAATAGTCACTTCAGAAGATGATAAAATTAATGCCGCTTCACAACAAGACACAACTCAAAACATACCCCCATTAACTAGTTTAACCAATCAATATTCTTTATTATGAAATTCATTTATTCATTACAACCATACACTGGAAACAAAAAACTACAACACACAATAAGACACACATCATAAACCATGCAGATGAAGAAGAACTATAGAAAAGAAACTCATTTCATATTTCCACTACATTCAACACCCATACCAACCATTGTCATCATAATTCTTAAAATTCATTTCTCCCAACCCATCCTCTCAACATGGAATCCCCCAATACAAAGCCAAAACCTATAACACATATCTTCAAAACAATACTCGATAACCTCACTATATAATAACACCACAACCATCACACCCAACAACATAACAATAGAAAAACCCAAACCTATAGCCCTGCTGCTCCAACACTGCCCATCCATTTCACAATCTGTCAATCTCTCGACATACGATTCCTTTACACCACTAGAACCACCCCACACGCCACACCAAGCCACACCAAACAACATAAAGTGTATTCATATTTTTCAAACACTCATTATTTAATTCCACTTTGATATTTCAGGGGTTATCACATAGTAAGTTCGATCCTAAGGCATCCGTTCATTTAACTGAGTATACATGGTTAATTAGATTATTTTATTTTTTACCATAGTTTGAGAAAATACAATCAATAATCATTCAAAATCCAGCATCGGTTCTCTGAATAATACCAAAAATATCTATGATTTTTAGTAGGAATATAACTTATATAGATCTTGATATTAATAGATAACAAAGTATAACATAATTTACATTTTCATAGCCCCACATATTGATATTTAAAAAAATATAATTATATTTATTAACATGGTATACTGCCATATTCCACAAGAGGAAATTCATACACCCACTCTTCATGATATACAAATAAAAGATATACTGTTGGATCCTATCCTTGAGAGAAAAATGATCAAGTTCCCCTCCATGTGCCAAATAGGGTGTGCGCAAGGCTCTAAGGAAATACAATCCAAGGGTGAATCATTGACGCATGGATCCTTTCCAAAGAAAGGGTATGGGACGTCTAGTGTCAAGGTTAAATGGAAACGTACATGGGAGAAAGGGTCTTAGATTTATAAATGTATGATCTAATATTAAATGAAGAAATGGTTTTTAAATTCATCAACGTCGAATCACGATCAAGACCACACATTTTGACTATCTAAAATAATTCCCTGAATTAAGAATTTAAATATATAATTTTTATCATTTTAAATAGAAAAAAATAACTTAAATATTGTTTTAAACTCATTTTACATCATATAAAATGTTAAAGGCTCGAAACTAGAAAAAATAGGGAAAAACTGGAAATTTGAAAAACTGTAAAAAAAAACTCTCTATTGGATGAATCACTGTTGCGAGTCACTAGTGGGAGATTCACCTTCGTGATTCATCAGTGGGTGATTCACCATCGTGAGTCACCAGTGGGTGAGTTTCCATTAGTTGAGTCACAGTTAGGTGACTCACTATTCGGTGAGATACCATTCCGTGAGTCATGGTTTGGCGAGTAATCGTTCGGTGAGTCACCATTAGGTGAGTCCCCATTCAGTGAGTCATCACTGGAAAAATCACTATTGCATCCCACCAACCATTATGAGTAATTGGAGAGACCCACCATTGTGACCTACCAGCGCCACCTACCAGTGGAGGACTCACCATCAAATGAGCAACTGTTAGAAAAATTGGATTTTTGACAGACTCTTGAAATGAGTCACCGTTTCCTCCCACAACACATTGAACATCATATTTTAACAAATTAATAAAAAGGGGAGGTACAGACCATTACATAAATTTCCATTAAATATATTCTATTTCCCTTCATATAGACTAGGGACACTCTTATCCTAATATTATTACCACCTCACATAGATATTTCTATAATT
The DNA here is from genome assembly GCA_963277665.1 of Viscum album. Taxonomy (NCBI): domain Eukaryota; kingdom Viridiplantae; phylum Streptophyta; class Magnoliopsida; order Santalales; family Viscaceae; genus Viscum; species Viscum album. The sequence continues at coordinate 300,709,801 of OY728128.1, forward strand.
TGTAGACCCATACTCCTAGATCCATCACTAAAAATACATTCTATAAACACTATAATTGATACAATGTTAGATGAACATATCATTATTTTACATCATTTTATTAAGCTAAACATTTCATCTCCAAAATACTACCCAGTACCAATCATATAAATTTTTGTTCCTTTAATAAAAATTGAAATAAGTAGCTTATATTAAAAAAACATGTACACATTTCACTATAATAGAACCACAATAGGCTCCTTTATAGACTTCATATAGTTTATATTGGTCTTCAAAAACTATAGATGGGAAACATAATAAAGGGGTGAGTTAAAATGATCGGTAATTGAAAAAATAAAAAAGGTCATAAAGGGTTAGATCATATGCATATGAGAAAACAGGATCAAGGTAGAAATATATTATTAATAAGAACAAGGAATAATAAGGGTCTTCTATAAGTCCTAATAGACGTCCATGTACTCTCCAATAATCATAAATAATGGAAAAATAGTACATAAAACAATGATGAAAAACTTGATACATGGATAATAATCATAGGTATAAATATATGGAAGTTCATGGAAACGTATAATAACAATAAAATATTTCACTAGCATTGGAGTATAAATCAGAAAATAGTGGGGTTAGAGTCACTGCATATTTCCCATAACATATTGAGAAAGAAACACGTCCTAATTCACATAAGGGATCATGCATCACTAATTGATTCCCATTAAAATTATATAGCATTGATCACTATCTAATTCTCATAAACATATTAGAGAAAGAATCACTACTCGATTCCTGAAATATAGTGGATTAGGAATCAATTATTGAACCGTTTATTAGAGAAAGAATAGATAATATATTCCCATAATTATCTCCTGAGATATAAATACATATTCAATGAATTTGAGGGTGATATAGGTACCCTCCCAAAATCATCAATAAATGTGTTCCATAACATATATTTCATTAAAAATATCCTGAAAACCCATGAAAATAAAATGGGTTGCATTCATCACATCATAAAGAATTCATAGAAAGTAATTGGATTTCTTAACATTTTTGGATGTTATCACCTAAATTTACCTTAATAATGTAAACAGTTGATACCTAAATTAATATAACCCCAAAATAAAATTTCATAAGTATAATTATATGGTTTTTATATGAAAAATATTTACCAAAGAAATAAGTCCCTTTAAGAGAAAGTGGAAAATTTAGTGTAAATATAAAAGGGTATTTAGGAATGGAATTTAATTTTACAGTAGGTGATGATGTTATGGGCACTTTGAAAATTCATTTTTAGAATGATCAAATTTGAGGAATTAAAAAGAATGAATTTTTAAAATCAATATTTAGAATGAAATCTCAATAACTAATACATGAAAAAATATAATGGTTTCAAAAAGGAGAAGTTAAATTGTTTAGAAAACATTTAGTTTAAAAAACAATCATCAATAATAGATCATTGAAAACTATATAAAGGTTTATAAAATATTAAGTGAAATTATTTTGAAAACATTAACTTTTAAAAATAATATTCAATAATAGAACTTTAAAAATACATAATGGTTATCAAAATGGAATGTGAAGCACAAAATAAATCATTTGATAATGAAATGATAGAAAGCCTTCTTAATATTTTGAATTACCTTTGTTGAAAACCCGCTTCATGAAGAGTGACAATTTTTTTTATAATTGGATAATGACATGAGAAAATACATTATTGGGTTTCCAAAAAATAATGGACAACATTTTTATAACGATGAAATCTTAACATGGAAGAATAAGATAATATTTAGAAAGGGTGGGAATTATTATCAATGACATGAAAATTTATAAATAAAGAAATTCATAAATTTAATTAAATAGTAAATAATATGTAAATTAATTATAATATCATCATATAACGAAAATGGTATCATTATGACAGAAGAAATAATATTCAGTCAATAAAAACCCCTTATGGTAATGGAAAAGTAAGAAACCAATGTTCATATCAGGGATTAAATTAACTGGACATAAAAATGTAATGAAATAAAATATATTCATTATAAATTAATTTATAGAGATTTTAATGCACCATATAAAATAATTATAGTGAAAAATATCATACATGTATCACAGATTAAAAAATGAAACAAAAAAACCCTTACCTTAATTAATGATTCCAATAAAAACATTGAATATTATATGTAAAACATATCTTTCTAATTCCTCTAAAAACATTATTGATATATATAATTTTTTATAAACTTAATTTATAATTATTATATAATTTTTAATTCTTAATTATTTTTAATTTTAAATATAGGATGTGTGTAATATTAATCATTTCGAACATGTTTCTAAATAGCTGTATTGTTCGTTGTTCTTAACCAAAATTTCATCATTAAAAAATCATACATGTTATTAGAATTGATGATTTATATTTATTTATAATGTTATAATTTCATTCAATTGGTGTTTTGGTTATGATCCTTAATGATTAAAACATTGATGGCCATGCATGAGGGTTTTCTAACGAATGTATGTTGTTATCTTTATTAATGAGTTTAATATTAATGATACGATTATAAATACAAAATAAAATAATTATTTATTTTTTATATTAGATATTTTCATTAATTAAACTCTCATAATCATCCATGACATTATTTTATAGAATTTTTCAAGTAGGTTTCTAGACCGACCCACACATTAATATATAATAATTAATATATTAGTATGGTTATGAATGTAGTTTATTTTTTAATGATGACGTTATTACATATGAAGAATGATATTATTTAGATATTATTAATTCCATGAATAATATTTTATGAGTTTTAAATTAGAAATGAAAAAAATATATGAAAAAATGAGATATGTTACTACATGACGGTGGTAGTCCACATGAACACACCAATGACATTTTCATTTTCCTTAATGGAAAAGGCTGGAAAGTTGTTACCAATTATTCCCATACTATTAAAAAAATTGTTTAAACTAAATAATGAATTCACTAAATAATAATGTGAAAAATAAAATTGAAATTAAAATATATAAAAGTAATAATATTAGGGTAAAGTTAGAGCTTACATTGAGAAAATTGAGTTTTCCCATGAAGGGCTCCTTTAAAATAGAGGACATAGTCCAAAGTATTGTGTATAAAAGTTTACAAATGTCAAATATTATTATATGGGAAGTAAGTGGAGAAGTGTTTAAATTTGAAACATAATTTTGGTAGTGCAATTGAACACATGTTGACATGCCCCATTACAAGTGGTGAGAATGACATTTTTGAAATTATTTCATCATAATATAAAGAGAGAACATATTTTACATGTTTTTAAGAATCTAAAATGTAAAATAATTTATTGTAGATAATTTCTCATTGATGCACACTGAAATAACTCAATAATAAACATTTTTTAACGTGTTAGCCAATTTAACACATAGGTTAACACTTTTTTACCCTTTTGGCTTGTACCACAGTAATTAGTTTTTACCTAAGTAATTTAATTTTTAATGACTAAAAATAAAATAAACCTTATATCATAATATTTACCAAATTATTCCAAATATATTATAATTTTTATAATATAAAATATTTATATATGTAAAAATAATATTTCTAACATTTTCACATGCGATAAGTAAAACCCTATTTTTGGAAACAATTTATTTTTAAGATTAAAAATTGGTGTAGTATAAAATTATCATATTTTTTTATTTTCATGATCATAATTTTTTTTATTATAGAACAAAAAAAAATCTTTCATTATAATCAGGATAAAATTGATTTTTTTCCAAAATAATATTTTATTCAAAGAAAAGACAAAAAAATATTTTTATTTGTAAATATTAATTAAGAAACTAAATTGATAAAAATAATATTTATTAATTCAAAATAGTATTTTTAAAATATATAGTTCTTATTATTAATAAATATTTTACAAATAAATGTGTTTTATAAATTTCTAGGTCACTCTTATATATTGATAATGTCAAAAAAATTAATGTTTGTGTTAAAATTATAATTTTCACTATTCTCCAAAAAATCAATTATATAAGAAAAATACAAAAAAAAAGAACCTTACTATAATTTTCACATGGTAATTCAAAATACGATCCTAATTTTATAATAATAAAGTTCTAAATTTTTTAAATTTATCATTAAAATTAATATACAATATATACATAAAAAGGTCTTTTATAAAAAATGAGGTTTTTAAAAATTAACTATTTGAAATAATATAAAATATAAAATTATAATTTTATTAATGTTAATATATTATTTATTATATTATAATGACATTATAATAGAGTATAATTTAAATTATTATGGTAAAATATACAGCACTTTAAAAAATAGTTAATTTAGAAAGAACGATTCTTTTTAATATTAAGTCATATTAATTATATATCAATTAAATGTATGTGAATTTAATTCATTAACATATTTTTATTTACTATATGTATTTTTTATTCTTATAATTTTGTTTATATTTTTCGTCTTATATTTCACAACTCATTGTAAGTACTTGGTTTTTCAATGAGGCATAGATGCTTTAAATTTTGGCCTAATTATTCATTTTTGAATATCGATACCTAATGAGTTTTTATGGTATTGGTAGTGTCTCGGGATTTTTTAGAGCTCAAAACCCTCATCTGTAGAAAAATACAGGGTCACATGGTTAGTAGAAAAAATGTGATCTAGTCTACATGGTTTCCCTAACTATGATAGGGCTGGGAAGAGAGGTAAACTAGGGAAAGAAAATTTCCATAACTATGTGCCCTGGGTTTCACTCTCATGCTAGGGCCCCATATGTTTTTAGAAGATGTGGTCACATAGTTATATCACAGTTTGGAAAACATTTCTCCCCAAACATGTGGGGTCCCTCCTTAATCATATATATGCACATGGTTGGTGCACGATTTACCTAACCATGCACTAAAATCGTGCACCCCCTTAAAAATTTGGTAAAATGACAAAAATTTCCATAAATATTTAATAAACAAACCCCTATCATTATTTCTCCTATTTAGAGTGAATGAGGCATATATTTTACATGTTAGAGCTCCAAATCACCATTCAATCTAGTTTTTGTTCCTGATCCTTCATCCTAACTACAATTTAAACCTCATTCATCTAATCGGTTCCACACATGCAAGTTCGTCAATCATCTTGCTCATTTCTCTCTTTTATTTATCTTGATGATGTTATCGGGGTTCAAACTATTATGGCCAATTTTCAGGGTATTCGCCTGTTCACAATTTTCACTTGATCCAGGACAAACTACAGTTTGATATTGGATGAGGAGATTATTAAAATATTGATGTAGGTTATCTAGTCTTTATCCCTAAAGTCTTTATTTTTTTATAATATTTGTCATTTCAACACATGTCTTATTCACTTGGTGTTTCTCAAAAAATACACATAATGAAAATATAATTAAAATTATTTGAAAACAATCAATCATTGTTGCTCATTGCATGTTGTGTTAGGACCTGATCATCAAGTTCCACCCCATAATGTGTGATAATGTATTTTACTTGATGTTATAAAATATTAAGGTACCCAAACCATATCTTAAGTGGTTTGGAATTGAGTTCAATGTGTGATGATAAGAAGTAAACTGGATAGGAGTGAGTGGTTATCCCACATCACTTAATTAAAATGAATGATGGTTACACCCTCATTATTGTTGAATGAAAATTAATTAGGAACTAACTATTAAAACTACCAAAATCTGTGAATGCCTCTTGTAGCTTATGGATTTGGGAATGGTGACCCTCGTTAATTATGGAAAATGGTAATGATGGCCCTAATACAAGATATATATATTTATATTTTATTTATCTCTCTTTTGTTTTTTAGATACAGGAATAGAGGCCCTTTATAAATTTAATACGGGCTTGAACAACCTAGATAAATGTGATACATGCAGGGAATTACATTATATATATGATAATTGAATGGATTCCATTTGTATATATGTGATATGAGCATGGTGAACCTTTTTTAAAATATAGGCATGAAGACCCTTTTTATGATATTGGGCAAGACATCCCTATAATGTTATACTAAGCATGAAATCTCCAATTATTATGATACTAGGCATGGTGTCCCTATACTATGATACTGGGAATGGAGAACCTAACACTTGTGATATTGGGAATATCATACCTTGATACTTTTTCAGAGATATTATGGAATGGGCCAATGTAGGTAGTGTCATCCTGGTCTACTTCAGCAACCAGAGCCAACCCATTTACAATTTTTATTACCACTTTTATTTATTATATCTACTCACTTCCATGTTATACATAGGAACTGGATATTTATATGCATCATTGGTGGTGTCTGGATGAGTTTTTCTCACACCTTGTCTCAGTTGCAGATGGTACCCAGGTAGACTACATTCATGTAGTTGGTAGATAAGGGGAAGCATCCTCTTACGGAATCTTAACTTATTGTATGACTTAGGATGGGATCTTGGTAGTAGATAACCAGGATGGTTCATGGGATTCATGGATATATTTAGCCATCTTTTTCCTTTTGTATATTATGTATTGTGTTGACTTCCTGCAAAGTTGTATACATTTTCCCTATTTTTTGACACATGACATTATCATCCATTTTATAAGATTGTGTTTACTGCTCTTGATTATTATTTGGTGATTGGATGTTTATGTATCCTTCTGTTGTGGTAGGTTACGGGTCCTATTGTAACAGTGTGTGCTTCCATTATTCCATATATTTTACATATTCATAATGTATTTATCTATTATTACTTATAACGATGCATGAATATGACATGAGGGAATAATATCCAATAGACACTCCCTTGGCCCTCACTGGTAGTATACATCCTCTGGTGTTTCGAGAGGATCACTTGGGGCCATGTGGACAACCAGGCTTGGGGAACCTCTTATTATCACAAAGGTTCCTGACGTCATAATGTGGCATCAGAGGATTTTATCTTGTTACATTATGATTTTGAGATAATAGTCAACAGATTAAGACGGAAATTGCCAATTGTTAATGATTTATTCCTAAGAGTATGTCACCCATATAGAATGATATGTGGAATTTCCATGGATGGAAATTTCTATTTTAGATATTATTCTTATTACAGTTTACATGATTCTTCCATTGGTTGATGCTCTTGAATTGTGATGTTAAGATTATTATGATTGAGGTTTACATTTTTACCCATTCTCTAATGAGATGGGGGAAGGAATCATTGATCATGCATCATTTTAGGCAACCTCTATTAAATTCTCATTCCATACATATGCCATGAAATATAGGCCAATTATGAGATTTTCATTGCCTTTGATTTCCATGAGTGATTTGATTTCTATAAATAGAATTTTTATTGGATAATGATTATTATAGGAAATTGAGAAGTCTTAGAAGGTAATTATATTTCATGTGATAAACTAAATACTGTGTTCTATCTTAGGTTATAGTAGACACACTATGTAGTCAAATATGTCATGTTGCATCATTGACTATTGGTTGCATGGACTGGAACGTCTTATGGTATGGATTAAGCGGAATCCTCACTTCAGTTTATAAGGTGTATGTACCATTATATATGGGAAGTGGTAAAATATTTGGTTTAAACATTAAAATAAAAATGTAATAAAAATATGAAATTTTAAAATGAAATTGAAATTGTATATCATATAGCTTGACCCTGTACTAGCCTTAGTAGTGGGTAGTATATAGTGTCTCTTGTGTTCTATACAAGGTTTATATCAAATAATCTTGAATCATTAAGATGGAAGAGTGTTGTGACTACTATATATGAAGGATTTTTTCAATAATATTTATTTCTCTTCTATTTCATCACTAGTTAATTTTATTTGAGGTGTGTGTTTTGAATTTGTTGATAAATTCCACCACAATGTCTTTTAGTCAAATTCTAGGAGAGTGGTGATGACCATGCTCTAGAGGTGGTGGTCCCTAAGTTTCCAGTGATACCTAAAATAGTTTCAATTGTCAAAACTCTTCCTATTACTAATGTGGATGACCATACCTAGTTATGAGGATATTTTACATGTCTTTTTAAAACTTTATAGGGATCTCTAAGCTCTTACCCTTCTATGGGAGAGTTGACTCAAAATATCAGTATTAGCATCTGCCCATGTTTTTGGGGGATAGTGGACCATATGATGAAGAGAAATTGGTTGAGAATGTTATTTATATATTTTCAAATCTAGATAAACCACCTAGGAGGAGGGTGAAACTCATTACATATATGCATCGAGGATCCACCAAACAATAGTGGGATATTCTGAACTAGTAATGTTAGTATCGATAAGTGACTTGGAGGACTTCTAGAAGATCTTCTTTGACTTTTTCTTTGTTGAGAACCTAAAGGATGACCATTATAATAATTTCATGAACCTACTATAAATTTTTATGATAGTTATATACTATTTATCTTGTTTTATACAGATTAAGTGATTCATGCCTACCTACATGGCTAATGAGCCAGCGAAAGGAAGATTATTTTTTGGATGGCCTTTAGAATCCTTTTAATTTATTGGTAAAGGTTTTCTAGTTGAGTACCATATCTGATATAGTTAATTTGAACCTTATAATTTAGGGAAACCTAACAGAAGTGGATGGTGTAAGATAGAGTGTTTCAGAACACACACAGGGTAGCGGTTAGACTAGCAGTCAGAAGTGGTGCTTTGAGACTACGCACGTGAGAAGATGCATCCATTTGACACCGAAATATTCTAATGTGGTATGTCACATGTGTTAGAATCTAGGGGATAATAATTCCTAGTGTCCCATCGACCCCTTCAATTGAGATGCTACTGAAGAGTGGGGAATCTACAATGATTCTATAGGACCTTCCCATCTTTGTCGAGAGGGAGAGGATCTGTACTAGATCCACCATCAGTAGCAGGATTAGTATCACCTCACCAAGAATATATCTGGATTACTACTATCCATATAGGTAGGTTAGGAGGTCATTGTCATGGTATATAGTATTTAGATATACAGATCAAGTAGAGCAGACCCACTCTAGTTAGTCAGGTTGCATCACAAGACATTGATCAAGCTAGATTTATTCTGTTCAACCAATACATAAAGAACATGATATCAGACCACCAACTATTTGAGGTAATATTATTATAGAATCAACTATAATTTTTTCCTTGTTTTATATTGAAAAATCACATTCCATTATACCTTTTTCTATTGTTTATTTCCTTGCAATAGATGTTTAGTTTTCTTGTGGTGTTATGAGATAGGATAAAACATCGGGTATATATTCTGAGAGTATATTCCAATTCAAGGAATGTCCTCTAGAGTATGGTCACCAAAATTTATTGTGCATCCACTTATTCCTTTAGATGATAAGCTTTTTTGTGATTGGTCGAATGGAATGGTTGGTTTTCTATCATCCCTATGTAGATCTTTGTTCTCAGAGTGTGTCATTTACATCACTAGAGGGTGGAAGTTATGTTCACAAGGGATAGTGGGATGTCCATGTAGGTAGAGATAGACGAGATAATCTTGGTCTAGGTGGAGTGACTAACCCGATTTTCTACCTTTATATAAAGGATCAAGAATTACCTCAGATTGAGTTCCCTCCTGTAATCGATCGATTCCGGGATGTTATCTCAGATGACTTTTCTGGACTACCTCCGAATAGAGAGGTAGAGTTTATATAATGATATTTCATAGAGCTTCACCAGTATCCATTCATCCTTATTGTATGTATACTATTAAGTTACCAGCGCTCAAGAAGTAGATATATGATTTAGAGGCTAAGGGATCTATATGGACTAGTATATCACTATGTGGTTCATCGATCCTTTTCACAAAGAAGGTCGATTAAACTCCATGGCATTTCATGGATTATCAGAAATTGAATCAGCAGATGGTGATGAACCAATATCCTATACCGTTCATAGATGATATTTTTGACCATCTATGAGGATCGAGGGTATTCTCTAAGATTGAAATGAGATCGGACAATCATCAGGCTTGAGTCAGACCTTTCGATATTCCACCTATGGATTTCCATAGTCGATACAACATATATGAGTATTCTTTTATGTCATATAGTCTTACAAACAAACATATAATCTTCTTGTATTTTTTGAATAGGTTTTTATCCCTAATTATAATTCTTTGGGGTGTTAATTCTAGATTACATATTGGTATATTCTCATACTTGAATAGACCATTCCAAATGTCCATAGATTGTTTGGAATACACTAAGTGAGAATTGGCGGTATTCTAAGATTAGTAAATGTAACTTCTGGATGGAAAGTGTACACTTAATAGGTCATATTATCTTAGAGGAATGAGTTTTAGTTGTCCCAGAAAAAGTGAGATCTATGGTTACGTAGGATAATCCCAAGAATTTGTTTGATATACAATTTTTTTGGGGCTAATTGGTCATTAAAATCATTTTATAAAGGACTTATCATGCCTAAAAGCACCTATTATGGGATTGAATAATCAGGGTGTGTAGTTTAAATGTTCATAATATTGTGAGATATAGTTTTAGGAAATTAAAGTTAGATTAACATCAGTGCTTATCCTAATACTTATAGAGTCAGGAAGAAGCTATATAGTGTATTGTGTTGTTGTATGTATCACACTAGGAGAAGTTTTGATGCAGCAAGATGGAGTCTTTTTTTTGGGTCATGAAAGCTAGGGACTCATGAGAATAATTATATGAATCAAAATTTAATGTTGGTGTTTTTTGTTCATGCATTTATTTGATGGAGGCATTACCTATTGGGAGAGAATTTTTGTGTTCCTGCAAAACAGAAAATCCCAAGGTAAATTTTTATTCAATGTGACATGAATATTGTAAAGATAAGATGGGATGAATATCTAAAATAATTTAACCTTGACCTATAATATATGCCTAGGAAGGAAATTCTTTATTTGATGCTCAGAGTAGAAGGGCTCAGAAGCAGGTAGTTCAGGAGTCTAGTAACAAATTACAGCTTGTGGGTCTATCTTACGAGATGAACATGGAGGTGCAGGACCATCATCGAAAGTTTTTACTTGCTTCATTATCAATGAAATATTCACATCAATAGAGATTAAAGATGAGTATATTTTAAAATCCCAATGTCTTGGTCCTAGGAGTGATTATTTCTGATGAGGACCTACCTTCGGATTGGTCTTTTGAAGATGAAAACATCCTACATATACATTGGATTATATGGGTTCCCATTGATATGAGAGAGGTGCTGATGTGAGATTCACAATATTCTCAGTGGTTAGTTAATCTTGGTACCTATAAGATATATCATGATATGCGCCAATAGTATTGGTGTCTAGAGATGAAACATCATATAGTAGGTTTTATCACAAGGTGTTCCACCTATCGGTAGGTGAAGGCGGAGCACCAATGAACTGTATCCTTGTTGCAACCATTTCTGGTCCCTGAATGTAAATGGGAAGATGTTGTGATGGATTTATTAATTACCTTACTGAGTTATCCTTGAGGTAGTGATATGATTTGGGTGGTTTTGTATCGATTATGTAACACCCCAAGATTTCATAGTACGTTATCTCATTAATGTAATTCAATAGCTTGCGCTACATGAAACTCTAAGTTCGAGCGCAGCACAACTTACCAAAATAGCTGTTCAAAAAGAAATTATGAATAGTATTAACTGAATTTTGAATCTTATAAACACTATATAATTTTAACATCCATATTATTTTTTTTCCTTGATATAATATATGATCAAATTCATTTTTCAGATAAAAGAAGTATTTTTCAAAAAATGCAATTTTACAGCTTTTTAATGGTGAACCCTTTTTAAAACCAATATTTGACACTTTATTATTAAATTTAATGAAATTGAATTCTTCTATAGAATTGGGACATAAAAATTTAGTTTGGATAAAGTTTTGGTTATTTTCTTATAACTTTCATATTTTGAGGAATAGTGAAAAATGCTATGTTTTAATTAAAAACAGTTTTTTAATCAAAATAATTTATTATGTTAAATGATGAATTTGAATGGTTTTGTAGTTTAATTAGATTATATTTTTATCATTTAATACAATTTCGGTCATTATAAATAATTTCACATAAAATATGACAAAAACACATGTCAATATTTTGATAGTTTTTACTTTTTAAAAACCCACTTTTTGGTTTTGAAAACGATAATTTGTTTTATTTTAATAAATGAAATTTCTCTATTTGGAATTTTTTAAAATAAACTTTATTTTTTAATTCAGAATATCAAATTTATCTTAGGGTGAATTTTTGTATTTTTTCTAAAAAACATTCAATTTATGATGAATACTGAAAAACACTACGTTATTATTTAAACCGAACTTTTTATTTAAATAATTATTTGTTTTATTTAAATTTATTATAAGTAATATATACATATATATTACCTATATAAGATTAATTTAATTCATTGTGTTCATTTTATAATAAAATTAGATGTATACATTTTCACTTAACTTTTTACCGTCTTTTACCAACCTTCTAGAAGCATTTGAAAATTTTCCTAAAACATAATTTGACCGCTTCTCTATGTTGAATTTAAAAAATATGAGACACACGGTTGATATTAGAAAGTAAAATGTTGTTCAATAAGATGAAAATAATTTTTGGTGAATAGAAACTTTTGACTTTTATTTACCATGGTTAAAAGTAAATATGGTAATTAGAGGTTAAAATGATATTATAATTATCCTAACACATGTACTAATTCTATTGGATAAGTGTATTTCGACCAAAAACATTCTTAGGAATAAAATATGATCCTTTAAGTCCACTTGTATTTTATTAGGACATTTATTATTATTTTATTTAAAGAATAGTTAAAAGTGTTAAATTCAAATTTAATAACCAAACCATTTTTAATATAGGGATAAACACAATATAAATTTGACAATAAATATTCATTAGAAAGATAAAATTATATCCTACATAATGTTGTTTTATTTAAAAATTTTAGACCTTAAATAAGTTAATTTATTTACGACACAATGATGATGTAGTAATTAAATTATGAATGAAGGAATCAAATCAACGGTATTATAAATATTAAAATAAATAGTATTTCAAAGTTTTTATGACGTCCACAAAATTTATAGGTGAATATGATATGTTAGGGTTGATTAAATGTATCTTTTTTGAAGTAATCAAGTTGTGATGAATTTCAAAAAAACCAAATACCAAATAATGAAAAAATTGAAATAAATTATTTTTAAAAAAAATACTATATTATTGGTTGATATAATATTTATAAATATATACAGATCGAAAAAAGGGCATAAATAATGTTATATATGTCATTAATTAACTACTTGAGGTTCTCGTAGATGTTTAGAGTATGTTTAAAAACAATATAGTGTTAGAATACTAGAATACACGGTAACAGTTATACAATTAAACTAAGAGTTTGATCCAAATGATAAGGTTAAAATAGTAACATAAACTTGTGTAAAACCTATTTACTGAGATGATTTTGACCCATAACCACCTTATTCTAGAAATAAATCATTTTGGATCCAATATAAAATGAAAATAATTTTATTATAAAATAATATTTCAAGCATTTTCTAAAGTGACCCCCACCTCTCTTATAAAAGGGTACTTCCCATTCTCTTAATTTGACACCACCAAAGCCATTTGTCTCGACCAAACCCTACCCAAATATCCTCCCAAGTTCCCACAAATAAAACTACAGTCCTTACATAGATTAGAAAGCCAACCTATGGATCCATTTTGATCAACACAAAAGGAAACTCCCAAAGAAGAGGTAATAATTTCACCGCCCTCTTTCAAGTTTTTTTCTTCTTCCACTTCCTATTTATTTGTTGTTTCCACAAAAAAATAATAACACTAGTAAATCCTACATACTATGATGTGATTATAAATATGGTACAACCATATTAATTAATCTACTCATCCTATAAATTACAAAGTCACCATAGGTGCGTACGTACGGCTTACCATCTCCATGTCGTGTTGTAGTTTGTCATTCAAACTCATCATTTTTTTGGATGGGTATAATAATGAGTATAAATGATTTAAATAATAAATATAACATGTTATTTATTATTTATATATTATATATCATCAAATTACATACGATTTCACCTTCAATATAATGATATTTTCTCTTGTGCGTACGTTCGGATTGTTGTCTCCATGACGTGATGAGATTCATTCCCACATTCACCATTCAACAATGATTATAAAAATATATATTGTTATTAAGTATGTAATATATGACATAATAATTTTACTGGATATATATATATATATTTATTTATTTATATATATTTACTGACATATATCTTATTCACTTACTTAGGTTCAATACGATATGAAAACGGAAATAGCGTTTATGCGTACGTACGACCTACCATCTCCATAAATGATGCCTTCCATTTCATATATATATATATATTATAAATACTTATATTATAAATATATCTAATATATAAATCACATATTATATTCTGTATGTATTTAAATCATGATCTAAATGATACGATCAAAGATAACAAGTTAAAACACATACGATAAATAAGCGATTATTACCCAAAATGTTAATTTAACATGGAGATCATTATTAAATGGGTAGTATAAAGTATTAAATGAATTATGTATGATATAATAAATATGAATATGGTTATGGTCTAATTTAATAACATACTATGTTCATTGTATAAGAGGTTAAATGTACCATCGACCAAAGAAAAGTGCAAGTTAAGGTTTAATTTCACAATCTCTTTATTATCTGAGGTTGTTTTTACGTAATTATCTACTGGGACATATTTATTATCCATGTTCATATTTCATAAAATTATTTTCAATGGGATTATTTTTAAGGGACATTTTACTACAACATGTTTTAAATATTTATTCTTCTAAACCTTTCTCATTAATGTCTATGTTTTCAAAATGGTTTTAAAGATTTATTTATATCGACATGAATCTTTTTAAATGTTAATTCCTTTCAAAAGTTTCAAACTAGTATGGGACACTTTGATTAAAAACTATCTTTTAAATTATTTTATAAATCATGTGACTTTTAAATGATTTCATGAAAGAGGGATATTGCTATCATTGATTTTTGCTGATCATTTTCAACTATGTCAATATCCTTTATGTGATATTTTTTTTCAAGGTTGATTTATTATGATACAAATATTCCATGTTGTATTGAATGTTTATTGATATGTTTGACTGTAGATGTGTTATTTTTATACCATTCTTGGTTTATTGATAAAGTATTGAAATTTTTTAAACTAGTTTTAATACGAATGTTTATGTTTTGTTTAAACCTTTTAATAAGATGAATGCATTGGACTTAGTAAGTGATAGGTGGAGCCCGCTATAGCTCTTCGATGCATCGGTATGTATCATGAGAAAAACTAGTGTCTTGGCACAAGGCCTTGACAAAATATTATTTTTAGTTCTGGCACAAGGCCTTGACTATATGGTTATGAAGTCTGGCATTATGCATTCCATCATTTTAAAATTAGCTATTGATATTACATGTGATTATTTGACTAGTAAAATATCCATGTGAATAATTAAATGGAAATATTTGATTTATCTTTTCATATTAATCTTAATTTTAAGTTTAAAAGGATTTTGTTTTAGTTTTATAGATTTCCTTAAATGTTTATTCTTATTTATGAATATTTCTGCTATATTGTTATCCTTAATGAACATCTGTACTCACCCATTTCTATGTTTTATTTTTCCCAGGATGCAAAAAAGTATATTATGATTGACCGGTAGAAATAATCTAATTGATATGAATGTGGTTAATGGAGAAAAGTTTGTTGTTGTTTTCTATTTTATAATGTCATGTAACATTCATGTATGTAATCTATTTTCCAAGACTGCAAAATTGATCGGTCCTTCGGGTAATGAATCCTTGTAATTATGCCAATGTGTTAAAATAATGCACCGATACTGGGTAACTGGGTTCGGGGCATTACATTTGGTATTAGAGGAAGTTTAGAAACACCCTTGGATATAGATTTAGATAAACTCTCTTTAGAAAACAATACCTTAAGATAGATTTTGAGGATTAGTATAGAAGAACTTCATAGAATTTTGGTAATGTAGATATTTTATGTGTTTTCCAGAAAATACATCCCTATCTGGATATGAGTATGTAGAGGCGAAACTGACACAGATGGACCTAGGAGTGAGAACTCCGACAAGGAGTTTCATGCTTGACTCGAGGTATCGTGGTACAAGACAACAAGCCTTGCTGTACTTTTGGTTATGACAGTCCCGGTGGATATGCTTTAGATAATCCACATTTTCATTACAAGCCATTATGATGGATTTATGTAAAGCCCCGACCCCAGTTACCCAGAGTAGGTGACTTATTGGTTACATTGGCAAAGAAACAATGAATTAGAATCCCAAATGATAGATTATTTTAGTAATATTGGAATCAAGATACATACATAAGTTCATCATTACAACTTGAAATGAAAAACAACATAGAAAATCCTTAGACAACATCCATAACTCCTAGTTTATTTCAGCATTTCATTCATAATAAAATTCTTCTTGCCCTGTGGAAATGAAAAATAATAAAGGGGTGAGATAAAATGCTCAGTAAGGGTAAGCAATACAGTGGAATATAACATAATCATTAGACATGGGGAATAATTGAAAATAGATTCTTTTAGAAACAAAATTGAACATAATATGGTAGAAGTATGCGCTGAGTAAATATTTCCAAAACATAACATAATTGTGAGTATTCTACTATTAGAATAACCACATGAACCATAAATACTATATTCATAATTAGGGAATTCATAATGTGGGACAATATAACCATGCCGTCAAGGCCTCGTGCCAAGACCATAAATAATCGTTTTGTCAAGGCCTTGTTCCAAGACCGTAGTTTGTCTCATGAGACTTACCGATGCACCGAGGGGCTATAGTGGGCCCCACCTGACACTTACTATATACAACGCATTACTCATATGAATGGGGATAAAAATAAACAACATACACATTAATATATTAAATGTAAAAAGCTTTCCCCGAACAATAATCCAAAACACTAACCATTCCAAGTAAACTGATGAATGGTTTAAAAATAGCCCATCAATAGCCAAAATAATCATAAATCATTAAAATAAATATTATAGATGATAATATTGAATACTAACCGCAAAAATACATAAGAATCAACAAGTGTGTGGAAATAGAGGAAGATACTCTTATTAAATCTTCGTGTAATTCCTGAAATAAATACTCTTTTACTTTAAAAAGAAGAGTTCTTTTGGGAAAATATTTGTATAAAACAAGAAGTGAAGTATGAAATTATTTTCATTATAAAATGAGTGATTTTATAGATATAATTGTTTCCAAAAATAGTTTAGATATTTCTATTGAAAATAGGTAATAAATCGAGTTATTCCGTTCAATCGGGCTTGTATTTCGGAAACAATTTGAAAGATCCTTTAAATAATGTAACTAAACATAAAATAAAGAAGGATTATTGTTTTTGTTTATATATATAACACTAACACAAAATTTAGAATGAGTATATAATAATACATAATAATTTCATTGAGGTAATTTAGACAATGAAAATAACCCGAATGGGAATGGAAGTTCGGGTGGAAAAACCATCAACTTAACTCCAAACATGTTCCAATCTTGTACTTATGGTCCTGGAATATGAAATTATACTTGTTAGTAAATTATTTAAGAACCTATTAGACATTTATTTAGTTTATCATAATTCTGGTTAGTTTATTTATGTCTTTATTGATAAATTATTTTATTGAATTTCGTCGTTCTGGAGTGTTCGTTTCCTTTATTTACATATTCGGTTCACTTGTTCTTAAGTAATGATGTTCATGTGGAATGGTTATAAATCTCCAGTATTGGAATTATATATTATTAATGAACATAAATAATTGATAATGTTCATTTTTATCATTTTTTACATGGAATGAGGATGAATCACTAGATGACAACCACTTCGATTATTCGGCGGTATTTGGAATATTATGAAGTAGTTTTGTCATATAAATTAATTATATGTTCATATTTTGGTTTCTGAATATTAATTAGGTTATAAAACATATATTATAGTATGGTTAAACCATGAATATGGTTTCATGACCAGTAATGAAGAAGAATTTGTAGAACGAAACTGCGTCATCCATGAAGGTTATAAATCGGAACCCCATGGACGTCGATTTCGTTTATAAAAATAAAAGGGAGGGAGTACGAATACTTATGATGGTTATTCAATTAACATGATATAAATCCAGTATATAGATTTTAATAGAGTTATCATGTTCATTTGGATAGATGAGGTGAGGAGAGGATAGCAAAAGAAGATAAATTGAAATGAAACCAAATGAAAAAGAAGGGTGTTTTACCTCTTTAAATAACCTCCTTGAAAAACTCATTAAGGGAAGGGGTTTTGGTCTTTTGGGAAGACCAGAAGCATCATGGATGTGGGAGGAGACTAGGGAAGGGTAATTGGGAAGAAAATTGTGGATATTCAAGGCTTATAGTATTGAAGATAAGATGGAGTGGTGAGGGATTTTATAGCGGAGGAGAGGGGTAAATTTTGAATATTTAATTCATTATTTTATTATTTCCCTCAAGACAACCAATAGTGTGGTTTCATGTGACCCCTAATAGTAATAAGTGCATGTGAGTTCGAAAAAAGTGTCCTTGAATCACTTTTGATGTCATAAGTAGTGTATTTAACCGATAATTTGTATATACATTATTTTATCATATTTCACTATTCATCAAAAAATCAAGAATTTCAGAAAAATCCTAAAAATTCACCCATACCATTTTTCGACATGTAGAATTTAAAAGTGAAATCCATTTTTCAAAAATAATTTTCTAAATATTATTAATTAAATTTTTAAATAAGGTGATAGTTAATTCGAAAAATAACAATCATGAAGTGGAATTAGTTTGTTGTGACATTGAAAAATTAATTAAGATCCCATTATCATATTTCCTTAAGAATATAAAATAATATTATTATTTACTATTCATAAGGGTCATATTACTATTCATAAGGAAGGTTACTATTCAACACAAATCAAGATTGTTCTATTAGACTCTAAATAACTTACTGAACACAACTCTAGATGAACATTTTTCGAAATTCAAAACATTGAAGAGGAAAAGTTGTTTTTAATGGTTATATTATAAAATTACATTATATATTTATTTTCAAAACCTTGGGGTGTTACATTCTCCCCACCTTAAAAAAATTTCATCCTCCAAATTCACAAAATATTATTTAAAATGATTCAGGTGTGTCTTTAATATAAGTTCCTCAGGCCCCCATGTTGCTTCCTCCGTCTTATGGTTACTCTATAGAACCTTTACTAGATGAGTCATCCGATTTCTCAATACTTGTTCTCTAGTATCGAGAATCTAGATAGGATCTTCAATGTAAGATAGATCGGTCTCAAGTTCCACTTCTTTATAAGTGAGTACATGTGTTGGGTTTGGCTTGTACTTTCTTAACATTGACACGTGGAACACATTGTGAACCCTGGAGAGACTTGGAGGCATTGCCAAATGGTAAGCTACGACTCCAATTCGGTAGAGAATTTCATAAGGTCTGATGTACCTGGGACATAATTTTCCCCTCATACCAAATCGTATAATACCCTCCAATGGAGATACCGTTAAGAAGATGTGATCACCTTCTTGAAACTCCAAATCCTTCCTTTGGTTATCAGCAAAGCTCTTTTTCCTACTTTGAGCTATTTTGATATAGTTATGGATAATCTTCACCTTTTCTGTTGTTTCTTCAACAAGTTCTGGGCCCACGAGCTTTCTTTCACCAATATCATCCTAGAAAGTTGGTCTACGACATATCCTCCCATATAATGATTCATAGGGTGCCATCTAAATACTTTAATGGAAGCTATTGTTGTAGGAAAATTCTACAAGAGATAAATAATGATAACACATGCCCTGAAAATCAAGTGAACAAGACCTCAACATGTCTTCCAATGTTTGAATAGTCTGTTCTGATTGTCCATCTGTTTGTGGGTGGTAGGTAGTGCTCAAACGAAGATCAGTATCTGGGGCCTACTAAAGACTTTTCCTGAATATTGATGTAAAACATGGATCATGTTCAGAAACAATTGATATGGGTACTTCGTGAAGTCTCACAACTTCATTAGTATATAGTCTTGCTAGATGTTCAAGTGGTAGATATTCTCTTATAGCAAGAAAATGTGCTGACTTGGTATGATGATCAACAATGACCCATATTCCATCATTCCTTCTAGGTGTATTTGGTAGTCCCATGAAAAAGTCCATCGTGATTTTATCCCATTTCCACTCGGGTATGGGAAAAGGTTTCAATACTCCTCCAGGATATTGCCTTCCAGCTTTCACTTGTTGAAAAACCATACATCTTAACACAAAATCAACAATCTCCCTATTCATGTTGTCCCGCCAAAAATGTTCCTTCAAATATCTATACATCTTAGTGCTACCAGGGTGTATAGAGAAATTGGAATGATGAGATTGATCCAACAACTCCCTTTTTAGATTAGGTATATCGGGAACATAAAGTATCTTCCCAAATTTCAAAATTCCATCTTCATATACGAAGTCACTCAATCTCCCATCATTCACAACTTTAATCTTCTTTTAAAACTCCTCATCATCAGCCTGTGAACTTTTTATCCTTTCTAGTAAATATGGTTTTGAATCCTCTTGAAAAACAATTGATGTTTCACATTCCATGGTTATTCTCATATCCATATTTACTAGATCCATGAAAATAGGATCCCTTTCGACTCTCATCTTGTTCAGAACTCCGTGATCCTTTCTTCTCAAGGAATATGCCACCTTATTTTCCTTCCCTGGGTGGTATTATATCGTGCAATCATAATCCTTGAGTAGTTCAAGCCATCTCCTTTTCCTCATGTTGAGTTCTTTATGTGAGAAAATATACTTCAAACTCTTGTGTCCAGTATAAATCTCACATTTTTCACCATAGAGATAATGTCTCCATATCTTCAAAGAAAAGAGTACAGAAGATAACTCAATTTCATTAGTTGGATAGTATTGCTCATGAATTTTTAGTTGTCGTGATGTAGAAGCAATAACCCTATCATTTTACATAAGGACACAACCAAGTCCTTTCATTGAAGAATCACTATAAATAATAAAACCGGCATTCACTGATGGTAGAGTCAATATACGAGCATTGACTAATCTTCTCCTCAGTTCTTCGAAACATTATTCATAATATTTTGTCCAAACAAATTTAACCCCATTCCATGTGAGGTTTGTTAGCGGGTTAGCCAGTCGGGAAAAATTATGCACGAAACGCTGATAATAACCTACTAAGCCAATAAAACTAAATACATCAGTTATGTTTGTTGGCGTGGGCTAATCTTGGATTGCCTTTGTCTTCACAGGATCAACTAGGATTCTATCCTTAGAGATAATATGGCCAAGAAAAGTAATCTCTTGATGCCAGAATTCACACTTGCTAAACTTCCCATATAATTCATGTCTTCTAAGATTCTTTAGGATAATGGGCAAGTGATTTTCATGATCTTAGTAGATTTTGGAGTATACCATGATATCATCAATAAATACCACGACAAAATCATCAAGATATTCATTGAAAACTCTATTCATTAGATCCATGAAGACAGAGGGTGCATTAGTCAATCCAAAAGGCATAACTGTAAACTCGTAATGCCTGTACCTGGTTCGAAATGTTTTTTTAGAATGTATTCCTTCTTCACACGCAACTAATAATATTCAGATCAAAGGTCAATCTTTGAAAAGTATTTATCTCCATGAAGTTGGTCAAATAAATCATCAATGTGAGGTAGGGGATACTTGTTCTTTTTTGTTATAGCATTGATCTCCCTATATTCGACACATAACATCATAGATCCATCTTTCTTCCTAACAAAAAGGACAGGGGCTCCCCATGGAGAAACTCTAGGGTGAGTAAATCCTTTATCACTCAATTCCTCTAGTTGTTTCTTTAGCTCCACTAACTCCACAATGGCCATTCTATAATGGTTCTTTGATATGGGCCTTGAACCAGGAATTATGTCAATGGAAAACTCAATTTCCCGCTCTCGAGGATGTCCAGGTAAATACTCTGGAAAGACATAAATATATTCTTACACAATAGGTACATCCTCAATCTGTACATTATTCTCCCCAACCATATTTATTTCATTCCCATCCTCCCAAATAATTGAATTCAGTAGATCTACTGGGGGTGGATATAGATGAGAATCACATCGTGAGGTTTATGCTAAAAAAATAAGTGATTCTACCCCATTCTCAAAAATTATAACTTCCATCTCATTGCAATAGATTGTCGCATCATAATTTGATATCCAATCCATATCAAGAATTATTTCATAGTCAACAATTGGTATGATGATAAGGTTAGAAACTAAAGCATGTTCATGTGTTATTAGGGGGACTAATCAACATTCCTTTGTTGCAATGATACATCCACTAGGTGTTTTGACTGATAACTCCTTTATAAAATCAAATTGGACATATCTAATTTTCTTGACAAATTGGGAAGATATAAATGAATGCAACGATCCAGAATCAAATAATGTCTTGGCTAAGTAGGATGAAACAATCATTGTACCTGCCACAACATCATTTGGAATATCAACCTCCACAGTTGTAACAGCATAAGCTTTGCCTTGCTCCCTTGACCTTCTTTGTGTATCATTTCCCTGACACTTAGGACATTCATGTGAATAATGTCCCATCTCCCTACAATTGTAGCACATAACATTGGTAGGTTCTTTATTCCCCTTACAATCCCGAGATAGGTGGACTTTTTTTCCGCACTTATGGAAGACTCCCATTCCCTTCAGGAAAGTGCCAGGGTGTTTCTTCCCACAATTACTACATAATGGAAATTCAACTCTTCTTTTATTCCCCATTTAATTATTTCCTTTCCCAGAGCTTTTAGATTCCCTCTTCTTCTCTTTATTTCCTTTAAAATCATAAGACATAGAGAATTCATTTTCTGTCTTCATAGCATTTGAGACTATATCATCATATGAATCAAATATTTGGGAGATAAGATCCCTTCATAGGAATGGTTTTAAACCATCATAGAATCGATCAATTTTTCTCCTTATATTACGTATGTAGTCTGCAACATTCCTTTCTAGCCTTGTAAAGTTGGATACATACTTGGAAACATTTTCATCCTCCTTATGCCTTAGATTCAAGAATTTCCTCTCCATATCTGCTCGCTATTCACGAGGGAAATACTTTTCTAAGAAGATTTCCTTAAAATCCCTCCATTCCATATCTTGTATTGTTTCCTCCTCTTTTGTATTTTGGAGTAAGGACCACCACTAATCTGCATCACCCATTAGAAGATAAATA
Organism: Viscum album; assembly: GCA_963277665.1. Taxonomy (NCBI): domain Eukaryota; kingdom Viridiplantae; phylum Streptophyta; class Magnoliopsida; order Santalales; family Viscaceae; genus Viscum; species Viscum album. The sequence continues at coordinate 300,733,200 of OY728128.1, forward strand.
GCCAGGCCAAACTTCTATCTTTCTTTACATCCCAAAGTGAGAAATATCTTCTCAAGGGAACATATCCACTGCTCCAATACAAACGGGTTTGTAGTCCCACTGAATGATGGAGGTTGTTGTCTCATAAAGTGATCTAACATAGCTCCTCTACATGGTGGATCTGGATGATCCATACGAGTAAAGTTATTATTCATAACCTGTGTAATTTGTCCCAGTATAGTTATGAGTTGCTCAGCACCAGAGCCAACATCGTTATCTTGCATCGGAGGGAAATCCCTATAGGGAACACGTGCATACGCGCGGTTTCCATTACTTCCACATGGTGCCATCTTTAGATTTTCCCATACACTATATTAAGTTATGAATCATAATGTACAATCTAAACCTAACAAAATACTTAGAAAAATTTGATATCCACTAATGGCTAATCCCATATTGGAAAAATGGTTTCATTGAGGAATATTTTACATTTTAATCCTTCATAATGGATTGTAAAGAAAATGTGAATTATCCTAACCATATCCCCTGGGAGTGTCATTACCAAGAGTGCAGCAAGGCTCATTGTCATGCACCAGTTCCTGTTCTAATCTTGCTCAAAGTAGTGTTTTTGTTTTTTACCCCTAGATACATCTGTGCCAGAGCCACCTCTACCTGCTCGTATCCAGACAGGGATGTATTGATTGAATGATGCACATAATATATTACGTTCCAAAATACCAGAACTTTATTATATGTATATCCTCTAAGACTGACTTTGGGACTCCTCCCTAATTATACGTTTTGTACATCTAGTTTCCATGTATTCTACTAAACATCCTTTGATACCAACTGTAAAGACCCGACCTCAGTTACCTAGAGTTGGTGTATTATTGGTTACATTGGCATAAAAACAAGGAATAAGCATCCCAATGGACCGAGTAGTTTAGTATTATTGGAATCAAGTTACATACATAAGTTTATCATTACAACTTGAAATGAAAAACAAAATAGAAACTCCTTAGACAACTTCCATAACTCCTAGTTAATTTCAGCATGTCTTTCATAATTAAAATTTTCATGCCCTGTGGAAAGGAAAAATAATAAAGGGGTGAGCTCAAATGCTCATTAAGGGTAAGAAATACAGTGGAAGATAACATAAACATATGACATTGTGAATAATTGAAAACACATGCCTTTAGAAATAATATTGAACATAATATGGTTGAAATATGAGTTATGTAAATATTTCCCAAACATAACATAATCATGGGTATTCTACTAGTCAAATGACCACATGAACCATCAATACTATATTCATAATGGGGGAATGCATAATGTGGGACAATATAACCATACCCTCAAGGTCTCATGCCAAGACCATAAATAATCGTTTTGTCAAGGCCTTGTGCCAAGACCATAGTTTGACTCATGAGACCTACTGATGCACTAAGGGGCTCTAGAGGGCCCCACCCGACACTTATAATGTCAAACTCATTCCTCATATGAATGGGGATAAACATAAACAACATACACATTAATATATTAAATGTAAATATCTTTCCCCGAACATTAAGCCAAAACACTAACCATTAGAAGTAAACTGATTAATGGTTTAAAGATAGCACATAAATAGCCAAAATAATAATAAACCATTAAAATGAATATATTAGATGATAATATGGAATACTAATCCCAATAATACATAATAATCAACAAGTGTGTTGATATAGAATAAGATACTCTTATTAAATCTTCGAGTAATTCTTGAAATAAATACACTTTTACTTTGAATAGAAGTGTTATTTTGGAAAAATATTTGTATAAAACCAGAAGTTAAGTATGATATTATTTTCATAAAAAAATGAGTGATTTTAGAGATATAATGTTTTCCAATAACATTTTATATATTTCCCTTGAAAATAGGTATGAAATCGGGATATTCCCTTTAATCAGGCTTGTATTTCCGGAACAATTTTAAAGATCCTTTTAAAGAATGTAACTAATCATAAAATAAAGAAGGATTATGGTTTATGTACATATATAGAACACTCACAAATAATTTATAATGAGTATATTATAATACATAATAATTTCATTGAGGTAATTTAGACAATGAAAATAACTCGAATGGAAATGGAAGTTTTGGAGGAAAAACCCGTACCTTAACTCTAAATATGTTCCTCTATTGTACTTAAGCTCCTAGAATATGAAATTATACATTTTAATAACTTATTTCAGAACCTATTATACATGTATTTAGTTTACCATAATTCTGGTTAGTTTATTTATCTCATTATTGATATGTTATTGTATTGAATTTCGTCGTTCTGGAGTGTTCGTTTCCTTTATTTTCAAATTCGGTTCACTTGTTTTTAAGTAATGAAGTTCTTTTGCAAGGGTTATAAATCTCCAAGATTGGAATTATATATTATTAATGAACATAAATAATTGATAATGGTAATTTCTATAATTTGGTTACATTGAATGAGGATGATTCATTAGATGGCAACCACTTCGATTATTCGGCAGTATTTGGAATATTATGAACTAGTTTTATCATAAAACTTAATTATATGTAAATATTCTGATTACTGAATATTAATTAGCTTATAACACATATATTATAGTCTTGTTCAACAATTAATATGGTTTCATGACCATTAATGAATAATAAATTGAAGAATGAAACATCGTCGTCCACAAAGGTTATAAATCATAACCTCATGGACGTCGATTTCGTTTATAAAAATAAAAGTGAGGGAGTAAGAATATTTATGATGGTTCTTCCATTAACATGATATAAATCCAGTATATAGATGTTACTAGAGTTTTCTTGGTCATTTGGACAGATGAGGTGACTATTGGATAGCAAAATAAGATAAATTGAAATGAAACCAAATGAAACAGAAGGGTGTTTTACCTCTTGAAATAACATCCTTGAAAAACTCCTTAAGAGAAGGGGTTTTTTTCTTTTGGGAAGACCAGAAGCTTCTTGGAAGTGGGGGGAGACTAGAAAAGGGTAATTGGGAAGAACATTGTGGAGCTTCGAGGCTTTTAGGAGTGAGGATAAGAGGGAGTGGTGGGGGGGTTTTATAGTGGAGGAGAGGGGTACATTTTGAATATTTAATTCATTATTTTATTATTTTCCTCAAGACAACCAATAGTGTGGTTTCATATGACCCCTACTAGTAATATGTGCATGTGAGTTCGAAAAAAGTAGCCTTTCATCACTTTTGATTTTAGAAATTAGTTTTATGTGACATTGGAAAATTAATTAAGATCCCATTATCATATTACCTAAAGAAAATAAAATAATAATATTATTTACTATTCATAAAGGTCATATTACTATTCATAAGGGTATGTTACTATTCACCAAAAATCAAGTTTGTTCTATTAGACTCCAAATGACTTACTAAACACAACTCTAGATGACCATTTTTCGAAATTCAAAACATTGAAGAGGAAAAGTTGTGTTTAATGGTTAGATTAAAAAATTACATTCTATGTTTATTTTCAAAACATTGGGGTGTTAAAATTTAGGTGTAAATACTTTTTCAAAGAAATTTTTTTCTGATTATAGATTATATTCATAATAATTTAAATTTACATTAGGTGTTTTACATGTTTGGAATTATGAATTTTTATTCATAAACTAACCTAGTATATGCCATTGTTTAGAAATAGTGTCGAGTTGAAGGAGTGTGAATTCCCGAAATATGCATGATTGAAAGATTAAGAAGGATCATATCATTCTTGGTATTAAGAGGACATTTAAAAGGGAAATATTCTCCCAAGTATTCTCTTCATATGTAGAAATAATTTCATATGCTAATACGATAAGTAAATAATTTTCCGAGTCCTATGGATTTGAAGGGAAGCAAGAGAAGAAAAGGATGGAAGAGAGAAAGATGGTTAAAAGGAAGAGGGGAAAGAAGAATTTTCTCAAATGTGATAACTATGGAAAGAATCACCTTGGTAATTGTTTGAAGGGAATGGGAGTTTGTTATAAGTGTGGAGAAAAAGGACACCATGTATGTGATAGTATAGGTAAGAAAAAGGTTTCAAATGTATAATGCTTTATCAGCAAGGAGTTGGGACACTACTCGAAACAATGTCCAAATCATCAGAGTATACCCCAACTGCTGCTACTAGATAATAATCAAGTTATGATACAACCGAATATGAAGAGGAATTATTAGATTTCTTATGTTGTTATTAATGTATTGTGTCATTTGAGTATTGAATTAATGATGTACATTTTATAATAATTAGAGAGTATAAAAAGATTGTATTATAGTACTATTTCATTAAGGACTTGAGGTTGTGTGGAACCATGAAAAGTGACTCAATAGAAGGTTAGTTTTTTTTTGGAAAATATATATTGGAGAAAAAGATGAACCATAATATGGTTCTGATATGTAGTTAGTGATTTTGGAATAATATATTATTGATTTGGACAAATTATATTGGATATTCTTGACTACCTTGAAACTGATTAATGATTTGTATATTCCATCATTATTGGAGTTCACAACATTTTTGGATACAAGGAGTATATCCTATATTCTATAAATAATAAGGGCGCATGAATGTAATAAATAAGGTTTTATGGTAATTTAGGGTGTTATAATGTTTTAAAATATTACATGATGAAGGAATTCCTATGTTATTACATGGTAAAAAGGTTGTTCATTTTTTTTACCTTCGTTATAATTTTTTTACTGTGAGTTTGGATAGAAGTATTTTGGATAAGTCTAAAGGTTGGAACAGATTATGTTTGACATTGAATATTTTTAAGGTTAAATCATTTCTTGAGATTATTTTTTTATTTTCATGAAAAGGACAACCCGAAGGTCGGGTGATAACCCATCGCGTCTGGCAAGGTAGCGAGACATGAACCTGCAACCGAAGGACGACAAGGGTGGATCACCTACCACTACCATACATGATGTCCTGGTTTGTATAATGTATTTTTCTTAAATATTCTGACAAATGAATAATAAATTCATTATTTTTGGAACCCTATACGATTAGGATAAGTATAATATTTTTGAATTCTATTATCTTTTGGAGTGAAAGATGAGTATGTGTTATGAATTAGATGATGGATGAAACTCTACTTGTCAAATATATTTTTTTCATTTTATTGTATGAATAAATTAATTCATAAAAATTAGGGGAGGGATCTTAAAACCAAAAATGTGTCATCCAAATACCTTATGTTTTGTTGAACTTATGATATTATAAATCATCATAGATCGATGGATTTGAGGCCCTAAAATTTGAACTTGGTTGTGATTGATGACCTCAATCACTCCATATAAATTTTTAGATTATTCCTCTAATTATGTGTCTCAAATTTCTACCAATGTTTTCCTAACCAAGATCATAATTTTGTGGTGAATTTTTATTCCCTTTCCCTCTTATTAAGACTAAATTTAATAAACCCAAATTCAGATGTGAGTTTTCCACAAAGGTATTTTTCTATTTTTAACCATTAATTTTAAAATAATGATTTCAAATTGTAAGGATTAAATTTATTTATGGAGGGGAGAATGTAAAACCACAATATTTCATAGTACATTATCTCATTAAAGTAATTAAATATCTTGCGCTACACGCAACATCGATTTCGAGCGCACCACAACATACCAAACTAGTTGTTCAAAAAGATGTTAGGAATAGTATTAACTGAATTTTGAATCTTCTATACCCTATATAATTTTAACATCCATATTATGTCTTTCTTAGACATAATATAAGAACAAAGTAATTATTTTTAGATAAAATAAGTATTTCTAAAAAAATGTAATTGTACCGCCTTTTAATGGAGAAACCTTTCTAATAAGAATATTTGAAACTTTTGTATTCAATTTAATGAAATTAAATTCTTCTTTATAAGCAGGAGAAAAAAATTTAGTTCAGATAAATTTTTGGTACTTTTCTGATAACTTTAATATTTTGACGAATAGTGAAAAATACTTTGTTTTAATTGAAAACAACTTTTTTAATCGAAATAATTAATATTGTAAAATTATGAATTTTAATGGTTTTAAAGTATATTTAGATTATATTTCTATCATTTAATACAATTTAGGTAACTATAACAAATTTCACATATAAATTTGACATAAACACATGTCAATCTTTTGATAGTTTTTACTTTTTACAAACCCACTTTTTGGTTTTGAAAACCGGAATTAATTTTAAATGAATAATTGAAACTACTATGTTTTTAATTTGGTAAAATATAAAAAAAATTTAAATTTGGAATATCAAAATTATCTTATGGTGAGTTTTTGGCAGTTTTCTAAAAACATTCTATTTTTGATGAATAGGTAAAAACAATGCGTTATTATTTAAACCCAACTTTTTATTTAAATAATTATTTATTTAATTTAAATTTAATTTAAGTAAAAATAGATATATAGTACTTATATAAGTTCAATTTAATTCATTTGAGTCATTTTATAATAAAATTAGATGTATAAATTTGTATTGAACTTTTTACCGTTTTTTACCCACCATCTAGGTGTGTTTGCAAATTTTCATAAAACATAATTTTACAGATTCTGTGAGTTGAATTTCCAAAATCCGAGAGTCACAGTTGATATCAGTATGTGAAATGTGGTTCAATAAGATGAAAATAATTTTTGGTGAATACTATTTTTTGACTTTTATTTACCACGGTTAAAAGTAAATAGGCTAATTAATGGTAAAAATGAAATTATTATTACCCCAACACATGTACTAATTCTATTGGATAAGTGTATTTAGACCAAAAAAACCTTTGGAATAAAATTTAATCCAATGGTCCACTTGGAATAGATTAGTACTTTTATTATTATTTTATTTAAAGAGTTAAAAGTTTTAAATTCAATGTTAGATAACTAAACCATTTTTAATATTGGGTTAGAAACAATATAAATTAGACTATAGATATTCATTAGATATATAAAATTATTTCCAACATAATGGTATTTTATTTTATATTTTTGGACATTAAATAATTTAATTTATTTATGACGCAGTGATGATGTAGTAATTACCTTATTAATGAAAGAATCAAATAAATGGTAATATAAATATTAAAATAAATATAATTTCAATGTATTTATGACATATACAAATATTTTAGGTGAATATGACATGTTAGGGTTCATTCAAGGTATCTTGTTTGAAGTAATAATGTTGTTATCACATTTACAAAACAAATACCAAATAATGCCAAAATTCACTTAAATTAATTTTTTTTTTAAAAATACTATATTATTGGTTGACATAGATTCTTAAATACCTAAGTTTCATACAAAAGGAATAAATAATATTATATATGTCATTAATGAACCATTTTAGGTTCTCTCGGACGTTTAGAGTGTGTTTATTAACCATATAGTTTAAGAATACAAGAAGACCTGGTAAAAGATAAAATATTTAACTACGAGTTAAATTTAAAAGATAATGTTAAAATGGTAACCAATACTTGTCTAAAACATTTTGGTTGATAGGATTTAGACCCATAAATACCTTATCCTAGAAATAATTTATTTTGGAGCAATTAGAAAATGAAAATGATTTTATTATAAAATAATATTTTAAGCTTTTCCTAAAGTTACTCTCACCTCTCTTATAAAAGGGTACTTCCCCTTCTCTTAATTTCACACCTCCAAATCCATTTGGGTTATCCAAAACCTGCCAAAATATCCTCCCAACATGCCTCACATCAACCTAGTATCCTTTCAGTAGAAATCCAACCTAAGGATCCCTTTTGGTTAACTCAAATGGAAACACCTGAAGAAGATGTAATAATTTCACCACCCTCTTTCATGTTCATTTCCTCTTCAACTTATTATTTCTTTGTTGTCTCAATAAGAAAATAATAACACCAGTACCTCCAAAATACTATGATGTTATTATAAATATGGTACAACCATATTCATTATTCTATCCAACCTATAAATTACAAAGTCACTATGAATGCGTATGTACGACTTACCGTCTCCACGTCGTGGTGTAGTTTGTTATTAAAGCACATCATTATTTGGATGGGTATAATAATGAGTATAACTGATATAAATAATTTTTTTTAATTATTCTTTATATATGATATATCATCCCATTACAAACAATTTCACCATCAATATAATGATATTGTCGCTCGTGTGTACGTACGGATAATCGGCTCCACGACGCGCTGAGATTCATTCCCACTTTCTCAATTCAATTATGATTATCAAAATATATATTATTAATAAGTACGTAATATATGAAATCATAATTATACTTGAGATATATATATGTATGTAATTACATATATTTTATTCACTTACTTTCGTTCAATAAGATATGAAAACAGAAACCTTGTTTATGCGTACGTATGGCCTACTGTCTCCATAAAAGGTGACTTCCATTTCATATATCTATCAATTATAAATATTTATATTCTAAATATATATGATATAAAAATAAAGTTTTATATTCTGAATGTATTTTAACCATTATCTAAATGATATGATAAATAATAACAAGTTAAAACACGTATGATAAAGAATGTGATTATTTCCCAAAATGTTAATTTAACATGGAATTTATTTTTAAATGGGTAGTATAATGACATAAATGAATCATGTATGATTTAATAAATATGAATACGGTTATGGTATAATTTAATAACACACTATGGTCATTATACATGAGGTTAAATGTACCCTCAACAAAAGGAAAGTGCAAGGTAAGAGTAAATTTCACAATCTCTTTTTTCTCTAAGGTTGTTTTTACGTAAGTATCTACTTGGACATATTTATTATCAATGTCCATGTTTCATAGAAGTTTTTTAAAGGGATTATTATTAATGTAATTTTTACTAAAACATCATTTTAAATGTTTTAATGATATATTCTTCTAAACTATTCTCATTAATGTCCAATTTTTCAAAATGATTTTAAGGGTTTATTTAAATGGACATGAATGTTTTAAAATGTTAATTCCTTTCAAAAATTTAAAATTGGTATGGGAAACATTGATTCAAAGATATATTTTAAATGACATACTTTATAAATAATGCGTCTTTTAAAAGATTTCGCAAAAAATGGATATTTCTCTCAATGATTTTTACTGATCATTTTCAACTATGTCAACATCCTTTAGGGGATATTATTCTTGATCAAGGTTGATTTATTATGATAAAAATATTCTATATTGTATTGAAGTTTTTGTGATATGTTTTATAGTGGATGTGTTCTTTTTATACCATTCATGGTTTATGGATAAAGTATTGGAATTTTGTATGCCAGTTTTAATACGAATGTTTATGTTATGTTTGAACCTTTTCATATGAGGAGTGCATTGGACTTAGTAAGTGATGGGTGGAGCCCTCTATAGCTCCTTGATGCATCAGAAGGTCTCATGAGACAAACTTGTGTCTTGGCACAAGGCCTTGAAAAAATCTTATTTGCAATATTGGCACAAGGCCTTGATTATGTGGCTGTGAAGTCTGGAATTATGAATTCCATCATAATGAAATTATCTATTGATATTACATGTCATTATTCTACTAGTATAATATCCATGTGAATAATTAAATGGAATTATTTGATTTATATTTTCCATATTATGCTGAAGTTCAAGTTTAAAAGGATTTTGTTTTAGTTTTATACATTGCCTGAAATGTTTATACTTATTTATGAATGTTTTTGCTATATTGTTATCCTTAATGAGCATATGAGCTCACCCCTTTCTATGTTATATTATTCCTCAGATGCGAAAAAGTATATTATGACTGACCTGTAGGGATAATCTATGGGATATGAATGTGGTCAATGTAGACAATGTTGTTGTTGTTTACTATTTTATAATGTAATGTAACGTTCATGTATGTAATCTATTTTCCAATACTGCTAAACTGATCAGTCCTTTCAGACTTGATTCCTTGTAATCATGCCAATGTATTAAAATAATTCACTGAATCTGGGTAAATAGGTTCGGGGTTTCATAGATTGACTTAAGTAGCCCACACCCATCATATATGAGAAACATTCTTACTTAATGAAATGAGGTGATTATATTTATGGGAGGTAATAAAACGACTTGGGTTCCATTATAATATTGTTTCTAATAGGTAAAATAATTTTAAATCAAGGTTCTAGTGGGGGTTACAGAAGGATATTAGTACAAAAGTTCTTTAAATAATAGCCTTTCCACCATAGAACTTTGGCTATTCAGAACAAAATATATAGGTTTTAGATGACATATTTGGGCATGCATCCTTGATTTTCACACTTATTGGGTGAATCAAATTCCTCTCATTGAGTTTTATTATAATAATATCTATGGATATATGATTCATATTAATCCATATCAGGCCCCATGTGGTAGGTTGTTTTATTAACCCATGTTCTATTTAGAGATAGTAGAGGAAACCCTATTGGGTATTCATCTCATTCAAGAGATATTGAAGTAGGTTCAATTATTTAGGAAGGGGATGTAAACTCATCAGTCATGAAGGAATTCATATGTCGATCGTCGTGGACAACCTCTGGAGTTTTAGGTTGGGGATATTGTATTTCTATGGGTATTTCCTAGGCTTTGGCATAGTTGGATACTGAGGGAAGTGATGTTGTCACCTCATTAGGTTGAGACATTTGAAATTCATGATATGTTCGTGCTAGTATCCTTTTAGTTTTTATTACCATAATGGTATCATTCCAAACACGAAGTCTTCCACATTTCATAACATCACCATTATCATGTTGGTATGTATAATACATTTGATCCTAATAAGGTTGAACTAGACATTGATGCTTGTTTTTATGATTATCCTATATAAATCACTGCCCAGAACATTATGGGTATCTATGGTTGGTTTGTTTCATTAGTATTGGTGCAATGGATGCATGGATTGGTACTGGATGAGACATTGGAGTGGGACACTGATTTATAAGGTCAATGAATATATTTGTTCATAAAGATCATTTTTTTCCACCCATGTAAAGTTATATTGGGGATGATTTCATTTAAGGGAAAGGAATGTAATAACATTGCTTTTCTATTAGGTATGGAACCTTTAATGTTTTTTCTAATTATTTGTTTTGGACATAATAAGTATGCCTAATTATTTAGATGTTGTGTCAAGGGTGTTCATGGCTTGTTCTAAGCTTGTAACCCTAAATGATGGAGAAAAATATTGGGTCGCACAATTAATGGAAACCGTAAGAGCCAGTTTGTACAGTTTCTCCAATTGTGGGAGGGATAAAAAAAGGGCTGATGCATGGAAAAAAGATTTCCTTAACCATGCACCTAGTATTTCATGCTCATGTGGGGACCAATTAATTCTTTATCATATTTGGTTGCACAGGTAGAACATGGTTTGGAAATCCATTCTCCCCCAACTGTGCAGGGTTCCTCATTAAGTAGCGAGAGGTGCATGATTAGCGCACGGTTTTCATAACCATGCACTGAAACCATGTGCCACCATGAAAATTAGGTAAAATGAAAAATATTCCAATAAATTTTTAATAAAATTATCCCTAATTATATTTCACCTATTTCCAGTGAATGAGGATATGTTTTCTCATGTTAGAGCTACCATACTCCCTTCAAGATACTTTTTGATCTTATTCCATCATCTGAAGTCCGATTTGATCCTCACTCATCTCATTGAATCTATTAAAGTATTCTATTCTATCATTTTTCCTTTATATATTTTTCTTTCCCTCAATGGAGTTATAATTTTGTGGGAACATATTCCCTATATTGTTGGTTTTCGTCCATTAATCAATTTTCTCTCGATCATGGCCAAACAAAGGGCTGATACTGGATGAGTAGAGTACTCCGAGTCTGAGGTAGGAAGTCTATTACTTATCCCTCATGAAATTATCTATAATAATATAGACCATTTATACACATTACAAATTCTCCAATTGTTTCTCTAAATGTACATATAAACTAGGAATAATTAATGGTTTTTTGTTAGAATATATCATTATTTCTCTTTCCATTCCAGGCTAGGACCACATCATCCAATGCCACCCTTTAAGGTTTTCCAATGATATTTCCTTAATTATATATTTTATTAACGTCCCCAAACTATCTCTTAAGTGATTTGGGAGTGACATTATTTTCTGATGAATACAATTAAATTTGGAAAGAGTGAGTACTGAGCCTGCATCACTTTCTTAAACTGAACGAAGTATATGCCTTTATTATTATTAAAAAAATGTGTAATCAATTAAATGTTTTATATTACTAATGTATTGTATAATTCTTCTAGATTATGAATTTGGGCATAGAGACCCTGGTTAATTATGGTAAATTGTCATGATGACCCTTCTACGTGTTATATACATTTATATGGGCATAGAATCCCTTCTTCTATTGTGATACAGGCAATGAGATCCTTTAAAAAAGTAATAAAAGTAGGGAAAACCTATATAATTGTGATAATGAAATTATTCCCTTTATATATGTGATATAGTAATGGTGTCCCTTTCTATATCTGTGATATGGGCATGGATACCCTTCTGTTATATATGGTCATGATGACCCTTATTGGGATATTGGGAATGGAATACCTAAACGGTGATACTAGGAATAGAATGCCCATTTATTATGATATTGTATATGGTGTCCATATACTATGATATTAGGAATAGCTACCCCTACTCTAATGATACTAGGAATTTCATCCCATGATAATTATTCAAAGATATTCTGAAATGGGCCAAAGTTGGTAGTGTCAGCCTAGTTTCCTTCAGGAAGAAGTGATGATCCAGTTAATGATTTTATTACTAATTTAATTTCTTTAAACTATACACATACATGCTATACACACAAACTACATATATATTGAATCAATTTGTGGTGTCATACTAAGATTTTCTCACACCCTATATGGGCCACCGATGGTACTCGAGAATACTACATAATTTTTTGTGTGTAGAGAAGGTGAAGCTCCCTATTATAGATGATTGACTTCTTTGATGACATAAGAAGAGAACTTGGTGGTAGATGAATGATAAATATCTAAAGATTCATGGTTAGATTTTTTCCTTCTTGTTCCTTTTTTATATTATGTACTATATTAACGACTTTCTTCCTTGAATACATGTTTTCTCTTTTTGTAGGAACATGATATTATCATCAATTTTATATGATTCAATTTACTTAGCATTATAATTATTTAGTGATGGGATGATTATGTATACTCAGTGGGTTACTTATTCTATTTTTATATTGTCTATTGTCATTTCTCCATTATTTTTACATATACTTCATATATTTATTTTTTATTACATATATTTTTGTGTTACTATGATATGAGGGAATTGTCTCCCAACAGATGTAACCTAGGACCTCCCTACTATTTGGTAGCCTCTAGCATATTGGGAGGTGCGCATGAGGCCATGTGGCCAACTTGGATCAGGGAACCTCTAAGTGGATCCCAGTTTTAGGAAATCACATTCATTTTAGTTCATCATTCCATGTAAAATAATCTACTTATATAAAGATTATTTAAAGGAAAATATATTTCAAAATCCCTGGGGGTTAAAATTTCCAAAAAATGTTCCCACTCAAGCATAACATATGGTCTTTTTCTATCAAACAAAACACCAGGTTGGTAATACCTCACTCTAATATGGGTGTCCCATTTAATGTTATTTCAAATAATAAATACAATGTTAATGAGAAAATAACCTTCAAACCCTCAATCATCACTATTATCTCTTTTAAAAATTTCCCAACCAATCCCACAACCCACACTTCATATGTTTAACTACCTTATCTATAATTTTGTTGGAATCAATTCCATATTTAGAAGGATCTATATTGTTAGTAAATTTGGTAATTTTTTTCATATAAATTTGTATCCCATGAAAATATCAACTAATCCACAACTAGATTTCCCTTAAAAACGGTTTCCATAATTTCCTATATTTGTCAAGAAAAAATATTTATATCACTAAATATCATTTTATTAATGTTTAGTAAATTTGGGGTAATGTAAAATTTAATTATCTTTATGACAATATCCCATCCCTTAACATCATTTTCTTGAAGAGTGTGATATATCTCAAATGCTCTAATTATAAAAGGGAAGATATTTCAGAAAACATATTAAACATTCATAATCTATATTTAGGGGGATATATGCTGGTTGGGGATTTGAACACCTTTTGACCTTCATTAAATGGTATAAACTCTCTTATATTTCAACATCATTGTAGAATCTGTTGATTTTATTGAATTCCTATTAATAGAGAACTCATTTACTTTGCTGTAAAACCAATAAAATGGTTCCATCCATAAAAACATATTATAGTAGCAGTCAATAAAAAAATTGTAACTCTTTTAATAACCTGTTAATTTTTCACATGAATCATTATTATTTAAGTTACTCGTAATTTTTTCATAATATTGATCTAAAAGACCCTAAATAATTTTCCATTTTTTGTTCCAAAATATGTATCTCATCCTTAAATATATTTCTTTTATTGTATTTGATTTTTGAGGGGCTATTTCCCTTGGGGATACATGAATGGTATTTGTAATAAATTTTAAAATTAGAAACAAATTCACTCTTAGAATACCTTATTTTATGATTTATAGAATCTGAAACTCTTATGTCAATATATCATGTTAACTAAAAGAACTTTTGACATCTCTTCTACACCGTCTCATAATGAATTTTTTCTCCATTCCAAGATAATCTATTCAAATCCCTATAAAATTAAGGGACAATATTTTTTCAAATATAATGATTAATGAGAACATATGGGGATCTTATTACTAAAATTTTTTAATCCTATATTGAGGATAATCATACAATAAACTCTAACTATACCCTTAAATATTTTTATGAAACTTTTATTGTTATTATTTTTGACTTCAAAGTCATTGAAATTTTATATCTTAAAATTTTCCATCCAGAATACATCTTCTTCTATTTCACAAATATTTATTAAATGATATCTTAAATTTTTTACTTCAAACATGAATGATAATATTACTTTTATCCCCTTTTTGGATGAAATTTTTTATTAGGA
Organism: Viscum album; assembly: GCA_963277665.1. Taxonomy (NCBI): domain Eukaryota; kingdom Viridiplantae; phylum Streptophyta; class Magnoliopsida; order Santalales; family Viscaceae; genus Viscum; species Viscum album. Next base: position 300,748,223 of record OY728128.1, read on the forward strand.
TTACTCTCTTCACACTAACAGTACTTCTGGTCCTAATAGTTTTTAGAAAATTTATTTTTGAATAAAATGATATTATATCCCAATTTGATTGGAGTGTGTTCAATGATCAATTTTAAAGAACATAAATTCCCACTAAAATTATAAGTACTGCAATAATTCCTAATCCAAATATACCCAACATCTTTCATTCTGAGACTACTGCCTGATCTCATTTTAAATCTTAATTTGAAAAAAAATCATTAGAGTTTCTTACACTACCTTAAATTATCAAATTAATACCCTTATATATCATCTTATTTAATGAGATTTATGATATTTCATTCATTATAATATCCTTCTCTCCCCAAATAAATTCCACTTAATTTAAAATTGAGTGGATATAATTCCATATTTTTCTGAAATTTTCATATGGCCTTCAATATACTCTTTTGGGATTTATTCTATTTTATTATTATTTTCTCTAGGTAAAAAAATATAAATTCATACAACATTTAAAGGTATAATCAATTTAAACGTCCTTTTAATTCTTATATTATCACTTTTTACATTTAGATGTCTAGTCGTAGGAATATGTACGAAAATACTCTCCCCCTTATTTATGTTCTAGCCTTGGAATCCCTACATAGAGGAATCAATTTTTAATTAATGTATTAAGGGGGGATAAATTTTCAAAAATTAGTAGAGAATGGGTACTATTTACACATATTTATTATATATATTATATCAAAAATATTTAGATTTAATGTCTCTTAGAAAATCTATAATTTTCCTAAATATCATTCAAACATTTTATTGATCTAATAGTAAACCACAGTAAAATATGCATTATAATGTATTTGGGTGTTATTGAACATTGGTTTAATATTGTTTAATTAATTAGATGATAAAGATATAACTATTTTGGTGTTATATCTTATCCATAACTTCCTATAGTTTCTTTAGAATTTAAATTTCATATGTATATTGAATATTGTATCTCATATCTATTTATACCAATAAATGATCATGAACTTATTCGAGAGAAATAGTTTCAGAGTCTCTACTTTATACATGTTATCAGATTTATAATAAATCATAAATATATCTCTATCCTCTCTATATCCAAATTTCCATTTTTATAGACTCCCAATATCAATTGTAATTCACCTCTTCAAATCACACTCATGCACACATGAAGGGAAAACCCTAGAGAATTATATGGTTTGGTCAGATGACCTATATCCACAAGGAATGAAGCACATTATATTTTTAAAATGGGATACCACATATTACAATATTTTCCTTTTATTAACAACCATATTAATAGATTCAAGAATAATAAAACCAAAAATTATTTTTATACCTTTTTTACTCTAGGTGGTCGTGACATTTATTGTAGTCAAGATATTTATGGCTTCCGACCATTGTGTATAGTGATTATTTTTTTGATAATAATCAACCATTTCCACCATTAAGGAACATATCATAGAAGAATACAACTAAGATAGTTCTTCCTACTTCCTTCCTGATGCCCATAGGTATCATAGGTATGATAGATATCTATCTAGTCCAAATAGTGATGGTGGTTTATCACTATAACCTCATTCAATAATATGTCTTCTAGGTTATATTTTTTCATGATCATATTAATTGAGATATACTTTTAATTTATAAAATCTCTAATGAAATAAAACAAAAATTTTAATATATTTGTTTATAATTAAATGGACATAATTCTTATAAAGATATATTGAATTATGGTTATAAAAAAAGACACTATCCTTCCCTTGGATGATCCCAAAGTCTCTGCTCAGTCCATGTTACCAGATATCTTCTTTGAAAGCTTATTTCCCTGGTATATAATTCATCTATATCAAAGAAAAAAATAATATTAACAATATAGTACATATCCATCTCAATTTTCTAACTTCAATATTGAAAACATAACCAGCATTTGATCACTACTTGTCTTTTTCTCATGCATAGTTAAAATAATCATATCTGATAATAAATATCCAGAAATTTTTATCTCTCATAAAATTAAAACAAAAAATTATGATACCAATAATATAGTGTATAATACCACATATTTTATTCCAATGACATTTACTAGGGTCATGCATGTATCAAATTACCATGCTCACCATATGTGATATACTAGGTCTCAACACCATCAAATACATCAAGGATCGAAATGCACCTGCATGTGTAACATGATCCATCCATTTCCCCATTGCATATATCTTCTGAGTTAATTATGCACTATGTTTAAAATGAGACACTAATGGGGTGATATCTAGTTTTCATATTTCAGAAGTGTTAATATTTAGTGAAATTTCATCAAATATTCCATATGTCTCAGTGTAATAGAACCCTTATCATCATCTCATTCAATCCCCATTCCAAGAATCTACATGGCATCAAAAATATCCTTAATCATAGATTAATCATTTATCTATGATTTAAACTTATGAATATTCACCTCACATTTACATTATATCAACATTTTATTAAAAAATAATTTTATTACTAAATATACCATAATGAAGTTTTTTAAGTAAATACAATGATTAAACTAACTATAATTTTTTTTAATTCAACATAAAAGTGTCAACTCTTTTTGGCCATGGTCTTTGTGATTTATTAAGGATATGAAATTAATTTTTTAGAATATAATACCAATTATCAAATTATGGTTCATGAAACTCGTCAAGATATATCATATATATCTATTCCTCTAATGATCCATGAATAAATATTGTTTTTAAGTAATGTTGTGCTAAATTTAGATGAAATTGTGAAGTCAAAGGCAAAAAAATTCTAATATAAAAATGATTAATTGTAGTAAAAATAAAATGTTTCAGTATACTGCTTATTTGTGGAAATAAACCTTAGAAAAAACTATATCCTGTTACAAAATACTTTTATTTCAAGGGTTATTTTCATTTTTCACAAACACCCATTTACAGCCAAATTCCTTCGTCATCTTTAGAGGTGGAATAAGATACCATATTTGAATCTGATAAAGTAAACTCACTTATTATTCTATAGTTGTATTTGTAAGAACCCAGGTTTTTCGAACGGGTCAAAATCCCGACCCTGTTTAAATTTTTGACTTGTTTCTGAGGAAACTGGATTAAATGGGATGTTTCTGGAAATTTCCAGACTACACGCTGTGTACGTTAAGTACACGCCTTGTATGTCTAGGCGAGTGGCTGACTGTGTACTCGCCGAGTACATGTCGTGTGGGTGACCGTGTAAAGTTTTCTTTGTACACGACGTGTAGTTTTGAACACGTCGTGTAGACCGTCGACCGTGTGAAGCCATACATGGCACGTAGGCCATTGGCCAGGTAAGAACAAGGGACACCCCATGTTCCCTTTGGACACACCGTGTAGTCTAGCCGTGTTTGAGGGATATACTTGGCGTGTGGGTATGTCGGCAAGGAGGAGAGGAGGAACCCAGTACACGCCGTGTACCCAGATGTACATGCCGTGTACTCATGTCGGCAGGTTCGGAAAGTAAGTCGGCAGAATCTTTCCGTCTTATGAATAGTTAAATGAACCATACACGGCGTGTAGTCCCAAATTACACGCCATGCACTTTCTTTTCTTCGCTTAGAATGGGCAGTAGCCTCGTATTGAGGCAGAACCTCATATCCTCCGTCGGGATACGCGAACCAGGCCGGCCGAACCTCTCTTCCCCTCCCGATTGTCCGTCTGAGACTCGTTTCGATCGCTGATTAGTGCGTTGGAACCCCCTCGGTAAGGCCTCGATTCCTCATTGGCTATTTTTTCTGATTTTCTGTCTAGAACGAGTTATAGCCCTTTGAGCAGTTTTGAATATTTTGTAGATTTACCGCATTTTTGACTGAATTTTTGGGAGTTATCGGAGGAGTAGCATCATGCGAGTCTCAGGTAGGTGGTGCATACCTCATTTTGTATTTTCGTGGTTGTTTGGCTAACGCGGATTCGGCGCGTTTTCGGGTATTTTTGAGTGGGACCCATTTTATCTTCTTTTTCATACTGTATTGTTATAGGACCTCTGGGATGCCTTTAGGTATGCCCGGTTACCAGTTTGCATGAGCGGGGCTGGGTGAGGGGTCGTGGCTCATTGGGGCATTTTGGCTGGGGAACGCCAAAATGGTTTTAATTGCAATATTATTGTGTTAAACTGTTAGTTTAAATTATTTAAGCCTGTTATAATTATTGGTGGCATTTAAGACCTCAGTGATGGTATGGGACAACACCTGGTATAGTGCAATTCAACTGTTTAGTTTGTTTTGCTGGTTTATGTTTTCCTATTTAAACATGTTATATATGAAATTCCTGAATTACATCTACTGGACCATTTGGGTTGTGTTGGGCTTGGCCCAGTTACGCTTGAGTGATGATGATCACAGGTTGGGGCTTTGTCCGGGTTACTTTGGGTGGTTTTGACCATGGGATTGGGCGTCATGGACGTCGGTTTGAGGCTGTACGACTGTCAGGTTGGGCATGGCCCGGGTTACTTGGATGGAGAGACCATCGGACTTGAGCGACATGGTCACAGGGACACGAGGTGTCAGATGTTTTGGTGGCTTAGGACTATTTTGGGTGATTACCGCTCACCGAGACTTTGAGTAGTGTGCACACAGAGATACTCCGTGATGAGGTGGTTTTGACGACTCGTGTGGGTAGAGGAACCCGTAGTTGCGGTTTGGTATTTTGTTTGGGGGTGCATGCCATAGAAAGCCACGGGGAGGTGAGGAGCCTTCAGAAAACGGGAGTTCCTTCGGGACGTCGGTACTTGAGACATGAGGTGTTAGGAGGCACATGGTGCCAAGTTACTATTTTTGGGCCTACCTTCGGGACATCGGTACTTGAGACACGAGGTGTCAGGAGGCACATGGTGCCAGGTTACTATATGTGGGCGAGCCTTTGGGACGTCGGTACTTGGGACATGAGGTGTCATGAGGCACTTGGTGCTGGGTTACTATTTGGCGCGTGCCTTCGGGATGTCGGTACTTGAGACATGAGGTGTCAGGCGGCACATAGTGCCGGGTTACACGACATAGATTCTGGTGTTGGCTGAAGTAGGTGATACTCCATGGTGGTTGTTGAACACTAGTGGAGTTTGTGGTTACTTGTGCATAGTGTTATCTACTGCTTTCCTTGAAATTCATGATTTCTTAAACACCTATATTTGGTACGCACCGTTGGGTGGTATCCCACTGAGATTTGTCTCACACCCTGCACGGGCCCTTCGGGACGCATGCAGACTTTATGGATTTACGTGCAGGAAAGAGGCAGCTACAGAAGATGGGCTGCTTTAGTTATTTCATGGAGATGGTATGGACCTTGAGGTCATGCCTAGCTAGGTTTACCATGCTTTATTTACTTTTCTATATTGTCATGCTTGTTGTAGCTACTGTTGGTTAGCCATTGGCACCCTTTTTATATTCAGTTTTGTATGACATGCTTTGGATGCATGTTTTACTGTCCAGTAGTAGTTATATGTTATTATCATGCTGTTGTGTTTATTTCCGCTACTGTTGTTATAATTATTTCTTCCGCTGTTTGTTGATATTGGATATGCTTTCGCTCTGCGGGTCTGGTTCGAGTCTGTTGAGTCTTTCTTTCCGCTGCATCTTTACTGTTGTACTCGGACTAGTACCCTTACTATGATCCAACGAGAGGGTATAGCCTCCCCACTATACCTATTCAGACGCTCGCTTCTAGTCGACAACCTTTGGCGTTCAGGGGAGGTGCGCCTAAGGTAGTGACACCCGACCCGCTCGGCACTGTTCGGGTGGCTGGCCGGGTCCGGGATGTTACAGTCCTCCACCATTCTATCCATTTATTATCCATATCATATCAATAATTTTTTGGAACATCATATTCTATTATTAAATGTTCAAAAAATTAAATCATTATAAATGGAAAGTATTTGAATGGTCCTTCATGCTCTACCTATGGAAATACTATTAGGATGTTTACAACCTTGCTATTACAAAACATCTTCTTTAGTTTGAATATGAATATAATAACTTCACTATATTTCATGTGTCTTTTAATGAGATAGTGGTGAAATTTTGTATACTTCAATTTTAGATTTATCTAATTCAACCATCTCTTTTATAGAATCATCAAACTTTATGATTTCTGATCTCATTCTATTTATTCTTCTTCCTATATGAATTTCAATCATCTTATTTAATTTAAGGAAGACATATAAGTCTTCATACTTAGGTATTGTACAATACACACAAACATATCATTAGTAATCATAAGAAATGGGAAAAATAATGACTACCTCATAATTAATAATTCTTTTATGGTCCAAAGAGATTAGTGTGGAAGTAGTCTAGTGTTCCATTTGTGTGATGGGTTATAGTGATAAAATTGAAAATAGTTTATTTTTTCCATCAAACAATGCTCACCGAATCCACATTTAAAATATTAAAATCTTTGAAAACACATATATTCACTAGTATATGTAAATTATTCCCTATAGTATGATAGATTCTCATATGAAACAATCTAGAAATATCTGGATCTGTCACCTTTGATATCACTACCCCCATGTAATAGTGTTCAAATTAGAATAATACATAACACATTTTTAATACCATTTATCACAAAAAATGATCCATAGATTACTTTAATGACTTCACCTTCAATGGTCATCCAATAACAAATCATATCTAGGATTCCTAAAGAGATGCTTTTATTCCCTATTTCTGATATATATATCACATCTGTAAGGAATCTAATTATACCATCATTCATACTCAACCCTATTATTGAAATACCACTCGTTTAGTAGGGATAATGATTCCCATAATCACCACACCTCCATATCACCCATTGATTCTTGAAAACCAATCTTTATTCCTACAAATGTGGACTGAAAACCCAAAATAAAATTCAATATACGCAATGGTTAACCATTAAAGAATTCAGTAATGTTGAATATTCATCATCTATATATTTATATAAAATTTTCACCTTCAATGTCGCAATATTTGGACAAATAATCTTCGATTTCCATTTATGTTTATAATAGGGGCACTCATATTTTTATAGTAACATATATGTGTACTCACTACTTTATATTGATCATGATTTTCCTCATTATAATTCATCATGCTTCGCACATGATTATATTCCTATGGTTTCTTTTAATTCCTATACTGAGCAATATATCTATCTGTATTTTTCCTTATTCCTATACCAATTTTTAATTAAATAATTTGATACATAAGACAATTTTAGCTCATCCTTTCCATACATCATCATAGTGGGTATATGGTCCTAACTCTAGGGTAGATATTTTTTCAATAAGAGTGAGTTCTCTTCATCACTAATAATTCATTCTAAACTCTAAAAATATTCTATTATTATATAAAATTTTATATATCTTCAATCTTGGACATACATTTCTTATAATTAAATTAAAAAAAATTATTTTCTAGGTAGAACATATTTTTATGCATTTATCCATTTATTTATTCACAAAAATACTTTTGTGGAAATATATTGTGTCACACTATATTTAAGACCATTTTCAAAATAATTTAAAACCATTAAATATTATTGGAATTTGAATATCCACTAATCACCACCATAAATGTTAGTGTTATTTTCCTCCAAATTGATATCTAACTCCTATTGAGTTGGAAAATCATGAACTTCACATTTCAGTAGGTTTATGTTATTTGTTCAATAAAATTAATCAAGATAAAATTAAGTGTTTGAAATAATAATTCTCTATCCATAAGTATTTATCTTCCCCATTTTCCTTCTATAATTGACTCCTTTGGTTATATGGGTGGCACCACACTTCATTCAGTTTCTAGATTCAAAGCAAAATTATGTTGGCATCATGCAAGGGAAACACTAGTTTTTCATAATGGAAGTAGTGATCATATGTTAGACTAAACTGATAGGGTTTTTGGATGGACATATTATTACATTGATGGGATACCTAAAAACATCAATATGAGGTTGTGTGGGAACAAATGGAATTGAGAAAAAACTATGAACAAGGTCTAACCAGAATAAATATCTGAAATGTATTGTGACTTCATTGTTAGGTAAGTATCCTAGGCTTTGATAAATGTTTTTTGTGTGTACATTTACTCTAGATTTTAAAATTTCTATCTCTAATGCACTTACACACACATGTAGGTATGAAAATGAAATATAGAAAAAAAAATACATAGTACATTTATATGTCCAATGTCTACTGAGAAGAGGTGGATCATTATTCAAATAGAAAAAACCTCTAATTGAATTCATTTTACAATGACAAGAATCCATATTTATAGAATGGGGAAGAATAAAATAATTAAATCATGCATATCAGTTTTTTCCATTGGGTATTGAAGACAATAATAACATCCAACAACTATAGATAGTGACTTCATTTGGACAGTAATAATCATCTCTTGATACTTGGATGTTAATTTTATACATATTATCACCCTAATTTTTCCATCCCTAGGTATGGGAAATACCATTCTAGGTTTGTTTCTCTTGAGACACTAGGTTTCATATCTTCTAGTTACAATATCCAAAGAATCTTATATCATCCATGTTCTAAAAGTGTGAAACATGTTTGTATTATTATATTCCAAAGGTTCATTTCCCCCCTACTATCATATTCCTTGGACTTGTGATGCATAAAATATCCATAACACCCTAAACACACCATCTTATTATTCCCCTATTCAAACATCTAACTTCTATCAAGTTAGACCTTATAATATTTCAATGGTTCCTCAACTAGGTACACCAATAAAAGTTTCATGAACTAGATTGAAAATTACCAACTCACATGACTCTGTCCATACCTTATCTAGATGACTTCATACACCCCATTATCTTCCCCTATGGGATCATGGGCTTCATACATGACACTTCCTCACATTCTTATACAGAACTGGTATCATGTCTATATTTTTTTTTGAATTAAACACATTTTTTTTATTTAAAAATGAAACTAATTACTAATTATTTTATTTTTTGTCTCATTATTCATGAACAATTAATAATCTACTCTACTTGTATTTTTGTGTCCATATTTTTCTGTTTATTTTCCTTCCTATATGAGTTTATTATGAATCTTATTTGATATCCCACTGGTTGATTCTTGTTTGTAGACATCAGATTCCAATGTAACTTTTGAAAATAATATATGTAATGTTTTTATTATAATGACATAATATTTCATTTCAACATCGGAGGTTTAATCTGACATGATCGTTGGGTTTTACAAGAAACAAACATGTGATTTCACTTAATGCATGCCATTTTTTCTAGTTTATTATAATTACATGTCATCCATATGTACTGAATTACAATATAATTTAATAGGGGCTTTCTATAGATAATTATATAATATTATACTCAGATAGCCTAGATCATTTATTTTAACATAGTGCATGACTAACACCTTTCCTGGGATATGTCATCTTCTAATGCTTGCGTATATTTCCACATGTTCATGGGTCTCACGATTCGATGTGGGTGGTTACAGCTGAGGTTATCACAACCTTCCATATTCCTAATGTTATTACATAAAAGCCACAAATTTTAGGCTTCATGTTTTCCTTACGAGGTCTTATTATGGGAGGGAGATTATGAAATACACAATTCCAGTTCATAACATAGAGAGAGGAAGATCGATAAGGACAAAACATCATTAGATCTGGATTCCACTATTCATTAAAGGAATATATACATCTATATTCCATTTTAAAGTATATATAAAATCCTATTATTGGAGTCCAATATAGATACATGGATGATAACTATGAGGGGATCATGCTCATGAGTTATCGGTGTTTGTTGAATCTTACTAGAGATCCTAAATAGCCAGTAAGATGGTAAATTGCACTATAAAGTATGATCATTATAATTATTTTAGTGTTTTTATCAAGGAATAGGGATTTTTGGTTTCTCTTATTATATTATTTTTCCTATTTTAACTCTTGAATTCTTAGAATCATGTTTTAGAATATAATGAATCTTGGAATTTGGTGTATTTCTAAACATGGATTGGAACCAATTTGTCATAACCATGTTATATCGGTGTTCTTTCTTTGGTGATTTTATTTTAATTTCATCTCTAATGATGAATTAAAATTAATTCCCTCACTATTTTTTGTTGACTTTTTTCTTTAAAATCATTAACATATTTGGATCTAGTATCAAATATATTATAATTATCCATTATATAAGTTCATACCCTTACACTTGTCCTCATGAATTTGTGTGAGAGAAAATTTTGATAAAATTATGTAACTTCAAAAAAAGATATCAAAATATTTATTATCATAAAAGAACATTTTTTACATTGAATTATTATACAATTATTCATTTATCTAGGTTATTTTATCTCCATGAATGCAATTTTTCATATAATTTTTTATTGTTGTTTACATATTAGTTTTCCAATATATTCCTACCCATTTGATCCCATGGAGACCATTGTAGTTTTTTTACTAGGTATATCTCGTATTATAGGGAATGAATTGGTTAATGTGAGGATGACCATGGTGAATGTTCTGGTTAGTATTGTGGTCAAGATCCAAGGTAATTCTATTAGTTTTTTTATTTTATGTTTCTACTAGATTATCATAGGAGTAATATAGAATTTAACTTTGGTATTGTTCCATATTTTTTTGTTATATGGTTTTCATTTATTTCCCTATATATTGACCTATTATGAGTTTTTATTTGACACATTTAGTTTGCATGATATGTCTGTGTTGGTTTCCATGATTTTCAGCAGTATTATTAGCCTAAATGATTTTAACATTTATGGGATTTGTGCAAGTTTCAGAGTAATTAATATCCTTACAAGTCTAGGTAATATAAAATGGGATAGGTTTCATCATTTTTTGTATTTATCTACCCCTCTATTGTTAATTTTTCTTGCATTTTGGATCTATTAATTTGGACCTTGAGGCTGTATGGGGCATTATAGTGGTTCTGTATTCGAGGAATTGTAATTTTTAGAATATATATAGGTATTCTGACCACCTTAAGAGGAGATTCTATATCTCATGTTTTATTATTTGTTTGTTCCTTATGTTGATATTTTTGAAGTTAGGGGTATCGACACAGGGTGTCTCAACTTAGAACTAATGATTCTATGTGTTTCAATCCTTGGTGTTTCTAGTTTCATGTGGATACTATTTTTTTCCTTTCCTATACTTTCTGATTTTATTCTCTGATCATATTTTTCGTTATTCAATTAATACCAAGAGGTGTCAGTCTTTATTTCAATATATACACGGATTGTTGATAGAATCAATGTTTATGAAGTTGGATTTTGGTTTCAACACATAAATTAGTTTGTTACATAGGGAAGATTTTCTTAAATATGATGATGGGTTAGAAAATTTAGATGTCACAAATATGTGCCTTGATGATTGGTGGATATGTTTTTTTACTATATAATGTTTGAAAAACTATATCTTGTTTCTGGATTAATTATTCTGTTAGAGACGTATTGGTTGATTGGACTGAGATGATCAATTGGAGAAACTTTAGATGAACAGATGAAGAAGATGAAACAAACAATCCCAAAAGATCATATATATGGTTGACCAAAATTATTTTTGAATCATATTCATATTTATATAAGACAGAGTTTATTGGGAATAGATAAATAAAGTGATGTTTTTTGTTCCTCAACATTTCTAACTTCACAATTTTGAAAAGGATTACCAGAAACAAGCTAAGTTTATTCATTATGTTTCTAGATAGTGAATTTTTGTGAAATGATAAATATATGGATATAAAAAGTTCAATATATAAGTGGTGAAGTGGTAGAAAATGATCATAAAGAGTCCACCAGACTGGGTATAATGAATGGAGTTAAGTAGAATAATAGGATATATAAATTTTCAATCTTGAAATTCAGGATTTAAAAGTTGTTCTAATAGATGGTTTTTGGATGTGGTGATGCTGATGAGGTGTGGATGAAGGGTTGGTCTTTTTTAAAAAAAGTTTTTGGAATCTGGGTATTGTTAATTTTATTGTTAAAGTTATTTTTTGAACTATGGAATGTTGATGTAGATGATTTTTGAATTGTGTGGTTACCACTATTCCAATAAATGGATTTTATATAATAAAAAATTAATTTTGATGGATTTAATTAGAATAAGATGATCATACTGTGGGAAGATAATGGAATCATCATATATAGAAAGATGGATGACCATTTATTAGTTCATCAAACAAAATACATTTTTGGGATTCCACTGAATAGAGTTACACAAAGTCATTTTATAGAGGAAAAAGGTAAAGATGTTTTGTACAAGTAATGTGTGTGAGTTCATACAAAAAGGGTTTTACAACGTCCATTAGGTGAAGTGATATGAAGTCATCAGAGAGAGTATTAAAATTTCATCAAATATAGTGTCCTGAAGAAAGTAGATATATTTTTTTGTTGATGTATCAAAAAAAAGGCTTGAGGACCATTACAAAGTATTTTTTAAAATCCTATATTTTTATGACATTGATATGGAAATTCAGTACTATAAATTACATATAGGAAAAATATTGATTATTTCCATGATTTGATGAGCTTTTTAGGATATTTTGGATGTATAAATATAAGGATGTTACTACAATATTTCTTGAAATTAATTTTTGTTTACATTTGAAGGTGGTCAACTGAATAAATAGTCAAGCAAGATATTAGTAGTTTGATTGTGAACTTTGAATTTGAATTTCATGCTAATCTATTGATTTTATGAGAACATATAACTATTTAAATGAGTATGAGTATTGTGGAGTAGGGCTTTTTGCAAGGTGAAATTATCAACATTTTAGATTCCAACTGAAGAGATTGAGAAATAATTTTTTTTAGTATTAGATATAGTTGCATAGGATGAAAAAAGTATTAGATAAAGGACTATAGACAGAGTGTCATCAGATGGAAAGTTACCAGATGAAGGGTATCATGCAAATGTGTAATATGAGGTGTATACTAGATAGACAACTACTAGATAGAGACACGATTGGATGGAAACGTTTTTACAAATGATTTAGAGGAACTTTATTACTCATTGTTGTTCAATAAATCATAGTGGATGAAAAACAAATTACAGGAAGTAAAGTCTGAAGAAAGTTTACAGAGTACATAGAAACCATATTTAATCTTGTTGGTGAAGGTTATTTTTAGTTTTTCAAAAAACATTTCATATTATTATCTACGTGACGAGCACATTCATTTTCAAAGGATTATAGTTCTATACATGTTATGGATGTTCACCACTTTCTATAAAAAAGGTTTTTTTATTGTTTTGTCTGGTCTTATATTTCATCTACACCAGGTAAAGAACTATCTTCCCTTATTGAGTAGTCAACCATGAAAATACTTTTGTTTTTGTGGGTGTTTATTTTCGTTTTTCATAACAGTAAATTCTCACTAAAATAGGGAATGTTTGTTCTTATTGAATAAAAATATAAAAGTAAATCCCAGAAACTCACCTCATCAAACATTTAGTGATCACATAGACCATGAATAGTACTTTAACTAGGTATCATAGTATAGGTTCTTTAATTAACTCATTGTTTTGTGAATATTAAAGGAATGGAAGGCAACTATAGATGGTTAAACCTTAGTTTTTAGTAAATGGATTATTTTCTTTGATGGGAAGAACAATCATATCATGAAGGAAAAAAATTATACCCTATCTATTTATATTAGATATAAAGTTCTTGATGTCTATAAATATGTTTTCAATCTACAGATTGATTGTGCTACCATAACAGCTATGGATAATAATAATATAAATAATGATGGATGAGTAATAAATTCTTCGATTTCCTCACTATCTAAAAGACGTGTTTTGAGGTTCAAATGAATTAGAAGAGATAAATGTGTCTTAGAAAAGTTGAATAATATAAATGAAGGAATTAAAATTGAATAATTAAAAGATACAGATATAGATATTAGAGTATAAACATCCAAAAATTTGAGATAAATCATATTTTTGTCCGTACATTACAAGTGATAATGAAACTGCTAAAAACATATTTTTTTAATAGGGTGGAACCTTAACCAAAGTGGACAAGGATCCCTTATTCAAAATGAAAAGTTATAGTATAATCTTAATAAAGGGAATTTACTAAAATATCTCCAAAAATTGTGACTCAAATTAGTAGGATGGTCATCTAACCTTGTGAGGTCATTGTTGACTCATTTATTGGAAAAATGATCTGACATAAATTTTCCTCCATGTAAATATGTGTGATAATGTAACTAGAGTTGTAATGAAAATAAATACCATCCATTCATTAATCTGTGAGACTCCAATAGAGATAAATCATACCATTGCAGATATCTTGCACAATAGCTGTAGATTCAATTTCAGGCAAAATCATTGCCCAGATTTTTTTCTTATAAAAGGATTATGCATTGATGACACTAAATATTTAATCTTAATGATACAATGAGGTTCCAAATGTGACATAAAGGTATCATAAAAACTTCATATTATATTCATATAAGGCGGAACCATATCTCTAAGGGCACAGATTCCCCTTTGAATCGCCATCCATGTTGATTTTTATCTATCCCTAAGTAGGGGTCTTTCAGAAGACATAAAATTTTGAAACATATGAATTATAGTTTCCAATAATATCAAGACATATCAACACCTTAAACTCACTAATACAATTATAAAAATAATCACCTTGGAGTAAGCTAAGATCCATGATAAAAACAACGATCTCTATTAGAGATACCTGAAGTTTAAATGGATCATGGTTATCGATGTTTGAATTCAACCATACCATATAACATGTCAAATTTCAGAAACAACCACCTAGAATAGAGTGTTAAGATGAGGAAAGAGTTGTAATCATATAATAAAAAGAATCTACGAGTTGCCTGATTTTGATGATAGCTGTGATCAATCAACAATATTTAATACAAAATACTAAAAAGAATATGTATTAGACCAATAAAAGATGAAGTGACTAGAATGATCTATGTGTATATTTGAAAAATATAATTTGGAATGAAGAAGAATATAAAAATATTTTAAACATGTATCAGTGAAATTTTTGTTATGATAATGTATCTAAATGAGGGTCAGAAGTGAGGGCATAATCCAAGGATAGTTAAATATCATAAACTAGGTGAATTCATGGATAAATTCAGAAGTAAATGAACAGAAATTTAAATTGGTGTTCAAAATAAAACATTGGGATGGTTTCAGGAGAACAACATTTCCCAGAGGTGAAAAAGATTAGTTTTTGAGAAAACATTTGATCTCCTATAGTAGATCCTATTAAAGAAAATAAATAAAATCCCTTAATAGGGACTTGTAAATCAGGAGGATTACTCTATGATTGAAAGAGTTGTGAGAAGTACCACTATGGGTATCATAATAAAAATTAATAGAATATTATATGATTTTAATCTATATTGATGTGACATGATGTTGGAAATGGATGGTTTGATGCTTTTCCAGATTGATGAATCAACATAATGAAGACTAACAAACATTAATTTTCCTAGAAATCTAGTTCGGAAAATATGAGAGACTAGAATCACTGAACCAATCTAGGAGGGAATCATGGAATTTTTGGATTTTTTTTATACCTGAACCTCCATCAATTAGAGGATTTAAGCAGCTGAACCAAGGGAAAGTGACAAATTTTCAATGAAGTATTATAGGACTCTAAATGGAATTTTAAATGTCAGCATTGAGGTTCTTAATTAGACCCACGGTTCATTTTTAAATCAACATATATTACTATAATTTAGAGAAAATATTTATCATTTAATGATGAATATTTAACCATAAAGTGATATTTCATTCCATTTCAAACATAATTAATTGAGTTCTTTCCCATAAGACTTGGGAATATTCCATATAATATCTCTAAAGCTGGGTGGTTATTAAGAATGGGAAGTCGAGGCCCAGGGTTCCTCGATGTAGTGATATTAAAAATATTATATATAGATATATATATTCATGTTCACATAATTTCTATTAAAACATAAAATAACTCCCATGGAGAGTCTCATATCAGATTTTTGAGACTTAGTTTTAGTCTAGAATATCGTGTTTTCCCTAGGCATGACCTAATTTTTTTTATTCTAGATGTTTTGGATAGAGACAAGTTGTTGAGGCATAATGAGGTGTAATTAATTGATTAAATGATGTTTAATTATAAATTTAACCTAATCCTCCCCCTTGTGTTGGAGGACCCAAACCAATAGGGAGCTTCACCTATCCTTCCCCTATAATCCTTTATTTGGACACAGATGAACCAACGCCCAATTGAAGTGATGAAGTACAACCAATCTCCATTTCTGATGCAGATAGTCATCAGATCAAATAGAAACAGGATCAGTGCATCTTACTTCATCTAAGTATTTACCATTTCACCAACAAGGTTGGTGGATTTTAGTTTTGGTCTGAATCCCTTTCGTTATGCATTGTTTTAAGGTTATAGATCCCAAATAAAATTTCTATTGATCCCTATTAGGTAGATATGTGAGTGTTAGGGAAGAGTAGGATGAATCATAGTGTTTTTCAGGTAATTCATGACTGAGATTTCTGTCTATATGGTGTTTAGTTTAGTGAAAAACTTCATCTATATCCTTTTGTTTGGGAAGATGATCTTTTTTTACTACACTCCATGTATATGGGTTACATAATGTGTAGTTCCCTAAAATGTGTGATCATGGTACATGTCTTGGGTTATCCATGTGAAAACACATGGTCATGTACTAACACATGACCATTATACACGGACATAGGTTCTGGAACATGATCATTGGAAAACTACCTAGGCAGGTGGTCGTTTATCCTGAACACGCAGTGTAGTATGGGATACATGGTGTGTGAAGGACATAGTCAGTCGATCCTCATAGAAGGGGTACATGGCTTGGGGCCGAGTGATGAGGGACATGACATGTACCTCCTATAAACATCATGTATCCCTACATGGGTTGATAATACATGAAGACATGATACCTGGCCAGGTGCTTGGTCAGGCTAACAGATCGTGTGTAACCTGGTGCACACTATGTGCTCCTAAGAGATCCTCCTGGGATCTTCCACCTTATATATCTTCTTTTCCGGGATTTCGATTCCGGATTTTGAGTATCCTATCTAGATTGATTTTCTATGTAGAAGGAATTGGTGGCATCTATTACGGCTTACAACATACTAGGTTCCATAAATCTAGTGAGATGATAATGAAGAGGTACTGAACAAATATTAGAGATAAGTTTGGTTTGGGAAGATAGATACTTTGGGACAACTAATCCACTATATCTTTAGGGTGTGTGTTTCCCTTATCTCTTTAACTAGGTAGAGGAAGGACTCCTCACACAAATGGTGTGGGTTCGTTTCCTTTGGATAGTTTCCCTTTGGGGTGTTACTCAACTATGGAATAGGGTGTGGGTTTCCCTGTGATGTTTAGGAAGATGGGAAGTACTCCCTTGATTGAAAAGGGTTCGGTTCTCTCATATATCACATATATTTAGAGTGTATACCCCATACTATATTATGGTGTGGTCCCTCTATCATAGGAATACGTACTCCCCTGTTGTTCTAGGGTGTGGGTCCTCCAGACATGTTCTTCAGGCAGAGTCAGTACTCCAATTTCATTTCATGGAGCAGGTCCTCTATCCTGGGGTTGGTACTACATTTTCAAGTCATGGTGAGGGTCCCCCATTGTAAATGATCTGGTAGAGTTGGTACTCCCCTATCCTACAAGGGTGCAGGTCCTCTAGCCACCGAGTGATACTCCCTAATCCGGTTAGGGTCTGGGTCCTCGATCCATGGAGTGGTAATCCCCTATAGTATCAGGGGGTGGGTCCTCCATTATCTGACTAGTACTCCACTGTTAGATCATTGTGTCGATCCTCAGATACGAGGTAGTACTCCTCCATATCCGAGTAGTAGCAGGGAGCTGGTCCTCCATCGGAGGTGGGGCTCCCTCGGCTGTGGGATATAGTTATGAGGAGCGGGACCCTCCACTTGATATGAATAATACCTTGATAAGAGTTAGTGTTACCTAGAAGGGAGTGATGCAATATGGTCCTATGGCTCATGGGCTTCATATGTATTGGGAAGATTCGGAGTGGGGTGGGCCAATAAAAATTGACCATTTTGATCGTGGGCAAATACGGGTTGACCCCGCACAGGTGCGGGATAAAGTGGGTTGAGCATGCGCGAGTGCGGGCTTACCCACGAGCCTAATTTTAAAAAATATATATTATTTTTACAATATATGTTTCCTTAATATTTTGTTTTTTTAATAATAAATTATCAGTAAACCATGACATGTAATTTCACACCGTAATTATAATACCAATTCATCATTCATTCACATGAAAATTTTAAATAGGTTTATATTTATTGCATTAATATGATAATATAATATTTTTATTGTAATTATTCACTATATTCACATGATGTGTCATCCTACATCTAGAAATATATAACTCATCTCCCCATCACATGGTTTCAATTCCTAAATATTTATTATAATCATAATATTGTTTGGGTCAATTTAATTTTTTTATTATTTAATTTAATTTTTTTATTTTTAAAATAGGAAAGGATATCATGGGAAACCTAATAGAAACATTTGAAAATGGATGTTGTTTGGAAAATTGTCATTCATTCCAACCAATCGCATCACTACACGAGAAAATTTATCATTCGTCATCCCGGACTGATCACTCCCAATCTTTTCATCATAACAGTTCGCAACCACATCGTCATCACCACATGCCACCATTAACATATAGAAAAATGTTTCATCGCGTCCCTTATTACTCTAGGTATTTTAAATCCATACTTCTCCCAACAAAAAACATTAATAATGAGAAAAAGACAATATTTAAATGATTATAATATGATATATTTTTTAAAATGTGAGAAATCCACAGGCAATCTGTGGGATTATACAGGGCGGGGAGAGTTTGAGTTTTTTTGTGTTATATGAGAGATTTTGAGGACCAACCTATGTAGGCTCAAACCAACATGGTCTTGGACCTCACAACCCTGGACCTCCCATTTTTTCATTTCAACTAGATGAACTAAGGTGTGGTGCATTCCATATTGGAGTGATAGTGGTTTCATAGGTTAGTTAGGAGCAGTACTCCCTCAACTATGGGGTAGTGGGGAGGTGTGGGTCCCTCTATTCTCTCTCATTTGAGAGGATGCATGTGGTGAATAGTTTGGAGCATTGCTTCCTCAACTAAATGTAGTTTTGAGGGGCATGCCACTTCAACAGAGTTTTATTAGATATGATTAGGTTAAAGGTAATGATGACATGGCCTCTAGGGTTGGGCACTATAGTTGGACCTGTTAAGATGTTCATGAGGGATCATGTTCTCTAATACATTCTACTAGGAATGGTAGGGTTGTTCCTAAAGGAGTGTATCTCTTTTATGGGTTCCATTTATGATGTCTAAGCTCATGTAGTGTGTTTTCCTTGTTTCATGATATAGTTAGAGCTTTAAAAGAGAATATTGTTATTGGCTATGAGTTTGGAACCTCATGAGACTAAAATTCTAAGAAGAGTATATCTGGGTTATTTTTGGGTGTCCTTGTTGTGTTGTCACGTGTTGGGGTTGACTCCCCTTTTAGATTGGGATGACTTTCCATGTACAGATAATTAAGGTTCGAGATTGAGTTTTTCTCTTTATTGGGGTTTCACTCTTGCTAGGATGAGTGAAGGGTTTTTTAGCTTCTCCATTATTATTTTTGGATATTTGGGTTACCTAATATGTATTTTTATACTAACCCCTACACAGGATTTTCCAACACATGTTCTGTATATTTTTCAGACCATAGGCCTTTTGAAGTAGTCAAAATAGGACCTAAGGTACATGGATCATAGTGAGTTAGACACACCCATGCGTTTAGCGAAGCTGGGCCAAGGAGCATTCATACAGTTGTATTTGTCTATGATTCCCTCCTTCTAAACATGTTTTATGCTATTAAAGTTTTATTTATTGGGTGTTTTATTTACCTTATTTCACATTCATTATGTTTATTGTACTATTTTCGTGGGATATAGATGTATGCATGCATTGGTTACTTTTGGTTGTTAAATTTCATAATTTTATGTGCTTGGAGATGTGTTTATGCATACTGGTACATGGGAAATTCCTCCAATGATAGTGATATACTTACATAGTTCTAGTCTCCAAGCCTAGCTTATTGAAGGTGGGCTTGGGGACTTGCAGCTTAGGCCCCATCAGTTTGGGTCATGATAGAGAGATATCAGAGCTAGTCGGTTCCACTTTGGGACCATAGTTTTGTGAGTTTGGTTTTATTTTCATAGCATTAATGTTAGGATGTTTTGTGTTATACTCTTAGGACAAAGGCTATAGTGTTGCTGTGGTGACTGAGGTATCCATTCACTAGGAAAAAAATAACTTTATATTGGACTTGGTAAATTACAACACTAGTCACCAGAAAATAAATGGTACATGCATCATATAGGACTTGGTTTTGGTTTTTACAATCCATTTTGAGTTTTCTCCCCAGATGTACTCTTTGGATTTGGTACATCTGGATTTGTATTTCAAGATTCCATCGTAACGAAATATAGATAAGATTATACGGTGTCATTATGATGATAATCCACCCTGTGATGAGATATCAGTGTAGGGAACTAATTATGAGTTGTTACCACAAGGTGATACTCTGGTTGTGACATAGCTTGTAGAGAAATAGGTTTTACTGGAAGTTCTAGGGGAGGTTGCATACATGATGAGTGCACTACACAAGTTCCAAAGGAAGTGTCCTATGAGGTATTGGGTGATCCAGATCCCCCAGGTAGAAGTTTAATATAACGATAGAGTCATGTGAATTTTTCACATAGTTAGGATACCTCCTCATCAAATGGTGGTCCTAGCGGCGAGCCTTCTGTAGGTTTCATATAGGAAATGGTGGAGTTTGGTGATACTGTTTCATGAAGAGTGGATTCCCAATTGTAAGGAGTTCATGTGAATCTTCATGGAATATTTTTACCTAGCCATGTTGACATTCAGTATATCTAGGAGAATTGGTATCTTTAGAATGGTAGCATGATAGTGGTGAGGTTTTCATAAATTTTCACACACTTGATGGCATACTAATTGGATATGGTTTGGTATTCATTACTTAGAGCACAGATTTTTGTGTAGGTATTTCATTAGGAGACCAGGGAATATGTGATTCCACTGTGCATTCCCACCAATGATAGAGTACTGGAGTGAGCTCTAGTATTGTAGAGTTTCCTAGCTGAGGAACAGGTGGACATGACACATAGTAGTGGTCAAGATGCTGAGGGATCTGCAATATCTGGTAGAGTATAGGTTACTGAATCTGAGTGTAGGAAGCATACCCATGCCTAGACACATACATATGGGTCTGTAGTGAAGGAGAAACATCAAGGATATGGTCAACTGTAGTAGATTTGGTGGTACACTTGTGATGGTCATGGGAATATCACTATATACTTCCAAACATGTCATGCTGATGAGAGGGATCTGGCTGAAGAGACTCATTGGTGTAGATAGTGATTTTAGAAAGTAGTTCTATGGGGTGGAGGATGAGGTGGAGGAGCTACAAGAGAAGAAGACGGTGGAAGGCAGTTCAAGTTGTTACCATCACCACCCCAGGTGGTTTGTACCATTCTCAGGTAGTTAAAAGATGTGGTAGAGGATAGTTTCATGTCATAGAGGCCCCTGGCCTAAAATATCCAAGGATTTATAGAGGTAAACCTTGTGTCATTTCTACTTTTTTCCAAAGTGATTGTTAGACACTATTGTGGGTAATATTTTATTTTCTCTTATGCTTGAGGTTTAGCCAGGGGGATGTGGGCATCAATAGGACCTTGTGTTGGTAGTTGTGATATAGGTCCCAATAATACCAATTGTTCTTTTGGGTGTCCCTATGTTTTTTATTTAGTACCCTTGTTTGTTTGGTGTCACATTTTACATGAAACGCATGAGGAAGATGTGGTGAAGTTTGATGTAGATTTGAACATGTGAGGAAGGGATACACTTTCCCCATCAAGATTCATTTTTGTGATGCAACCAAAACAATTTGAGTGACTCGAATATTCCCAAATTACACAGTATTGATGAGTAGTGGACGGGTTCCACATGATTTTTTGTTTAGGGTGATGTTACACGATGGAGTGTCGGAATAAGTCATGGCCTTGCCTATAGGATTTCACTACTCGGCCACATTATCTTGGTTTCCATGAGAGAGGGCGAGCCTTGCATAGAATCATTCCCTCTATGAATAGATATACCCTATGATTTTTTTGTAGCTTGTATTGATTTTCTACCATCCATACTAAAATTTTATGCAAATTTTTGTTGTGGTAGTGTTTCAATTTTGGTGAGCTATGTTATAGCTGGATGTCTGTAGATTGAGGGCCTGGTATGACCTAGTGTTAAACTTGTGAAGCCATTTTTTTTTAATACCATAATATTTTCAACATCATCCTTGAATTAACATTCTTATGGAGTATGTTTTAATATCCATCCAGTGGTGGATTTGAACTATGGGGTTCAGTTATTATTTGTGTCAAGTTAGAGAGGTGGTGTACTACTAGACCCCATGACTGCAGATGGGACATGGTGTTTGGTTATTTCACACCTATTATAGCTAAGGATACATGTTCCATATATTTCAAGATTTTGGCATTCTATAAGATGGACATAAGAATGGTTTAATCATGATGGTTCTTTCGAGAGCATGCCTGTATGAAGCACGAGAACCCTTGGTGAGTTTGCTGGCTTGTGCGTCTAGTAGGGAGCTCAATTTCTTCCCTTGTTCTTATGAATTCACTTTTCAGGGATGAATAAACATTAGGTGGGGAGAATATAATGTCATAGGTTTTGACCCGTATGTATTCAGAATATTTCGTAGAATATCATTGGATCCGAACAGCGAGTCAGCATAGGTAGTCGGGTGTCGGGGAGCCTCAGGATGGAGATATAAAAAATATTATATATATTTGGTTACTTAAACATAATGTTACATGAAATGTAAAACAAATCTCATGATAATTCTTGAATCATATTTCTAAGACCATGTTTGAGTCCATAAAATTGTGTTTACCCAAGGTGCGACCTAAAGTTGTATACACCGAACATTTTGGTAGGAGCTGAGTTGGTGGGGCATGAGGAGTTGAAATTAATTAATTAAATGAAGTTTAATTACATAAACCTTTCATATTGTTTCACCCAAAAAAGGAGAGTGTCACCTCTCCTTCTCCTCCCCTTTTACCTTGGGAAATGGTGGAACCAACTCTAAATCAATGAGATAAAAATGTTGTCGATCTCTATTTCTAAAGCAGATTATAATTAGATCAAAAAGTAGCACAATCCGAGTAAAATCCTTCATATAAATCCTTTGTGTTCCACCAATGAGGTAGGTAAATTTTTGTTTTGGTCCTGATCCATTTTATTATTAATTTTTTTATGTTTCTAGAACCCAAATGCAATTTCTATTGATCCCTGTTAGGTATTTCTGTGAGTTTTGTGGATAAACAGGATGAATCGGGGTGTTTTAAAGGTAATTCTTGACTAGAAATACCATATACATGGCATGTAGTTCAGTGAAAAATTTCATTTAGCTCTTCCTATTTGGGGAAGATGAACTTGTGGGACTAAATGTCATGTATAGAGGTCACACACTATATAGTTCCCTAAACTATGTGACCATGGGACATGGCTTGGGGTAACCATGTGAAAACACATGTATGTGTACTAAAACATAGTCAAGATACAAAGACATGGGGTCTAGTACATATACAAAGGAAAAATACATGGCCAAGTGATTTTTTATTCGGAACACGCTATATGGTATGGGATACATGGAGTGTGAGGGACACGGTTAGCTGATCCATGTAGAAGGGGAACGCGACCATGGACCGAGTGATGAGGGACACAATGTGTAAGTCATCTACATTCCATATACCCCTACATGGGTTTATATTTTTTGTAGAAAGGATACACATATAGATACCTGGGTGGGGTCACCTATTGTGTGTGCCTAGGTAAACAACATGTACTCCTAGGAGATCCTCCTAGGATCATTCACCTACTGTAACTTCTTCTCCATGATTCAGATTCACTCTTGTGATTAGCATTTCATAAGTGATTTTCTACATAGAACACAGTGGTTCTCTCTTATATGTCATACAAGATATGAGGTTGTGTAAATTGAGTGAGATTCTTATGAAGTGTTATTGAGCTAATGTTGTATATCGGTGTGCATTGTGAAGAGGGAGATTATGGGACTGGTACTCCCATGTTTCTTTAGGGTGAAAGTTTCACTTACCTCTATACGTAGGTAGATATGGGACTCCATTTTTCATGTGAGTAGGTTTGTGGCCTTTATGTAGTTTCCACTAGGGGTGTTCCTCCCCTAATATACTAGGGTGTTGGTTTTCCCATGATGTTCATGAAGATGGAATGTATTCCCCTGATGGACCAGGGCGCAAGTCCTCCATATATGAAAAATAGATAGAGTGGGTACTCCCCGACCATGTCAGGGTGTGGGTACTTTATCCTAGGAGTTGTTAATACCCTTTCCTTTTAGGGTGCGGTTACTCCATACATGTTGGTCTAGTAGTCAGTACTCCCCTAACATATTAGGGAGTAGGTCCTCTAGCCTAGGGTCGATACTTCCCTTCCCTTTCAGGGTACGTTTCCCGTATAGTGAAGGAGATGGAAGTGTTGGTACTCCCTTATCATACCAGGGTGACAGTCCTCTAATTATTGAGGGATAATCTCCTACCAGGTTAGGGTGTTGGTCCTCAGTCCTCATAGTGGTACTCCCCTTTCATATCAAGATGTGGGTCCTTCATTCACTAAGTAGTACTCTCCTATTGGATCAGGGTTCAGGTTCTCACTGATAGGGTAGTACTCCCCTATCTCTTGTTAGTATTGGAGAGCTGGTCCTTCCTTGGATTTAGAGCCTCCTCAGTTGTGGGATACAGTTACGATGAATGGCACCCTCCACTTGATATTGATGATAAAAAGATAGGAGTTAGTTTTGTCACGATCTGTCCCCAGGGCCCGTGCTGTGACTACCACAAGCCTGCCTTCCATAGGCTAGGGGCTGCTGTCTAGAACCAAACGTGTGTTGCCTAAAACCGAGAAGGAATTTCATTTATAACCTCAAAACACATGAAAACAAACACACAAAGAGATACAAACTCAAGAAGACTGTATAGTAAAAAGTGCGAGTATAGCAAGAAAAAGGGAACAGAATACAAGCCCAACTGGAAAGTACAGGAAACTGAAAGTATAAGTAAACTGGAGGAAAAATGAATATAGTTGTAGGGTCATCCTCCAAGGTTCCTACCTTGAAGGGTAGGTATAGATTGCCTCCTCAGCACTCCTCATCCGTCCACATCCTCAGTGTACTGACTCATCATATTGTCTACCTCTGGGCTCCATCTAGTCCCGATACCCTCAATCTCAATCAACGCTGACCGTCATATGCACCAAACACAACAAGGTGTGGGGATAGCCCATGCAGGGGTGAGTATAACAATACTCAGTAGGGACCCCAAGACCCTCAAGGTCTCATGAAATCCACAAAGGTTAAACCTCAAAGCAAGAAGTCAATTGTCAACCCTAGTTAGGTATATGCCCATACATATACCTAAGTTATCAAGTATACCCATCTCAATCATGAGAAAACACAGGGTCCAACCCAAAATCCCAGATCTCAAATGTTCCACAAATGAAAGAAAACAACAAAGGCAAGTACCACATAGGTACGCCACACATAAGAATACCAGCAAGGTATTACCATGAAGGAAAGTACCACATAGTACCAACTTAGCCCATTCAATTATTAATTTGGTATGGTAGAAGAGATAATTATTTATATCTACTGAATTATCTTACTCTATTAAGAGGCTCTGCTACTGACCTATAAAAAATCGTTGGGAGATGACCCACACAGGATCGCTAGGAGCTGACCCACACAGGATCACTGGAGCAGACCCACATAGGATCGCTAGGAGCTGACCCACACGGGACCGCTAGGAGTTTCCCCACACATGATATCTATGAGCTGACCCAACTAGGATTGCTGGACCTGAGCCACAATATACTTATAGGAGCAGAACTACATAGGATTTCTTGGAGTAGACCCACACATGAACACTGGAGCTAACCCACACATGATCTCTTGGAGCTGACCCACACAGGATTGCTAGAGCTAACCCACACAGGATTGCTAGGAGCTGACCCACACAGGATCGCTGGAGTTGACCCATAGAGTTTCGCTAAGAGCTGACCCACACAGGATCGCTGGAGCCGACACACATAGTATTTATGGAGCTGACCCACTCATGATCGCTAGGAGATGACCCACATTGGATCGCTTGGAGAGAAATATTCTCGTCACATCTAGCTACTGGGTTTCCTCACTAGGCTTTCTCATATCCAATATATTTTTCTCCCCAAGCCACTGGTTGATTCTCCAACTACCAAGATGTCCCATGAAAAAGTATCCCAATTGGCCTCCACATCATAGGGGTCTCAATGCTATAGGCGGCGCGTCAATCAGACGTCCGGTCTGTGAGTTATTAGCCTTTTAGCCCCGAGGGAACTGTTGGATTCGTGCTCAATCCAACCCATGCATACCCCATCTTTATCCAAAAATCTAATGGGGTATACCAAAAGGACCATCTCAATCCAAGGTTTCTTATGCTGCATACGGTTCATTATTTCAACACCATGTGAGGGAGATATTTTGAATACATGATATCACAATATTATTATTATTATTATTATTATTGGGTGTTTTGTGGAACTGAGCCACGAAACAAAATTTAATATACATCAGTAGACTTAAATCGACCGTCTTATTGTCAGGATCACGTCACCAATTACGATAAGTCATTCTGATGTCGCATGCATGATTTATGGATGGTTGCAGATTTGATAATAATATATTATTATTAATATTTGATCGTTTCAGTTACCTAATCTAAAAACCCTAAAAATACATCTAATATTGGACTCATAATTTACATCTCAAATTCAGGGTCGTACTATATTTTACGGCTTGTGAAACCGAGGTCGCACGAAGAAGTTAATGTCAAAACATGTTATTCCCAAAAAAAATTAAAATAATAATATTTTAATAATATTTTTATTATTTTGTTTTAAACCTTCCATGTATTATGTAGAATCTCTTTTTTTTCAATTTGAGCGTGCATCCCCCATAATTGGAACCTTATATTCATTTTTGTTATATCAATAAAAATATTTATGTTTCTCTATCCAATATAATTCTATCTTCATTCATGATTTTTCCTTCTTCCACACGGCCATACCACTGCCACCACCTCTGGTTACGCAATCCATGGTGCCTCCAGACTGCCGCACCGCCTGGATGCTGCCTCCCGGTTATCCTTCGTTGCTGCACGTCGCACCGTCTACCTCACCCGCAGCCGTGACCTGAGAACACAATAGAAATCACACACCCATGTTTCACCTTCCATGGGCCGCCACATATTCATTATAAACCCAAAAAATATAATGATCGCATATTCGTAATCCTTGGGACGAGGGCTCCACGTCCATATGTCGCCCTCAACATAATATTGTGTTTCCAGCATCAATAAATATTTTTCCACCTCATTCCACAAGCCATTGCAGCTTCATTCCAAGCCCAAAAAATTAAACGATCTCATATTTCTGATCATTTCCTTAAGGGATTCATGTCCATATATCACGATAAAAAAAACTCCATGTTTCATGTGACAATAAATATTAGGTGTTGAAGAATTCACGAAGAACGCACAAAGATCAAAAAGAAAGAGGGGCATGGTTTATGTGAGGGATGATGTCCATGTTCGTTTGGCCATGGTAGTTGTGAATTTAGGATATGAAGAATCAATAAAACAAATTAAAACATATATAGAAACCCCTACCTCATTTCTTGGAGACAACATAGGGATGAAGACAAAGTCATCGAATAGGACGTTAACATTCATCACTCCCATAACACGATGCAAGTCGGTTCCTCATTAATCGATTCTGGAAGTCTCTCTTTGTTGTAGTGGATGTTCATCATTAGATAATCTCCTTCCAAGTTCTCTAGAGATCTCCTTTTTTCCAACAATCCTTCAACCAAATGGTGAAGTTCCAAATAAGTTTATTAAATTAACTAATTGAGTAGGTAATCAATGGGAGGAAAACCACGAGTTATCTCCCATTAAAAGGGGAGTTCAAGGGATGGGTGGTCCCCACCATTGAATTTAAATTTTGGGTTTTTAGTTCAGGTGGTCCCCACCACTAAACATCAAATGGGAGGTTTTAAAAATAAAATAAAATTTGTTCTTTATTTTATTTTTATTCTTTTAACTCTCCCATTAATATCAAAAAAACTAACTTCCACCCTCGACCCGCTGCGGTCAAGGTGAAGGTCTCCTTAAGCGAATATCGGTGCAGTGAGTTCAATGGAGCCCTCAGATTTCAATTCTGAGCACCAGTTCAAAAGTTATAAAACACCGCATGTGTGTTTATTGAATGTACTAAAAAAATGATCGTAAAATTATTTACAGTCACCCTCGACCCATGCCAGTCAAGGTTAGGCTATTCCTAAGTGATCCACCCCCAATGAACCCAATGGTACTCTCAAATTTACAATATGAGTTACCATTTAAAAGTTATGTATTTTACAATAAAACAATTTGCACTTAATTATTTTATTTATGGCCAAAAACTAACATTCACTAGTGGCCCTCACTAACCAATTTTAGTATCTTCCTAAAGAGATAATACCCTCACAAGTTCAACAGTGGTCTCAGATTTCCAATTTGATTTACCGTTTGTGAGTTATAAGCATTTGAATAACAAAATAATTTATTTAATTATTTTATTTATGATTATTCCATTTTTGGGTTTTCTCACAGGAGGCCTATACCGAATAAACTTATATTGCACCTAGGGTATGTTCACTATTCTGAACGCAACGATGCCCTCTGATTTTTTGTCTGAGTTACCATTTAAGAGTTATTCCACTTTTTTAGTAAAACTTCTTACATGCGCTAATTAATGCGTAACAAAAATTCGCTAGATCAGTCTGGGTGCTCTGGGCCTCAGAATTGTGCAACGTCAGATTTTAGCCTCGTAATAATTCCATATATTTTAAAAAAAATATACTGAATTTCTGGGATATTAAATTCTCCCCATCTTAGGGTTTTACATCCCAAAAATCCACAAAAAATGCAAAACAACCAAAAGACGGTACTGAGCACGAATCTCAGACTCCTCCTCCCATGTAACCTCTTGGAGGTTCCCGTTCTTCCAACATACACACGCCAAAGGTACCAATCATCCATGAAGGACTCTCTCTTTCTGATCCTCAATCTCCACTGGAACCTCTAAAAATGCCGCCCCATCATCAATGTTCAACTCGTCGTGGTTGATGATGTAAGATGGGTCGTGCACGTATCTCCTCGGATAAGATACGTGGAAGACATAATGCACCTTCTCCAACTGTGGTGTAGGGGCTAGGAGATATGCCCCCTCGCCAAATCTGTTAAGGACCTAAAAGGGTCCGATGAGCCTTAGAGATAGCATGCCACCCTGACCAATCTCTGAAAACCTCGTCGAGGTGAGACCTGTAGAAATATGTGGTCACCATCCTCGAACTCCAGATGTCTCTGTATCTTTTCAGCATAATATTTATACTAACTCTGTGTATTCTTCACTTTCTGACAAGAGTGACATCATGATACAAACTATGCCACTACTTCCTCCATCCCGAGCCATTAGTACTAACGTCAGAGATCCTAATACATCTTCAACACACCAGGATGTACCATCATTGGGGACATATGGGACTCCCCCAACACCTCCTTCTATAGCACTACTGGTACCATGGTATGTCCTAAGAAAAGGATGACGTGCTCCCCACCTTCAGAAAATACATCTTGTGGCTTCCTTGATGATATATGAACATGTCGGGCCTTGCAGTCAGTGTCCCCACGTTGCACCTCCCTGACTCGCTGAAGAAGTGGGGGAGTGACTATCATAGACAAATGATAAGATACTCCATATCAATCCACATAGGATATCCATAAAGCGGCTAGCTGCTCTGTCACCTCACTCAGCAGGTGCAGGCTAGAACTCCTGCTGAGTGCATATATTACAACATTCCCCTTCATAGGAGTATAGACTATCTCAAATCATAGTCTTGGTGTCACTCTAGACACTCCCATTGGGAACTTGAAAACTCAAAACTTCTACAACCACGAGGGCAAGGCTGGCTAAATCAAGGGTGATCAGCCACACCCTCTTTTGTATGAGTTTAACCTGTGCTATCTGGGATTTCTTTTTTGCCAACTAAGGAAAACCTCATCCTAACATTGTTGATAAAAAACCACGTTTTTTCCTAATACATTAAATATGGGTATGGAATGTGAATGTCCATTCATACCCAAACTAACATCATAAGGCCTCGATGCTGCCACTGAGAGGTTCCAACTGAAACTCGGCCCTCAAGGGTCAGATCACACCATCGACGTAAGTGTGATTATCGAGTCTCCTTTAAAAGGTATCTCCATACGTGAGTGTCAAGTCAACGTCTTAACAAAAAACTCTAGGTCTTGTACAAGATTTGTGGAAAGAAGGAATTATTGGTACTTATGACTATTTATATAGAAGGCAGTAGTAGACACATACAGTTCCTCATATAATTCCTAAAGACCTTGGGTCACACTCCATGAACAGATTAAGCCACTCCCTTCCCCTATCCTCTATATCCCATATCCTGGTTGGGTCTAGAAAAAGGGTGGTGGTTGTAACATGTTGAAAAGTACACCACCTCATGCTGCTCTCCTAGCTCTGCTTCCACTTCTACTGCCTTATAGATTCATCTTTACCAAAGACTCTTCTTCCCGAAACATTTTACACACCCAAGTCTCTGAGACTGGTACTAGTTCCCTGCTTTCCCATTACAAACACTCACTAGTTGTATCTGCTCAGCCAAAGAACATTTAACCAAAAAGGTTCTCTCTAGCACCCTAACATAAGTAGGAATTCGTAGAGGAAAATTGTTGGCTCGGATGTCCTTAAACACACCTCACTCGGATGTCTGAGCCCTGAACACTTATCGTATCGTATTCATCGAGTAGAAGCAATGATTGGTATGCCTCGATGAATACTCAGTTACCAACAATTTGTCCTGCTAAAGCTTTAGAAGATCGAGGGAACTCTCATCCACCTCCTCAAGACAGTCCTCAATCGCCAGTGAGTCTGGATCACCTCGCAACATGAAGGGTATCTGATACTGAATCACAGATAAGGCACTAAGTCTATATGTGTCCTCTAACGATACTACCGGTTTTAACTGCTGACCAACGGGTAGTGATATATCTGACACAGTACCCAAAGGTACTATCTCGAGTAAAGGTCCATGTAGCAAAGCCTCATCACTGTGCAGACCATCCTCATGGTAACTCACTGAAAAAGAATAGTATCTAAGATCACCATCTGCTCTACTAGTTTCTCAACTAGGAAGAAAAATCTAGCAACCGCCTCCAGCCAGCCCTCAGCTGCCTGGGAAACTGTCTCGCCTTGAAACCTCGGAGGCCTCTACTGGTGGATCTTGTGCAACATACTCAGTCGGCGTGCATCATCTGCTAGTGCAGCTAGTGATAACTGCTGCCCCACGGGGTGGTAGTGCTGTGGGTAAACCACCCGATGGTGCCAACATAGTAAGAGGGCCCTACACCAAAGCCTCATCACCCGGTGGACCGTCATCATGTACTCATTCGAGAATCCTTGCTGGCTGTCTATGTAGTGGCATGATGATGAGAAACAGGTGCGCCATGGTCATTATGTTATACATGGTGATATGACTCAAAAAAATAGAAAAGTAAAATTTTCAAAACACATTCAATCGGTCTTTTTGCACGCAGAGTTAGAAATCAGAATTCAGGGTCCTCATGTTTGGATACGTCTGCCACAACACCCATACTGGACTCCCTGAACTGAAAACCACACTCAAAACACATAAAAATATTTATCCACACATAAAATAATATAGTACTAGTTCTACGGTAGAACCGACTCCTATGATACAAATTTTTTCTGATTCGTCCCCCGGGGCCCGTTCTGTGGCTACCCTAAACCCATCTTTCATAGGCTAGAGGCTGGCGACACGTACCAAAGGCGTATTCCCTAAAACTGGTAAGGAATTTCCTTTATAACCTGTAAACACACTCAACCATGCACATAACAAGATACGAACTCAAGAAAACTATATAGTAAATAGTGTGAGTACAGTAAGAAAATGGGGCCAAAATACAAGCCCAACTGGAAGGTACATGAAACTGAAAGTATAAGTAAACTGGGGAAAAGGGAAGACAGTTGTTGGGTCGTCCTTTGAGGTTCCTACCTGAGGGTTGGTACAGATCATCTCCTCAGCACTCCTTGTCCGCCTGCCTCCACCGTGTACCGAGTGGTCGTATGGTCCACCTCCAGGCTCCGTCTAGTCCGGGTACCCTCAGTCACGATCAACGTTGTCCATCGTCTTCACCAAACACAACAAGGTGTTGGCATAGCCCATGAATATGTGAGAAAAAAGATTCTCAGTTGGGACCCCAAGACCCTCATGGTCTCACAAAATCCACAAAGGATAAACCTCAAAGAATGAAGTCAACTTTCAACCCTACATAGGCATATTCCCAAACATATACATAAGTTATCTAGTATACCCATCTCAATCATGAGGAAACACATGGTCCAACCCAAAATCCCAAAGCTCAACTATTCCACAATGGAAGGAAAACCACAAAGGGAAGTACCACATAGGTACACCCCACAAAAGAATACCACCAAGGTAATACCATGAAGGAATGTACCACACAGGTGTGAACTCATCTCACACCAGGTATAACATAGGTATGGTAGTAGAGATGATTAGTTATATATAATGAATCATCTTAATCCATATAAATGCTCTGCTGTTGACCTGCACAGAATCGCTAGGTGATGACCCATATAGGATCACTAAGAGATGACCCACATAGTATCGCTGGAGTTGACCCACACAGGATCTCTAGGAGCTGACCCACACATGATCTCTAGGAGATAACCCACACAGGAGCGCTGGAGCTTACGCATACAAAATCCCTAGTAGATGACCCACAGAGGATCGCTAGGAGCTGACCCAAATAGGATCGCTGGAGCTGACCCACACAAGATCGCTCTTCGCTGACCCACATAGGATCGCTAGGAGCAGACCCACACAGGATCACTAGATCTAACCCACACAATAACGCTAGGAGCTGACCCACATAGGATCACTGGGGATGACCCACACATGATCGCTAGGATCTGACCCACAAAGGATCGCTAGAGCTGACCCACACAAGATCGTTAGGAGCTGACCCACACAAGATCGTTGGAGCTGACCAACAGAGGATTTCTAGGAGGTGACCCACATAGGATCGCTGGAGCTGACCCACACCAGATCGCAGTAGTTAACCCACACATGATCGATAGGAGCTTACCTACACAGGATCACTAGGATATCTCTCTT
Organism: Viscum album; assembly: GCA_963277665.1. Lineage (NCBI taxonomy): Eukaryota > Viridiplantae > Streptophyta > Magnoliopsida > Santalales > Viscaceae > Viscum > Viscum album. Next base: position 300,781,770 of record OY728128.1, read on the forward strand.
CTTGTCAGACCTAACTACTAGGTTTCCGCACTAGGCTTGCTCGTCTCTAGGAGAGTCCGCACCCCAAGCCACTGGTTGATTCTACAAATTCTATGATGTCCCCTGGAGAAGTATCTCAAATGGCCGCCACATCTTAGGGGTCTCAACGCAATAGACGACGCGTCAATCAGACGCCCTGTCTGTGATTTATTATCCTTTTAGTCCAAAGCACCTGGTTGGATTCGTGTTCGATCCAACCCGACTGTACCTCATCCTTATCCAAAACTCAAGTGGGGTATACCAAAAAGACAGTCTCGATCCAATGTTTCTAGTGCCACATACGGTTCATCATTTCGACACCGTTTGAGGGAGATATGGAAAATAAAAAATATCACAATAAAAATAATAATAATATTATTGGGTGTTTCGTGGACCCGAGCCACAAACCATAATTTAATATGCAACATTAGACTTAAATCGACTATCTTAATGCCAGGATGATGTCACCACTTACAGTGAGTCATTCAGATGTCGAACGCATGAGTTATGGACGGTTGCAGATTTAATAATTATATATTTTTAATATTATTTGATAATTTCAGGTACCTGATCCAAAAACCAGAAAAATACATCCAATATTGGACTCTTAATTTAATTCTCGAAGTTAGGGTCGTACTACCACTTACGGCTCGTGAAACCGAGGTCGCACAAAGAAGTTACGGTCAAAACACTGTTTTCCCAACAAAAAATAAAATAATAATATTTTAATATTATTATTTATATTTTTTTAATCCTTCTATGTATTATGTTGCATGTACTTTTTTTCCAAGTTGAGCATGCATCCCTCTTAATTGGCACCTTAAATTAATTATTAATATATCTATAAAAATATTTATGTTTTTCACTCCAATCAAATTCAATGATCATTCATGATTTTTCCTTCTTCCACACGTCCAGACCACCGACACTACCTATAGATACCTGAGCCATTGTGCTTCCAGACTGCCGCACGACCTGGATGTTGCCTCCCTACTGTCCTCCGCCGCCGCACGGCACACTGTCTACCTCACCCAGAGTAGTGTCCTGAACACACTCTAGAAATCACACTACCACGTTGCACCATTTGTGGGCCACCACATCTTCATTCTAAACCCAAAAAATATAATGATCGCATATTCACAATCCTCGAGTCAAGGGATCCATGTCCATATGTCGTGCTCAATAGAATATTTCATTTCCTATATTAATAAATATTTGGTCACCTCCAACCGCGAGCAATTTTGGTTTCGTTCCAAGCTCGAAAATTAAACGATTGCATATTTGTGATCCTTGCGTCAAGGGCTTCGTGTCCATATTTAGCGCTCAAAAAAACTCTGTTTTTCTTGTGCCAATAAATATTAGGCATTGAAGAACACACAAAGAATGCGCAAAGCATAAAAAGAATGTGGATCATGGTTTATGTATGGGATAATGGCCATTTTCGTTTGACCATTGTCGTCGTGAATTTAGATATGAAGAATCAATAAAAAATTCAAACTTATATAAAAACACCTAACTAGTTTCTTGGAGAAATTGTGGGGAAGAAGATGAAGTCGTTGAAGAGGACATTGATATTCATCACTCCCACAAGATGCTCCAAGTCACTTCCTCGTTCTTTGATTCTAGAAGTCTCTCTTCCTTGTAGTGGATGTTCTCCATTGAAGAATCTCCCTCCACGTTCTCTAGAGCTATCCATCTTTACAAGAATCCTCCAACCAAACAGTGAAGTTCCAAATATGTTTATTAAATAAACTAATCTAGTTGGAACATCAACGGGAGGAAACCCAAGAGTTATCTCCCATTAAAGGGGTGGTTCAAGGGTCGGGTGGTCCCCACCTTTGAATTTAAATTGGTGGTTTTTATTTCGGGTGGTCCCCACCACTAAACCATAGATTGGAGGTTTTAAAAAGAAAATAAATGTTGTTCTTTACTATATTTTTATTCTTTTAACTCCCCCATGAAAATCTGAAAAACTAACTTCCACCCTTGACCCATTACAGTCAAGGTGAAGGTATCCTTAAGCGAATAATGGAGCTGCGAGTTCAACGGTGCCCTTAGATTTCAATTCCAAGAAGCAGTTCAAAATTTATAAATCACTGCTGGCGCGTTTACTGAATGTACCTGAAAAAAAGTTCAGAAATTTATTTATAGTCACCCTCGACCTGCTCCAGTTGATGTTAGGATCTGCCTAAGTGAAAACCCCCCAAAGAACCCAACGGTCCTCTCAGATTTCCAATCTGTGTTACCGTTTAAATGTTATGGATTTTATAATAAAATAATTTTCACTTAATCATTTTATTTGTGGACAAAAGTAACATTCATTGGTAGACCACGCTGATGAATTTTAGTATTTTCATATTGAGATAATACCCTCACATGTTCAATGATGGTGTCATATTTTCAATCCGAGTTACCGTTTGTGAGTTATAAGCATTTGAAAAATATAAAAATTTATTTAATTATTTTATTTACGACCATACCATTTTTGGGTTTTCTCATAGGAAGGTCGTTCCAACTATACTTATATCGCGCCTAGGGCAAACCCACAATTCTGAATGCAACAATGCCCTTAGATTTTGGATCCGAGTTATCTTTTAAGTGTTACTCTACTTTTTCATGAAAACTGCTTACATGCTCTAATTAAATCATAACAAAACATTGAAGAATCATTCTAGGTGCTTCGTGCCTCAGAATCATGCATCATTAGATTTCACAGTCTTGTAATAATTCAAAATAATTAAAAACATTATATAGAATTTCAGGGACATTACAAGTTCACACTTTGATAACTGATGTGTGGTCTACTCCATACAAGAGAAATAGAGGATTCACGGGTTTGTTAAGAGTAATAACCCCTTTATTACAGTGTAGTTTTGTGGCATGGATACCTCCCTTATCTCTCAAAAGAGTGAATTCACATAGTTCATAATCTATAGTAGTTCTCCCTCAATTATTCGTAGTGGTGAGGGGCATGCCTCTTCCCTTAGGTTTATTTACCTTAGGCTATGAACAATGTAACAAAAACTATACCTCGGGTGTGAGGAACTAGATATGGACCTAATAATATGTTCCTAGTGGACTATGTCCTCTCGGATGTACAATTAAGAAAGGTAGGGTTGTTTATAATGGAGTGTATCTCTCATATGGGTTCCATATAGGATGGTCAATCTCATGGAGTATTCTCCTTGTTTCATGATATGGTTAGAAACCATGAAGAGAATCTTGTCAGTGGATATGAAGTTGGAACCTCACGAGACATAGAATATGAGATGAGTATATATAGGTGATTTATGGGAGTCCTTGTTGTGTTGTCACACATCAGTGTTGAAACCCCTTGTAGACTGAGATGACATGTCATGTACCACTGAGGATGGTTTGAGATGGAGTTTTTCTCTAGATTGGGTTTTCTCCCTATCTAGGTTGAGGGGAATATTTCTTTTTAGTTTCTCCATTTAACTTTTGGTATTTTTGGGGAACCTAAGGAGTATTTTTATACTCACCCATGCATAGGATATTTACACACATGTTTTTTGTCATGTGCAGACCACATACCTTTTGATGAGGTCCATAGAGGCCCCGAGGCTGGTGGAGCTTAGTGAGTTAGACATACCAACGTGTTTTATTGACCTGGGATGAGGATATTTTTGATAGTTGTAGTTTATAGTGATCCTCTCCTTATGAGAAGGTTGGGAACTTTTATAGTTTTATTTGGTGGGTGTTTTTTTCCTTCTTTCTCTTTCAGTAATTGTTTTTTACTCCTGTTGTGGGATATATATGTATTGATGCATTGGTTACATTTACTTTTTAAATTTTATAATTTTTTGTGCATAGAGATGTGTGTGTGAATATAGGTGCATAGGAAATTCCTCCCATGATAATAATACACCTACTCAATAGTAGTCGCTATCCCCTAAGCTATTGGAGGTAGGCTTTGGGAGTTGAATCCAGGGTCCCATCAGGTCAGGTCATGACAACAAAGGTGAGAGTTGATTTATGATTTGGTTAGTAATCCCAAAAAAGAGGCCGTCTTTAGGCCTTCCCTTGAACAAAGTTACACCATGGTTGTTAAAGGGAATACACCCCCCTATAATAACTATGTATATCATGATGCAAGCTCCGTTAGCTATGGGAATACCCTTCCCAAAATAGATAAAATATTTTTCCTCTATGATGGGCCATCCAGAAACACATTCATAATATAAGAGATATTCCTTATGGTTTTAAATGTTTCCTTTTCCTCCTTATAATAAAAGGATGATATCATACACATAAAAATGTGGACAGGGGACAACCAGACTCCTAGAATCTTGGATGTGTTTAATTATACCTTAGTCCGCCATGTGAGTGAGGGGACTACTAATGTAGTTCACTATAATAGAGAAAATAATCATAGATGGGGGTCTCTTTTCATAACACCACTTGATAATTTTGAGTAAACCTTGGGGTAACCATTTATGAGAATTGAAATATAATCATATCCAAATATTTTTTATCCATGTAAATAAAAGATCCATTGAGTCCAAATATGTGTACCACGATGTAAATAAAGCTCTAATACATAGTGTCAAAGTCCTTGTTAATATAATGTTTATGTTAATTGTTACCACATCTATTAGATTTCCTATGATGCTTGACACATTAAAAGTTCAAGCTAATGAAATATTGAATGGTTTTTCCACTGAAAAAAATCTAACATGTTCATGGGGAAAATATTGTTGGTAATAAAGATAATTTTGTTATTAAGGACGTTTCTAATGATTTTATAGATAATGATAAAAAGAAAAAAATTCCTTTAAGAGTTGAATCGCATAGGAAATATCAAATTTTGAAACCAAGGTGAGTAATTAAGCAATGAGTCAATGAGTAAGGGTTCCACTATAGAAGAAAAAAATCAACAACCTATTCACATCTGAATGTATCACATCTGGAAATTTCTAAAAGGATGAATTGGTGAAGCCATCCGGACCTAAAGAACTATTATAATTGAGGTCGAATACTACTTCCTTGATTTCAAACACAAGATTGATTCTATTAATAAAGCTATTCTATTTAGGGATAATAACATTAGGTATGATGCCATGAGCTAAATATTTAGTGATATCAAACCAATTAAAGAGGTTTGTGTAGTAATAGATAAATTGGTATGGAAGAAATTCCATATTATCAACAACATGTCATAATATTTAAGGAATGAGAGTGGACACCATTCTTTCAAACTCTTTGGAGTGGATTTTAAAAAATATAATATCTATATCCATATTTTGGACACCTATCACTAAAGGATTACTTTGGAATTTGATCTTTCATGGATAAAAGGGTCATTAGATTTTTAGAGAGCTTAGTATCTTAGGAAAGGACAAAGTTGAAATCACCATTAGTGTATTTATCTAACACTGGATTAAGGTTGTCATAAATAGTGGTAATATCTCTATCAGTCATGTAAGATGTATCCCAACACCAAAAATTGTGTTTTTTTCAGATGATTTATCCTCATGACACATGAAAAAGAATCATTTACTTTGTGAGAAGAATTCAAGAGATCATGAACATGATTACCACAATCATGGTGGGATGTCCCCAAATTATTAAATCTAAATTAAGGGGGAGGAATATAATTTCTATAAATAAGGCACACAAAATAGGGACCTTTTCTAGAATTTAGATTTGAAAAAGTGATTCTTGCTATATAATCCCATTTATCAATAGTCGGGACATTAAAGAAGGATTTTTCAGGTTTTCTAGCAACAATTTTGTTGACGTACCGCAAGTAACATGTGAGATGTTATAAGATTCAATTAATTTAAAAAATATTTCTTTAAATATTCATGATAGATTTGAATCTATGATATTTTGTTTAGAGGATATATATCCTAAAACTATTTCCATTGATGATTTAAATAACATTACCATTAAATATGAAATTTCGGGAGAAAAGTATTCCATGAATAATGAAAAAATAAATCGGTAAATCTCATTTTAATATATATATATATAATGGAATGTATAATAAATTTCCTAAGGAATAAGTGAGTGACTCTGACACTGAAGCTGAAGTGAGTAAAATGTTAGATAAAATTATTGTATTGTATATTAATAAAGGCGAAAACATTCCCAATTAATTATAATGGAATATTATAATTGAATTGATTTAGCGGTTGATCGATTGGAAACTTCACTGTAAATTTTCCATTGGTAAATAAAGATAAATATAGTGAAGAATAATATGAAAAGACAAGAAGTTATCTGAAAAATAAAATAGGAAAATCAAATTTCATTTTAAAAGGAAATACTTAGTAGTTTTCTAAATATAAAATAATAAATATGTGTCGAAGATTAAGAAATATTATGGTAGTGAAGTGAAAAGTTAATATTCTAGTGAAGATGATACTTAGACGTTACATAATGAAAAGGTTTCTGATAAGTGTTTTACCAGAGATAAAATAACCATCTTAAAATAATAATAAGAAGTGTTTTGTATGAAGTTTATGAGTAAAGTATAATTGGATGTATGTTCTTCAATGGTTTTTAAATTTGAGAGAGAGAATAATAATTTTAGTAAATATGATAAATCTGCAAGAAAAGATTAATCAACATAGAATGAAATTCCATTTTTAAAATATATTGACGATTTAAAGAAGCTACTTGATGAAGAGATAAACCTCATTATCAATCATGGAAAATATATATGATAAGAAGAATGATTTTGATCTTCTTCAATAAAAACATTTTCATGTTTATAAATAATAATGAACATCCAAAACATGGTTTTAAATGTTGGTGAATGTTTTTAGAAGGTTAAACCGTAGATGGATCAAAAAATATTATCCTTATTAGTTAACAACCAGTTTAAAAATTTTGATCATAACTTTTTTTTCAATAGGACAATATATGTAGCGAAAACCTGAAAATTTAAAAATATAAAATCATAAGAGGAATCAAAATCATTATAAAAAATACATTATATGGATATTCTATGATAAAGAAGAATATATTAGGAGGCTACCAAATAAAATTTCACAAAAAGAAGATAAGGATGATGGTTAGAATGTTTATGGAAAATAGGTTTCAAATTTGGGGAAATTTTTGTTTATAGGAGAAAATATGATTTATATTGATATTTATAGTACTGTGGAGTATTTTTTTAATAGAGAGAAAATTTTATGGTTCAATAATAAACACTATAATGAATCTATGAGGTATTATAGGAAGATATTAAGGGTAGTAAACCCACTCAAACAAGAAGACATGGAAAATACTATTTAAAAATTGAAAGTAGATTTCAACATATTGAAAATATTTGTGAAATATGTGATCATCATTGGAATATTTCTAAATTTTTTCTTATTATGATATTATCCCAAAAATGATTTATATAAAATAAAAACAGACTCAACTGAATAAAGAAAAAGCGTAAGAGAAATCCATACTTTTTGAAACTAATATCAAGGACACAAAAGTATAATGAACTTGGATATTGGATAGTGGTTTTTCTCCTTATATGTTTTGGTCTTGTAGTGTCGTGAGTGTGGTTCTGTTTTCATTGCGATAATGTTAGGATGTTTTGAGTTCTACTCTTAGGACAGAGGTTATAGTGTTGTTGTGGTGACCGATGTATCTATTCACTAGAACAGTAATAACCTTCTTTTGGAATTGGAAAATTAGGACACTGGTCACAAGGAAATAAATGCTACATACATCATATACGACAAGGTTTCGGTTTTTCTTATCCCTTTTTAGTTACGTCCCCATATATACTCTTTGGATTCAGTACATCTAGATTTTTATTTCAAGATTCCATCGTAATGACAGATATATAGGATTATACAGTGCCATTGTGATGACAATCCACCCTCTGATGAGTTATCAGTGCAGGGAACTGAATTTGAGGTGTTACCACAAGGTGATCCGCTATTTGTGCCATAGCCTGCTGATAAATAGGTTTTATTGTAAATTCTAGTGGAGGTGGCATGCAGGCTGAGGGAACTACACAAGTTCCAAAGGAAGTGTGCTATTAGGTATTTTGTGATTCGGACCCTCCCAGGTAGAAGTTGGGTAGATTGATCCAGTCATGTGAGTTTTCCAATTATCTAGGATAGCTCTCGATCAAATGGTGGTCCTAGCGGTGAGCCTTCTGATGGTTTCATCTAGGAAATGGTGGAGTTTGGTATTACAATTTCATGAAGAGTTTATTCCCACATGTGAGGAGTTCAAGTGAATATTCATGGAATATTTTTACCCATCCATTTTGACATCAGTACATATCCAGGAGCTTCGGTATATAAGGAAGGGTAACAATATAGTGGTGAAGTTTTCATAAAGGTTCACACACTTTTTGGCATACTCCTTGGATATGGTATGAGATTCATTACTCATAGCATATATTTTTGAGTATGTATTTCATTGAGAGATCAGGGAATATGAGATTACACTGTTCATTCCCACCAATGCCAGAGTACAGATGTGAGCTATGGTGTTGTAGAGTTTCCTAGCTGAGGAACAACTGGACGTGACATGCGGTAGTGGTCAAAAGGCTGAGGCGTCTGCAAGAGATGGTAGAGTATAGGTAATTGAATCTGAGTGTAGGAAGCATACCCATTCCTAGACACATACATGGGGGTCTATAGTGAAGGAGCAACATCAAGGATATGGTCAAACATACTAGAGTTGGTGTTACACTTGTGATAGTCATGGGAATATCACTATATATTTCCAAACATGTCATGCTACTGATAGGGATCTGGATAAGGAGATTCCATGGTGTAGATAGTGCTTGGAGAATGTAGTTCCTTGAGGTGGAGGATGAGGTGGAGGATCTGAAAGAGCAGAAGAAGGTGGAAGGTAGTTCATGTTGTTACCACCAGCACCCCAGGTGGTTTGTACCGTTCTCAGGGAGACAGAGGATTTTGGACCAGCAGTGGTTGAGGGTAATCCCTTGGTTCATTCCCATGAGGGTTCGTGTGGTATCACAACCTTCATAAAGGTTTTTGATCCTCTCAATGGGATATTTAAACTATTAGATTTGCGGCATCCCTCCGGTGGGCCAAGGGCAGGATCCTCTAACATCTTTTCCCTAGATCGGGTTCTTGGTATCGTTGTGACCGCTTATTCATGGGCGGAGATCCCCTATCTAGTTGGTTAACCTAGTAGGATTTTTTGCGTCATCAGGATTATGATCCTTTACGCGGTGGGACGTGCTCAGTAGGGTTATGGCATCATCAGGTATATGATCCCCTACTCAGCATGAGGTGTATGGTAGGGTTGCGGTATCGTTGGTTATGTGATCCCATACCTAGCGCATGGTTTATGCAGGGTTGTGGCATCATCAGTTCGATCCCCTACATTGTGTGTTATACCAGATAGGGTTCCGGTATCATCGTGGCCACCTTTATATGGGCGACGATCCTCTATTTTAGTGACGTGCTTCTGTCGAGTGCCAGATCGGGTTGTGGTATCCCCCAGCGGATCCTAGGAGTGATCCCCTATCCGTGAGATCTACGAATGCCAGATCAGGTTGTGGTATCCCCTAGCGGACCCTGGGAGTGATCCCCTATCTATGAGATCTTCATCTACTGGAGTGGGTTGTGGTATCCCCTAGCGGACCCTAGGAGCGATCCCCTATCAGGGGAAATTTGGTGGTTCTATTGTTTCAGCGAGTTTTCCTCAGTGATGCTATCTAACGAGCGTGATCTCTCGGGGTAAGCATCTGAGAGGTTTGAGAGAAACCAGATGGAGTGTATCTCTCGGATGAGTGTCATCTGGGATGACAGTGGTCGTGGTGTGTACTCTCCTAGTTTTGGAAAGTTGCTGGCATTGAGGTCGGTACCTCATGTAGCTTGTTGCGTGAGCTGATTATATCTAGATTGTTCAAGGTGTATGTATGGGCATACACCTGAGCTGAGATGACAATTTGTGTTTAGCTGAGGATGGTCACGAGATGGAGTTTCTTTCTCGTCTGGGTTCCGTCTATCTGGGATGAGCGGACTGTTGCCTTTCAGTTTCTCTCTTTGGTTTTGGGTTTTTGGGGTGACTACTGAGTCTGTTTATACTCACCCACGTACGGGCATTTCCCGCACGTGTTTGTGTCTTGTGCAGACCACACGCCTTTCGAAGGGGTCCCAGGAGGACCTAGAGCAGGAGGAGCTAAGTGAGTGAGGCTGACTGGGGTGTTTGCTGTTGCGGTGCCGAGGGAGCTTTCTAGTGGTGTTTGTGGAAGCATCCCCCTTCTTCAGAGCAGGTTGGATGCGTTTTGTAGTTTTATTTTCATGGGCCCTGTTTTTCCATTTTGTACTTTTTTTTTTGCACTCTGGTTCTGGATAGATGTATGCATGCATTTACTTTTTAGTTTTATATATCTATGCACTGTTTCATGGAGGTGTATGTGGGTGCGTGTGTACAGGTACCTTCGGCTAATGCCTCCCATGTGTGTGATAGCCTACTCGACGCTGGACGCCAGCCCCTGGCCTATTGGATGTGGGCTTGGGGAGTTGCGGCTCGAGCCCCGTTGGGTCGGGTCTTGATAGAGTGGTATCAGAGGAGGTTCCACCTTTGGAATCTCATAGCGTAGCTGGTCTAGTTGTGAGTTTTGTTCTGGTTGCATAGCGGCAGTGTTAGGATGTTTCGAGTTCGGCTTTCAGGCCAGGGACTCCAGTGTTGGTGCGGCAGCCAACATATCCATACACCAGGATTCTGATAACCTGCCTTTCGACTTTGGAAATTTGTACACTGGTCACAGGGACATAATGGTACATGCATCATGTAGGACTGGGTTATGGGTTTTTCCTTGTCCTTCTTGAGTCAGCTCTCCAGATATACTCTTTGACTATGGTGTGTATTGAATGTATTTCAGGATGCCTCCACGACGACAGCCAGTGAGGGTTCCGCACTGTGATTGTAGTGATGATCCGCCCCGTGCAGTGGCTGTGGACCAAGGCGCAGGTTCTGAGGATGGACCTCCATGTGGTCCGCCAGTTGAGCCACCACCTGTCGAGCAGCTGGTTGTGTCGGCAGTGCAGGATGAGGTTGCACGCAGGCTGAGTGCACTGCATGTGTTCCAGAGGCAGCGACCTCTAAGGTTTCTGGGTGATCTAGACCCCCAAGAAGCTGATGACTGGCTTGAGATAGTAACTCAAGTTTTCCGCCTAGTGAGGACACCGCCTGATCAGATGGTTGTTCTAGCGGAAAGACTTCTGCATGGTTCTGCCAGGCAATGGTGGAGTTTGGTGACACAGTCCCATAATGAGGAAACTATCACGTGGGCAGAGTTTGAGCGGCTCTTCAGGGAGGAGTTCTATCCTGTGGCGCTGAGGTCAGTGCGGATTCAGGATCTTCTGCAGCTTCGACAGGAGGGCATGACCTTGTCGAAGTACTCGGTGAGGTTTACAGACCTATCGCACTACTCCCTGGATATGGTTCGAGACCCGTTCTTTAGGGCTCGGACCATCGAGCAGGGTTTACGCAGGGACATACGGGAAGGTGTGGTTTCTTTGTGCCTTCCCACCTATGCTGGGGTGCTAGAGCGAGCCTTGGTGGTGGAGAGCTTTCTGGCTGTGTAGATTCCACCTATTAGTGTTGGGATCATGAGAGATGAGGCGTCGGCATCTGGTAGCCGATGATAGACTCAGGGGTCTGGATGTGGCCGACGTTTCAGGAGGTGACCCCAAGATGGAGGATCTGAGGCTCAGGGTTCACAGGGTGCACAGGCCAGTTTTGGTCAGCCACAGGAGAGGCGGTGTTACGCTTGCATTGGTCAGGGACATCTTGCTAGATATTTTCTGACTCATTGTGCTGCTGAGTGGGAGCCGGTCAATGGACCACCTTGGAAGAGGCAGCGTCTCGAGCATGGAGGTCTGCAGGGTGGTGGACATGGTGGAGGAGTTGGTGCAAGAGGAGGAGGTGGTAGGCGGTACTAGTTTCCACCGCCCCCACCCCCAGGTGGTCCACGCCAAGCTCAGGGAGCTGGTGGGCGAGGGCGAGGACAGCTGCATGCCCTGGAGGCTGTGGACCCAGAGGCACCGCAGATGGATAGAGGTACTCCTTGTGTCCTTTCTACTATCTTCAGTAGTTTTTTGACACTATTTAGCTGTACCCTTTCCTTTCCGTTGCTTGATCGAGTTTTGTTCAGGGCGTTGGTAAGACCTTATGTGGGTGTTGTTCGATAGAGGGATCCTTCCCCCACCGAGACACGTTTTTGTGATGCGATTAAAACCGGGCTGGCGAGTCAGTGCCACCCAAAGCGGATATTGTTGAGGTGTGGTGGATGAGTCCCTCTGACTTATGTGTTTGGGCATGGGTGTTTTTTGGTGAACTCGCTGGTGTGTGAGACCCAGTTGAGAGTCAAGTCGATTCCCTTGAGCTTAGGGCATTTCGGGGACGAAAAGTTCTAAGGGGGGGGGGAGGATGTAGCGACTCGGGTTTCTGGCCCTGTCAGACTTTGGAATATTTCTATGAATAATTCCAGAGCTAGGTGCGAAGACAGCGTGCGATTCCGACGCCCGGTGTGCCCAAGATTAATTTGATAAAAATATTAAGTATTTTTATACTATGCACATGGCGAGGGTGTGATATCTCCTAAAAGGTACCTCAGAATGGGAATCTGAGGGCACGGTTGCGTCCGGAACATTCCGTTTACCCTGGGCGAGGTGTAAACATTGCGGGCATGGGCCTGCGGTGAGAAACGCCACCAGGGGCGTTTTGGTAAATAAGTGGAAAAGTTGGTTCACAAGCGTAGGCTCGAATAAATTCTGAATGGAGGCTCGGATAGCAAATCTCAGTCCACTGTTGTGTTCAGAATGGCACGTTTACCCTAGGGATGACTTTACCTTTGTCTGCATCGGGTGCCGGGACGGAGGCGAGTTGGTGGGGCGTGAAAATGAGTTGTTTTATAAAAATAAAAATAAAAACATTTCATCTCCGCCCTACCACCTACGCATAGCAAGAGGCCACCGCCTCCTCTCCCCTTCCTCCTTCAACGAACAAGCCGTAGGGGTGCCGCCGTCAGTCGTTTTCGATGCAGATCGTCGGCAAATCGAGTTCCAGCGCGTCGCCGGCGTCAATCTACACCCGAAGCTTCGGAGTTTCACCATCAAGGTAGGCTTTTTACATTTTGAAAATCCTGGATCCAGTTTTTTTGTTGTTTTTATTCAAATTGTTATAAGGGTTGTATTGTTCGGGTCCTGAGGTTTCCGAAACATGTTTCAGATCTGTTTTTGGAGCACCGGGGTGCTCCCTGAAGTTTTCCGGAGAAAAACCCAGATTTCGACGGCGACCATGGCAGAATCCGGCGAGGCGCAGCGGCGGCGCTGCAGAATCCGGAGGGGGGGGGGGTTTCGGCAAGGCTGGCGGTGGTCCAGTGAGGATTTTCCGGGGGTTCTTTAAACCCCCGTAACTCGGAAAACGTAACTCTAATTTGCGAGCCATTTGAGGCGACGTGATCCTTACATCGAGAAAGAACTTTTGAAAAAACTTTGAGAATTTTATGTTTCAGGATCATGGCCCGGGAGTTAGAAATGTCGTAAAAAATAATAATATTCTATTATTTTACGACTTCAGGCCGTTGTAGCTTCTACCCGGAGTGTACGAATGACGTGTCGTCAGTGGCATTGAGACCATGATGGAATGGTGGAATTTTTGATATGGTTTCCGGGTGTTGGGACTGAGAACAGGGTGTGGGCCCCACGAGGCCGTGTTTTGGCATTTGCGGAGAAATGCAACTTTAACACCAAGAGTGTGATTTTGACCGATGAATAGTCGATCCTGTGTGTTTTTCTGAGAGGATCGTAATGGTGCGATCCATTCGATATGTTTCGGGATCGAGGCATGGGCCCCATTAGAGCTAGCTTCGGTGAATAGTACCTTTTTCACCGGGTGTCTGTTTCGGACGAGCGAGTATTCGATTCTACTTGTTTTTCTGAGGGGATCGCCGCGGTATGGTTCGCTCGATGGGTTTCGGGATCGTTGTGTGAGCCCCGAACGAGCTAGCTACGGTGAATATTGCCTTTTTCACCGGTGGTCCATTTCGGGTGAGTAAGCAGCCTATCCTGCATGTTTTTTCCCGTAGAACATGATGGTGGCCTTGGTATTGGCCTTGGAGGAGCGCAGTGTGGTGTTGTTGTGGGTCGCTCGGGTTAATGACGTTTTAGACCAGCAGTGGTTGAGGGCACTCCATTGGTTCGTTCCCACGAGGGTTCATGTGGCATCACAACCCTTGGATTGGTTTGTGATCCTCTCGATGGGATGTTTAAACTATTAGAGTTGTGGCATCCCTCCGGTGGGCCTGAAGCGGGATCCTCTAACATCATTTGCCTAGATCGAGTTCTTGGTATCGCTGTGATCCCCTATCTAGCTGGTTAACCCCATAGGGTTTATGGCATCATCAGGATTATGATCCCCTATATGGTGGGCCGTGCTCAGTAGGGTGGTGGCATCATCAGGTATATGATCCCCTACTCAGCATGAGGTGTATGGTAGGGTTTCAGTATCGTTGGTTATGAACCCCCTACTCAGCGTGTGGTTTCTGTAGGGTTGTGGAATCGTCAGTTCGATCCCCTACATCACGAGTTATACCAAATCGGGTTCTGATGTCATCGTGACCACCTTTATATGGGCGATGATCCTCTATCTGAGTGACGTGCTTCTGTCGAGTGCCAGATTCGGTTGTTGTATCCCCCAGCGGATCCTGGGAGTGATCCCCTATCTGTGAGATCTACGAATTCCAGATCAGGTTGTGGTATCCCCCAGCGGACCATGGGAGTGATCCCCTATCTGTGAGATCCTCGTCTACTAGAGTGGGTTCTGGTAACCCCTAGAGGACCCTAGGATAGATAACATATCCGAGGAATTTGGTGGTTCTGTTTTTTCTGTGGTTTTTCTTCAGTGATGCTATCCGACGAGCGTGATCTCTCAGGTAAGTGTCTGAGAGGTTTGAGAGAAACCCGATGGAGTGTATCTCTCGGATGAGTGTCATCTGGGATGACAGTGATCGTGGAGTGTACTCTCATGGTTTTGGACAGTTACTGGTGTTGAGGTCGGTACCTCATGTGTCTTGTTGCGTGAGCTGATTATATCTATATTGTTCAAGGTGTATGCATGGGCATACACCTGAGTTGAGTTGACGAGTTGTGTTTAGTCGGGTATGGTCACGAGATGGAGTTTCTCTCTCATCTGGGTTCCCTCTAGCTGGGATGAGCGGACTTTTTCCTTTCAGTTTCTCTCTTTGGTTTTCGGTTTTTGGGGGTGCCTACTGAGTTTGTTTATACTCACCCCTACACGGGCATTTCCCACACATGTTTGAGTCTTGTGCAGACCATAGGCGTTTCGACGGGGTCCCAGGAGGACCTGGAGTAGGCGGAGCTAAGTGAGAGAGACTGACCGGGGTGTATGCTGTTGCGGTGCCGTGGGAGCATTCCAGCGGTGTTTGTGGGAGCGTCCCCCTTCATCAGATCAGGTAGGATGCACTTTGTAGTTTTATTTTGGTGCGCCCTCTTTTTCCCTTTTGTACTTTTTTTGTTGCACTCTGGTTTGGGATATATGTATGCATGCATTTACTTTTCAGTTTTATATATCTCTGCACTGTTGCATGGAGGTGTATGTGGGTGCGTGTGTACAGGTACCTTAGGATAATGCCTCCCATATGTGTGAAATCCTACTCGGCGCTGGATGCCAGCCCCTGGTCTATTGGAGGCGGGCTTGGGGAGTCGCGGCTCGAGCCCCGTTGGGTTGGGTCTTGACAGAGTGGTATCAAAGGAGGTTCCATCTTTGGGATCTCAGAGCGTAGCTGGTCTGGCTGTGAGTTTTGTTCTGTTTGCATAGCGGCAGTGTTAGGATGTTTTGAGTTCGACTTTCAGGCCAGGGACTCCAGTGTTGGTGCAGCGACAGACATATCCATACACTGGGATTCTGATAAAATGCCCTTCGACTCTAGAAATTCATACACTGGTTGCAGGGACATAATGGTAAATCCATCATGTAGGACTAGGTTTTGGGTTTTTCCTTGTCCTTCGTTAGTCAGCTCTCCAGATATACTCTTTGACATTGGTGCGTCTTGAATATATTTCTGGATTCCTCCACGATGATAGCTAGTGAGGGTTCTGTAGTGGGATTGTGATGATGATCCGCCCCATGCAGAGGTTGTGGACCAGAGCACAGGTTCTGAGGATGGACGTCCAAGTGGTCCGCCAGTTGATCCACCACCTGTCGAGCAACTGGTTGTGTCGGCAGTGCAGGACGAGGTTGCACACAGGCTGATTGCACTGCACGAGTTCCAGAGGCAGCAACCTCTAAGGTTTTGGGGTGATCCAGACCCCCATGCAGCTGATGAATGGCTTGAGACAATCACCCGAGTTTTCCGCCTAGTGAGGACACCTCCTAATCAGATGGTTGTTCTAGCAGCAAGCCTTCTGCATGGTTCTGTCGGGCGATGGTGGAGTTTGGTGACACAGTCCCATGACAAGGAAACGCTCACGTGGGCAGAGTTTGAGCGGCTCTTCAGGGAGGAGATCTATCCCGTGGCGCTGAGGTCAGTGCGGATTCAGGAGATTCTACAGCTTTGACAGGAGGGCATGACCGTGTTGGAGTACTCTGCGAGTTTTCCTTAGTGATGCTATCTGACGAGCGTGATCTCTCGGGTAAGCGTCTAAGAGGTGTGAGAGAAACCCGATGGAGTGTATCTCTCAGATGGGTGTGATCTTGGATGGAAGTGATCGTGAAGTGTACTCTCCTGGTTTTGAACAGTTTCTGGTGTTGAGGTCGGTACCTCATGTGTCTTGTTGCGTGAGATGATTATATCAGGATTGTTCAAAGTGTATATATGGGCATACACCTGAGATGAGCTGACGAGTTGTGTTTAGCCGAGGATGGTCACGAGATGGAGTTTCTCTCTCATCTAGGTTCCCTCTGGCTGTGATGAGAGGACTGTTGCCTTTTAGTTTCTCTCTTTGGTTTTGGGTTTTTGGGGTGCCTACTGAGTATGTTTATACTCACCCCTGCACGGGAATTTCCCACACATGTTTGTGTCTTGTGTAGACCACAGGCCTTTCGACGGGGTCCCAGGAGGACCCGGAACAGGCGGAGCTGAGTGAGTGAGACTGATCGGGGTGTTTGCTATTGCGGTGCCGAGGGAGCTTTCCAGCGGTGTTTGTGGAAGCATCCCCCTTCTTCAGAGCAGGTTGGACGCGCTTTGTAGTATTCTTTTGGTGGGCCCTGCATTTCCCTTTTATACTTTTGATGTTTCACTCTGGTTCGGGATAGATGTATGAATGCATTTACTTTTCAGTTTTATATATCTCTGCACAGTTGCATGGATGCTAATGTGGGTTCGTGTGTATCGGTACCTTAGGCTAATTCCTCCCATGTGTGTGATAGCCTACTCGGCGCTGGACGCTAGCCCCTGGCCTATTGCAGGCGGGCGTGGGGAGTTTCAGCTTGAGCCCCATTGGGTCGGGTCGTGATATTGTGTCATTTCTACTTTTTTCCGAAGTGATTGTTATACAATGTTGTGGGTAATCTATTCTTTTCACTTATGCATGAGCGTTAACTAGGGGGACGTGGTGCATCAATAGGACCTCATGTTGGTAGTTGTGATAGAGGTCTCAATAATACCAAATGTTCCTTTGGGTGTCCCTTTTTTTTTATTTAGTACCCTTTTTTTTGGTGTCATCTTTGTACATGAAATGCATGAGGAGGATATGGTGCAGTTTTACGTATATTTGAACATGTGAAGAAGGGATACACTTTCCCCATCAAGACACATTTTTGTGATGCAACCAAAACAATTTGAGTGATTTAAAGATGACCAAATTACACACTATTGAGGATTATTGGATGAGTTCCATATACATGTGTGTTTAGGGTGAGGTTATGGGATGGAGTGTCGGAATAGGTCATGGCCTTGGCTATTTGATTTCCCTACTTGACCACATTAGCTTGGTTTCCATGAGAGAGGGAGAGACTTTCATAGAATCATTCCATGGAAGAAGATATAGACCATATGAAGTTTTTTTAGTTTGTATTGGTTTTTTACCATCCATACTCAAATTGTATGAAACTAGTTGTTGTGGTAGAGTTTAAATTTTAGTGAGCTATGTCACAACTGGATGTTTGTAGACTGAGGGCTTATTATGACTTAGTGATTAGACTTGCAAATACATTATTTATTTTTGAATACCATCTTCTGTTGAACATCATCTTTCGTATAAAGATTCTTAAGGAGTATGTTTTAATATCAATCCTGTGTTGGATTTGAACTGTGGGGTTTAGTTAGTATTTGAGTCATGTTAGTGAGGTGGTGTACTACTAGACCCCGTGACTGAAGATGAACCATGGTGCTTGGTGCTTTCACACCTATCACAGCTAAGGATACTTGTTCCATCTATTTCATGATATTGGTATGGTATAAGAAGGACATAATAGTGGTTTAATCATGGTGGTTCCTCCAAGAGCATGCTTGTAAGTAGCACCTGAACCCTTGGTGAGTTCATTGGCTTGTGAGTCTAGTAGGGAGATCAATTTCTTTCATTATTCTTATGAATTCACTTTTCGGGAATGAATAAACATAATGTGGGGGATAATATAATGGCTCAGTTTTTGACCCATAAGTATTCATAATATTTCTTAGAATATCATCAGAGCCGAGTGGTGAGGCGGCGGAGGTATCCGGGGGCCGGGGACCCTCAGGATGGAGATATTAAATATATATATATATATATATATATATATATATATGGTTGCGTAAACATAATTTTACTTTAAATGTAAATTAAATCTCATGAGTATTCTTGAAACATATTTATATGACCATGGTTGTGTCCAAAATATTGTGTTTACCCTAGGTGTGACCTAAAGTTGTCTGCACCGAACATTTTTTTGGAGGTGAGTTGGTGTGGCGTGAGGAGTTGGAATTAATTAGTTAAATGATGTTTACTTTCATAACCCTTTCATATTGTTTCACCCAAACAAAATGAGAGTCTCACCTCTCTTTCTCCTCCTCTCCTTCCTTGGACAATAGTGGATCTAACTCCAAATCAATGAGACAAATTGTGGTCGATCTCCATTTATGAAATAGATCATCATCATATCAAAAAGTTTCACAATCCGAGTAACATACTTTATATAAATCATCGATGTTTCACAAACGAGTTTGGTGGATTTTAGTTTTGGTCCCGATCCATTTTTTTATTCATTTTTTATGTTTATAGAGCACAAATACAGTTTTTATTGATCCGTTATAGGTAGATCTGTGAGTTTTGGGGAAGAACGGGATTAATCAGTGTGTTTTAAAGGTAATTATTAACTAGGAATTCCATATACATGTCATGTTGTATAGTGAAACATTTAATGTATCTCTTCTGATTCAGGGAATATGAACTTGTGGGACTAAATGTCATGTATAGAGGTCACACACCATGTAGTGACCTAAACTATGTGACCATGGGACATGGATTGGGTTAACAATGTGAAAACACATGTCTGTGTTCTAAAACAATGTCATGATACAAAGACATGGGGTCTGGTACTTATAAACTAGAAAAATACTTGGCCAAGTGGTCATATATTCTGAACATGTTATATGGTATGGGATACACAGAGTGTGAGGGACACAGTTAGTCGATCCATGTAGAAGGGGAACTCAACCATCGACTGAGTGACGAGGGACACATTGTGTATGTCATCTACATGACATGTACCCTTACATGGGATTATATTTTGTGTAAAAAGGATATACATATAGGTACTTGGGTGTGCTCACTTGTTGTGTATGCCCAGGTACACAACGTGTACTTCTTAGAGATCCTCCTAGGATCATTCAACTTCTGTAACTTCTTCACCAGGATTCAGATTCACCGTTGTGATTAGCCTATCAGAAGTGATTTTATACATAGAACACAATGTTTTCCTATTTTATGTCTTACCGGATTTGAGGTGTTGTAAATTGATCAAGATGATCATGAAGTGGTATTAAAATAATGTTGGAGATCAGTGTGGATCATGAAGAGAGAGATTTTGGGACTGGTACGCCCATGTATATTCCAGGTGAATGATTCCCTTACCTCTCTACTTAAGTAAATATGAGACTCCCTTTATCATGTGAGTAGGTTTGTGGCCTTTAGGTAGTTTCCTCTGGGGGTGTTACTCAACTAATATACTAAGGTGTGGGTTTTCCCATGATATTCGTGAAGATGGATAGTATTCCCATGATGGATCAGGGCACGCGTCCCCCATATATGAATAATAGATAGAGTGGAAACTCCCCTACCATTTCAGGATGTGGGACCTCTATCCTATGACTTGGTACTCCCATGACCTTCCAGGGTGCGGGTCCTCCATACATGTGGGTCCTGTAGTTAGTACTCCACTACCATATCAGGAAGCGGGTCCTCTAGCCTAGGGTTGGTACTTCCCATCCCTATCAGGGTGTGGGTCCCCTATAGTAAAAGAAATAGAAGACTTAGCACTCCCCTATCCTACCAGGGTGACAATCCTCTAGCTATTGAGTGGTACTCTCCTACCAGGTTAGGGTGTTGGTCCTCATTCCTCGGAGTGGTACTACCCTGTCATATCAGGATGTGGGTCCTTCATTCTCTGAGTAGTACTCCCCTATTGGATCAGGGTGTAGGTTCTCACTTGTAGGGAAGTACTCCCCTATCTATAGATAGTAGTGGAAATGTTCCTTCATTGGAGTTGGAGCTCCCTCAGTTGTGGGATACAGTTATGAGGAGTGGTACCCTCCACTTGATATGGATTATACCAAGATAAGAGTTAGTTCACCCTTTACTAACTGAGGTGTGGTAAATTCCATACAAGAGCCATAGAGGTTTCACAGGATAGTTAGGAGTATTTACCCCTTAACTACATTGTATTTTTGTGGCATGCGTACCTCCCTTATCTCACATTATAGTGAATTCACACAGTGCATAGTCTACAGCAGTCCTCCCTAAACTATTCGTAGTGGTGAGGGGTAGACCTCTTCCCTTTAGATTATTTAGCTTAGGCTATGAATAATGTAACAACAACTGGACCTCAGGTGCTAGGAACTAGAGATGGCCTAATAATATGTTCTTGATGGATAATGTTCTCTCGGATATACCATTACAAATGGTAGGGTTGTTTATAATGGAGTGTATATTTCATATGGGTGCCATATAGGTTGGTCAATCTCATGGAGTGTTCTCCTGGTTTCATGATATGGATAGAGACCATGAAGAGAATCTTGTTAGTGGATATGAGGTTGGAACATCATGAGACATAGATTATGATATGAGTATATCTGGGTGATTTATAGGATTCCTTATTGTGTTGTCACATATCAGTGTTAAAACCCCTTGTAGACTGAGATGATATGTCATGTACCATAGAGGATGGTTTGAGATAGAGTTTCTCTCTCGATTGGGGTTTCTATCAAGATTGATTGAGTTGAATATTCCTTTTTAGTTTCTCTATTTCTCTTTTGGTAGTTTTGGGGAACCTAATGAGTATTTTTATACTCACTATTGTATTGGATTTTTACACACATGTTTTGTGTCTTGTGCAGACCACCTGCCTTTTTACGGGGTCTATAGAGGACCCGAGGCTGGTGGAGCTTAGTTAGTTAGAAATACCCAGGTGTTTTATAGACCTAGGCTGAGGATATTTTTGATAGTTCTAATTCACAGTGATCCTCTCCCTCTGAGCGGGTTGGACACTTTTAATTTTTTTTTGTTTTGTGTTTTTTTCCTTCTTTCTCTTTTAGTACTTGTGTTTTACTCTGGTTGTGGGATATATATGTATTGACACATTGGTTAATTTTAGTTTTTACATTTTAAAATTTTTTGTGCTTAGAGATGTGTGTATGAATATAGGTACATAGGAAATGCCTACCAAATTTTTGATACACCTACTTAGTGGTAGTAGGTAGCCCCTATGTTATAGAGGCAGGCTTGGGGAGTTGAATCCTAGGCCCCATTAGGTTGGGATATGAAAAAAAAGGTGAGAGTTGATTTCTGATTTGGTTAGTAATCCCAAATAAGAAACTATCTTTACACCTTCCCTTGAACAAAGGTACACCATGGTAGTTAAATTGAATAAACCCCCCCTATAAAAACTAGGTATTTCATGATGAAAGCACTTTTAGCTAGTGAAATACCATTCCCAAAAAAGATTAAATATTTTTCCTGAATGATGGGTCATCCTGAAACACATTCATAAAAGAAGAGATATTATTTATGGTTTTAAATGTTTCCTTTTCCTCCATAGAATAAAAGGATTATTTCATCCATATAAAAATGTTGATAGGGGACAACCAGACTCCTAGAATCTTTGATGAGTTTAATTCTACCTTGGTCCACCATGTGAGTGAGGGGCCTACTAATGTAGATTACTATATTAGAGAAAATAATGATAGATGAGGGTCTATTTTCCTAAAACCTATTGATAATTTTTAGTAAACCTTGGGAGATCCATTTATGAGCATTGAAATATAATCATATCCAAAGAGTGCTTTGTCTAAGTTGATAAAAGATCCTTTGAGTCCAAATATGTGTATCACGTTGTAAATAAAGCTCTTATACATAGTATCAATGTCATTGTAAATATAATGTTTAACAAAATTGTTACAACATATATTATATTTCCTATGATGTTTGACACATTCAATGCTCAAGCTAATGAAATATTGAATTCTTTTTCTGCTGAAATAAATCTATCATGTTCATGGAGATAATACTGTTGGAAATAAAAATAATTTTTTATGAAGGACATTTCTAATGATATTGTAGATGGTGTTGAAAATAAAAAATTCCTTTATGAGATGAATTGCATAGGAAATATCAAATTTAGGAATTAAGGTGAGTAATAAAGAAATGAGTCAATGAGTAAGGGTTCCACTACAGAAAAAACAATGACAAACTTACACACATCTGAATGTATCACATCTTGAAATTTCTGAAAGAATGAATTGGTGAAGCCATCCAGACCTAAAGAACTATCATAATTGAAGCCAAATACTATTTCCTTGATTTCAAACTCAAGATTAATTCTTGTAGTAATGGTATTATATTTAGGGATAATAATATTAGGTATGATGCCAGGAGCTAAATATTCAGTGATATCAAACCCATTAAAGAGGGTTGTGTAGTAATAGACAATGTGATATGTAGGATATTACACATTATCAATGACATGATCATTATATTTAAGGAATGAGAGGGGACTACATTAGTTCAAAATATTTGGAGGTAATTGTAAAAAATAGAATAAATATATCTATATATAGGACACTTATCACTAAATGTTTACATCAGAATTTTATCTTTCATTGATAAAAGAGACATTAGATTTCAAGAGAGCATAGTATCTCAGGGAATGTCCAAGATCAAATCACTATTAGTGGATTTATCATACACTTGATTATGGTTTTTATAAAGAGAGCTAATATCTCTATCAGTCATGTTAGAAGCATCCCTTTACCAACCATTGTGTTTTTGTTTTAGAATATTCATCTTCATGACAAATGAAAATGAATCATTTCCATAGTGTGAAGAATTCAAGATATCATGAACATGTTTACCATAATCCTGGTGGGACTCCCCCAAATTATTAAATCTAAATTCATAGGGAGGAATATACTTTCAAGTAATAAGGCTTACCAAATAGGGAACTTTTCAAGAATTTAGATTTTGAAAAGTGATTCATGCTATATAATCCCATTTATTAAGGGTCGGGACAATAGAGAAGGATTTTTCATGTTTTCTATCAACAATTTTGTTGATGTGCCTTAGGTATCAAGTGATATTTTTTAACATTCAAGTATTTTAAAACATATTTATTTTAAATATTCATGATAGATTTTAATATATGATATTATATTTAGAGGATATATATCCTAAAACTCTTTCCCTTGATGATTTAAAAAAATTACCATTAAATATGAAATTTTAGGAGAAATGGATCCCATGAATAAAGAAAACAGAAATTGGTAAATCTCATTTAAATCAATATAGAAAGGAATTTATAATAAATTTCCTAAGGAATAAGTCATTGACTATAACACTGAAACTGAAGTGAGTAAAATGTTTGATGAATTCTTGTCTTGTTTATTTATAATGGAGAAAACATTCCCAATAAAGTATAATGTAATATTATCATTGAATTGATTTAGATGTGGAGACATTGGACACTTCACTGTAAATTTTCCATTTCTAAATAATGAATAATATTGTGAAGAATAAGATATAATGTCAATTTTTTCTCTGAAAAATAATATAGGAATATAAAATTCCATTTTAAAAGGAAATTATTAATAGTTTCCTAAATATAAAATAATAAATATGTGTCAAATATTGATAAAGACTATGGTAGTGAAGTGTAAAATTAATATTCCAGTGAAGATGATTCTTAGAAGTTATATAATGAAAAGGTTACAGAAAAGTGTTTTACCATTGATAAAAGAACCATCTCAAAATAACAAGAAGAAGAGTTTTCTATGGAGTTCATGTGTATAGTATAATTGGAAGGATGTTCTTCAAATTCTGTTAAACTTGATAGAGTGAATAATAAGTTTAATAAATACAATAAATCTGAATAAAAGAGTAATCAACTTAGATATAAATGTCATTTTTTTAAAAGATAATGATGATTTAATGAAGCTACTTGATGAAGTGATAAACCTCATTATCAATCGTGGAAAAAATATATGATAAGGAGAATGAATTTGATCTTCATCAATAGAAACTTTTTCAAGTTGATAAAGAATAACAAACATCCAAAACATGGTTATAAATGTTGGTGAATGTTTTTAGAAGGATAAAACTTAGATGGAAAAAAATATTATCCTCATTAGTTAACAACCAGTTTAAAAATTCTCATCATAAATATTTTTTCAATTGGACAATATAAGTAGTGAAAACATGAATAATCAAAAATTAAAAAGTAAAAGAGGAATCAAAATCACTAGAAAAAATAAAACATATGGATATTCTAAGATAAAAAAGAATATATTAGGAGGCTTCAAAAAAATATTTTCACAAAAAGTAGATAAGGATGATGGTTAGAAAGATTATGGAAAATAGGTATATAATTTTGGAAAAATTTTTGTTTATAGTATAAAATAAGATTTATATAGATATTTCTTATACTATGGAGTATTTTTTAACAGAGAGAAAATTTTATGCTTCAATAATAAACACTATAATGAATCTATGTGGTATTATAGGAATATATTGAGTTGAGTAAACCCACTCAAAGAAGACGACATGGAAAATACAGTATAAAAATTGAAAATAGATTTCATCATATAGAATTTTTTTTTGAAATATGTGATCATCATTGGAATAATTATAAATTTTTTCTTATTATTATTTTATCCCAAAAATGTTTTATGGAAAATAAAAAAAGACTCATCTAAATAAAGAAAAAGGATAAGAGAAATCCATACTTTTTGAAACTAATCTCAGGGACACAAAATATTAATGAACTTGGATATTAGATAGTGGGAGTTATACTTATATAGTTAGAGATTTAAAAATGTTGAATAATGTAGAATATTATACATAAGGAATGGTGACATTAGTAAATAATGAGTCACTAAGAATCAAAGTCATTGAGTATGCTATCACTGGAAAAAAATAATTAAACTCCAAATGTTATTTATTTATTGATAAGATGAAACATATTTGGTTTAGTTTTTTATAGAATATTGATAAAGAAAATTTATTAGTTTTCAAAATAGATGGAATTTTAGTCAAAATGATTTTAGGTGGAAATTTTTTTACAAGAGGAAAACAAACCAAGGGTAATCTATTTCATTTTAGAGATGCACATGGTCCACACTATATAGGCATGATAGATGAAAATAAATTATGGAATAAAATGATAAGACATATATGATAAAAAAATATAAACAAGATGAAAAAGAAATAAATTATTTTTTCAATTCCTAACATGATAATAAGAATACATGGTTGTATTTAATATTCCAAAATATTAAGATTTTAAAATTAGAAAATAAGAGGGTTGAAAAACATTATACTTTTCCCTTGGAGATGATTAATTCTATTATATGTGGTCCCATTAGAAATCAATTGATTAGTAACAATAAGAACTTTATTTCCTTTGTTTATTATTATACAGATATTACATTTATTGTGTTTGAAAACAAAAAATCAGAGGTTCTGAAAATGATTTGGATTTTTATGAGAAGTGATGAAAAAAATGTGTATATTCTATGGAGAAAATTAGAAATGAAAATGGTTTTGAATTCAAAAATGGGAATTTAAAATATCACCTTAAATGAAAATGAATTTTTCATGAGTTTAGTGCACCATACACACTGTATAAATTTTTTTCTTGAACTCAAAAATAAAAGTTTGTTTGAGATGTCTATAACTATTCTAATTGAATATGATACTAATTGATTATTCTTGATATAATCTACTAGTTAAGTTTTTCACATTCAGGATCACTGTTTATATAGGATAAACTCTAATATGACTCCATACAATATATGTTACAATGAAACACCTGGTTTTAAATACGTAAGGGGTTTTCCCTATCGCTGTAATATCAAATTCGAAGGTGAGAATCTTGGGAAGTTAGATCAAAGAGGTTTTTATGGAATTTTCTTAAGCTACTCTCCCAAGGGCAGAGGATATATATTTTATAACAAATAAACTATAAATATGGTAGGTGGTAAAAATGTGAAAATTTAAGAAAATTCAGATAGAATGTTTTCTTAGTCTACTACATATATACGAGGAAGTGAATATGATTTTTGTAATGAACCAAAATTTTATAAATGATATTCCATTCATTGAATAAATATCTTATTAAGTAATGTAGTAATGGAAAAAACTAGCACTTCATTTGACTATAATAACCTTTCATGTTTTAAAACAATAATAAACATCATAACCATTAATAAAATAGCTATGGAATAATGTTCATATGATTAGTATATATAAAGGCCATTGATAAAATACAAGTAGTAAATATAGATGAAACAATGGCCTCAACCAGTTGGATCAAACCATATTATTCCCATTTATAAGATCTTTTAAGAGAGATAGAATCATTGGAATTTTCTATTAACAAATACCATGTTTAGATTTAACAACTAAAGCCTGAATGAACCCATTTATAGGAGAAGTTCAAGATAATCAATATCATGACCCAATCCATGTATACCGAACCACCCCAATAAAATTTCAGCATCACGCACCTTACCCATAGGGAATTTATAAGTGTAATAAATGATTATTTTTTTAGACCCAAAATGTATGAATTTTTATATATTTTTTTTTAAAAAAAATATTATATTTTTTCTATTTTTATATTTATTTTGAAATTATTCAATAATTAGTTGGATAAAAATTAGATTTTGATACAATTACAAACAAATAGTTTTTTACGAAAAATATATAGTTTCAATAATGAAACTTCTTTTGATGAATTCAAGAATTATTTTAACATTGGTTATTATAATATTTTAATCTAATTTATTAATTATTATTCAATCATAAATTGTAGTATAATTTTTTGATCTCAAATATATTTTTTATAGGGTTTGGAAAACTATTATTGTAAAAAACTAGTATTTTTTAGTAAATGGGGTTTTTTATTTAAAAGTTTAAATGTCACGACCCCCTCCCCAAAAAGTGTACCCCTCTTGGGCCGGCAATGTGAGAAGGGAGATAATGACCCCCGAGTCCCGCCTCCAGTAGGCCCTGGGTTGGCGACTAGCACCGAGGGTATAATACACACACAAATGGGAGGCATTACCCTCTAAGAGAACACATGCAGAAGAGAGAGATAGAATAGACTCCAATCAACTCCAACTTAGAACTGAGATATAAAAGGAAACCAAGTACATATATGAAATGTCATGAAAAAGTACTACAACTGAAAGGGGAAACTAAAAGTACCCAAAATAAAGTAAAACGACAGCGACCACAAGCCCGAACAGCTCCTCCTCCAACCACACGCTAGAAGTAACCAGCTTGACCTCCAACCTGCTCCAAGTGACCTGAAAAACAGTTTATATATACATAGGGTTAGTATAACAGTATACTCAGTAGGATCCTCCCCAAGCCTCTCGTGCAAAAGTAAAGAAAGCATTCTAAAGCCCAGTGAACAACAAGTGAAACTAACTCGTTACCTAAACAGGTATACTAAGTTCCCAACCTGTAGCTTGGTCTACCGGTAGCTGCTGCCTACTGGTAGCTCGGTCTACCAGTAGCTGCTGCCTACCGGTAGCTCGGTCTACCGGTAGCTGCTGTCTACCGGTAGCCGGTCTACCGGTAGCTGCTGCTTACCAGTAGCTCGGTCTACCGGTAGCTGCTGCCTACCGGTAGCCGCCGCTTACCAGTAGCTCGGTCTACAGGTAGTTGCTGCCTACCGGTAGCTGCCGCTTACCAGTAGCTCGGCTACCGGTAACGGAGCTACTGGTAAGCGGCAGCTACCGGTAGGCAGCAACTACCTGTAGACCGAGCTACTGGTAAGCGGCGGCTACCGGTAGGCAGCAGCTACCGGTAGACCGAGCTACTGGTAAGCAGCAGCTACCGGTAGACCGGCTACCGGTAGACAGCAGCTACCGGTAGACCGAGCTACCGGTAGGCAGCAGCTACTGGTAGACCGAGCTACCAGTAGGCAGCAGCTACCGGTAGACCAAGCTACAGGTAGGTAGGCAGCAGCTACCGGTAGACCGAGCTACCGGTAGGCAGCGGCTGGGGGATAAGTCACCTTGACCTCCCGGAACACCTCCAACACCATATTTTCACAATGTAATGGACCAGGGAGGTCCGGGCCATTACACTAGATACCTCTCAAAACATTCTCATCCTCGAGAATTAAAAACCAACCCAGAAGAAAAGAGGGGTCCGAACAACCACCCCATAAGATACCTCTCAGGGGAAAACCACCATGAGTTGTTCAAAAGCTGGAACAAAACTACGACATCCGATAGTATGGAAACAAACAATCCATAACCAAAAAATTCAAACATAACATCACATCAAAGGTACATAAATAAAACATGAAATGTCTAACCATAAAGGAAACGTCATTACATGAAAAGAGTTAAACATTAAACAACTCTGGGTACTGAGCACGTATCTGTGACTCACGCTCCCAGGTACTCTCCTCCATGCCACCGTGTCGCCACAAGACACGAACTAAGGAGATATAACGCCCACGCAACACCTTCTCCTTGTGGTCTTGGATCTCCACAGGTCGCTCCTCGAAGGTTGCATCATCGTCAATATCGATCTCTCCCCAATCGATAACATGAGATTCATCATGGAGATAACGACGAAGCTGTGATACATGGAAAACATCATGTATCCGACTCATCTGAGGGGGAAGTGCTACTCGATATGCTACAGCTCCAACACGAGCTAACACCTTGAAAGGCCCAACAAACCGGGGAGAAAGCTTACTTCCATGACCAAACCTTCGCTGCCCACGACGGGGAGTCACCTTCAGAAACACATGATCCATAACATTAAA
Source organism: Viscum album (assembly GCA_963277665.1). NCBI lineage: Eukaryota > Viridiplantae > Streptophyta > Magnoliopsida > Santalales > Viscaceae > Viscum > Viscum album. Next base: position 300,811,257 of record OY728128.1, read on the forward strand.
CTCTAAGGGTCTCCTCCTTTGATCAGCATATGATTTCTGACGATCCTGTGCTGTCTTCATCCTCTCACGAATCACCTGAACCATCTCTATTGTATTTTGTACTAGTTCTGGTTCGAGAATTGCTGACTCTCTGACCCCAGTCCAGCACAACGGAGAACGACATGGACGGCCATACAAGGCTTCAAACGGCGCCATACCGATGGTAGAGTGGAAACTATTATTGTAAGCGAACTCAACCAAGGGTAAGTGCTTCATCCATGAACCTCCAAAATCAAGAACACAAGAGCGCAACATGTCTTCAAGAGTATGGATGGTTCGCTCTGTCTGACCATCCGTTTGAGGATGAAAAGCATTTCTAAGGCACAGTTGAGAGCCAAAGGCATGATGGAGACCTCTCCACACCCTGGAGGTAAAACGAGGATCTCGATCAGAAATGATCGTCCTAGGTACTCCATGGAGTCTCACCACCTCCTCTAGATACTGCCTCGACAAAACATCCACTGAGCTCGACTCCTTGATCGCTATGAAGTGGGATGATTTTGTTAAATGATCCACTACCACCCATATAGCATCATGTCCTCCTGGAGATCGAGGTAACCCTGTAACAAAGTCCATTGAGATGTCCTCCCACTTCCACTGAGGAATCTCTAATGGCTGGAGAAGACCACCAGGAACACGGTGTTCGGTCTTCACCCTCTGACAGACTAAACATCGTGACACAAACTCTACCACTGCACGCTTCAGCCCAGGCCACCAAAACTGACTCCTCAAGGATCGGTACATCTTTGTCACACCAGGATGTACTACTAAGGGCGAGATATGGAACTATCGGAGAACCATCTCGCGCATCGCCAAGGGAACAAAAAGCCCGCCATGATACAACACTCGGTGTTGTTTATCCTCTGACCAACCATCAGGGGCCTCACCACATACAACTCTGTCTCTCCAAACTTCCACCTCTAGGTCACCCAACTGAGACTCTTCCACCTTCTGAATCAGGGATGACTGCACCGTCATCTGGAAAAGACAACCTCTACCCCCAACTTCTCCCATATCAAGATGCAAAGCTGATAGCTCTTCCATCACTCTCCAAGAATCACCAGATTCACGCACAACATCATTACGTGACTTTCGGCTTAGTGCATCAGCTACAACATTCCCTTTTCCAGGTGTATACGATATTTCAAAGTCGTATTCCTGCAAGAACTCCATCCACCAACGCTGCCTCAAGTTCAAGTCACGTTGGGAGAAAACATACCTCAAACTCTTATGATCAGTGAAAACCACAAAGTGCTCACCAATGAGGTAATGTATCCACAACATCAGAGAAAACACCACGGCTGCCAACTCAAGATCATGGGTGGAGTAGTTGCATTCATGTGGACGTAACTGCCGAGACCCATAAGAAACAACTGACCTATGCTGCATGAGAACACAGCCTAGCCCCATATGTGAAGCATCACAGAAAACATCAAACTAGACTCCCTCCACTGGAAGACAAAGGACTGGAGCACTTACCAACTTCTCCTTTAGATATTCGAAAGCTGCCTGACACTGATCAGTTAATATGAAAGCTTGATCTTTCTTGGTCAAAGATGTCAGAGGAGTCACAACTCGGGAGAAATTAGCTACAAACCTCCTATAATAGCCTTCGAGACCAAGGAAACTTCGCACCTCTGACACGGTCTTGGGGGCTGGCCAAGACACCACTACTTCTATCTTCGAAGGATCCACAGCTACTCCCTGTTGGGACACAACATCTCCCAAGAAATGAACTTCTCGAGCCCAGAACTCACACTTGGACAACTTCCCAAACAACTAATGTTGGTGAAGAACTCCCAAAAATGGCTCGTAGATGCTCTGCATGCTCTTCTTCAGATGTGGAGTACACAAGGATGTCATCGATGAAAACCACGACAAACTTGTCCAGGAATTCATGGAACACAGCATTCATCAACCCCATGAAAACAGCTGGAGCATTGGTCACGCCGAATGGCATTACAACAAACTCATAATGCCCATGATGACAACGGAAAGCAGTATTTGGGATATCCTCATCCTTTACAAGAATTTGATGATATAGTGACCGCAAGTCGATCTTTTAGAACCAACTTGCACCCTTAAATTGATCAAATAAGTCATCAATCCGCGGAAGAGGATAGCGGTTCTTTATTGTCACTATGTTTAAGTGACGATAATCGACACACAACCTTAAACTGTCGTCGGCCTTCTTCACGAACAAGACTGGTGCACCCCACGGTGACACGCTTGGACGAACAAAACCACACTGCAACAGACCATCAAGCTGAATACGTATCTCTCGTAACTCAGAAGGGGCCATCCTATACGGAGACATAGAGATAGGAGATGCTCCTGGCTGTAGCTCGATCCCAAACTCAATCTCTCGTCGAGGGGGTAATGCTACAACCTCTTCGGGAAATACATCAGGGTACTCCTCCACAACCCTAGGAAACGCCAACTGCTCAACCTCTGAAGAACTCAGCATCATCCCAGCCATCATGGATGATAAGGAAGGAACTCTTCTATGACTCATTCGAGGATCTCTCTCACCAAAAAACGCCACTTCCTCTCCATCTTCATCAAAGAAAACGACCTTCTTCATGTAGCAATCCACAATAGCCTGCACCGAATACAACCAATCCATGCCGAGTATGACATCATATGGTTGTATTTGTAAAAATAGGAAATCTCCCCAAGAACGGTGTTTCCCCAACACTAGCTCACAGTCTCTACATACTTCAAACAAGCTAGCTCGACCTCCAACTGGCGTAGTCAACGCCAAGGGCACTAGAAGCCTCTCTACCTCAAGTCCCAATGCGTGGACAAGGGTAGGGGATATGAAGGAGTGTGTTGCTCCTGAATAAAACAAGGCATACACCAAGTTAGAAAACAAGCAAAGGGTACCTCGTACGACGTCTGGCTCGCCTGGAGCTGGCAACGCTAGAGCATGAAGCTAACCACGACCACCTCCATGGCCTCTCTGACCCTGATGACGACCACCACCACGGCCGCGCTCTGCTCTCTGAGGACGGGGAGAGTCATGGGGTTGTCCTCTGCCTCCTCCATCTACCCTCTGGTGATCTAAAGCTGGTGCAACCTGCTGCTACTGCCTCGGCTGGAACTACCTCAACGGAGGAACCTGGAGTGGAGCTCCTGGTGCACGATGACTGCTCTGAAAAGTCGGGCACTCCCACTGCTGATGACCACGACCACCACAAGAAAAACGAGTGCCTGATCCCTTGGCATAGGTCTGAGAGTTTCTGCCTCCAGAGAAACGAGATGGGAAGGGCTGGGACCTACCCCCAGGTGAACGGAAACTCATCTTTCCTGAAAACCGGGAACCTCTGACCACTGCTCTGCTTCGTGAGGAATCATGACGATTCCCCTCTCGTGACGATCCAGTCCTAGCCAATGTCCTCTCAACAACCTCTGCCCTCGCCAACACCTCAAGATATGTGTTCAGCATAAATGGGGTGACCTGGCGCTGGATCTCTGGACGCAAAGACTCCTCGAAATGCCTCGCCCTGGCCTCATCATCTGGTAACAGGTCTGAAGCATATCGTAGAAGGTTCCTGAAACGGATTCCAAACTCTCGAACACTGGAGCTCCCCTGCCTATGGGTGAGAAGATCCTGGCGACTGGACACCTTCACAGTCGATGAAAGAAACTTGACTCTAAACCTGTCTCGAAACTCCTCCCACGAGATCGCTGACTCCTCACGATCACCGAGGAACAAGAACCACCACTACCTCGCTGCTCTACACAGCATCGTCACAACCAAGGACACCCAGTGTTCCTTCCGAGCACGAATCGAACTGAAGCCTATCTCGATCTCCTCCAACCAGTCTTCTGTGACTGCATCTAAAACAGATCCCTCGTGCGTCTGTAGACTATGGCGCAGAAACTCTCGAAGTGTCTTCCTCCAAGTGTCATCGTCGTCAACCTCTACTCGGCGGTGATCTGCTCGAACAGCCTGATGGGCATCTTCTGCGCAAACCTGACGAGGACGTCTACCTAGAGCCATACCTGCAAAATAACAACTGTTAGAGCTGCTAAGCCTGGAATATGGAAGACTCAACATTAATTAATTAATTGTTTTGTTTTATTTATTTTAGGTTACCTATCCCAAGGTCTACCCATTCAAACACAAGCGCAATGAATAATGATGCATGATCCTTTCCTAGGTCTCTACCCTGCAACCGGTATCACTTTGTTTAGTAGCCATCGTAAGCTTAAAGGTCCGTGCAACAGATCATAGGGGGCCCTAAACGCCTATGTCTCTGCCGGTCTCCAGTGTTTACCCCACTTTCTAAACATGAATGACACCGTTTCCCTACCATCCCATGCATCCTCACCTGTTCCTAACTCCAAACTCCATCCTATCCCTCAACCAGACCTCTGATACCACTCTATCACGACCCCCTCCCCACAAAGTGTACCCCTCCTGGGCCGGCAATGTGAGAAGGGAGATAATGACCCCCGATTCCCGCCTCCAGTAGGCCCCAGGTTGGTGACTAGCACCGAGGGTATAATACACACACAAATGGGAGGCATTACCCTCTAAGAGAACACATGCAGAAGAGAGAGATAGAATAGACTCCAATCAACTCCAACATAGAACTGAGATATAAAAGGAAACCAAGTACATATATGAAATGTCATGCAAAAGTACTACAACTGAAAGGGGAAACTAAAAGTACCCAAAAGAAAGTAAAACGACAGCGACCACAAGCCCGAACAGCTCCTCCTCCAACCACACGCTAGAAGTAACCAGCTTGACCTCCAACCTGCTCCAAGTGACCTGAAAAATAGTTTATATATACATATGGTGAGTATAACAGTATACTCAGTAGGATCCTCCCCAAGCCTCTCGTGCAAAAGTAAAGAAAGCATGCTAAAGCCCAGTGAACAACAAGTGAAACTAACTCGTTACCTAAACAGGTATACTAAGTTCCCAACCTCACCATGGCTACCCTCACCAAGTAACGCATACAAGAATATAACATATAGTAAAGAATATCAAGGGTACCCCGCTACTACTTCCCCACTGGTTTGCCGCTTTGCCCCAACGACATACGTCATGTGCATCTCTCTCCAAAGGCTTGCCCGCAGACACCCGGGCTAAGCTCCACAACCTGCACCACGTGCACCACAAAGGCTTGCCCGCAGACACCTGGGCTAAGCACCACACCATCCTCACAACCAAAGTAACCAGGTAGTTTCCGGGAGCCACCATAGCTCGTATAACGTGTATCATACGTCGAGTATTATACCTTGAGCCATCACAGCCCATACACCGAGTAAGGATCCTCAAGCCATCACAGCCTATACAAGTTACACCTATAGTAGTCCATAGGATACTATATCCAGAATATATGTGTGTGAAATAACCACAAGCCAGTAGAGCCCTCTACACACATATATGGGTAAAACTAACCACTGTGCCTACCAGCACAAAGATCTACCAAGAGAAGAGAGTTGGGCCAAAGGGGGTAGTCAGCCATTCAACCTCCCATCAGAATGTTGGGGAAAACACCCCCCCAGGGCTCAGAATCCCAGGGGTGTCAGTTGCCCTTACCGACAGGGTGGAGTAGCGTATAGAAATAAAAAAAGTACAGAATATATATAACTCACAACCACACTATGGGCATTACCTAGTCATAGGCACAACTGCAGCTAACGTCTCTCAGACTCCAGGCAGCTACTTCTAAGACTAGGTATCCTATAAGCACACAACCATTTGAAGAACTTTATTAGATTACTCCATTCTCATTTTATCAGTTCCACTGTACGTTAATTAATTCTTTAAACATTAATTAACCATGAGAAATTTACCACATTAAACTAAATTTGAATCACATTCAAAAACTGCTCCTTTTTAGGATTCACATCACTATTAAATTCCAGTTTCTCTATCCCCGTGGATTATCACCATTTAAACAAACTTTCATTATGGAATTACCTTCCCCATATTCCCAGGCATTCTAGAAAAGCATCCTATGCTATTAAACACAAAGGGATCAACACGGTGAGTAGATATACTACTCGTCGAGTCTTTGCCGCCTATAGAAAGAGCATAGACCCATCCTCCATCGAGAGGCTAAACACGGAAAGCACGTGGCATACCTCGCGTGTCTTTACCTCCTTCGGAAAGAGGGTAAGCAAAACCAGGTGCCTTGAGCAGTGGGGAAAAGTAAAGCAGATAAACAACCAAACCAAACCACCAACATCAAACCATCACATTCATCTCATACCATCATCCTTGGTGTCCTCCTCGACACCCACATGCATAAACTGATGCATCTCGCCACACTAGGCGTCATCCGCTGCCACAACCACAAGTCCCCATGCCTCCACATATCACAATAGCCATCCAGGCTCACATCAAATCACAAGCAGCAGGAAATCAAAGATCACAAAATGGGCTCTCGACCCTTTAACAAGGCATTCAGCCTTCATACAAAATGAGAACTCAGAGCTCCAAACCACAAGGCATTCATCCTTACAAGAAAGCGGGTAACTCAGAACCCTTTTGAAATTATCGAACTAATAGTTCTTTAATCCATCTTGAATTAACAGATTCATTAACATGACTCTTTATCTTTAGACAATTATATAACAAATAATTCCGACATTACGTTCTTTTTCAATTTCGATCATGAATGAGCAACTAATTAAAGAAAATCATAGATATCACTCTATCTAGGAAAACATGAGGCAAACCGTTATCACGGTACAAAGCAACAACATGCGATCAACCAATTCTTTTAATCCGGTTTAAGTATTTAATTAGGTCAATTTCATTGTGATCCAAAGGGTTAAATCATGCTAATTCTACAGTTTCACATAATCAATTAGAGAAGCCATGAATCCCCTACCTCGAAGAGTTTTTGACATCCTTTATCCACACAACGGGTCACAGTCCTCTTCTCCTCACGACAACTGCATCCACCGGAGGATGCCACGGTACGACAGTACCATCCAACCCCAAGAAAACCCATTAGAACCATGGAGATTACATGCTAATATGGAAGGAAGAACAAGAGAAGGTGATCCCCGAAGGAACGATGATAAAACATACCTTATATGGAAGAACGATCGACACAACTTGGTTGCATCAAACAGAGAAGAACTGATCCGAGTAACGTTTGATTGTGAAACTCTTACGGGAATGATTGCAAGGTTCTAGCGTCTCGTAGATGAGAACCAGGAGGAAGAACAACGAAAAATGATATCTCGTTCCCTTTAAAAAAATAAATTAGAGAGGTGACGGTTTAAGATCCGATTTATTCTCCATTAAAAACGGATTGCATTAACCCACGTGGTTTGACCAAGTAAAAACATCCCGGCCTTAGGAATAATTAATATAAGATTTATGGCCTTTGAATCGGCCTTAAAGTCCTTAAAATAAGGTTTTAAAAGTATTTTACGTCAAAGAAAACGTCAAATTTGCGAAGCTGGAAACACTGTTAACATACTCAAGATTTGGCAAAGCATGGAATCGGTAGCTCTCATGAAGTCTGGAAACACTGTTCATTCGTGAAATTTGGAAAAGTATGGAATCGGTAGCTCTTAGGATTCTGGAAACACTCTACAAGTCCACCGATATAACCTCACCGATAGAAACACTGTTCAAGTCTACCGATAGAAGTCAACTGATAGAACCTCACTGATAGAAACACTATTCAAGTCTACCGATAGAAGTCCACCGATAGAACCTCACCGATAGAAACATTGTTCAAGTCCACCAATAGAACCTCACCGATAGAAACAATGTTCAAGTCTACCGATAGAAGTCCACCGATAGAACCTCACCGATAGAAACACTCTTCAAGTCTACCGATAGAAGTCCACTGATAGAACCTCACCGATAGAAACACTGTTCACTGAACCTCACCGATAGAAACACTGTTCACCTACCGATACTGTTCATAAAACTGGAAACACTGTTCCCAGAACTAGAAATTTGGAAAAGTGTCAGCCGAGCTACTGCTAGACTGCGGCTACCAGCATACCGAGCTACCAATATGCCGCGGCTACCGGTAACCGAGCTACTGGAAAGCAGCGGCTACCGGTAGGCAACAACTACCTGTAGACCGAGCTACTGGTAAGCGGCGGCTACCGGTAGGCAGCAGCTACCGGTAGACCGAGCTACTGGTAAGCAGCAGCTACCGGTAGACCGGCTACAGGTAGGCAGCTTCTACTGGTAGACAGCAGCTACCGGTAGACCAAGATACCGGTAGGCAGCAGCTACCGGTAGACCGAGCTACCAGTAGGTAGCAGCTACCGGTCGACTGAGCTACCAGTAGGCAGCAGCTACCGGTAGACCGAGCTACCAGTAGGCAGAAGCTACCAGTAGACCGAGCTACCGGTAGGCAGCAGCTACCGGTAGACCGAGCTACCAATAGGCAGCAGCTACCGATAGACCGAGCTACCGGTAGGCAGCGGCTGGGGGATAAGTCGCCTTGACCTCCCGAAACACCTCCAACACCACATTTTCACAAAGTAATGGACCAGGGAGGTCTGGGCCATTACATTAAATTATCATATTTATTCAGTTATTTATATAATATGTATATTGTTTTTTAAATAATTACATCCAAATTATCAAATTGTTATTTTTTCATAATTATTTGAGGTAGTAATTTTTTTTGGGAAAAAATAAATATGGTATAAATATATGGTATGTATTATGAAATCATAATGACCCGAAAGAGATGTAACATTTTACATAACATTATTCAAAAAAAATATATATATTTAACATTTAATATAATGTAATTTTGAGGTTTTTCTATTAATTTTATAAAGACATCATGAATCATCTAAAATCAATGTCATATTTTTAGGGTTTAAAATAAAATATTTATAATAATAACTCAATTACACATAAAGAAGGTTATTATTTTAAGTATTTCAGTTCATAAATAAGTAAAATAATTAAAAACACATATTTGGAAGAAAATATTGGCAAAAATAAAAGGATTTATTGTCCTTTTGATTACTTTATCTTATAGCATCCAAATCCAATGTTTGGAAATTAAAAAAGAACTCTCTTTTATTTTGGTGTATAAACACCCCAGTCTCCCTTTTCTCTTCAATATAAAATCATGTATCAAGTAAATAATCTAACTTTTCCTCACTAGAACCATTTCAAGGTTCCACTATGTGGTGAAGAATTTCAAACCAATCTTTTAGAAGCACCCTCTCGAGGTACGAGATCGTTACCTTCTCCTCATTATTCAAGAACCTTATTTTGTATTATCCAGTTTAATTCCAAAATTTTCATGTTTTATTATTTAATGAAATTTACCTCATAGTACATAGATTATATAGAAGTGGATATATACCATTTTCAATATCATTAATCTTTCCCATGAACCTTTCATTACCCCTGTTATGTATCTAAAATTATCCTGCAATTTTCCCTGCCAAACATTTTTTTGTTAATACTCACTCCAATTTACACTAAAGGGTATTTACCATATGACTTATTTCACCATGTTATGATGTATTAGAGGTAAAAGTTAACCTATGTTTCTGATTTCATGTTTAATTTTGGCACCACATTCCCCTCGTGCCTTTATGTTATCATGCCATATCATGACTTATTATTCAAGATTATGATTCTCACCCCTCTTATGTTCCTTGATATTCCACTTGTATCAAATGTAGTAAATTAACTTATTCTATTATTTATTTATTCCCTTACCTGTATTTATATCTCACCCATTTCTTTTGTATTTCCCCAGCTTATCCCATGTAGTTTTAAAAGAGAAGTGGAATTTTAATGAGAAAGTTAATGAATTTTTCATTAAGGTTGTTGTGTCCATATTTCAAATATTTGTTATATATACCTATTAACTAAAATATATTAGGATTACTAATATTCTTGTTTGTATTAAGTGTTCTTTTATGATATAATTCATGAAATAAAGTGTATTAAAGACATGGGTTTTCATAATGTTGGTGTAATCCTAAAAAAGTACAATGTTTATAATATGAGTGATGATATATAATATATATAAAGGAGTAATATAATGATTTTGTTATTTAAATTGATGAGGGATAAATGTGTTTATCTCACCTAAGGATGAGGAAGAATGTGCGGGTCCAAAATATCATGGAAGATTGGGGACAAAAGGTTCAAAGCAAAATAACATCAAGGAATGTTTCACATAGCTAGATATTTTCATAGGTTGAGCTAAGAGATATTAATGAATATTTATATTATTGAGAATAGGTTGATGGAACTAATGATGAATTGGATAAAATTGAAAATAATGATACAAGGGAACTTATAACCAAACTGGAAGATAAAAAATTTGATTCTAACAAAGATGAATTTCCATATCAAGTTAATTGAAAAGGGTGATTTGATATGAAATAATGCAAGATTGGTTTTTATGTCATACTCACAAGTTTAAAGTATTGATTTTGATGAGACATCTTTCCAAGTAACAATACATGAAACTATTAGAATCATTCTTTCTATTGTTGAACAATGAAGATATAATATATTAGAGATGGATGTATAATCATATTTTCTCAATAGAGAGTTGGAAGAAGACTATTATATTGAGAGACAATGTGAATTCATGCTTGGTCAAGATGAAAATTATGTTTTCCAGTGAAAAAGTATTTTTATGGGTTAAAATAGGCCCTCATAGATTAGTATTATAAAATTGATACCTGTTTAATGAAGTAGAATTTCATTGAAAGAATATTTAATATAAATATCTAAAAAATAATATTTTAATTGTTTTTCATAAATGTTATTTTTTATTAACGATATCATATTCATAGGGAATGATAAAGGTATGTTTGAATAGTTTACTGCATAGATGGAGAAGTTATTAGATATTTTATATTTGGAGAAATTATATGCATTTTTATCTCACAAATATTTCAAAATAAGAGGTATATTTTTATTTCTCAAGAAATGCATGTTAAAAAAATCTTGAATAAATTTGGAATGGATGATTCAAAACCGATTTCAACAACCATTTTAGTTGGAAAATTTATCAAAATAAGGGAATGTAAAAAATATAAGTCAAATCAAATTTAGGATTCTGATTCAAATAATTTTGTATATTATAACATCAAATATGGTAATATTTTATATTTTTACACTTTTTTCAATGTATAAAATTGAACCAAAGCATCCAAATATTATGGCTGTGAAAAAATTTCTCTTATAAATTAAATGTATAAATTATTTTGGGTTAAAATATATCCATGTAGAAATAATTGATCTATTTATTTATTAAAATGTATATTGGGATGGTTGTGTCCGCAATAAAAGATCCATATCTAGTAGAGTTTTTTTAGGGAGAAATTTGTATGATTTGTAAATAAAAGAAACAAAATTCCGTGTCTCTTATCACTATATAATAGGATTATGTATATTCCACTCAAAAAAAATAATTAACATGGATGAAGATACATCATGAAAATTATTGGTTGATGTGATGTTTCCCCTTCTCTTGGGTTGAGATAATTCAAATTATATCAATGTCACCAAGAATCTCATGAAACATTCCAGGTCAATGAACATTGATATTAAATATCACTATATCAATAAATGAGTAGAATAAAATGAAACAAAATAGTATTTTGTACCTACAAACTATCAAGTAGATGATATAATCATTATATAATTATTAAAGGAAGCATTTCAGAATATAAGGCTGGTTATGGATATTTAGCCTCAATCTCTTCAAGGATAATGTATGTGATATTTTTCCACTGTATCATCTTGTATATGGAAAGTGTTTTTAATGGGGGAGAAAATACGTAACATAAATCTATCAATTTATATTTTTATTACCTATTTTGTGACATCATATATTTAAGGGGCGTTTTTAACAGAGATATTCCTTTATGTTAACAAGTATGGACTATTTTAATAGTTTTTAAGGTGAGTCATGATATTTTTCATTATATATTAATGTTTTTATTATGTTTTGAATATGTATACAATGTTTTTAATTATTGAACTATGGATAACATAGTGTTTCTGTTTAATGATTATTGTTTCCTACACTGAGTTCAATGACATAGGCTTTTAATTGTTTGATAGTGATCCACTGATTATAGTTAAAAAATTTACCGATTTTTATTCCATAATTGATAAAGAAATACAAAGTGTATGATTTTTTAGATAATAGGTGTCGGTTTATTTTTGAACATAATGAATTTTATTTGATAAAAACATGGTTTTTTTATGTTGGATTTATCAATCGACAATAAAATCTCTTAGTTGTATAAGGAATAGTTTCTTAATTATGAATATTGGCGAGTGGTTCATAATATATAAAACATGTTCCTTGATTAATGAAGGACCTCTTATTTTTTCAACATAATAATGTTAGAACAACCATATTATGTTTTGGGATGAATTATTTTAGATAAATAAATATGGGTTAGTGATATTGAGATGAATAAAAAGATAAAAATGATATTAACATGAAGAGAATGTTGAGAAAAATGGAATGAGGAGATATGAAATATGGATGAACCAAATGTTTCTCCTATTTATTTACTGTAACATCAAATAGATTTGACTGTGAAAATATATTTAGAAGATGCTTTTCCATTCATCAATGATTAAAATATCACAATTTTTAAAAGGTTCTTAGGATACTAGATGAGTTAATACATGATGCTTACGAATAGAGAATGTATGCACAATGATTGATAGGTAGATGTAAAATTATCATGTTGAGAAGTGGTGAAGTTATAGAAAATGAAAAGAAAGACTCTATGATTATGAGTTCAACAAACTGAATTGATATTATAAATATATTCAGAAATAGAAATGTTTGTACAATCATTAGATATAGAATCAAATATGAACATCTATGAGTTCATTGAATATAATAAAATTTTCAGAGACCACTAGATAGAGTTCCTCCTAATATTTAGGAAGAGGATAATAAAAATGAATTTTTAGATGATGAATTTTTTGTGATTTTATCGAACAATAGTTTTATTAATTCCATTTGGTGAAGTGGTATAAAGTAATTGGAAAATGTATTTCAATGTAATTAGATACAGTATTATGAATTAATTACAAATAATTTTTTAAAGTTATATTATATAAAGGTTTGAGGATCCTAATAATTCCATTTTAAAATCCTGCATTATGATGATGTTCAATTTGAATTTCAATAATTCAATAATCACAATTGAAAAATTGTGATTCTATAAGAGATATGAGGTATTTCTTGAAGAGATAATTGATGTTGAGACATTGGATGTTTCTATAATGTTCGTTGAATCCAATTTGTGTTGAGTTTTTATTGAATTAAACTAAATAAAGGGTCGAGTTAGATGATCAATGTTTCAGCAGGAACTGTGATTTTAAAGCTCTCACTACTCCCTTGATTTTTAGAGAAGAGATGACAATATAAATGGCAGGATGGAATGTTGTGGATTAATAGTTCGTGTTGTCCTAATTGTGTCAAAATTGAGGTTTTAACCAAAGATATTGAGAAATCATTTTATCATAACACTAGATACCATAGTATGAGATGTAAAAATATCAAAAAGTGGATACACAACAAAGTGGTATTGGACCAATAGGTAATTGATAAAGGTTACTCGACATAGTATAAAATATAGAGTATGCTAGATGGGAAAATTCCATTAATTGAGGGGATTTGAAGGATATGTTCATATGAAAAATTTATAAAAAAGTTCATGTTCAATAATTTTCATAAAATTGATGTGGAAGAAGAATAACATTAAAGAAGAAATGTGTACATGAATATCAAATAGCATAATGAAAACTTATTGAATCTTGTTGGTGAAGGTTATTATCATTATTGAAAAAAGTCATCATATTATCAATGTGAGGATTATATGAATAGTAAAATCACTATAGATCCATGAAAATGATGGATATTTCAAGATCATTGTAAACCACCAAAGGATTTTTTTTCTAGTGGTTGTGAGGTTTTTTATTACTTCTAACCCATTTCTTTAACATTATACTCCTATTGAGTAGTGATCCTTTTAAATACCAGTATTCATGTGGGTATGTTTTCTTATTATGTTTTAGTGGTTTTCATTATCACTCGCCATAGGAGAAGGTTGTTTCGAATGAATAAATACTTAAAAATGAAGATCACTTATTCATCTCATCCCCCTCTCAGTGGTCAGAAAAACCAAAACTAGGCATTTCAAGATGTACTATCATTGACGAGTTATTTATTTGTGAATATTTAGCAGTTTATTCTTTAATGGTTTTAAAGGATGGAACTATCCTATTTCTATGTGTTATATAGGCATTTTTGAGCTATTAAATGGCCCTATATTTTCATGTAATTAGTAGGACATGAACTTAATCAATGGAATTGTCTTAATGGTTTTGTTAGGTGACTATAAATACTTTTTATTTTTATGTTCGAAATGTTTTAATTCTGTTCATGTTTAATATCATCAAAGTGTCATTAATTTTAGGCAACATGTGTCACATTTATTCATGATAGGGGAAAGCCCATTTTTAGACCTTGTTGTAATTTCATAATTTGTGGTTTATTTTTTGTAAATGAGAATTATAAACACATTTTCGAGATTTAATATTTCGAGTTTTTATTAATAAATTTATACCCAGTGACCCCTATTATCTTAATGAGAAAAACCCTATTACAAATACCATATTAACTTTTTTATTTCGAACCATACCCATTCCCAAATTTCCTTCTCTAAATAGGTGGTATGATCCTGCCAACTATAGATGCACCCCCCAATTTATATTACTAGACAAACACACTTGGATCCTCTCCAAGATTAACCATTTGTCACTATCTCTACCCTTGTGAGACTATATTGCACTTTATATGAAAAAATATTCCAAGTGACCTCCTCTCCCAGAGAATCATCATTTATTGTTTTTCGACTAGGGAATCTCTATCTTCTATTTATACATCCTAATCCATGGGACCCGCTTTTTGTTGTTTCCATAAACTGTTTGGCCCACGTAGTCCTTTTTTTCATTTATTTTACCTTTATAAACCCTATATCTCACTACCTATAAACTATATATTTGTATTCTCTATTGAACCCACATGACTATTTCCACTGTTTAGGCGTAATGTTTTAAGACTTTACAGTTTTGTGAAATTTTACGACCCATGGTTTCATTGAATAATTTTTGTAGATGTTGCATCATATTTCGTATGACCATTTCATATATCATATTTTAGAATCCCGAATTTTTTCATCATATTTTAGAAGGGAATATATTGGATATGGATATTAATTAGGTCTATCGTGTTCCATTTTCCTTTTTAGTATGAATTTGATATTTCTTATCAATCTTGATTATTGTATCTTATATATCATTCAATAAATAAGGTTATTCTTCCTCGTTTTGTTTATTTTTTTTAATATATATATTTTTGATGAAGATTTATTTTTTAATTTTTTTATATGATAAAAAATTATAGGAATTTACTATTTATGTTTTTATAAAAATGTATTGACTTTATATGTGTTTTATTTATTGAATTTGGGTATGATAATCGTAACATATGTTTTTCTCATTTTTTCTCTATTTTTATGGAATTTAGATTACATTTTTTGTACAATTTTCATCGTAAAATTTAGAATATTTTTCAGGTGAATTATTCAGCATTTTTGTGTTACTTTTCTATAAGTTGTAGTGTTATTTTTTGGGTGTTACGATATAAGTGAAAAGCTAGTGAGTATGAAAAAGTGAAGGATATATATAAAATGATGGATATTAGTTTGGGGCTAGTTGATATAATATCTATGATATTATGATTATTCTTCACATATAGTTTGGATGTGTTATTGAATCATTGAATTGATGTGCATGAAAGGCTTACTATTTAGGGTAGTACCTTAAGAGAGCGATGTAGGTTCCTCCAATGAATGTTATGGTTGGATCCTTGGACTATAACTATTGTCAATCTGTTGTTAGTGTGTTATATTGAGTCTTATATCATATAAAAATCTCTATAAATAAAGTGTTACATCTTCATTTTAAAAGAATGGTTTATAGGACCACTAATATTAAACACTCTTTTATCACTGTTAAAAATTGGATTTATCCCCTACCACAAAATCATTGTTATTCAATGGTACCATTTATCAATTCTGATTAAGGGGGTCCTTTCATTAGTTATAGATAAAATCTTTGATAATGGCCCCCTTTATCAGTGCTAAAACAATGTTGATTAAATCTCCCCCATTATCATATTTTTTCTTAACACTAATTAAGGGGGAATTATACGTTATTTTTCTTAGAATTGATAAAGGGGGACTTTATCAAATTTTATATTTGTGAAAATATAAGGTTCCGTTCATAAAAATAAATATATTAATGAAAATAATTTTTTTATATAAATATATTTATATCGACATATTTAAAAAATATTTTTCAAAATATGATTTATATGAAAATAAATATGTATTTAGAGTTACTATATAATATTTTAGTGAAAAATTGTTCAAAAAATATTTAAAATTTATATTAATTAATCAATCTCCACTTATTATTGAGTAGTAGGTATTTAATAATAATTTGGTGATAGGAAATATTTAAATATTTTTTAATATCTTAAGATAAGTTATAAACTGGATATGAACTTCAAACAACAATAAATTTTTATTTGGGGGTCCGTTTGGGCTCTATAATTTATCAAATTGATGTCTGTGAAATGTCTTATGCCATATTGACGGGGGAACCTTGATCACTGATTTTTTGGTCAAAAGGCATTAAAGGCCTCCAAAAGTTTATTATTAGTTGTAATACCCTAATTTATTAATATATTGTGGAATTTTAATTTTTGATTAGGATGGTATTATTGCCTTTTCAGTAGAGACGTAATTTATTCCTATGGATTACACTCATATTGATATTATAGTGTCGAAGTTTTACCCTTTTTAACATTTTAGTGTTATTTTTAATTAAATATAAGAATACATATATATACATATTTCTATATATTTAAATAAAAATATTTAATTGCATAAATAAAAATTTAACATATCTACAAATAGAAAATCTTTTTTAATAAAAAAACCCTATGGAACTAATTATTTATTTCCCATTTTATGTGAACTAATAAAGTATGAATATTTATAAATAAAGTTTACATTTAACATTCTTATGTGTGTCTATATTAACAAAGAGAAATAAATATATTTAAAAATTCTAATATATGTAAATAAATATAATATTTGATATATGTAAATACATATAAATATAAATATATTTATATACATAGAAACACATCTGAATAAATATACATGCATATAAAAACCTATTTTATAAATGTATTTAAAAATAATTATATATATATATATATGAACAAATATATTGATTAAAAATATATGTCTTAATATATATATATATATATATATATATATATAAATACATTGATATATCATGAAATATAGAAAAATATAACATGTATAAGTGGTTGTAGAATTTGAGTCTGGAGGTGGAGGTCACATGTTCAAATATATGAAGGCATGCACAAGTTGTAAGGATGGGGGAGAACTAACAAATGTATTGGAGACTAGGTGGCATGGGTGAGTGCTGGTAAAGGGGAGTGTGAGAATCGGTAAAGGTAGTGGTGAGTAGGGTGGTAGGAAATCACTGATAATGTGGGTGCGATAGTACTGATAAATGTGGTGGGTGGGCAGAGAGTGATGAATAAATAATTATTAGTGTTGATAAACCCTAAATTTATTAGCATTATTTTTAGCACTCATAAAGGAGGAATTTATCAACACATAAATAAATCATGGATACGACCAACACTAAAAAAGGGTTACATTATCAGTGACATTTAAAAGAATTGATAAAATATTCTAAATATTAATGGATCTTAGAACATCAAAAAAAATTAACAATGATAAAACCCTTTTGTTCACTAATAAAGGATCAAACTGTAGTATTTATCGGTGATAAAAAATTTCTAATTTTTTAGGTGATGATAAAATATGACGAATTTAATCAATGTTAAATAAAGTACAAATAAAAGTTATTTTTATCAATTCTTATTTTTTTGAACTGATAAAAATTCCCTTTATCACTGTGTTTTTAACACTCATAAAAGCCTCATTTAGAATCTCTAACTTCTTATGTTGATAAAACAATATTTCCATGTCTAGTAACGAAACCTTTGGCAGTATGGTCGTACACCTCCATGTTGCCACCACCCATCCACACCATTTCACCTCCAACCCTACTAATCACTGATTCCCTATCACACCGCCTCTTTCCCTCTAAAACAACACACCTCCCACCCATGTACACCACTACTACCCCTACACATCAAAATTCAAAATTTATTGATAATGTTACGAGATTTGAACCCCTAACCATGCCTCTGTGACTCCAAATCATTTTTTTAATTTTCATAAAGCCAATTTTAGGGTTAGTGGGCACCCGCAAATCATCACACAAAAATCAATAGAACACAGCTGGGAAATTTAGAAATAAAAAACCTACCAAGAATTCAAATTGCAAGCAGTAAATAACTTCAACAAGATCATCACGAATCTCATGATACCTTCATTTGTGCGCCAGAGAAAATGTTTGAAATTCAAACCGTGCTTTAAGACTCCTCGATTCCGGTAACACCAAATCAGGCCACTCCACTCTGTGGAATGAAGCCTGACATGACGGGTCACAGCATGTCAATATCCCGACACCATCATCTCATCCTGGCTTAATCAACACATCTCGTCACCATCACCGTGGTATCGGCACCATCATCCACATCACTGTTTTCCGAGTTTTTTTTTAATATACATTTTTTCAAAAAAAAATTTTTGAAAATACATCTAGGTTAAAAAAATTTATTTTTTTACCCCCCAAAGGCGGCACCTGGTGTGCCGCCTTTGGGGAATTTTCCGCCCAGGGCAAGGCGGCACATGGTGTGCCGCCTTTGCCCAAAAATAACCGCAAAGGCGGCACACCAGGTGCCGCCTTTGCCTAAATATTTTTTTTTTAAATTTTTATTTTTATTTTTATTTTTTGTTTTGTTTTGTTTTATATATATATATATATATATATATATAACAAAATTTTTTAGCAGAATTTTTCTGCTATTTAATATCCAGCGGTTCTGCCATTACAGCAGTCTGGATTCTGACTGATACCCTCACCCAGGACTCCCTTTTATAAGGGGGTTTGCCCTGAAAACAATACTGCATTTCCGATGTGGGATTCTGGTTCTCCTTTTCCTGCACAGTACATTCTGCGTTTCCGATTTGTGATTCTGTTTCAAGTACGCGACTTTGAAAGACTATAAAAGTTAAACTATAAGACCAATACAAATGAAACTTTAAACACTGAGTAAACATATAAGAAATAGTTGAAAACAAAAATAATTTCATAAAAAATGTTGATACAGATTAATTTATAAGCTTTCAAAACCACCTACTTGAAACTTAAACATATTTGAAGTACCTGACTTTGAAAGCTTATAAAAGATAAATTATAAGACCAATACAAATGAAACTTTAAACATTGATTAAACATATAATAAATAGTTGAAAACAAAAATAATTTCATAAAAAATGTTCACCAAAAACAATTTATAAGCTTTCAAAACCATCAACATGAAACTTAAAAATGTTTCAAGTTCCCGACTTTGAAAGACTATAAAACATAAAATATAAGACCAATATAAATGAAACCTTAAACATTGATTAAACATATAAGAAATAGTTGAAAACAACAAAAACATCATAAAAAATGTCCATAAAAATTAATTTATAATCTTTCAAAACAGTCTACTTGAAACTTAAAAATGTTTCAAGTACGCGAATTTCAAAGACTATAAATTGGCAAGAAGAACATATTGGATGACACTAGAGAACCCATAAATGTTCCCATGGTTGGGAAGATTCAACCAGGAAATCTAATCATAATATTCAGTATGTTCTACCTAACTAGGTTGGAACTTTATTCATGTACATGTCCACTTCCATGTAAGTTCATAGAGAAGAAAAAAATCCATAAATCCCCAAACCATAGATAGGATATAATACTAAACTAGAAAGAAATTTTTCACTAATATAGGTAGACTATAAGCTCCCCAGACCTAAAAAACACTATCCAACTAATAGAAGATTTCATTATATAATTCTCAGAATTGATGCCAAATCTAATAATATCCCAAATGACTCCTCTCACATCTAGAACGTGAATAGAAATGACCAATAAAATCCAATTCAGAGGCCACAAAGACATGATTTGAGAAAACTAAAACCCATCACCATTTTAATTGAAACCAGTACTATCCCTATAGGGGTGAAAATAATAGGGCACCCAAAATAGTTTTCAGAACCACATAAATAACATAAAAACCAATACAGTTCTACTCAACCACATGTAAAAATCCTTAATTCAAGACCATATAAATAGGACCTCATCCATCCTCTTGGAATAAAACCTATATCCAATCAATACCTCACACATTATAATATACTAAAAGGTCCATCAGACCTAATTAAAACTTTACTTAATAGAACTCATTTGTTCTTGACATCCCCATAGGGTCACCATATCATAATGTCTATAAAAAAACTAAACTTTGAGAAACTGACTAATAAAACACAACCATGAGACTACACTATCCTTAATTATAGAAAAAATCAAAAAGAGAATAAAAAAATACACCATGGTAATTCT
Source organism: Viscum album (assembly GCA_963277665.1). Classification (NCBI taxonomy): domain Eukaryota; kingdom Viridiplantae; phylum Streptophyta; class Magnoliopsida; order Santalales; family Viscaceae; genus Viscum; species Viscum album. The sequence continues at coordinate 300,831,961 of OY728128.1, forward strand.
AAGTCATTCCAAGAAGAAATCCTACATCCCCCACTTGGACCTCACACCACACTTCCTTTAATAGGATTCTAAAATAAAAACCATGAAGGGGTCCTCCAAAAACCATTGTAAAAACCAAATATAAATATATAATATATCAATAATTTCCTCATATCACCACTTCATCCTCACACCTAAAATTCATAAGAAGTAAATGGTGTGTTCATCATGTATATAGAATGTTCCTCCTCAATCCTTACCTTCTCATAAAACTCTTCCCAACCTAACATGTACATCCAAATTATATGGAATGTCTCCCTTATACATAGCGTGCATATCAAATGGGGTACCTTACCATGTACCAAAATTTAATCTTTCCATGTTCCAACATGGAATCCTTCCATGTTCCAACATGGAATCTTTCAATGTTCCAACATGGAATCTTTCCATATTCCAACATGGAATCTTTCCATGTAACACATATAACTACTTTCTACATATAATAAATGGGATATGGTGATGTTACTTACATGTCAATATTCCCCCACATAGGGTATCCAAAAAACTAAAAATCCACACCCATATCTACTCTAAATTGAATTTCCCAAAAAAGAAAATAGTGTATCCACAAACCATTATTCACACGATTAATCAATCACATGTGTTGATAAATGCCAATGAGAGTCAAAGTTGAGGTAGATCAATGAGAAATCCCTATAATTTCAATCCATCGAAACAAGGATCCAATCCATCAGCAGCATATGAATTTTTCACTCTCAAAGATAGAGAGTAGAGAATAATGGTGGATTCCACAACAATAAGAGATATCCACATCGAAGGAAGAATAATAACATCCATTGTTACTTTGGTCTAAGAATATTACGGGTTAGAGTGGTCAAAATAATCTACTGAGAGCCTAAAAAAACCAAAGGTTCAAATTAGAGTTGATTAGGAGGAGTTAGTGTAACATCATATCCTGGGTGCCATAAAACCAGTGCCTCGGTTAGGAAAGGCCTTCAGTGGAAGCACTAAAGTGAGAAGGAAAGAGGCATTGTAGGTGTGCATGAATTATAAAATATTTTCATGAAAATTAAATAACACTTACATAAAATTATCATGGAATATTTTATATTTGTCTTTTTTAAATAAAATTGAATTGATATTCCATTAATTTTATATACATAAATATTGAGACCGATCTAGGTAGTGTTTCAGAAGATATATAACCATGTTATGAGTTTTTTGAGATTAGTCCAGGAAATTTTATGTTCAATGGATAGTGATAAAGATAAGGTCATTGAAAAACAGTTGCCTAATTTCATTAATATTGTACATGGGTAGATCATGTGCTTTGGTTTGTTTTTTGAGAAAGACTATATACGAAGGTTTTCCAGAAATATAAAAATTTGATAGATATATTTAGGAAAAAGTTCATATATTGTGTGATTTAGGAATTTTGAAGTCTTTTTTGGGACTCAGATGTAGAAGAGGTCACCAGTGGGACTCTCGAGTAGGCTTATGAGATTTTAGAATCACCATGGATATAGTATAAAGATCCACCTATGGGAGTTAAGAGTTGTTAGTGAAGGTGGGAGCTTGTAATTTATAGTGGGACTCTAGATATGAAGCACTATTGGACTTATTTTTTATGGGGATACAACTTTCCCATGTTGTAACCGACTAAAAAAAGTGAATAACCTTTATCAAGGTGTAATAAATGGTTATAGTAAGGAGTAGGCCTTTGTAATGAACCTAATAGAATCCCTGTGTTTTTCATTGATTTTATTTTTTCATTCAGGCGGATTTTCAGAATTTAAGATAAGGGATAGATAGTTTAATCAGTCATAGATTTTAGATTACAGAATAGTGAATTTTTAAAACAATGTACTATGGATTCACCCCCCCCCCCTCATTAGAACCCAACTGATCCTTGGTTAAATCAAATGGTATCATAAAAAGATCCCCTCTCATGATAAGAAAACATTATGAGAAATGAAGGATCATAATTTAGTGAGAAACCATGGAATGCCTAATTTTAGGGAAATAACTACCATACATAGAGGAATATTATACTCTTTTCCTTCAATCGCTTTTCTTATAAATGAAAGACGTATCAACCATTAGATTACCACCTATTATTAAGTATTATTATTGTACTAAATCTAAAATGATAAATCTTGAAGTTGATGGAAAATATCATAATTATACCCTAATGGATTTATCAAAAATGTTATACACTAAAGCGATGGGTGTTGAAACTACCAACGATATTTTAGACAAACTAGGAAGTACTTATGAAGGAAATATTAATGTTAAGAGAGATAATATGAAAATACTAAGAATAAAGTTTGAGAATATTAAAATGGTCGATGATGAAATCATTGATGACTATTTCATTAGGTTCAATGAGATGGTATGTAATATCTATGGATTTGGTTAGAAGATATAAGATTCAAAAATTTTGAAAACACTTTTGATAAATTTCCCTATATGATTTGATGCCATGGTTTTAGACATGGAAGATAGGGAATATATTTCATTAGAGGAGTTATATTTTATTCTCATAGATTATGAAATGATAAAGGAAATGAGTTTCAAAAAGAAGATATAGATTATATATCCTTTGAGGCTATAAGAAAAAATAAGTTCAAATAATTGGAAATTGGGGAATCAATTGATTCTGATGATGATGAATTTGATGAATACATTAATGAAATTTATTCACCTATTTAAAGATGGATTATATAGGGTAAATGAATTTAAAACTAAATAAACCACTATGGTGATGAATCTATAATTTCATTGGAATCTTTTCCATGAATTTTATAATGAAAATGGATAATTTATAATTTGATAAAAAAAGTGAGAATCCTCTAAAATAGAAAAACGATATGAAGAAGACGTATCATTCTAGTAATAGACATAATAATTTGATAAGAAATTATTTAAAAGATAATTCATCAACTAGTAGTTCTTAAAAATATGAATTTAGTTTCATTGATCAAGTTGAGAAATTTTCAATTTATTCATATAGTAATGATAATGGTAAAGCTAGAAAATACAATAAATGGATATTAAAAGATGAGTTGGAATATTCTCTTGAGAAAACCACACAATGTTGTATCATTATGCCTATAATTTTTATTAGGATCATAAGAATATTATTCTAATAGATAAGTTAAAAGTGGGAATATTTTAGTATTAAAAAATGTAGTTTAAAAGAAATAAACTAAAAAATAAAAAACTCTTACATTTTTTATTGGACATGGTTCTCAGTCCAATCAAATAATCATAAATAGAAACAATTTGATTAAATCAGAATGTAAAAGATCAGAGTCTATATGAATCCGAGTAATCAGAGTACAAGAATCATAATCATGATAGATTTTATTAATTCAAAAGTTTTGTTATTATCAAAATCATATTAATATGGATAAAATCATAATAAAAATACTAATATGATGTTTTGAATTCAATTATATGTGTGGTGGAAATATAAAAACTTTTTACAAAAAAGAAATACAATTTTATACAAAACAAATAATGACTTTCAAATCCATTAAAAGAATAATGTCTTTTAACCTTAAGAGAATCGTATTCTATAACCAAAAAATAAAGGTGTCCCTTATTTTATAATTATAAGAAAGTCTATATTCTCTTAAAAAAGAAATACCTCGATATAATGAATGAAATGAATCTATCTTCCTATCCAAAAAATCCATAGATACAATGATCCGATTATCTATCTACCTAGCCCTAGTATCCCTCAAACTGATGGATCAGATTCCCTATTCAAGTAAATTGTTCTGAAATATTATAAATTAATTTTTATGGAAATTTTTTAGGAAGTTTTTGTTGTTTTCAACTATTTCTTATATTTTTAATCAATGTTTAAGGTTTCATTTATATTGGTCTTATATTTTATGTTTTATAGTCTTTCAAAGTCGGGAACTTGAAACATTTTTAAGTTTCATGTTGATGGTTTTGAAAGCTTATAAATTGTTTTTGGTGAACATTTTTTATGAAATTATTTTTGTTTTCAACTATTTATTATATGTTTAATCAATGTTTAAAGTTTCATTTGTATTGGTCTTATAATTTATCTTTTATAAGCTTTCAAAGTCACGTACTTCAAATATGTTTAAGTTTCAAGTAGGTGGTTTTGAAAGCTTATAAATTAATCTGTATCAACATTTTTTATGAAATTATTTTTGTTTTCAACTATTTCTTATATGTTTAATCAGTGTTTAAAGTTTCATTTGTATTGGTCTTATAGTTTAACTTTTATAGTCTTTCAAAGTCGCGTACTTGAAACAGAATTACACATCGGAAAGGCAGAATGTACTGTGCAGGAAAAGGAGAACCAGAATCCCACATCGAAAATGCAGTATTGTTTTCAGGGCAAACCCCCTTATAAAAGGGAGTCCTGGGTGAGGGTATCAGTCAGAATCCAGACTGCTGTAATGGCAGAACCGCTGGATATTAAATAGCAGAAAAATTCTGCTGAAAAGTTTTGTTATATATATATATATATATATATATATATATATATATATATATATATATATAAAACAAAACAAAACAAAAAATAAAAATAAAAATAAAAATTTTAAAAAAAATTATTTAGGCAAAGGCGGCACACCAGGTGCCGCCTTTAGGATGTAAAAAAAAAATATTTTAAACCTGGTGGTATTTTTAAGAATTTTTTTTTGAAAAAATGTAAAAAAAAAAATAACCCCTGTTTTCCTCTACTCCAAGCAGCATCGTCATCTCAGCGCCGTCGTCAGCTAGAGTAAACGCCGGACATCATCAGAACATTGAGGAAAAATGATTCACCACCGCTATCAAAACCGAATGAAAAAAAACCAACCAAAAACACGCTTAAAAACACCCTTGAACACCAGTTCAATACCAGCCATCAACCATCGAACGAATTGGAAGCCACCAAAGAACAATGGAGTCACTGCAAGCAGAACCACAATCCCATCGCTGCCTTCAAGACTGCACTCGAAGACCACCACAAACCTCCCAACGGACCCATAGCCGACGCTGAAACGAGGCTGTAGCCCTTAGACCACAACAGCTGGAACCCGACCACTAGACCTTCACCACGATGCCGATAGAAACCCTAGCCAGATAGGGGAAGAATACGAGCCAGCAACGGTGATCATGGCCGTGTGGATGCGCCTGCAAAGCCGCATGATGTCGCCGTTGAAGGAGGGGTCACACACCACGATCTTTCCAAACATTAGCGATGATGAGAGGGTATACCGCCTATTTGAGAAAGAAAAGCTGAAGGCGGCGACAAGATGAAAGAAACCCTAGGATGCAGAGCCCATTTTTGATGAAGTATACGTACCTTTATCTATTTTGGTCATTATTATTATTATAAAAGGAAATATTTATATATCTATATATATATATATATATAATAAATAAACACACACACATAGAACTATTGATATATTAATTTATATAAACTAAAAATTATATATTTATGTATACATATTTATATATATATGTATACTATATAAACCCACACATGAATATTTATATTTATATTTATATAATACATAAATATGAACAATTTTTTTTATTTTAACACACACACATATTTTAATTCCACACAAATACACCAACATTCACACATGCACACAAACGTATTTATATTTATATTTATATTTATAAACTATATTTATATATTATATTTAGATTTATATATTATACCCATATTCATTTATTATACACATGTGCACGCCAGTAGGTCCTGGCTTATGTCAATGACATTGAGGGTAGTTGTAACATCCTAGATTTTCAATGTGGTTTGTTCCCTTTGAATTTCGGTCAAACCCTCATTGATAATACCTTTTTAGATACGACTAGGTAACCATTCCCTTAGACTGATCAATTTCATTTTGGAAGGAAATGTTGCAGGTGGGTTGGAGGATGGATGCAAGATAAATACATAGAGTTTAATAAATACTCACCATGTTTGAAATACAGAGGTTTTATGAAATATAGAACATGTAATGGGTTTTCTAGACCCTTATGCCTCCAGATTTTGGTGTTCCATGGGAGGTAAAAGACCGAGCTTTACATATCATGTATTGTTTACATGCCATGTAAATATGTTTGATAATTTTTAAAAAATTCAATTGGGAAGCATTTTTATAGAACACCCTCCACCTTCTCTAGCAAGTGCTATGTGTGAGGGCCCCTCTAGGCATAACCAAGGATTTAACCAATTTTCAATGTCCGACCTCCATTTTTTTCACTAGCAGGTGAGTTGGATCCAAAAAAGGTAATCTCTTTATTCTTATTCTTTACTTGTATCATTTATCTTCCCATCTTATGTTCTATATTGGTATGACCCCATAAACCATATTTTCATGGATTCTTTCTTCCTTTCCATTTTATTCAGTTCTAGTGTGAATCAATGGTCTATAATAGACAAGTAGTCATTTATGAACCTAAAGTAAGTGGTTTATTTCTTTTTCCATAAATTATCATTACATATTATTGTACATCAATGTGTCCTGTACTAAAACTACCCCCAAAAACCCTCTTAAATTTTTAATTAATTAATAAAATTGTGTTCCATTCTTAATATGGTCCTAGATAATGTAGAATCAACATCGTTGGATGATCACCTTGATGCGATAAAGACCTATGAGTGTGAACTTCCTTAAAGGGTTTAATTTCCTTCACCTTAAATTGTTCTATCACCTTTTTAGGTGTGTTATCATTGTAATATATGTATTGGAAAGTGAATTTATCTAATAAAAGATTTTTCCCATGAATAAGGTCCCTATTATTTATTACATAATTGAGTTTCCTGAATTAAATGATTTGGTTAACTTGTAAGAAATTGTTTTGTGGTATAGTATGAGTTAGTACTAGTAATAACATTCCCTACACTTACTACAGTAGAGATACAAGGGTCCCAACATAAGGATTCCTCGGACATGCTCATTGTACTTCATAATTAGAAATGGGTATTATTGCCTATATTTGGGAGTGATACTAGGATATTTTTTACAGATTTCCTTGGATGAGTTCACCGTGTGGATTATATTCTTACCCATTAGTGAAACTAGTTCCCTAGAGGAGATACCTTAGATTTTATTTTTGGGTGATATAGTTACACCATATATAAGTGAAAATTAGTCTCCTATGTGAGATACCTTAGATGGACATAGAGGGATATGCTTTACACCACATGTGAGAGTGATACTTAGGATGTGTTTATAGATTTCCTAGGATAAACTATTTTTCTATGGGGGTATTTGTAGTGCTACTGATGTGATACATGGGTTACCTTATAAAGTTCTCCATGGATGTGCCAAGGACATTTCTTTTTATAATTCAAGAGTTACATTTTATATAATTCCAAAAATGTCAATTTATATAATTCATGGATGTTCCCACCAAGAAAAACAAAATTATTGGGTTTGGTTTATATATGATTCCATTAACTTCATAGGCTTAGTTATTCTCCCTTGCATGTATATTAGAGAACCTTTATATACCCATGAAATGTCAATAAGGTTTACCTTGATTCAGATATATCCATCTTAGGCCGTAGTAAGTAGTATCAATTAGGTATCCCATGAGGAGCCTAGTCTGATGTATTAATTTATTTATTTCATTTTATTTATTATGTACATGCACATTGTTCATTTTATTTGTGTATACTTGATTGATCGAGATACCATTAGTGTTGTCCTACTGAGTATATCTCACACCTTTCTCGAGATACCCTTGTTACCCGTGAAAACTTCATTATTGTAGGTGCAGATAAAGGGAAGTGTTTGTCTTCTGATGCTTGATATTCAATACTAGGATAGAGTATGATAGTGGAGGACCATGACAATTCTTGTGATACTAGTAGTGGTTGATTTTGATCTATTTTTATTTTTATCATGTTTTGTATTCTTGTTTCCCCCGTATCTCATCTACCTAATTTGTGTATAGATACATGACATGATCATTATATTTTTTATCTATTTTTGATTTATCTTCCAACAATTTATTTAACAATATGATTTATTATAATTATTATTCTGATTATTGATTACACTTTTCACTTATTATAATTATTATCTTCCATTGTGTTATACATTGATCAATGAGGGAAGAGTTTCCCCATAGTAACACCCTCAAATATTACTACTAGTCAACATTCTCTTGTATATGGGGAGGTGTAGTTGAGCTCATGTGGCCAAGAATCTCAGGGCACCGCTTAGTGGTTTCGGAGGTAGGACGTTACAAAGTTATATTTGAGCTTTCTTTTTTTATTGTTGTATTGGTATTAAAAAAGAGACTAGGATTTATCATAAGTTTCCAATGATACTCTTCATAGGAGAGGCTAAACTACATAAAGGGGATCCTAAATTACCTTGTATGGGTTCTTTTTTCTTTAATTGTTCTTGTTATAGTTTAATTGATTTCAAATTTGGGTGACACACATGTTTTGTGATGTTATTATTTTAGATATTATGATTTTGGATTTCAATTTTACTAGTCCTAGTACCTCAATGAGGTATCATCCCATGGATCCTTATAGGCACACTAGGACGTAAATGTCTTGAATTTTTCAATGCCACATTTTACTTTCATCATTAATTTACTATAGTATATATCCTAGATTATTATATATGGAAATGTAATAATGTTTTTAAAGGATAAAATAATTAGATTAATTAATGTTCCTACATCACTCTAAAGGTATTTTTCCTATATAGAATTATGATTCACCTGAAATAACCAATTATTCCAAATTTTATCATTGATGCAGTAGTTATATAAACTAAAATGTTATTTGATTTGATTATATAATTTCTAGTTGCAATTTATGAAGCATGTACTTCTAAAATTTCACAATGTTGATTCATCTAATGAAGTCATCTCACATGACCTATTACATCATGCTACGAGATGTAGAGGTTAGTTCACAAATACATGACATACTAATTTCAAATTATAAATAGTGTGGTATTTAATAAATCTTTAATGGTCATGTACTTAAATAAAATATGATATATGTGTACATACAAATTATTCTTAACTCAAACAAATTTAGACTTTTACATGAAATAGTTTTCACTAAATTAGGATTCCAATTAAAAATTAAAGGGTGCTTTATTATATACCTTATAATTGAAACTCCATATATTAGAACCTATGTTTTGTTATTTGAGAAATTTTACTAGACCCAACATTTGTAGTGGGACGTAGGCTGGGTCTCTTATAGTTAGTTGATACCTTTCATGTCTCCTAGACTTAGATTTAAGAGCAGGAAGAGGGATGCAATTTGTTATCAGAAGTATTTGTACCTATCATTTTAGTTTATCTTTTTTATTATCTGTTTTTAAATATTATATGAGTCACTCATTTGGAAAATTTAGAGATTTTCCACCACGAAATACTAGAGTCACGTGATTGGAGGGTGGCAATGACCACGCTCCAGAGGTGGTGGGACCTAAGCCACTAGTATTAAGTTCTGTAGTGCCACCTCAGGAACCCCCTGTTTGATATTCCATTGGGCACTGATGCTTAGTTTGAAGATATGTTATTACACTTTTTTCATTCTGTATAAGGATCTTTATGTCCTTCACATACTATGGTAGAGTTAACATGGGAATTCCAGAAGTAGAATGCTCACACCTTTTTAATGGATAATGGTCCTCAGGCTGCTAAGTCTTGGTTAGATGCCATGTTATCAATATTTGAGAATATGGAGATGTATACAGAGAAGTGGTTATATCATGACACAAATTTTCATTGTGACTCCACTAAGCATTAGTGGGATGTCATCTCTCTAGCTGGTCATCATCGGGGTGTGGTTTGGATGAGATTCTAGACAGCCTTGTATGAGTACTTCATTCGATAAAATTTTAGATCATACCACAATTAGATAGTTTATGAACCTAAAGAATGGATTTATGTTAGTAATAGAGTATTTATCTCATTTTCATAAGATTATTTATTTTATACTGTCACTTACTAATGACATGTTGACGACTGTGAGACAATTTGAGGATGGGATTTCTTACACCATCCGATCGTGGTGAATGTTTCTTGGTTGAAAATAATTTCCGAGATAGTAAACAAATACCTCATCACTGATTGAAACCATAGAGAATATTGAAATGTGGGTTTGGGTGGTTTAGTTTTGAGACAAGTAGATGCTTTATCTAGCAACAGGAAACATAATTTTGAGGGTGCACATGAGGGAAGTGCGACCCAGATGACACACTCCTATAGATATGTGGTGTGTCACCAGTGTTATAGGATAATCCACAATAATCCCCAGGTTAAGCGGAACCTAATCGAGTGTTGAGATTATGGTATGATGGTTCACCATCAATATTTCTATACAACATTCCCTCCAATATCTAGTGATAAGGGATATGTATTGATACTATTTTGGGTATAAGATATGTTGCTCCACATCAGGCTGGGAGCATGACTTATAACATCCATATTGGGAAGAGGATTTGGTCTTGGACATTGAATTAAAACATTAATGGTTTATTTCCAATAGATCATACCTACTCTGGTTATTTAGGATACATACCAATGTCATGGATATGTCCATTTCTAGGTAGTGTATCCTACACCAAAGGAGTATAATCCATGGTCTTCTTTAGTACAATGAACTATTCTGTTAGCCATTACTTTAGAATATGACTTATTTGACATAGTTTCTACAAACTCTTTTATATCAGTCAAAATTATGGATATTTTGGTCCTAGATATGGAGTAATTTTATGTTGTGATGACTCTCGAAATAATCATAGGGGTTCAATCATAGATTATGCACCATTGCATGGAGTTAAACTTATGATAGGCATGTACCATTTACTAAGGAATTTATTTTTCTTCGAGATCACCAGCTTTGAATTCATTATTGGGATGGAGTGGTTGGTTACATACCATGCCCACATTGATTGATATCAACTGAAGGGGTCTTTTACAACACCAGAGGTGAGTTCTTACTTTTATGTGGGAGAATGGGATTTCTTGGAATGTTGATATAGACCCAACCATCTTGGGATGAGTGGAGTGACAGAGTATATGGAAATCCACTTTATGAGAGAGCATAGAACATGATGTATGGAATTTACTCCTCTAGTTGATCATTTTTGGTTTGTGAGCCCGAATGAATTCCCTTGTTTAACTCCTATGAGAGTGGTGGAGTTCACCATTGAGCTTGTTCCTGGAGTGACACCAGTGTCCATTACTCCTTATAGTATAGAACTTATAGAGCTCTAGGAACATAATAATATGTTAGAATACTTGGAGTATAAGGGTTTCATATGACCTAGTACTTCCCGAGGGGGTTCACATGTCCTTTTTTCCCATAATGTAAATTATACACTAAGGTTGTTATTGTCAGTTTTACAAAATTATAGTTAAAAAATGGTATCCAATACCTCATATAGATGACCTCTTCAAGTAGCTCCGAGGAGTGAAAATAATCACTATGATCTATTTGAGTTTGGGTTATCAATAGGTTCATGTGAGACCATCAGACATAGTGTATATATCGTTTTGTGGTAGATACAAATTTTATGAGTATTTTATTATGTTGTTTAGTCATACGAATTGCCCTATGGTCTTTATGGCTTTGATGAATTAGTTTCCACCCTTATCTGGATTCAATTGTGGGAGTCATTATGGATGACATCTTGGTGTATTCTCATACTCAACAATACTATTCTAAAAATAATGATATCTTTATGAATACACTAAGAGAGTACCATTTATATGATTAGATCATTAAATGGCACTTTTGTATTGACAAGTTTCACTTATTAGGTCATATAATTTTTCATTCAATAATATCTATTAACCTATAGAAAGTGAGAATTGTAGTATCTTGGGAGAACCTAAGAATGTCTTTAACATGCCCATTTTTTAAGGGATGGATGGCTATTACTTGATTTTTATTCATAACTTTACATTCCTGGAAACACCTCCAAAAGGATTGAATAAGAAGGGTGTAAAGTAGTTATTTTTTGAATCCTGTGATATATCCTTTCAATAATTGAAAGGGAAACTAATTTCTGCACCAATCTCGATTTTACAGATCATTGAAGTATCTAGATAGTTTATTTTGGTGTGTCAATAATCATTCTTATAGAATTTCTGATGTAAAGATATTAGGTTGTAGTGTATGGGTCACGCCAGCTGAGACCTAATGAGAGGAACTACCCTACGCATGACCTTGATCTAGTAACAATGGTTCATTCATTATGTTGTTGGATTAATTTTCTATTGGGTGGTGCATTCATTGTTTGCATGGATTAAAAAAGACTCAAATATATATCCACACACAATGACATGAATATTAGGAAGTGAATGTGGGTAGAATACCTACCATCACTCGACATTGAACTTTCTTATACACATTATAAGAGAAATTTTATGGATGATTCAAGGATCCAGAATACTCGGACATTGGTCTTATGAGAGGATATAGGTGATTGGCAGTTTATTGCCCGATTTTCTAAGATGCACCTGGAGGTATAATAATGTCATGGGTGGTATTTTTTAGTCTCTTTTTCAATGAAATACTTCATTCAAGAATGGGTTAGGATGAGACAAATCTTTAATACAAAAGTATTCTTCCTAAGGGAATGAATCTCTGGTGAGGAACCACCACTTCATTAGGACATCGAGGAAGATGAGATTCCATACTTCCATAGATATATCTGGGATCCTAAATATATGGGAGAAGATTTCATGTTGGAATATCAAAATTTTTGGGAAGTACACCCTAAGATTACCAATATGTACCAAGACATACATCGCCAATATTGGTGGTCAGATACAAAGAGGAATAATATTGGTTTTACCACTCAGTGATCCACTAGTAAGTAGGTGAAGGCTAAGCACATGTGGACTACTGAACATTTACAACCACTATCAATTCATGAGTGGAAATAGAATGAGGTCACTATGGATTTCATGATGGGTTTTTAGAGATCCCCTCAAGGTAATGATGTGGTATGTGTTATCATTTAATGGTTGAACAAGGTCACACAATTTATACCTTTCTGAGAGACCTTCTCAGTTGATGATGTAAGGGAGATTTATATTTGGGTTATTTTATTCCTTCATGTTTTCTATATTCTATCATATCAGACCGAGATTCCTTATTTAAGTCATGGTTTTGGCTAGGGTAAAATAACCCACTATATTCATAGGTGATACTAAGTAAATAATATCAACTCTAGAGTGATGGATAGACCGATTTGATGATACAGGTGTTAGAGAATATGCTCCATGCATGTGTCCTTGATTCATGAGGTTCTTAGGAAAAGCATAAAACTCTTCTGGATTATTACTAAAATAAAATTTCTCATGAAACAATTCATATGGATACTTATGAGGAACTTTATGGTAAGCCATTAAGTTATAATCTGTACTGGTTATAGGTTGGTGATGTATCACTACTAGGTCCCAATCATATTCATGATAATTAAAAGAATTTAAATCTAATTCTGAAATTTATGGCTACAAATCAGTCCTAGTAGAAATAAAACATAGATTGGAATTGTCGAACTGTAGTGCTTGAGGTTGGAAATTGGGTATATTTATGAGTCTTTCATATATTCGGTAAATGAAGTATTTAGAAACATGTCAATTTATCACCTCATTATGTTCTGCCTTTCAATATCTTATAGAGATTTAGGATGGTAGCCTATCGGTTGTAGATACCATAGAGGTATCATTCCATTCACAATTCCTTCCTTGTATCACATTGTGTCTAATATCATTCTGACCCATATCATACATTTAGTATAGTGGATATTGATATGATGTCTGATGCTTCCATTTGGGAGCATCTGATGCATATCATGGATCAGAGTATGAATGATTTCTGAGGTAGGTTAGTACCACTGGTTTGGGTGGTATGGAAGCATCTCCATGTACATGATGATACCTAGGAGAGAGAGAGAGGCATATGTACATTCTTAGTGGCTGGAATATTTCTAAAATAATGATTTATGACCCTTAGAAGGGAAACTCTGTGAAATATTATTTTAGGAGGGGAGGTTTTAATGTCCCAAATTTTTAGAGAGGTACATTCTCTTTACATTTTGATCAAATTTATGTTGGTTTTTTCTTTAATCTATGATTGGGAAGCCATTCCCTTTTTATAGTCCATTTCCTCTTAGAAGGAATGGTTACACATGGTTTGTAGGATAGATGTAGGAAAAATACATGGTGTTCATTAAATACATGATGTGTATTTAAAATACAAGGAATATATTAAATTCCTGACGTGTAATGGGATTTCGAGACCCATTGCACTTTTTCAATTGGGTTTTCCCTAAGAGGGAAAATCCTGAGCATTCCATGGTTTGTAATGTTTACAGACTGTGTAAATATGATGGATCATTTTTTAGGGTGGTATGGGATCATTTTTATAGAAAAATCTCCACCTTCTCCAATAGGAGCAGTATGAGAGGACCCCTCCACTCCTAACCTAGGTTCCACCAGTTCTCCTCTATTTGGACTTTGTTTTATTCATTTTTAGATGAGTTGGATCCACAATAGTAATCTATTTGTTCATATTCCTTTCTTCCATCATTTATTTTCTTATATTCTATGTAATTTTTGTGTAATATCATATAACCTATTTATAGAGATTTTTTAATGATTTATTATATTATTCTATTATAGCTCATATAAAAGGATGAAAATGGTTGATTGGATGTCAATGATCCTAAGGGAGGTGGTTTAGTATTTTTTATTAAATACTTATTACATTTATTATGCACCTATGTGCCCCATACTTGTCATACTTAGAGATGATTCTTAACTATTTAACTAATTAAATTCATTGATGTTTCCTACTGGATATTGTCCTATCTAATACAGAACCAACACAATTGATAGATCACCTTGACACGATCCACCCCTATGTGTTCACCCTTACTTAAATACCTAAATTCCCTTCACCTTAAATTTTTTATTCACCTTTTGAGGTGTTTTTACCTTGTAATAAAAATATTAGAATGTAAATTTATCTAATGAATGACATTTATCCATGAATTAGGCCCTTTTGATTTTTAAAATAATTTAATTTCATGAATTAAATGATTTGGTTAGCTTGTTAGCAGTGATTTGGGGGGTATGATATGAGTTATTGTTACCCATAACCTTCAATTTACATAAGATGAGAGAGATACAGGGGTCCAAACCTAAGGATTACATGGAAGGGATCATTGTGCTTTTTAATTATAAATGGGAATGATTACCATTAATATAGGAGTTGTACTTGGATGATTCTTAACGATCTCTATGGATGGGATCACTGGGCATATTATCCACTTACACATGAGTGATATCAGTTACCTATGAGAGATACCATGGATGAGATTAGTGGGAGATATGGATTCCCACTCCACGAGCAATACTCGGCCCACTTTTTGAGATATATGGGATGAGATTTAAGGACTATGCATTGCACCACACTGAGACTAATACTGGGGATGCCATTATGGAACACCTTGGATAGATTCTAACGGTGTTTGGTATTAGTAGTGATATTAGTGCAATACATGGTTTACATTATATGGTTCAACATGGAAGGACCTAATATTCTGATTTACTATATTCTAGGGATGGAATATATATAATTACAGTAATGTAAATTTATAAAATTAATGTACGTTTCCTCCACGAATAAAAAACATGCTGGGGTTCAGTTCATATATGATGATATGCCTGTTATAGGCTCTGTTATTATTCTTTTAATCTATTCTATTGAACCTTTATACACCCCTAAAATATATTTACAAGTTCACCATGATTTAGATATATCTATATTAGTCCAAAGTAGGTAGTATCAGTAGGGTATCCCATGAAGAATATGGTGTAGTGCATTTACTTATTTATTTCCCTACATTTATAATGAACCTACACACTACTAATTTTATGTAAACCGACTAGATTGATCTACACACCATTGGTGGTGGCCTATTGAGTATATCTCACACCCTACTCGGGCCTCCCATGGTACCTGAAGAGACTTCATGACTATAGATGCCGATAAGGCTAGCATCCAGCTTTTGATTCTTGATTTTTAGCACTATGATGGAGTAAGTGAGTAGAGAACTGAGCTTATTCCTATGATTCCAGTAGAGGTTATCATTTGATTTTTTTTATTTTCTTATCATTTGGTATGTCCATGTTTCCCCTCTATCCAATGTACATCATTTTTATAGGTATATGATAAGACAATCATCATTTTTGTATCTATTTAGGGAAATGCTTCAGTATATTTATTTATATTGATGACTAGTTATTATTAAACATATTATTATTGATTAACATTTATATTGCTTATAATTTATATATATAATTGTTCTACACTCTATTAAATAAAGGCATATTCAACCCACAAACACACCCTAGGACCTAACTACTTGTTGGAAACCTATAGCTAATGGGGAATTCTGTTTGAGGTCATGTGGAAAACCATCTTGGGGAAATGATTTTGGGTATCTAGTGCGAGATGATACAGGGGTTGATGGGCCTCATCAAAGTCATGATCAAGGATATGTAGACAGTGGGTTAGTATTGAATGTTGTTGGAGGGCTATAAAAGTAGCATTCGAGACTGTACCACAATACAATGATAAAATATAAAGTGGATTTAGGACCAGTGTGGACCTCATACGGGGGTTAGTGAATGGAGTGTTCAACCAGGTGATAAAACTTAATAGAGGGACTAGGATTGGGTGGTTAGAGGGAGGAGAGGATGATCTGCATTGGGATTCATTCCTACAATCATTGGATCTTTGAACCATGTTTTGCCTATAGTTCCGGACCTATACTAGACTGATGTGTTTGGGTTTAATTCCCATTGGGCATAATTGCCTTGTAATAGGATCCCTCTACCAAAAATAACATGAGCATGTATATTTTTCAATAGTGGGATTACCATTCCTAGTTAAAGAAAAAAAAGTACACACACCAAAGCACACAAATTTATATTCCACACACACACAAATTTTTTTTACAATCTAATTATTTATATGTTAATTTATATATAATACATATATATATTTATATATATACGTATATTTATACGATTATTAATATATACTATCTATTTAAATATTTTATAATACATGTATATAACTATAATTAAATCCGTATATATATATATAAACACACATACATTTATAACTACAAATACATACATACATATGTTTGTGTAGTTATATTGTAAATTATATATTTTAAGGGGATGAAATTTTTTGAACCCTTCCCGTGTTCTTTCTCTCATGTTATGGGGGTCTAGGGAAGTCTGATTGTAATTTTATGGAGAAGGTTATATTTTTTCCATTTTTCTAGGTTATATCATATTTTATGACAGATAATGGGAATTATCTATCCAAAACCATGATTGCGATTTCCCTTGATGATTCTTATTTAATATCATTAATGATTTATGCATATTCCCATTATCAAAATGATGGTTCTTAAATATTTCCCTTTCTAATATAGAATATTCAATTTTTATGTAGCTTAGTATCATCTAGAAATAACTTGATGAACCTGAACTTCTAAATGTTTTAATTCATATGCGAGATCAGTTAAATCTGACACGAGACAAATTATAGAAGAATTTATTATTAAACAAGATAAACATTACTTTTTTAATCATAATTGAACATGTTTCTATATGTTTAATCACACAAGATGTTTTATTATGACATAGCTCACTATCCAATTATTACATAGTTCTTAACATCCAAAATTAATATCATGTAGCTACTATAAATTCGGGATGTTATTCACACAAACTATTGAAAATTAAAGAATTATTCTTCTGTAGCACTACTTTTATTCTAATTCAGCACTCTATCCACTATATTAATATTTTACAATTTCATATTTAATCACATATATAGAAAATTAAATCCTAAATTGATTTTGAAACCATGATTTATTCTTATATAAATTTATTATCAAAGAACAAATTCATCCTATAGATGATGATTTTTATTTTATAAATGATAATGGAATTTAGAATCATAAAATCTAGAAGTGTAAGGATTTTTTTATAATATAAACGTCTTCATTGTTTTAGTCTACACTGATATTTTTGGGAATTCAAATGTTTTTTAGTTATAGTATTTGTGTTATGAATTTCCTCTAATTGAATTTTAAAAGGGCTGGTTATGTTTTAAATGGGGTAAATGCCAAATTCCACGCATCTAAATGTTATTAAAAATCATAGGTTTCATTCACAACATCTTCCTTCAGTTATCATTATTATTTTTCATGGTAGAGTTACAATAATGTTAATTATAGAGTTGGTGAGTTGGAGATGAATGATATAAATTAAGTTTTTCAAATATTTTCATGGACTCATTAATTTCAATCTTCAGTTTCCTTGATGTGGAATCACTTGAATTCATTGAGGTAGAGTACTTCTAAATAGTTTCCTATATTTTGGAATAAAAATTTCTTAATGTGTAAAGAAATATTAAAGTCACCCTTTTTTTACCAAAAATACCACTAATTTTTCACCCATTTGAATATATTGATTGGAATTATCATCATTATCTTTGATTAAATACCTTCCATTGAACCCCATACATTTTGGCACCTTGTATCACACAATCCATTGATAATATACCACCTTGATATTATGCTGAGATCTCTCATTAACATGATAAGTTATTACTATTCTATTGATCTTAGTATTGTAGTTATTAGTACAAGATAAGGTATTACTGTAGGCCTTATTTTATTTCATGTATCACTCCATTATATTGAGCCTAGTGTAAATAATTTTGGTTCATGTGAAGTTGGTGTTTTATGTTTTTCCATTATTTAACATTTTTTTATTTAGTTTTTAACATGGCATGAATAATATAGTCAATTTACTTATATCTTAATTTTTCAAATTTGATATTTTATTATTATCATGAAATGATGTTATAATTATTAATAGGTGATAAAATTGTTAGGTCCACTATGTCAAATACCCTGATATGGGGTGAATCATGGTTTGATAGATTAAAACTCATTCCCCTTAGGATCTTATTTCATGGTTTAAAGAAACCCACTTCTCTATTTCTCTCATTGAAATATATGGACTGAAATGAATCCATGCACATGATAAAACTATTTTACCTGGTTCAACTTCACTGGGATATGTCCTATGAGCATATAACTATGATGTGATGATGTATAAAATCCACTGAATCTCACTACCAAGTACCAGGTTTCAGATAAATCTTTTATGCCCAGGATCACTGCATTTATAATGTTTAGGGACTACACACTATATTCCCAAGGGCCACACCCTTTGTCTCTTTCTCTAACTCACTACCAGTGGAAAGGATCAGTATCTTCCTCTTCTTTTTCTCACTGCCCTTGGAAGGGTTCCATAAAAAGTTTATAGACCTGTAGGTCCCTTCATTTTCATGATAGCATGAACCCTCAACTGTATATGGATGCACTATTGCAGTCCTTTTTCAGCCATAGATGAAATCCACTATTCAGCATACTATTAGTTAGTAGAAATTACATTCCTAAACTCTTTTAGTGAATTATTATACATTCTCAATCCCTCAACGAACTGACCTTATCTTTTACAAACTATGTAGCACATATGGTTTATAGACCACCACTTATGAGAACTACCTCTACTTCCCCCACCATGTAGCACCTCTATGTTCTGCCTCCACAAAATAACTCCGCTTACCACATTCGCATATCGCGTCCACGTATCGGCTTTGCTTTAGCGGACTGCCTACCCTTCTACATACCATCTCTCTTCCATGTACCGGCTCTTCCTAATTTACATAAAACAACTTCATCCTCCCCATACTACTTCTTTTTTGGTCAATAGTTCCCCAAAAAAACATTTGAAATACTTTCTTCCATGCGAACCACTTCACTCATTGTGGATTTCTCCCTTGTGAACCTCTTTCGGACTTCAAAAAATTCTCAGAGAAAAGATGTTTTCTTATGAAAATAACTCTAATTAATTATGAGATTATCTATAATTATATAATCAAATAGATCTGAGATACCTACTAATATAAGATATACCAAATATTCAATGTGGTACCACCTTCACTATGTACCATGCTTCTTCTAAGAACTGTAATCGTCCTGAAATCCATTCCCCTATGTGGTTCGCATACTTATTTCCCTCCATCATGGAAGCCCAAATAACTATCATTTTTCTCCAATGAATCCATTCTTTGATTCTCAAATATCCTTATCATTTCCATGAACAAAAATCCATCTCATGTATTACAAGCCTCTTGTGAACCATTTCCTCATTCTGCATACTATGACCCTTCTTGTAAATTTTTTCCCACACATTTACCATGAACCATGCTTCATGGTCTGTATACCATCCTTCATGATCTACAAATACTGTCATCCTTTTGAGAAAACCAACCTTTTATAAAATCAAATTCTCGATTTTGAGGCCCAAAATATTGGAAAACACTGGGAAATTGTGCCACCTTAAAAACATGCTTTAAAAAGAAAGAAAAAACACATTTTGGGTCATCTGGATTTGTTAAGAAATAAAAAAACACCAGGAACATACTGAGAGGACACCTTGAGGGATTGTTTACCCAACAGTATCAATTTTTGTGTTTGTTTACCACAATTTCATAATTTGATATCTCATTAAAGATTCTAACAACTTATACCAATATTCAATTATTGCGATTAGGATAGCGATCAAGGATTAAATCAACACAAACTCTATGCCAAAGTGATGTGTGATCGGCATGGGAAAAAAGATTGAAATAAAAAGATCATCAATGAGTCATTTCATTCCATTCCAACAAAACTCTTCTATTTTCTTTACAAACCTCAGCTCTCATGATATATATCATTTAATTCATCATGTCTATCATCATCATATTTAATACTCCCCCTACATCACTGCTCGTCCAACCAGCTTTAGTTCAGCTAAGCTTCAACTCCTACTATCTTGCGGCTCCACTTAGAAGCTTCTCCCCATGCCTTGACTAAAACATTTTATCCCTTTGAATTGCCACAATTTCTCCTACTTTGTCAAAAAACTGGAAGGGAATTTCAAGGATTTATATAATAGGGTAAAGAACACATATTATCTCATTAGGAAAAAACATACCATTACATCAGGGAGAGGGGGTGTCTCACATCCACACTTTTTCATGTGCGGGGAGTCTAATGATCTCCCAAATCAATTTGATTCCTTTAAAATGAGTATTTGGGTATGTCCTTTGACAAAATGTCTAAAACCAGTTGCTCTGTGGGAACATACTCGAATTTCACAAGCCCTTGGTGCACCTTCTCCTTAATAAAATGATATTTTATATAAATATTCTATTTACTTGGTTGAATGGATGTATTTTTCCTAATATTTATAGAAATTGAATTAACATAATGGATTCTGATTAGATACATCAATTCAACTCCCATATCATCAATATACTGATTCATCTACAATAACTATGTGCAAGATTGAGTGGTTGCAATATACCCAGCCTTCGAGATTCTAAATAAGATGAAATCTTATTTCCTACTCATCTAAGAAATACACAACCCAATTGGATGAAAATCAAATCCTGTTGTTGATTTCCTGTTATCTATTGATCTGGCCCAATCTACATTTGTTTATCCCAATAGCTCTTGCTGATATTTTTCTTTGTGTAGAAAACCGAAATCCACCATACCCTTGATACACCAAAGTATTCTTTTCACTAAAAGCATGTGTATTTTTGTGGGATTACTTTGATATTTTTCTCTTTGAAATGTGGAAAATACAATATCAGGTCTCTTTGTTGTCAACTACAGTAGACAACCAATTATTTTCCTATATTCTATAACATTTACTGCAATGCCTTCATCATCCCTTGACATTATCATCTGAGTAGCAACCAGATTCTTCATCTCCTTGCAATTATCCATCCCAAATCTTATCAAAAACTATGTGGAATATTTTTATGGATAAATGAATGTTTCATTCTTTCTTTGTGTTACCTTCAAAAAAAGGAAAAACATCATCTCACCAATCATTGACATTTCCAACTCATTTTTCAGGAATTTAGAACAAAATATACCTTGCACTTCATGCGATCATCCAAATATTATGTCATCGATATACATTAGCACCATGATCCTTTGATTACATTCAGGGTTGAAATATAGATTTTAATCAACTACACCACTTTGAGAACCAATATTCTTCAGAAACCGACCTATCCTTGAATACCATTTTCTTGGTGATTTCTTCAAACCATTTGAATCCAACTTAAGCTGACAATACTTTTTCTCATCTTCAGGAATCAGAAAATCATAGTTCTACCATAGGTAACCTTATTATTCCTGAACACCATTTAAAAATGTTGACTTCACATCCATCTAGAACACTTTCATATTTCTTTGAACAACTATAGCCAAGAATAATATGATAGTCTCAAGACATTCAATAGTGAAAATGTTTCATCCACATCGATTCCTTACATCTAGGAGTACCCTTTCCACACTAGTTGTGATGTGTTTCAAATCACCATACCATCCTCATTCACCTTGTTATGAAAGACCCATTTTGTCCTGATGGAATTCTTAACTTTTCGTCTCAAAACAATCTTAAATGTCTTATTTTTCTTAATTTTTCAAGCTCCACATTCTTAGCTTGAACCCAATTCTCATCACAAGATGATTCATTAAAACATCTAGGATCTACCATTGATAGGTGGTATTCTTGATATATATTCTCCATCCATATTTTCTGAACTGGATATTTATGATCACCAATTATGTTCATTCTATAAGTTTCAACTCTTCTCTTTTATCTTTATACAGATACTGAATTGTTCTCATCTTTCTCATCATCTGAGCCTTCTTATGAATTAGCCTATAGAATTGGAGCATACCCTGATCTTCTTATTTCTTCATCACTATCCTCCTAAGACTAATCATGTATTTTTTAAGGTTATACTAATTCTACACTATGGTTATACCATGTCTGTCCACAATATTTCATATCATATTGTTGAATAATTTATATTATTTTCTTTTCATTGAGTACCCAAGAAATATCCATTCATCTCTATAGGATTAAAACTTCATGTGCTTATACCTATGGAGAATTAAAAACTTACTTCTAAAGATTCAAAATTACTAGAATGACAAATTATTTCCATACCATGGCTCATATGAAGTATTTTCTTCTTTCAGGCACAATAATTCTCTATTTTATGTGTAGACTATTCTCACCACTGATTCTTTTCAAAATTTCTCTGGAAGTCCTTTCTCATTGAGAATTGTTCTGGCCATATTGATGAATGTCTGATTTCTTATTTCAACTAATCCATTATACTGTAGAGTTCTAACGACTGAAACATGATTCCTTATCCCATGTTTCATGAGATAATCCCTCACTTTTCTACTTTAGAACTCTATTCAATTATCTTTTCTAATATTCTAGATTTTCTGACATAGAATCATTTGATCTTCTTTTCTGTATCATTTAATGCAAATGAACACCTCAGACTTGCGAGTAATGATTGATACACATTCCACTCTTCTATAATCATCAATAAATAGTACATAATATATCATCCCATCAAGATATCTAGGTGGAAGTTCTCTTCACACATCAATATGAACCAACTCAAGTAATTTTGTAGACCTGTGATCTTTTTAAGTATAAGTATTTTGAATGATTATATCATATTAGCATGCAACACACATATATGTACGATCATGTGATAATCTAGGGACATCTCAAGCAGTATTATATTTCAGAAGATCTTCTATGGACGTTCGGCTTACATGGACAAGATGTTTATGACAGAACTTATTTTTTTCCTTGGATATAAATCACATATCTCTTTCTCCACTCACGAGTTAGATATTCCCCTTTGTATGATTTCCATACAATACATCAACACCATATTTTTCCTTGCTGACACAGAATTTCTTGAAAAATTTTATGTAATGTACTGAGTCACATAATTGACTTACACTTAATAATTTGTGACTAAAACCTTAAACAACCAAGACATCTTGATATCACATGTATTTATCCCAAAACATTGCTTTCCTAGAGAAAATGATTTTCAACCCCTCATCATTACCGAATCATCTGATAACTTATTTATCATAACTCATCCCCATCACCAGATCATTTTTTCCAGTCATATTGGAGGTGTATCCACTATCAATGATTTATATCCTAGTATGATCTAATGCCTTGAATTCAGTTTCTGTATCCACTTCCTTTTATGATATTTTCTTTTTGATGTATGTTTCTGACTTGATACCCAGTATGGATTGATACTCTTTACATTCCTCAAAATATGATAGACCAGCTTCATCTTTTAGAGCTACAAGTTTATTTTTCATTTTAATCTCATTTGATGATACATTTTACGTCTTCTAATAACCAACCTCAATCTTCGTCAGCACATTCCACATCATTGTTGATGAGAAATATATTTCCATGTTTCTAAATCCTCCACAATTGAAATAGTGACCATAAAATGATGACCTCTAAAATTGATCACTGTATGACAACCTCCATTATTCATGATCCCGTTGGTACCTCTTTGCTATTGAATTCAACAAAAATAGAATCTTATATGGGGTATGTTCTTATGTGGAAATATTTCACCACTTTTGGTCATCTAGGTTCCTCGAATCTTCTGATTTTTCTTCATACCCAAATCAATTTTCAATCATGGAGTGGGTGCTTATGGTATGTCATCAAGCATTAATACATTCTATTTTCAATCAAGCCCCATTCTAGCCTTATCATTTTGATTTTAATATTTCTTTTGTTCTATTAGACCATTATGCTCAAAATTTATCATCTATGTAGTTTGTATGATCTATTTTTTTCAATGTTGTACCTAGATTCAATATTTTTTCTTTTTTTAACACATTTTGCTACAACTAAAACTTACTCTTCATGTTCTTTGATACGTTTGATTTGATCTCTTCTAATGTCAATCAAACTATCGATCTATAATTTATACACTTCAATTTAGAGTTTGTATTCAACCACCTTTTCTAAGATTTCTAGAATTGAAGACTCTGCTTTCTCAATTTCTTCATTCATTTCAGACTTCTATTCTTCCTGTTTTTGCATATAGAGATTGGAATCAAGAACTACTTTTTATTATTTCTTCTTTTTAGCTCTACAAACATCAATTTCATCAAGAATAGATTATAATTCGGAAATAAGTTAATATATTCCTTCAAACAATCCTTCTTTATTGTCCCTTTATTCTTTTGACACATAATTTCTGACAACCGCGAACAAACCATCCACATCATGATACCTGTAGTCCTCAAACACTTCTACTTAATTTATTCTAAACATTCATCTTTTTTTTGAAATTAGATTTTTATTTTTGAAGAACATTCTCTTAGAAATTATCATACCTTTAAAATTGTATTAATAATTCTTTGTGGGAATTTAATCATTGTCTCCAAGGTCATATTAAAATATCATAGGAAAATTTACTAAAAAATGTATAATATTTACAAATAAGAAGCATAAAATCATATGTATTTGTTTGAACATTACTCTTCCTCTTTGTAGATTTGAAGAGATAAATGAAATGACATTATCTAAATTTTATTCCTCATAATTATCTTCAACAGAGAGATTCTTCATGAACATGAATGACACTTCTTTAGACTTCCCCTTTTCCATTGCATCATTTTCATCATTTCTCATTTTGATTCTCAATGAGATTATAATGCAAGTTATCCAGAGTCATCTCTTTATGATCTTTGTATTCTAATACAGAAACCTTCTAATTAAACCATGGTGGTAGTTTTCTCAATATGTGCTTGATTATCTTTATATCTTAATTAATTTCTCCACGACCATGCATGTATTCCATGACAACATTTACCCAATCAAATAATATATAAATAGAGTCATTATGGTGCATTATTAGATTCTCAAATTTGTTCCATAGTACCTGAAACATTGTTTCACTAACCTTTGAATCTCTTTCATAGATATTCAGTAGATTTTCCCATATATCATTTGATGTTTTACATGACATCGCCTTCATATAAATTTTATTTCATAGGAATCATCATAAATCATTGATCCCTTTATTGTATGAATCTGATTTTCATCTTTCATATTCTGATAAAGAACCACTATTTTTATCGGTTGATATTCCATGAATAGATGCTGTTATAACATCCATTTCTAATGATCATAAATAGCGGTTCATTCAATTCTTTCATAGTTGAAAATTGTTTCCATCAAAGTTCAGAATTACTTTTTGATTGAGCACATCAATTTCTTCTACTAAGAGAGAACCAATATCTTTTGACCTTTGTCTCTAATAGTGGTTTCTATTTCTACTAGGTCAAATACCCTTAAAGGGGGAGGGGTTGAATCTGGGTATCACATATTAAAACTCTTCCTGCTTTAGGTCTAGTTTTATCCTTAAAAACATACTTCTATCTTACTCATGTAGTAATATATGAACAAAAATGAAATTATGCACCAGACACAATGATTTTACTTAGTTCACCCTCACTAGCCTATGTCCAAAGAGCATAAAACGATGATGTGAAAATGTACCAAATCCATTGAAGATCCCTAACAAATACAAGGTTCTAGCATGATCTTCTATGAAAATTCTCTCTACCTTTACATTTTTTAGGGTCTACACACTCCATTCGCAATGGTCACTCCCTATGTCTCATTCTCTGGATCACTACTTGTGGAAAGGATCACTGTCACCTAGTTCTTTCACCCATTATTTATGGAAGGGTTCCACATAGAGTTTCTAGAATTTTAGTTCCATTAATTTTCATTAAATTACATATCCTCAACTGTATATGAATGATCTGTTGAAGTCCCTTCTTCAACCATAGATTTAATCCACTTTTTTGCGTACTATTAGTAAGAAGAAATTACATTCTTGAGCTGTTTTAGTGCATTTTGCATGCTTTGTCAAGCCCTCTGCGAACTAAATATCTCTTCCATGAACTATGTAACACATTTTTTTTGTAGACAACCTCTTCTATGAACTTCCTATGCTTCTTCCAATGCATACTGCCTCCATATTCTACCTCCACAAACCGCCTATGCATACCACGCCCTCATATCGAGTACGCATACAAGCTTTGCTTTTGTGGACTTCCTCTCCTTCTGTAGACCGTATCTCCTTAGTGTACCATCTCTTCTTCCATCATGTAACACATATTCCTCCACCATCTACCACATTCTTTGTTGGCTATAGTTCCTTGCAAAATAATTTTATAGAATTGCTATTATGTGGATCACTTTACCCTTTTTGGAATTATCCCCAACGAACATTTTTCGGTCTACAGCAAATTCTCCGAGAAAAGATGTTTTCTTAAGAAAATATTTAGGATTAATGATGGGATAATATATCATTTTATGAGGAAATAGATTCGAAAAGATCGATAATCTATGATTTACCAAATATTCAATGTGGTACCACCTTTATTGTGTATTGTGCATCTTCTGTGGACTGTAATCATCCTGCAAATCATTTCCCCTACACAGTCCGCATACTGGATTTCCTCCTTCACAGCTTCCCAAATAACTATCATTTTTTCTCTAATGACACCCTTCATGGATTATCAAATCTCCCCCTCATTTCCAAAAATGAATATATGTCCTACATAACCCAATCCTCTTGGGAACCATTTCTATCTTCTACATATTATGATCCTTATAGTGAACCATTTTTCATTCAATGAACCATTTGTACCGTATAAACCATTTTTCAATTTTGTTCATCTAGCTTTTTTAATAAAAACAAACACACCCAAAACATACAAAGAGGACAGATTTAGGGGTTTTCACCCAAAAAACGTTTTTTGATACTATGGGGAATCTCATGCGGAATGAGAAGTATTTTTGGAATGTTTTTATGAAAGTAAAACAAGAATGATGATGAGGTGTATAGAAACAAAAAATGATAGATAGATTATTTTTTGTTATAACATTCTTGATTATGTACAAGTTATATACTATTGTGTTAAATTGATGACATTATGAAGAATCATATGTGTATATGTTGTTATGTTTCATCAATGATAATAAGATAATTATAAGTGTCAAAAAAAGTTAATACAGAGATGTTAATGATATTTAAAACTTGAATTAGAATTAGTGTGATAAAATGTACCTCTAGAATTGGTGTAAAAGAAAAATAAAAAATATTTAGTATTAATTAATTTATTAACATTAAAATAGATGAAATTTAAGTACATATAGAGCATGGAGTTTTGTTTTATGTTGAGTGAGATTAATGTATTATTAAGGATAATCTCATTTGAACCATGTTAGGCGTGAGGTTATGATTAGAGTGTTAATTAGTTCATTTAATTATTTAATGGTTAGTTTATCCATGTGTTGGTTGTAATATTTAATTTAGATTAGTTATGTAATTTTTACTCTCCTATGATTAGTAATTTCCCATTAATAATTTCCTCCCCTCATATAATGCCTTTAGGATCGAGGTTAGAGAATGAGAATTTAAATGTCATGATAGGAGTCAGTTGATCCTCATTTGATTGATACCATTAATTCAGTTTTAGGTTAAAGTGAGGGAGGTTATTAATAATTTTGTGGTGTTTCTATTGAAATATTTAGTAATTATTATTGATGGTAGTCATAGGATATTATGGATATTTATTAGGGGTTAGGATTGATGTATCTGGTAGTTTCTTGTAATTTATCTGTATTTTCTTAGGATTTGGTTGTTTGGGGTTGTAAGGCAAAGTTATGGACATGTATTGGTCAATCATATTTAAGTAGTTGTGTTTAATTAAATAAAAACTAAAATAAAGAGAGTAGTTGAATAATTTATTGGAAAGATAATGATTTTTTATAGTTCTTAAAATAATACTTGATATAAATATAGTGTATGATGTAGTGATAATTATTAGATAATGATATAATGAGAGAAAATTAACAACTATTTCATGTCATTATTCTTATATCAGGGTGTGACATTTCATTAACTATTAATCGATGTGTTTCTTTATTGAATGAATTATGGTATTCCTATTTTTCTATTTCATGGATTTAATGTGTAGTTATGATAATTTACATTCATGAAAAATGGACTTTATTTATGTGTATACCTGTTGAGGTTATAATCTCTTTAGCTATGGAGCATCTATATATGGGATATAATGTCTCAGGGTTATCTCATATATAGTCTATATAGGTTTTAATGGATTAAAATTATGATATACATTTATATATATATATATATGAGTTTTAATGGGATAAGGTATAGTGTTTGGGTGTATATATATATGGTTGGGATATAATGGATCAAGGTTATGACATGTGCACCTATTTTTGGGAAATAATAGCACCATGTTACAAAAAATGCACATATTCTCATTTTTTGACAGCTTATGGTTATTTCATGATTTGGGATGTAATCGCTCGAGGTAATATCAAAAGTTCTATTATACATGTTTTTGGTGATGAGTTAATGGTTGTGAATTGGTTGTGATGTGGTGGTGTTTTTGATGTGTTTTTTAATCCATGGTGATTGTGAAGAGGAAGTGGTTGTTATCATTTGATGTTGAAAGTGTGATTGTCATTTAGTGATGATATAGTGGAGAAATCATGTCCATCCAAACACATTTATTTCACATGGATGCATAATTTTTAAGAACATGATCCAATATAGAATCCCCAAGTGAGCACACCAATATATATGTTTCTGAATTTTTTTTATAGGATAGTTTGATAAAAAATGGGGTTTCTACTACTCATGTGATCATAGTGGAATTTAAATGGTTGTTCTAAAATTTTAATTTATTTCATTGTATTTATTGAAATGTACAACTAGTTTTTGTATGATAATTGTTATATTTATTATTTATATATACATCAAATTGATTATTTTTCTTTATATTTTGTGAATTTTGGGGGTAATTATTATAATATGTTTGACAGATACTTGGTTCTAGTCTCCAACTCATAGCCAATTAGAGGAGTCTTCCAAGGGTCATTATTTTCTATACTTCAATCCAAAGATTAGTTTTGGTGGATTTTGTTCATTAAAAAGTTGTTTTAGAGCTTTTGGATGAGATACAGGAAGAATTTTGGTGTTAAGAAAGTGTGTGTTTTTCGTAGGTTTTATAGATAAATGGTGTCAATTAACCTAAACCGTGATAAAGGAGGGGAATCGGTAAGAACAGAGATATTTAGGGCCCCTTTTAAATGAGTCTTTAACCCATAATGATAATGAATCCATCTAAAACATGGGTATCATGGCCTCTAAAGATCCAACACAATGACTATGACAGCCAACTAAGCATGATTAGTTGGACAGTGCATTGATGTTTTGGTATGAATATTTAGGAAGGGTTCATATATCATTATCATTGGGTGAATTTATTTTAATTTTTTATTTAAGGTTAGACATAGTGTATTCATTTATTACAACATAAATTTATATTATGTAGCCTCTAGAATTTTATTTTATTCATTTTTATATTAATAAACCTATTCTAGTTTAAACATTTTATTTATAATTTCATGACATGATATGATTATTAATTTTATTTTAAAAAAATACATGTCTTGTTTTATTATTTAATGTTAAATTGTTCTTAATTAAGAAAACTATTATAATATGTAATTAATTTAAAATTATTGTTTCTAAATAAAACGATTGGTATTATTTTATGTTTTTAATAGATTTTAAGGTAAAAAGATCCGCATTTCCATGAATATATTTTCTAAAATAATTATAGATAAATCATTTCTATAGTAATATATTATTGATAAATATTAGTTATTTTAAATTATTTATTTTAGAATCAATTTTTAAATTCTTATATTTTTAATAAGAAATGTTAGTCCATGTGTTAAGTTGAACTAGTAATTAAAGAGTTTGTTAAATAAAATTTTTGAGTACGATCTCATTTGATTAAAAAAAATTAGAGTTATGAATTATTAATATTTAATGGGTATTAATTAATGAAATTTTTGGTTTCATACATAATATATATTTTACATTAAAGGAGTTTATTGTACATGATTTAAATTGAGGCGAAATGTGACATACACAAATTGATTATTATAATCATAATGTCCAAGAATCTTAATCATTAAATGTGATTTTTATATAATCAAGATAAAATATGACGCATGTAAATTCTTGTGTATGCCATACTTTTCATGATGCGTTCTAGTATTCACAACACAATCCAAATATTCTATCTCATTTATTTTACATTGTTTTGATTATGTGTAAAACATGAATGATGAACAAGTGGAAATAAATAGATGAATTGAAAATCATGATAATAAGATAATAAATATATAACTATGTTTCAAATATTATAAACATATTTTTTAGAATAAAAGAAATAGGTATAAGTATTCTATGTTCATTTTCCAGGAAATTTTTCTCCAAATGACATTTTGATATTATATATCAATAATTGATCTTTGAATGGATTGGTTATGTAAGGGAATTGCCTATTGGTGATATATTTCTTAAAGTCTCTAGTATGATTATTGTGTTATTTGATTTAAAATTGCATACTTTATGAATTAATGTATTGTAAAATTTTTACTGATATAATTGGTAAGATTTGATATAATGCTACGTCGTGGATACAGTTAATGTGGAGGAATGGAGATAGGGTTTGGAAATGATATGGTGAAAAGGTATGGTTGATATATAAATCTGTTGAAAATAAATTTATATTGTCCATAAATTTTTTCCATGGTTCACATTATGTTTATATACATGGTTTGAAGTGGTGGTGTTTGTTTATTGATGTTAGTTATTGATAGTAGTATGATTCTTTTTTAGTAATTCTATAATATAGATCTATTAATATGATTAATGTGTACGCATATATACTTATATTATGTGATGTTCTCTATAATGTTGATGTGATCAAAGCGATGTGTTCTAACCATAAAATATTCCATATAATATTATTGAATATTATGGATAAATAATCATCAAAACATAGATAATGTTCCCTAGTTAAGGTTTTTTGAAATTTTAAAGAATAGTATTATCCACTATATTCAGATAGATTATTATAAGTGGAGCTTATGGAAGACTATTAGAGTTTGAGGTGAAAACCTCATGTTATGAATATCTTGGACAATGGATGAATAGCGTGTGTTAATCCACTGGAGTTTGTGTGCAACTCTGAGCCCTAGCCCCGAGTTATACTGTAATAACCTTGAAAATTAATAATGAAAATTTCCTACTCAATTACTATATATCCCATTTAATAATATAGAATAATGTAGAACACATACATGATAGAATGAAAATCAAAAACACATTTTTATTATCATAAAATAAAGACATAATATGACCATTTGGCAGTACGACTATTATGTATTATGAATTTTGGTAATGTACCCCTTATAGATTAATCATTAATAATATTATATATTAATTGTTATAATGAAATTTAATTGATGCATAGGGAATATATTATGGCCTCCACCAATAGGATCATCTCTTATTAATCTAATTTTTTAGAGCTTCCATGGGATAAAAAATCAATAGGGTTTACCTTTGAATATTTCAAAAATAAGATTCAAAATCTAAGACTTGATTAGAATTGAATACAGGTGAAGTTCAAGACTATAAAATTTACAACCCAATAAATGTTCTTGAAAACACCCCATGAATGTAATACCATTGCACACCTTACCCTTAGGAAATATTATGGGGTAATATGGGGTTTGGTATCTGGACTTTAGTAGTATAGAGATGAATATTTTCTTGTATGAAAATAAATAGTGGTTAATTCAATCCCATTTTCATTATCATTTAAAATTCATATGAATATATGTTGAATATGATAAATATATGTATGGATACAAAGAAGAAAAATTATATTTTTAAAAAATAAATGATTACATGTAAAATGCACTTTTATTATCAATTAAATAATTTTAAATTAATCTTATTTCCTTGAAATAGATTTATAAGACACCAGTTGTTTCAATATAAAAGATAATGTAATATTATGTAGTGCGATGTAATTTTTATAAGGGTCGTAAAGTTAAATATTCCCTCAAATCTAGTATTTTTTAAAAACAATTTTAATCTAAAAGCATTAATTTTTATATTTTTTACATTATTTTAAAAAAATAAATGTCATAATATTCATATCAAAATTGGTTTATGATCATATTTTTATAATTTTTTGAGATATTCTAATTTTTTGTATAAAATAAATGTAGTATAAATATATAGTAGGAATAATGAAAATATAAACACATAAAATTTATTTAATAAATAATTTTAAGGGATTTATAATCCAAAAATCGTATTATTCATTAAAATAATTTATTTTAAAAGATATGTCATTAATTTTCCAATCTTATAATGAATCGTGTAAAACCTAAAGAATATATTAAAGGTTTTAAAAATAATATTTATGAAATTGAATTCCTCCCACCTCCAAAATATTATTAAGTTAATACATTTTGGTTCTTAAAATATTAAAATATTAAAAACCAATCCTCATTGGAAAATAAAATTGGAAACCCCATTTTACAAACAACAGTTTTTCATTTTTTTATTAATTAGATTTCAATGTCCTATGTTTTTAAATTAGTAATGATATATGCTTCTTTCTCTATAAAAACTCACTCATTCTATCCAATTCACTGTAAATTAATTGAGAACAAATTTTCTCTCACTTTCACTCTCATGATAAATTTGATGTTGTTTGTATGGTTCTATAGAGCTCCTCCCAGGTTTAATGAAGCAACCTCTCAGGGTAATTGGTTCTCTTTCTACTCTTTACCATTCCCGCACTTTATTTATTATAAACCATTCATTTCAAAGTGCATATGTTCTCATGTGTTAATACTCATCTATTATTAACCAAAATATGTCCTTTTTATGAGATACTACCCATCTCTCTCATTAATCCCCTCCATGAATTTGTTATACACCAGTTATGCTACCAAACATATCTCTTGATTTTACATGCCGTACTTTTAGTTTGTAAATACCCAATCAAATTTTCATTCAAGGGTATTAACATAGAATAAAATTCCCTTAATTTATTCTTGACTTGTATTTATTAAACCCATATTATTTATTCATGAGTTTAAAATGTAGAAATATGTACTTATGTTATATGATCAACGTGGAACATTTAATGTTACACATATGAATGGAACACCTTAACAGCACTCAAAGGTATTGATTAATTTTCTCATCTCATTATATACCAAGTATGGATCATGGGATGTTATTATATTACATTATATTAATCTTTATTAGTGGTGATCATTTTCTTCTGCTTATTATGTCATGTATTTTGTTATTGTCACATTAATTCAATGTTATAATCATATGAAACCATCTTTTCCATTCAATGATATTATTCTCTTCTTATACCATCATGATATAACTTTTGTATCATATGTATCATTATTTATATATCACCAATTTCATATGTATTTCCCCAGGTTATCTTATACAGTATTATCAACTTGAAGGATTTTAGTAGCACATTGCACATATTTCAAATAATGATGACTTTTTAAAAATTTCTATATTTATGGTTTAGTTATCTTATTTCCCATAGAAACTACGAATCTAGATTATCTTGAATTTATTCAATTAATTTTTATGTTAAAAATCATGGAATAAAATTTATTAGATATATGGGTTATTATAGTCGAAATTAAAGGCACAATCTATTTATTGTTTTAGTTTTTTTAGAAGACATTATATTATCCCAAAGGGAAAATTTTAATTAAATAGTCCTAATTTTTTGTTAAATTATAGAGTTTTTGGTTTATTAGAAATTCTATCCCTAACTAGAAACTAGCTAGTGGATGTGGTTATAACACAGATACTCCTAGGGTAATCACCCAAAAAAGGGAAGGTTAAGAACTAAATCAATTATAACTTAGTGCACAATGAATGGAATTCATATTGCAAACCTTGATAGAGACTCCAAATGTAAGACAAGGAATAATTCATATACTCTTTACCAACCATTATTAAGTATTTGAATATAATGTCAGGTCAAATAAAAAAATTGGAAATAGACCATGGATAACCTATATTAAAACCTATGAATTTATAATATAGGGTATATATGTCATTTATGAGTTATACATCATAGGATTATAGTTTTCATTTTATTTTATTATTAGTTAAATAAATCATCCTCAAATTTTTCCTTATTTTTAGCCAATGGATGGAAATTGGAGGAATTGTGCCAATAACTAATGTAATGGGTAAGGGGATGATTTTCCAAATGATTTTCCTAAGTTAATGGGATCATGATTCGAGTGCATCATGAAAATAATTTCCCAACAAGATAAAGTTAAGGATAATAAGATAAATCATGTATAACACCCCTGTCATACTAATAAATATTAGTATTTGTTTGAGTCATGTTTGTGAAAAGGGACTATGAATTTTAGTGGATCATTTTATCCCCAAATAATATAATGATGGATTAACTCTGAAAAATATATATTCCATATCATAAAAATACATGATAAATATAAATTCATAAATTATATTTATCTATTATAGGGAAAATATAATTATTTTTTGAAACTATTCAATAATATGAATCCCAGAAAAGAAATCAAATCAATGGACTGGGAATTATTCAAGAAACTATTTTGCAAAAAATATTTTCATTGTATTACCCATCTTAAAATGGAGATGGAGTACCTTAGACATAAGAAAAAAGTGACTAAATCCATCAAATATTTTATGAAAAACATAATGAGTCATTCATGATATGAATAATTATTCGCGGTCTACCCTAAAATTAAGTTTGACTACTTCTTCAGTGGGATAGAGGTGAGTATACCAAAATATTTATCAATTCGATATTTTTATATTTATGAGAAAATTTTCCATTATGCCTTTAAATTAAAATTATTTCTTGGTGATCTCTAATTGTCTCATTGGACAATATATAAAGAATTTATAATGAATAATTATTCTTGGAGTGTAATGTATAAATCTCTTGGAGGATACTAAATTAATCTTCAAACTTGGAAAATTTATTAGATGAAGTTCCAAAACAATATCATCAAAGGAATAAGGAAGTGATTCATATCTGTGATGGGGGGTAATAAATATATTGTATACTAACAGGAGATGGATAATCCCACTAATTCAATGGAATATAAGAAGGTTTGGTTAATCATTAACATATAGTCTAATGTGTCCACTGTAAGGAATGAGGAAAATATGTAAAATAATTCCCTATTTCAATACTTATTGGATATAAATGAAAATAATAACCTTGAAAACATAAAGGTAAAGGACATGAATTTTTATCAAAATATATGATTTGGATCTAGACAATAAAATGATGACTTATGGGAGATAGTGAATACCACTTATAGGGTGGAAGAAAAGAAGATTATGGTAAATATCTTTCCTGTGTTTTAATGTTTCAACTAACAAGAACATCAAAAAAATTTAAGCTGGTGTCTTAATCCATGGTTTTTAAAATATAACTAACGAAAAAAATCTCAATGTAATAGGGAGAAAGTATGAACATATGTTATCATAATTGTTGAGGTGGATCCTAACAAAAAATTAGTGAAGTATACACATGTTATTTATCAAATAATAGAGAACACTCTATTTGATTCTGGATCTCACATTCATTCATATCATTAAATTTTAATAGAACTATTCAAATACCTACTCGAAACATAGAGTTTGAGTTATTGATGAAAATAGAAAATAGGATAATTACATCATCTCATGTGTATAACTCTTCCCCGGTAAACATTTTGGGGCTGAATATCCCAAAAAAACCTTATCGTACTCTATTTAGTAAAATTTGATGCTATGATTGGAATATATTGGT
The DNA here is from genome assembly GCA_963277665.1 of Viscum album. Taxonomy (NCBI): domain Eukaryota; kingdom Viridiplantae; phylum Streptophyta; class Magnoliopsida; order Santalales; family Viscaceae; genus Viscum; species Viscum album. The sequence continues at coordinate 300,868,830 of OY728128.1, forward strand.
TGTTCTTGTATCCACCCCACATAAATTTTTTGGAAAAATGATCTCGTGTTCTGTATCCTAAACCTCTATATAATTCAATTCATGTGTAAGGAGGTGGATAATTCTTTTTTGAATGATTCATCTCATGCATGGATATTATTACCCCATGAGTAATCATATATATATCAAATGATTGAAATGAAGGAAAAGACTATACATTATTAAATTTCCATTATGAGAGAATATGTTGATGTATTCCTTGAGTTTTCTAGTCTTCCTCTTAACTAAGAGGCTGAGTTTTCAATCGAACTAATTCCCATATATCTGGATATCTCAATGAATCCATATGGAAATTTCACTATTGAACTGAGGTAACTAATGAAATATCTAAATGAGAATCATTATAAGGGATTTATATGCCCAAGTGCTTCACCATAAGGTGTACCAATCCTATTTTTTAAGAATAGGATGGGACAATGTGTCTTTGAATTTATTATTTGTGATCTCAAAAAGATTATGATATGGAACAAATATCCCATGTCAAATATTGAGGACTTTTTTTAGCTATATTGAGTATCGTACTTATCTAAACTGGAAATTCGGTCACGATATTATCAACTAAAGGTGAAGTTGGAGGATATTGTCAAGTGCTCCTTTCAGGTAAGGTATGGAAACTATGAGTTCATAGTGACATTTTTTTTACTCACTAGTTCTATAATAATCTTCATCAACTTGACGATTTTATTCTTTAGATATTACATCAAAATAAAAAGAGGAACCCGTCGATAATTTGAGTACTATGTTGAAGACTTTTAGAAAGGAGAAGTTATATTCAAATTATTGTAAATGCGAGTTTGGGATAAAGAAAACAACATTATTGTGTTATATTGTCACCAGAAAAGGGATATATATGGATCCTTTGAAAAAAAATTCAATTGAGGAATATCCATGGCCAAAATCTATAGTGGATATCTATAGTTTCCCTGGATTATTTCGGTGATATAAGTGATTTGAAAGAAATTTTTGATGATTTATGAACCTGATAAGAAACAAAAATTAAAATTAATTTAACTTTTACTACACTAATGAATGAAAATATATATTCAAATATTTAAATAATGTTATAATCACTGCACTTATACTCACAAAACCCACTAGTTAGGAAGAATTTATGATAAATAGACACACATACATGAATGGATTATGTTTTTTACTGATTGAAATGGATAATGAGATAGAAAATGCCTCTCTATAATTTAAAATCTATAAGAATAACTGTCTGATGCATAATCTAGAGTTATCTATTGTATTCATTCATTGAATATTTAGTGGAATTATTTCTATTGGGAGAAGTGTTACATATATATGGATAATATGATCCTCAATTATATATTCACACCAAATGATGTCAACATATTACAGTGAAGATATTCAATATTGATCAAGGATTATGATTCTTCAAAATATTACCATCCTAGGAAGGAGAATAATGTAGAAGATTCTCTGGGTGGAAAAGTTCCTATAACCTTAACAATGATAAGGATTGAGAGGGTTCCAATCATGTAATACCTAAAAAATGGATATTGGGTTCATAAAGGAATCAAGTCCACCATTCCTTACTCAAATGGATATTCAACCATCCATCCATGTGTATATCAAAGAAACCTAGATATTGAATAGATAAATTAGAGAATATTATCGTGATAATATTTAATAAAGATGATGTTATAAGGTTTGGAATCTAGATATGTGTCCCATCAGAAGTAGAACTTAAGTAATATATTTATTATGATTAAAATAAATAACACTTATCTATTTATATAGGGATTACAACTATTTACACATATATATTGAAAAACATCTGTTGGATAACACGAAGAGGGTGATTAACAAACTTTCATCTTTCAAATTTTTATTCAAAAATCTTATGTCTAAATAACATAACTCTAAAGGTATGATGAAACCATTAATCCAACCTATATTGAAATTGGAAAATATAACCCTATGTTTTTCTATAAGACTACATAAGAAATCTAAAGGTCATAAATCCATTTGAGTTATAGTAAATTTCCATACTAATTAAATGCATTAAAATTATATTTGAGACGATTTATCTCTTGACTAACACTCCGAGATACACATAAGAGAATTTTTAAGGCTATATTGATTACCATTCTCTATTGTGTATAATTGAGATCCATGTTTTACAATAACTTTCTAAAAATTATTAAAAAATCATTGGATTCAATGGTGAGTGCTAGGAATTCTTACAACCCTCAGATAATGGGTTAATATTAAAGAACAATTAAAACTCCGAAGGATATATTGATATCATGATCAATTGATTTCCAAGGATTTTGTGGTAAAAACCCACCCCTAGTTGAGTTATCATATAACAATAGTTCTCATTATAGAAATAAAATGGAACCTAAAAAGGCTCTATATACGAATAGGTGTAGGACTCCATCATTTTGGGATGAAGTTGAGGAAAGGAATATGATAGTACTGAATCATGTCCAATAATAAATATAGAGGACTCATACCATTCAATTACATATTAAATATACTCAAATTAGACCAAAATTATATTGCTGAAAAATCGATGAAAATCCATGTGTTTGTTGTCAGAGATAAGTTATTCCTTCTCATATCAGTATAAAATAAATTCATTTGGTTTGGGAATAAGGGAAAACTATGTCCTAGATACATCAAATCATTTATGAATCATGTTCATATAAGAGTTTTGGCCTCTAGACTAGTATGCCAACATAAATTATCTAAAGTAAATGATGTGTTCCATATACCCCTCTAGAGAAATTATATACCAAATACCTCAGATGTACTAAATCTAAAAGAAGTGTGATTTAAGAATGATATTTTCCTTGAGGAGAAGTATATTAATATATTATATCTTAAATATAGTGTTCTATGAAATAAGACTCCATGGAAACTCTATAAAGAAATGAAATAAAACTACCCTTATCAGTTTTGGGGTATGAAATGAAATTTTGGGGTTAAAATTTTAGAAGGGGAAGAATATAATAACCAAGAATTTTAGAAATTAATTTTCACTTCTAAATGAATATATTTATAATTTAGTAATATAGTATACTATATAACACATGAACAATGAAATAAAAATAAACAATACTTTATTATTGTTCTAAAATAAATTCATAATATGACTGTGGGGAATTATGACTATTAAAAATTATGACCACGTCTATTGTATCCTTTACAAAGTACCAATAATTATTTGTATATATTTTGAGTTGTAATAATTTCTAATTAATTTATCTGGAAAAATTATGGCCTCAACCAATAATATCATCCAATATGAAGCTCATGTTATTGAGCTTCCATGATATATGGCATTACTAGGGTTCATCATTGACTAAACACAATATGAGATTCAATTATTGAGACTTGAGTGGGATCAATTATGGGAGAGGATGAATCTTATAAAATTCACCCCACAATCAATGTTCATAGAAACAATCGATTAATGTACTACCATCCCACACCTTACCTTTATGATGTAAGCAGATGTAATACGAAGTTACTTATCTAGACCTTAGTAGTATAAATGTGTAAATTTTCTTGTTTGTAATGAAGTACTATAAACTCCAATCCAATTTTATTTAATATTTAAAATTCACATGAATGTAAAATGAATAAGATAAATTTATTTTTTGATACAACAAAAAAATTATATTTTTGGAAAAATATATGCTTACAATTAAAGTAAAATTTTATAATAACTTCAAGAATATAATGTAAAATTTATTTCCTTGAAATTTTCTTATTAAACACCATTTATTTGAAACCAAATGAAAATATAATATTACGGTGTCCCATGTAATTTATAAAATGGTAAAAATGTTGAATATGTCATAAATACTATTTTTTTTAATATAAGGTATTTTTTATTTAAAAGTAAAATTTATAATATTTATAATATTATTTTTTTAAAACCTTTTTTGAAATTAAATAAATTTAAATTAATCAATTGTAATTTTTTCATAATTTTGAGAGAATTTTTTTTTGTAAAAAATAGAAATGGTATAAATATATAGTAAGTATAATGAAATCATAATTACACAAAAGTGATGAATTATATATTATAAATGAAATCATGAAACAAAATCGTATTATTCCTTCAAATAAGTTATCTTAAAGTGATAATATTATTTTTCAATGAACATTCCAAAGACTAAAGTATATTTTAATAGTTTTAAAAAAATTAATTTTTAAAATGAATCTTTTCTACCACTAAAATATTATTAATTAAATAATTTCAGTCATTAAGAAATTCAAATATTAAAATACACTCTCCTTTAGAAAATACGATGTGAAAAAACCATGGGAAGGATAATGGTTTATAATTTTTATTAACTAGATATCTAAGGCCTGAGTTTAGAAATAAAAAATAATTACCCAAATTTTTCTATAAATAAACCCCAGTTATACCATTCCAATCCACTTTAAATCCTGTTAGAACTAATTTTATCTCATATTATCTCTCAATTTCCCACTTAGTGTGTTGTTATTCTTCTATGGATCTCCTCTCAAACTTTAAGAAACAATAACTCAAGGTAAGGGGTTCTCTCCCACCTCTATTCCATTCAATCTCATACATTATTTTATTAATTTATTATCAACTACTTATATTCTCATATTTCTATAATAATATATTAATTTTTTAAATATTACATTTTAATGACATACTACCCCCATCTATCTCATTAATCCTTTCCATGTAATTTTATGTACACTCATCCTGAGTCCTAAATTAAAACATTAATTCCTACACTATGCTTTTGTGTTGTGAATATCCAACCCTATTTTCATTAAAGGGTATACACCCTGATATATATATCCTTCATCAATTTTGTACATTCATTTAACATTGTATGGAAATGTGAAATTTGTTCTTAAGTTATATGATCTACATCAAACTTGTAAAGTTATACATTTGAAGGTCTCACCCTGATAGTTATCTAATGCATTGGGTATTTTTTTCTTCTCTTGGGATACAATGCATGGTGCATGGGGGTTATCCAATATGATATGATTACATGGGAGTGATCCAAGAATTATTCTTATGATTTCATGATCTATATTGTTTCTTAATTATTTTTATTCCATTATCTAATGATATCATCTTTATCATGTCATTATTTCATGGTATTATTCTCTATTATAACATCATTATATTCCTTTTTTTTATCATATATATCATGATTATTTTAATCTGTCCTTTACTAGAATTTTTAGCTGACCCCTTTTTTATACGTGTCCCTAGGTTATTCAATGTAGTGTTTGGAGATCAAAGGAATCTATGAGATTTTGTGGAGACATGGGATAATAATGTAATTTTGTTATTTTTTAGTTTATTTTATATGTATATAATTTTACAATGACACTATGGTATTAGATTTGTTATATTTTTTTCTATGAAGTTTTTTTTCTAACCATGAAATAAAACATATTAGAAATATGGTTTATTATACATTCAATGTGTTTTGAGGCAGGTAAGTTATTTTTTCTTCATTACTTCATGATTGAACATCATTATTATTAATTATCTAATTTTGATATGTCTCTCATTATTTAGTGGGTATTTATTTATTGTCTATAAAATTTGGTGTTTCATAGGTTGGTAACTCTACTCCTTTCCCTATGAAACTCTTACGTTTTTTTTAAAAGGTTGGGGCCGAAGCCTCATTTTAGTTATTAAAGCAAAGCAAAGACCTCTTTAACTGGGTAGAGGGAGACCCATTACATAGCCCGAAGGCCCAGTGGGCATTTAGCCCATTACATGACCCGTAGGCCCATTTTTTTGGCCCAAAGACCATTCTGTGAATAGTACTGCTACAGTACCCTCATTGCCACAGTACTGCACAGTACCCTCCGCCGCTACAGTGCTCTGCCGCCGCTACAGTGCCCGCCGTTGCTACAGTTCCGCCGCTGCTACAGTACTGCTACAGTACTGCTACAGTACCTGCGCCCAATGGGTTTTGAACCCCCATTTTAAAATCTTGTAATTCATAAAAAAGGTGTGTTTAAAGATTTTTGGAAAATAAACTAAGTTAAACCCTTATTATAATATTTTAGAGATAATATAAATGTTTTTAAGAGTTTTTATTTCAAAAAAAAATAAATATTTTTAATGGGTATGTTCTATCTGAATTGGATAATTATTTTGAAGTTAGGATGGTTGAGAAGAAAGGTGTAGTTAGAGGGAGATCGACTATAACATAGATTGGTTAGTGATATTAATTGATAAATTTGGACTCTATTAGGTCTAAAGTCCATATTTGTGTTCTATATTCCATGGATGTGAGAATTTATTAGGTTGTATTGTTAAATGTGAGTTGGATTCATAGTTTTCCACCTTCCCTAAGGAGTTATGATAGTACGTCAATCCTATTTGAGAGGTATCTTCCCACGGATGTTATGTGATAAAATTAATTTTTATTGAATTTGTAATTAAAATTAAATGACAACATTTCCTCACATCTTATTAAATATGTTCATTCATGGATTATTTCAAATTAGATAATTCATTTCGAAATTTGATGAAAATTCCACTTTTGACCCTTTAAAGTACACTCTAGTATTTCAAACATAAATATTTTAAGTGATTTATTTGAACTTAAATTTTCTATAAATGTTGCCCAATAAATGGGATAAATCATTCATTTAAGAAACATGCGATTTATCGTGAATTTGAGTGGAGTAAATGGGCTATGAAGTAATCTTTTTATTGGACTCTCCAGACTGTAAACTATTTAGGTTATAACTTATTTGTCCAGTCTTGGATGTTGATTAAACAAGGAATGTAAATATAGAACCCATTTAAAAAAATAATTTTTCCTATAAGGATAGATGGTTCACATGTTTTATGGTATAGTATTTGGTGAAATTTAGATTAAAATATTTGGATGAATTTCTCATTCACACTTAAAAGTTTATGGAACCCTAGACTAAAGGGGTTTTATGTGAATTAAGATATTTAGGGTATAGTATAAGTGGTTACACTCCAATTATACTAGAATTTCCAAAGGGGTATCTCTTAAATAAAGGATCCCTTCATCGAAACCTTCTTATTCTTCTCAGACATGTAAGGTTTTTGATTGTGTAATAAGAATATTAGATTCTCTTCTTATTATTATATTTTATTCGATTTTATTCGTGTATACTCATCCTCTTTTTTCTTATAAATATTGAGTAGAAAATGATTGGGTTATACCCTTCATAAACCTTTTCACATGACAAACATTTCTATGTTGACTACACCACCCATGGAAGAGTAGTTTTTCTTAGTAATTGATTTAATTCTCACCTTTTTCACTTATTAGTTTGGAAAAATTGAGCAAGTATAATTCAAATAATATTATACATGAATTTTTTAATTATATTAAAATTAAATAATCATTAAATTGTAAAACTAAGACAACACTCATGAGGGAAGGTAATGTGTGAATTATGAGAGTGAGAACATAATCTTCCACAGAAAACAAAAATAGATAAATTTTTGGAGTTAAAATAAATTCCTAAAACAAAATTTGTACTCATTTACATAACGGATATGCGCCCTAATTTACAACATACCATAATCTTTCAATGTAATGAAAATCAAATTAGGGTTCTATGAATTCATGTTCTGAAGCTTTCTAAGGGTTTAATTAATTTAATCATTGTGGTTAATTTAACTCATGTATGAACTATTGAAAATAGAGCCTTTAATAGTTCCAGTAAAATATATTTACTAACAATTTAGAAGCATTTATAATTTAATTGATGTTAAAGGGTCAACATTAATAGTGCTCATAAAATATGTTGTTAAATCCCTATTTTAAGAACGCAAAAAAAGAATTTATAAAGGGGGCCTTTATCATTTCTCTTTTAGCACTATTAAAGGATACATTTATATACCCATTTCTTAGTGATATTACAGGACCCATTTATAAGTGCTAAAAGAAATCTCTGATAAGGGCCCCACTGATAACATGGATAATTTTTTCACCCCTACCAATGCTTTAGATAAACCCACCCTCCTGTGCAGGCCCCTTCCTTGAGCGAGATTCTAACCTAGGACCTCCAGCTTTTACACCAGTGACTTTTCCACTCCCCTACACTCCGTGGATTTACATATTATGATACATCTATATATTTTAATATATTTTTTCACATTTTTTTCCATGCTTTTATATATACATTTATATATGTATTTATATATATATTTTAAATACATATATAAAATATTTTTGTCTGTCTTTGTATATTTCTATGTGTGTTTATTAATACATACGATGATTCTTATATAATATATATATATATATATGTTCATCTATAAATGTAATTATACATGTTTATATTTATTTAAATCTATTAGAATATATATATATATATATATGAATGTATGTCTTCCAATACACAGACACAAATATATATATAAACATTATATATATATATATACATTAATTTTATATGTTTATAAATATTAAAACATTTTTATTTTAAATAAAATTGATATTATTCTTTATTTATATAATATTTATATATTTAAAAATATATTGTATATGTATATATGTTTAATTATTTATTTTTAAAATAATTTTTGTGTGGGAATATATAAAAAAATATGTACATATTATTTTATATTTGTTTATAAATAATAGTAAATTTATGAAAAATGATAAAATTTCTAATCCATAAAATTAATATGAATGTAATACCTGGTAATAAATTATGTCCCCACAATAAAAGGGAAAAACCCCTTAAATGAGGCCATAAATCAATCAATTGTTAAAAAAATTGGGAACTCAAAATTGAAATTCAGATTTAGAGGCCTTCCAATACTTTTTGGCCTAAAAAAAATAGTGACATGGGTCAAATCGATAAAGAGTGAATAGATTACATTATAGGCTTATATTTGATATGTGGTAGATCCCTAATAGAAATAAGGATCAAAAGTTATGGTCTTTTGAAGTTTAAGTTACATTTTCATCTTATTTGAGATATTGTTTTATTTTTTATCTTCAAATTGTTATTAAATGAATATTACTCAATAATTATTAGAAAACTATTAATTAAAAACAGGATTGAAATTATTTTATATTCTATTATCACTAAATATATTATATATTATGTTTAAATTCTTATTTATCTCTAAAAAATATTTTAAAAGTCTATGTTATATTTATATAAATATAAATATATTTATATATTTATATAATATTTTTAATGAAATATATTTTTTTCAAATATACCCTTTATCATCACTTTCTTAGAAGTGCACATAATGGACACTTTTTATCAATGCTTTTTTACTGGCGATGGTAAATGGGGGGATATTTATCCAAAATATTTTATAGGAAATTATAAAGGTTCCCCTTTTAGAGTTCTTTTTTAATTCAGTTAATGACCCTTTTTGACAGTTATTTTTCTAGCACCGATGAATGGGGTATTTAACCATGCTTTTATCTAGTACTGCTAAAACCCTACCTATGGATAAACCCACCTTTGTAGTAGTGATTTTTTGAGAGTTAATAAATTAAAGGATCATAATTTATTAGAGTTCAGATTAAATTAAAAAGATTAATAATTAATGGTTAACGTGTAGTTAGATCAATTATTCATTTTAAAAGTATTTTCAAAAAGAAAAATATTCTCATTGTGTTTTCCCAAACAAACATAAAAAATACAATCTTCTTCAAACATAATTATACTTCTTTTATAAACATAAAACAAAACACTGTCCATTTTAATTTTTTTATTATAAATATACATTTAGTATGTTTTTTTAAATATTTACTCTTTAGAAAATGACCTTGTTCAACCACTATACTGCACCTAAGTTCATTAATTTTACACATTGTTTGAGAGCACACATGATATTTACTTTCAAATAGTAACTTCTACTTGGGATTCAATTAATTTATTCAATCAATTAGATGCATTTTTCATCTCATTATATTCTTCTCTTCATTCTACCTTCTTTCCCATCTCATAATTTTTCATTTTTTTGACCGTCAACTCAAATTTATTATCATTTTATTATGGTCCACTATTATTCATTTCATTTTTCTTTTATTTATAATACAAAAAAATTTGAAGGATCTATTTGATATGGACATTGATATTGAACGTTGACATGGGGCCCCAGTAAAATAATCTTAGTTTATGGGATGGTCAAACATTCTCACAGATGGAGAATTTCTCCATTCTGAAAAATTGAAATTAGAATAAATTCTAAATAATACAAAAAAGCAGAACAGGTGGCTAAAAATAAAAAGGTGGTATATAATATAACAATTCAATAATTGGATTCATCTAATGTTAACTATAAACAATATTTTATCGCATACCCAAAAATTGATTTTGAATTTGAATTAAAATATGTATTGATACACCTTCTTTAACAATTTCATGGCCTCTCTCTCAAGGATCCCAACAAGCATCTGAAGGAATTTCATGTGGTTTTCTTAACCCAAAAAACCATGAAATGTCTCTCAATATCAAATCAAACTAAGACAATTACCATTATCACTTGATAGAACTGAAAAATACTGGATCTATTTTTTAAAAAAAAGACATAATATGTTATAATATTTTCAAATATCTGTTATTATAGATATTTTTTCAAGCATCAAGGACCACATATATACAAAAAGAGTACTCATGAATCAATAAATCTCTAGGGCATTCATTGTATGAAAACTGAGATTTATTCTAGAAGTTGTGTGCAAGAATCCCATATCACCAAATCAGTGATAATCTCTTCACAAAATAATTATATGAAGGCCTCAAACCTATGGAGATGAGTATTATGGAACCACTAGTTAGATGGGAAGTGGTTGAGAAAACACTACCTGTAGCAGCACGCGAATTGATCAACAAGATGGTACAAAACTCTCAACAATTTGGTGATTGAGGTACTCCACATGTTAGAGGAGTACATTGGTGAGTCCATCTTCTCTTGAAAAAAATTAATTGACACCAATTTGTAAAATTAAAACCTATGGTGAGACATATTTCATTAGTATAAAATACAACCTAACCCACTCCAATGAGGCCTTGTGTATTTTATGCTGAAACAGACTACCCAACCAACTTTTTCCCTCAATTACAATAGACAGAGGATTTTATAGCCATATTCAAAGGGAAACCATATCAACAGTAGTAAAAAATACATCCTTGGAAGAAGTATTATTCCTTTTAACCAATATACATCTGAGGGTGGAATAATTAATCAAACATGAGATATAGATCTAGACAACAAAATATATCCCCTTTTCAACAAAACTTTCAGCAGCATCTTCCTTAACAATAGTTATTTCAATTACTCCAAAGGAGAGTTAAATCCCAAAAACTAATAAGCCAATAAATGAATGGAATTATCAAAAGAAGGTGGATTCTAATATTGATGTACATTTTAAAAAAATTGTTCTTAAACAATAGAATCAGAAGAAGTTTCAATGTTTGGAGGTGAGGTAGTTGAACACACAAATGATCAAGATTTCTGTTTCCCTCCATGAACTATTAAGTAAAAATCTGGAAATATTCCATCCCAAACTACACCAAATCTCAAGGGGAATTTCATTTTAATTACATTGAGAAGTGGGAATAAATTGAGTGATATATATTAACCAGTCATTCAACTAGGATTCACCTCAACCCCAGAGAAGACCCACTCAATTCCAATTGATGGATAAATAAAGAGGTAAGTAAAAGATGGATGGAGTTCCACCTAAACCCCTTATATTTAAAAATAGAGATGTACAAAACAAGAATATGGAAGAAGAGGAAATGAAAAAAAAGTGTTTTTGATACATTCACCTGTGTAGAGATCAACATCCCACTTCATTAAGAAATTTAGAAAATTCAAGGTATTCCACATTTTTTAAAGAGAGGTGTAGAAATAGAAGAGGGATAAAAGTAAATGAGTGGATTAAACATTGGTGGAATGTATCTATAAAAACCACACTAACCATGGATATGACTAAAAAGTTAAAGGACCCTTGGACATTCACTCTTTAATGCACAATAGAGGGTTTTTATATCTATGATGCTTTAGGAGATTTGGATTCATCTATTAATGCCATGCCTCAGTATATTATATCTTCCTTTAAGGGTGGTGAGATAAATCCAACAAAGATGGTGGAGAAACTAGTGAATACAGTCATAAAATACCTGATGGGAGTCATCAAGGATTTCCTTGTTCGGGTAAGGGACAAGTTATTTCCTATGGATTTCTAAATGATGAATATGGAGGATGATCAGGAAAGTCCTCATGATCCCATCACTATTAGAAGACCCTTACTCCAAAATTACAAGACAATCATAAATTTCCAAATTGTACACTTTATATGGTTTATGGATCTGATATATACTGATTTAATATTTTAGACTCCATGAAGTACCCCCTAGAGGACAATTATTCTTTCACCATCTCCCATTTTAAAAAATCTTTTAATGAATCTCAAAATTTGGTTTTTTAATATTTTCCAAATGTTGACCAATATATTCTTAGATATATAATTAGGATTTTTTTAGTTTGATGTCACAAAATACCATCACACGTATTTATCATTATAAAATAACATTCATTTTTGATATTGATGTAGATTTTTATTCTAGTTCTAGGAATGTAATTTCAAATTATGAAAGGGTTTTTAATTTTACATATTGATTTTATTCATTATTAACTTATTTTGATGATGTATATTTATACACAGTATTCATTAATCACATATAATGGTTCCCAAATCATTCCTATCAATACAAAACCCACTGAAACTGTAACTCAAACAATTTCTACCAAAATTATAATATTCATACCTGTTAAATAATGTAAAATTGCCTATGATAATTTCAAAAAATATCCTACTTGGAAAAAAACATAAATTTTAATTCTTATAAGAGGGGATATTAGTGAAATTGGGTGGACCGTATAATGAATAATAGGTATTATCCCTCCTATTTGTAGGTATTGGATTCTTTGGGTAGATGTAGCCAAACCCATTATGTAGCCAATGAGGATACTTATACCTTACTATTAGAATTTTAGAAAAAATGTTAAAAAGATTCTTGATGTAGGTATCAATTTACCCATTTATTACTCTTAGTGGGTCCTCCCTATCTAGGTTATACCCAAGAAAATTAGGTTCACTATTATAAATAATGAAAAAGATGAGTTAGATCCTATTACAATACAAAACAGTTGACAAGTGTGCATCCATTATAGGAAACTAAATAAATACAACCATAATAACCACTTCCCACATCCATTCATTGATCATATGCTTGAGAGACTTGCATGTAGGAAATACTATTTCTTCTTGGATTATTTTTCTAGTTATTTTTAGGTTCCCATTGTAGAAAAGGACTGGGATAATGTGACATTCACCTTTCCATTGTGTACATTTTCTTACCGAAGGATGACATTAAGAATTTTTAATGATCCAGGTATCTTTTAGAGATGTATGGTGTGTGAATTTTCTGATTTACTTTAGAATTTAATAGAGGTATTTGTGGATGATTTTATTATGTATGGTCCTTCAGTGATAATTGTATCTTGAGTTTGGGTAAAGTGTTACATCAACCCATTGAAAAATATATGGTTTAATTTTTTTATAAATTTCATTTAATTGTATAGAAAGGAATTTTATTACGTAATGTATTGTCACAACATGGAATTGAGGTTAATAGTTTTAAGGTAGACATAATTTTAACATTTCCATATCATTTTTCAGCACGTGATGTTCGATCATTCCTTGGACGTGATGGTTTTTTTCAATGATTCCACGGATACCTCATAATCATCTATCTACTATTATCTAGATTAAATCAAAATTATATTGAGTACTTTTTGATAATTCATGAAGGGTATAATTTTATGAGATATTTTAGTGTCTTACCACTCCATCGATCATACAACCCCCTTGGTGGGACCTCACATTTAAAATTATATATGATTCAATAAACATCAAAGCTGGGGAAATCTTATCATAGTGTTTGGGAGAGTGGCCCCATGTGATTTATTATGTGTCAAGGAAATTGGATTCATCCAAATAAAATTACACCATAATGGAAAACGAGTTTTTTTTAATTATATTTTATTTCGAAATTTTTTTATCTTATTTATTGGGATCTAAAGTAGTTATTTTCTCAGATCATGCATATTTGGGGTACCTCTTGAAGAATATATATTCAACGCCATGACTTATTTGTTGTATGGTCCTTCTTAGAGAGTTTTAAATTGAGATAAGTGATAATAAGTGGTCAGTGAACTTGGTGGTTGACCACATGAGTAGGGTAAATCAAATATTTGAGCATGATATTTCAAACTAGGTACCACTTCGAGACACTTTCCACAATGAGAATATCTATGTTATCTCTGGTACACATCCTTCGTATGATTAATTATTGAATTACATAGTTTTATATGAAATTATAAAAAACCTAATGAAAAATCATCTCTAAAAATTAATGATAGAGTTTAGGTTTTATGTTTGGGATGATCCCTACCTCTAGAACATGTGTAGTAACCAAGACATTAGGATATGTGTGACCAATCATGATCTTGAGTTTTTTTTTACATACACATGATTTTGGTGAAAATTTAGACCCCAAAAAGGCTAGTAAGGTCTTTAACTTTGGACTATATTGGAATACCATATTTCAAGTTATCCATTTGATTTCTAAGTCATACTCTCATATAAAACACACTACTAACATTTTGAGGAGGCATGATCTGCCATGATACCCCATATTATTTTGTAATATGTTTATGTATGGGGAATTGATTTTATGGATCATTTTCTAAGCTCATTTGATTTTTTAGATTCTTGTCACTGTTGACTATGTTTGTAAATCAATTCAATCCAAGGCCTATAGGACTGATGATAGTCTTGTTGTAGTGGATTTTTTGAGGTTTATATTTTCTATAGGTTTGGAGTAGAAAAGGATATCATCAGTTTCCAATGGACACTTATTTTTATTCAAAATTTCGATTGACTCCTTCAAATTTATGGGGTGAGACCCAAAAAATTAAACCCATACTACCCCCAAACAAATGGTCAAGATGAAGATTCAAATCAAGACTTCAAAAAAATTGTAGAGAAAAATTTGCAGTTGAGTTGAAAGGATTTGAGTAAATAACTAGATGATTCACTATGGGATTATATGACTATATTTAAAACACCGATTGGTATGTCCCATTTTTGGACTATATTGATAAAATCAGGTGATATTCTAATGGATGTCGACTATCAAGAATATTTGGCAATAAAAAAATGAATCATGGATTTACCCAAAGCAATAGATTAATGAAATATGAAATTTCAAGATATTATGGTGATTTAATTGTCATTATATGAGAACTAATGTCTCTATGAGGAGTAATCCAAAATGGATCATGGTAAAATGATCCAAAAAAGGGAGTTTCATGGAGGAGAGAAAGTCCTTATCTACAGTTCACAATTGTAGTTGATGACCGGTAAGTTGTGTTCTAGATAGCTATGTTCTTATGTTGTATCTAATGTCTTTTTTTATGGTTTAGTGTAGATTACTAAATAAGATACATGAAGAAACATTATAGAAAATGCATATTAGTTAAAGCAGTACATTGATGGATTCCCTAAACAAGCAGTTGATGACATCACATTGCATGAGCCCAACATTAGATGATATTATCAGGTTGTGCCTAACCCTTTTGCTTGTATATTATTATTCATAATTAAAATACTAAATTTAATGTGAATATATCTTTTAAAAGGTAAAAATTTAAAACAATGAAATATTTTAAGTTTGGGTGAGGGGAAACATTTTAGGGTAGCATATTTAGGATTGATTATTTTTTGTTTTCTGTGTTTTATATTGATTTTCAAAAAAACAAAAAAAATTTGAAAAATACCGTGTAACTTTATCATTTTGATGTGGAATAGATAAAAATGTTGGTTTCTAAAATTCATTGGTAGCATGATAACAATTAACAAGAATTCCTCATCAAGGGATGTTTTTCTATAAAAAATATCTGTAACGGCCCAAACTTTTGAATTATATTTGTTTCCTAAATTTGTCTATTATTTCAATTTTATACTCCACAAAACTATATTATTTAATTAATGAAGTGATACCGTTGGGTTTCGACTATTATATGACCACTGGTCAATATTTCCACTGGAAACTAAACTCTTAATGTTACAATTATAGTTTATAAATACAAGTGATATTGGTTAATTAATACAGAAATAAGAGTTGATGGCCTCATCCAAGAGACTCGAGACATACGAAGACCATCTATCAGAGCTATGGAAGGAGGTATCATTTCTGAGATTTCCTCTAGACAAAGACCATGCTGAGCTTCAACATGTAATCATGAACGAAATCGCCTATGGGATAATTTCATGTTGATATAAATCACCTCTCGGGAAAATTTTTCTATGCCGCCCCAAGATTCTATCACCATAGCACACCTTACACTTAGCTCCTATGCAGGTGTTATAAGGGGCTATGTAATGAGGCCTTCGTCACTTTTTGTAATCCCTTGGTCTAAATAAAATTTTTTATTTCTTATAATGGTAAAAATTTTTATTTTCAAATGTTCGGATAAATAAAGGATGAATATTATTTAAGAATTTTGGAAAAAGTATTTTTTTAAATATTCATGTAAACATTAATAAATTAATGTAATTTTTTTTTTCAAAAAATGGTCTTCTACAATTGGGATTAGTAATAAATTTAGATTTTAATAATATCAACTTATTTTTTAGTGAATAGAAAATTATGAATAGTAAGACACCCTTATGAATATTAATGAATGGTATTGAATATTAAATCGGCCAAAAAATATAAACTTCACCCATGAATGTATAAATACAGCTTAGAAATCTTAAAAGTAAAAAAAGGATCATAGATTAAGTTTTACTATTTTGGTAGGTCATAAATATTGTATTTACAATTTTTTAATTAATTTAATAATTTAAAATAAAAATTTATTTTAATAAAATTTTACCACAAATTGTTAATTTATTATCTTATGATTATATGATAATTCTATGGGACTTTGATTAATTTTTCGATGTGTTACAAAATAAGTTATGGATTTAGAGTTGTTTTTTGCATAAATAATTATTTTATTTAAAAATTAAATTAAAAAAATTAGAAAATTATTTTCATAAAATGGAGTTTATTTTTTAATTCAGATCATTGATATTATACTTGGGTAATGTTTTGGTATTTTTCTGAAACCGTTGAATTTTGAGTGAATAGTAAAAAAACAGTTTTGAGCTTCAGGTGTTTAATGACATCATAGATAATGTAATCATGATGTAATAAATCTACTAGACTTGTGAATAGTAATATAGGTTATGAGGTGTCCTATGTGGCCAATACCATTGGAAAATACCATGGTCAATCCCATGGTTTTGGAAATATCACCGATGAGGTGTCCCATAGAAATTAATTAAATATTCCCACTCATTCCCTAAAAACACCAAGCCATTATCTCATTCATTTCATTCCAAAATTATCCTCAATTATGATCTGATATTTTTCCTTACAATGAATCCTCCCAAGGTTCCCTCAAGGCCCCAATGTCCCAACCTTCATGATTTTGAAGTCACTCTTCAAGGTAAGGGAACCTTCCACCCTCTTCTTTTAGTCAGGATTTCCTTTAAGTTATATCATCAAGTTTCCATCATATTATGTTGGGTTATTTTATTATATATTACTATTTCGTACCATTTTATTTCCAAATTACGAGAGACACTTTTCTCCGACATATACTTATTTTTTAGATTTTTAAGTGACTCTATTTGGCTACTGGATTTGTATTAAGGAATTCGCATTTTCTCTTTTCTTTCAAGTTTTGTGTTAATGTGGTATACCATTAAAATATCAAAACAATGATATTATTTAAATTTTATTCTGTCCATCTACTATAAAATTTTTCATTTATGCATTGGAGACCCTTTTCTCCTCTCTTTTTATTGTTTTCTAACACCATGTTATATAGTCATTAGGCTGCATAACTTTCATCTCAAAATCTCTCTCTTTTTCAAAAAAAATTCTCTTATAATATTTATGTGAATACCCTAATCTATTTTCATCTCTAGGGGTATTCCTAAATAGATAAAATTTATTTATTTTATTCTATAATTAACAAAAATATATCCCTCAATTCCTTTCTATGGTTTATAAATGACATAACGATCATGTTTTTTAGAACTTTTAAAATGTAACAATTTTGAAGTGAAACCCATTTATATTACTCTTCTTGGGATATATATTTAATGTATGATTATGATATATGTTGATCACATGAAATTAAGGACATATTAAAGGTGTGCCTTGATAGCACTCCAATGCATTGGGTAATGAATTAAATCTTTAGAGATGATATGTTTCCCGATACCTTGGTGAATAACTTTGGTAATTTTTATGTCACCCTGGGGATGAACCTTGGTTATATGTTCATGAATGTCTAAATTAAATTTTTTATCCACATATTCATGTTATTGTTCAAGTTATTTTCAATATGAAATTATTCTACTTCCATTTTTCATGTCTTTATGTTTTTCATCAAGTTCTTATTGTTATCACAAGTAAACTAATTCCCTTGCTTACCCTAACAGGGCCTTTAGCTCACCCTTTCCTTTGATGTTTGTCTCTAGGTTATGAGATACAATAATTATACATAGTTTTAACTTTTCATGAATCTTTTCAAGGGTATTTAAAATAGATTTATAAGATTTCATGTTTTATTTTAACAAATTTTAAAGACACTAGACTTTGAATACCCTATGTTAGTAAAATGTAATGTAATGTTTTGTTAAAAATATAGTATTCCATAATAGGTATTAAAGGAAGGTTTAGTTATTTATGGAAATTAGGCTATGAGAAAATTAGGAAAAACCCTATATAAAATTTTAAAAATATGTATACTTCCTACTATTTTTATGAGTATTGAGTAAGTGGTTTATCAAGAAAATACATCCATGTCTACATATGACCAGGTAGAGGCGACTCTGGCACAGATGTACCTAAGAGTGAAAACTCTAACATGGAGTTTCAAGCATGACCTAGGGTATCCTGGTAAATGAAAATAATCCTTGTTGCACTCTTTTTTAAGACACTCTTGAGGGATATGTTTGGTTAGTCATAAAATATTTATGAATCATTATGAAGGATTTATAGAGAAATGTAATTGTTTAAAGCATGAAATTTTAAGGCATAAAATCCTTTATAGTTAAAAGATTCTTAAATAAAATAATTTTATCACTATGGTTTTATTCTATTAAAAATGGAGGGTAATAGGAGGTTTGTGGAAAACATTTCTTGAATTTCTAATTCATTAACCATGTTAACTCGATAAGGGGTCATGCTCATCTAGACAAAGGATTTTGAAAAAGTTTCCTAGAGATGAAGAAGATAATGGTTAATGCACCCGTGTTAACTCTGCCCTCAAGTGGAGAAGGATTCATTATTTATAGTGATTCATCTCTGAAAGGGCTTGGGTGTGTCGTCATGCCAAATGAAAAAGTCATTGCTTATGCATCTCGACAGTTGAAGACTCATGTGCATAACTATCCTACGGATGATCTAGAGCTGGTTGTATTAATTTCTGTATAGATGATATAGAGGCATTGTCTCTATTGGGATAAATGTGATATATACAAAAACCATCAAATATTGAAGTATATTTTCGCACAAAAGGAATTGAACATGAGATATAGGAGGTGGCTGGAACTTCTCAAAGGCTATGACTGTTCAATTCATTATCATCCTGGAAGAAAAAAAAGTCACTGACGCATTAAGAAGGAATGACCCAGTTGTTCATTCCATGATGAGTATTCAAAGAGATATTTTGATCAATGACCTGGTAAAGATGGACAAGGGAATTATAAGGGAAGGGACATCATCAACCCTAACCCAATTGATTTCTCAACTGTCATTACAAGAGAAGATCAAGAATGCTCAGAAAGAAGATCCTTTGTTACCAAATAAGTTTGGGGCTGTGAAGGATGTGAAGTTTCTTGAGTTCAATATTGATCAAGAAGGTGTACTATAATTTCATACTAGACTGTGTGTCCCAACTATTCCAGAAATAAAGAAGGATATAATGGATGAAGCTCATTTATCTACTTTCTCAATATATCCTAGAAGTAAAAAAAATGTATAGGGACCTTCGTGATCATTATTGGTGGGATAATATGAAAAGGGATATTTCTGACTACACTTCAAGGTTCCTGGTATATCCTCAAGTTAAGGTAGATTGAAATGTTTCTAAAAGGGTATTGCAACCCCTACCCATACAAGCATGGAAGTGGGAAAATATCACTATGGACTTCATCACTGGTCTCTCGAAAAAATCCAATGGAAATAATGTTATATGGATTATTGTGGACCATGTCACTAAGAATACCCATTTTTTCTCTATTCAGGACGATTTCTCTCTTGATCAAGTTGCCATGATTTATGTGAGGGAAGTGGTAAGGCTGCATGGAGTTCCACATTCTATCATATCTAATCATGATCCAAGGTTCACTTCAAAATTATGAAGAAGTCTTTGACATGATTTGAGCACTGTATTGTATTATATTATGGCCTATCACCTTCATACTGATCTCTAATCTGAAAGTACTATTCAAACACTCATGGATATGCTGATAACATGTTTAATGGAATTTAAAGGTGGATCAGACCAACATGTTTCTTTAGTTGAATTCTCTTACAACAACAGCTTCCACTCGAGCATTAAAATGGAACCCTATGAAGCTCTATATGGTAAGAAATGTAGAAATATTTCATGTTGGCATGAATCTAGTGAGAGAATGCTTATTGGGCCAGATCTTTGGCAAGAGATGAAAGTAAAGGTCCATTCTATCCAGTAACAGATTAAGGCTGCTCAGAGTCGGAAAAATAGATATGATGAAAACCATCAAAGGGACTTAGAGATTGAGGTTGGTGATAAGTTCATTCTTCAAATATCACCTTTGAAGAGATTCATGAGGTTTTGGAAGAATGGTAAGCTCAACCATAGGTACAATGGCCCCTATGAAATCCTTGATTATGTATGAGAAGTGGACTTTTGGCTTGCACTTCCTCCAAATCTTGCACAAGTTCTTGATGTCTTCCACACATCCCTCTTGAGAAAGTACAAACATGACCCTTCACATGTACTAAATCCAGAGGTGGTATAAATGGAACTTGACCTCTCTTATGATGAGTAGCTGGTGGAGATCTTGGATCATAGACACAAGGTTCTATGTAACAAGACTACCCACCTTGTTAAGGTGTTGTAAAAGAACCACCAATTCCAAGAAGCCACATGTGAACCAGAGGAGTCTATGAGGAAAATGTACCCACACCGTTTCTCTTCATAGGGTACAAGTTAAAATTTCAGGGAAGAAATTTCTTAAGGGTGAGAGAATGTAATGACCTGAATTTTTGAATAATATTTGTTTTTTAAATTTGTGTGTTATTTCATTTTATACTCCACAAAACTATATTCTTTAATTAATGAAGTGATACCGTTGGGTTTCGAATGTTATATAAACTTTTCTCAATCTGACGGTTGGAAACTAAACTCTTAAAATTATAATTATTGTTTATAAATACAAGTGATCATGGTTAATTAATACTGAAAGGAGTGTCGATGGCCTCATTCATTAGAATCGGGCCATACGATGCCCATCTGTTAGAGCCTAGGAAGGAGGTAGCATCTCTCGGATTTTGTTTGGACCAAGCCCAAGATAAGCTTCTATATGTGAATCTTGAATGGAATTGACTAAAAGTGAAGTTCAAGATAATATAAATGAACACTCGAGCAATGATGTTTGATCCACCCCAAGATTCTATCACTATAACACACCTTACACTTAGGTCCTATGTAGGTGTTATAAGGGGCTTTGTAATGAGGCCTTAGATACTTTTTGTAATCCCTAGTTATAAATAATTTTTTTTTCATATTATTGTAAAATTTGAGATTTTCAAATTTCCAAATAAATATAGGATGAATTTTATTGATGAATTTTGGAAAAAAGGTATTTTAAAATAATCATGTAAACTTTAAATAATTAATAATGTGAAATGATTTTCAAAAAATTGGTTTTCTACTGTTGTGCTGAATAAGAAATTTATATTCTAATGAGATCAACCTATTTTTAGTGAATAGTGATGTATGAATAGTAACATAACCTTATGAATAGTAATGAATAGTAAATAATCCAAAAAATATAAACTTTACCCAAGAATGTATAAATACAATTTAAACATCTTAAAAGTGAAAAAAATTATAGTATAAGTTTGGTTATTTGTGTATGTCATAAATATTTTGTTTACAATTTTATAATTAATTTAATAATATAATATGAGAATTTATTTTCATAAAATTTAATCATAAATTGTTAGATTAATTTTTATGGTAATACGATAATTTTATGGGACCTTGATTACTTTTTCACGGTGTTAAAAAATAAGTTATTGTTTTATAGTTGATTTTTAATAAATAATGATTTTATTTAAATATTAAATTAAAAATATTTAGAAAACTATTTTCATAAAATAGATTTCTTTTTATAATTCAAATCATCAGCATTATGTTAGGGTAAATTATTGGGATTTTGTTGAAACGGTTGAATTTTTGATGAATAGTAAAAATAGGGTTTTGAGTTTCAGGTGTTTAATGACATCATTGACGATGTAATCATGATGTAATAAATTTGTTATAATTTTTAATAGTAATATATGTTATGAGGTGTCCCATTTGGCCAATACCATGGGAAAATACCATGGGAAAGCCCATGGTTTTGCAAATACCACCGATGAGGTGTCCCTTGGAAATTAACTAAATATTCCTTATCTTTCCCTATAAATACCAAGACATTCCCTCATTTATTTCATTAAAAACGCTACCCAATGAAGTTATTATATTTTTCCTCCCAAGGACTCCTCCCAAGGTTTCCCCATTCCACCAACGTCCCAACCATCGAGCTTTCGAAGTCACTCTTCAATGTAAGGGATCCTTCCACACTCCTCTTTTAGTCATGATTTCTTTTAAGTTATGCCTTCCAGTTTCCATCATATTCTGTTGGGGTATGTTATTATATATAATTAATGATTTAAATTTTATATCCAATTTATTAAAGACCCTTTCCACTCTCATAAACTGATTTTATGGATTTTTAAGTGATGTTGTTAGGCTGCCAAATTTTCGTAAAAGAAATTACAGTTTCTATTTTCTTTCAAGTTTCCTTTTAGTGTAGTATGTCATTAAAATATCCACACCATGATCTTATTCCAATTATATTATGTCCCTATACTATATGATTATTCATTTATGGATAATATACCCATGTCCCCTCTTATTATTGTTTTTTAAAACCATTTTATATAGACATTATGCTGCAAAATTTTCCTCTCAAAATATATCATTTTTCACAAGAAATACTATTATATTATTTATGTGAATACTCAAATATATTTTCATCTCATGGGTTATTCATAAATAAATTGAAATTATATATTTTATTTTTCAATTTACATACATATAACCCTCAATCCTTTTCCATGGGTTATAAATGACATAACGATCATGTTTTTAAGAACTTTTAAAACGTAACGATTTTGATGTGAAACCCATTTATTTTACTCTCTTTAGGTTATTTATGGAATGTATGATTTTGATCTATGAGGATCACATGAAATTGAAGAAATATTAATGGGGTGCCCTGATAGTTCTCCAATGCATCTAGTAAAGAATTTAATCTCCAGAGATGACAAGTTTCACGATAACTTAGTGAATAACCTTTATATATCAATGAAACCTTGGGGATGAACCTTTGCGATATTTTTAAGAACATCTAAATTAAATTTTGTATCCACATATTCATGTTTTTGTTCATGTACTTTTCATTATGAAATTCTTCTGCAACCATTTCCCTTTTATTTAGGTTTTCATCATGTTCTTATTGATACCACAAGTAAATTGATTCCCTTGTTTACCCTTATTGGGCATGCATCTCACCATTTCCTTTGATGTATGTCTCCAGGTTATGAGATGCACTAATTTTACATAGGATTAATGTTTCAAGATGATTTTCATGTGGATTTAAAAGTGTGTTTTTAATTTTTCATGTTTTATTGTTCCTGATTTCAAGGACACTAGAATTTAAAGAACATCTGTTTGTAAAATGTAAGGAAATATTATTTAAAAAAGGCGGGATTCCATGATAGGAGTATTTAATTATATTATTGTTTGTGTCATTATAAAAACCATTATATTTTGAAACCATTATTTGTGATATTTTTTTATGGTAAATTGTTTCATTGATTCATCCACTTATCATTTCATGTGACCATGACTTGTGAAATTTTTCCAACTCAATTGAAGGTATATCCAAGTTTGGTAAAAATCATCTAATATCAATGTTTGATTCATATATTCATTTCTATTCCGATAAATTTTGATTACTATAACTAATTGACTTATGTGTCTATACCGGATATATAAAAGATGTATGGATGAATAAAAATCAAAAAAATAGAATAGAAAAATATAATATCTTAATACAGATGGGGGGTGATGAAATGTATAACAAATTGTAAAATATCTAGGCCAGGAGTTTAAGGTTTGACTTTTCAGAATTCATAAGTGAGTGGGTCTTGAAATTATATTACAAAGGAATGTAGAATAGGTTTAGTGGAATTAGCCTTGGTACGAATAAATGTTTTACTTGATATAAATATAATAAATAATGGTTGGGGATATGAGTTTGTAATTTTTAGAAAATTTACACATGTGGAGTTAATGGAATATTATACACATAACTTGTTTCACTATGATTAGTTTCATTAATCTCACTATATTTTTTTTGATGAAATTTATGAGACAATGAATTTCAAGTTAATTGATATTCCCTACTGATGAGATTCTTAATGTTGTTCTATTTCTACTATGGATTAGGAAATATTGACATGTATATATTATCACAATTTTCTAGAATACATGACATGTTACTTTCCCCATGATTAAAAATGGTTAAGTGTGGTGTAGTTGAAAAAATACATATATTTTATTATTTAATTGACAATAAATGGCATAATTTTCTCACATTGTGTTAAATATGTTAATTTATTGAATATTTTTTATTAGATGATGCATTTGGAACTTTAATGAAGATTCCATTTCTAACCCTTCAAGGTGAACAATAGTATTTTGGAAATAAATATTTTTATTTGAATATTTTGAACATGGAATATTGTAATGGTCTTTAATAATAAAGTTTCTATTACATTAATATAGTACATCCAAGTTGGATTAGGCATTTTATTGTTGTAAATAGACCGTGATGTTATAACTATACTAGACTAACCAGATTGGGAACCACATAACCATTTTTCCAAAACTTCGTAATTTAGGATTGGATGAAAATAAGATTTTTAAATTATATATATAACCCAATTACACACAAATAATCTTCTAAAAGTACATATGGTTCACACGTTATGATTGTAAAAATATTTGTTAAAGTTGGATTAAAATATTTGGGGGAATTTCTTATCCACACATGAAAATTCATGAAACCCTAGAATGTTATCACCTATTTAAATAGATATTTTTATCCTTTTGTGGTGGTTTAATGTGTATTTTGAGGTTAAAGGTAGTGAAAAATTGGTTATGCTCCAATTATTCAAGCATTTCAATATGGGTGTCTCTTGAAGCAAGGACCCCTTCTTCAAATCCCTCTTCTTCTTTTCCACATAGTAATATTTGTGTTTTTGTAAGAGAAATTTTATTTTCTCTTATATTTTTACTATTTTCATCAATTTTATTCTTCTATACTCATAATATTTTGTCTATAAATCATGATTATAAATTTTAATAGGTTGTAACCTTTATAATCCTTTTCACATGAAAAATGATTCTACGAAGACATCACCACCCTTGGAAGAGAAGTTTTTATAAATAATTGATATAATTCTCATCTTATTCACTATTCTATTTAAATAAATGAGATAATATAATTCATATTATATGATATATTAATTGTGTTTTAAATTTAAAAGAAATTAATATAGTAATTGAATAATTAACACAAAACACACAAGGCTGAGTAATGTGTGCATTGTGTAAGCATGATATTAATCAGTAAAACAAAACAACAAAGAATCAATTTCTAGGGTTAAAATAAAATCCCAAAACCCAATTCATACTCATTTATATAATTTATATGTTACCTAATTTAACAGTTACCATAATATATCTATATAATGACATTCAAAGTAGGTTTCTATGATATCATGTTCCAAAGAAACCAAGAGACTAATTAATTTCATCATTTTTGTAATGTTTAGTCCCATAGGGTTCAAGGGCTAAGAAATAAGCAGATCATAATTAAGTGGAGTTTAATTTAAATTATAATTATTAAATTATGGTTCTATGATACAATGTTCCAATGCAATCCTAGAGTTTAATTAATTTAATCATTGTTGTAAAGATAAGTCCCATAGGGTTCAAGGGTTGAAAAAATAAAAGATCCAAATTATGTGGAGTTCAATTTAAATTACAATTATAAATAAGTAATTAAATATGTAGAGGAAGACCAGTTATAACTTTAAATAATATTTTCTAAAAGAAATTTCTTATTATTGTGATTTGTCAATCATACTTCAAAAAAAAAACAAAAAAAATATAATCTTCTTCTATCATACTTCTTATTGTATTCTAAACATAAAACAAACCCCATATTTTTTAATATTCTGTTTCTCTTTATTAACATTAAAAATTAATTTATTATATTTTTTAAATATTTCTTCCTTATAGAACGAAATTTTTTATCCATTGTACTGCACCTACGCACTTTAAATTTACACATTATTTGAGAGAGCACTTGTAAACAACTTAAATTATACTCTAGGATTGTATTATTCCACATATCATATATATTATCAATGGTGATAAAAACTTGACATATATTTAATATGATAACCTTGGTTTTTCTATCCTTTATTTGGGTTGATTTTCCTTTTTCATGGGTATTAGTTCGATTCTTAATGATGATATTTTTTAGAGGTATATAATATAAGGTCCTAGATTTTTGGAAACCTTTTCATTGTCATTTATTAGGTGAAAATATATTTTGGGTAGGTATTTTGGTAGTTTTTTTGTTATGGTTATATTGATTTCTGTTATTTGGTTTATGTCATATATTAAAATAGATAATATGAAACTATTGGGAAACTACCATATACCCACAGTTTTGGAACCATGGGTATATCCCGTAAATCTATGGGTATAGGATATAACCATGGTTTAGTGAACTTTGGGATCTTAATATTTCATTATAGCTTTGAAATATACCCACAGTTTTAAAAATATTCTTCCATGGTTATGTACCATGGAAATAGATGAGTCCATCGTTTCGATAATGTAATTTTGATGATTCATGAAACTGTGGGCATAATATTTTCAAAAATGCATGTCACTAGATTCAAACACCAGACATCCACTTTAGAATCCAATTACGTAACCACTACATGAAATATGATTATTGTTATAAATATATATTTACTATTTTTTTTAAACATTGATTTTTGTTGAAAAAAATGGCAATGGTATTCCAGGGGGGATTTTTTTCCCTTGTGTGCAAAGGAAATCTATAGTAATTTTTTTCGAAAAACTGTGGCTATAAGGATAACATATAACCATTGTTTTTTTAAGAATTGTGGGTATAGTTCATGAACCAAACACTGTACCCACGTTTTTCTCAAAACACATGGGTAGAAGTCATTAACGAAACACTATAACCATGGTTTTTAAAAAATCATGGGTATATGAATGAACTTTACGCTATACTGATGGTTTATGGAAAACCTTGGGTATAGGCATGACCTATGCCCTTGGGTTTTTCCAAAACCATGGGATATCCTTTTTTTAAAATAGTGGTAATTATCTATCATAAGTCATGAATATGATTTCCCTGGATGATTCTAACATATTATCCTTGATAAATCTTATATATTCCCTTTATTTAAAAGATTATTCTTATATATTTCCCATGAAAATAAATAATATATGACTCTTACATGCCTAAGAATCTTTTATAATTCTTCTAGTTTACCTAAACATATGGAAGATGTTATTTATATGTAAGATCAATTTAATCATAAGTGGTGAAACTTCTAACAGGTTGTATTCTTATATGATATTAGAAATTCTAGTTTAATTCTATATGTGATAGTTTATAGAAACATAATCTTATATAGTGTTTATTTATTTTATCATGGATCACTTTCATATTCTTATATAAGGCATAACATCCTAAATTAATCCTATATCTCTATTATAATTTTCAAAAGTTATTCCAATACACTTTTTTAAATTCTGTAATCATTATTATATATATATATTTCTATTCATACCCAACGAAAATTCTATAGATTTAATAATCCTAGATTTTTAATTAATCACATATTGGGAGTGTTTTATCCAACATATCTATGATTACATGGGTTTCATTATATATAAAATTAGTTGCCTATATAAGATTCATTCCCATGATATTGAATTGTATTTTATGATGGATAATGGAATTATCAATTATAATAAATATAAATTTGGGGATTTTATTACATAAAAAATATCTTAAATATGCTACTCTATCTTGTGA
Source organism: Viscum album (assembly GCA_963277665.1). NCBI lineage: Eukaryota > Viridiplantae > Streptophyta > Magnoliopsida > Santalales > Viscaceae > Viscum > Viscum album. The sequence goes on from OY728128.1 coordinate 300,897,494, forward strand.
TTTTTTGGAATTAAAATTTCTACAATTTCAGAGTCATTAAAACATGAGATTTCTCTTTTTGGATTAAAGAGGGATACATTGCATTTTAAATGGGGGAAATTTCTTATTCCTTGTATCAAAATATTATTACAAATTATAGGTGTCTTTCTCATATTCTTCTTTTATTCCTTATGATTATTTTTCTATGGAGAGTTTCATATGTGATCATTTTGGTTTTTCTAGGTTGATGAGGAATGATATGATGTAGGTTTTTGTAAGCATCTCATGGAATCATTGGCGTGCATCTACAATTCCCTTTTAGTGTAATCGCACATCATTAAGGTAGTATATTTATAAAACATTCTTCTATCTTATAGAATATATATTTATTGATATACTATGATATATTCTTTGTCATATTTATCAAACACAAATCCCTTTGATTATTCACCCCTGAAAAACTAATGATTTGAATTATCATCATTTTTTATTAAAATACTCTCATTGAACCCAATAAGTTGTAGCTCCTTTTATTACTCTAACATTTCATAATCTACCACATAGAATATACTTTAATATTCCTATTTGACATGGTGTGTTCTCACTCTTCTCTCAAGCATAGTATTATAGTTTTAATTCTTAGGGAAGGGGTTATTATGGATCTTATTTTTCTATCGTGTTTCATTTCTTTATCTCATGTCTGGTTTTGTAAATTTTTTTCAGTGGAAGGGGATATTTTATGTATCTCCTTTCATTTAATTTACTAATATAGTTATTTAAATATTTTGATTACTAAATATTTTTTCTTTTTCTTTTTAATTTATAATTTACTATATGTATATTATCATAAAATGTTGTCATGATGATTAATAGTTATTTGTAGATAACATAATATATGTGGATTCCAACATGGAAAAAGAATTATTTTAGAAAATTATTTGAGAAAGTAAAATTGGAATGCTGATGAATTGAATGGAAAGAGGACATGATAACTGGATTCTTTGGTATATTCTCATTATTGATTATGTATTGAATATATATATTTGTTTTAAATTGGTGATTTTATTTTGATTCATATATATAAGTATGGTTTCATTTTATTAATGAGGTTATGATAATTATTTGAGAAAAGAGAAGGTAAGATTTATATTATAATAATATGTTCATGTGGAGTTATAATTAATATGATTGGAAGTACCTTAATAATGGGTTTGGATGGGAAGTTAATTTGTAATTTTTATTGATTAATGGGATTAATATTAAATGATATGTAATATAGGTTCTTATAGATTCAATATAATTTTTCTCAGTTGAGTAAGATTATTATAATACCAAGGATTGTTATCCTAGAATATAATTCAGAGGTGGAGTATAATTAAACTATCAGTTCCTTCCTGTAATTCATGGAAGGTTAGTTTAACTAAGAGTTGTTTATAATATTTTTATAATATTATGTGTTGGGTTCTTGGGTTCTTTAGAGTATTTTCTTGAGCACCATCATATTTTAATGAAAAGAAATCATATTTGTTATGTTTATAATAAGTTTAATTTTTTATTTTAGTAAATAAAACTCCAGAAAAAATGTGAAAATTTAATTATGTGTTGATCTATAGTTAGTTTATGAAACTAATACAATTTATATTTCACTATCATTATAGTTTTCTACCATTGAGATGATCTACCACTGAGAATTTATACCTCAACTATTAGATGGATCTACCCTCAAAATCTCCAACCATTATTATCTACTACATTCACACGATGCTAATGTTAAATAAAAGCTACCACAATTGATATAGTTGAATGTTTCTACTAAATGGATAATATAACACTAGAAAATTATACCACCATATTGTTCTACTAATACTTCCACTGCACAGCTATAATCAATGTATCTACCACTTGATAATCTACATCTAGTAATCTACATTCAAAGGTTTCTTCCATCAATTCAAGGTGCTTGCCTTAGGGCATATAATACTAGTGGACCTACAGTGTCTATCAATAATTAATCGAAAAATTCATCCTCCAATGGAATGTATATTCATATAATGTTGGAAGGAAGAATGTGGAGGTAAGAATGATTATTTTTATACAAATCTACATAATATTTAAATACAATGTATGTATTTATATATTTTTTACTCAATATGAGGATTTAGATTATTTTATAATTCTTTTGAAATGGATAATTGGATATTTAAAATTTTTATATATTCATAAGAGACCCCTCATGTTTGAAAAATAGAGAAGTGGATTCATGCATGGTGATTATCTGAAAAAGTGAAAAAGATATAGTGATATAAAACTGATAGAGGTAAATTTATATTATGATGCTCTATTCTACTAAACATTTTATGAAAATATTATAGAAGAATCTCAATAATATTTTCACAGACTCCTATGAAAATGAATCTATTTTCATTGAGATCCACCACATTCTCTCATATATAGACTTTTATCCTTGCTTATCATTATTTATTTTTGAGTTGTGTTTAGCATTACTCAACATATTCATAAAACATAGTATCCTATGCTAAAATGGATAGTTCTTGACACACACTCTCTCAATATTTATTATCTTTATTCCCATGAACTTTTTTAAAACAGCTCATGTGTGACCTGAAATTTTTATGTCCCACGTATTACTATAGAAGATTAATTTTTCATTGACATTATTGATTAATGTTTTTTAACCTGATCTAGGTTTGGGTTCAATTTATTTTTTAATAAACTTCTTGGTAGTAGGTGATTTCCAAGTATAGGGGATTAATTCTCAGTTTAACACTAAACCCATTGTTTAATTCAAATGTTATACATTAAATGTAACTAATTTATATCTCTTTTCCTGTGTTTTTATTTATATTTAAAACAAATTAGTTTCTATCATTAGTTTGTTACAAATTACTAAAACATTAATAATTAAATCAAATTACTATTTTATTTTTGAGAATATTTTCAAAAGGGAATATTATATAAATATTTTTCTTAACATATATTTTTAAATTAATTCATATGATTTTAGTTTTTAATTTTATTTTTAAATATAAATTTTTTTGTAAACTCAATTTTCCCCTCCCACTGAATTTTCAACTCTGGCCGACATTAATTATCCATTGAATTTCAAATAAAAAATTATCTGTGATCAAGTTGTATTTAAAGATATTATATTTCTATTATATAATAATTTAATTCTTTATGGATAATAATACACTAGAAGGAATGGTTACTAATCATCCTCGTTTTTTTAATGAACATAACTATGCTAAATTTAAGGTTAAAATGAAAATTCATATATAGAGTACATGGTTTGATATTTGGACCGTTATTGAGGAGAAATATGAATTACCTAAATCTATAAGAAGATATTGGATTGATTCCACTAAGGATTGAAATGATTGTATCAATAAGTTATGAATGCTTTATATTATGCCTTATGAGATGAAAATTTTAATATAATATATTCTTGCACTAATAATTTTTATATTTTTGAGCCATTGGCTATTTTTAGTGAAGTAACTTCCAATGTAATAGAAATTCTCTTAAATAATCATACTATTAAATTTGATACATTAAATATGAATCTAGATGAACAAATTTCTGATTTGAATCTAAGTTTCAATGAAATTTTAAATATAATGAATTATTTTATAAAAAAAATTACTAAAATGGATAGAGTGATGTGCCTACTCAAGTGTTTACTAGATAGATATAAAGGAACTATAATTTAAATAATAGATCATTGTGATAGATGCAAGACACCGGAAAAAAATAGTTTTTGAAATATGATGATGTATAAGTATGAAATCAAATAAAACAAAGAATAACATGATGAACAATATAAAATTTTAGTATCCTTAAAGACTTCTAATTCAAATAAAAAAAGATCAAGGATGAATGTACTTGTAATGTTGAATTATCATCAGACAGTGATGAAGATATGGCTCACCTAGCCAGGTATTTTAAGAAATATTACAGGAAGAGAAATGTCTTCAATAAATCTAAATATAGAGATACATATGATAATAAGGGACCAAAAGAAAGGATTATTGAAATCATGATTTAAAAAAATTATGTGATCATTTATCAATGAAAATGAAAAGGAAACATTATAGAGGACTATTCCAAGAAAAAATATATGAAAATGTTTGTTGAAACAAAAAATAAGTAAATAATGGCTATGAAACCCACCTGGAGATCCATAGAAGATATTTCCAGGGATTCTAACTCATTTATGGAAGAAAAAAATGGTATAACGAACATTTTTTTATGAAAAACACAACGGAGGTGTCAAATAATTTTCCTATATATCATGCTCATATTTCCATCCTTTATAAATATGAAAACAGTGAATAAAATATATTAATTATTGATTTATTGAGTATTGTAATATTATGGAAGAGAAAGTTAATTAATTATAATAAAATATAAAATTTAGATGAAGCATAATAATTTTTCTTCTCATTTTAAATAGGATTATTCTATTGAAATAAAAATAACATTTCTATGTTATTAAATGAAAATAATGATCTTAATATTTCAAATGAAAAAAAATCAAAAGAGTATTGAAAGTTTTAATAGTTATAAAGAATCATTAAATGGAAAACTTTGTAAGAAAATGACATCTAAATATTCTATAGGAATTGGATATCAACCTGGAATGATAAAATTAATAGAAACAAATTTTTTCCAAATTACAGTTATACCAAATCTCTAAACACTTTTTATTATAAAGGACCTAAAAATGTGTTTTTCAAACAGTTTAAGATAATATTATAAGAAACAAGTTAAACATTTATCGTTTTTTAAAGATTATATTTGTAACATTTCAATACACAATAAAATACGGGTACCAAAACAATTTTTTGTTTAAATATATTTTCTATGAGACATAATATTAATATCTTATTGCATATAGATATTATATGTTCTATAGATATTTTTGGAGACTACATGAGATTCAAAATAATAATCAAAGTTGATAGTGGACACATAACTTTTAGTGACAATGAAAAAGGGACGATATTTGGTCTTTATCAAATTTGTAAGACTAAAAAAATATTAAATTTTATAGAATTATTTGCATATGAACTAAAATATAATCTATATAATGTATCTCAGTTCTATGATAATGGTTAAAATATTAGGTTTGATAATTATACTTCAATGGTTTGTTATGATAAAAATGTTTCATTTTTTACTATAATGAGATATAATAAATATTAGGTTTTATATTTAAATTCCTTATTTTCTCATAATGTTTCTTGTTAAAATTCCATTACAAATGAATCTTGGATTTGGAAAAAGATATTATGCCATTAAAACATAAAGCCAATTAGAAATCATACTTGAAAAGTGTTATTCTAAGATCTACCAAAACATAAATTCCCAGTAGACGAAGTATATAATTACTATAAAAAGGGAATGCATAACAAAATATCATTCAAACCAAAGACATAAGTTTTAACTTCCCATCTTTTGGAGTTTGTTAATATTGATTTTTTTGGACCATCTAGAGTTTCTAGTATAGAATGAAAACACGATTTCTATATTACAGTGGATTATTATTCAAGATATACAAGGGTTATTTTATTTTTTTATAAAAGTGAATCTTTTACTTTTTTATAATAATTCTAGGTCTGGAAAATTTTAATGGACTTAGAATTAAAAACATAAGAATTAATGATGTCAATGAGTTTGAAAATCATTATTTTGAATCTTTATTCTCATATCATGATTATAATCATACATTTTCTTATTTTATAACCCCACACAAAAATGGTGTGGTAGAGATAAGAAATTGGTCCATTAAGAGATCTCCTGAACCATGCTAGTTGAGTATGATTTAATTTTTTATTTTTGGGCATAAGATATGAACACATAATCTTTTATAATTAATAGTGCTTTAAATAGATTCCTCTTAATGAAGACCCTATTTGAATTATTTATTTGTTTGAAAGCAAAGGTTTTTTAATTTATAGTTTTTGGTTGTAATACCTTTATATCAAACACAAACGATAATATAGAAAAATCTACAACCATGAGTGATCAAGAAATTTTAATTGGATATTAAATAAATAGAAAATCATATAGGGTGTTTAATAAAATGACTAATATTGTGGAAGAACTTATAAATGTCATGTTTGACGAAATATATCCAACTGAACCTAAAGATTCTTACAAAAACATGATGATGGTCCTTCCAGTATATATATTATTTCCAAACATTTGGAATATTCCATCGAATCTATTGAAAAATCTTATATTTCTGATGAACAACCAAAACCTAGACCTATGAAAGATAATGATGTATCCAGTACCTCTCTTCCAAGATCTATTAGGTATCATTTTTTCATTCTTTATTTGTTTTTATGGGTGACCTAATTAAAGGAACTCAAATTAGATATTCTCTTAGAAATTATAATGAACATCAATATTTCTTATCAGATATAGAACCCAAGAACATCAATACAATTAATGATAAATTCTATGTAATTCCAATGAAAAAAGAACATAACTAGTTCAAATGAATTAGTTTCTACGAACTAGTTGAGAGACCCAAATAATACCTAACTATTGTCTTTAAATGGGTATTTATAAAGAAGTTTGATGAGTTAGGCATACTAATTTGAAACAAATATAGACTGATTGTTCAAATTAGTGTAGGTGAAATCATATTTAGATCTGCAATAAACAGAGAATTATTTTATATCAAAGTAAGTTCACTAAATATCTTTTAAAATGTTTTAGAATGGATTGTACTAATGGTAGTGATACACCCATGAGTACTAAATATATGTTGGATCTAAATGCAACAAGAAAATTGGTAGATCAAACTACTAATAGAAGTTTTATTTGAATTTTACTTAACTAAATGGTTAGTCGACCAGATTTAATGTTTAGTGCATGTATGTGTACTTGTTTTCAAGAAAATAAAAAAGATTCACATTTAATTATTGATAAGTTAATTTTCAAATAATTCAATAATAAACCAAATTTAGTACTGATTAATCATGTATAAAATCATTTGATTTAGATAGTTATACGGATGATGATTTTTTATGTATGTTAGATAAAAAAGAACCTCTATAACATTTCACATTTTGGGAATGTCTCGAGTTTAATGGTGTAGTATGAAAAAGAACCCAATAGAATTATCCACTACTGATGATGAGTACATAGCTCCCTGAAATTTTTGTCCATATATTTTGTAGATGAAAAATATAATTTACTAGGCTAGGGATATCCATTTTTACGTGTCCCAATAAATTTTGATAATACAAGAGTGATAAATATATGCAAAAAACTTTATCTCATTCCATAACAAAACACATTGATATAAGAATTACCTTTCTAAGAGAACATTGAAAAAAAAGATATAACACTTCAGTTCATAGGTTTTGAACACAAAATTGCTGACATATTCACAAATACTTTATACATTGAGAGAATAAACTATATCATACATGAACATGGAATTATAAAATTTAATTAGTCTTTTTATATTATTAAATTTATGTTACTACTGGTATAAAATTCTCTAGACTTATGTTATTGTGACTGACCTACGTTTAACTATGTAAAGATATCCTTATACACATAGCTATGCTACCATTATCTGCGAATAGTTATCCTTGTACCATTATTTATGATACCATTACTTGTTCACTATTAGTTATGTTTTTAGGAATCATACTACAATGATGATCCTCCATTAGTATCAAACTGATGCGTGTTATATTAAGAAATCTATTGTGACATCCTATAATGGTTTGATACTATAGGTAGTCTACCATATGAATGGAAGCATTGAAATGAGACCATTGGTATCTACCATTTTATGATACCATGAGCACTACTACTGGACCATAACATTCTACGTGATACTATTACATTTTCCTATCATTAGGTATACATAAAAAAAATTATTAGTTTTATTAAATTTTATAATATACTTTATAACTATTTATAATATATTTTTATATTTTTAAATCTGTAAATGATATATTTCCCTAAATACGATGTTTGGGGATCTCCTTTTCGCACACACCAACATTGAAACCTCTCACTTTCTCTCTATATCTTCAATGTGTTCATCCTTTAACCATCATGCCTTTTATAAAATGTCACAAGTTAGTTTTCTAGATATTTTTATTTGTGATAGATGTATTTCATAGAATTCAAGATGACAATATGGTTGTCTAGTAGAACTAAAGAATTCAAATCTTGCACTGTGAGTTAACATTGTTGAAAAGAAAATTGATGCATCATGGTTGATATCGTGATAGTTACTCATCTGGAAAGTAATCCAGGGCCAAGGGAGGAATACATTGTTCTCAAATAATTATCAATATATATAAGGTTGGGTTGTACGTTTTACCTATTTTATTAGTTCGTGTTCATAGAAAATATATATGTCATCAGAATAGTGATAGATGGAAGTGAAAAAGTTTTTTCATCAAAGTAGTGGGCCAGATGATTAAATGTTCCTCACTGAGGTATTTATGAGGATTATCAAGGTTCATTTCACATTCATAAATATTTTAGTTTTGAGTATTTACTTATAGATTGATATAAAAATGTGTTTATGCGAAGACCCTCTACAGTGAATTTGTATGAGGAATACCACTTGATATTTAATTTTATCCACCATATTTTTTCCCATAAAGGTTAAATTTTGCATCCTTAGGTATCATGATATATTTTCCCAATTTCCTATGATAATAGTGGGTAATATTAAATATTAAATATATCTAATAGTATATATTATTGATCATTGAAATCACTCGTTTGGGTAAAATTATATGGATTATATTGAAATTATTTCTACCATTTTCGAAACCAAAGGTATTGTTCCAAAAGATGAAGATAATATGAATAGTTATGGTGGTTTTTGATTATGTTAAGAAACCTTTATAAGGATGAAGGTAAACTAGACCACTTGGATGATGAAATCTGTGAAGGATAATGAAAATATGTATTAAATATTCCACTCATTTTATTTCACTAATAGAATAAAATATGAATTCATTATTGTCTTGGATCCAAATGAAGTGGTGGTATATTCCTATGATGAATAATTTAAATCTATTGCTAGTGTTAAATCTAAGGAAATTATATAGGAGTTTACTCATATTTTAGTTGAATAGGGAAGTGACCCTAATATGGTCAAAAGTACCAATGTGTCTTATAGATAATCCATACCTACTATTTATATTTTTAATAGACTATTAATACTTATAGAGGGTGATTAATCTGAGTAAAGTGAGGTGTCAAATGAAGCTTAGTTTGAGAAGTCTTCTACAGGGTCTCCAGAATAAGAAGTTGGGGTGTCATATAGATCTGATAGTGATGATGATGATGGAGATAGGAAAGAACAGTCCAACCCTACTCATAGTGGTTTTGAATCTTGTGAGTCTACAGGATAAATATTTCCAAGTTCTACTCAACATGTATCATCTAGCTAATAATCTATTCATACAAATAAACATATTGTTTCAGTCAGTGCTGTATATGAAAAAATGTATAAGGGGAATCTTTAGGATATATGTTTATAATTATTCCTTACATTGAGTCTGATATAGAGAATGTAAATATTGATGATGATGTTTGCGGTAATGGCGAAGATATGTGTATTTCTCCTAGTAATGGTGGAATTTCTATATGTTTTGCTGAGAAAGAGACTAAGTGGTATTTGATTTAAAGAATTTATTTGGAACATATGTTGGATGGTTTCCTTAGGGTGAAGATGGTGAAGAGATTTTACATGAGGAGGACTCCTTGACTAACTCAAAGAGGATTTAATCCCATCCCATATCTCCTTCTCCACATATAAGTTATGAGATAAAATAGAATTTTAATTGTATTAAGGCAAGTATGTTATCAGATCATAGTGAGATTCATAGAACCTCACCTCCTTAAAAAACCAATCTCATTGAAGATGATATCATATGTTTATTCACAATGGTAAATTCTCATATATATCCAAAGATGATATTGAAAATTAAATGATTATAAATTGAGAAAAAATGCCCAGTTAATTGTATAAATGATGTATGATACATCATGAAATAAATTAATGGTTGATTTTTTGAGATATTTTTATCTCTTCTATAGAAATTAGAGTCATTGTCTACACTAATTTCATCCACTTATTGTTCTCCACCTATTTATCCTTATTCTGTTAATTCTGATTTAATGAGAACCATTGTGAGAGAGTTTTTTCAGGCTAATATGGGTTCTTCTACTTCTTCCATTCAAGAAAAACATCACCAGATAAAATCGCATGGTCAGTATATTTATAAATTGGATAGATAATTTTTAAATGAGGAAATAAATGATAAGTATAATATCACAAAGGATATGGAGTATTATATTTTATATATTTATATCATGAACAAATAGAATATTCATTTGAAATTATTATCATACAATTTAAGGACTCCTCATTTGACTAGGTCCTTTAAGGGGAAAGTGAGAGATATGAAAAATATGTATCCTCTTCTCATAATCATTATGGAATAGAAGGTTGACATCACTAAAATCATGGAGCATGGTGGAATAATTATCAGTGATTTTTTAGATTATATTGAACCTTTTCTATATACAACAAGTATAGAAAAGATATATCATACAGATCCTCATCCCAGTATTCCATTGACTATATCTATTTCTAAACCAATATATGTACCTATCTAGACTCCCTCTTTTACGGTGATCCCCACTAGCCTCAATCCTATAGATTATTTGAGACAACTAAAACCTATTTTAGCTCATGGAATAGTAATTATTCCACTCAGACCTCTATCTCCACAAACCTCCTATTCTATTCCACCATCGGCTAGAAAAGTAAAGGAGGTAGTTGATCCAATCTCTCTAAAAAAGAAGGGCTGTTCTTCAGATTCTGACTAAGATTTGATAGGGATAGACTTTTTTTATTTATCCTTTTTCTGATATACTATGTTCCTTTTGATGAATAATTTAATAAACCTATTTTTATTCATTATTAGGTTCTTTTTAGTTGTATTAATAATTCATTTTATATTTTTATAATCCCAAATGGGGGATTAAATGAATGTAATTTCATATGAGTATTTTCTATTGTTATCTATCTATTATGTTATTAAATAAGGATTATACATTCCACGACTTATGACCACCAAAATGTGGGGGATTATTCAGTAACTCCTTATACTGATTATCACAAATCAAATTTGTTATGTTACTAATGAGTTTAATATTTTATGATATTAAATTATATTCTATCCAAATTGTGAACATTTAACTAAGTGTTGGCATACCATTAGCTGAATATAACTATCATCATTTATATTATGATACTATTTGAGTGTGATACCATTGATTGGATCTACCACTTTGCATTTATACTGAATATATCAGATGGATCAGCTCTGAAAATATCATGTTTCCAATATATTCTACCATAACTATATGTTAACGCCCTGGTAAATCTAATGTTACCTATAAATTAAAATTGTTCTACCTCCAGGATAATCAACCACCAAATAATTATACATCCAGGTTGTGATACTAACACATACGTAATATTTCTACAGTTAAAGAATCTATTGCGAGTGATATACCACCAAAGGCTTCCACTACCAATTCATGATGATGTATTCAGGTCATATACTGCGAGTGGAGCTTCTATGGATATCATGATTTAATTTCAAAATTAATTATCCAATTGATAATTTATGTATTTAATATTTTACAGAAGCATGTGGATTTAATAATGACTATTCTTAACCTACTCCATGAAAGACTTCATGATAAATTCAATATTTCTATATTTTAAGCTCAATACAAGGATCCATATTTATTATTATTTTTTAATAATGGATAATTAGATATTTTTAAATGCTATATATTCATACAATCCCCCACATTCATGATTAATAGAGAAGTGGATGTATACATAGTCAATATTTGAAAATGTGAAGGAGATACAGTGACATATAACTATCAAATAACATAGGATATTACGAAACTATGTTGTACTGCACTTTGGGTGAAAATATTAAAGAAGCATCTCATGAAGATAGAGACTCTTGAGAAACCAAACCCATTCATATTGCGAAACACCTCATTATCTCATCTCTAGTATTTTAATATATTATCTCATTATTATGTTTTGAAAAAAATAGCATTAATTTGTATATTTGTAAAACATAATATTCTATACAAAAATAGAGAGTTCTAAAATCTATCTCAATCTAAATTTTATTCCATTGTATTCCCATGAAATTTTTTGGAAGAGTTCATGTGTAATTTTTTTTGTATTATCACACTTAAAACTATGGAAGTGTCTTTGTTCTTAGAAAACCTTGTCAGTTTTTTAAAACCCAATCCATGTTGTGGATCAATTTATATTATAAGAAACTAATTAGAAGTAGGTGATTTCCAAGTATAGGGTATTATTTAATATCTTGAGACTGAACCATTTTTTTAATTATTCTATGATAAATTCTATGTAACTCATTTACTACTCTATATCTAATTTTCTTTTTTTATATTAAATAAAATTAGCTTTTATCTATAGTTTTTTATAAAAAACTAAAACAATAATAGTTAATCTGAATTTGTTTTTTTATACTATGTTTCATACGATTATATTAGTTTCAAAAATTAAAATATTTCAAAAATTAATTTAATTGATCTATGATTGAGAATTTGAGAATCTTTTCAAAATAAAAAATTATATAAATCAACTATTTTTAACTGGTAAATTTCAATGAAATTTGGGGATTTATGTTTTAAAATTGTTTTTGAAAATAAATTTTATTAGAAACCCAATTCACCCCCCTCTTGAGTTGTCCACTCTGACAAACATAGTTGTTTCCCTGCTAATAATTTCCTTCCCAAAAATGTTTTTTTGTTTTTTATTATATAGTGACTTGTTAGAGGAAATGAGTGGGGTCAGGTGTTCCTCCTTTGACTAGTTCCACTAATTTGGTTTTATGATAAGATATGGGAGGACATTAAAAGTTTTTTTGTGTCGTTTTCGTTGAATTTGTTGGGTAACTCTTACTGGTGGGAGTTATGGGATATTTTGAATGGTTTATAGGTTAGGTTTGAGGTGTTGGGTAGATGATTTTAATTAGTTAGTGTTTTCTTAGGAAGGTGGTGTGTGGTGTTGTAAGGCTAGGTTATTGTCATGTTGTTGTTTATTATAATTAAGTATTTATGATTAATTAATTTTTTTTTGAAAATAAAATGGTGGTTAAATAGTTGATGGGTATGTTTAATATTTAAGATGGTATTAATAATAATAATTAATAGCAATATCATTTATAATGTAGTGATAATTATGAGATGATTAACATATGTGGTTTTATTTATAATTACATTATCCTTATTTTTATGATATAATTTGATGTTTCATTGACTATTATTATATGAGTTTTTTTATGATTTATTTCTTATATGACTATTTTTTTTATTTTCTTGATTATCATTTTTCTAATTATACTTTAAAGGCATGTTATAATTGTATTTCCCTTTGAGTTTACAAAATATATTTCCTTTAAATAAATCTAATTTATTTGATAGCTTATTCGACAAGAAATACTGAACTAAAATGATTCTTAATATATTATATGAATAAAATTAAGAAAATAATAATAATATTAAATATCCAATAAATTAAAATATATATTAATTTATATAAATTTATTACATTTAGAGGATAAATAATTAATATTATTTAATATTAAAGAGATTAATCTATCACAATTAACAATTTTTTTGAAGTGTTTTATTTTTATCCTAATAAATTAAGGTGACCACTAATAAAATATTATTATCTACAAACAAATACAATAAAAGTATATAAATTAGAAATTTATTTAAAATAATACTAAGACGACATAAATGTTAATTTGCAATAAAAATAGTTTTTCCTTTATATCTTGTATTTTCATTAAAAAATAATTCTACAAATTTCATAATTTTTTTTAAAAATGAACATCATTTATGAAATTATCATTCCAATATTATTTTTACATCAATTTTCAATATTTCTCTGAAAGGATTGATTTTTCTGGTGAATAGTGAAAAATATGTTTCCCAATAATTCCAGGAATTTCATGACATTATTAGGATATAAGTACGCCTTAAAATTTATTAAACCAATTAGAAAATAAATAATATATTTAATTTGTAAAATTTATCATTTAAAATATTATTTTTGATTTATAAAACCTTTTTTAACATTTTGGAACTCAAATAATATTTTATTCCAATAAAAATTGTTTTCAGAAATTTCCTCTAATTAAATATTCACAAGGTGAAATTTCGTATTAGTTTTCAGTGAAACTCACATAAATATTATATTTTATTATAAACCAATTAATTTAATATAAATAAAAAACATTTATAATTTCATCTCAATCATAATTATTTAATATAAAAATATACATTTGCAAAAACTGATTTTTACCCGTTATATTATATATTTTTAAAATTAATTTTTATCTGCCTTATTAATTTTTTCCTAAATAATGGATTTAATATTTGGAATAAATATTTCCAAAATATGAAATAATTTTCATTTTATGTTTAGGAGTTAATATTAAATTACCTATGTAAATATTAGTTATATGACAAAAACCCAAAACTAGTAAAATTGTAAAATCTAAGAGTAAAAGACTTAAAAATATGTATCAAAACTTATGGTTTAGTATTTATTGACCTTATCTATTCCTCACTCCATTATTTCCAATTGTTGTAACCATGTGACATTTTAATAGTGACATTACATTTTATATTATTAAAAATTTTAACTCCTCTACCTTATAAATCGAGCCACCCCCACCTATATTCTCTTTAAACCTCACACCTCTTATATTTTTTAAAAATATACCCAAATGGATCCTAAACACTCCTATAAATTTATTAGAGATTATTTTATACTTAAATTAATTCATACCAAATCAAAAATCCAATTTTTAGAAACAATCATTCAAGGAGTAATGTAAAATTATGTAAGGCTCAACCCCCAAAAGCCCAGACCTGATGTAGTACATTATTAAATTTTCATGTTTATAAGGATTCAAATCTAGAACGACCATATAGTTTAATAGTTTTTGAAAACCATATTACCTTAATGATACCCATAATACATTAGGAAATGAAAATTAATCAAAAAATAAGTAAAATATCAACAACCTTGAAACTCATTAAAAGGATTACTCTTCATAATCCGGGGAAAGTAAACATAATAAGGGTTAGATCGAATAATCAGTAAGGGTATGTAAAGTGGAATAAAGAATGAATCAATAATATTACATCAACATGGAATGGTAAATAAATGAGAACACATTCCATTTATATAAAAGAATAATGCATAATCAATATCTAAATGTAAATAGATGAAACACGTTTCACTTAATCAATAAAATGATAATGTAATGAATCTATATATTTTTTCATATGAAAATTTCCTTGATTATAAATATAATAACTGAAATATATATGATAAAAATTTTAAATAATTGGATTTCATGTCTGAGGCACATGAAATCCTATACCATCAAGACCTTTTACAAGAAGGTTTAAGACAAAATATAGAAACCAGTTCAATTTGGCGAACTTATTTTTCTCATGATAACATGTTGATGCATTGAGGGATATATAAATTCTATTACCTTATAGACACCATGAAATGTGTTCCATACACACCTCTATATAACTTCCTCAATCGGGATTGAAAAGATCATCGTGTGACTATGTATTTTTCATGGGGTTCAGTAAACGTAGTGATGGAACCTTCCCGAATGGTCAGGACAATAGCCTGGATATGATCTCGAGCAGGGGTGTAGGGGTGTAGTTCTCATTGTATTGATAAGATAATTTCTCTTATGTTCTTTTTGGCACTCTGTTCCATCTTATTGATAAATTAATGACAAAGGAAAATACGTTAGAAAAAGGTGGATAAAATTTATTAAGAATTTTAATATTTGAAAAGAATCAAAATTTAGTCCACCAAAGGTATCCTGATTCACCGATGACATGAAAGAACTTACGTGCCACCTAATCTCTTTTTCACCAAGTCACCATCACTCAGGGTACCATATTTTCCTATAAAAAATCCTTCAGGGTATTCATTTGTATCGATGGATTTCACTGAATCCTGATTGCTGCTTTGATCGCCCTAGTGCTTCACCCAAGTCCTCTAAAACCTCCAAGGTACATTAATAACACATAATGTGAGCGAATTAAAGGGGGACATTGAGACATAGGTTCTCCAAGTGTTAAAAATTGACAACACATGTGCGACTCATTCTCTCAACCCCTCTAATTTATGAATGCCTGCATAACAACCCTCCCTCAAGTAGGAAGTTAGGTTCCTCAATTATGGGAATATCTAGAAGACTATTTAAGTCTTGACCTAAGTCCATACTAGGTATATTTATCCAATGTGTTTTTCACTTAAGGTGAAATTAGTTCTCCCTATCATACTTTTTCACCCCATACATTCGCACCAATTACATGAGTTCCCTTCCTTGATGTTCACACTACCTATCAGCCTACTTGAGCCATCTATTAAGACTTTCTCAAATCCATTCATGGAAATTCATTTTTCTTCCCCGGATCTCTTACCTGAAACATGCCATGTCGAAACCCTAACCAAGGCCTCCTTATTTAAAAAATTATACGGAAAGTAACATTTTCTTGTCTCTTAATTAGACTGGGATATCTATTTTCATAGGTTTCCCAAACTTCTCCTACCATAGGGTAAGAGTCCTTAGGGAGTCTATAGACTTTGATATCTGGGGTCACATTGAACCATACCCTAGGGACAATGTTGAGAACTTCCCAGTCTTTGATTAAAAAGATAGGAATGTGTCCTCCCCTTATCATTCCTAACACTAAGAGACTATGGTCCCAGTTAGGGAGTGTATGGATCACACTTTAATTTCTTTTTGGATAATGGAGATGCCATACTCCCTACTAAGAGACCCATTTCTGGGTATCCATCCTGGTGCAAGCCCCAAGTCATTCATGTAAGAGGTTGTAGTCTCACTCCACTCTACACACTTCACCTTCATCATTTCCTTTCCTTGGATCCTCATCCAATGTATAGAGAATAGGGGGATGTGTCATAGCCATGAACTCTTCCACCATAGGCTCTACTGCTTTCATCAATAGAGGAGTAGAAAGTGTATGGTTTGTTGAATATCTCAAATCATCTTGTTTATCACACTAATCCTGACTCACATGGTCTTAGAGGATAGTAATTCCAAAAAAACTCATACAATCCACCTTAAAGAATAAACTACCTCAAGTCTAATTTCCACCATAACTGGGAAATGTTGGAACCTTTCACCTTGGGCTTGAGCAGAAAGGACATCCTCCTTAGGAGTCAGATCCTAATTCTCTACATTTAGGAATCCTCCTTATGAGTATGCTGTGAATCTAATTCTCCTAAATCTCTATGAGTGAATACATCTCTCATAGACCCTATTACATGGTCATCCTCTTTAAGAGTAAGGCCCAACCTAGTTCTCTCAAAGGGCCATACTCCCCTGTGAGACATACCAAAAAACATAGACTCTGATTTCCATCCAAATGGGGTATGTAGGAAGGCTCCCTAAGGTTCAGACCCAACTTTTAAAATTAACTTTTTTATCTTTGGGTCGTATCCCAAGTGGTGTATAATTCAACTTGGAAGCTTATATTACTTATATGTTCTTTTGGATTCTTAAGCATAAGTCCCTAACCATGTTTAAACTAGGCACTTTCCTCCTAGATGTCCTTTCCACACGACGTTAAAATTTATGGTTCAATGCTTATCACATGAAAACAAAAGGTGTTATATGTCCCATTAAGTGACACCAAACTATGTGGTCTCTGATTCATTTCAAATCGATACATAGGAATCCCACATATGGGTTCAATCCCTATATCAAATCAACTTATCTCTCCCTGAATGATGATAAAATCAACAGTAATCTATGTCAACAAGGATGGAAATAAATTCTAGAGTAAATTTCCACCTCCCTAGATGATGATAAATTCTATAGTGACATTCATCTACCTAGACGACCATAAAATTATTGAGTGCACCACTGAGTGGATTTTAAACCAGTAATGGTGTGATAATGACAGATGAATATCAAATTAGTATATAAGAGGATACCATCAATGGATAACCATATATAATAATAGATATCATTGTTGGCGCCAAAATATTGCACGAAAGGAAGGGACAAAAAAGAAGGCTGGTGCGCTGCCTCGCGAAGCACAGCCGCGAAGCACCCACGCGAAGCGCCCCGACCATCACGGCCTCGCGAAGCTCCTGAGGCGGTAATGCTCCGCGAACGCATTTGACGTTTGTGAGTCGCCGCGAAGCTCCAGAGGTGGTAATTCTCCGCGAACGCATTTGACGTTCACGAGCCGCCGCGAAGCTCCTGAGGCGGTAATCCTCCGCGAATGCAGTTGACGTTCGCGAGCCGCCGCGAAGCTCCAGAGGCGGTAATGCTCCACGGACGACGTTGACGTTCGCGAGCGCGCCACGAAGCACCGGAGGCGGCGCGCGAGTCCTGCTTCGCGGCGCCCCTTCCCTATAAATACTGGGCTCCCCCTGAGTCCACGGGATGGACAATCCAACCATTCGGCTTCTCCTCTCCCGAATCGCGAAGCACTCTTTGCCCCGGGAATTATGAGCTTCGCGAGGTAATTCTACTTCGTGAGACTCCTCTGCATTGTCTCGTTTTGAGCCCCTCTTCCGAGAGGGATGCCCTTCGCGAAGCTCAAGGGCATTCGCGAAGGAAGGGGATTCCCAAGGGAACCCGGGCATCCGCGGAGCGTTTATGCCTCGCGAAACACCCAACCCATGCTAGTGATCCCTATGCTAAGGCAGGATCGCTACACATCGTGAAGCACAATACTTCGCAGGACCCTGCTTCGTGAGGCACCCCTTCTTCGCGAGGCAGTGCTCCGCGAACACTGTTCCACTTTGCGAAGCACCTTCCACTCACACGTATGCCCCATGATAAGGCCAAGGCACTCCACTTCGTGAAGCACACTCCTTTGCTTAGCGATTCCTCTTCCCGTGCGACCCTCCAGGTTTTCACGATGTGATTTCAAAGTCCCATGGACAATACCACCCGTAGCGTTGCTTCGCCTAATGCTTCTTCACATAGGCACGCTAACGGCTATTGCTTCTTCTCATAGCCACGCTAACGTGGACCGCTCGATGGTTCGTTCCACGACCCCCCTTAACCATGGACTTACTGGTACCTTCCCTTCCCCAAGGACCAGAGGGTACCGGTTATGTAAGTCCTAGGGGTGTGGAGTGAACCCACCTCGTCCGAGCTATAGGACGTTAAACTGCCAAGCACCACGTCCTCAACACATGACGTTAAACTGTGACCCGACCTCATCTCCCTCACGAAGGGTCCCCCCAGGTCAAACATTCTTTACACCACTCGTCTCCACGGGAATGGAATCATCCATTCACATGGGATGAGATCCTCCTTGTCGGAGTGGCGTATGTTCGTAGGAGAATGGCGACCCTAGTTCCCCAATGGATGGCTGCACCTCTGCATCTCCGTACTTCCCTACTACCAAGGTCAGTGGAGGGTGTGATAGGGAACGAGGCACCTCCCATCGTCGGACCAAGGTCCATCTTTCCCGCGCTTTGTCGCGCCCTGGGCCTCCATCCTGGAGTAAGTCCCAGCACCGTGGGCCGCCTAACGCGTAAGCCCCTCTTTGCTTCTCACAGAAGCATCCTTCGCGACGTGATCGTCAGGTCCTTGCAACCTCTTGTTTCTCACACCGAGCATGACTCACGTGGTCTTAGAGTGAGCACCAACCCTGACCCCCCACCCATAGAGAACTACGAGTACTTTGATCCATGTCAAGGCATGGTACGTAGGAAGCCTCTAAGAGGTTCAAGCCCACCCGTCACTCATTCACATCGGGTCTCATTCACGTCCAGCACGACGTTAAACTGCAATTCCAGTCTGACGGCAAGCCATTGTGACTAACCTGAACTACGAGGTTTTTGATCCATGTCAAGGCATGGTACGTAGGAAGCCTTTCAGAGGTTCAAGCCCACCACTCATCGGACCAAGGTCCATCTTCACGTCGGTTCGCCGACAAAGCCACCTTGCTCGGTCGTTCATTCACGACGATTTTCACCCTTGTCCAGCATGATGTTAAACTGTATGCCCCTTTGCCCCGCATGACATTAAAATGCACACTCACCTGAACTACGAGGTCTTTGATCCATGTCAAGGCATGGTACGTAGGAAGCCTCTACGAGGTTCAAACCCACCATCCGGTCGTTCCGACCTCATTCACGTTGGTTCACCCCCGTCCCGCATGACGGTAAACCGCATTCCCCAATCCGAACAACAAGGACATTGATTCATGTCAAGGCATGATACGTAGGAAGCCTCCCTGAGGTTCAAGCCCAACTCCCATCGGACTAAGGTCCCTCACTTACGTCGATTCGCCGACACCCACCGCTCGTCGTTTATTCACGTCAGGGTTCACTATCGTCCCGCATGACGTTAAAATGTATACCATCAATCCCCTGAACTACGAGGACTTTGATCCATGTCAAGGCATGGTACGTAGGAATACTTCCCAAGGTTCAAGCCCACCACTAGTGGACCCACAGGTCTACTTTCACGTCGGTACGCTGACGATGCTCATCGGGCCAAGGTCCACCTTCACGTCGGTTTATCGGCGTCATCCCGAACTACGCGGACTTTGATTCCCTGCCACGGGGATACGTAGGAAGCCTGGTCAAGGCTCAAGCCCAACTTCACTGTCGCCCCTGCGATGGTCCCATTTCACTCTCCCTCCACTCCATTCATCAACCTATCACCCGTCCCGATTCTCGCCCGGACCGTCTTATCCCAGTGATACCATGTCGGTACGCTCTTCTTCATAGCCATCCATGGGTTGGACCCGGTATCGACATCCCTTCAAGGAGGATCCCTCAATCCGATCTATCCTAGCTAATGCTCTGGTTGGGTTGATCCGTCTCCGCTAGACGTTAAACTTGCGGCATACCCTGTGTTGAGCACGGGAAGCTGAGGAAAACCTCAGATATGTTTCTATGACATATAATTACCCACGCTCGATGTGGGATGCCTCGGGCTTCCACTCCCTCGAGAAGCCTTGTGACCAAGGAAAACAGACAGACATGCCAGGTACCCCAGCATCCAGACACGCTACTGATGCCTCAACGTAACTACTCCCCTGACTGAAGGTTGCTGCCCTGACTGGACCCCTTGGAATGTCCCGACAGAAGCGGTGTAATTAACCGGCGTCCATAGAAACATGGCATTGGGAAGAGTTTCACGAACTACGTATTAAATCTATGAGGGAGACCCGGACTAGGTGATGAGTTCTGAGGAGGAATCCACAGGAGGAAGAACCGACATCCCATCATCCCGTTTCGATCAAGGAGAAGACGTCCCTGAATAAGGGGCGAATGCCGCCCGCCTTTGGAAAGCGGGAATGCGGGGCGACAAAAGCGCCGCGCGTCCACCTCCGCGGACAAAG
Source organism: Viscum album (assembly GCA_963277665.1). Lineage (NCBI taxonomy): Eukaryota > Viridiplantae > Streptophyta > Magnoliopsida > Santalales > Viscaceae > Viscum > Viscum album. The sequence continues at coordinate 300,919,019 of OY728128.1, forward strand.
CGGATATGCGCGCGCACGCCCCGACAGAAAGCGTCGGAAACAGAAATGGTGAACCCGACGTGAAATTATTCACCTCTATATGGAGATTAGTAGCGTTCGAGACACCAGTAGATTGATGTGTCACCGGATCCAGATATCTGGTGCCTGGTCCCGCCAAGCAAATAGCGGGCCTGTCGTGAAACTCACCGGAAGTCGGGGTAGTAGAACGTGGGGCACTCCGTTCTGCAGCGTGTTGGTGTGGATCCTTCTTACAGACGTGGAGAATGAAAGGACGATGGGGCACTGGCTGTCAATCGTTTTCCTCTCAGTACTGATGAGTTGATCACTTCGTTTCTCAGGAACCAGGTTGCGGTTACAAGGACGCGATCACCGTCCTCTCCCCGCCCACGCAGGGGCAGGGGCAATACCGCCACGACGGCCGCCACATCGCGAATATGGGGCGCCCACGTCCCCTTTCCCCATCAGAGGTCATCCAGCGAAGGGTGATCAACAACCTCGTGCGTAGGTACGAGGAAGAAGGGGTCATCCCAACCCGGGATATGGCCCTCTTGGACATAGAGGCCTCCAGGCCCCGCCATCAACGCCGCCCTAACAGGCCGCACAGGGATCCCCTGCTCCCCACCCCAACATTCAACCATTTCGGGAGCTTGTCGCCGGAACGCCTTGACGAATCCTTGCCTTATGCTGAAGAGGTGGGCGCCGTCTGGCTCAGCCCGCTCAGGGTCCCGACCCGAGGGCTCCAGGAGAGAGCTCCCGCCCGGCCACGTCAGCGCCGTCGTCCGACCCCGCAGGAAGAGTAGGCAGGCTACGTCCCTGCACCACCTGCACTAGTTCGCCTGACCCGACGTCAGCGCCGGGCCCGGGCTGAGGACGCTCGCCCGGGCGCGTCGACGTCGACAGCTACAGTGGCCCAAGCCACCGCCGACGTGCATCGTGAATCCCCTACATATACTGAGCAGGGGCACTCCTTCACTCAACTAGGATCGAGACCCCAACCGCCCCACGGGCAGGCTGGGTTGACTCTCCGGGTTGCAGGCCCAAGTGGTGATCGCCGCGAGCTAACCCGCAGTAATGTCACCTCGTACGGAGGTCCTCCCCATACCACTACTCCACAGAGCGTGGGCCTGAACCCGCTCCAAGGTTCGTCATGGAGGCATGCCTCGTGCTACCCCCATCCCGCAGGAAGACCTGCCCCGCGGTAGTGACGCTCAGCGCGGAAACATTTCCCGCGCCCACTATACAGGGTATGGAGTCCATCCTCCTGCCCCCGACCGCCAACCTGATGGCACCATCCATCCGGTCCTTCTCCAACATGGGGGCCCTCCCTACGTCCTCTCTGCAGCCGGAAAAGGTCCTCCTCGCCCCAGCAACTTGAGGAGTGAAGGTCAGCCTCGCTCCACTCGCATCGACCATGGAGGTCCTCCCCATGCTCCTGTCGGTTCCAACAGAGGCCCCGCCCACATGGGCACTATTCATGGAGGTCTTCCCCATGTACCCTTCGACATTTTCCCCGGTGCCCCTCGCACCCCGGCTATCTCGAGTGGGGGCCCTCTCCGCCACGGCGCCAGCGCCGCCCTGAGGCTGCCTGATAGGGGTCAACCCTGTCTCGAAGAGCCACCCCGGGGCAGGAGAGCGGTTCGTCGCTTCAACAAGAAGAACCCTGGGAAGGCCCAGGTGGAGATCAAACCTGCCCGCTTCTCCGACTCGGAAGCGGAATGCGATTCAGCGATGGAACCTTCTCCTCTCTCCTCAGTATCATGGACTGGGGCAGGAACCAGACGCGTTAGCCTCATTCTCCCGGAATTTGAGGTCCACCAGATTCCCATCTCCCTCCGTAGGTACATCCAAGAGGATGAAATCTTGGGAATTCCACAGGTCTCGACCACACAATCACTACCTTTGTCACCAGAAGAGCCCTCTACCTCTACCAGAGATCACAGAGAGTTATTTTGGGGGCCAACGATGGTAGAGAGACAACACGACCTGTCGCCGGTAGCCGCGGCTCCTGTTATGGAAGCTGTGGTTATCAGCCCGTCGTATCGTGACATAGTGGCCAAGTCACCTCACTCTTTGGAGGATGGCGCAGAATTCGGCGGCCAGTTAGCTCGTTTGTTGTATTCTCCACCGCCGAGCTTACTATCTCAGAGGTATGCCTCAGTACCGCTACTGTTCCCTCAGCCGCCCCCGGTTGACGAGTGGGGCAACACAGGGCCAGACCTTGAGTCCGAGCCCAGGAGCTTCTGGAGTATTCTTGCAGCGGATTACTTCCCGGAGAGGTTCTGGCCGACAGCGGTGCTGAATTTCCGCATACCAGAGTCTCTTACCCCTAAATAAGTGGGGTGCTTTTGTCGAACCCTATGGGAGACACACTTCCACCTCCGTTATGAATGGGTGGTGTACCCCATAAGTTGAGAGCACTTCGAAGAAATCGGCGAGCAGTTCCGCCTAATCGATGCAGCTGCACTTCTTGTGGCCCAGCACCCTGAGTCGCCAGGCCACTAGAGCACCCTTCAACGAAAATGCGTTCAGAGTCTTAAATCACTCCACAGAATCATCAGGGAAGCCACAACCCATGTGCAAGTCCGTGGTTGGTGACACTATGCCGCTCTCCTCTTCGACCATATCCGATGGCAGCCCGATTCGCTATGCGACATCGAGGACATGCCCTCAAGAGGGGTCGTAGTCCACATGGCCGACGTTGTGCATAAGGAAGATGAGATTGAATTCCTTGATGGAGACTTACCACCAGAGGGCATACCGCCGCTGCTCGACCCATCAGGGAGAGTTACCCATCAGCAGAGGAACCTGCTAGGTCTCCCCGTACCCACCGAGTCACTGGTACTCGGTCGAAAGACCAGAAAGGGTAAGGAGCACGTCGGAACAGTCAAGCACTCCGACCCATCCGCCTCTGTGCAGAAAACAAACGAGGATCCTAAGAAGGCCACGTTACGCCAGCAGCTTGCTGAGCAGAAGAGGCTGGTTGACGAACTCTTGGCTGAGCGCGCCGCAGATCGGCGACCCGACTATGGTAATCCCAGGCCGGGGCAGCAGGGGCAGGAATAATTTCCCCCCTATGAGATGCCTCCGGGCAACCCTGATCATGCTACTTCCACAGACAGGACAGAAGCCGGAACGTATGGCAAGAGGGCGCGATACGTCTCGCCAAATCCCCCCGAGCGGCGGGGCAATCTGAAGAATCCAATCCGGGTTCCCCCAGTCGCCCCGTAGGTCGTCCAGCCAGTTGACGCACGAGCGGCCGAAGCCGTCTACCGTGTTGAAGAACCTGGCAATGCACTTGTGGTTAGGGATCCCCGTCAAGACAGGGACCCCCACCCGGAGGATCTTATCGCAGTGCTCACATCCCACCTCGAAGCGTTGGAAATGCGGCAGGTGGTGGTCCCATCGGATGGAAAGCCTTATCCCGCGTGCGTGGATGAAATGCCCGCACCTCCGGGTTTTGGGAACCCCACTTTCTCGCCTTTTAACGGGACAGGGGACCCGCCGCAGCACTTGGCTCATTTTTCTTCTAGGTGTGGCCCCATGCTGTGGACCCCGGCTCAGCAAGAAGCCGCCAAGCTCCGATGTTTTGTACAGACATTGGAAGGTCCGGCATTCGTCTGGTATAGCCAGCTCCCTATCGGATCGGTGACCGGTTGGGAGGATCTTCGCCAGCAGTTCTTATACCAGTTCAGCTCCACCACGCGAAAGACCAGCATCGTGGACCTCTTCAAGTTCAAGCAGAGGCCTGATGAGTGGGTTGCAGATTTCATCGCCCGGTGGAAGGGACATACGTATTCCCTCGATATGCCACTGACTCCGGAGAAATTACTGACGATGTGTGCGGGGAACGTCAAGACAGAGCTGGTACCCTCCCTGATCACCCAGAACTACCCTGGAGGGTTCAGATATTTCTCAGATAAGGCTCAGCGCCTTGAGGAAGCCCTGCAACAGGCCAGTCAGGCGCGTTTGTTGCCCCCTATGATCCCAGCCAGGAGGACCGCCAGGGCTGAACCCGCCGCGGTGGCTCAAATAGAAGCCCCAAGGCAGCTGGAGTTGCTGCCGGCGGCACCACCCCCGCAACCCCGTAGAGGTACTCCACCTCAAGCACAGGATCCTGCCCAGCAGCGACCGCCTCAGAACCGACAGGTTCCCCCGCGCAACGCGCCACTGCCACTTAGGCGAGACAATCAGGCGCCGCCTCCTCGGTAGGCCCCTCCGGCCCCTCTTCAGGGCCAGGCCCCCAGGACCCCCTATCTGGAAAGAAGGTACCAGACCTATTCGTTCAATGAAAATCAGGTCCCTGGCTATTTCCGAAGTGCTCTAGAGAAAGGGATCGTGCGTCTGCTTGAGTGCAGAAGGCCGGCAGAGGCGAATCTCACCGATCACCCCAACTACTACCCTTACCATCGGATCCTGGGGAACACCCTCAAGCAATGCTATGTGTTTAAAGACTGGCTTCAAGACCAGGTCAACAACAACATAATTAAGTTGGGCCCAGCACCAGCGCAAGTGGCAGGTGTCTTTGTAGGATCAGAGATCAGCAGCGACAGTGAAGGTGAGTGGCAGCAGGTCCCTAGCCATGGGTCCCGGAAATACGATGACTGGATGGCTCGAAAAACCGTCGTCCGTGCCCATGGAATCATCCGGGCGCGCCTGAAGCAGCCAGAAACTTCAGAAGAAGTAGTCGGTGCCTCCACATCATCTTCGCAGTCGGCCTCTTCCCAAAAGGGCAAGCAGCGGCGACGCAAGAAGAAGCAACGCGCACCGCCAGTGCCGTCGTCATCCCGCACTCTCGGCATCTTTATGCCCCTTGAAATGAGGATTCCTCCCAGAATCCACCTAGCGGTGAATGAATCCTCGAGCGACAGCCGGGGGTATGCTTCGGTTAACACCGTGGAGCTGGTAAAGCCCTATATGACCCCCGACAAGGGGAAAAGCCAGGCAGACCTCCCCAACGTTTCCAGCCGACGTTAGAGTCAGAGGAATCGCAACCACGCCGGTCAGCGAGGTATGTCAGCAGGCACTTTCATCCAAGCCGTGCACGCTACTGAGACCAGGCAGCAGGCTCAGCGCAGATCTCAGCACGCGCAAACCCATCCAACACCCTCGGCTCTACCTCCACCGCCGTTCGTGCTACTGGATCGGGGGGAGCTGCCTCGTTCGTATCACAGTCAGTCCTGCCCGACTACAGGCCAGCCTCCGCTGTTCGATCCTAGTCCGGTGACTACTCTTCAGGCTTCTACTAGTAGGCAGCAAGATGTGCACAGTACTAGCCGATCGCAGGTTCAACCAGCAGGACCCGCTATGCCTCCAAATGCCGAACGACCTCCAGTAAGCAGAGGTTCGCGTTTGGCATGAATGTATGATGTCCTGAAGCACCTGGTCGGCATTCCGGCGAGGCTTTCTACCCTTGAGGCCCTCCGCCTGTCATCTGAAATGAGCGAGGCACTTGCCGAGGCCCTAAGGAGCCCACTCCAGTTTGAGACGGAGGTAGCAGCTGCATAGGCCTTCCATACTGAGACGATTGAAAACGCCGAATGTCAGGCGGTTATCTCGTTCTCCGTTGAAGATGAAGACCCTCCTTTACAGGGGCACATTTGCCCGCTGTACATCACTGGCCACTTCAATGGTGTGGAAGTCCGCCGCTGCCTCGTTGACACGGGTTCGAGAATCAACCTAATTCCGACCCGGACACTGCGAAAGCTGGGTCTGTCCGAAGGTGATTTAACCCCCTCTGACCTCAGGATCCAAGGGTACGACTGGACAGAGCAAACCCCAGTCGGAAATATCTGCCTGAAGACTAAGTTCGGTGGCTTAATTGCCAGCACTGAGTTCATGGTTGTCTCTCAGGACACCGCCTACAACGCATTGATGGGTAGTCCATGGCTCCATCTGCATGCAGCGGTCCCTTCGTCGTATCACCAGTGTCTCAAGTACTCGATTAACGGTCGAGTAGGCGTGCTCCAAGGAGACGCGTCCCCTTTCGCTTCTTGTGAGGCCCGCTATCTGGATGCGGGTTATTACAAAAGTAAGGATAAGAAAATCCTAGTAAGCGAGGATGAACCCACCCCGGTCACAAGTGATCCCTGGGCAAGCATGGATGACGCCTACATCCTCCCGATCCACCGGTTGGAGGCCACGACCCCCGACATGGGGCAATGTTTTGTTGTTTCGGGTACGCAAGGAAGGCATGTTCCCGTGTCCAAGAGACGACGGAAAATCACCTCGTACTCCTACATCAAACAGGCTCAAGTCATCCTGTAACCTCCAACACCTGTACAGTACCGTGACGTCAAGCTGATGACAATAGCGGTGCGCCATACGTGTCTCTTCCGTCGGGCTGGAATCCACCGACTCAGGCCGACACGTCACCACTGCTTTGATATCATCAAACGTGGACCTCTAGGCCGAAGGCCAGATGGGATAGGGTCGACTGCCTTCATTGTTATGGTCTCAATGGCAAGCGAGTCTCCCGATGTGATGACCGCTGCTGCCCAAGCCGGCACCAGCTGCCCCTCGGATTTTGATAGCCCAGATGTACCCCCCATCGCGGGAAGTCCCCCCATGGGTGGGGAGGATGACTTGGAGGATGCTCCCCCAGCCTTTGAAAACGGAGTCTCTACCACGGTTGATGAACTGGTACAGGTGAACCATGGTAGCGAGGCAGATCTGAAACCCACATTGATCAGTACAGCCATGTCCCCCGGGGAGCGGCAGTAGTACGTAGAATTCCTCAAACATCACCATGATGTGTTTTCTTGGAGTTACAATGAGATGCCAGTGCTAGATCCCCAGGTGGTCGTTCACCGTCTGGGCCTCCCGGCAAAACATCATGGGTTTAAGCAGCCTCCCAGGAAGATGCACCCTTCTCATGGTGCTAGGGTTGAGGACGATGTTGACAAGCTAATCAAAGCCAACTTCGTCAAGGAGGTCCAGTACCCCAAGTGGCTTGCCAACATTGTTCCAGTCAGGAAGAATAATGGACAGATCAGAGTCTGCATCGACTTCCGCGATCTTAATCGCCACTGCCCAAAGGATGACTTCCCACTCCCGGTGACGGAGCTGTTGATTGACGCCACGACCGGGTTCCAAGCCCTCTCTTTCATGGATGGGTATTCCGGGAATAACCAGATCTGGATGGCCCCCGAAGACGAGGAGTCCACTGCCTTCAGGGATCCCAAAGGTACCTTTTTCTACCAGGTAATGCCATTCAGTTTGAAAAATGCAGGTGCCACTTATCCGAGGGCCATGCATCGCATATTCAAACCGATTCTCAGGACATTGGTGGAATGCTACGTGGATGACCTCGTAGTCAAATCATGCCAGCGCCAGGACCATCTCAAAGACCTTGAGAAAGTGTTTGGTTTCCTCCGTTCCCGTCACCTGAAGATGAACCCGCTGAAGTGTGCCTTCGGGGTCACCTCCGGAAAGTTTCTGGGCTTTGTTGTCAGATACCGAGGTATCGAGATCGACCCGGAGAAGATCAAGGCCATCAGCCAAATGCCTCCCTCGAGCAACATTTGAGATCTTCGAGGCCTTCAAGGCCACTTAGACTATATACGCTGATTCATCGCGAATCTGGCCGGCAAGTGTAAGCCCTTTTCCCAGCTCATGAAGAAGGGTGCCACCTATGAATGTGATGAGGAGTGTCGGACCGCCTTCGAGGAAATCAAGCAGTATCTGCTCCAACCTCCAGTCTTGATGCCACCCATCTCCGGAAGGCCGCTGGTCCTTTATGTGACCGCCCTGGAGAGATCCCTCGGTGCGCTGCTCGCCCAGAAGAATAATGAGGGTACTGAGAACAGAATCTACTATCTCAGCCGCATGATTCTCGATACGGAGGTCAGATACTCCCCTATCGAAAAGAGCAGCCTTACGCTCGTCTTCGCCGTGCAGAAGTTACGACATTACCTGCAGCACCACGAGGTGATATTGGTCTCCTGGGTAGACCCACTGAAGTACATCCTGAACTTCCCTATGCTGACTAGCCGACTAGCACGGTGGGCAGTGATTCTCCAGCAGTTTGATATCAGGTTTGTACCTCAGAAGGTCGTTAAGGGACAGGCGTTGGTAGAATTTTTAGATACCCATCCAATCTCTGCGGATCAATCCCTAGACCTGGATTTCCCTGATGAGACGATCCTCTCAGTCGATCATGCTGTCCCGTGTTGGCAAATGCATTTCGACGGTGCCTCCCGGAGCCCCACCGGTAGGAGGCTCAACGATCCCGAGCTCAACAGAGTGGGTCTGGGTATTGTCTTCATTACCCCGGCGCAAGCCGTCCTGCCATACTCGTTCCTGTTGTCAGAAGGCTGTACGAACAATGAGGCAGAGTACCAAGCACTCATCACCGGCCTCGAGCTGGCCCTTGAGATCCATGTGCCCCATCTACATGTGAAGGGAGAATCTGAGCTGGTAATCAAACAGGTTAATGGCGACTATGTCGTCAGGAATCCGGAGCTCGCATCGTTGCTGGAGTACACCCTCCGCCTAATGGCCCAGTTCTCCCCTCGACCAGAGGTTACCCATGTCCCACGGTTGCAGAACGGCCAAGCAGACGCCTTGGCCGGCTTAGCCGCGTCGCTCGCAGAACCCGACCAAGATGATTTGGTCATACATGTGGCCCACCGGAGAGTCATTGCCCCCGCCACCCAAGAGGACCGTGATAGCCGGTGGGTAAGTCATCTCACCGCCGGACCCTCCATATCGGGAGTCCCGGGTTCGTCGGACGCAGTGGTTGAAACCACCCCCGACTGGAGAGCACCTTTTATCGAGTATCTCCAAAATGGTCAGCTCCCGGACGACCGGGACTAACGCGAGCGAATCCGACGCCGCGCGCAGCAATTTACCCTCCAGAGCGGCCCCAGTCTCAAACAAATCCTTTATAAGCGGAGTTTCGATGGTGTCCTTCTCCGTTGACTCCAAGGAGGGGAGAAAACTCAAGTTATGCAAGAGGTTCACGCCGGTTCCTATGGCGCCCATCAAGCTGGGCCGAATCTGTCCCATCAAATCCGGAGGTTAGGGTACTTTTGGCCCTCTATGATCCACGATTGTATTGGATATACCAAGAGATGCCATGCATTCCAAGTACATGCCAACTTCTTGCATCGGCCGCCGGAGCCCCTCCACCCCACTAAGTACTCTTGGCCATTTGTGGTATGGGGACGTGATGTAGTAGGACCGTATCCACCGGCAACAGCCCGCCAGTGTAGGTTCTTCCTGACTGCTACAGATTTCTTCTCCAAGTGGGCAGAAGTAGTTCCGCTCAAAGAGGTCAAGGCCCGTTCCATCGTTGAATTTGTGAGCTCAAATATTATCCACCGGTTTGGAGTCCCTCACGCCGTCCTCACCGATAACGGCACCAACTTCCGAGCAGCTGAATTGAAGAAATTGTACGCTAAGCACGACATCCGGTCGAACCATACCTCCCGCTACCATGCGCAGGTGAATGGACAGATAGAGGCGTTCAACAAGACCCTCTCTAACATTCTGCAGAAGATGGTTGGTCAGAATAAGAAAAGTTGGCCGGACAAGCTCCCCAACGCCCTATGGGCTTACCGGACGACGACTCGCAACTCTACCCAGGTGACCCCATATTCCCTGGTGTATGGAGCTGAGGCCGTCCTACCCATTGAGATCCAGCTGCCATCGTTACGCACTGCAGTTTATGACCACCAGACATCTGATGAGGTAGCCAAGACCCGTCTGGCTGAATTAGAAGCACTGGACGAGAACCGGCTTCGTGCCCTGCACAATCTGGAAAGGCATTAGGACAAGATAGCGAGAGCCTTTGACAAGAAGGTTCGTCTTCGCTCTTTTCTACAGGGAGACCTTGTACTGGACCTTCGAGCGTCAATGATTCCCGATAAGAAACCACCCAAGTTAGAACCCAAATGGGAAGGGCCTTATATCATCCATAAGGATTACCCCAATGGATCATACTCCTTGGTGACCATAGATGAGGAGCGTATAACCCCTCCCACCAATGCCAAATTCCTCAAACGATACTTTTCCTAGGGAAAAAAGGTCCAGCACGACCCTAAACTGCGAGATGGTCCTGCACGACCCTAAACTGCATCCCCGTCCTTACCGCAAGATGTTAAACGGCAAGCCAGCCAGACCTTCCTAACCGAGGCTCAGCCTCAGGCCCCTTGGCCTCCTCGGGCCCCCGGCCCCCGTCAAACGATACTTTTCCTAGGGAAAAAAGGGTCATGCACGACCCTAAACTGCAAAATGGTCCCGCACGACCTTAAACTGCATCTTCGTCCTGCAAGACGATAAACTGTGAAATGGTCCCGCATGACCTTAAACTGCACGTTATGGTCCAACATGACTCTAAACTGTAAAGTCCTGCACGACCATAAACTGCATCTTCGTCCTGCAAGACGTTAAACTGCAAGCCGGTCAGGCCTTCTTGACCGAGGCTCAGCCTCAGGCCCCTTGGCCTCCTCGGGCCCCCGACCCCATCTTCACCGCGAGACGTTAAACAACAAGCTGGTCAGGTCTCCCTGACCGCGGCCCAGCCTCAGGCCCCCTGGTTTTCCCTGATCTATTCTCTTGTGGGATTGTATGGTATGGTGTAGGACTACGTCCTCATTCACGTCGGATTACTCGTCGTACCATACATATCCCCAAATGAGATGCTTCTTATCGTCCCGCATGACGTTAAACTGCATTTCCAGAACTACGTATGGCTTGATTCTCATCCTTATGAGATACGTAGGAACGCTCGGACGCCTCGTCTTGAGCCCAGCCCCAAGCTTTTCCCTTCCACTATTCCTCCTAGGAATAGTTTTCTTGGACGATCTTTGTGTAGCAGGGAGTAGGCTTTCTTGGCCCCGCTTATGCAATCCTGATCACACAAGGATTGTAAGGGTCGCACCATGTGCCCACTCCCATTCTTCTATTCCTTCCATGTCCTCACCGCATGACGCTAAACTGCATGGCCTTCAAGAACTACGTATGGATTGATTCTCATCCTTATGAGATACGTAGGAACGCCCAGACATTTCGTTCGTTGGCCCAGCCCAAAAGCCAAAATCTACCCCTCGGGTCAAGACATGGCAGGGTGCACACATTTTCCACGACTTACATCGAGCAAGCCTCGACCCGGTGGCACATCCCCCCTGGAGATGTTCGCCTCTTTCGTGGATGGATACAGCTATGCTTCACCCACTCCGTGACTGAGATTGCATCATTTTTCTCACCCAGAGGGACCCCCAAGAACGACCTGGATACAATGCCCAAGGGCTCTCCTACCGATACGGGCCAATGCCCCCATGTGTTTTCAAGCAACAAGCCGATACAAGTCCCGCGTTGCGAATTTGGTCAGCGGTCGACGCTCATTTTTTGCTCCCATACGGGTCACCGTAGGAATGCTGTGTTTCGAACATGGTCAACAGTGTCCTGGATCTTCGGGTCCACCCCGAGATGTCCCAGACATCGAGTGCAGTGATTCATTCTATCCCATCCTGAGGTGAGAAACTTTCCCCAGGTGGTGCTAGAGATCGAGCCCATGACCCTGATTCCTCATAAGGGTGTACGGTGTGATGTGGTACTATGTCCTCATTCACGTCGGGATCATGTACCATGCCGTACGCCCTCCCTTTACGAGGCCCAGTGTAACAGCCCGAGATTTTATGAAAAATATTCTTTTTAATTTTATTAATGTCTTGTATTGTACGCTACACCAAAAGAATCTTTCACAACACGCATCATTGAATTTCCTTCCATTACACGCAATCGCGACCTTCCACTATAGCGTGTGTTGTACGCAACACCGAGTTTCGCTAAACAATGATATGCTATTAAGATATTATTAAAACTAGCCGTTATGAATAGTAAAAACCACTTTTTGAAATTTTGTAAATTTTATTTTTCAAAATAGACATCATTTATGGATTCGGAATATCGAAATTAGCTTAGGTTGAAATTTTGGTGATTTTCGGATAACTTTCATATTTTGATGAATAGTGAAAATGACTAAATTTTAATTAAAAACAACATTTTTAATCGAAATAATTAATAGTGATAAATTATTAATTTGAGTGATTTTAAAGTATATTTAGAATATATTTTTACAATTCAATACAATGTTGGTCATTGGATGTAATTTCACATTTACACCAGACATAAACAAGTGTTAATCTTTTGATAGTTATTATCTCTTAAAAACACGCTATTTGTTGTGACAGCGGAAATTAATTATAAAATTAATTAATGCAACTTATATGTTGGGAATTTTGTAAAATAGAAATCATTTTTGAATTCGGAATATCAATTATAGCTTAGGGTGAAACTTTGGCATTTTTCTGAAAAACATCAATTTTTGATGAATAGTGAAACCACTAAGTGGTAGGTTAAAAACTGAATTTTGCATAAAACTTAATTTTAACGCTTCTGTGAGTGTAATTTCAAAAATCCGAGAGACACGGTTAATATCAAGGACTAAAATGTGGTTCAATGAGATGAAAATAATTTTTGGTGAATAGTAACTTTTTACTTTTTTTTACCGCGGTTAATAGTAAATAGGGTAACTAAGGGTAAATATGATATTAATATTACCCTAACACATGTCCTAATTCTATTGGACAAGTGTAATTCGACCAAAAACAAACTTAGGAATAAAATATGACCATTTAGGCCCACTTGGATTAGATTAGGACATTTATTATTAATTTATTTAATGAAGGGTTAAAATAGTTAAAATCAAAGTTTAATAAGTAAATCATTTTTAATATGGGGTTATACATAAGATAAATTCGACTATAAATATTCATTAGAAATATAAAAAGATTTCCTACATAATGATATTTTATTTATAATTTTTAGACTTTAAATAAATTAATTTATTTATGACACAACGATGATGCAGTAATTACCCTTTTAAGGAAATATTAACATAATTGATGTTATAAATGCTCAAATGAATGTAATTTGAGACTTTTTATGACTTAAACTAATTTTCTAGGTTACTATGATATATTAGGGTTGATTTAATCAACTTTTTTCGAACATATAATTCTGTTATGACTTTCACAAAAATCATATATCAAATAGTGTCAAAATTGACACAAAATAGTTTTTAAATCCAATATTATATTATTAATTGTTATTTTATTTCTAAAAATATAAGGTTCGGCCAAATGACTTAGATAAGGATATATTTATTAATAATATACAATTTGGGGTTCGTTTGGCATGTTATAGTAAGTGTATTAACCATATAGTGAAAGAAAACAAAAAGACCCTGTAAAAGTTAAATTATTTAACTTAGAGTTAAATCTAATTGATAAGGTTAACATAATAACCTAAACTTGTCTAAATCCTATTGGTGGATAGGATTTCGACCCATCCCCACTTTAGCTTAGAAATAAGACCCTTTGGAACCATTATAAACCGATTTTGACATTAATATAAAATAATATTTTGAGGTATTCCTAAGGTGCCCCTCTCCTCCCTTATAAAAGGACACCTCCTCCCCCTCCTCCTCACACCAATTTGAGCACTCAAGCTCGGCCAACCCCTGCCAAAATCTCTTCTCCACTTCCCTAGAAACATCCTAGAGGTTCTGGTCTTCCTCAAAGACCAATTTTAGTTCCCTAAGAGGAGGTCTCCAAAAGGCGCTTCAAAGAAGAGGTAATTACCGTTACCAATTCTTTCATCTTTATTTCTTCTTCCACTTCTTCTTCTTAGGTTGTTTCATTATGAAGTAATAACATCAGTATCACTCATATACTGATATGTTATTATAAGTATGAAACAACCCTATTTCACCATCTATCCATCCTACGGAAAAAGAAATCACCGCGCGTGCGTACGTACGGAATACCGTCTCCACGCCGTGGTGTAATCTATTTTCCACCACCACCTTACATGGATGGGTATAATGGTGTAAAGAATAACTATACATAGTTATTACAAAATCATATTGATTCTGATATATTTTATAATCCACTCCAATTAAATTCAATATTTATAGAAATGATATCATCGCTCGTGCGTACGTACGGACTACCGTCTCCACGACGCGATGAGATTCATTCTCCATGTTAACCATTTAAGAATGATTATAAAGTATATATAAGAAATAATAATGAAATATATGACATTATAAAGATACTGGATTTATGTATATATATAAATATGTATGTCATCTACTTACTTCCATTTCAAGACAATATGAAATGGAAAACAGCGTTCATGCGTACGTACGGACTACCGTCTCCATGAACGGTGTTTTTCATTTTATTTATCTACCTATTATATATATATATACTGAATATATATGATATATAAATCATATTTTATATTCTGGAAGTAAGTAAATCATGATATAAGTAATAATGATGTCAATAACAACAAGTCAAAACACCTACGATAAATGAAACGATTTTACCCAAAACGCTTCTTTAACATGGAATTTACAAAAGAATGGGTAATATAATGTCATAAGTGGACCATATATGATATCATAACAATGAATATGATTCTGTAATAAGTCAATAACATGATTTAAATCATTATACAGGAGTTTCGGACACGTACAAAGCAAGTCAGACCTAAGGTAAGGGAAATATCACAATCTCACTTTTATCCGAGATTGTTTTTACTTTGGTAATTACTGGGGTGTATTTTATCATCCACATCCATGTTCCATCAATATGTAATATTATTTCCATCCTTATACAATAGTTTATATCCAATTTTACCCTTCGGTGAGTTTTTTTGTAAAAGATATGAAAGGAATCTTTTGTCATTTTCGTACGAGGTACTTTTTGACTTTTCCGACAAAAGTACGAGAAGAATGTTTTTTTAACTTATACGGCACGAACGGATTTTTACGGTTTTATAAAGCATTATTTTCATGATCCTTCCTCCAAAATATTTCATGACTATTTTCAATAAAATCTCTTTCTTTTAAAATTGCATGATGTTTTGTGAAAATAAATTGATTTTGAAGAAAAAAGGATTTTTTCCTCAAGAATTCAATTCAAGTGTTTTATCAAAATTATTTTCCATCTAAGATAATAAAGGGTTCTGTTTCTATCCATATTTTTACATTGATTTGACTATGTTGTGATGGAATTATGTTTATGAATTCCTTTATCTTATATGAATGGTTTTATGATGTCATGTTGTTTAAGAATCCCATTTTTGTTACATGTGTTATGAAATGATGTATGATTTATGATTTTGTGGCACACATAAGAATGGTATCATTATGAGATGGGTGGGACCTATATCTCCCTCCAATGCATTGGGTAATGATTTTATATCTCATGAGATAGACATGGCTGGAATGGTAGGTTATACCGGTTCAGTGAAACAGGACTGAAACGAGGGTTACTCGATTCAGAAAGGGACTTTGTCCACTAAGATAGTCTTGGCAATGACTCTGGACTAACAAGAAATGATTCTCTATGATTATGTGTGAATGCCACAAAGTTTCATGTTTTATGTTATGATTATTGTGATTACATTTCACTGCCATGATTTACCCCATGTTATGAAATTATGATCTCTTTTGCAGGTTAAGATTTCCAAAAGTTATGTGCTTATGTATATGATGTGATTGATATTTCTTTTGTTTACCCTTACTGAGCATTTGAGCTCACCCTTTTATGTTTTCTTTTCCCCAGGATATAAAGAAAGGTTTTAGGTATAAAAAAAAGAAGATCTTTATGAGAGATGTTGAAGATCTTTCACCACGATTAGAAGATTATATTCCGAGTTTCCAAAGACACTAAACTATTACGGTCCTTGTGTGTGTGTTTTTGTTATTTACTAAGTATTCCGCAAAAGTAATGTAAAGTCTAAGTACGTTAAGCTTCGGGTCTCTACAGTTGGTATCAGAGGAAAGGTTTAGTCAACCTTTGGAAACTAGGATGCGAGAACTTTAGTGAGATCCCTAGAGATATTTCTAAGGTATGTCTAGGGATGTCCCTAAGGTTAAGTATACGTATAGGTTATAGTACTAGAACTACGCTAACGATCATAGAATTAAACCTAAGATGTTAGATATTGAAGGTACTCCCCCTTTATTATATTGTTTTCCCTAGCATGATTTTTGCCTCTCACACTATTCTTTTTGGGTTTTAGAGAATGGCTGGAAACAAGATGATTCACGATAATGGAGGATATGATGGACAATGGAATGATATTCTTCATAATGAAATGGGATTTGGAAGTCCAAACATAATTATTATGCCGAATCAGCAATCTCATAATATGATCAATAAAGTAAAATTTGGTAAGTTTCCTGACTCGGCTAATAAGAGAAAGATGGAGTTTCATGATGATCATAGAGGAAAGAAAGTTCAATTTCCCCTATGTAATTCATGTGGGAAGAGGAATCAAGGAGAATGTTTCAAAGGAACTGGAAGATGCTTTGGGTGTGGAAAAGAAGGACACAAAGCCAGTAAGTGCAAAGGAAAAGGTTCAGTTAACACCAGGGATGAGGTTAATGGTATTGCTACGACATCAACACTGGTTAAATGTTTTAAATGTGGAATGTACGGGCATTATGCAAACCAATGCCCTAAGGGAAAGTCTCATGAAGAGAATCAGTATGGTCGTATGGGAAGTATTTATGTTGATGATGATGAAGAGACTACAAATGATATGTGAGATGAAAGAATTTTTGAAGCTCGGTCAATGGTTTAAGAATGTAGTGGAATGATTACATGTTTATCATGTGTAAAGTTGTATAAGTAATCTCATGGTACTGTAGAATAAAGAGACATGTAAGGATTGTTACACTGTTGTCTGATTAATGTTACCAGTATCCATGAAAGGTTATTCAGATATTTTTGGAATGTAGATGATATGCGCATAATGAAGGGATAAGGAGAAAATTAAATGTTTGATAGTATTCATGAGCTCATGATTGATATAAGGACTAAGTGATATCATGGTTTGAGTATATAGAATTTTGAGGATTTTAGTATGTGGAAGGTGTTAACTTTTTACTGCATTCATGTTTTCACAAAGGTATTCAAGATAATACATGATTAAGGACTTTGAATGTTTGGAATGTAACCAACAAAACATATCTTATGATATATGGGAGTTGACGATGGTATTAAATCTCTGGTAATCGTTTTCACTATGTTATGAGAGTGGGTTGCAGTATTATGGATAATCCTAAAGATTGGAATGGATTATGTTGGACAAAAGTTAGTATTGTTTAAGGATAGAAGTTTTTTCGATATTATTGATGGGATGTTATAGTAATATAGTTTTAGAAAAAGGACAACCTGCAGGACGGGCGACAGCCCATCGCGTCGGACAAGACTGTGGGAATCGAACCCACAACTGAAATGCAACTGGCCTTTATCACCTACCACTGGCCTACAGGAAGTCCCTGTTTAGTAGAAACTAGTTTTATTTTATTAATAGGTATGATATATGAAGTATAAGTTCATTTTTGGAACCATATATGAATAATCTAACCATAAGATGAACTTATAACTTTTCAAACCTTTTGTTTGAGACAGATGGAATGACCCATCATTCTATTACATGATCTGCTAACACATCACAAATGACAAATTCAACTTCATTTCTTTAAGAGATGAAGTGGAAATTTTCCAAAGAACGACCAACGGTGAGACTATACCGAAATCACGAAAGTATTTCTTTTAAATTCCAATTTCTTCAACTTTAGGGAAATGATCTTGAAAACCAAAAATGTTGTCCTAGTGATCTTATACCTGATGAATCAGATGGTACCTTAGATCGTCACAAATTTATGGATTTGTGATTACTGGATTTTCCATAGCCATGTTCTCTACCACTCTCCATCAGAACATGATGGTTAGATTTCTCTTCCATATCTATATTTTCACCTATGTGGAAACCCAGTGATTAGTTTATTTGGGTAACCGTTACGTTTCATACTTTTGTTTTTAAAGATTGGTTTTGATATTCCTTTTTACGATGTGGGTTTCTATTAAAGAAACTTTCGATTAGTAAACCATTTATAACCCCGACGAATTTCGAGGGCGAAATTCATTTTAAGGGGGGTAGAATGTAACAGCCCGAGATTTTATGAAAAATATTCTTTTTAATTTTATTAATGTCTTTTATTGTACGCTACACCAAAAGAATCTTTCACAACACGCATCATTGAATTTCCTTCCATTACACGCAATCGCGACCTTCCACGATAGCGTGTGTTGTACGCAACACCGAGTTTCGCTAAACAATGATATGCTATTAAGATATTATTAAAACTAGCCGTTATGAATAGTAATAACCACTTTTTGAAATTTTGTAAATTTTATTTTTCAAAATAGACATCATTTATGGATTCGGAATATCGAAATTAGCTTAGGTTGAAATTTTGGTGATTTTCGGATAACTTTCATATTTTGATGAATAGTGAAATGACTAAATTTTAATTAAAAACAACTTTTTTAATCGAAATAATCAATAGTGATAAATTATTAATTTGAGTGATTTTAAAGTATATTTAGAATATATTTTTACAATTCAATACAATGTTGGTCATTGGATGTAATTTCACATTTACACCAGACATAAACAAGTGTTAATCTTTTGATAGTTATTATCTCTTAAAAACACGCTATTTGTTGTGACAGCGGAAATTAATTATAAAATTAATTAATGCAACTTATATGTTGGGAATTTTGTAAAATAGAAATCATTTTTGAATTCGGAATATCAATTATAGCTTAGGGTGAAACTTTGGCATTTTTCTGAAAAACATCAATTTTTGATGAATAGTGAAACCACTAAGTGGTAGGTTAAAAACTGAATTTTGCATAAAACTTAATTTTAACGCTTCTGTGAGTGGAATTTCAAAAATCCGAGAGACACGGTTAATATCAAGGACTAAAATGTGGTTCAATGAGATGAAAATAATTTTTGGTGAATAGTAACTTTTTACTTTTTTTTACCGCGGTTAATAGTAAATAGGGTAACTAAGGGTAAATATGATATTAATATTACCCTAACACATGTCCTAATTCTATTGGACAAGTGTAATTCGACCGAAAATAAACTTAGGAATACAATATGACCATTTAGGCCCACTTGGATTAGATTAGGACATTTATTATTAATTTATTTAAAGAAGGGTTAAAATAGTTAAAATCAAAGTTTAATAAGTAAATCATTTTTAATATGGGGTTATACATAAGATAAATTCGACTATAAATATTCATTAGAAATCTAAAAAGATTTCCTACATAATGATATTTTATTTATAATTTTTAGACTTTAAATAAATTAATTTATTTATGACACAACGATGATGCAGTAATTACCCTTTTAAGGAAATATTAACATAATTGATGTTATAAATGCTCAAATGAATGTAATTTGAGACTTTTTATGACTTAGACTAATTTTCTAGGTTACTATGATATATTAGTGTTGATTTAATCAACTGTGTTCGAACATATAATTCTGTTATGACTTTCACAAAAATCATATATCAAATAGTGTCAAAATTGACACAAAATAGTTTTTAAATCAAATATTATATTATTAATTGTTATTTTATTTCTAAAAATATAAGGTTCGGCCAAATGACTTAGATAAGGATATATTTATTAATAATATACAATTTGGGGTTCGTTTGGCATGTTATAGTAAGTGTATTAACCATATAGTGAAAGAAAACAAAAAGACACTGTAAAAGTTAAATTATTTAACTTAGAGTTAAATCTAATTGATAAGGTTAAAATAATAACCTAAACTTGTCTAAATCCTATTGGTTAATAGGATTTCGACCCATCCCCACTTTAGCTTCGAAATAAGACCCTTTGGAACCATTATAAACCGATTTTTACATTAATATAAAATAATATTTTGAGGTATTCCTAAGGTGCCCCTCTCCTCCCTTATAAAAGGACACCTCCTCCCCCTCCTCCTCACACCAATTTGAGCACTCAAGCTCGGCAAACCCCTGCCAAAATCTCTTCTCCACTTCCCTAGAAACATCCTAGAGGTTCTGGTCTTCCTCAAAGACCAATTTTAGTTCCCTAAGAGGAGGTCTCCAAAAGGCGCTTCAAAGAAGAGGTAATTACCGTTACCAATTCTTTCATCTTTATTTCTTCTTCCACTTCTTCTTCTTAGGTTGTTTCATTATGAAGTAATAACATCAGTATCACTCATATACTGATATGTTATTATAAGTATGAAACAACCCTATTTCACCATCTATCCATCCTACGGAAAAAGAAATCACCGCGCGTGCGTACGTACGGAATACCGTCTCCACGCCGTGGTGTAATCTATTTTCCACCACCACCTTACATGGATGGGTATAATGGTGTAAAGAATAACTATACATATTTATTACAAAATCATATTGATTCTGATATATTTTATAATCCACTCCAATTCAATTCAATATTTATAGAAATGATATCATCGCTCGTGCGTACGTACGGACTACCGTCTCCACGACGCGATGAGATTCATTCTCCATGTTAACCATTTAAGAATGATTATAAAGTATATATAAGAAATAATAATGAAATATATGACATTATAAAGCTACTGGATTTATGTATATATATACATATGTATGTCATCTACTTACTTCCATTTCAAGACAATAAGAAAAGGAAAACAACGTTCATGCGTACGTACGGACTACCGTCTCCATGAACGGTGTTTTTCATTTTATTTATCTACCTATTATATATATATATATACTGAATATATATGATATATAAATCATATTTTATATTCTGGAAGTAAGTAAATCATGATATAAGTAATAATGATGTCAAGAACAACAAGTCAAAACACCTACGATAAATGAAACGATTTTACCCAAAACGCTTCTTTAACATGGAATTTACAAAAGAACGGGTAATATAATGTCATAAGTGGACCATATATGATATCATAACAATGAATATGATTCTGTAATAAGTCAATAACATGATTTAAATCATTATACAGGAGTTTCGGACACGTACAAAGCAAGTCGGACCTAAGGTAAGGGAAATATCACAATCTCACTTTTATCCGAGATTGTTTTTACTTTGGTAATTACTGGGGTGTATTTTATCATCCACATCCATGTTCCATCAATATGTAATATTATTTCCATCCTTATACAATAGTTTATATCCAATTTTACCCTTCGGTGAGTTTTTTTGTAAAATATATGAAAGGAATCTTTTGTCATTTTCGTACGAGGTACTTTTTGACTTTTCCGACAAAAGTACGAGAAGAATGTTTTTTTTAACTTATACGGCACGAACGGATTTTTACGGTTTTATAAAGCATTATTTTCATGAACCGTACTCCAAAATATTTCATGACTATTTTCAATAAAATCTCTTTCTTTTAAAATTGCATGATGTTTTGTGAAAAGAAATTGATTTTGAAGAAAAAAGGATTTTTTCCTCAAGAATTCAATTCAAGTGTTTTATCAAAATTATTTTCCATCTAAGATAATAAAGGGTTCTGTTTCTATCCATATTTTTACATTGATTTGACTATGTTGTGATGGAATTATGTTTATGAATTCCTTTATCTTATATGAATGGTTTTATGATGTCATGTTGTTTAAGAATCCCATTTTTGTTACATGTGTTATGAAATGATGTATGATTTATGATTTTGTGGCACACATAAGAATGGTATCATTATGAGATGGGTGGGACCTATATCTCCCTCCAATGCATTGGGTAATGATTTTATATCTCATGAGATAGACATGGATGGAATGGTAGGTTATACCGGTTCAGTGAAACAGGACTGAAACGAGGGTTACTCGATTCAGAAAGGGACTTTGTCCACTAAGATAGTCTTGGCAATGAGTCTTGACTAACAAGAAATGATTCTCTATGATTATGTGTGAATGCCACAAAGTTTCATGTTTTATGTTATGATTATTGTGATTACATTTCACTGCCATGATTTACCCCATGTTATGAAATTATGATCTCTTTTGCAGGTTAAGATTTCCAAAAGTTATGTGCTTATGTATATGATGTGATTGATATTTCTTTTGTTTACCTTTACTGAGCATTTGAGCTCACCCTTTTATGTTTTCTTTTCCCCAGGATATAAAGAAAGGTTTTAGGTATAAAAAAAAGAAGATCTTTATGGGAGATGTTGAAGATCTTTCACCACGATTAGAAGATTATATTCCGAGTTTCCAAAGGCACTAAACTTTTACGGTCCTTGTGTGTGTGTTTTTGTTATTTACTAAGTATTCCGCAAAAGTAATGTAAAGTCTAAGTACGTTAAGCTTCGGGTCTCTACACCCAGCCTCAGGCCCCTTGGCCTTCTCGGGTCCCCGACCCTCGTCCTCATGTAAGACGTTAAACTGCAAACCAGTCAGGCCTTCCTGACTGATGCATGACCTTAGGCCCCTTGGCCTTTCCGGGCCACGACCCAGGATTCCTCATAAGGGTGTACGACGCGGTGTAGGACTACGTCCTCATTCACGTCGGGATCATGTACCATGCCGTATGCCTCCCCTTACGAGGCCCAGCCTCAGGCCCCTTGGCCTCCTCGGGTCCCCGACCCTCATCCTCATTGCCAGACGTTAAATTACAAGTAGGTCAGGCCTTCCTTACCAATGCCTAACCATCAGGACCCTTGGACTTTCCGGGCCACGACCCAGGTCCTCTCTTATAAGAGTGTACGGTGTGGTGTGGGACTACGTCCTCATTCACATCGGCTTCTTCTCCATACCGCACACCTCCATTGTTTAGGGGTATATTGCTCCCCTTCTCGTCCAGTATGACGTTAAACTACATATAGAGAACTACGTGTGGCTTGATTCCCATCCTCATGGGATATGTAAGACCACCATAATGTCCAAGATTCGGGTCCAACCCCATCTCTCGGGAATCCTCATCCTGTCCTGGCCCCTTGGCCTATCCTTCCTCCAAGAGAGGATTATATGGTGTGGTGTGGAATTATGTCCTCATTCACGACGGTCTCGTAATGACCACTCCATGTTCCCCCCACCCCCCCTACTGAGCTGTTTCGTCGATCCCTTTTTCGGCGGTTCACCAATGTGCTTAAGAGTACTCTAGTTTATTACCTGGAATGCCAAGCTTTACTCGGACACGTCCGCACCCGCTTTCCAGGCTTTGTGTATCCCTGCATCCGGGCTTTCATCATCTCTCACACCCGGAGGGACCCCCAATAACGGCCTGGATACTACGCCCAAGGGCTCTCCTACCGTTACGGGCCAATACCCCCGAGGGTTTCGGACAACAAATCGATAAAATCCCGCGCTGCGAATATGGTCAGCGGTCGATGCTCGTTTGTTGTTCCCACCTCAGGCTAACACGATACAGACGCTGTGTTTCCACCATGGTTAATAGTTTTCCTCTATCACCACGCCAACCCATTAAGCCCAAAATGTCGGGTACACGATTCACGCCCTTCATCACTTCATCATGTCCAAGTAGAGTCTCGGAACTCTTAGTACTTTTCCTCCGTGCACGCCTGCGCATTGGGTGAACAAGCTACATCAAAAGTGTCCTTTGAAACTCTCTGCTGACTACCCTTTGATGGACGCCCCATGTATTGCGATGAGGATACCCCCCTTGTTTCCCACACCGATTTTATCTCACGTGGGCTTAGGGATTGGGTTGACACCTGTGCTTGCTCGGGGAGTTGTCACCATCCACGGTCCGATCTCTAAGACCATAAACTAATATTTTCATCTGGAACTACGTTCAGCGTGATTCCTATCTCGATAGGATACGTAGGAATGCCCAGACCCCTTTTCTTTGGGTCCAACTTGAGTTCAGCTAATTCGCCTCTCGGGTCCTACCATTGGGACCCCGACCACGGGACAACGTGGCGTAGTGTAGGATTACGTCCTCATTCACGTCGGGTTTGCAATAGCTACCCCACACGCACCCCGTTCTGAGAGTTAGCCCTCCTATTCTTTGTCCTGCATGACATTAAAAGGCACCCTTAAAAACTACGTGTGGCTTGATTCCCATCTTCATGGGATACGTAGGACCACCTGAATGTCTAAGATTCGGGTTCATCCCCACCTCTTAGTGATCTCCTGATCTCCCGGTCACCTGGGCCACTTGGTCTATCCCTATCCAATAGGGGGATGTGTAGGTATGATACAAGGTTTTGGGCACCGTGCCCCCTTCCCCGGGAATCTTCCATCTCTCGATCACCCTAAAAGTTGAGTCCCTTGACTCCTTGCAGTGGTTCACCCATGTATTAAGGGTACTCTGGTCTAGGACCATGAGTGTCAAATTCATCTTGATCAAGTTCCTTACACTTATCAAGCTTCTTGTTCCCCTCCATTCGGGCGTCCATCACCTTTCACACCCAGAGGGACCCCCAAGAATGGCCTGGATACAATTCCCAAGGGCTCTCCTACCGTTATGGGCCAACTCCCCCGAGGGTTTTGGACAACAAATCTATAAAATCCCACGTTGTGAATTTGGTCAGCGGTCGATGCTCATTTGTTTGTCCCCATTTCAGGCTAATGCGACAGGATGCTGTGTTGCGAACATGGTCAGCAGTAACTCTCTGTCATCATGCCAGCCCCTTCTGTCCTTGAATGTTGGTTGCATGATTCACATAAATTTCCACCCCATCATGTCCAGGTGGAATTTCGACACTTTTGGCGCTATCCCTCAGTGCACCTTTGCATGTCAGGGGGGACAAAGCTGCAATATGGCATCCTTCGGGGCTCTCGTGGTCAGAGCTCTAAGACCATAAACTAAGATCCATTCGGGACTACGTTCAACTTGATTCCCATCCTCATGGGATACGTAGGACCGCCCGGACGCCCTGTCTTCGGGTACAGCCCATTTAGGGAGCCAGTCTCTCCCCCGACGTCTGTGCTGCATGATGATAAAATGCATGCTTGGTCCTATAATACGACCCTAAACTGTGACATTATCATCCTGGCAGCCCGACAAAAAACGGCACCGCATTGTGGTGACCTCGTTGTAGAGGACATCACGTTGGGTATTGGTCACGTGCCATGCCATTTGTCAACGCCCATCACGGCTTGATCCTTGTGGTGACATCACAGCCTACTATTCTGGGCCGGTCGCTTCACAAAAAAAACCATTCACCTTAAAGAACAAACTAGATACATCAAATTCCGCTTCTTTTAGTGCAAGGGCCACACCCGCACTCCCCTTTTCCCCTGGCACTAGTATCCTACCTTGTCACCTTTCAGAACTACGTATGGCTTGATTCTCATCGTTATGAGATACGTAGGAGTGCCCGTGCACTTCCCCATGGGCCCATACTAACCTTTGCGTTCGGTCCCTCGACTCGAACATTTCTCCAGAGAACGCATGGTAAGTAGGGCTTAGGTCCTCCTTCACATCAGGTTTTGACGCCATGCGTCCCCTGCTCCCTTTACCCATTTATGGTCAAAGGCACCCTTCAGAACTACGTATGGCTTGATTCTCATCCTCATGAGATATGTAGGAGCGCCCGGGAACTTCCCCGCGGGCCCAACCTAAATTTCCCTTTCGGTCCCTTGACCAAAAACCTCTCCCAAGGAGGTTGCGCGGTGTGATATGGGGTTGTGCCCTCATTCACGTCGGGTTGATCACCACCCCGTACACACCTCCTATTCCCGTTCACGCCAGGTGTTTGAGTTGCTCCACCATGTGCCTCTTATGTTTCCTCTCACCCATGGTCCGAATTCTACGACCCTAAACTAAGATCCCCCCAAGGGAAAGGAATCTCCTCCCTCTCTCTAATACGTTTCGTTGCCGTATTCAGATGTGTTTTGACAAAGAGCCCGTAGTGTGAGATTGTCACAGGGATATCCCCCTCGTCCCATGACCAAGCTTCGTGAGCTCGCTATTTGGATCCTCATCCTCTTCCACATCCAAAAGGTCCCTCGGACGACATGGATACTAGGCTTAAGGGATCTCCATGAATGCTGTACTTAAGGGCCCTTCAATCATTTCGGGCCAACGTCCCTACGAATATTGGACAACAAATCGATAAAATCCCGCGTTGCGAATACGGTCAACGGTCGATGCTCATTTGTCTGTCCCCATTCTAGGCTAATGTGACAGGATACTGCATTGCGAATACGGTCAGCAGTTATCCTCCATCGTCACGCCGCCATCATCATGATCTGAATCTCGAGCACCATGATTCACACATTTCCACTTTCTCATGTTCAAGTGGAATTCCATCATATGCGGCTCTTTCTCTTCGTGCATCTAGGTGCGCTAAATGATCGTGTTAGTGTCATTGGGCCGGTATTCACCGAGCGTCGCTTTTCCCTAACCTGCCCCTTTCTGTGTCGGGAAATTCCCACCACTACTGCTTGTTTCCCACACCGAGCATGACTCACGTGGGCTTAGTAGTTTTGGCAGGATGTGCACCAACACGGTCGGGCTGCTCATCGTCCTGCATGACGTTAAAATGCACTTTCAGAACTACGTATGGCTTGATTCTCATCCTCATGGGGTACGTAGGAATACCCGACCACTTTGCTTCGGGCCCAGCCCAATCCTCACTCTTGGTCCCTCGACCTGAAGAGTTTCCTCTGGGGGTATGTGGTATGAGTTGGACTCCAAGTCCTCATTCACGTCGGTTTCATATCTACCGCGCCACACGCTTCCTTCCTTCTTACTCCACGTCCTATCATATGACGTTAAAATACAGGAGTCTATGTGTCCTCAACACATGACATTAAATTGCGGTTCTACTCTGAACAAGTTCAGGATGCCCCAAGATCCCACAGGGAAGTGACAGATCCCCTTGCCAGAGAGGCCTTGTCCCAAGGAAGGAATGATCCATGATCAAACCGATGCGCCCATCTGGCGTACTCCCACCACGGTGGTGTAACTACCTAAGTGTTGGATTCTGTTCGGACAGACCATCACTCCATATTCCATGCTTTGCGTGCCTCTTATTTGGACCCTCGTCCTCTTTCATGTCTAAAGGGACCCCGTAACGGCCTGGTCTCATGCCGCATCGGCTCACCTACCATCCTGGGCCAACGTTCCGGAAGACGGGTCATACCTGGAAGGACCCCCTAATAGTATGGATGTTTGACCTATGGTCCGCCTACTGTCCTGGGCCAACGTCCCGAAAGATTGATCGACGACAAATTGATAAAATCCCACGTTGCGAATACGGTCAGCGGTCGATGCTCATTTGTTTTCCCCATTTAAGGCTAACGCAGTATGGGTACCGCTTCTCCTCCAAGTTTAACGGTTGTCCCTTATTGTCACGCCATCCCCACAGTGTTCCGAATCATGGGTATCGTGATTCACTCTTCCCATTTTCATCTGTCTGGACCGATTTCAGCGCCCCTGGCGTTGCCCCGTTCGTGCATAAGAGCACGTTGAAGAAACGGCAATTCGGTCATCCTGAAAGTTCCTTCCCCCATCAAGCCTCTCCCGTCTCTCAGAAATCTGGACTGGTAATCCGAATCCTGGACACCGGGCTCGACCCATGTGGGCCTGGGGAATTGTCACCGAACGTCCCGCAAACATTGTAGGGATGTAACAACGCAATTCAACAGTGGAAATCGTGCGTGCTACGACATTCAAAACAAAGAAAAAATTTTGAAGCACGAAAGTACCAATGAAAGGTTTATGGGTTTGTTACAATACTCTGGGGTTAACTTCCCCCATGGACGGGTTGACCCCATCAAAAGAGCGTTGCAGGTCCGCCACCCGTTGGCTTGTGGCATCCAAGGCTTGCTGCCGCTGAATCAACTCCCGCTCCTCCCCAGCAGCGGCAGGGTGCAGTTCGTCAGTCCTGGCTTTGGACCTCTCTACGTCAGCTTGAACGGCGGCCATCTTTCCAGAGGTCTGCCTCATATGCTCTTCTGCCTCTGCCAGCTGGGCCTTCAACCATGAGACCAGCTCAGATTGTGCGTCAAGAGAGGCTGAAATCTCATCTACCCGAGTCTGCATCCGTTAAACCTCGCCTTCAGCCTCCTGGAGCTTCTTAATGTTGGTCGCTTTCCTCCGCTGCCAGCCCACGCTGAGCCCACGATCATGCTCCCAGATCTTCTCAGCCATAAGATCTCGGATGAGTGCGTAAGGACGTCGGGCATCCACTCCCCCAGCGCACAGTTCGCGCAACCGCGAGCGAAGCCTATCCATTTCGGCCAGCCATTGTGCTTGGGGAGTGTCCTTGATAAAGCGCGTGATCAGCTTCCATGACCAACGGCGTACTATGCTGCTATCTTCCTCTTCGGAGGCCGTTTCGTCCCAGTCTCCGCGATTGGAAGGCTCGTACGCGGGATACGCCTGCAGGAAATCCTCTGCAGGATAAACATCTGGTGTTGAATCCAGTGCGACACCTGGCACCGAAGCAGGCCTGACAGAACTAGGACCGACCGGTTGATCCTCTTCCTCGGAGTCCACCTCGATGACTTCGGGTACGGCCCTGCTGGTGGTCCCTCCAGTGATGATGTGCGTCGCAGCTTGAGGAGATGGAGGGATTATTGCCACCATCACCGGCATGCCCCTAGGAGGGACGCCACCAGACATCCCAACCAGCCTTGTCGCAGCGGCCCACGCCAGTCGAAGAACTGTACGACAGAGAGGGACAAACGTTAGTTCGCATGGTATACAGGTGACAACGAGGAGACCGATATAGGAGACTTACGGAGATCGACCTCCGAGCACTGCTCTTGAGCCGGTACTGACGGGACCCCGAGTCGAGGCCCCCCGTATACTATTGGAAGGTCTGGAGATTCCTGAGGAGCCACCTCGGGCGCTCTGGTCCCACCAGACGCCGAACTGGACGCAGCCATAGGTGCAGGTTTTGAAGGTCCCGCATCATCACCCGCCAAGGAGCGAGAACGAGGCCTGCGAACAAGTTCCTCCTGCATGGCTCAAACATTGGTGAGAAGTCCATAGGGACCCAAGAACAGATCGTAAGGAGAGAAGTTCGGAATGCTACCTCGAGTGCCTCCGCAAAATCATCGGATTCTGAGCCTCGGTCTCCGACCTCGCCCTCCTCCAGCGGGCTCCCTCCTCCAGCCTCATCCTCCCAAGAGGAGTCCTCTGATTCCTCCGACAGGGGGAAGCGCTCCCTCAGATCGGCAACCGATAACTGTGGGGGGACCGTCTGATTCCACAGTACCCTCACCCGGTCAATCATTGGGCGAGGGACACCACTGGAGTGGACGTAATCCTCCAGTTCGTCCAGGTACTGTGCTGCCTCTGCCGGAGACGCCATGAATCCAGCCCGGACTGGGCCTATGCCCGGTAATTCCATCCCGAGGCGATTCAGGTGGGCCCATATGTAACCGCCCGAGATTTTATGAAAAATATTCTTTTTAATTTCACTAATGTCTTGTGTTGTATGCTACACCAAAAGGAGCTTGCACAACACGCATCCTTGACTTGCCTTGTATTACACGCAATCGCGACCTTCCTCGATAGCGTGTATAGTACGCAATAACGAGTTTCACTAAACAGCGATATGCTATTAAAATGTTATTAAAACTAGCCGTTATGAATAGTAATAACTACTTTTTGAAATTTTGTAAATTTTATTTTTCAAAATGGATTTCATTTTTGGATTCGGAATATCGAAATTAGCTTAGGGTGAAATTTTGGTAATTTTCGGATAACTTTCATATTTTGATGAATAGTGAAAATTACTAAATTTTAGATAAATACAACTTTTTCAATCGAAATAATTAATAGTGATAAATTATTAATTTGAGTGGTTTTAAAGTATATTTAGAATATATTTTTACAATTTAATACAATTTTGGTCATTGGATGTAATTTCACATTTAAACCAGACATAAACAAGTGTCAGTCTTTTGATAGATATTGTTTCTTAAAAACACGCTATTTGTTTTAACAGCGGGATTTAATTATAAAATTAATTAATGCAACTTCTATGATATGAATTTGGTAAAATAGACTTCATTTTTGAATTCGGAATATGAAATCTAGCTTAGGATGAAATTTTGGCATTGTTCTGAAAAACATCAATTTTTGATGAATAGTGAAACTACTAAGTGGTAGTTAAAAAAATTAATTTCTTCATAAATCTTAATTTTACCGCTTCTGTGAATGGAATTTCAAAAATCCGAGAGACACGGTTTATGCCAGTAAGTAAAATGTGGTTCAATGAGATGAAAATAATTTTTGGTGAATAGTAACTTTTTTCTTTTTTTTACCGCGGTTAATAGTAAATAGGGTAACTAAGGGTAAAAATGATATTACTATTACCCTAACACATGTCCTAATTCTATTGGATAAGTTTAATTCGACCAAAAACAAACTTAGGAATAAAATATGACCATTTAGGCCCACTTGGGTTAGATTAGGACATTTATTATTAATTTATTTAAAGAAGGGTTAAAATAGTTAAAATCAAAGTTTAATAAGTAAATCATTTTTAATATGGGGTTATACATAAGATAAATTTGACTATAAATATTCATTAGAAAGCTAAAAAGATTTCCTAAATAATGGTATTTTATTTTTAATTTTTAGACAATAAATATTTTAATTTATTTATGACACAATGATGATGCAGTAATTATCTTATTAATGAAATATTGACATAATTGATGTTATAAACATCCAAATAAATATAATTTGAGACTTTTTATGAATTCCACTAATTTTATAGGTTACTATGATATATTAGTGTTGATTTAATCAACTTGGTTCAAACATATAATTCTGTTATGACTTTCACAAAAATCGTATATCAAATAGTGTCAAAATTGACACAAAATAGTTTTTAAATAAAATATTATATTATTAATTGTTATTTTATTCCTAAAATTCTAATGTTCGGCCAAATGACTTAAATAAGGATATATATATTAATAATAAACAATTTGGGGTTCGTTTGGCATGTTATAGTAAGTGTATTAACCATATAGTGAAAGAAAAAAAAAGACATAGTAAAAGTTAAATTATTTAACTTAGAGTTAAATCTAATTGATAAGGTTAAAATAATACCCTAAACTTGTCTAAATCCTATTGGTTGATAGTATTTCGACCCATCCCCACTTTAACTTCGAAATAAGACCCTTTGGAACCATTATAAACCGATTTTGACTTTAATATAAAATAATATTTTGAGATATTCCTAAGGTGCCCCTCTCCTCCCTTATAAAAGGACACCTCCTCCCCCTCATCCTCACCCCAATTTGAGCACTCAAGCTCGGCCAAACCCTGACAAAATCTCTTCTCCACTTCCCTAGCAACATCCTAGAGGTTCTGGTCTTCCTCAAAGACCAATTTTAGTGCCCTAAGAGGAGGTCTCAAAGAGGCGCTTCAAAGAAGAGGTAATTACCGTTACCAATTCTTTCATCTTTATTTCTTCTTCCACTTCTTCTTCTTAGGTTGTTTCATTATGAAGTAATAACATAAGTATCACTCATATACTGATATGTTATTATAAGTATGAAACAACCCTATTTCACCATCTATCCATCCTACGGAAAAAGAAATCACCGTGCGTGCGTACGTACGGAATACCGTCTCCACGCCGTGGTGTAATCTATTTTCCACCACCACCTTACATGGATGGGTATAATGGTGTAAGGAATAACTATACATAGTAATTACAACATCATATTGATTCTGATATATTTTATAATCCATTCCAATTCAATTCAACATTTATGGAAATGATATCATCGCTCGTGCGTACGTACGAACTACTGTCTCCACGACGCGATGAGATTCATTCTCCATGTTAACAATTTAAGAATGATTATAAAGTATATATAAGAAATAATAATAAAATATATGACATTATAAAGCTACTGGATTTATGTATATATATTTATTTCATCTACTTACTTCCATTCAAGACAATAAGGAAAGGAAAACAGCGTTCATGCGTACGTACGGACTACCGTCTCCATGAACGGTGTTTTTCATTTCATTTATCTATCTATTATATATATATATACTGAATATATATGATATATAAATCATATTTTATATTATGGAAGTAAGTAAATCATGATAATAATGTCAAGAACAACAAGTCAAAACACCTATGATAAATGAAACGACTTTACCCAAAACGCTTCTTTAACATGGAATTTACAAAAGAACGGGTAATATAATGTCATAAGGGAACCATATATGATATCATAACAATGAATATGATTCTGTAATAAGTCAATGACATTATTTAAATCATTATACAGGAGGTTCAGACACATACGAAGCAAATCGGACCTAAGGTAAGGGAAATATCACAATCTCATTTTTATCCGAGATTGTTTATTCGTAAGTATTTACTAGGGTGTATTTTATCATCCACATCCATGTTTCCTCAATATGTAATATTATTTCCATCCAATTACAATAGTTTAAATCCAATTTTACCCTTCGGTGAGTTTTTAGTAAAGAATAATAAAGGAATCTTTTGTTGTTTTTCGTACGAGGTACTTTTTGACTTTTCCGACAAAAGTACGAAAAATGTTTTTTTACTTATACGGCATGAATGGATTTTTAAAACATTGTTTCCAAGAGGCTTCCTTTACAAGTTTTCAAGTTTATTTTTAATCAACTTCTTTTAGTTTATAATTGTATGACATATTAAGAAATGAAAAGTGATTTTGAAATAGAAAGGATATTTTCCTCAAGAATGGAGTTCAAGTGTTTTATCAAAATTATTTTCCATCTAAGATAATAAAGGGTTATGTTTTTATCCCTATTATTACATTGATTTTATTATGTTGTGATGGAATTATTTTTATGAATTCCTTTATCTTATATGAATTGTTTTATGATGTCATGTTGTTTAAGAATCCCATTTTTATTACATGAGTTACGCTATGATGTATGGTTTATGATTATGTGGCACACATAAGAAAGGATTCATTATAAGATGGGTGGGACCTATATCTCCCTCCAATGCGTTGGGTAAAGATTTTATATCTCATGAGATAGATAGGGCTGGAACGGTAGGTTATACCGGTTCAGGGAAACAGGACTGAAACGAGGATTACTCGATTCAGAAAGGAACTTTGTCCACTAAGATAGTCTTGGAAATGAGTCTTGACGAACAAGAAATGATTATCTATGATTATGTGTGAATGCCACAAAGTTTCATGTTTTAAGTTATGATTATTGTGATTACATTTCACTGCCATGATTTACCCCATGTTATGAAATTATGATCTCTTTTGGAGGTTAAGATTTCCAAAAGTTATGTTCTTATGTATATGATGTGATTGATATTTCTTTTTTTTACCCTTACTGAGCATTTGAGCTCACCCTTTTATGTTTTCTTTTCCCCAGGATATAAAGAAAGGTTTTAGGTAAAAAAAGGAAGATATTTATGGGAGATTTTGAAGATCTTTCACCACGATTAGAAGATTATATTCTGAGTTTCCAAAGACACTAAACTATTACGATCTTTGTGTGTGTGTTTTTTTTGTTATGTACTAAGTATTCCGCAAATGTAATGTAATGTCCATGTACGTCAAGATACGGGTCTCTACAGTTGATATCAGAGGAAAGGTTTAGTCAACCTTTGGAAACTAGGATGCGAAAACGTTAGTGAGATCCCTAGAGATATTTCTAAGGTATGTCTAGGGATGTCCCTAAGGATAAGTATACGTATATGATACATGCCTAAAACTACGGTAACGATCATAGAATTTAACCTAAGAAGTTAGATATTGAGGATACTTCCCCTTTACTATGTTGTTTTCTCTAGCATGATTTTTGCCTCTCACAAAATTATTTTTGTGTTTTAGTTAATGGAGGGAACCAAAAGGAATTCGGTTAACAATAAATCTAATGGACAAATTGGTGACTATGAGAAACAAAATTGTGTAATTCCTAGAGAGAAAGATGTTGTGATTATGCCGAATCAGTCATCGCGATATATGATTAACAAGGTGAAATTTAGGGGTATGCCTAATTCATCAAAGAAGAGGAAGATAGACTGTTATGCATGTTTGCATGCTGAGGAGCATAAATAAAGGAATATTGAGATTTATAAATAAGGTAAGAAGAACCTTGAGGAATACCTCAAATGGAGGGACCGATGTTATCTGTGTGGAGAAAAGGGTCATAGAGTGACAGACTGTTTTGGAGTTCAATGTCTTATTTGTGGAGAACATGGGCATTACCCAACTCAATGCCCTGACCTAAAAAGTTACTTCTAAATCAAGGAAGGACTTCTTCGAGGACAATCATTGAAGTGGATGGACTGAAGTGTTTATGTATTGGTATTCAGGAATAATGTTGTTGAGGTACTTTTATGGTGTATTGAAATATTTATGTATTGGTCTATTGTGGTTTTCAATAATTTTAAGGTACCAGTAACCATGAAAAGTGATTCAAATATTTTGGAAAGTAGATAATATGCCCATAATGAAGGGATACAGAGAAAATGAAATGTTTGACAGTATTCATGAGCTCATGATTGATATAAGGACTATGTGATATCATGGTTTGAGTATATAGAATTTTGAGGATTTTGGTATGTGGAAGGTGTCAACTTTTAACTGCATTCATGTTTTCACTAAGGTATTCAAGAGAATACATGATTAAGGACTTTGAATGTTTGGAATGTGACCAACAAGACATATCTTATGATATATGGGGATCAACGATGGTATTAAATCTCTGGTAATCGTTTTCACTATGTTATGAGAGTGGACTGCAGTATTATGGATAAGCCTAAAGATTGAAATGGATTATGTTGGACATAAGTGAGTATTGTTTAAGGATAGAAGTTTTTTTTCGATATTATTGATGGGATATTATAGTAATGTAGTTTTAGAAAAAGGACAACCTGCAGGACGGGCGACAACCCATCGCTTCGGACAAGGCTGTGGGAATCGAACCCAAAACTGAAGTGCGACTGGCCTTTATCGCCTACCACTGGCCTACAGGAAGTCCCTGTTTAGTAGAAACTAGTTTAATTATATTAAGCAGTATGATATATGAAGTATAAGTCCATTTTAGGAACCATATATGATTAATCTCACTATAGGTCGACTTATGTATATAATTTTTGCTAACCTTTTGTTTGAGACAGATGGAATGACCCGTCATTCTATCACATGATCTGCTAACACTTCACGAATAACAAATTCAACTTCATTTATTTAAGAGATGAAGTGGAAATTGTTCAAGGCATGAAAAACAGTGAGATTGTACCAAAATAAAGAAAGTATTTATTCTAATTCAAATTTTCAACTTTAGGGAAATGATCTTGAAAACCAAAAATGTTGTCCTAGTGATCTTATACCTGATGAATCAGATGGTACCTTAGATCGTCATAAATTTATGGATTTGTGATTACTGGATTTTCCATAGCCATGTTCTCTATGACACTCCATCAGAACATGATGGTTAGATTTCTCTTCCATATCCATATTTTCACCTATGTGGAAACCTAGTGATTAGTTTATTTGGGTAATCATTACATTTCATACTTTAGTTTTTAAAGCCAAGTTTTGGTATTCCTTTTTACTATGTGGGTTTCTATTAAAGAAACTTTCGAATAGTAAACCATTTATAACCCCGACGAATTTCAAGGGCGAAATTCATTTTAAGGGGGGTAGAATGTAACAGCCCGAGATTTTATGAAAAATATTCTTTTTAATTTCACTAATGTCTTGTGTTGTATGCTACACCAAAAGGAGCTTGCACAACATGCATCCTTGACTTGCCTTGTATTACACGCAATCGCGACCTTCCTCGATAGCGTGTATAGTACGCAATAACGAGTTTCACTAAACAGCGATATGCTATTAAAATGTTATTAAAACTAGCCGTTATGAATAGTAATAACCACTTTTTGAAATTTTGTAAATTTTATTTTTCAAAATGGAT
The DNA here is from genome assembly GCA_963277665.1 of Viscum album. Lineage (NCBI taxonomy): Eukaryota > Viridiplantae > Streptophyta > Magnoliopsida > Santalales > Viscaceae > Viscum > Viscum album. The sequence continues at coordinate 300,954,799 of OY728128.1, forward strand.
TTCATTTTTGGATTCGTAATATCGAAATTATCTTAGGGTGAAATTTTGGTAATTTTCGGATAACTTTCATATTTTGATGAATAGTGAAAATTACTAAATTTTAGATAAATACAACTTTTTCAATCGAAATAATTAATAGTGATAAATTATTAATTTGAGTGGTTTTAAAGTATATTTAGAATATATTTTTACAATTTAATATAATTTTGGTCATTGGATGTAATTTCACATTTAAACCAGACATAAACAAGTGTCAGTCTTTTGATAGATATTATTTCTTAAAAACACGCTATTTGTTTTAACAGCGGGATTTAATTATAAAATTAATTAATGCAACTTCTATGATATGAATTTGGTAAAATAGACTTCATTTTTGAATTTGGAATATGAAATATAGCTTAGGATGAAATTTTGGCATTGTTCTGAAAAACATCAATTTTTGATGAATAGTGAAACTACTAAGTGGTAGTTAAAAAAATTAATTTCTTCATAAATCTTAATTTTACCGCTTCTGTGAATGGAATTTCAAAAATCCGAGAGACACGGTTGATGTCAGTAAGTAAAATGTGGTTCAATGAGATGAAAATAATTTTTGGTGAATAGTAACTTTTTTCTTTTTTTACCGCGGTTAATAGTAAATAGGGTAACTAAGGGTACAAATGATATTACTATTACCCTAACACATGTCCTAATTCTATTGGATAAGTTTAATTCGACCAAAAACAAACTTAGGAATAAAATATGACCATTTAGGCCCACTTGGGTTAGATTAGGACATTTATTATTAATTTATTTAAAGAAGGGTTAAAATAGTTAAAATCAAAGTTTAATACGTAAAACATTTTTAATATGGGGTTATACATAAGATAAATTTGACTATAAATATTCATTATAAAGCTAAAAAGATTTCCTAAATAATGGTATTTTATTTTTAATTTTTAGACAATAAATAATTTAATTTATTTATGACACAATGATGATGCAGTAATTATCTTATTAATGAAATATTGACATAATTGATGTTATAAACATCAAAATAAATGTAATTTGAGACTTTATATGAATTCCACTAATTTTCTAGGTTACTATGATATATTATTGTTGATTTAATCAACTTGGTTCAAACATATAATTCTGTTATGACTTTGACAAAAATCATATATCAAATAGTGTCAAAATTGACACAAAATAGTTTTTAAATAAAATAAAATATTATTAATTGTTATTTTATTCCTAAAAATCTAAGGTTCGGCCAAATGACTTAGATAAGGATATATTTATTAATAATATACAATTTGGGGTTCTTTTGGCATGTTATAGTAAGTGTATTAACCATATAGTGAAAGAAAACAAAAAGACACAGTAAAAGTTAAATTATTTAACTTAGAGTTAAATCTAATTGATAAGGTTAAAATAATACCCTATACTTGTCTAAATCCTATTGGTTGATAGGATTTCGACCCATCCCCACTTTACCTTCGAAATAAGACCCTTTGGAACCATTATAAACCGATTTTGACTTTAATATAAAATAATATTTTGAGATATTCCTAAGGTGCCCCTCTCCTCCCTTATAAAAGGACACCTCCTCCCCCTCCTCCTCACACCAATTTGAGCACTCAAGCTCGGCCAACCCCTTCCAAAATCTCTTCTCCACTTCCCTAGTAACATCCTAGAGGTTCTGGTCTTCCTCAATGACCAATTTTAGTGCCCTAAGAGGAGGTCTCAAAGAGGCGCTTCAAAGAAGAGGTAATTACCGTTACCAATTCTTTCATCTTTATTTCTTCTTCCACTTCTTCTTCTTAGGTTGTTTCATTATGAATTAATAACATAAGTATCACTAATATACTGATATGTTATTATAAGTATGAAACAACCCTATTTCACCATCTATCCATCCTACGGAAAAAGAAATCACCGCGCGTGCGTACGTACGGAATACCGTCTCCACGCCGTGGTGTAATCTATTTTCCACCACCACCTTACATGGATGGGTATAATGGTGTAAAGAATAACTATACATAGTTATTACAACATCATATTGATTCTGATATATTGTATAATCCACTCCAATTCAATTCAACATTTATGGAAATGATATCATCGCTCGTGCGTACGTACGGACTACCGTCTCCACGACGCGATGAGATTCATTCTCCATGTTAACCATTTTAGAATGATTATAAAGTATATATAAGAAATAATAATGAAATATATGACATTATAAAGCTACTGGATTTATGTATATATATGTATGTCATCTACTTACTTCCATTCAAGACAATAAGGAAAGGAAAACAGCGTTCATGCGTACGTACAGACTACCGTCTCCATGAACGGTGTTTTTCATTTCATTTATCTATCTATTATATATATATATACTGAATATATATGATATATAAATCATATTTTATATTCTGGAAGTAAGTAAATCATGATAATAATGTCAAGAACAACAAGTCAAAACACCTACGATAAATGAAACGATTTTACCCAAAACGCTTCTTTAACATGGAATTTAAAAAAGAACGGGTAATATAATGTCATAAGGGATCCATATATGATATCATAACAATGAATATGATTCTGTAATAAGTCAATGAAATTATTTAAATAATTATACAGGAGGTTCGGACACATACGAAGCAAATCGGACCTAAGGTAAGGGAAATATCACAATCTCATTTTTATCCGAGATTGTTTATTCGTAAGTATTTGCTGGGGTGTATTTTATCATCCACATACATGTTTCCTCAATATGTAATATTATTTCCATCCACTTACAATAGTTTAAATCCAATTTTACACTTCGGTGAGTTTTTATTAAAGAATAAGAAAGGAATCTTTTTTCGTTTTTCGTACGAGGTACTTTTTGACTTTTCCGACAAAAGTACGAAAAATGTTTTTTTTACTTATACGGCATGAATGGATTTTTAAAACATTGTTTCCAAGAGGCTTCCTTTACAAGTTTTCAAGTTTATTTTTAATCAACTTCTTTTAGTTTATAATTGTATGACATATTAAGAAATGAAAAGTGTTTTTGAAATAGAAAGGATATTTTTCTCAAGAATGGAGTTCAAGTGTTTTATCAAATTTATTTTCCATCTAAGATAATAAAGGGTTATGTTTTTATCCCTATTATTACATTGATTTGATTATGTTGTGATGGAATTATTTTTATGAATTTCTTTATCTTATATGAATTGTTTTATGATGTCATGTTGTTTAAGAATCCCATTTTTATTACATGAGTTACGCTATGATGTATGGTTTATGATTATGTGGCACACATAAGAAAGGATTCATTATAAGATGGGTGTGACCTATATCTCCCTCCAATGCATTGGGTAAAGATTTTATATCTCATGAGATAGACAGGGCTGGAACGGTAGGTTATACCGGTTCAGTGAAACAGGACTGAAACGAGGATTACTCGATTCAGAAAAGGACTTTGTCCACTAAGATAGTCTTGGAAATGAGTCTTGACTAACAAGAAATGATTCTCTATGATTATGTGTGAATGCCACAAAGTTTCATGTTTTAAGTTATGATTATTGTGATTACATTTCACTGCCATGATTTACCCCATGTTATGAAATTATGATCTCTTTTGCAGGTTAAGATTTCCAAAAGTTATGTTCTTATGTATATGATGTGATTGATATTTCTTTTGTTTACCCTTACTGAGCATTTGAGCTCACCCTTTTATGTTTTCTTTTCCCCAGGATATAAAGAAAGGTTTTAGGTAAAAAAAAGGAAGATCTTTATGGGAGATTTTGAAGATCTTTCACCACGATTAGAAGATTATATTCCGAGTTTCCAATGACACTAAACTATTACGATCCTTGTGTGTGTGTTTTTTTTGTTATGTACTAAGTATTCCGCAAATGTAATGTAATGTCCATGTACATCAAGATACGGGTCTCTACACCATATCTCGGGTGGGCTGAGGAATTGCCAGTTGACATCCCAAATGTCCCAAGCTTCCGGGAAGACGACATCCTCTGCCATGTCAATGTGACGCAGGCGCTTCCCCGGAGCCTGAGTGGATATCCTACAAAATCCCCTCGGTGGCCGCCCCTCCGGATGACCCTGCTGTTCCGGAATCACCAGATCCACCGCTGCCGCCGTACCCTCGGCCGGTGCGGGTCTCGCCGCCATGGCAGCCCCACTACCGCGAGTGGCCCTAGCTGCCCTCCGACCCCGACCTCGAGATAGAGGAGGACCACCGTCACCGACCCGGATAGTTGGTTACTTCAGCATCTCTCCTAGGTAAGCAGCCTCCCAACTGATGGCGTACTCCTTCACTAATCCTAAGGCGACGGTGGATGGAGGCAATGCAATCCGCATCTTTCCATCTTCCCGTGTGAACATGAGCCACAACTGCCTCATCACACACGGGTGCTCCTCGTGACGCACCTCCCAGTAGACCTGTGGGGTCAGCCGCTGGAGGCACCGGAACTACCTCGCAAACCGATGCGGGGTGTATGGTTCACAGAGCGGCTCACGATCTATTCGTGCCACCAAAACTCCACCTCGGAAGGCCAGGAGGTAAGCCCGATGATCTTATGTTCCCATTCTGTCATCAGTAAGCATCCCCGTCGGAAATGGGAAGGGGTGGAAGTTAAACTCATCCGCCCTCCACACCCTATTCAGCACCATCAGAATGGCCAGTTTGAATGGGAAGCTCCCGACCGCGTTCAGGATGGAGGGGCGGAAGTTCGATCCTGGCGACGAAATGAGGTTTGGATACTCGTAAATCCCACTGATATGCGCTGCGATCCACCCATACAGGAGGTGGAAGGGCCCGCATATCCTTGGAGTCTTATTGCCCTCGCTAATATGCCGCAACATTCTGTATAGTTTGGTGAGCATCGGGATCCCCAGGTTGATCTGCTGCCCCATGGCCAACATCGATGCCATGATAAACGAGCTGGGTCGTACCCCCATGCTTGTATCCCTCACCGGTAGGATCCAGCCACAGATGAGAGCCGCAATGAACGCCGCCAGCCTGACTATCGGCTGTTGTTCAGTGCTGACACTGAAACCCCAAGTCTTCCAATGGCTGTCCTCCAAGACCCGCCAATACGAGTGCCCCTTGCCCCGTTGGGCTGCCCTTGGACAAGTTCGAGGCCTCAGAGGGAACTCTCAATTCTCTGGGAAATTCAGGAAGCATTTGAACCACCTCCTGAAGTGGACGTCCCTTACTGCCTCCTTGTCTTCTCCGGGGAAAAGTGCCATCAGCGCCGATGCCAGTCGCGACATTTGCTCCACATCTCCCAACACACTGACAACGGGAAGGAATTCTTCATACAAGGCCCCCATGATTGGGACCCCAGAAATCTGGTGGACATCCCACAGGCTGATGGCCACCTCCCCGTGTTGCAGGTGAAAAGTGTTGGTCCTAGATGACCATCTACTCAGCAACTCCGGCATTAGCTGCTTCGGTTGGTAAATGTGGAATTGGGAGGCCCATGCCGCCTCATACAACCCCACTCTCCTCAGCTCGGCCCCGAACTCTTCTCATGAGGCGCCTACCTAGTAGGCCCAGGCCCAGTCATCAGTAAAGTTGTCGCCCTGGCGCAGGTCCCACTCATCGGACCATCCCTTCTTCGAATCCTGCAAAGCCGCCTTCAGCATGGTACGGTAGAGGGGAGGAGAAGTCTCCGGCTGCACTGGCTTCCCCTCAATGTCGTTCACATGGTTGTAGAGACAGTCAGCGGTAACGGGTGTAAAGTCCTCCCGCGCATGACCATCGGCCGCCCTGAACCATTGGTGCTGGCACGGTGTGCTCCTGAAGCAGCAAGCTGGTTCATCCCTATTCGCCTCAGGGATAAAGACATCATCCCTCAGCCCGAAGCCGTACAACGATAGTTTCTTGCACTGTGGACAATCTTTCTGACCCTCCGAGAGCAGATATGTCAAAGAAGTGTGGTCCAAGTGGCTTCGGATCATCTCCCCCAGGCCTGGACAGTTGGCCATCTCATCCCGGCGAGCAGCATCTGCAAGGATCCCCAATACAGCCTCTTGATGGGCCATCTTAACTCTGGCCCTCAGAAAAGAATTTTTTCCGCTGGATCACGAAGCTCGATCGCAAAGACGAATCGCGAAGCCGGATCATGATGATCGGTCACGAGACCAAACCGCGAAGTCTGGACAAGGCCGACAAGTAGAGGTTCGCTTGGCGCGGATGCGGAGTCGGAGACCCGCGGTTCACCGCGAAGCTCGATTCGCGGAGGGCTGTCGCGGAGTACGCGGAGCTTCGCGAAGTCGAGAGCACAAAAAGACAAGGAAGACACGTGAAAACAAAAGCGGTTGGCCCCCCCTAATTATAGGCGGTGACCCCGGAGCATCGCGGCGCGCCTCACCTGCGCGGAGCAGCGCGGCGCGTCCGGATCTGTGGCCCCGGTCAGCACCGCGGGCCCCCTTCGCGAGGACGCTTCCCGAACCGCCGACAATTTTGGCGATTTTCCCTCAGACATCGACCCTTCTCCCTCCACTGCTCCAAGTCTGAGGGGGGGCATTTGTTGGTGCCAAAATATTGCACGAAAGGAAGGGACGAAAAAGAAGGCTGGCGCGCTGCCTCGCGAAGCACAGCCGTGAAGCACCGCCGCGAAGCACCCACGCGAAGCACCCCGACCATCGCGGCCTCGCGAAGCTCCTGAGGCGGTAATGCTCCACGAACACATTTGACGTTCGTGAGCCGCCGCGAAGCTCTAGAGGCGGTAATGCTCCACGAACGCAATTGACGTTCGCGAGCTGCCGCGAAGCTCCTGAGGCGGTAATCCTCCGCGAACAACGTTGACGTTCGCAAGCACGCCACGAAGCACCGAAGGCGGCGCGCGAGCCCTGCTTCGTGGCGCCCCTTCCCTATAAATACTGGGCTCCCCTTGAGTCCACGGGGTGGAAAATCCGACCTTTCGGCTTCTCCTCTCCCGAATCGCGAAGCACTCATTGCCCCGGGAATGATGAGCTCCAAGAGGTACTTCTACTTCGCGAGACTCCTCTGCATTGTCTCGTTTTGAGCCCCTCTTCCGAGAGGGATGCCCTTCGTGAAGATCAAGGTAATTCGCAAAGGAAGGGGATTCCCAAGGGAACCCGGGCATCCGCTGAGCATTTATGCTTCGCAAAGCACCCAACCCATGCTAGTGATCCCTATGCTAAGGGAGGATCGCTACACATCGCGAAGCACACTGCTTCGCAGGACCCTGCTTCGCGAGGCACCCCTTCCTCGCGAGGCAGTGCTCCGCGAACACTGTTCCACTTCGCGAAGCACCTTCCACTCACACCTATGCCCCATGCTAAGGCCAAGGCACTCCACCTCGCGATGCACACTCCTTTTCTTAGTGATTCCTCTTCTCGTGCGACCCTCCAGGTTTGCATGATGTGATTTCAAAGTCCCATGGACAATACCACCCGTAGCGTTGCTTCGCCTAATGCTTCTTCGCATAGGCACACTAATGGCTATTGCTTCTTCACATAGCCATGCTAACGTGGACCCCTCGATGGTTCATTCCACGACCCCCCTTAACCATGGCCTTACTGGTACCTTCCCTTCCCCAAGGACCAGAGGGTATCGGTTATGTAAGTCCTAGGGGTGTGGAGTGACCCCACCTCGTCCGAGCTGCAGGACGTTAAAGTGCCAAGCACCACGTCCACAACACATGACGTTAAACTGTGACCCGACCTCATCTCCCTCACGAAGGGTCCCCCCAGGTCGAACATTCTTTACACCACTCGTCTCCACGGGAATGGAATCACCCATTCACATGGGATGAGATCTTCCTTGTCGGAGTGGCGTATGTTCATAGGAGAAGGGCGACCCTAGTTCCCCAACGGATGGCTGCACCTCTGCATCTCCGTACTTCCCCACTACCAAGGTCAGTGGAGGGCGTGATAGGGAACGACGCACCTCCCATCGTCGGACCAAGGTCCATCTTTCCCGCGCTTTGTCGCGCCATGGGCCTCCATCCTGGAGTAAGTCCCAGCACCGTGGGCCGCCTAACACCTAAGCCCCTCTTCGCTTCTCACGGACGCATCCTTCGCGACGTGATCGTCAGGTCCTTGTAACCTCTTGTTTCTCACACCGAGCATGACTCACGTGGGATTAGAGTGAGCACCGACCTTGACCCCCCACCCATAGAGAACTACGAGGACTTTGATCCATGTCAAGGAATGGTATGTAGGAAGCCTCTATGAGGTTCAAGCCCACTCGTCACTCATTCACGTCGGGTCTCATTCACGTCCAGCACGACGTTAAACTGCAATTCCAGTCTGACGACAATCAATTGTGACTAACCTAAACTACGAGGTCTTTGATCCATGTCAAGGAATGGTACGTAGGAAGCCTTTCAGAGGATCAATCCCACCACTCATCGGACCAAGGTCCATCTTCACGTCGGTTCGCTGACAAAGCCACCTTGCTCGGTCATTCATTCACGAAGAGTTTCGCCCTCGTCCAGCATGACGTTAAACTGTATTCCCCTTTGTCCCGCATGACATTAAACTGCACACTCACCTGAACTACGAGGTCTTTGATCCATGTCAAGGCATGGTACGTAGGAAGCCTCTACGAGGTTCAAACCCACCATCCGGTCGTTCCGACCTCATTCACGTTGGTTCACCCCCGTCCCGCATGACAGTAAACTGCATTCCCCAATCCGAACTACGAGGACTTTGATTCATGTCAAGGCATGATATGTAGGAAGCCTCCCCAAGGTTCAAGCCCAACTCCCATCGGACTAAGGTCCCTCACTTACGTTGATTCGACGAAACCCACCGCCCATCCTTTATTCACGTCAGGGTTCACTATCGTCCCTCATGACGTTAAACTGTATTCCATCAATCCCTTGAACTACGAGGACTTTGATCCATGTCAAGGAATGGTACGTAGGAAACCTTCCCAAGGTTCAATCCCACCAATAGTTGACCCACGGGTCTACTTTCACGTCGGTACGCTGACGATGCTCATCGGGCCAAGGTCCACCTTCACGTCGGTTTATCGGCGTCATCCCGAACTACGCGGACTTTGATTCCCTGCCACGGGGATACGTAGGAAGCCTCGTCAAGGCTCAAGCCCAACTTCACTGTCACCCCTGCGATGGTCCCATTTCACTTTCCCTCCACTCCATTCATCAACCTATCACCCGTCCCGATTCTCGCCCGGAACGTCTTATCCCGTTGAGACCATGTCGGTACGCTCTTCTTCACAGCCATCCATGGGCCGGCCCCGGTATCGACATCCCTTCAAGGAGGATCCCTCAATCTGATCTATCCTAGCTAATGCTCTGGTTGGGTTGATCCATCTCCGCTAGACGTTAAACTTGCTGCATACCCAGTGTTGAGCACGGGAAGCTGAGGAAAACCTCAGATATGTGTCTATGACATATAATTCCCCGTGCTCGATGTGGGATGCCTCGGGCTTCCACACCCTCGAGAAGCCTTGTGACCAAGGATAACAGACAGACATGCCAGGTACCCCAGCATCCAGACACGCTACTGATGCGTCAACGTGACTACTCCCCTGACTGAAGGTTTCTGCCCTGACTGGACCCCTTGGAATGTCCTGACAGAAGCAGTGTAATTAACCGGCGTCCATGGAAACATGGCACTGGGAAGAGTTTCATGAACTACGTATTAAATCTATGAGGGAGACCTGGACTTGGTGACGATTTCTGAGGAGGAATCCACAGGAGGAAGAACCGACATCCCATCATCCCGTTTTGATCAAGGAGCAGATGTCCCTGAATAAGGAGCGAATGCCGCCCGCCTTTGGAAAGAGGGAATGCGGGGCAACAAAAGCGCCTCACGTCCTCCTCCGCGGACGGAGCAGATATACGCGCGCGCGCCGCGGCAGAAAGCGTTGGAAACAATCATCATTTATGAGGAAAATCGAATATATACGGATGATTCTATATTCCAAACATGCCAATAATTGATTGTAAATATCCAGGGAAACCTACATTATGCTTGTAAAATTAAAAAGGATTTATGAATATATCTTAAACCTATAAGAGATTCCAAGAGTAAGAAATAATTCCCCTCAAAATTGTGTGAGGATCCCGACCTCCGATCTACTCAACCAATGAGAGTTTTTAAGCATCGTTGTTCAAAATCCTTAACAAGATCCACAATTAGGAAAGTATGTCCATTTGGATATAGTACCATCAGGTGTTTCTGATTCAAAAAAATCCTACAGAAAATATTTATAAATATTGATTCCAAACTAGAACACTTGATTTATAAGAAACAAAAAATGTGTGAACCCAACGTGAATCTTTAAATAAGAAGATGGTGTTACCCATATGTCAGGCACCTATGAATTGAAAAAAAGGGACATACAATGAAATAAATCATGCATGTATTCATCTAAAATATGTTTCTTTACTAGAGTTAATTGTCCATATTTTTTATATATACAAGAACTTCCTTCCATGAACTCCCTTCATTCCAAATGGATTCAATCAATTTTACACCTGTGAATGCCCAGAGTACTACTCAAGATGGATCGTTGTCTCCTCGAAGGATTCCATCACTAAATAAACATCTTCAATGGTGGATCTCTAACACAATAGTTTGAGATTACCTTCAACATGATACTATTTCAACCTTGGAGGATTCCCTATATGCCCTCCAAATCAAGAATAACCCTTGATTGTCATGTCAGCAACGACCCGTGGTCTTGATGAAGGCGGTGCTAACCACCGTCTTCAAATATTTTGGGATCTTATACCTGAAACGCAATCAGAAATCTCTCCCATGGAATAGGGAGGTTGGCTAAGTGGGCACCTATGCCCTCATCCAAAAGAAAAAGGGTCCTTCATAAGGGATCCTTCCAACAATCGATGCTGCTAACACCACATGGTGGTAATCCCTCAACATTATGAGGTTGTTTTATTTTTTTGTCCAGCCCATGTCCCTTAGAATTGGGCACACAAGACGACCTATTGGGGACAAAATCCAGTTAACATGGATAAGGGTTATACCCTTTATCCATTTTCAAAATCGTACCAATCCGGTTTGGTGGAAAATAGTGAGTGGGTACAAACACTCATCCACCATCGTTATGTCAGCCATCAGACACGTCTGGAGACACCCAACCAATACCGCCATTCAAATCCAATGGAGTACTATGAGAGAGATCACACAACTTCATACAATCATCAATCCTTCCATCAGAAACATCTTACAATGTTCAAAGAATCCCGCAAACCCAATTTAGCAGAAACCCATAAATAAGAACATACACCTATCTGCACTCATCATGTCTCCCAAAAGCCTCATTTGGTAGCACCTAGAGAATTCAATCAGAATGTTATGATTACAATCACATGGAAGGATAAAATATATTCACCAACACAAGAGTACAATCAATATCCACTAATTTGAATGGAATGATAATAAAAAGTATATACACTTACTCTGGATTCATAATGGACATGTATTCTCATTCTGGTTGCTAAAGTTACTAAACAAATTTTGGAAATAGTGAAATGGTTGAAACAAATTCCTCCCCATATCATGGATGCTTTCCCAAATATCATAATAGAAACTTTAGTTTTATTAGAGGGAAAATATAAAATTCTATCTCCATGTCTGGGATGACTCATCAGCATGTCACCCCAGAGTATATACTTACCTATATTACCATCCAAGTGGGTTATAGGGAATATTCCCCCATATCATATGGAAAACCGGATCAAGAACACACACCCATTCTAATTGGTGATAATCGACTTATTCAGATGGCCACACTAAGGCTGGCACATTCACCTGCACATGATAACCAACGTTTCCATCAAGTGGCCCCCATTTCTTGTTAGATGGAAACCAAAAATAAAAATTATCAAACATAGATGGAAAATAAAGAGAAAATTCATGATATTAATCCACTTCATCCTAGAGTTCTTGAATCCCTCAGAAATTTATCTATTGCATCTCAATATCATACCCTCCTAGCAATAAATTACAAGATTACTAGTAGTAACTCTGAGGTTCTCATTGGAAACATCCTTATGAAGGAATTCTTTATGAAAATTCAGTCAATCTCGGGAATCTATCATTGGATAATATCCACGACAAACCTTTGTTTGGCCAGAAGACCAAGTATTAAGAGGATTTATCCATTACTATAATCCACCATGGTGGTCCTCTCGGTGATGAAATTATCGGGGAAATTCCTCTCTATTTTAGTGATTCACATTGTCAAGAGAATTATCTAACTAACAATGTAGTGATGAGAAAGCACTATTATCTTAAGGCACAATAAAATTCAAGGTCTTTACTATCCAATAACTTATCACTTATGGTTGAAAATAATTCTTAACTAGAAAACAGCCCAATGAAATAGTCATTCTTTGAACCACCCACATGCCATTTATCTTCTAATGAAATAGAGAAACTCACTCCTGATCTTGCTGATTATAATAAAGTGGTAGGAAAATAACAAGTTTGGTCTGATCAAGTAGAGAAACCTCTAGTAAAGTATACAGAGGATATGTTGAATTTGAGGAAAAAGCTAGATAAGGGTGAAATAACAATCATGTTCTAGCATTTGGCTACCTCTCAATATAACATTCCAATGAGGTTGGGAGAAGATCATATTCATGATATCCACCTCAAAATATAGATGACCCTTCATCATCTCAAAGATGAAGTATTACTGTATGATGAATATCAAATTCATGTCAATGTAATAGAATGGTTGAAATTTATAATTTATATGGCATCTCTCCGAGTTTCCAAAAATCAAAAAATTGATAATAAATAAGGATCCCTTGAACATACATGCCTTGATTCATTAATTAGGTCATAAAGACTCATCACAGATATCCATATGGTTTTCATAATAGAGGATGCACTGAAAATAAGGCATTACATTTAAATATTCTCCAATTCCCACCAAAAGTGGTCTCATGATATGTTATTTCCTCAGGAGGACAATAAAAAAAATTCTATTTATGACCAAAGAGATGTTCAGAAAAAATAGTCCTTAGCCAGCATCCACCAAAGTCAGGCCCAAAGGGATAAAGCTATTGAGATAATTTTTTCTCAAGCATTTGATGAAATTGATCATGAATCCCTCTTAGAGGATGTTGGCTTTAATATTTTGAAAATTTCTAAAACATCACAATGGTCTATCAAAGAAGGCCATTTAGGTGAGTGCTTAATAATGCACCTAGCCAACGTTCAGACCAGAATTTGTAAAATTAGAAGAGCAGTTATGATGATATCGTCCATTGAGGTTCTTGAGCCACTCTATCCCATTAGGCAAGTGGATTTTTAACCCAACCCTCAAATCCAAAAAATTGAGCCCAATGGGTAGAGTATGAAGAACAAAAGTAGACCCAGCCCACATGGATGGAGAGTTTTTCACATTCACAATCCCCTCCTCAACAGATGTCAGTTTCCTCCCAATTAGTGAAGAAGTTGTAAAATGAACACACAACTAAACTATCTAATTATACCCTTTAGATTATTTTTTTCCAAATATTTCCTATCGAATCCTCAAATATGAGAACAAAAGTCTTGTTGAGGATGAAGAAGAAGGTGATCTCACCAAGACAATGACAAAATTCTAGAAATGAATTATGCATTGGAAAGTGTCATTAATTCCATCATAGAATAACCTCTAGGAAATTATTCCAGTTCATGGGAGTCAGAGGATGAGGTTCTAGTTCAGAATACAATCCAAAATGAATTAAATGAAAGATGTATGTACCCAAAATCAGAGTCTTACCCAAAATTTAGGCATCCCCTTGAATAATAAACATCCACCTCCTTAAAAAGAACCAAATAGGGGAAATGGTAATGGACAGAACATGTCTAGCCTTTCACCCAGAAAAGGTCAATCCCTTTCTCTTGAGGAAAGATTTTCTCAACAGGAGGAGGAGCCAAAGGAGTTAAGAAGACTCAATGCATAGTTACTCCAATGTATCATTCCTACAAGACATGATCCACATGAAGATCATATGCTTCAACTTCTAGTAGGAGGACCTTAGCAAGGATGGTTTTTTATAGCTACTAGTGTAGATAATTAATTCCCTCTATTGGGTACACATCCATAAGAAGGTTAGGAACATCCTTAAAAGCATATCCTTGTGGTTTATCTAAGTAAAATCCAGGGTGCCACAACTAGTGGTCCTACCAGTTAGCACACTAGTTCATGATCCAGCCATCACACCAATTCAGGTCCTGGATCGGCCAAATATTCCTCGAATGATTATGAACACCATTGAATTGCTAACAACTCGATTGGAAGTTATAGATGGATGGAATTCACTAATAAAATATGAAAATAAGGTTTATCCAGAATGGTTGGATCCAACCCCTCCTCTCCAAAAATTTTGGAATCCCATATTTCCAATCATCAATGTATTATGAGATCTAGAGTAGTAGATGTTTTATTTTTTCCCTCACTGTGATTCCATGATGTGGACCCTTGAGCTATCGGAAGCAGTGAAACTCAGACGCTTCATAGAATCATTATAGGGGCCAGCCTTTGTATGGTACATAAGTTCACATTGTAAATCAATTAATGGATGAGAAGATCATCATCATAAGTCCTTTTTCAGTTCAGATCCATGTTTCAGAAGGCAACATTCATGGATCTCACAAACTACAAGAAAAAAGAAAATGAAATAGTTTCATATTTAATTTCTCAGTGTAAAGGATTAACATAATCCTTAAATATACCACTCTATTAAGAATATTTTATTATCATTTGTGTATAAAATATATGTGATGAGTTTCAAACACCATTAATCTCTATGAAATACATATGAGGGCTTCAGAACCTGGCTTTTATTTTCAACATTTGGAAAACTACATAATAGCGATTTGAGCAAAATACTGAGTAACCCCATCTGCTCTGGGAAGATTAATAGGAAAAGAAGAGGTTTTTGTATTCACCCTTATACAGTCCCATATACCCACTCCTACTTCATATCTGTCATCATACCGTAGGGATCTACCTCCCAAGTGTCAGCAGTAATGACTACCACTTCAATAAGATAAAAAAAATCAAAGGCAGAGATATTTTTTGGATTATAAAAACAAGGTCTATTTTTTTTGAAATGATAAATTCCTCAGCTTCTTCATTTCATGTTTGGGAAACAACATAGTTCATTTAATATTTCCAAATAATCCTAACAAATAAAGACACAAGGGCCTCCCAAACTATTTACCCTTCTATTATATTTTGGGGCACCGCATCCCGAAGTGTTTTATTTTTAAGGGCCTCCTAC
The DNA here is from genome assembly GCA_963277665.1 of Viscum album. NCBI lineage: Eukaryota > Viridiplantae > Streptophyta > Magnoliopsida > Santalales > Viscaceae > Viscum > Viscum album. The sequence continues at coordinate 300,970,044 of OY728128.1, forward strand.
AAAAGATGGTGGACTCCAAACAAGTGAACATGAAAATTTCATAAGCCCTATTATCTTGTGTTACTACTATCGACCTAGAGGATAATGGTTAATGGATTTAAGAAAAAAGAAAGAATTATTGTAAATTTGATGATTGGATGGTCAAAAAACTATCAAAGAAACTCGTTAAATTATATGAACACAATTGAAACAACCAAATATGTCTCATTCTACTTCTGTTATAGTAAAGATATTTTCATAAAAATCCTAGTCCTCTAAAGCTCAGTCCCTAAAGAAGCAACATGGGTGGATAAATAAGGAAGAAGTGGAAAAATATGAGTTTGTGTCAAGGCCAAATTTGCCCTTAACCATAGAATATTTCATCCCAATAATCTCAAAAACATGGTGACGGACCTTCCAAATGGCACAACAAGAATTCACTTATCAAGAAGAATCTTCATCTGATGAAGTGCTGATAATAGGTTCATTTAACATTATTCACCTAGTAAATCCCAATGCAAATGAAGATTTGGATTATGTGCATCATTTACCTGTACTTTATTGGGAAACTGGAGGTCGAGTTTTTCAAGGTCGAGGATATAGAGGAATACATGGGAATACTAGAATCCACTACTCTAACCTCACCCCTTCTCAAACTATTTATGCAGTTAAAACTCATGAGAGAAGCCTACAACGGGCTCAACATGACCAGAAAATTATCCCACACAAGATAGGGTATACCCTAAAATGATCATATTATAATATTGACTAGTGAATACGTCACCACCTTCATAGTGAGTAGGATGACCTATCTAGCATAATTCACCAAGAGAAGAAGTATTTAATGATTCTACCCCAACAAATATTCCATCCACATCAGTAGAATTAGCTTCCCAGGAACCTTAAAAAGAGAATTTCGATTCCAGAAAATTCAATCCAATGGATCATATGTATAGTGTGTTGAAGAAATTGGTCCCAGTACCAGCCAAGATATCAATCCTGGATGCTCTAAATCTGTTAAAGGATCTCTGTAAATCACTTATTGAGGTATTTTCAAGCTCCGAAGAGTATGAAAATAAGGTTGTTGTTGTAAAGGATTCTTATATAGATAATGACCCAATAGAATTCATTATAGTCATATCATTCATGAACTAGGATAAGGATGGTGTTTTACATGGACACATTAATCCCTTGTAACTATCTAATAAGATCAATGATAATAATATCTGAAGAACCATCATTGATAATTTCTTAGAAGTTAATCTCATTTTCATTCAGACACTTCACCAATTGGGCCTCATGGAATCCCATTTTTCTCCCTCCACATTAATATTGAAAGGATACAACATAAATGAAAAAGAACCACACTGCGAGATTATGCTCAGAACTCAATTTGGGGATCTCATATATGATTCAAAGATCATAGTTTTCTGGAAGGAAACATCTTTCATGATTCTATTGGGGAGACCTTGGTTACATCAACTAGTACCCATTCCTTCATCATACCACAAATGTCACATATATTTCATCAATAGTCAAATTTGTACATTACATGGTGATAAAGCCTTGTTCAATTTTTTTTAATATCAGTACATTGATGTGAATTTAAAATACAAAAAGGGAAAATAGTCCATGGGGAATGATGTTACTATAATAAAGGCCCCAAATGCTCTAGATAAGATACATTTTAACATATTCAATCATCTTAGTGAACATTACATACAACACATTAATAAAACTGAAATGTTTGTCCCAAATCCAATAACTCATTTAGTGTATTCCATAATGTACTTTTTGGAAACTGGACCTGATAGCATAGGAGGAATTATTAGTTCACCAAGTAGTGGTGAAATCCTAAATAGATATTTCTTAATTCTACCCATCAAACTTCAGAAATTCTTTTCTTCGTCAGCTAGTCCAGAAGAAATTGTCACACTCATGAAAAAATATAGGGATGTTTATTCTCATCCAATTTTTATCCATTTAGAACATCAAAAAGACCCTTTATCACCAATTGGGATAGATATGGTTGCCTCTTCTTTAGGATTTCCAAATAATTAATCCTTTCCTAGATCTGAACATACTACTTAATCAATTACCCTCCAAATAGTTTCAAAAGAAGCACTACACGAAGAAGAGGATGAAGAGGAAGACCTCAAAGATTCCCCTTGAGCATTTGAGGAAGGCTTCTCCACCACCGTGAATGAACTCAGAGAAATAAATCTGGGTATAGATGATGATCTACACCCCACTATAATTAGTGTGGCCATGACTCAAAAAGTCTAAGAGGTGTATACATTAATTTTTAAGAAACACCAAGTTGTGTTTTCTTGTAATTATAAAACAATTCTTGGTCTTAACCCTGAGGTGGCCAACCATCATTCGGGATTTCTAGAAGATCATTAGAGATATAAGCCGGCAGAAAGGATAAAACACCTGAATCACACCTCCCAAATTTAAGCCGAAGTCGACAATCTTATCATATATGAGTTCATCCTACAGGTGAAATATCCTAATTGGTGATCCAAAATTTCCCTGATGAAAAAGAGGAATGTGAAAATCATAGTATTCATTGATTCCAGAGATCTGAACCGACATTGTCCCAATATGACATCCCGATTCAAGTCACATAACTCTTAATAGATTCCACAACTTGCAATGAAGATATATCCTTTAGGAATGGATACTCTGGTTATAACCAAATTTGGATGTCCCCATAATATGATGAATCTATAGCATTTATATCCCCTTGAGGAATCTTTTTTGATGAGTAATGCCCTTTGGTTTGAATAATGATGGTGCAACATACCAACATTCAATAAACCACATATTCAAACCCTTCTAAGAGAAATTTCTTAAATTCTATGTTGATGATCAAGTGGCCAAATATAGAAAAAGTTATAATCACATGGCTAACCTTGACACCACATTCAACATGATTAGAAAACATAATATGAAGATGAACCCCTAGAAATGTGTTTTTGGGGTAACCTGAGGAAAATTTCTTATTTTTTTGTATGATATCATGACATCAATGTCAATTCTGATAAAACTAAAGTTGTCCTGAGAATGTCACCACCTCAAATGTTGAAAGTGTTGAGAGGAAGTCAATGAATCTGGACCTACATCTGGCTCTTCATAGCCAATATAGATGGTAAGTGTTATCCCTTCACCAAATTGAAGAAGAAGAGGGACACATATCAATGGACCAATGAATTTCAAGACGAATTTGATACCCTAATGATATACCTCTTGAGTCCACCGTTGTTGATTAAACTTATTGAAGTAGAAAAAATAATTCTTTAAGGGACACCCTTATAGTGATCACTAGGTTCTTTCCTTGCAAAAAATAATAATGGTGAAAATGAAAACTGTCAAGACCTGTCCCAGTGGGGCCCACACCGTGACTCCCCAAGCCTGCCTCCAATAGGCTAGGGGCTGGTGACTACACCGAGTAGGAATATTACTAACATGGGAGGCATTGCCTAGGTACCTTTATACACGCACACATCTCTATGCCCACAAATGCTAAATTGTAAAAACCACTAAGAAAAAAGAATGCATGCATACGACTAAACCCATCCAACAGAGTACGAAGAAAGGTAGAGTACTATAAAAGTAAACTGGGACAAAAATTCAGGCCCACCAAAAATCAAACAAACAAGAGTCTGAAAACTGCAAATTCTAACCTGTAAGCACAAAATGTACTCGGACTGCTGCTCATAGAAATAGAAACAACTCGGCCTATAGGGAACTCAAAAAGCTCGGTCCTGTCCTAGTCCGCCCTAGACTCTATCAAAAGGCTACTCGTCTGTAGAAGACACCAGACGTGCAGGAAAATCCCGTGTAGAGGTGAGTATAACAATACTCAGTAGAGGACACCGAAAACCACAAAGAAGTACAAAAATTAAAGGTACATTCAGCTATGCACAATATATGTCTACGAAACATATAGAAAAAACCAGATATACTCAAAACCCAGATCCATGGTCTAGAGACAAATCACACAACCGCATACCTCCATAAGGGATTATATTCGAAGATTCTGTGATGTACTCATTCCGGGAGAACACACTCCACAAGTCTTATAGATCTGATGACGTCCGTCCGAGAAGTGTTGTTCATCGAGAAACATCACTGGAGGTAGTTTCACTCATTACGGGAGACACACTTTTGAGTGGGAATGCTACAGCAGATAGAAGGCACTCATTATGGGAGACACACTCTTTAGTGGGAAAGATCACGATACACAGATGAGGATCACTGTCAGGGCCATGGCGGATACCGCGACTCATCCAGATTCACAAGTTAGGTGATACACCAGCTAGGTAGAGGATCAATCCCTGGTAAGATTGGTCATGTCGATGCCTGAATCTACTTAGGGTCAGGAATGGATAGAGGATCTCGATTCGGGCCTCTCGGATGGATTCCTGACTCAATCACAGAAAGTCCTACTGAAGGGATCATACTACTGAGTGGGGACTGATGCCTGACCTTCAAGAGAATGAGAAGAAGGTAACTAACCCAAACAAAAGACGTCCAAGGTACGATAAACGAAAGGACCAAGCTGTTTTCCAAAAAGTACATGGCATGTAGAAAATATACACGTCGTGTTTTCTATCCCCAGGTACTTCCCCTGTACAATGTCCCATGTCTTAGGATGGTCATGTAGGAAAACGTAGTACACGGCGTGTAGTACGGTATACACATTGTGTTTGGGTAACTGGGGTTGGATTCGTGCACTCTGACCATGTGCCCATACACGGTCATCAACCCGTGTACACCAACCCGTGTAACTTCCACATGGGGTGACCTAAATTACTGGCCTCGCCAGGCCGTGTGATGGAGTACATGGTCATGTACTCCATCCCATGTCCTTGTATCCCTAAGATACATGCCGAGTCCCACGTATTTGCTTCTGCCAAGTTATACACGCCGTGTCGCCTGAAGTAGTGTAGGTCATCCCGTGCCAATGTACTACCCAAAGTAGACGCTGAGCATCAGGGAAGGTCCGGCACGCCGTGTGACCAGGGTCACACGCCCTGTGATTCTTCTCTAACCCCGAAACCCTAGATGCTGCTACCAGTACTACATGGCGTGTCCTTCGGAAGTACACGCCGTGTATTCTGGAAATTTCCAGAAACCACGCCCTTCGCTGGCGTGCCTCCTCTGGTGCTCTGATCATCGATCCAACCATTCGATCGCCACAAAACATCTAGATTCTGTTCATCCCAATAGCACGAAGCATCTTCTGTCATTTTCGGGCCTCCAATCGGCTCTGAAAACGTGTTCCACTCTTCCCGCGTGAAGAACGCTCGAAGAATGCTCTTTCCGATCCGGTTTGATTCGTCGTCTGCCGTAATCGCTGCACCTCCACAAGGTCGTTGTGGTGTCGAACCTTCGATCTGGGATCATTGCGTCGTATAACGGATGTGCAATGACCCGTTGTTCGTCTCACCATTAAGAACACGAAGAACGTGTGAGGACAGATGGGGGAAGAAATCCAAATAAACAAATTGAGGAACAAACCTCCACCGTCGTTCGTCACGGAGTTGATCCACTCCCGTTAATAGGTTTAAACGAAGCAGAGATGAACTTAAAGAAAATAATTGATTATTTCCCCAAAAATAATCCCAAAAAAATCCCTCCCGCAAGAACGTACAAATCCACGGATCAACTTGTTCGTGGTTGATTTGTGTTCTTCGTTTAAACACATATACAGGGAAAATAAATTCAAACAACAAACCCCTACCTTTTGAAATTATCGATCGTTGATGAAGGTTCCACGCTGCCATTGTCGTCGAGATCCTTTAACGTTGTTGGCGCAACAATTCTTGACTTCGATCCATCATCGTTCGTTGCTGAGATTTTTCTCCAACAAGCCGCAGATTTAGAAGAGGTTCCTCTCAAACGTCGCCAATGATCAAAAATTGCTTAAACAATTAAAAAGGGAAACATGTTGTCATTTAATTATGTGGCAGCATTAATGACATCGACTCGCCATTTTGAAGCTATTATGATGCACCATTAATTTAGGAAACAGCTGCACCGTTCCCTCGCTACAACGAATTCTTCCTTAAATGAAATAAAATAAACTTGCTAATTTAATTTAATTTATTTTACTTAAAACGCCCATAAATTAACTTTTTCCCTCAACTCGCGCCAGTCGAGGTTAGCTTCATTCATAGGTAATGTAATTGTCCCAGATGCAACGGTGTGCTCAGATTTTTAATCTGGGCATCCGTTTGGAAATTTCCACAAACGCACACAAGCGCCGACTCACTTAACTTTAAAAAGTTCAAACCACCTATTTGGGCTCACTGGACCTCAGAATGATGTGCCTTCTTCACGCCCGGTCTCAAAATAATTCCATATAATATTTAAAAATAATAAATGGAAAATCAGAGACATTACATTCTCCCCACCTTGGGGCATTACGTCCCCAAAAAGCCAAAACAAAGGTTACTAAAAAAGATGAGGGTACTGGGCACAGATCTGGGCCTCCCGCTCCCACGTGATCTCCTAAAGATTCCCGTTCCACCACCAGACGCACACCAAGGGAATCGATCACCCATGAAGGATCCTCTCCTATCGATCCACGATCTCCACCGGGTGCTTAGCAAAGGTCCCTCTATTCTCAATGTCCAGCCCGCCCCAGTTGACGATGTGAAATGGGTCATGCACATACCTCCTCAACTACGACACGTGGAAGAAATCATATACCCGATGCAAATGTGGTAGTAGAGCTAGGTGGTACGCCACCTCGCCAACTCTGCCCGGAATCTAGAAAGGTATGATGAACCTTGGAGATAGCTTTCCATCTCAGCCAAATCTCTGCAACCCATGTCGAGGTTAGACCCGAAGAAAGACGTGGTCTCCCTATTTGAACTCCAGAGGTCTCTGACATCTGTTAGCATAAGACTTCTGCCAGCTCTGGGAAGTCTTCATTCGCTTCTGGATGATCTGCACCATCTATGTGGTAGTTCTCACTAACTTTGGACCCATGAGTGCTGACTCTCTGGGGTTGGTCCAACAAAGCAGTGACCGGCAGCGTCTCCCGTAAAAAGCCTCGAACGGTTCCATACCAATGGTGGAGTGGTAGCTTTTGTTGTACGCAAACTCCACCAGTAGTATGTGGTCCTCCCAACTGCGACCAAAGTCCAAGATACAGGCTTGCAACATATCCTCCAGAACCTTAATGGTCCTCTCCCTCAGACCATCCGTCTGGGGATGAAATGCTATACTCAAGCGTAGCTGAGTCCCAAAAGCCTCCAGCAATCCCTTCCACAACCGGGATGTGAAGAAGGCATCTCGATATGAGACTATAGTTGAGGGGACACCATGAAGCCGAACTATATCTTGCACGTAGATACATCCCAAGCTCTCCATGAAACTCTTCTCCCTAATAGCTAGGAAGTGGGCCAACATGGTGAGTTGGTCAATGATCACCCAGATGGAATCATGCCACTTGGACATCCATGGTAAGCCTGTCACAAAGCCCATTGGTATTCCATCCCACTTCCACTCTGGAACTTCCAGGGGGTGAGCTAATCCCACTGGAACCTGGTGCTCAGCCTTCACCTGCTGTCATGTGAGGCATCGAGAAACAAAATCCGCTACTGCCCTCTTCATGCCTGACCACCAGAATTGTCGTCGGAGATCTTGGTACATCTTGGCCACTCCAGGATGTATCACCAAGGGGGATTTATGAATCTCCCCCAGGACCTCCTCCTAGAATTCCACTGGTACAACAGTGCATCCTTTGAAAATAATTACGTGCTCCCCACCTTGTGAATATCTATAAGGAGCATGTCTTGTGGATAACTGAGCATGCAAAGCCACACAGTCGACATCCCCAAGTTGTGCCTCCCTAACTCGCTATAGGAGTGGAGGGGTGACAACCATCAACTGTAGGTAAGCTGTATCCTCACCATCCACGAAGGATAACTGTAAAACCACTAACTACTGTGTCACCACACTCAACAGGTGTGAGCTCGACCTTCTGCTAAGAGAATCTGCCACCTTGTTCCCCTTTACAAGGGTATGGATGATCTCAAAATCATAGTCCTGGAGGAACTCTTTCCAATGCCTCTACCTCAGATTCAGATCCTACTGAGAGAGGATGTACTTGAGGCTCTTGTGGTCAGAGTAGATAATAAACTGCTCGCCCATAAGGTAGTGTATCCACATCTTCAATGTGAAGACTACCGCTGCCTACTCGAGATCATGGGTCGCATAGTTCTTATCATGTGGCCTAAGCTGCCACAAACAATAAGAAATTACTGCATGCCGCTACATCAGGACACATCTGAGCCCGATCCCTGATGCCTCACAGAAAACTACGTACTCGACACCCTCCTCTGGAAATCTCAAAACTGGGGCGCTCGTCAAACTCTGTCTCAACCTCTCGAAATCCTGGTGGCACTTCTCCGTCCATATGAAGGGTTTCCCCTTCCTGGTCAAGGCTTTCATCGGTGATGATATCCGGGAGAATTCAGGAATGAATCTCTGGTAATACCCTGCCAACCTAAGGAAGCTTCACACCTTCTTCACGCTCCAAGGTGGCTCCCATGCTAACACATCCTCCACCTTGGCTGGATCCACAGCCACTCCATCTACTGAGATGACATGTCCCAGAAAGTGGATCGCCTGAATCCATAACTAATTCTTCGAGAGCTTCCCATAAAGCTGGTGCTCCCGAAGTACGTCCAGAAGCATCCGCAGGTGTCTCACGTGCTCATCCTATGACGCCGAGTACACAAGGATGTCATCGATGAAGACCACTATGAACCGGTCCAAGTATGGCTGGAAGATCCTGCTCATCAGTTCCATGAACACCGTAGGGGAGTTTTTCATGTTGAAAGGCATCACCATGTACTCATAGTGACCATAGCAGCATCTGAAATCCGCCTTCGATATATCCTCATTCCGCACTCATAGTTGGTGATAGCCTGATCGAATGTAAACCTTCGAGAACCACTGCGCCCCTCCTATCTGATCGAAAAGGTCATCGATTCTCGACAGTGGATACTTGTTCTTCACCGTCACCTGGTTTAGGCACCGGTAATCCATGCACATTCTCAAACTTCGATCTTCCTTTCTGGAAAACTAGACTGGGGCCACCCAGGGTGAAACACTGGGTCTCACGAAACCCTTGCTCTACAAATCCCCCAACTTCACCCTCATCTCATGAAGCTTTGCGAGAGCCATCCGATATGCCGATGAGGAAATCGGTGTCGTCCCGGGGGGTAAGTCGATGCAGAAGTCAATTTCCAGGCGGGGAGGTAATCCTAAAACATCTTCGGGAAAGATGTCCTCATACTCTCCCACCACAACTTGGAACTGAGAGCTCACAACATATACTGCTCCAATGGTAAGGCTAGGCAACTCATTAGTGATCGGCAGCACCCTCCTATGAATGAGCCCATTTTGTGCTACCTGGGTCTCCTTTTCTCTAACAAAGGGAAACCTCATTCCATCACGATGGACACACTGCACCCTTCGCCTAAAACAATCAATCTGGGCATAGACTGAAGATAACCAATCCATACCAAGAATGATGTCGAAAGGCCTCGACGCTACCACTAAGAGGTTCCAATCGAAACTCTTGCCTCTAAGGGTAAGACCACACTGTCTGAAAAGTTGTGTTATCGTCGAGTCTCTTCCCGTAGGTGTCTCCAAGCATAAGGATCGAGTCAATGGTTCTACGGAAATATCGAGGTTTTGTACAAGACATGTGGCTATAAGGGAATGACTGGCACCTGTGTCTATGAGTATGGAAGATAAGGTGGGATAGAAACAGATCGTACCTCAAATCATCCCTGGAGCCCCTAGGTCATATGCCTTGACCACATACAGCTGTCCTCGCCCCTGTCCTCCAGCTCCCTGAGCCTGGTGAGGACCTCCTGGGGGTGGTGGTGGATGTAAGTCGAAGCGTCTTCCACCACCTGAAGCTCTCCCTACTCCTCTGTCACGTCCGCCGCCTGGCGGGTCTGCCTATTCCGTTATCTTCCTCTACCTCGGTGGTCCATCCACCACTTCCCTGTCAGTAGCTCGACGGGTTGGGAAATTTATAACGAGATGTCCCCTACCATCACATGTGATGCATTGCTTCTCCCTAGGCTGACTGGATCCAGCCTGAGAGCCCTAGACTGTCAACCCCCTATCCTGGGTCCTCCTATGATATTTCCCACGTCCAGATCCCTATGCCTGATGCTGGCTCCCTACTGCCACTGTCTCCACAGCTGTCTGCCTGCAGCTGAATTCCGACGGCTGTCTCTGCTCCTCCAAGAAACTCTCGATCACCAAGGCTCCCTCGAGCACTCCATCATAAGTGTAAATGCATAGAGGCACGACACTAGCTCGGATGTCATGCCATGGACCTCGTTCAAAGGTCCGAGCTTTGAAGCACTGATCCCTGACCATATTCATCGAGTAGCTGGCGAGGTTGGTGAACCTTGAGGAATAGTCAGCCACTGTCATACTACCCTGCTGGAGCTGAAGAGGCTCCTAGATGCACACATATCTCAGTGTAACCAGAGAGAACTCCTCCCAGAAGAGTCGTTCAAACTCCATACACGAAAGAGTCTCCTCGTCATGAGTCTGTGTGGTCAGACTCCACCATCGTCCGACCAAACCCTAAAGAAGGATCTCTCCTAGGATCACCATCTAGTCTGCTAGTGTCCTCACTAGTCGGAAAACCCTGGTCACCACCTCAAGCCAGTCCTCAGCTGCCTGAGGGTCGGGCTCGCCTCGGAACATGAGGGGTCTCTGTCTCTGGAACTCATGGAGCGTGCTAATCCTGCTCTCCTCGCCGGTCGGTACTACAGATACCACTGGCTACTCCACTGGTGGTGGTATAGAAGGTGCGCCACCTGGTGGAAACACCTGGGGAACTGGTCCCTGTATCGAAGCCTCATCACTGAGGGGGTCATCCTCATGATCGTTCTATAGAATCCTAGCAGGTATGTGTCGCGGAGGCATCCTGTATGGAAACAAGATATACCATGGTCAAAGAGTATATCTAGATAGATGACACAATTGACATGGAAACCACAAACCATTCCTATATGATGCATGTACCTTTTTATTTCCCCACAACCAGTGTTTTTGTGTACCAAGTCAAAAAGTAGGTTATCAGAGTCTTGGTGTATGGATACGTCGGCCTCTGCACCAAAACTGGGGTCTCGGGCCTAATATCCGAACCCGAAACACTCAACACTATTGCCCCAAACCAAACTCACAGACTCTTTGTCCTAAGGTAGAACCGACCACCTCTCATACCACTCTGTCATGACCCGTCCCAGTGGGTCATGTGCCGTAACTCCCCAAGCCAGCCTCCAATAGGCCAGGGGCTGGGGACTAGCATCGAGTAGGAATATTACTAACATGGGAGGCATTGCCTATGTACCTGTACACACACACACACATCACTAAGCCCACAAATGCTGAAATGTAAAAACCACTAAGGAAAAAGAATGCATCCATACGACTAAACCCAACGAACAGAGTACGAAGAATGGTAGAATATTGTAAAAGTAAACTGGGCCAAAAATACAAGCCCACCAAAAAGAAAACAAACATGATTCTGAAAACTGAAAAGTCCAACCTATAAGTAAAAAAGGTACTGGGATTGCTGCTCGTAGCCATAGGAACACCTCGTCCTATAGGGAACTCAGAAAACTTGGTCCTATCTTTGTCCACCCTGGACTCTTTCAAAAGGCTTCTCGTCCGCACAAGACACCAGACGTGCGGGCAAAGCCCGTGTAGGAGTGAGTATAACAATACTCAGTAGAGGACCCCAAAAACCACAAAGTAGTACACAAAGTAAAGGTACAATCAAATATTCACTGTATATGTCTACGAAAATTATAGAACAAACTAGATATACTCAAAACCCAGACCCGTGGTCTAGAGACAATTCACACAACGACATACCCCCATAAGGGATTCTGTTCGAAGATTCCCTGATGCACTCGTTCTGGGAGAACACACTCCACGAGTCTTATAGCTCTGATGATGTCTGTCTGAGAAGTGCTATTATTCTGGAACCGTCACGATAGGTAGTTTCACTCATTACGGTAGACACACTCTTGAGTGTGAAGGTTACAGTAGATAGAAGACACTCATTACGGGAGACGCACCCCTGAGTGGGAAAGATCACGATACACATATGAGGATCACTAACAGGGCCATGGAGGATACCGTGACTCATCCAAATTCATCAGTAAGGGAATACACCTTCTAGGTAGAGGATCAACGCCCGGTAAGGTTGGTCATGTCGATGCCTGACTCTACCTAGGGTCAGGAATGGATAAAGGATCTCGATCCGGGCCTCTTGGATGGATGCCTGACTCTATCACAGAAAGTCCTAATGAAGGGAACATACTCCTAAGTAGGGATTGATGCCTGACCTTTAGGGGAACGAGAAGAAGGGAACTAACCAAAATGAAAGATGTCCAAGGTACGGTGAACGAATGGACCAAGCCATTTTCCAAAAAGTACACAGCATGTAGAAAATATACATGTCGTGTTGTCTGACCCTGGGTACTACCCATGTACAATGGCATGTATCTTAGTCTGGTCATGTAGAAAAACATAGTACATGGCATGTAGTACGGTATATATGCCATGTTTGGGTAACTGGGGTTGGCTCCATGCACTCTGGCCATGTGCCCGTACACTATCATCAACTAGTGTAAACCAACCCATGTGACTTCCACACAGGGTGAGCCGCGTTACTGGCCTCGCCTGGCCGAGTGATGGAGTTCACGGTCGTGTACTCCATCTCGTGTCTGCGTATCCCCAAGATACACGCCGAGTCCCACGTAGCCACTTCTGCCAAGTTGTACACTCCGTGTCGCCTGATGCCGTGTAGATCATCCTGTGTCCATGTACTATCCAAAGTAGATGCCGAGCTTTAGGGAAGGTCCAACATGCCGTGTGACCAGGGTCACATGCTGTGTGATTATTCTCTGACCACGAAACACTAGCCACCACCGCCAGTACTACACGGCATGTCCTTCAGAAGTACACTCCGTGTATTGTGGAAATTTCTAAAAACGACTCCCTTCACCGGCGCGCATCTTGTGGTGCTCCGATCATCGATTCGGCCATCCGATCGCCGCAAAACATCTATATTTTGGTCTCCCTGACAACACAAATCCTATTCCGTCATTTTCGGGCCTCCGATCGGCTTCAAAAACGTGTTCCGATCTTCCCACGCGAAGAACGCTCAGAGAACGCTCTTTCCGATCTAGTCCGATTCGTCATCCTCCATCGTCACCACACCTCCACAAGGATGTTGAGGTGTTGAACATTCGATTTGGAATCGTTGCATTTCAGAATGGATGCGCAAAGACCCATTGTTCGTCGCCCCGTGAAGAACGCGAAGAACACGCGAGGAAAGAAGGGGGAAGAAATCCAAATAAACAAATTGAGGAACGAACCTCCTCCATCGTTCATCACAGCATTGATATGCTCCCATTAATAGTTTTAAACGGAGCATTGATCAACATAAAGAAAAGCATGGATTATTTCCCCAAAAATAATCCCAAAGAAATCCCTCCCGTAAGAATGTAAAAATCTGCGGATCAAATTTTTTGTGGTTGATCCGCGTTCGTCGTTTAAACTCAAATACGGGGAAAATAAATTGAAACAACAAACCCCTAACTTTTGAAAGGATTGATCATTGACGAAGGCATCGTGCTGAAGTTGTCATCGAGATCCTTCAATGTTGTTGGTGCAGCAATTCTCGACTTTGATCCGTCATTGTTTGTCGCGGAGAGTTTTCGCCAACGCGCCGCGGATTCGGTAGAGGTTCCTCTCAAACCTCGCCAACGATAAACAATTTATTAACCCATTAAAAAGGGAAACATGTTGGATTTTAATTACGCAACAACATTAATGAAGTCGACTCACCATTTTGAAGATATTATGATTCTCCATTAATTTAGGAAACAGCTGCACCGTTTCCGTGCTGAAGCAGATGTTTCCTTAAATGAAATAAAATATACTTGTTAATTTATTTTATTTTATTTTACTTAAAACGTCCAAAAATTAACTTTTTACCTTGACCCACGCTAGTCAATTTTAGCTTCATTCATAGGTAAATTCGTTGTCCCGGACGCAACGGTGTGCTCAGATTTTTAATCCGGGCATCCATTTGGAAACTGCCACAACCGTGCACAAGCACCGACTCACTTAACTTTAAAAAGTTTAAACCATCAATCTGGGCTCACTGGACCTCAGAATGATGTTCCTTCATCACGCCCGGTCTCGAAATAATTCCATATAATATTTAAAAATAATAAACGGAAAATCTTGGACATTACAAAAACCACCTTTATTATCTATGTTGAAGCATGATCGATGCATAGACTCGATATTCAAATATTGAGAACTGATTCCTAGCATTAATCATTGTAGTTTAGAATAAGAGGCACTAACTATAGAAACATGAATTCCACTTTCTCTCTCACAATAATCTACTCAAATTTATCCTTAGTCATCCTATGTTGACAGGATGTGTGGCATGGTGGGAAGTTATTCAGCAGTAGATTGATATAATGTTTGGGCCTCAAAAATCAGTGAAAGGCCAAGGTTTGGCATACTTGCTTATTGAAAACCCTTCTATAGAAGAAACGTCCTTGAATACTATACTTCCTAATGACGAAATATTCTCTATCAATGATAGTTAACAATCATGGGAAATGTACTTTGATATGATTCTAGAAGTCTGATGGGAAAGGTAATGGAAGACCCTATGATTAATAAAATTGGGTTCAGAATTATACTTATCTACCCCCAAAAATGTGTTACCATATTCCTTCCTATTATCATAAAGAGGTACATATAATGTGGCAGAATATCATTCTATCATTGTAGGTTTGGAATTTGAATTCCAAGTATCATTCAATCACCTGGACGTGAAGTGTGATTTATAATTTGTAATCCTAATAATTAATGGGGATTATTCCATTAAAAAAAAGGTACTAATCCCCCCATGTGATCATATATGATGGTTGATGGAATAATTACCCTCAGAACCAACATTGTTTTATGTCCCACAGTCACAAAATGATCAATATGATGCATTATAAAATGAAGCTACAACCATAGAAGATCTGAACTGGGATGAACAAATCATCATAATTTCTCATCGTCATGTTGTTTAACCTTTGTTAAATTCAAGAAACAAGAAAATCAATGAAATCAATCCCCTTCCCAAACCATTTTTCCCTACCACATAGTGGATGACACCCATAATGGAATATCTCCATGATAGAGTACTTACATCTGATAGAGATGGAAAAGTGTAATTCTAGATATGAGAAATTTATTTCACCCTTTATGATGTACCAAATCACAAGAAAATCCCTTATAGAAGAGGATTTGATAAAATTATCCTCAAATTAATTTGTGGGGACAAAACAATGGCTATCATGAATGAAGTACATGAAAACACATGTAGTTCCCACTAGTCTGGGTATAGAATTTTTTATCCAATCTTAAGGCCTTGGTACTTTCTACCTTCAATGATGCAGGATCTTACAGATTTCACCGAGAAGTTCCTTCCCTGACAGGTTCATGCTAAATTCATTCATCATCCCTCGAAGATAAAATACATAAAAATATAATCCTTACCATTTTCTATGTTTGGAATTTATGCAGTGGGGCATTATCCTCTAGCTATGGCCAACAAAGTCAAGTACATAATTACTTCTACCGATTTCTTCTCTGCATGGGTTGAGTAAATACCTCTCAATGAAGTCATGGCTAAAAGAAATGGTAGATTTTTCAAATCTAATATCATTAACAAATTTGGTTTACCTAATATCATATTGATGTAAAATGGAACCAATGTATGTTTTGTTGATATAAGGAGGTTATATCTGTAATACAATATCAAATCCAACCATTCATCCTGCTATCATGCAATGGAAAATGGACAGATAGAGGATTTCAGAAAAACCTCATCCAATGTACTCTAGAATATGGAGGGTAAAAATAAAAATTCTTGTCCTAATAAACTCTTAAAAGCCTTATGGGATTAATATACTACTACCTGTACTTCAACATGATCAACCCCATACTCATTGGTATATATAATAGAAGAAGTCTTTCCCATTGAAGATTAATTTCCATTAATCAGAGTTTCTTTTTGTGATCAGCTATCTATAGATGAGAAGTCTAAAAAGTGACTATATGAACTATAGTGATTGGATGTAAATAGATTTCATACCTTTTATTAGTTGGAGGTCTATCATAACCAAATACAATGACCATTCAATGAGAATGTTAGCCTATGTTCATTCCACTAAGGAGAATTGTTATTGGTCCTTAGGAGTCCAATGATTTCAAGAAAGAAGCCTCCAAAACATGAGTCAATGTGGGAAAGACCTTACTCCATACACACAGTATACTCTAATGGATCTTATTCCTTAATCTCAATGTATGTAGAACTCTCTATAAATCTATCCAATGAAAGGATCTGGAAGAAATAATTTGTGTAATCAGAAATATCGAATCTTGGTTGCGTGACATTAAATTGTGTGACAACCAACATTATAATTTCATGATATTAAAATTCATAACACCATATAAATCTGTGTTATATGATGTTAAACTATGTAGCATCGTCTTCCCTATCACATGACTATTAACTGCATGGTATGAAGTCATAGTTTCAGGACATGAAACCAAAAAACACTTTTTGTCATCACCACATGACATTAAATTGTACTATGAACATATCCTTCATTTGATATTAATAAATCTCCCCAGAGAGCACATATTGATATTAATTATAGTCCCTTAAAAATGGTTATCATTCATGTGTATGAATTACTCACATAATTGACACTCCCTAGTGGTATAAGAACCCCCTTTCTCTCTATGTTTGAATAAGACCTTTATAGGGACTCCTTTTCAATAACTACATGTGGATTGATCATCATTCAAATGTGATAGATAATGACACCCAGATCTCCTATCTTGGGCACAAACACAACCATAAAATAAATAATTTCCCCTTTCCTCTTATATGAGTAAATTCTATTCTAGGAACCCTTCTAGAAAATATGTCTTGTTTCTCATACCATCTTGTAGTTAGGGCTCGACCATTATTTTGAAAAGTATTAAGGCCTAATGTTTCTCACATAAACATTCAATTGGTATTGGAAACTAGATTCAATAACTAAATGTGGATTTTTTCACTGCCCAAAAAGATACGTAGTGACACCTGGGTCATATCCCTTAGTCTTGATACAATATTTATGTATTTTCATGTCGGTTCATCTTTATCCATATCACATGATGTTAAACTGCGAGAAACATTTCAAGAGCTATGTGTTACTTGATTCTTGCCCCAACAAAATATGTAGTGACACCCATATCTCCTATCTTAGTTCAAGCTGTAATACTAAAAATTATCATCATTCGCTATGTGTATGAATCCAACCTACATAGGGAGAACCATAGCGAACTACAAGTGTCCTGATTCATTCTCCCAAAAGAAATGCAGGGACACTTAGATATCCAATCGAGGTTCTAGAAACAATTAATCATTAATTTCCATTTAATTCATGTTTATGAATGATAGAGTTAATATTTTCATTATTATTTATATTTTTTTCAATGTTTTAATCCCTACCAATTATTCAATGTGAGTGTATTTTCATCATTTATGTTTTTTTGGTGTATTTTGGGCTTAAGTGTGAAAATGGGGTAATTCAGTAAAATTGGCAGTTTTATATAGCTTTTGTTTTTCAGGAATAACTTTTATAATATTGGTCCAATTGAAGTGAAACCTTTTTTATCCTTCCTATGCTTTTGGGCTTCAAATGTTCCTTCAGGACCAAAACTCAATTCGAAACCCAATGGTACAGAAAATTCAATCAAGTGGAGTACTCAGTCTGGCTGGAAGAATGGACCCCACCGCATGAAATCAAAAATATCTCATTCATCAGAGCTTATAATTAGGTTCTTCTAGATGGTGTCTACATAGGACATAAAAATTAAGGTTCACATTAAATTTCATAAAATATGAATCTCATTAAGGCATCTTTTGGGAGCGTTCAAGTGGAGTGGGTGAAACAATGTTTGGCGGCCATAAAAGCAATGTCCATTGATTCGGACATATCATTCTTTACACTAGTCCAATTACTGTCAAATTTTTACGGTTGATATACAACATCATTTTCAACATTCTATAATAAGGGACCTAAGTGAGTTTCAGCCATCTCTTGGGAAAAACAGAGGAAATATTCTGGGGGACAGATTCTGGAGCATCAAATTTGTTGTTCCTTGTTTTGTCTCTTTTGTTCATCTTAGTTTTGTAATGAATTTTAATTTACCCTTAGTCACAATTAACCTTATCATGGTGAGGTAAATTTCTGTTAGATTGGGGAAGGAGAGTTTTTCCTTGTTGCATTTCATGAGTTCCTTCTCTTAATGTTTTAAAATCCTCTTCTCCTCTGTGAATCAGTTTCAATTTCTTATAACAGTTTTTATTATAATGTATGATTGTTTTTTATTTTAGATTATGTTGTTAATTTTTATTTGGTGAATGATCAATACCTCCCCCACTAGGTTCTGGTTTATAAATGATGGAATATACCAGGACTTAGTGGTGAAGTACATTGTGATCACCGGTACGTGTGTGAGGAGTAGTGAATGTTCTTGATTACTAGGGATAAACAAGACCCGATTTGGAATTGCCTAAGATAATTGGGGGTATTTTCTACAACTCTACTAAACATTGGAAGGAGAGTAGACCAAACTAAGCTTTTAGTAAGGTTTATTCTCACATTTTTAATTGATCAAGGGAGTGATAAGAAATGATTGTGGATTCTCACTCTTAACGATTTAGCAGAAGAGAATTGGATAAATTGGAACTATGATAGAATTACAAATGGAGAACCAAATCGAACCTAATCACCCTTCTCATATAATAGTTTCAATTAATTATTTTATCAATTTGTTCTCAATCCTTTTCTTAAACCTCTTTCCTTTGTTATGTTTCACTCTTGTCTTTTCAAAATCAATCAATATCTAAAACCATCATCACTTCTTTCTCTTATTTTAAGGTTACAGCTTAATTATTGTGCACTCCTCTCTGGAGAAAACCTAGGATAACCACTCTAGTACATTTTAACTTAGTTAATATTTGTTTTTTTCACACCCCATGACAGACACATGTCAAAACTTGGCACCGTTTCTGGGGAGGTAGTGCCAAAATTTCATTTCATTTCTTTTCTCTCTTCTCATCTTTTCTCTTCAAAATTGCATGACTCAAACCTCAAAAACCGAACCTTTACCCATAGATCCTGAAATTGAAAGAACCTTGATGAATAGACATAGAAACATTAATTTGGAATCTGAATTTGAGGATGTTCCCCTTGCAGAGTCCAGTGAAATTTCAATTGTTCACTCTGAGCCTGTCATCGTGGATGAAAATCAAAACCAATCACTTAGAGACCTCTGTGCACCACAATTCCCTAATCAAAACAATAAACATGCCATTCTAGAGTTACAAAATTATTTTGAAATGAAACCTAACATGATTCCTTTTCCTCCAATGTTTCATGGTTTGGAAGGTGAAGATCCAAACAAACACATTAAAGAGTTCACATATGTGTGCTCAACTTTCAGACCCCGTGGAATTACTGAGGAGCAGGTAAAGTGGAAGGCATTTCCGTTTTCATTGGATGAGGCTACAAAAGAATGGTTGTACTGCCTACAAGAAAGAGATATAATGACTGGAATGATATGGTGAGATGTTTTATGCAATTATTCTTCCCCACCTCTAGAAGCATAGCCATTCGGAAGGAAATCTACGCCATACGACAATCATATGGAGAAAACCTTTACGAGTATAGGGAGAGATTTAAGAAGCTTTGTGCCAGCTGTCCACATCAATCCATTGAGGAACAACATTTTCTTGTGTTCTTATATCAAGGACTACTAGAAAATGACAAAAACCTTCTTGATGCATCATCTGGAGGTGCACTGATAGACAAGTCACCAAAAGAAGCCAAGGTATTGATTGAGAAGATTTCCCAAAACTTGCAGCAATTTGGAACAACAGGTATTGGAACAAGAGGTATTCATGAGGTATGCACTTCTCATCCATCACCCTTATTAGAAACTAAGATTGAAGAGCTTATTAGTTTGGTGAGACAGATGGTCTGGAAGGAAGTTAGTGATCAACAAGCGCCAACTAAGGTATGTGGTTTATGCTCATCACCTGATCATTTTACTGACCAATGTTCTGAAATATAGGGAATGGAAACATGTGCACCAACCTTTCTGCCAAGGAAGTTCCAATAAAATCAAGGATGTAGAGATCCTAACCAAGTCCAATTTGGGTTTGGAAATCAGCAGAATCATGGAAGACCCCCATATCAAAACCAGTTTCAAAACCAACCACCATTCCAGAATCAATTCTAGAACCCACCACCATTTCAACAAAAGTAGTCTTATAGCTAGCCTTCGTACAAAAAACCAACCAATCTCCAAATACCCTATGTGCAACCATACACTAGTTCAGAACCTCCAATTCAAAAACAAATCTGAGTTTGAAGCACTGGAAGACACTGTTAAAGATTTTTCAAACAAGTTTGAAAGTCTCATGGACATTCTGACCAAAAATCTAGGTAAACTCCCTTTCCAAACAATCCCAAACCCAAAATATAATGTTAGTATTATAACTACAAGAAGTGGAAAAACACTCCCACCACCATTCACCATTGAACCTAAAATAATAATACCTGAATTGGGAGAGAATGAAGTTGGAAATGATGAAAATACTATAAAAATTCATCTGGAAGAAGATAAGAAAGATGAGGAGGAGAAGGATAGACCAAGGAAAAAGAAACAATAAACACCATTTCAAAAGAAACAAACGAAAGATATACCACCACCATTTCCATCAAGGATGATTTAATCAAAGAGGTTACAAGAAGAAGCACTACAAAAAGAAATTCTGGACACCTTCCGGAAAGTGTAAATCAACATACCTCTGCATGATGCACTAAAACAAATTCCAAAGTATTCTATGTTTTTGAAGGATATTTGCACCAAGAAAAGGAAACTTCAATGGAATGAGAGGATCAATTTGGGAAGAACTTTCTCAGCCCTTATCACACCACAATTGCCAACCAAATGTCATGATCCAGGGACGTTTTGTATTCCATGCACCAATGGTTCATTAAATTTCTCTAATGCTTTGTGTGATTTAGGCGCATCAATTAATGTATTTCCTCACTCAGTATATAATTCTTTAAAGATGGGAGACTTTAAGCCTACAAGTGTGGTGGTCCAACTTGCAAACAGATCAACAGTGTTCCCAGCAAGAGATCTAGAGGATGTCCTAGTAAAAGTCAAAGAACTTTTATTCCCTGCTGACTTTTATGTGTTGAATATGGAAGATTATAGGATCCCATCACACTCACCCATATTTTTGGGGAGACCGTTCTTGAAGACAACCAAAACCATCATCGATTTCCATGAAGGGACACTTACCATGGATTTTGGAGACAACACTATCCACTTTAATATTGTCAAATCCATGAGGCACCCATCAGATGATCATTCACTCTTCTCACTCTCCCATGAATATTTAATAGAACAAATCGAAGAATCAGGTATGTTTCATGAATTTTTATCATTAGGAGAGAATTTTTCCCTTAATGATATCACAGAACATATGGATACCCAAACTCTTAGAGGATCTGATTTCCTGTTGGAAGAAGAGGTAAAATATGATTTCTTTGATAATTTGTTAAATGATGATGAAGATGATATGATTTCTTATGTGAAGGATGTTGAACCATTGGAAGTGGAGAACCTCAATTTAGTTTCATACCTTGAGCATCCTCCTGATCTAGAATTAAAACCACTCCCCACTGATCTAAAATATCATTACCTTATGGAGGGAGAGAAATTACCAGTAATAATTGCTAATAATCTATCTAAAACTCAAGAAAAATCATTGATTGAGATTTTGAGAGAGAATATACAAGAAATATGGTTTATCTTAGGTGATATCCCATGAATAAACCCAAAAATTTGCTCACATCAAATTTTTCTTGAGGGAGATTCCAAACCTGTCAGACAACCCCAAAGGAGGGTGAACCCTACCCTGATGAAGGTTATGAAAAAAGAGATTGAGATGTTATTAGAAGCTAGGATCATCTATCCCATATCATATTCACAATGGGTTAGCCTCATCCATGTAGTCCCAAAGAAAACTGGCCTAACTATTGTGAGGAAGGAAAATAATGAATTAATCCATGTAAGAATTCAGAATAGCTGAAGAGTGTGCATAGATTTTAGGAAGTTGAATCAGGTCACTCGAAAAGATCATTTCTCTATCCCATTCATTCACCAGGTTCTAGAGATATTGGCGGTGAGAACTCATTATTGCTTTTTGGATGGATTTTTATGTTATTTTCAGGTACCCATTGCTCCAGAGGATCAAGAGAAGACTGCATTTTCTTGTCCTTTCGGCACTTTTGCATACAAAAGGAAGCAATTTGGATTGTGTAATGCTCCAGGTACATTTCATAGGTGTATGGTAAGTATATTTTCTGAACACATTGAAGATTTCTTGGAGGTTTTCTTGGATGATTTTACAATTTTTGGAAATTCTTTTGACATTGACTGAAAAATCTAGAAAAAGTTTTGAAATCTTGCATTGAAAAAAAACATTGTTTTGAATTTTTAAAAGCGTTATTTTATGGTTGAGAGAGGAATTGTCCTTGGGAATGTCATTTCTCTGAAAGGCATTGAATTTGATAAATCAAAAATTGACGTGATAAATTCTTTTCCTTACACAACTTGTGTGAAACATGTTAGATCATTTTTAGGACATGCAGGATTCTACAGGAGGTTTATCAAAGATTTCAGTAAGATATCTCTCCCTCTCTCTAGATTACTTTTGATAGATGCTAATTTCTATTTCAATGGTTCATGTAGGGAAGCCTTTTATGAGTTGAAAATGTTATTGATTACACCACCAATAATGCAGCCACCCAATTGGGAAGAACCATTCGAGCTACTTTGTGATGCTTCAAACCAAGAAGTTGGAGCAGTACTTTCTCAGAGAATTGAGGGCAGGCCATAAGTCATTTCATATGCCTAGAAAACTTTAGATACAGCCCAATTCAACTACCCAACAACAGAAATAGAGTTTTTAGAAGTTGTTTTTGCTTTAGAAAGATTTACATCATATCTTCTTGGAACTAACCTCATTGTGTTTTCTGATCATGCAGCTCTTAGGTACTTGATGAAGAAGGCTGAAGAAAAACCAAGGCTTGTGAGATGGATTCTATTACTGTAGGAGTTCAACATAGAAATCAAAGATAAAAAG
Source organism: Viscum album (assembly GCA_963277665.1). Classification (NCBI taxonomy): domain Eukaryota; kingdom Viridiplantae; phylum Streptophyta; class Magnoliopsida; order Santalales; family Viscaceae; genus Viscum; species Viscum album. The sequence goes on from OY728128.1 coordinate 300,993,397, forward strand.
GGATCTGAGAACCAAGTGGCTGATCACTTATGTAGACTACCTAACACTGCTAAAGTTTAAATTCGAGACACTGGACCACTAAATGATCACCTTCCAGGAGAGCATTTGTACTTTATTAAAGGAGAAGTATCTTGGTATGCTGACCTGGTCAATTATCTGGTAACATCTCAGGTCCCATCTCATTTAAATTATCACCAAATTCACAAATTGAAATCTGAATCTAAATATTACATCTGTGATGATCCATTTATTGGGAAGATTTGAATGACTGCATGATAAGAAGATGTTTGACTAAAAATGAAATAGAATCAGTCTTCAGGTTTTTTCACACATTAGCTTGTGGATTCCACTTTGGACCTCAAAGGACAGCGAGGAAGTTTTTAAAATCTGGAATTTATTGGCCAACACTTTTCAAAGATTCTCATGAATTTTGCAAACGGTGTGAAAAATGTCAATTTACAAGAAATATTTCAAAGAGACAAGAAATTCCCCAAAAGCCACATAATTTTTGTGAAATATTTGATGTTTGGGGGATGCATTTTATGGGACTTTTCCCAATGTCATTTGGAAATTATTATATTCTTCTTGCTGTTGATTATGTTTTCAAATGGGTGGAAGCAAAAGCCACCAGAACTGACGATGCTAAAGTTGTTTGTGATTTTATTAGGGCTAACATATTTTGTAGGTTTGGAGTTCCGAGAGCCGTCATTAGTGATCAAGGGACTCACTTTTGTAATTGGAGAATGGAATCTTTGTTGAAAAAGTATGGGGTGCATCATAAAACGTCAACCCCCTATCATCCACAGACTAATGGGAAATCTGAAGTGTCCAATAGGGAAATCAAAGGAATTTTGGAAAAGACTGTTAATCCAAATAGGATGGATTGGAGGAAAAGTTAGAAGACACAATATGGGCTTACAGGACAGCCTACAAAACCCCAATTGAAATGAGTCCTTATAGGTTGATTTATGGGAAAGGTTGTCACCTACCTGTGGACTTAGAACACAAGACATACTGGGCTGTGAGGAAGATGAATCTACATCTTGAAAGTGCTGGGAAAGATAGCAGATTTCAGTTACAAGAGCTGGAATAATTTAGAAGGGATGCATTTGAAAATTTAAGGATTTACAAAGAGAGAAAAAGAGTGGCTCATGACAAACTAATCCAACCAAAATACATTCATCCTGGAGACAAAGTGTCGTTATTCAATTCAAGACCCAAGATGATTCCAGGTAAACTTCATTCCAGGTGGGAAGGTCCATTTATAGTTACTAATGTATATCCTTTTGGTGTTGTGCAGATTGTGAAGGATGGAGCGAAGGATCCATTCCCTGTTAATGGGCATGGATTGAAGAAATTGTTTGGGACCATGCCATCAGAGCCAATGGAGGAGATCACACTCCTCTAACCTGTTTATTAATAAATACCATCAGGTCATACCTCTCCTTTATATTTTCATGATTTCTGTGATTCAATTTCCAATATTATTACATGTTAAATACATTTGAATGCATTACGGACACTGCATCATTTAAGTGTGGGGGAGGGAACCTTTGTAGTTTAGGAATTTTTATGTGTTGTATGTTTTCCAATTTTTTTAAAAAAAACATATGTGTGTTTCAAAATTTATGTGCTTATTTTTTAATTGTTTTGTGTTTTTGAAACTACTTTACTTAAATGATTATCTTTGACATTTTTGAAACCCATTTCCATCGAAGGAATAATTTATTCAATGAAACTGAGCTTAAATGAATGCTGAAAATGGCATTGTTTCAAGTTCAATTCTTTGTAAATTTCATGAATAAATACTCTGTTTTTTGAATCCCATGCCACATATCACAGTCTTTATATTAGAAATCACATTCCTATTAGGCTTCTGAACCTATTATTTTCATATTCATTACATTCACCTTACTTCTTGAGAGAACCAAACATGCTTTTTTTTAACCATAATTTGATTTATTCCTTTCAAAAATTGGGGGTTTAGGGTACAAGTGTTTTAAATGATTGAGGCATTTATTTTGTTTGAAAGCCCCATTTTCAAGATAATCCCTTTCATAATGTCCTGCCTTGAACATTTAATCATTGTATCCCATCGAATCCATGAACATCCTGTTAGGTTAGCCACATTACAAGCCAATATTCCCTATCCAACCTGCTCTTGAAGTGAAATTGAATGATCTATTTGAACATAATTGTGGGGGGGAGATGTCTTGTATTGTACTACCTTATTGGGGGTACTTTGGGTGAAAAAAATGTTGTAGAGATTTTATTACTGCTAAAAAAATCATTCTTCTGAAATCTATGCCTTTTCTAGATCTTTCATGATGAGAGAAGTTGTGCCTTTCCGGAGCTTCTAATGTCAAAAGAAAGTTGTTCCTTTTCTGGAGCTTTCAAGAAATATAATGTTTGAGAAGATTGAAATGTTTTCTGTTGAAATGACGAACTGTGTGAAAATTCCTTGATATTCCATGAAGAAGGAGTTTATTTTCTACTAAGGGGAGTAAAGAGAAGACCATACATATGTGAAAATTAGAGTAATGCAATTTTTCTTCAAAAAGAGCCAAACCCTCTTCATTCAGCCTCAGAATTTTCACATCTAAATCCAACCAACCTAAAGACACAGAACACCCTTAACAACTCCTCATGATAAACATATGTCTTTGACTCACATCGGGTGGAGATGTTGGAATTTATAAAGCCTATGGTAACCCATGTATGAGTATGGATGAGAAAGACATTGCAAAAAAATTGAGATTTATGTAATGAGAGATAATTAAGGTTAGGGAAGTGTTTTGTGTGCATGGGAGGAGAAATGAAGAGTAAATTTATTGAATGATCCTAAATTAATAAAATGAAATAATAGAGTTTTAGGAGGCATGATATATTTTGTTTCTTGTTTTCAAATTGGTGGATCTCATGGATATATGTGTTTTGAATTTACTTTGATTTTATTTTGATTCTGACTTGTCCAGGAGACCAAGTGATAAGTGTTAGGGAATTGATAGAGTTAATATTTTCATTATTATTTATATGTTTTCAATGATTTAATCCCTCCAAATTATTCAATGTGAGTGTATTTTCATAATTTATGTGTTTTTGGTGTATTTTGGGCTTAAATGTGAAAATGGGGTAATTCTGTTAAATTGGCAGTTCTATATAGCTTATGTTTTTCGGGAATAACGTTTATAATATTGGTCCAATTGAAGCGAATACTTCTTTTAGGCTTCCTATTCTTGTGGGATTCAAATGTTACGTCTAGACCAAAACCCAATTCGAAACCCAATGGTACAGAGAATTCAATCAAGTGGAGTACTTAGTCTTGCTGGCAGAATGGACCCCACCGCATTAAATTAACAATATCTCAATTTTCAGACCATATAATTAGGTTATTCCAGCTGGTGTCGATAGAGGACATAAAAAGGACGGCTCAAGTGAAATTTCATAAAATATGAATCTCATTAAGGCATCTTTTTGGCGCATCCAAGTGGATTGGTTGAAACAGTGTTTGGTGTCCAGAAAAGTAATGTCTATTGATTCGGCCATATCATTATTTACACCTATCCAATTACTCTGAAATTTTGAGGGTCGATATCCAACTTCATTTACAACATTCTATAAATGAAAACTAAGTGATTTTAGGCCGTCTGGTGGGCAGAACAAATGAAAAATTCTGGAGGACAGATTCTGGAGCATCAAATTTTCTGTTCTTTTTTTCTCTCTTTTGTTCTTCTTAGTTTTGTAATGAATCCTTCTTTCCCCGTAGTCACAATTAACCTTACCATGGTGGGGTAAATTTATATGTGATTGGGGAAGGAGATATTTTTCCACGTTGTATTTCATGAGTTCCTTCTCTTAATGTTTTAAAATCCTCTTCTCTTCTGTGAATAAGTTTCAATTTCCTATAATAGTTTTTATTATCATGTGCGATTGTATATGATTTTAGATTCTATTGTTAATTTATATTTGGTCAATGATAGACATATCCCTCCACTAGGTTCTGGTTTATAAATGATGGAATAGACCAGGACTTAGTGATGAAGTACTCGGTGATCACCAGTACATGTGTGAGGAGTAGTGAATGTTCTTAATTACTTGGGATAAACAAGACCCGACTGGGAATTGCCTAAGCTAATTGGGGGTATTTTCTACAAATCTACTAAAAATTGGAAGGAGATTAGACCAACCTAATATTTTAGTAAGGTTTATTCTCATATTTTTAATTGACCAAGGGAGTGAGAAGAAACGATTGTGGATTCTCACTCTTAACTAATTAGCAGAAGAAAATTGGATAAATTGGAACTATGATAGAATTACAAATGGAGGACCAATTCTAACCAAATAACCCTTCTCATATAATAGTTTCAATTACTCATTTTTTCAATTTGTTCTCATTCCTTTTATTAAACCTCTTTCCTTTTTTATGTTTCACTCTTGTCTTTTCAAAATCAATCAATTTCTAAAAACATCCTCACATCTTTCTCTTATTTTAAGGTGACAGCTTAATTTTTGTGCACTCCTCTCTGGAGAAAACCTAGGATAACCACTCTACTGCATTTTAACTTAGGTAATATTTTTTTGTCACACCCCATGATAGGAACATGTCAATGAATAAGATCTCTACATGGAACCAGTCAAGAACTATATGTGGATTTAATCTTTCCCCTACGAAGATATGTAGTGATGCCTGAGTCTTATCACGAGGTCTGGCCGCAATATTTCTTTCATGACTAGTCACCCACTTCCTTCCTAGATGATGATAAACATCACAGAAAGAGTTATGTGGTGCTTTATTATTTCCCTACAGGATATATAGGGACACTGATGTCTCTTATATCGGGTCCATCCATAATGTTGAAAAATTACATTCACCCCCTGGGCATACGAATCAAACCTACATAGGGAGAACCTTTAACAACCATGTGTGGCACGATTATTTCCCCATAAAGATTCATTGTGACACCAGAATATCTATTCCTAGGTCCAGTCGTGATAAGTCATTAAGTCTACTTTACTTCCTATGTTTGAATAATATCTACATAGGTAACCTATCAAGAAAAACATGCAGCTTGATTCTTACGCCTGGTAATATACATATTGATGCCTATGCCTTATCCACTGGTTTGTCCACAATATTTATTTCAAAATAGGTTACACACATCCTTGACGCATGACGATAAACATTGTGGAAATTACTATGTATGGATTGATTCTCATTCCAATGAGATACATAGAGATGTTTGGATCTCCAATATCGGTCCTAGGCATGAAAAAAAGAAAATCGCAATCCTCACATCAAAATTTAGTTTTTATGGGGAATCGTCGTCAAAGAAATACATTTGGCTTGACTCTCATTCAAATGAGATACGTAGTGACACCCATAAATTCTTATTTAGGGTCCAGAAAAAAATTAAATAAAACCCCCTTTCGTTGTGTGTATGATTCAAGCCTTCATAAGGAACATTTCAATAACAAGGTGTGGCTTGATTCTCATCCCAATGAGCCATGTAGTGGAGCTCGTATTTCCAAACCTAGGCCCTGCAATGATTTTGGAAGAAAAAACCCCCTTACTTTTCCCCATGCATGAGTTAAATCTATGTAGGGATATCTTCTAGGACTTGTGAGTTGATTATTTTTACAATAATATATATGCCAATGCCTAAAATTCTTTCTTTTGGCCCAACCATCAGTATATAATAATAGAAAAACCCGTCTTCCCCTTTTCAAAACCTAATTGATACGGGGAACATTGTCAAAAATAATAAGTGGTTTGACTCTTTCCCTATAAAGATACATATTAATGCATGGGACCTATATCCTGGCTTAGAAACCACATAATCATCATACACCTATCCTTCACTTGTGTTACCTTTGTGTTGCAGAAGAAACCATTCCTGCTCTTTATTTATCACATCGATCATAGCTCATGAGGGCTTAAGAATTGGGTAAAAATATTCTTTGCATAAATAAGGTGTTTCTATGTCTATTGAGTTTATCAATGGTCTTAGATAAAAGACATTAAAAGGCATAATATATGACCTTTTAGGATGATGATAAACTGCATGGACCTTCATTCAAGAACTATGTGTGGATTTTTTCTCACCTATGTGAGATTCATAGTGACATCTAGAAATTCCTTCTAGGACCCAACCACATAACAACATAAAAAATATACTACTCTCACATGTATGTGTCAGATCTACATGAGGAAATTCAATACGATATATCACTTCACACATGAACATGTATCCGTTAAAACTATGCATGGGTTGATTCTTTCTCTGAAAATATATGAAGTGATGGTTTAAAATGATTCCCTAGTTCAAACAATTATGTCTTTTGACATATCATGTCAATACCCATAATTTCCTTACCGTATGACATAAAACTACTTGGATACACAATTCCTCTTCATTTTAACTTTGGGTATTTCATCATCCTCACCACAAGATGTTTAACTACATGGATAAATTCATCATTGCACGATATTAAAATGAAATATATTCTAAAACTATATATGGATTGATTATCATCCCATTTTAGATATGTAGTGAATATTATGCCTCATATCCTAGTCCCTGCCACATGATAAATAAGAATTCCCCCTCTCTTGAATATGATCCAAATCTATGTAGGATCTTATTTTTGGGACCTCTCCTTAGAGAACCCCTCAAGGAAACAATATATGTCCCCTTTTATATATATGAGTCAGATATATTTAAGGGTATCCAAATTCATGACTAGTATCATCCCAAACACATCCTTTAGGCATTGGAAAATTCCAGTTTTTCACATCATACTCTTAATATTGAAATAAATTGATATCTTCATAATATTTCTTCGATTTCTAGTGATAGTATATTTTATAACTATGATATATTTTTCCTGACTATGCAGTTTGTGCTTCAGTTAGCCCTGTATAAAATTTTCCTTAATAAGAGGCCTATATGTCAAAGGATTCCACTATTTGGCTTTGCATCACATGCCCATGTTGGGCCTACGTACTATAGTCCCAATAATGGGTTTTTCAAATAGTAGTAACATCATTATTTAGAGAATCATCTTCTATCCTTATAAGATTTAATGACAGTATACAAGAGCCCCTCTATTTTAAATTTTCATCCTTTATGTATTTGTATCATATCCTTTCTCCCAACCAGAAAGTCTCAATGACTATGGTTTACATTTTCCATCTCCATATGTTCAAAGTATATTGGAATGACAATGGGCCATTAAACCACATATCATCCATTATTTTCAAAATAGTATGGTCTTAGTCGTATGACCTAAAACTATAGGTATCATACTTCCTTCATTTGGGTCAGACCTTTGTACAAATCCTATTTCTCCGATTATTTGGAAACGACATTTGGAAATGATCTTTCTCTATTCTAGTAATTTTATAAATAGACCAAAATAAGAACTTTGGAAGATCTAAATTTCCATAAAAAGTTATAAGAATTTAGTGAATAGAATGTCATAATTAACGATAGAACCATTATATGAAATGAAATACATTCCCTAGTTGTCCTTGCATAAATGTTTCTTACATAATGAGCCTATCAACATAAGGATTCCACTTTATGGATATAGAGTATATACCCTAGTTGTCCCTACATAATACAACCCCTATAAAGGTTTTTTTGAAATGGTGGTAACTTCGATCTTGGAAGAGACCTCCTCTAAATTCCATTATCCATGTTCCCATATTATTCTTCAGATTCAGAAATCCCCAAATCACAACATTCAATTCTACCTTTACATACCTGAATAGGGTAGTAAATTTTTAGACAAATTATCAAGAATTTGAAAACCATCAAATATATGGTTATAGATAATGACCTTAAATTAAATCCCTATATTGTACTTACTAGAAGACATTAAAATGCACATCCCCCCAATTTCCATGAAGTGCGAATTTTAATTGTAAAAAAAATCCCTTATTGTCCTTGTTGAATGACTTGAAACTGTATAACATAGTGTCCTTGTTGCATGACTTTAAACAACATTGAAAAATATAAAAAATACCATTTCTCACATCTTTCATGAACTATATTCAGGTAGAAGTTTTTTCTCATTCATGGCATATGTCAGCACATACGACCCCTTATACTCTTAGACATATTTCCTTGGAAAATATACCCACTATGGTCTTGAGACTTCCAATTCATAACCCATTTTTCTATCAGTAATAGAATATCAAAATTCCTAGGAACTTCTTTATCTAACTATGCAATATGTTCCCGTAGGTGGTCTTTCATATGTCTCCCCCGTAATAGATCTATAAGCCTAGGGATGCCACTATTTGGATATGCATCATATGCCCTAGTCGACCTTATATAATAAATCCCCAATAATGGGTTTATAAAATAGTAGTAATTTGTCTTGGAAGCAACCTCAGCTATTCCTAAACATCAAATTTTGGATTTTTGTGACCATAAAAATCATGACTCAAAATTCCCATTGGAAGTACTTAAAAATATATTGGGACCTTCCAAGTCATCAAGCCATGTTTGGGATATAATTTAAAAATTCATGGACAAAGATATTCATCATTAAACACTAGAAATATTAGTCCAAATTTCATGACTTTAATCTACCAAAAAAGAGACATAATACTTACTATATTGAAAACCCTCAAATGAATCTCTAAAAAAAAGGGGAGTCTCAATTCACTAGACCTACACTCTGTATAGTTTTGGAAATATTGAGTGATAAAAAGTTAAAAAGAAAAATAGGTTTAGTTGAAACCCTAAAAAGGGAAGCCTAATTAAAATCCATGTTTCATATGATAAGTCCCCACCACATTGGTCTTAGGAAAAAATTAGTGTAATAACACAAAACACACAAAGTTTGTAGGGTTTTCCATACATCCCTAACAAAAGTAGAACTATTCTCGTGAGACCCCATGGATTAGTCAAAAATTTGAGCATCCTTCCAAACATGAGGTAGATCCAAAACCCGCAAAATGAGGTTGGGATGTGTAAAAGTTCCCTAAAATTAACTTATAACCAGATTTGTTTCATTCCAAATGAATGTAATTATAAGGGGGGCATTTTTTAGAAGCCATGAAATGTGTTCCATGAACTGCTCCACAAAACATTTTCAGCTGGGCTTGAAATGTTTTCTGGTGTAACTCTGCATTTTTCATGAGGGTTAGTCACGATAGCAAAGGCATTGGCCTAAGGGCTAGGTCCATATCTTGGTAGTGATCTGTAGCAGTGGTGCGGCGGGAATAACCCCTATGGTATGGAGAAGTTGTTTCACCTCAGTTCATGTTGACACTCTGTTCCATCATAATGATAAAAAAATGACAAAGGGAAATTCCAAATAAAGTAGGAGAAAATATATGGAGATTTTCAATATTTGAAATGGATAAATATTAAGTACACTCAAGAAGCGGAATCACCAGCAATGTGCAAGAACTAGCATGACACCTCACTTGAACACGACCTCATCACATGTGTGTCATGTAACCATCACTCAGGGTACCGTATTTTCCTTTTAATAGACCCTTGGGGTCTTTAATTGAACAGATGAATTTCCCCAAAGCCTGATTGCTTCATTGAGTGCCCTAGTGCTTTATCAATGTCCTCTGAAACCTCGAAGGAAGTTTCATAACACCTAAATCAAGGGAATGTGAGGGGGATAATGAGACCTAAGTTCTTCATGTGTAAGAAATTAACAAAACATATGAGAGTCATTCTCCCAAAATCCCTAATTTAATAATACTTACACAACAACCCTTACTCAAGTAGGAAGACGGGAACCTCACTTCTTCGAGTACCTGTGAAGACTCTTAAATACTTGTAACAAGTCTCTTCCAAGTCTAGTAATCCAGGTTAATTGTCACTTAAACAAAAATTAGTTCACCCAATCCAACTTGAGTTCCACATAGCTACACACCTCTTACATGAGCACCTTTCCTTGATGTTCACCCTACCTCTCACCCTACTCACTCCATCCATTATGCCACTCTCAGAGGCAATCATGGAAAGACATTTTCTTCCCTACCTCTCTTATCTAAAAGAGACCATGTTGAAACCTTCACCAATACCTCATGATTTACCAAATTAGATGGAAAGTCACATCTGTGCGTCCCACATTTGGATTTGGATATCTATGGCTAGAGGTTTCCCACACATTTCCTACCATATGGTATAGGTCCTAGAGGTGTCCATAGATTTGGATATCTATGGTCACAAATACTCTTACCTTTGAGACAGTGTTGAGGAGTTCCCAGTCTTGAATTGCTGGGATAGGACTCCATCCTTAGCTTCTCATCCCTAATAACCAGATCCTTTAGTCCCTAGTAGGAGGGTATGGAATAAAAAAATCTTTTACAAGGAACATTACACCTATATTTCCTTGCCACATGACATTAATGTGAATGATTTGGTCCTTATAATGTCAAATCAAAAGGTATGATGTGTCCCATTAAGTTGAACTGAACAATGTGGGTTATGATTCATATCACAAGGATACATAGGAAGTCCACATATGTGTTCTATCCAAACATAAAAACAACTTTCATCTCCTTGGATAACGATAATATCCATAGTAAACTCTGCCTACCTGGAGGAAAATAAACGCCATAGTAAATTTATCTCTCCTTGGATAATGATAAATTCTAGAGTTACATTTTCCTACGTGGATGACCATAAAATTATATAGTTCCCTACTAAATGGCTTAAATACCAGAATCATTGTGATAAGGAAAAAGAATCAATAAGTATTATATAAGAGGATACCATCAATATATGACCTCAGATACATGAAGATATCTCCATTGATGAAGAACCTCAAATACATACAGACGATTTTGAATTCCATTCATGCTAATAATTGGCTGAATCTTTCAGGGGAAACCTACATTATGCTTGGTAAATTAATAAGGAATCATGAAAATATCTTAAATCAATAAGAGAGTAACATAGTATTCTATAATATCTATAAAAAGGTTGTTATGAGCCTGAACTCCCATTCTGTTGACTAATGCAAGTTATTAAGAATATTTTGTCAAAATATATAATTAGCACCAACATTTGGAAAGCTGGTCCTTTTGGATATTTAACTGTGGGTTGTTTCCAGTTCCGTAAACAAATCTGTTGGAAATAGTTTGGAAATAGTGATTAATGACTAGAACATATGTTCCATAGGAAACCACCCCACCCTTCACTGCCAGTCAAAGTAATTACTCATATCTGGTAATCGATTAATAAACAATATGACTTTTGAAATATCTGTATTGAATAAAGAATATGTATTTATCAATATTACCCTATATAATTAAATAATTTTCAAAGCACCATATGTAAAATTGGAATATAGTTTAGGTAATAATATTATCCTTAACACATGAATATGGATATTCCTGAATATTTCCAATGAATATTATTACAATAATTTGATTGTTTCAAGGTAAATTTAACAATCACAAAGGAAAGTGAGATTGGAAAGACAACTTTTACTACTTCGTAATTTTCAAATTAAACACATTGGGTGAGATAATTAAAATTGAAACATAAAATACAGTGAATTATGATTATACTATTTCATTAAATGAAAATTATGAAGTATATACACGAAATTGATTCTAATTGGTTCATAACAATAAAAAAGCCTTGATGGAATGTAAACTGAGACAAAATCCCTTACTATTTAGTCAATTTTGAATCATAAGCCCCATAAAAGAGATAAATTCATATGAAACTTTAAATACCATGAATATTATATAAATAATGATATAATAAAACAATATGGGATGTATATGAACTATAAAAACGATTTATGTGGTTAAAATGATGTATGCCTCACATAAAGATAAGTGAGACCAGAATCCATTACCTTGCATTTCCATTTGGGTGAACACCCTTTAAACTCTACTATAACGGTTTTAATAATTTTAGTAACTTAAAAAATAATTATAATAATATTAATAATATCATATATTGACTTCTTATAATATCTCATTTCATTTATTAACAATATTTCACTATTTTAACTATTTCAGGTGTTAATTGCCTTGTTTTTAGTATATTTTGACTTGTTAATTTTTGTTCATATTAATTAAGTCAGGATTTAATCATTTCCTTGATTTAAACAATAGATTATATGTTATATATATATATATATATATTATTTAAATATTTATTTATAATGATCAATAAAATTTGGGGATATCAAATTTAATGCACCGTTCATGGAGATGGTGGGTCCTAGGTTCGCATGAACACTACATCAATTTCATTATTTTATTAAAAGAATGAAAAGTAAATGATATATATATATATATATGTATATTATAATTCCCATACCATATGTTTTTTCATATATGTATCATATTTCCATTATAAATAATCATTAATACTTTCCACATATAGGGCGAATGAATCATATCGCTTTGAGGAGGCGGTAGTCCACACTTCCATAAACGAATTTATTGTTTTTACAGAAAATGGAAATCCTGAAGGTATGTTTCCTATAATAAATATAAATTAATAAATAAATCATAAATATATTATATATCATGAAAAAATATTATTTCAATCATAATTCACATCCCTGATAGGTGGTAAAGTAAAAAAAATTAACATCCTCATTTTGTGAGGCTATAGTCCGCCAGACACACGAATAGTAAGTTCGTTACCCATTTTATAGAAGTGTGTATAATTGTTGGTAAACCCCTTAATATGAAAATATCTCAGTATAATTTTTATAATTATGTAATTATGTAACCATTTAATAATAAGAGTTTTGGGGGTGGCCAATTAAAATATTACAAAAGATCTTAAGGATGTTACCTCTTCATTGGGTATCTCCTTTTGGTTTGCACCATGGGATTCATTGGATGGATTTATACCCAAATTAGATATTCTAGGAATTATTAAATTGATATGGGAGGATATTATTTTATGTTTTGACCAATGAAAATTGTATTGAAGGGTGTAAAGAGAGGGGGAGGAGAAAATCCTTTTTTAAGTAGGGAAAATGGACACACTGGGTTTTCTTGAAAATATTTGAGTGCTTCCCATGTGTTACCTATCCCCCAAGTGTTAAAAATAAATAATTATGTATATTTATATGTGTAATATAATAAAAATTCCCATAAAATAATATTTAGACAAGTGTAGGGTCATTTTAATTCCTTGTTCCATAATTTTAGTAACTAATTAAGCTCTTTTTTACCTTAATCACAATAATTAATTTTTATTATTTTTTCTTATATTTTTGGCAACAAAATAAGTTGAAAATATTAACAATTATATATTATAATTATTGAAAAAGTGGAAGCAATTTTTCTAAATTCCAATCACAAAAGGGGCAGAAATTAATTTAAATTTAATCCTCCATATAGGACAATAATGCGGATTTTTAATGTAAAAAATGCTCAAAAGATTGAAAAGTTTTTATATCCAATTGAATTTGATAGAGATTAAAATGAATGATATTTTATTAATTTAAATATAATTGGAAAAAATTTACTTTTAAGTATACTGAAAATATAATCTATCCATATAAATAAATTACAATAAAAATTGTTTTCAATTAAATATTTTTATTTTCACTATTCATGAAAAAAACGAAACTTCAGAGAAAAATACCCAAAATTTACCTAAACCTAATTTTGATGTTTCAATTTCAAAAAAATGTTTATTTTTTCATATTAAATTTATGAATTCTTTAAAATTAATATTTAAAAAATGTTTTCCATTAAAATGTGGCAAAACTGGTTTTATAATAATATAGGTTTTTATGTGTAAATTTGTGTTTGTTCTTATCATATGCCTATCAAATATATTGGATGAATTTCAAAAATATTTTATTTAATATAATATATATATATATATATATTAAATTAATATAAGTCATCAAAAGAAATAAATTTAATTTATTAATACAAAATGCTTTAAGGAGTATAAAAATAGTTTTTTTATAAAAAAATTCCCTTTATATTCAATTGGTTCTTATATTTATTTATAATTAAATTTTTATTAATGAATTCAATGATATATTTTTATAAGTTAGTTATTCCTATTTATAAAATCTAATTTAATTATTTGGTAATGTATTATAATATTAAATAATAATATTTTATTAATTTATTATTTTTTGATAAAACTAAGTCTTCTATTTAACATAGGCTATCAAAGAGACTCGTTGTAGTGTGCTACATAAGGTAACTCATTAATGATTTCATTGTAATATATATAAAATATTATATATATTATATATATATATTTTAAATTCTAGATAAGTTAATTTCATTTCTGTGCTTTGTGTTGTGTTCCATACATGTTATCGAATGAAAGATACTCTTCTATAATTTTTGGGGTGTTATATTCTAACCAACTTAAATAAATTCTATCCTAGAAATTTAAACATCATACTAGAAATAGAGGGTTTTATATTTTAAAATAAAATATTATTGAAAATTCAACATTGTAAATAGGGTTTATAACACATCTTCATAATAAAAAGTGTAGGTAAATGTGAAGGTCAGTACAAAAAGTGGCTTTCAAATATGAGAACATTAATAAAGATAAGGCCATGGAAGATAAATTTATCAATTTATGATAGAAATTGATAGAGAACTTGCTTAGATGATTTTTTTACCATAATTCCTTAGACCATATTAAATAAAATGGTCATTGATATTATAAAAAATGATGATAATAGGACAAAATATTCATTTCAAGAACTTTTTTTCTAGATTAGAGGAATTCATTGACTCTCTAAGAATATAAGTAAATACATATACTTGATTCATTTATAAAAGAATGATCTTATCCTTTTTTTTTTGAATTATACTATTTCTATTTTTTTCTTAGAATATTTTTAATTATATGGTGAACTAATACATTATCCTCTAAAACTCCATCCAAATATCTACTTACACCATTGCATAAACAATTAACCTTTCAAAAGATTATGATTTGACACCTTAGAATCATTTCCAATGTAGTTAGTTGTATCCAATTTATTTTATCGATATAAATCATATATTTATACAATTTTAATTATCTAATAATTAGGAACATGGTAAGGGTAATCTTTCCCTCAACCACATGTTTTACAAAAAGTACAAATTGTTACTAAATAACTTTTCTTAGTTATCAGAACCGATCAAAACATTCTTGTAAATAATTTATGGAAAAGTATTAGAGTATAATAATTATACATTACATAATACTTAAAACTAGGAAATCATAAAAAACAACCTTTTTCAAAATTTTTCACACATCTAAATACAAGATTGCATTAATCATCCCACATCAGTGGTGTCAATAACATATTCTTGACCTTGATCCCCCAACTTCTTTTTCAGAATATTACCATGACTCTTGGGGAATTAATATTCATATTTACCAATCTCTTTGCCGTTCTAACACTGGATAGAATATTTTTATTTCTTCCCTTTTAATTCTTTTTCTTGGAGATGCTTTTCCCACACTTATAACAAACTCCAAATCCTTTCAAGAATTTCCCAAAGTGATTCTTTAGCCAGTTATCACATGTTGGGAAAACTTATTTCCATTCATACCTTTAACAATTTTTTATCTTCCATCCTCTTATTATCCTTCTTACCATTTAATATATAAGACTTGGGTAATTATTTTTTTCTTGATAGGACATAATAATATTTCATTATATGAAGAAAAAGTTTGTGATACCAGTTCCCTTTAGAGACATTTTATAAGTCCTCCATATTAATGATCAATTTTGAATTTTTTGTTTTATATGAAATCTATACCATACCTAGATAAGCTTGATAACCATGTAATTGTAGATTCATACTCTACAATACTTTCTTCCTCTATTTACATTAAACAATGTAACTTTCTCTTTATCTTAGTCTATTGCTCATGAGGGAAATATTTTTCAAAGAATGTTTCCTTAAATAATTTCCATTCCATCAGATCTATTTCCTATTACATTATATAATTTTGGATCAACAAAACCCATTTATCCACTTCTCCATTGATACAATACACTAAAATTTTAACCTTTTCCTTTTCACCACATCTCAATTCCATGAATATTTTCTCCAATAAATTAATATATTTCCCAACCACCATTGGGTTAGTAGTCTCACTAAATGATGAGTTTCTATATCACATAATTAGATCCTACATTAGATAATATTTTTGTGGAATAGTTTTCTCCATTTGGAAATGTTTATTTGTCATAAGATGATTAATCATCCCTAATAAATCCATAACTTGCAAAGTTAAAATAACATCGATATAATCTTTTTAAGTAGGGTAACCTCTACATTATCCATGAATATCGATAACATTATTACTTATGATAGCCATTTCTAAACAATAGAATATACTGGATTAGATCATAACATTATGTAACATAATGTATCATCCCAATACTAGTGATTCACATACCAAAAATCGAAAAAAATATTACCTAACTAATCACATAAAAATAAAAATAGTTTCTTTGGGGATATATTTACATCAAAATTATTCATATTGGTTTGAAAAGAAATTGTAAATTATCATAAGAAAATCATCCATGAGTGTCAAACTAGGTGATCAATAAGGCCCATTTCCATGTACTAGGTTATGCTCATGTTAGGATGGAAAAATGTTTTTAGAGATGCTACCCCTAGGTACATCTGGGCCAGAACCATTTCCACATGTAGTATTCAGACATAGATATATTTCTAGGAAGATCCCCATAATTAATACTTTTCCAAAATTGCACGATTTTCCTGTACAATTATCCTAAAATTCTACATTAGGGTTATGTTCCCTAAAAAAGGTTTCATAAATATAGTTTCCAAGGATTCTACTAAAATTATTTTGATACTAACTACATGCCTCGACCCGAGAAGCCTAGAGACTATGTAGTATTTTTTTAAATGTGAAATATTACTAGGAATAAAATCCTAAAAGAATGTTTATTTTATTTGTTTACAAATATATATTACATACATGAAACCTATAATAAATTGGGAATATAAAATAAATCATAATAGAAGTAAAATCTCAACATCATTGAAACTCATTGAAATGATTCCTCTTCACGACCGAGGGTAAGGAAACATGGTAAGGGTGATATAAAATGCTCAGTAGGGGTAGGTAAAGTGGAATAAATAATTACTAAATAATAATATATCAACATGGAAATGAAGATAATTGAGGACACATGACATTTAAATAATGGGATAATGGAAAAATCAATTAGGCAAGGCAATTATCTAAAAACGTGTAATTTAATCAATAAACTGATAATGAAATGTATCCATAGGTTTTTTCATATAAAAATACCATAGATAATAAATATAACAACTCAAATATATGTGATGGAAATTCTTATTTATTGGAAGAAATGTATGTGGCACATGAATACTTATATCGTCAAGACCTTTCACAAAATGGTTTGAAACTATAGGTTGAAACCCGTTTAATTTGGAAAACTTATTTTTATCTTGAGAACCTTTTGATGCATTGGGGGGATATATAAACTATAATTCCCACACATCACTAAAATTACAAATTGTTCATTATATCGATTAATCTATTGATAAAAAATATGCCTTATAAAATATCTATATTGAATAAAGAATATGGATTTTTCAATATTTCCCAAAATAATCTTATAATTGTCAATGTAAATGTCATATGTAAAAATGGAATAAATTTTAGGAAATAATAATATTCATCACCCAATAATGAGGATATTTAACAAAAATTTCCAATGAAAATTATTACAATAAAGTGATTTTTTCATGAGAACGTTAACAATCACCATAGAAAGTGAGATTGCAAAGATAACTTTTACTACTTGTTAATTTTAAAGCTAAACATATTTAGTGAGATAATTCCAAGATAAATCTAAAATACCATTAAATATTATTTATTTATGATATTTAATTACAAATGGTAATTATATACACCACATTAATGTGAATTATGGAATAACAACATATAAGTCTCAACATAAATTCTGATGAAATCCCTTACTACTTAGTATCATTTTAATCATAATAACCATGAAAGAGATAAATTAAAATGAAACTTCAAATAAAATCAATATAAAATAATTCATTTTATTATATATAAATATGGAAAATATATATATAAAAAATAGTATTTAAGTGGTTAAAATGATGTATGCCTCACGGAAAAAAGCAAGACAAGAATCTTTTACCTTATATTTCCTTTTGGCTGAAAATCCTTTATCTTTTTGTGTAATTTTTTAAATAAAGTTATTAACTTAATAAAGAAACATAATTATATATATAATTTCTTATGTTAATATCTTATAACATCACATTACCCATTTCTTAACAATCTTTCAATAATTTCACTATTTCAGGTGTTAATTGCCTAGTTTTTCGAGTATGTTTTGAATTGTTACTTGTTGTTCCAATTAATTAGAAAATGATTTAATCATATCAAGAATTTAAAAAAATTATTTAAATAGTATATATTTTCATTATATTTTTATTTATAATAATTATTAAAATTTAGAGATAGGAAATCAAATTCATTGATCATGGAGACAGTGGGTCATACGTACGCATGAACGCTAATTCAATTTTTTTCATATTAAAATAATGAAAATTAAATTATATATATATATATATATATATTTATTAAATTAAATTATTTATTTCATATATATCACATATTTTTATTAATATCGTCCTTAATATGTTCCATGTACAGTGTGAGCGAATCACATTACTTTGAAGAGGTAGTTGTGCACATGTCCACAAATGATGTTATCATTTTTGCACAAAATGGAAAGCATAAAGGTATGTTTTATATAATAATTAAATAATAATAATGTAATCATAAATATAATATATATAAAATAAAAACATTATGTGCATCATAATTCCCCACCATGAGAAGTGGAAAAGGAGACATGAACAATATCATTGCGTGAGGCGTTAGTCCACCATACACATGAACGGTATGTTCGTTACCCATTTAGGGGAAGTATGTGTAATATTTAGGTATAAAATATAATATAACAACATATAAGTATATTTAGGAAACATAGGTTATAATTTAATAATGTTATAAGAATATTTGAGGTTTTTTACAATGAAAATAAAACCAAAGAGTTTAAGGAAGGATTTTACCTCTTCTTTGGGTAACTCCATTTGGTTTTCACAAAAGGAAATACTTGTAATAATTTTTTAAAAATTTAGGACTATAAAATGTAGTGAGGTTATTTTTTAAAATATTATATTAAGTTTTTTCTAATCCAAAATGGTTTTTTAGGTGTAAATATTGGGGGATAGAAGACCTCTTATAGGTGGGGAAAAGGACACAACAGTTATTCAAGAAACGATTTGAGTGGAACCCATGTTTTACTAGTCCCACATGAGTTAATAATTGATAATTATGGATAATTATATGTTTAATGGTGGAAATATTTTGATAAAATAATCTTTATATATGTTTTGTTTTTTATTTATACTTTATTATCTAAGTTTAATCATCAATTAAGATCGTTTTTACCTTAATTCCTGTAATTAATATTAATTAATTTCACTAATAGTTTTGGTATAAAAACTAATCTAACATTATAAGACATTATAAATTATGAATATTCAAAATATGGAATCCATTTTTTCAAATTAAAATCATATAAGTGTTAGTAAATAATTTAAATTTAATCTCATGGATGGGATAACAAAATGATTTTTAAAGTAAGAATGTTCAAAAGTTTGAAAAGTTGTTATATATAATTTCATTGTTTAATTGAGTCCAATGAACTAAATTAGATTATTTTATATATTATTGGTCTAATTTTTATTCAAATTAAAATTTAAATATAATTTATCATTTAAATAAATTATATGAAAAACCACTTGTTAATTAAAATTCATTATATTTCACTATTCTTTAAAAAATGATACATCTGAGAAAAATACCAAGAAAATTACCCTAACCTTATTTTCAGGTAATTTTTCAAAAATGATGTTTAGTTTTATATTTTAAATTTATAAATGTGTAAAAATTATTATTTAAAATAGGTACGCCGTGAAAATGTGGTAAAACCACTTTTATAAACAATATTGGTTTTTATTTATAAATTGGGTTTGTTCTAATCTAATACCAATAACATCTATTAGGATTAATGTCAAAAATATTTGATTGAATATATAATATATATGTTTCATTAATATAATTCACTAATATTAATTAATTTTATTAGTTAAGACAAAATTCCTTTGGAAGCACAAATATAGTTTTTTATAAAAGATATCCCTTTATATTCCATTGGTTCTTATATTCATTTATAATTAATTTTTAACCATTTAATTAAAAAATATATTTTAATAGTTTAGTTATTAATATTAACAAATAAAAATATAATGACAATGTTATATCTTATTTTATTAAATAATAATATTTTAATAGTATATTGTTGTTCGATAAAACTCTGTGTTGTGTGTAACGCAGGCTGTCTAATAGACTCGTTGTTGTGTATGTCACAAGATAACTATTTTTTAATTTATTTAACACTATATAATATATTAAAAATAATAAATATATTAAAAATTATTGATAGGCTGTATTTATTTCTATGCCTTTTGTTTTGTGTCACACTCGTTATTGAATAAATATTTTTCTTCTATAAATTTTAGGGTGTAACAAATATTCAATTACTCATTTTTAATTTTTTCCCCTTATTTATACTTGAACCTCATTAAAATAAAATCCACCAATTTTTAATTAATTATTTAAAAATCATAAGTTTAAAAAAATTATCAGTTTTAATGTATAACCATATTCTACCCTCCTCCCATCCTTCCAAAAAATAGAGAAATTTCTTGTCGTAATAGCATAATTCTGCCTCTAAAAGTGCATGATCCATTTATCATAACCTCATTACAAGGATAGTTAAAAGGGGTTCCTTAATTAATAAATATTTTATTTATGTAATTATTAATATTTTTAAAATATAAAACTGTTTATAACTCTTTTATACTTTATTTAAATTAATGTGCCACTAGTGGGTACGTGCAGAATACTGCCTCCATGAAAGTTTTGTATTTTATTGTTCAACTATTATATTATCATTTCTAAAAATAATTTTAAATATTATTTATCACCTTAAAAAATATAAATAATATATTTATTATTCTATAATAATTATATTACTTCAAAAGAATCCATTTCTTAACCATACTCACCCATAGATGATAGCTTTTTATTATTTGGGTCAGTTTTTCTACCAATATGAAAAACAGTAAAAATTTATATCACGAATGAATGTATAAAATTAAATAATGTTACTATTAGAAATTTATTGTAAAATTTTATTTGGTTTATGGTTCAATAAATATTATACTAATATTTTACTTATTATTAGTGTACCACCTTATTGTTGGTTATAATTTAATGAAACAAGCTTATCACCAAATATGTCGTTATGAATCATAAGCATGATAAATATGAAATGATATAATAAAATTATAAATCTTTTTCAAACATCTATTCTAATACCTAAAATAATCTCATAATGACATAATTTTAATAAAAAAACAAAATTGGAATTTGAATTAAGAAACCAGTACTAAAAAAAATCAAAACGAATAACATCCGATAATGAAAAAAATATAAATAACATATATATTTATAATAAATGTTTATAAATGATGTCTATAAATATTTATAGGTATTTATAATTTTATAAAAAATGTTATTGAGATATTTATTTTCATTATACAAGAAGTTAGATGATTTTTGGCGTAATATGATAAAAGCAATTGGGTTTTTCTTGACTCCACATTCTATTACTGAGACATAATGATTCCTCTATGACTATATTTTTTAAATAGTTGTTTCTATTATTATAAAATGATTTTATATTTAATTTACCCATTTTTCTTGTTAATTATATTTATGTATCTCTATATTTATAAAATTTTATTATTTTAATAATAATTTTCATTCTCTGCAAAAGAGATTTTTTTATTCTATATCCATATTTACTATTTGATCTAATATTCTCCTTTATTATATAGAACTGAAGATATTTTTTATTTTTAATAATCTTAAAAATTTTCTTTCAGTCTTTTCAAATTAATGATTTATCACTCTCTATATAATGTGTGTTTCAATAAGATTAGTTTTGAAATATTAAAAAGTATTTCCCTTTCTTGTTCATATTATTATATCCAACTCCATGTTTTTTATAGGGAAATTTTAAGTTAATTTCTAGGTTAAATTATTTTTATTTATTTTAAATTTCTATTTTAAAAGGGTCATATTATCTTCTTGAATAAATTTCTTAATTGTGATTCATAATTTAATCCCTTTACAAAAAAATTTAAGTGGTGTTTCCTAAAAGCTCTTTTTCATGGTTTTGTTTCAATTTTCTTTATTAAAATATATAACTCATATGGAGTTGTGTTTCAAGAATCATCAAACAAATTCCTAAATGAAATAATTATTTTGGGTGATTTAATATCAATATCAACAAATGTAACCCAAATTTCATTTTATGATGTACTCATTAGAAATTACATGAAACTCGTTTTCATTTCATAGGTTATTTAGGAAATAATGAATGATTCATTTCAAATTGTATTGATTTGAAAGGATGTTTATAAGTGGGTTCCTATATTTCCCTCAAATTCTTTGGTTAGGGTTCAATATCCCTACAGATAATATAACATCGACTTTGCTAGATATTCTCACAAATCAAAGGGTGGGATTTCCTGGATATACATACAAAATAAATATTTGTCCTTCTTGGATATTATAATAATATAATAATACCTTGTGCTTATGTTTATGATAATGTTAATTATTATTCTATTATTCAAAATTATGTTATATTTATACTCCATATTCTTATGATTATTATCTATGGTTCATGATTATTATCTCATGATTATGTAATCTTTTTTCATGGTATATGTCTTTTCATTTGAGATTATGTGTCCTTATATCAAGGATTATAGAAAATTATTTTTAATAAATGTTACTTTTAATAATATATTTCACCCCTGAATTTTTTTAATATCCTTATGATATAACCCTTCATGACATGATAATAAGATTTCCCTTGCTGAGAATTTGAGCACACCCCTTTACCATGTTATTATTTCCCCAGTTATGAGGATGAGTATAATTTAGGTCAAGTCTATATGTGAGTCTAGTGTAACTCAATTTTGGATAATTTTTATACGTATTGTAAATAAAAAGTTTATGAATTATTTTATCATAGATGATAAAACATTACATCTATAGATTATTTGATTGTTATGATATGTCACATTTAACTTATATAAATGATGAAAAATAAAGATATGGGATTCATGGGTTAACCAACATGATATTAAAGCCTATATTTAATTCAGGTATTTTTTTTCACCACAACTTGAAGTGTGGGCATGGGGTTCCACAGTTCGTATCAAAGGAAGGATTGGTTTTTTCATATTAGTTTAGTTATTTTAGGGAATTATAGTGAGATTAATTTATTAAATATATTATTGACGAGTCTAGGTATAAATAAACATCCTAATATTTTTGTAATTTTTTTATATAGGTATTATAGAAATTAAAACCCTCTATAGATACAGAAAAGGGGATGGGGATGTGGTAAAAATGAGCCTAGGTGTAATCACCCTGAAAATATTGATTGATTATCTTGATCTTTACTTAGTGCAATTTGAGTGGGCCTAAGACTGTATAACTAGCTAGAAACTCATAACTGATATACATTTGTTGACCATAATATCATCACAAACCATTATGAATGATTACAGAATATATTTATGTTATGGTTAAAGATATATATAATATATTGAAACCTACAAATTTTTTTCATTTTTTATTTACCCATTTTTTGTAAATATTTCCCTTTTTTATGTATTATTATTTTATAAAATTTTCTTTATTTATGAAATGGTTGGAATATGAGAAATATTCTTTATAATGGGTGGGATGGGAAACAAGATGACTGCCCCAATGGGAAAAAAGTGATGTGATCAAGAGTAATGAATATTATATAGATTCTCACTCAGCTCTCCCAAGCTATAACAAAAAATTAAATCCATACTAAGATCCCAAACACACCAAGGAAATATAATATTGTAATAAATTATTTTCATGTGATAATGTCCCTTATCCATATGTGGCTCTTACAATAAACTTATTCCCAAGAAATGAATCAATATGATGGAAAAGATAATTACTATTCTTCGATTCTAGAAACAAGATAATTGTTTAAAAATATTCTATAGTTTGGAAGGTGGAGAAAGTCAATTGTGGACATTCATTAATAATAAAGAAAGAGGATTTAGAATCTATTTAATGGGAGGAAGTCAAAAAATCATTCTTCCCTAATTATTTTCTTCAATATCATTAAATGAATATGGAGAGAGAAATACTATATTTGAAATAGAAATAGAATGAATTCATTGGAACATATGAATAAAAAATTATGAGTATTATAATGTATGCCGCATGTTTTATCTCTAATTCTGAGAGTAAAATCAATCATTTATTTAGTGATATAAATCCATGGATTCAAAAGGAATCGTCCATTAGATTCTTTGGATTCAATGACGAGATTTTATGATTTGTTCTGAAAATTGAGATAGAAAAAAGGAACTCCCATTGTTACAGAGATAGAAAAAATCTAGTGGAGTATCAAGGAAGCTCGAATGAAATGTTTTTATTGGGGAAATAATGATCAACTATCTACATGTAATGGGTGTAAAACAAGGTAAATTACTACTAGGTAACAAGTATGTGTTTTACGTGTGGGGAGATTTCCATAAAGCTAATTATATTTATAAGGGGATGAAGATGTCCATCAATGTGATAAAAGAAAATAATGTCCCAACTAATGTGCTACACACACTTCAATGTTTCAAATACAAGGAGTTTGGTAATTACAAAAATAAATTTTCTAATCTTATATATGATGAATATAATAAGACCCATCAACCTCCCAAACTAATGGTGAAATTATGACTGTATCAACACCTATTATTTGGATCATGATAATCATGTAATGAATGGTAAACTCTTTATCCACTATAGACCTATAAATGCCTTATGTGATTGTAGTTCTTTTCATTCTTTCGTATAAATATTGATTACTATGAATGTTGATTCATGAATATATTTCATATAAATTGTTAGAATAAAAAATATCATTTTATATCCTAAATCATTTTGTTATTAAATTTCATCATAAGGATGGTCATTAACTCCCTTGGGAATAAAATTCTATAAAATGGGTCATGATACCCAAAAATAGAAACTTATAGCTCAAATTATTAGGGGGGGGGGAAATCAACATTTGTTATATACTGATTATATGAGAATGTGATGATGTATTTTAGATGAATTGGTTAGTCTTAGACATGAGAATCATGTAGAGTTTTTTAATGAACTCTTACCTGGATCCATTCCAATAATAAAGAGTCCTTGTAGAATATCCCTTTTTATGTTGTGGGAATTATTAAATCAGATATAATATAAATTGGATAAGGTTTTTATATGCCATACTTATTATTTATAGGTTTCTTCAATCCTCTTTGAAGAAAGAAGGATGGATTGATTCATATTTTTATTTATTGTTGTGATATTAATAAAATCATGATCATGAAAAAAAATCCTTTACTTCTTATTGATTGCGTGTTTAATCAACTCATAGGATCTCAATACAAATCAATGATTTAGCTATGATCTAGATATCATCAATTAAGTGTCAAAAGTGTGTATATATTCAAGAATTATTTCAGAATGACGTATGGACACTGAATTTATAGTGATTCAATTTGGGCTTATAAATGCTCCCATTATCTTCATGGGTCTAATGAATATAGTATTTGTATACTTACTTAATCGGTTTTTGGTTGTCTTTATATAGAGTATTCCTATATATTATAAGATTAAAAAATCATAATGATCATTTCCTGATTGTTTTGTGGAACTTATGAATTGATAAATGGCAAGCCATGTTTATAAAGAGTAAATTATGTCTATAGAATGTATCATTCTTGGATCATATAATCATAGGAATGGGAAAACCAATAGATCCTCCCATGATGAAAGTTATTTAATAGTGGCCCAAACTAACCTTGGTAACTTAGATCCACATTTTTATGATGTTATCTAGATACTATCAATAATTTATGATAAATTACACATAGTTATCAAATAAAATATCTAAGAAACATGGGAGGGATTTTTGTTCCTTGGGAAATAATTCTATGATGAAATTTTCCAATAACTAAAGAGTATAATGAACACAAAACTTGTACATGCATTACCCAATAGTGGGGAAGCGTTTGAAATATATGGTGATGCTTAATTAAATTTTATGGAATGTTATATCATACATAAAAATATGGTAATTTATTATGCCTTTTGTTAATTTATATATCATGAGAAAAATATAAAAAATTCATGATTTGGAGCAGGAGGAATTAATATTAACGTTAGAGATCTTGTGGTATTAACTATATGTTGAAAATATTGATATATAGTAACCATAAAATATTGAAATATGTATTATCGTATAAGTATTTTAAAAATTACTAAAGGATATGGTAGGAATTTATTAAGAACTATGACTTCTCAACACATTACCTCGAATGGAAGGAAAACTATGTGGTTGATGCTCTGATTAGGAAACATCGTGCTACCCTATCAATAATAGGGGTTTAAAAAGAACCAATAATCATGTATTTATGAAGAATGAATTTTTATAACAAAATTGATGGTGAAAAATACTTTATTTACTAAATGAAAAATCATCCATCTCTCCTGATGAAGATCTATGAAACCCAGAATCATGACAGAGAGCTCCAAAAAAAGTTACAAAATATTCAAGTCTCAACATTGAAAAATATTTAGTAATTTATTTTAGAACATGGATATGTGTTCCATAGAAAACTAAACATGAAGAGTGATCTTTCAGATGATGTACATAACTCATCCTTCTCTATTCATCTTAGAATCATGATGATATATAGGGATCTAATGTAGAACTCCTAGTTGGAAGACATGAAGAGGGTAATTACTGAAAACATATCATGATCCTTTGAATAATCTTAATTTAAGGCCAAATAATATAATTCTAAATAGATGATGTGACTGTTACCCATATTAGTATAGAAATGATATCAAAACACCATGTATTTCATCATAGTACAACTAAAGGCCATAATTTCATTTAGTATGTAGTCGATCACCTTAAAAATTCAATCCATTTTATCTCCATAAAATAATATTTATTTCTCAACAAACTCACCAAGATATACATAAGTGATTTAGTAAGGTTGTATTTTTTACCTCTATCTAATCTATCTTGTTTAGATCCTATAATTACCTCAGGTTTGTAGAAAATTCTCCAGCAAGTATTGGTGATAGATCATAGTTTTAAAACTAATGATCAAGTTCAAAAATATGGTCAATTTGAATGAACCATTAAAAATAATGAGGATATACTAAAATCATGTTCAATATATTTTCATTGATGTTTGGATCAACAGCACCCCTCGGTAGAATTCTCATATAAAAAATATATCTATTCTAGATTTCATATGGCACCGTGTGAGGATTTTTTTGGGAAGGGATGTAGGACTCCAACATGTTTTGATAAAGATTGAGAGAAGAATCTAATATGACCTAACGCTGCCAATGAAATTATAGACAAGGATCAAATAATATAGAAACATTTGAATGTGGAAAAAAAATTATTTAAGAGTTATATGGATATCATCGATGTGATCTAGAGTTTGAAGTTGGTGATAAGTTGTTCCTTTAGATTTCTCCTTGGAAGAGGGTTATGAAATTTGGGAAGAAAATAATGTTGAGCCCTAGGTTTATCAGTGTCGTCAAGATCCTTGATTGTGTCAAGGTAATATCATATTTCTTGAAAGTCACTCAAATCTTATCCCAAGTACATTATGTTTGGAGTGTATTTATTTTAAGGAAGTACATACCATAACCATCACATATACTAATCACAAAATATAGGCAACTCGAACATGATCTAGTATATGAGGAACAAGAGGTGGAGATTCTAGATCGTAGTGATAAAGGGATATGGAACAAGACCACTCGCTTAGTTCTAGTTTTTTAGTGGTTTCATATGATTGAGGTAGCTACATGGGAACCGAAAGATGTAATTGGATAAAAATATCCTCACTTTTTTTCATCCAAGTAATAAAAATCGAGGAAGAAAATATTTATAATGGGAGTATAATGTAACACACCAAGATTTTAATAAATATCTTTTCATTAATTAAATAAAATTATTTTATAGATTTCTCAACACACAACACTGAACTAAAGTGAGAAATGCCATATGACATGAATACTATTAATAAAATTACAATAATAATAAAAAACCTAGTAAATAAAAATACATTACTCAACTAAAATTTCATACATTTATAGGATAAATATACAATGTGATTAAATATTAAAGAGTATCTATATTTCTCAAATAACTATTTTTTAGTGTTATATATTTTATCCTAATAAATTTGATCAACTAATTTTAAAATATTATTATATAATTAGTAATATATTAATTTTGTTTAAATTATAAATTGATATGAAATAATAATAAGAACACTAAAAAATTTTATTTAAAAAAACATTTTCCCTTTATATTTTGAATTTTAATTTAAATAACTAAATATATAAATTTTATAATTTAAATATTATAAAATTAACATAATTTTTTTCTATATCGTGACAATATTATATTAAGATAATGTTTGTAAAATTTTCTAAATATTTTAATTTTTAGATAAATTGTGAAGCATTAAATTTTCACAAAATACTAGGACCATCCGAAAAACAATTTGATATAATAACTAATTAAAATGTTTTGAACCCATTATAATAAAATAATACGTATTTAATAAGTAGAATTAAACATTTAAAATGTTATGTTTGAATTAGAAAACCATGGTTTATCATATTGGAACTCGGGTAATTTTATATTCTAATAAAAAGTGTTTTTGGTCTCTTCTTTTAATTCAATATTCACAAATTCAAATAATGTTCTGGATTTATTTAAAATAAAAATAACACATTATTTATTATAACAAACTAATTAATTTCATAGAATTTGTAGGAACCTAGTTCTTCTTTGAGGTACAAATATTCCCTTTTACCTTGTGCTTATGTAAGTGGACGAAAAGTAGGGTTACACACCATGTAACCCTATTGCACACTATGTAAGTGGGTTTAAACAATGTATAATCCTGATACATGCAATGTACTAATCTATCTAGGAACCTTATGGAAACAGGAACTGCAAATCTTGTAGTCTCAAGTATGGACTGGGTATTTTTATTTTTTTTGTGTTAAATCGAGCAGTAGCATCATTTTTCTTATAAGGAAAAAAACATAGCCCTTTGTTTGATACACAACATTCCCTAGAAATATGAGGATAGGGTGTCCTCCCATTTCATCATTTGATCTATGATTTGAACACCGTCAGATGTGTTGGAATCCCCTCGATGAGATCTCGATTCCTCTTGAGTTGTTCGTCATGATTTTTTCTCTCATGCAAGTTATTGAGGTTTGATAAATTTTCCCATGTTTTATATCTACTCCATTCTAGGAAGAATTAGAGGCTGGTGAAGAATGAGGAGAGTCATACTAGCATTAGGTAGGTGGTATCGTGCCTTTTTTGAATTTTCACGATGATTAAATGGTTGGATTGTGGTGATCCCATTTGAGGGTGTCCCCTTAATCGATAATTGGCTTATGTTATTGCATATTCATGTTTAGGTAATTGAAAATGAGTTATCATTCAGGAATTTGGTTTTTTACCCTGAATTAGGGCCACCCCAGGGGTGTGTTTCCTTTCGATGACTGTTTATGGTCGTTTGGTCGAGGTTTACTATGAGGCATGCCTTGTTTTACCATCATGGGTTTCAGAAAATGGTTTTTTATTAAATGGAATTGAAATTGTGTTTAATTGAAATTATATTGACTAAGGGTTTGGGATTAATGATTTTTTCCCTATTCCCCATGTTATTCCTATGCTTGTTTAACCGTTTTTGGAATGTTTTTCACCATTTGTGAACATATCCATGTGATTTTGGTTCGGTTAAGGCCTTGTAATGGTTTATATTATATGATAGACTTGTTATATGAATCTCTCATGTGAGTTGATTAATGTTGAACCATGTAATAATTTAATTTACAAGAGTTTCTCGATATATGACATATTACCATGTGAGTTTATGAATGCTAAATCCATGTAGTAGTTTAATTTACATGTGTTTCTGCTTATGGGAAATGATATAGTGGTAAATAAAAATGGATTATCCATAGCCTCAAGTAAAAAGGCATGGGTGAAATCATATAACTATTTCACCTTATACCCTGGGTGAACCATAAACTTGATTAAAATGCCACAGACATAATCAATGTGGGTTTTATTATGAAAAGTCATGAGTGATCCACAAATATAGTGGTTGGGAACATAGAGACATTATTAAATGTTGATAGAATCATTAATCCAATGAGGGATACCAAGGATGGGATTTTTTAGCAGTTGTTTATATGTCATGAGTTGAAATTTACTTATAATTTAATGTTGAAATAGAATAGATTATGATGTTTTTGCCTAGCCAAAGCACAAGCTTGGATTTAGCCTTCACATGCACTTATTTAGATGGTATTTTGATACATCTACTGTGATTACTTTTATATGGTGATCGTCGGGATTAGGCAGGATCTCAAGACTTATATAATTGAATGTAATTTAATGGTAAATGAACTTGAAATGAATATAAATGAGAACAAGTTCTTGTAGGACTGTTTACATTTGAGTAATTCATAGTTTACTACATCCATTGTTTCAAACTTCTTGTAACATATATTCACTGCTAGATTGGCACAAACCATGGGTAGTTCCCTACTGGGATTTTTTCTCACACCCTATTTTGTTAATTCTTAGGGTCCATAAAGATTATATCGTTCCATGTGTTGATAAGGGTGAGCACCCTTCTCAAGGTACATGATATATTGTTTAGGAGCATGAGAGAATGTGACCGAGCTGAGGCTTGTGATGCTTCTTAGCTTCTTTTTCTCTTTTTTTCTTTTGGTACTTATATCATGTATTAGTTCAGTGTACCTTGTTTTGCCTATTTTCCTAGAACATGTAACATGCATCATCAAATTATTATGTTATGACATCTGTTTATTTATATTATCAGTCTACCGCTATTTACTTCTGTTGTATGGTATTATTGGTTCCACTATTATTATATTATTGTATTTTGTTAACATATAATCTACCAATGAGGGCATAGATTCCCCACTATCACACCTAGGTCCTCACTTCTGGTCAGAATCATATGGTGTTTTCGTAAATGTGCTTGAGTCCATGTAGCCAACCAAGTATGGGGGACCTTTGGGTGGAATCCGAATCTGAGATATTACAAAGTAGTATCAAAGGAGTATTTCTTTTCAAGTTTTCCTTCTTATTTGTAAAATTAGACCAGGATAGAAAGAAAATGATGTTTGGTAATAAAATATTCTTAGGAGTAGTTACCACGTGTATAGGGAAAATCAAAATTAACTCGAATTGAATTGTGTTTTTTTTATATTGAGTTTTTACAGTCTATTAAATTTCAACGTTGGGTGACACACTAGTATTGTGCTATTATTATTGATATAATTGTTGTTATATTTTTTGAATCATGATGTTATGATGGTATGTCATCTCATGAATAATATAGTCACTTGTTATAAATCACATGACATGAATTATTGTTATTCCATTTATAGTGCTTTAATGATTGCATGATATTGTGATATATTTCATTATAGATATGAATGTTGTTATTATAGGTATTCTGATAGATATGAAAGATGTTGTGATAGGTGTATTGGAACTTGTTATATTCTAAATTGGATGGACACCAAGATTTGGTCCATGAGGTGTATGGGCTATCATCGATAAGAATTTGGTGGAACATGTTTCGATGTTAAATTGAATAAGATGTTCTATATGTGGATTCCAAAAATTTGATTTTCTAGGAGTATGGCCCCATAGGGATTGTAATTTGGAAAATTGCAGGTTTAATTTTCAAGAATTGGGGTTTTGAGGATGTTTCAATGTCTTTTATGTTTGGAAACCCAGAAAACAAGTTGTGTGGTTATATGAACACACTCCATGTATTATTCGTTTTTGAGACAAATAATTTTCTTAAGTATACATTGTGTACTCTGTGTACAAGTCGTGTGGTATGTGGTTGCGTGTATTTCCATGTGAGAGAGAACATGAAATGATGGGTTGTGACCAGTTCACATCATGTACATTAGGTACACACCATGTCGTTTTACAGAAGATGACCCCATGTGGCTCTGGCCATGTAAAAGTACATGGCCAGGAGGGGAGGCTTGAGTACACACCATGTAGCTCTCATACACGCTATGTACCTATGGTGTTTACATTCACAGGTTAGAGGGAGTACACAACCTTTTTAGAACTTGATGGAACACTCAGTGTATGGTTTCAACACTCTGTGTACTTTTTTTGGTACCCTTTGGGGGTCTTTTCCTATTTTCTCCCCCTTTGTCACTTCTGGATCTGAGAGTAGTCCATTCTGAGTAGCCTCCTCTATAGATCGCAATGGTGAAACCTATGGTGTATTCTGAGGAATCTTAATGGGTGTTTTGAGGAATTTATCTAAATTGAGAGGTTCTTCCACCCATTACCATTTTCAGTTGACACATAAGAGTGATACTTGGCATGGATGATTGATTATTTGTTCGAACCATACTAGTTTAGACCTTTGATATGAGATGAATTTTGATCTATCTATCTTGACATATGTCATTCTAGGGATTCCCTTGTAGGATCCCTCTCTTGTATACCATTTACAAAGAACCATGTTTTAGGATGACTCTTTTTTTATCATTCTAGAATCATGTGTAAGATTCCTTCCCTTCCTTTTTAGCTAATGATCCCATGTAGGATCCCCTAAATGTTTTAATTATATAGACATGACCATATAAGTGGGATAAAAGTAGTATCTTTCATTTATTGATAGCTTGACTAGACCCATGGGGCATGCATATGGGAAAGTTCTTAGAGGAAATCATTGACCAATCCTATTTTGATATCTGCACTTTTGAGCCGCGAGCTTTGTAGCATCATGACCCTTAATTTGGAAGTGAACATTGAAGAATGGTTGGTTTAGCATGTTAGACATGCCTCAGGCAAGGTGAGATACTTTGGAGGTTGTGTTAAGCTATCTTTCCATAAATTATGGGTTACTTAGTACATAATTATCGATGTAAATAGTTTTGTAGATGACGAGATTTTGAGCCAGTTCATATGTGAGGAATCAGGTAATAGAGTGAATAGGGTGGATATCCTACGTATACTACCCATATGTGCCTTTTTATCTTATAAACATAGAGTAGTATGTGTTGATTTACATGGTACTAATCATGTATTTAATTTTAAAATGATATATTGAGTTGGCTAAATCATTGAGCATTGATCTGTTGGGTATGTTCTCAGGTTATTATCAGTGTAGGGTAACCTGAGTGCTATGGAACTAGGTTTGTCCCAATACTTATGATTCGTTTTTGGGGACAAAGGTGTTTTGACACACCAATCAGTTTAATTTCTGCCTTCATGCCAAATGATGTGATGCGGTGATCATGGTCCATGGAATTTCACATGTGTGTTTATGTTTGTTATGAACTATCTTTCTTGAGAGTGGATAGTCCTTCTTCTCAACATCTAGGAAAATCCTAGGTAGGGTGCTTCATGTCGGTTCTATTTAAATTTTTCCTCCCATATACAAAGATCATAATCAAGGACCATTCGAAAATGGTCAATTCAACTTGAATTCCATTCAGCCTTGTGATTCTTGTTTCATGTTGATTCTTTCTTGGTGCATGAAATTGTTCATTTGGATGTCCGTGCTACCCAGGTGAGGCAATAATGATCAGAGATGGATGTTCGTGGTTAATCAAGATCAATCATGTAATTCTATGGGATAAGGTATTTTGGTCGGTTAAATGATGACGTTTTGGCTAGTGAAGTGGAGTTTCATTCATAAGGTCATCAAGTAGTGTTTTGACTATCTTTTTTAGTAATACTTGAGATCCTCTTAGTGTGCTCTTACTTGAGAGATAAGCATGTCCCTTATCTTTACGTCATCTCAGATGCACTAATAGAGCATTTTATAAACACCATGGTATAGTTGAAAGTTATTGGGCTACTTCGTGATATATTTCTATGTTGTGTGCTAGATGTGTGGTTTTATTGAAGCTCGGATAATCATGAGTGATAATTGGGTTCTGTGTAGGAATTCCTTGGATGGAAACTAGATGCCTACCACTTACCTTGATGTGACCTCCAGTCAGATTTCACTTTGGGTTCAGTTAGTCTTCTTATGTGGACTTATGGCCTTATACCAAAGTCTCACTTGTAACGGGAAGTATAGACCACCTTGGTGAGTTCCTTGGACTCCGAGTTGTTGAATATGAGGTTATCTTGGTCTTTTAGTCAGGACAAGATGTAATGCTTTAAAAAGGGGTAATGATTCTAGTGGGATGGTTTGACTCATTATCCTTCTTATTCCACAAGTATAGTTCGAGTGAACCAGTTTGAAAACTCCACTAATTTGTGGTGGGTGTGGTATGAAATTCTTCAATGTCTTTCGAGGGAAGAATTTATGACTGATTCTGATGATATTGATCAGATTTCAAATTTCCTTTGATGGGAAGACACTAATAATACCTCATTTGTGTTTAGGTTCTTCCTGTTAAAGTAAATCAATCCAGTAGCATCATTGGGAAGCTCAAGATTGTTCATTTTGATGTTTTATGTGGAGGAGGTTTCATGGTATTGATGTTGTCTGATTTTTTCTTGATAATATCATGAAGGTATTCTTTTCTTATCGATTAATGAAAGCTTTAGTATTGATGAGCTTTGGAGGTGGTACATCCATGAGGATGTACAACTACCCGGGGTCCCGTAATCAATCTATTCAGATTGGGATTCTTAGTTTACTTCTCATTTCTTGAAAGGGATACATAAGATTTTGGGTACATAGGTTAATTTTAGCACATCTTACCCCAAAGATAGATATCCAGTCAGAGCGCACGATTCAGGTGTTTTAGTACATTCTTTGGGCATGCATTTTGGATTTTGGGGGCTCTTTATAGAAACAAAATCTCATAGTAGAGTTCACCTATAACAATATATTTCAGGATACAAATCATATGGTGCAATATGAGGTTTGGTATAGAAGGCATTGTTGATCCCCACTATTTTGATGCAGGTATGATAGATATCTATGTTGGGACCTCGTCTTTCCCAAGATACCACTAAACAGGTTCTGTGATTCTGAAGTTGATGACCTCTACATAGCCTTATTAGAAATTATTTTCTGATCATTGTAGATTGCCTATAGAGTTAGAGGCCAGGGATCATGTTTTCTTCTGTGTTTACATAAGGATGGGACACAATAAGATTAGGAGACCGGGTAATCTTTCACCAAGATATGTCGAGTCGTTCAAGATTCTAGATTGAGCTGTGTCTATTTACTATCGGTTCCAGTTACCTCATTTGTATTGAGCCATGCATGACATCTTACAGGTATCTCAATTGTGACTCTATCACCCATGATCGTCTCACATTTTCATCCCGATGATTTTGGGATTTAGGTTTATCTATACTTTAAGGATAATCCGATACGTATAACTAATAGGATCACGATGGTTCTTCAATAACAATCAGTTTCTCAAGTTTGGGTGTTAGGGTAGCATGCTCTTTTTTAGGATGAGGCCTAGGAGTGAGAGGCTAGCATACATTCTATTTGTCTAGTGTTTTTCTCGGAAAAATCTTGTCCACCCTTGGAAGCGAAATTTGGGGACAAAATTCCTCAAGGGGAGAATTTTGTAAGAACCTAGTTATTCCTTGAGGTATGAATATTCCCTTTTAGGTTGTGCTTATGTAAGTGGAGGAAAACAATAGTTACACATAGTGAAACCTAAGTACTGTGTGTGTAATTGGGGTTACATGCCAAATAATCCCAATACACGCCATTTAGTAGTCTGGCTAGGAACTATATGGAAACAGACACTACACGATGTGTAGTTTCAAGTACATGCCATGTACATTTATTTTTTTGTGGTAAATTAGGAAATAGTGTCATTTTTCTAAGATGGATAAAAACCCACCCCATAGTTCGATGAACATCATGCCTAGAAAATCAGTGGATAGTGTGACCCTTCGTTTATTCATCTGATCTATGATTCAAACACTATCGGATGCGTTGGAATCCCCTTGTTGAGCTCTGGATTCCACATGAGTCATTATTCATGATTTCTTCCCTCAACCTAGTTATCTAGGAATTATTTTTTCTGCTCACTTTGTATATCTAATATATTCTTGGTCAAATTAAAAGATAACACTGGACGAGGAGAGTCATTATAGCACGAGGTATGTGCTCCTGTGCCTTTCATGAATTTTTGTTTTGATTATATATTTCAGAGTGTCTCACTCCCGTTTAAGGGTGTCACCTTAATTTATAATTGACCAATGTTATTTCCTATTGATGTTTAGTTATTTGAAAATATATGTTGATTCATGAATTGGATTTTTTACCTTATATTAGGGCCACCACAAGGGTGTATTTTCCTTCGATGACCGTTTATGGAAATTTGGCCTAGGCTGCCT
The DNA here is from genome assembly GCA_963277665.1 of Viscum album. Taxonomy (NCBI): domain Eukaryota; kingdom Viridiplantae; phylum Streptophyta; class Magnoliopsida; order Santalales; family Viscaceae; genus Viscum; species Viscum album. The sequence continues at coordinate 301,030,090 of OY728128.1, forward strand.
TTGAGGCATGCCTGTTTTCTCTTCCCGGGTTATTGAAAATGGTTTTGGGTTTTAAATATAATTTTAATTGTGTTAACTTGAAATTGTTTTGACAAAGGGTTTGGTATTAGTGATTTTACCATTTTTCCCATGTTATTCCTATGCAATTTTATGCATGCTTTGACTATTTTTCTCTATTTGTGAAACTACCCATGTGAGTTTGGTTAGGTTAAGTCCATGTAATGGTTTAGATTACAAGATAGGCTTGTTATATTAAACGTAGAGATAATTTTATTAATATTTAACCGTGTAATAGTTTATTTTACATGTGTTTCTTGATATATTATATATTCCCACGTGAGTTTATAAATGCTAAAGCTTTGTAATACTTCAATTTCCATGTGTTTCATCTAATGTGAAATGATAGAGGGGTAAATAGTAATGGGCCAGCCATTGCATCAGGTTAAAATTCATCGCTGAGCTCATTTGAATATTTCACATTATACCTTGGGAGAACAATGACCATAGTTAAAAGACCATGGACTGACTCAAGGAGGATTTTATCATGACAAGTCATGAGTGAGCTAGGAATGTAGTGGTTGGGATCATAATGAATTTATTAAATGTTGAATGATTCTTTAATCCAATAAGGGATACCATGGATGGGATCTATTGGAAGCCATTTTTATGTCATGAGTTGGAATTTACTTATAATTTAATGTTGAAATGGAATGACTTATGATGCGTCTTCCAAGACAAATCACAATCTTGGATTCATCCTTCACTTACACTTGCTTAGATGGTCTTTTGAGACAAATGATGTGCTCACTTTTATACAGGGATTGTCAGGCATAGGTCGGATCTTGAGACATATATAATTCAATGTAATTGAATGGTAAATTAACAAGAAATAAATATAAATGAGGACCAGTGCTTATATGACTATTTACTTTTGATTACATCCTAGTTTACTTCTTTCATTATTTCACAATACCCGTTATATATATTCCCTGATAGAATGGAACAGACCTTGGGTGTCTTCTAAATGGTATTTAGTCTCATACCATGTTTGGGCCATGATTTTTCCCCAATTAAGTTATATTTTTTTCAGGTGTCAATAAGTGAAATCTCCCTCCTCAAGGTACATGATATGCTGTTTAGAATTAGGAGACAATGGATTTGAGGTGAGGCTTGCAATGAATCTTAGATTCTTTTTTATTTTGTGATTTTCTACTTATATCTTGTATTAGTATAGTGGGACCTATTTTGGCTATTTTCCTGGAACATGGAACATGAAACATCATATAAATATGATAAGACATCTGGTTATTTATATTATCATAATTCTGTTGTTCACTACCATTGTATGGTATTAATACTTCTATTATTGATATATTATTTTATTACAATGTTTTATACTCTTCCAATGAAGTCATAGTTTCCCCACTATCACACATAGGCCCTCAATGCTGGTCTGCATCCTTTGGAATTTGGGGGAATTCCCTTGAGGCCATGTGGCCAACCGGGTATGGTCCACCTTTAGGTGGAGTCTGGATCTAGGATGTTAAATAAATAAACAACATTGATAATTTTAATTTAATTATAATTCATTGGCATAAAAATGCACTTTTTTAGAAAAAATTACATGTTATGGATGATAATGTTAAAATTAATTTTTATCACTCATAGATATTTTGTTTTAGAAAAAGGATTTATTATTTGGAATAAATATTTCAAAATTCATAAATAATACCAAATTTATTTTTATGCATTAATATTAAATTACTAAAGTATAAATTTGTTACAATGGTAATGACCAAAAATGGTAAAAGTGACTCATAAGATTAAAATACACAAATAATAACTAAAAAATTATGTGAAAATTTATGTTTGAGGATTTATAAACCGTACCTTTTCTTCAAATATATATTTTTTCCATTATTGGATCCATTATACCATTAAATAACAACTTTACCTTTTATATTATTACAAAAAAAATCACTTTCCTTATAAAATGTGGCATCATCATCCCACTTCTCTTCACACCCCACACATATTATATCTGGTAAAAATATTCCCAAATAACTCCCCAAATCACTAAACACATCATATTGAATATGGTATTTAAAAAATAAAACCTCTTAGAGCCTTAATAAATGTTTTAAAGGAGCTCATCAAATGATTAAGTTAATAGTTTCCATTAATCCTTTTTCATTTTTATTCCTTTATCTATTCATATACCTCCTTAGAATGAAATATAAATTTTTTAAATAATTACGTCTCTATAATATAAATAGTTATATTTTATTATGTTTATGGGATAATAGTTTTCTACTATCCTCCCAACCATCTGAGAAATGAAAATATATCTTTGGGTATTTGTGGATTAATGTATCCATAAGAGAAATGATCCATTTTTCATAACTACCATATATGGAAAGTTAAATAGGAGTATTTTATGAATAATTATGATATTGAAAAAATATTAATTTTTTAAAAATAAAAATCTTTTCCTACCTCATTTACATTCTATGTAATTGAACGCCTCACCTGTTTGTACTTACAGTCTACAATGTCTATGGTGGTGGCCAATTTTGTGTTTCGTTTAGTATTTTATTCACTATAAAATTATTTAAAAATATGATCAAACATAATACATATATATAATAATAATAATATTATTATATATTAATGATATTATTCCAAAAGAGTCACATTCTTAACAATACACACACATAGATTATAGCTTATTCTGGTTTGAGTCTGTTTAACCCCTTACTTGAATAAATCAATAAAATTAAATCATGGATGAATATGTAACCTTAAATACTAGTGTCATTATAAACTAATTGTAAATTAATTTATATTTTATGTTTATTGAATGGTTATACTAATTTTTAAATTAATATTACTATTCCGCCTTTTTCATTATAAATTACTGAAAAATGATCATCACCAACTTTATCATCATGAATCATAACCAAAATAATTAGAAAAATAAATTAGAAAATTAGAAGATATTATAAAAATTATTTCCATTAATAATAATAATTTCATAATTATTTGAATCTATAAAAAATAATTGATATCAAGATTACGAAACTAGTATTAAACAAACAATACAAACTAATAACATCTGATGATGAAAATAAAATATAAATAACTAATATATTTGAAATAAATGTTTTTGAATGATTTTTATAAATGGTTATAAGTATTTATTTGGATCTAAATGGGTTATTAAGATAGTTACTTTTTTATACATTTGGTAATATAATGTTCTCCAAAGCGGGATAAGAGATAAGGGGTTATTATTGAATCAAATTATTTTCATATTTCATAATGATTCTAATAAGAATATTTTTTAGAAATATTGTTTTATTTTATTTTATTATGATATAATAATAACCTTCCTCATATATTAGGAAATTAAATTGATTTATTTCATTCATCATAAAATCAGATTTTTTTAAGAATAATTCTATTTATCTCAAAATGAACTTTTTGTCCTTCATATCCATATTCACTATTCCTTTTAAAATTCAATTTTCTTATATTAAAATAAAATTATTTATTAGTAATATTATAATTTATCTTTACCAATTATCACATGAATGATTTTTTACTCTCTTTTTGATTTGGATTTTAATCAATGCATTTTCGAAATATTAAAAGTGGTTTCCCTTTCAAGAACATATTTTTATCTTCTACTCCACATTTACTATTAAAAACCATTAATTCACTTTCATGGAACAACTATTTGGATTTATTTTATATTGGTTTTAAAAAAAATCATTTTATCATATGAAAAATGATTTTAAAAATGATTTTTAATTTTGTATCATTATGAAAATGTGAAGAAGTATTTTCTAAAATCACCTTATCGTGGCTTCAATTCCTATTTTACTATTTAAAAAATATAATTTTTAGGATTCAATTAGTTATGAATCACCCGATAAATTATTCTATTGAATAATCGATTTAGGTTATTTAAATTTTTTATTAATCAATATCATCCATGATTTTTTATGAAATAATATTTGGAAATGTCATTAAACTAGTTTTATTTCTATGGGTTCTTTGTGATATGATGATTGATTGGTATCAAATAGATGATATATGTATAGATATTGATGACTGGGCTTCCATATTACCCTCTAATATATTGGTTATGGTTTATATATCATGATATAATATAATGGTTCTTTAATTTAATATGATTGAAAATTAATGGGTTAGCCTACATGGATATCCTCTGAAATCAAAGTGTGACCATTCTTTTATATACTCAAAATATGGTGATACTCTGTCACTATTTTTATGCTAAGTTTCTTTTTTATTATATGATTCAAAGGTGTATTTCATTTCCATTCCATATTTATATGATTATTTTCGATGGATAAATTTTATTATCTCATGATTTTTCCCGCTTTTTCCAGGGTATAGGGTTATTCATTTGAGATTACATTTCCTTATATAATGAATTTTGAAAACTGTTATTATTCTCTATTGTCTTTAATAAGATATTTCTACCCTATTTAGGGTTAATAATTTTTTATGATATTACCCTTTATTATGTAATGGAAATTGTTACCCTATTGAGAATTTGATCTTACCCCTTTCTTATTTTTTCCAACTCCATGTTATGAAGATGATTATAAATTATAATAAGTCTATAAGGGATTAAATTTTGGATAAATTATAAATAATGTCCACACGTGATGTAAAATAAGTTTCTTATATAGCCAGTTCTCAAAGACACTCATCCTTTGGTTCCACGGTTCATTTGTTTTTTGTGATAAGTAATGTTTAACTTATATAAATTATGTAAAATAAAGATATGTTTAGCTTATTTCATCTCAATTGTTATTAAATACTATGTGAAAAGTACTTTTTTATCATCGGACCTGAGAGTGAGGGTTTATGTCACCGTTATGATGCTTCCAATTATGTGTATACTCACAAGAGGAATAATGGCCTAAGGTATGATATAATTATACAATGTCTGTAATTTTTCTAGGTAATAACATGTATAGTCCTTATAGGATGTAATGGATTATGGTTGTGATTTGAATTTATATATATTCATGGGTTTTAATGGAGTAAGGTAAAGAGTTTTTGTGTGTGTGTATGAGTTATATGGGCTCAATGTTGATACATAGTCACATATTTATAGGCTCTAATGGATCAAAGTTATGATATGTGTATATATACCCAAGCTATGATAGCTTCATTTTATGTCATGTATTGGGATGTGATAGCTTGAGGTTGTAGAATTATTCTAGAAGATGCGTTTATGATTTTTATTTGGTTGTGATGTGGCGGTGTTTATGATGTAATTGCGATGTTTTTATGGCTAGGATGACGTTCTACTTGTTATTATTTGATGGTGAAAGTGTTATTATGATAAATTGATGATATAGTATATCAGTAATGATAGGTAAAAGAGTGGTGATATGTTTCTCAAACATTCCCTTTTTTATTATATGACTCTAGAAATATGAAATCACCCACATTTATATATGGTATAAAATTATTAAACTAATATGATGATAACCGGTGATACTCTCAGAATTCATAGTTTATTGATTATGTGAATTTATATTTACTTCATACATTGCTTAATTTCTTAGTCTTTGTCATTTATTATCTCATTCTATTTATTATTTTATATCTATTACGTATATCATGATACATTTATTCCATATTAATGCATAATTTTTATGAAAGATGATAATAATAAGTACTTCCGAATTCTCACCCGTCTATATTTTTCCTCGGTTATTTTTTTAATGTTTCCATTTAATGATATAACACTTTATAATATTTTAAGGAATATTTTAAGAGTTAGGAAAAAACTCAATATAGGATTATAAGGCCCCTGGATCCTCAATGTTGATATATTAAAAAATTAAATGTTATATACCATGTCTATACATTATTTCTAAAATAATGTAATATATTCTAAATGGGTTTTTATAAGGAAAAACTAATCCCTCCATTAAATCTACAATTTAGGTTTTACCTTTGGTGTGATATAATCTATATAAAAATTCATTATTTCTTTTAATATCAATAATCTAAGGAATGATAAGAAAATAAATTATGTAAATAAATTATTGACTATAAATTGTTCATGGCCTAATTATATTATATATAATCATGGAATTGGAAATATAATAGGTTTATCCACAAAACCATAAATATTGGAGTGGATTAAAAGGAAATATTTGGAAAAAAATCATAGGATCTTGGATCAAAGATTGGTTTTCCATGGTGATTGTCATCTTAAATAGAGTTCTTGGATCTCCCCAATAATGAAAATGTGATAATTGTTATTTTTTAATGATCGATCCAATTTCAAGGTATGTATTTTTTGTATTAATTCCCATATTAATTTCTTCATGTCGAACAGAATTTAATTATTTTGTAAAATTAAGTAATGAATAAATTTTTTATATCCAATTGACGGTTTTTCATTTTAGAATAAAAATTTTTTGAAGACTTTTTAATCCATGATTATTATTCTAGGTTCATCATTTTTCAATCGATGGATTCAGGAAAACCCAAACAATGGAAAATTTTTTCATCATCACTTTTGTTTTTGGTTATTTTCTCCCCTCATTCTTAAAATGTTCATCATCTGTGTTTCATTTGATTCACATTTCTACTATACCTGAAAATAGGCTATTAAGTAATCAATCTTTGGTGCATTGGATCATTACAATTAGTTCAAATTCATAATAATAGTCATGATTTTGGTGTAATAATGATGATGGAATATCAAGCATGTATCGAGATTTTTTTCTCTTATATTGGTGTTTGAGTCGTGTGGTTCCAAAAGAGATGATTTCTAACTAGATGGGTGTCCAGAAACTAAAAACTAGTGGTTTCATAGGCTTATTAAACATACGATCTGAGATTTATGGGTGTGATTTGTGGCTATAGGGGAGAAGGAGGAGACATGGGAATATATGAGTGAATACCATGGTATTATAAAAAATCCTAATATACACAACTTGTAGTTTGGAAGAACACACTCATTGAGGATCCCCTTACATAGTGTCTAGGGTTATGCACGGAGATAAATATAGCATTCCCTATTTCCTTCCCACACCCCATGTGACCAAAACATGGTGACCCAGTGTGTACCTCCAGTTTCACTGGAACATGCACAACCATTGTACATATTCGTGAATGTATTATATGGGATTATGTACATGGACACAAACTCAAGAATGACTTTTTTGAGCCAGACACACATTATATTCCTTATATATGTCGTGTACCCCCTTCTTGGGAAGGTTAGACTTGGGAAGGTTAGATCCCCACTCTACTCATTATAGTTGTGTATTAGTTGGGCATATTTCCATGGTATATATCTATGAGGGTATAGTGGGTAAACTCATCCTATGTATAGGATGAGTATTCCTCTATACATATAAGTTATGTATAGATTCAGGTATCCCTCCATATGGGAAAGGGTGTGAACCTATATCATTATTCCCTAGGTTGGGTTTGGTATCCCATTATAGACTATTAGGTCATGTGATACCCATCCTAGTGGATTTTTATGGATAGGGTTAGGTATCCTCTATAGGCCCTAGGTGTGATCCCCTACCTATGTATTGATATCTTCTGAGTTCCAATGCATATCTCTTCATGAGAAGTCCAATGAGCCTGGACTCTTTCAAAAGAACCATCGGTGATAAAATTAATTAATAATTGATTTCTATTGGATGGGTTTTACCTATGAGGATGGAGTGTAATCCTTGGTTGGTCAGGATGACATGAAAATAAATTGAGAATTTGGGTCAATATTTGAGAATATCTAATATATTATCATCCTCACATTCAATCTTAATCTACTTAATGGGGTTTTATAGTTTTAGGGTGTCCTATTGGGTATGATTATACTCAGCCATGTATGTTATCTTCCCAAATATATCATATCTTATGGAGACTGCATGACTTCTAACAAAAAACTAAGAGGGATAAGAGAAATTGGATATTAGTTTTACTATTTGGACCACAAACTATTCCTTTATTTTCATCATGATAGCAGTCCCCTTTTACTATAATGTTAGATACATTTTTAGTTTTAGTTGGATTATATTTGGCCCTTCAAATTTCCCATATCCATTCCATACATAGATTTAGGATTTTTTGTATGCATCAATATCTAGTATAACTTGTTTTTTCTTTCTAAATTATATTTGTGATTGGTTATTTATGTGTCTATACAAGTACCATAGGCTATGGCCTCCCATGTTTGTGATATTCCATATCAGTTCTAGTCTTCATCCCCTTCCCAATTAGATGTGGGATTTGGGTGTAACACTCATCTTGATGCTATCCAGGTGAGCCATGGTGTGATGGATCATAACATTGTGGTATTAGAGAAGTTTCATCATAAGATTAGAGTTTTGATATAGTCTTGCGGTGAAGTTTGGTTTTGTAATTAGTGAAATTATGGTATATTGTCTCATGTTTGGATCATAGGCTAGGGAACCTAGTGACCATGTGGCCTCCAATATACCCATTCACAAGTACTTTGATAAAATTATTATTAACTTAATAAACATATGCACTAGATGTAGGGAAAACATTCGTACATCCATAATATTTGATTGAGTTCAGGATGTCATGTACTTATTAAGTCATCTCCCCTGATATATTCATTAACCAATGTGTATCATAAATTATGTAGGTAACCTCCATGACAAAATCCAACTAATCTTCCACAGTTGGATCACGTTAATGATCTACTTAGCAATGATTCTTCAGTTCATGGTCATGTATAGGAGGTGGTGCCTCGAGGTGGATTTTGGATCTTACGTCTACCCATTATGTAGTTAGCTATCCTAGAACTATCAAACGTTTATGTGATAGAGTTGAGTGGGTTTCACTAGTAATTGATATATATTCCTCTTATGTTTCCGAAAGATCCAAACCACTATGATGTAGATGACTAGATCAAGGATGTTTTCCATGTTTTCCTCATTTTCAGGATCCCTCTTGATCAGATGGTGGTCCTATAGGTGAGGCTTCCCCATGGCCACATTGGGTGATGGTGGATTGTGGGGATGAAGATACCTGACGAGGCACTTATCACTTGGATAGATTTTGAGAACCTCTTCATTTATGATTTTTTTCCTAGAAATGTTGTGTAATGTATGTATATAATAGATTCTATAACACCAACATGGATGTATTTCAGTCGCGGAGTTTCAATATAGGATCCCTATCGTCTCATGGTACTCTATGGATATGGTTCATGATTCATAATTTTGAATATGGTAATTCAAGAATGGAATTCCCAAAGATATCTAGGATGGAGTGGTATATCTTCATTCTTCATACTACATTGGGGTACTAGAGAATGATATAGTATTGGAGAGATTCTAAGATGGGAAGACACCAATAGTTGGTTCTGAGAGTGGGAAACCTAGATTTCAGGCTTTGGTAGTGGGTAGTTGATGAAAAACTCATGTATCTTTTCACCTAATGTAATTTTTGAGACAGTCACGAGATAGAGGGTCTGCTATCCAAGGCACTCAAGATGGTTCCAATCATCTGAGGGAGTGGTGGTGTTACTCCTATGATGGGAGAGGTTGTACCAGAAGGTATTTCCTTACCCACCATTCCTAAGAGAGGGATATGGTCAATGAAATTCCGAAAAAGTGGTTGTGGGTAGAGAAAGGAGGTATGTAGGGTGGCATACGTTGTAGGGGAGTTGGTATAGCAATGGGAGGTGGCTAGAATTTTGATATTTTTCCACCACCACCACCCCTAGGTGGTCCACTCTAGGATTTGGGAGAAGGAAATCATGGATGTGGGTAGCTTCGAGAGGAGGATATATATATCCAAGATTCTCCAAGAATTAATAGAGGTATGTTATGTGTCTCCACTACATTAGTTATACCATTGATAGAAATGGGTGTGAGCCACTATTTCATTAACACATCCCTTATTCGAGACTAGTTGAATCCAATGGAGCCTTTGGATCAAACCTTTCTTTTAGAGTCTTTTACTATAGTAGATTATAAGATCATAGAATTTTGTAGATAGTATTATATAACTCTTATAAAATAGAGATTCTTATTGTATTTTCTCTTGGTTGTGATGAAACCTTACTATTCCGTTCTATATATTGACAGGATCTCCATAGTTAATGCATATATTGACTATTTTTGGTAGAGGATGTGGTGCATCAAAATTTATGGGATGTGGTTTTCCCTCCTCAATGGAATGTAAACATACTAATGGTGGGTTGGTAATATATTCCAAGGGATATAGTTAATTACTCATTAGTTGGCTAGTAATACCCTTGGATCAATTGATGTTATAATCTTTTTATTTCCTATAGTAATGGAAGGGTATGAGGAAATATTCCCTAATAACATTCTTGGCTTACCTCCCCACTGAAAGGTCAATTTATACCAATACATACACCCATTTACAACCCATATATCTATTATATAATATCATATGTCCCTCATGATGCTTCAAGAGATGAAGGTGAAGTTATATGATTTATATAGTAAGGGAAGATATAGTGAAGATAAAATTTATATATCTATATTATCACTATAGGTACTTGGTGATCCCCATCAGTTTGAAAAACACACCAACAATGTTTATGGTATTCATGAATCTGATCCTTCATCCCTTCTTTGACCGTGTTGTGGTATACTTCATCAATGACATCCTCATGTACTCTATGATGATAGAGGAGCACATGGTACATTTTGGAATGGTTTTGGACATACTCTAAGACAAACATATCTTTATGAATCTATTAAATTGTAATTTCTAGATTCAAGATTTACACTTCATAGGACATTTCATATCATAAGTGGGAGTAGTAATAGAACCCACCATGACTGAGGTTGTTCAATCTTAGGATCCACCTAAGAGTATAACAAAGTTACAGAGCTTTCTTTTCATTGTAAGCTATTATCATATATTCATTATCAATTTTTGTATGATAAGGGGGACTCTAAATTCTTTGATCCAAAAGGATCAACCATTATTTTTTAAAAAGAGATTCCAAAATGATTTTTATGAATTAAGGAAGACGTTGACGAGAACCCCCCATCTTGTGACTACCTAAGGAGTGTGTTGAGTCTATGGTGTTCTATGATTCCTATAAAACTATTCTTGGATGAATCTTGATATAGAGATATGTTTTTTTTTCATATAGGTCCCAACAGATGATACCCCTTGAGAAGAACTACACGACCCACAATTTGAAATTGGCATCAGTGGAACTCTCCCAAAAGAAGTTGTTATACTAACTTTTTGGAGAGAAATTTATCATTTATTATGAATTAATTCAAAATTTTATTTAAATGGTTAATTTTCAAAAAAAGACTCGTTGTGGTTTGAAGTGGTGGTTCTCGAGAGAATCCCCTATAAACACTTTCTTAGATTCATTGGAATGTAATCAATGTTAGAGAAAATGGAAAAAATTTCATTTGGGTTTCCTTTCATTGTAAGGTTTCAAATAGATTTGTTTTCTCAAGGATATGCCTGTATAATATCTATATTCTTTTTAGTGATCATATTTATATTATTGATATGATAGGTGATTAACTATGGTATGGGAATATTCTTGATAATTTAAATAAAGACAATGGATGAGTTTGTTTCAAGTGTAGTCATGCTAATGTTAAGAAAATTTATCTATTAAATATCAATGAGAATCACAGAAGCCTCATCTGTGAGGGAATTTAAATGCCTGTATTAACCATTCAATGTGAAAAAAAACTGAATCCCTAGAATCATGAATGAGACCACAAATTATCATTAATCATTGAATACAAATCCCATTACTATTGAGCTTCAGACCCTTAATGGGATGTTTCCAATTGGCCTGTTGTCCCCAATTTATTATGTTCACCCCAATAGTATGTTGAATCTACATTGGATTCATATTTTTTATATAATGTTCTTTTTCCCATTTTTTAATCTATTCATTAATATCAACTATGAGTCTATTAACTCTCACATTCATTGTATTCCATGAGAATATGATTCCTTTACTTCATTGTCTCTTTATTTCCTCCTAGATGATCATGGACCCTGATTCTAAAAAAAATTCCCCCTGCTTTAGTAGTAGATAAATCCACCCCTTAGAACCACCTCAAGAGAAAATTGTGAATAGAATCCCCATATTTCATTTTTTTACACCACATTTTTGGGCTATTTATAATGGGGTTTATTCCCCAAATTGGAAACACCCTACGGTTCCCACATCCACACTAGGTTATGAACCTACTTTCCAAAGTCATTTGATTGTTGGGAATTTTTCTAATGATTCATAGAAACCCACAATGGTCAAGATTATGAGAGGTTGATCTCATTACACCCTTTTCTGAGGTATTATTTCCAACACTATGACTCTATTATAGATTTAATACATATTGTTGAATCTTTCCCAAATACCAAGTGAGGTACTAGTCTCCCATATATTATTAATCAATTTATGACTTGTGTTGGCATAAACCACTTTGTATTTATTAATTGTTCTCTGTCAATGGTTCCATATAAATTTATAAGTGGTTCTCAAAAAATTATATTATATGTATATACTAGAGGTTCTCCATCAACTATACCATATAAATGTATCATAGGTTATCTTTTTCGTTTATTGTTTTTTATGCAAGTTTAATTCACATAATGGGGTACTCATGAATTAATCCCCATCCAGGGAGACATGTGTTTTTTTATGTTTGTATTGGGTCTATTATAAAGGATTTTTACATATCCTTGTGAAATTAATCACATACCTCATAGTTTTATTCCTCTTAATAGAAAATGTCATATCTTTTTTGTTCATGTGACAAGGACTGGACCATTAATTTTAATATCATGTGGTAAGGATTTCTAGGTGAATGGTGCCTAGAAAAGGCTGGTGTAGAGGATTATACATGAGAAACCCATTACAGGTGATCTTAATATTAATATGACCTAATTGATTTAGATTAATCATACATGGAATATATCCATGTGAATATATCTCTCAACATGAATATGGGTCTATGAGGATGAGATAATAGGCCCCCTAAAGAATATGGCCCTCTAGGTAGAGGTATGTTCTTATTGGGAATATGACTTAATAAGGATAGTGGTGGATTGAAGGTCTTTCTTTTGAAGCTCAAGGAGGCTTACTACACATACCTTTATAACTAGAATCAAATATTAGGTATTTTAGAGGGGTTTGGGTTCTTACTCTTTGATTGGAGGGCCATGGTTGCTTCATTGGGAATATGGACCTCTGAAAATTTTTCTCGCATTGAATCTGTCAATTTTAATGGAAGATAATAAAATTGGGGAATAAACCCAGTATGTTTCCATTGGTAAATATTATTTATCATTCTAGTTTCAGGATCACCAATAACCTCTAAGCACATGTGAGTCACACCCAGCGTGAGAAACAAGTGAGATTATAAGATTTCCACATCACACAATAATGTCTTGGATGGACTTACATGTGAATTGGATTCCCATTAGAACTCTCCACCTCTTATTCTAGTGGATGATATTTAGGATATGTAAGGTAGTATTAATTTGATATCATACAATAAATTCTTGGGGATTACTCATAGAGGGATTCCCAAGTATGGGTGTTTTTCCTTTATTGTTGGTGGAAGAGGTTGAAGATATAGAAAGGTTATCTAGAATAAATATGGGACTTACCCATTATCATCTTCATGTATGTTTATAAAACATTAAATATGACTTACATAACTATTTATGAGAAAAAATATTCATATATACAATAATATTTTCATCACATTTCAAGCAGTATACAAGGGACAAATTCTTATGCCTGAATTGAGAAGATTCCAACCACTACCTCTATGGCTAAGATCCTTGTTACTATAGGGATGCCTGATTACACAAACATAATAATGAACCCAAATATTAGTTAGGTTAATTAGGATATATATTTTACCCTGATTATTCACAATAAAAATAAATATTCATTAATGTGTCTCACACCATGGTCAGATTAGTCTGGTGGCCTTGTGGGATGTCTCAACAACAAAATTCTCCCATTTTGGTATTAGTCAGACAGAAACAATTTTGATACCTTTCATATAGGATTATACAATCTTAATTCTATGTGGTATGATGTTTTTAGGAGTGTAAGAGTTAGAATCATAAGGATCCCCTATTCTGCCTACTATTCTTATTATGCGAGATGTGGATATTGCAAAGGGGGTCATTTGTGGAGAAGTTTCCTTCATGGGACGATTCCTTCTAGGAGGGGGTCTGATTAATGGGAAACTAAGTGGGTATACACCCTTATAATTAGTATCCTTTTGGGTTATATCCTATTACATAATGAATACTTTACCATAGATTCATTTTCATTACGACAAATAGTAAGTAGATTACATGTTGAACTGAAGGATTTGAACTCAGTATTCTATTGTATCCTATGGGTTTCCCTCTATCTCCATAATTATACAATTCTCTCATCTAAAAACACTTCTAGGGGAAAACATCATGTATTTATATGCATCATGATAATAATTGTTATCCTAAAATAGCTAGTCCCATCACATATCTGAATCATTCTGGAGGAAAATAAAAGGATCCTCACACCTAAAAAGATTTTCATTCATTGGGGGGGGGTGTGATGTGAACTCCTCACCCAAAAAATAATTTCCATTTATTGGGGTGGGGTTTTACCATTATTCCACACAAATGGTTTTCATTTATGGGGGATGGATTTTACTTCCTCATGTCACAAATAGTAATCATTTGTGTGGTTATATGTAATGTAGTGGTCTCATAATATCATATACTCCATGTGGTTTTATGTACATTTCCAACTTTACTCCATTTTTCATTCCCCTATTTAGATTATTGACAAGAAAATAATCAATAATTTTATTCTTTGTGAACTTTTTGGTCCTAATAAATTCCCCTTATAGAATGGACTCTAACTAGAATTAAGAGGAATCAATTTTAATGAAGAAAATAGCCTTCCTCAATGATTTTCAGTGTACATGTGGACCTACATGATGACCCAAGACAATATAAATATTTCTTGCCAACTCATTTGTCACATATTGAGTGTTAGTGATTTTTTATGGCTCTTAGCACTTAAAGTATGATTCTATGTATGTAGTGAACTCACTTTTTGATCAAAATCTTCCATATACTGAAACTCCAATGTCCAAAAATGGGTATTAACTTGACCTAAATATGGAATTTTGCAATGGAAGAAGTTCCTCATTCTAATTTCATATGATATATATAATCGACATTTGCATTTGGATAATATTTGGGTGCTTCCATGATTTCATTTCTAATGTCTTTTATCTATTTTTCTTCTATAGATAAGGGATTACGATTTGATGAATCTATTTGGTCAGATGAATACAGTTGAAATAAAAATGAATATTTCCAAAAAAATTGAGGTCGGCCCTCGATACTATATTATTCCCCAAGATGATATCCCGAATAGTATTCTTCCATTAAAATTTATAAATTATCTATTGTCTATAACAATACCTCTATATAGATTTTGGTTGTAGTATGACCTCTGATCCCAGTGGTTATTCAATGATTTCGGTTTTCTTAGCTTAGGGTTTCTTGAATTTGTGTCCAAGAGAACGTATCTATTATGGGTTGTATAATCCCAAAGTTGATTAAAAGAAGTTGTTTCACTTTAAATAGATCTTTATAGACTTGGGAAAGCCAAAATTTCCATGATGGTCCCCTGTGATCTTAAAAATTAAAATACAAACCCATTTTTAAGCATTCACTAGAAAATTACAATGGAGGATGGAGTTAAAAGTGGGACTTGAAGTCTAGTAGGATATTATAGGATGAATGGGATTGGACTATCTAGCTATGTCATATTTATATATAATTTCATGATAATTTTTATTTTTCCATTTTATAAAAATTATTGTGGATTTATTAGTTTTTAAGGTACCTATCAATTGGTCACATAACTAAGTTCATCAATCATTGTTATTCAAGCACCAATACATTCCATCTACCACATAGGGAAGTCATGATTGGTTTATGGTATATCTATCAACTGTGAGGATTCCAAATCATTTTGGGGTATATGATGAGTTCCACCAAGTGGACATATGTCTAGATGATTTCTCCCCTACAGAGACACTTTTTATCTATGGCATAGAAGTCACAATGACTACATATTTAGCACCATTCATTCATCGCATCTAGTGACATGGTAAAAATATTCATATAAACAAGTGGGGAAAATACCATTTCTAGGTGCACTAGGAATACTCTACTCAATAATAAATATATGTTTAGGGATCGTATTGAGAAGCCCTAGAAGTGGTTCAAGGTACCACATGGGGTTTTAAAGTTAGATTGTGTGACATCAGATCTATATCTAAGGTGTTCTTCACCATGTTTTTATGAGGATGAATTTTACCATCCTACGATTCTAATCCCAGTGTTAGGGTCAACACCTTGAATATGGATTCCACATTGGTGTAACGAATTACAATCAACATTGTTATAACAACCCTTTTTTAGATTTATAGGTTGTCGGGTCACATATTAGAATGAAGATATACACATATCCATAATGGACTATTCTAATTATTATATGGCTAGATGGAAAAAAATTAATTGAAATGAATACCAAAATACTACTCTAATTTATCATTATTCATTTCACACAAATTTTATCAATATTGTTGTTGTTCACGCAAAATATATGAATATTGATAGGGATAGTACGATATTGGGGAATTTATGTGACTACAACTTCATTCCATAAGTTGTATGTTCTGGGAGGGTGACAAAAAATTGTGAGGGAACCCCAGAAGTTCATTCCTATATTATCTCATTATGGGATGGTATTTTGACATCTCGAATCAATGGGGTGGTCATTTGTAAACTCAATAACCTTAATAGGTTAAAATGGATATCTAGAATAGTATAATTATTTACCTTTTACTAGGACTAAATGAGAGTGACATTTGGCCATCCTCCATCAGTTTTGGTTGATGAAGATGCTTGAAGATACTACCACAAATATCATATTGCATTCGTTCGGTGTTTTGAAAAACCTATCATGGGAATATTCCAAACCATGGGTAGAGTATTATCAAGATGTTATATTAAGGTAATTGGTTCAATGGGTATATAAACCATTGATTTCCACTTTCCTCTCACTTATTATACTTCCAGAACCAATTATTGAGCCATAGAATCATATAACAAAATATTCATAGCAGTGCAAGGAATTTTTTTCTTAATTATTCCCTCACATCAAGAGTAGTATAGGAATATATTTTTCAACCAAAGTTTCAGTTTATGTAGGTGAAATTGTCCGTACTTCAATGGAATTGCTAACTTCACCAGTATATTTTACGGTTATCGAAATAATCACTGATGTTAAGAAGGAAACAATGATAGGTGGTACCTCTATAATCATGTCATTGATTGAATTGAGCATGTATTTTGTGAATTTTATTTTAGACTATATATCTACAAAAATAGGTGAACAATGTTTTCTTCCTAATTTCATTATTGTAATCCTTGATATTAGAATATGGTCTTGTAACCATGTTTTCAATATTATCACACAGACTCCGTTAGATAATTTTGTAGATAATGTAGAAAAAATATATTTACTCTTCCTTGGATTGGGAATAGGTGGGATCAACTACCAAAATTTTCATTTCCATATCCATAAATTTATTATCTCTTAAGAGGAGTTGGTATCCCAATAATGAAACATCATAAAATTAAATCTCGTTAATAGTAATAAAAAATCTATAGAAGACAATGATATGGAGATACACCACTTGTTTTCTGAAGAAGAACAACTCTATGATTGGATCTCTATAAAAATGAAAGATATACGAGCATATGAGGCACATTTAGAAAGATTGAAGGAATGTTTGTCATCTTAAAACACTGTTAAATAATCCATTGGATGAAATAGTTTATAGATAGCTTCCTATGTTAATAAAACATGCCCATTGTTCAAAGAGAACACTAATTAGTGAACATATCTTTAGTTATACCTCAACATTTCTCATCATTGGTTAGCCAAATTTTTGAATAAAAAAATTCAATGTTTATTGTAAATATTTCATTTTTTTCACTTTTCTCATAATTCAAAGGTGAGACTTTGTGTTATGTATGTTCCTCCTTTTTCTACTTTTGATAAATAAATGAAAATAATGTAGTCTAAACTTGTCTATATTTTGTTTTAGTATTTTTATTGTCACTTCATAAAAATTGACATTATTTTTAAAGGTTTCTTCATAATATTTCAGATTATTAAACTGTTATATAATAAACTCAGATATAATTTTTCATACATAATTCGAAAAAAAATTGGTATGGCTTACATGTGGGTATAAGTGTAACTACCATCACCATAATACCATAGTTTTCCTATTGGAATTATTGACCTCATTATATGCTTCTACATGTATTAATTCTTTAATATTCAAACCAAAATGATAGGAATTGTTATAATTGGAAATCTAACATTTTTTATAGGTCATGGGACCTAGTGACTATATCTTGACTATTGTGGGAGCATTTGGGTGTTCCCCGTAAGCACTTAAACTTTTTATTTTATTTCACTAACATTTTTCATGGATTCTTATAAGGAAATTCTAGTGATTATGGGATTGAATTATTATATAGTACACCCATTGAAAATATTTCGACTAATGAGATATATGTCTCCTTCAAGGTGTAGTTCAATGTTATTCCAATTAGACCGTCAAGGATGATGTTTATGGTCAGATAACATTGATCGTAAAGTGAAGAACTATAAATAGTAAAATTCATATAAAAAATCAGGTAATAATGATACAACATCTTAGGAATTTAGGGGTACAAACATTTTAAATTGTGATCTTGGGTCTCTAAGATCTATAAAAGTGGCATGGGATAGGTATGTGAGGTATAGCTGCAGACCATGTTCAAACGGTGGTTTATGTTATAATGTTGTCCGGGTGAATAAGATAAAAGGACATTATCCTTAGGATAAAGATTTATTTGGTTGAAACAACACATTAGGGGAATATAGTATGCATATCCTTATTGTGCATAGTTTTTATAGTCAAGGTAGAGGTGTCCTTCAAAGTTGGATACTTTTTTCCCGGAAAACAATGGATGGTTTTTAAGGAACTATGTTTCTCAAAATAATGAAGTGTGTTTTATAAAAATAATTTTATGATATTATGACGGAATAATTTAGGCTTGAATTTACTTATATGGGGTGTTCATAATCCCAATGGGTTGCCGAGACCTAATTTTACATGGATGTCATCTGAATTTCCTTGCATAGATATCAATTATATGTAAGGTAAAATGATAATTTTCATTATATAATTACTGGGTAAGGATGTGGAATCTAGGTATCACTACATATCTCAATATTTTGAGAATAAAACCATACATATTTCTTATAACATTATTTTTATATATCTAGTTCATGTGTAAGGAATAACAAGTGATATGTGGAAGATTACTCTATGAAGTCCCCGGTCATATTGGATGGATTAAATATTCTATGACCTTGTACATGGGATGGTCTTATTATACATATTTGAATATTAATAAAAAATATCTATGATCATTTGAGTGATTCTTGATGTGGGAAGTATGATAAAGTTTTATGGTTGTCCAAATTGTATTAAAACACCAATCGACGGATGTTTATGGCATTCACAACATCATTTATTATCTCATCTAGGAAATGGTTCCCTAAAAAGAACTCTCATCATCTATTATATGTTAGGAGAATAGTTTTAAACCCTGATCTTTGGGTTCTTGAATCTAAACAAATGACATGGTATAAGTACATAAGGGTTGACCACAAACCATGTTCAAAATGAGGCTTCTGTTATGATGTGTTTAAGGTGTATAAAGATAAAAGGACATTATCTAAAGAACAAATATGACTCTAGTTGATCAAAAACATTGGGGTGACATAGTATACTTATCCATATTGGGGTGTAGTATGTATATTAAAAACAATAATATCCTTTAGATTTAGATGCACTTATCACTGATAGCTAAGGAAATCTTTTGGGGATCCAAATCTCACAAAAAATATAGTGTAGTTTGTGAATATAATATATCCATGTATGAAAAAAAAATATTTATATAGATATTGGACATGATTGAGTAGAAACTTCCCCACATAAATCTAGCTCATATATTGGAAAATAGGGGTATTCGTGGTATGATCACATATGGTTCTAGGGAGGAGAATCTTGATATCACTACATATCTCATTGGAATGAGAATCAAGACACAGATAGTTATAGAATATAGATATTACCTATATATATCTGACTCATATGATGAGGGAGGGGAATTTTTTAATATTGGCTCATAATTTAATGAAGAGATGTTCTAATCTCTTATGGGGATTTGGGTCACATGCATGAGAGGGGTATTTTTCTAATTCACGATTAGTCCTAGAATGATCTATCCAATAATTGAGACATATCTCATAAGAATAAGAATCAAGACATGCAAAGTTCTAGAAGTGGCTGTCTTCCACAAAAATTACGTTCTTGTGTGGGGAGGGGCATTTTTATCATATTGTGGTTGGGCTAGGATATATATTAAATATTTCACTATGTATCCTATAGATGTAGGAATCATGACACATGTAGTTTTTAAATATATATTTTGTGGTTTGATATTTAACCAACACATAGAATATGTTTCCTCTCAAGCGAGGGCTAATTTTTTATGTATTTTCACATTGTCTGATAGGTATGTAAACCAACAAGTATAATAACATAAGGAGAAGAAATTGAAAATATAATTTATCATCATATGATGAGGATGATGTGTCAAGTAGTTTTCAATTTTATGATATGAATATTTTCTTGTAGTCTAATATCATATGACTAGGATGAATGCTTTCTACAATTTAATGTTGCATGGCATTGAATAATGGTGTTTCTTTTAGAGTATTTTCTATAGGAGTAGTTGTGAATTTAATTGTAATGTGAAAAGAAATATATTTTGATCACATGAAATATCTCTTGGGAAACCATACATTGGTAAGAGTGTTACACGCTTACAATAAATGATATTTAGTGAATAATAACCATTGGAGTAGCCCTTGTGGATGAAAAAATATCGAACACATTTTGGTTATAGATTTATATTTTTTCCCATGTATCATCAGGGTCCTCAGAGCTAAGACTAATTCTCCTTTGAGGAATGAACAAAGGTTAAATTTCGTGTTAAAATATTATTATATTCAGTTAATAAACCTATTATTAATTCAGTGTACATATTGTTTTCATTTTCAATTCGTTCCAATTCGTCTAATCACTTATAATATATCTCATTTATAGATTTATGATCATATAAGTCAATATACACTGAAGGAAACCAGACATTGATGGGAAGTACTAATTTTCTACCATATACTAGTGAATACAAGGTAACTTGTGTTTTAGTATGGGTTGTAGTGTGATAAGCCCAAAGGCATGGATATTTTTTTCAGACCATGATTTATTGTCCTTGTCCACTAGTTTTTGTGGTATTTTTGATAGAATTTGGTTTAAATCCTCTATTTTTCCATTCATTATGGAATAATAGAGGGATTAATTATTGGAATCAATGTTATAATCTTTAAATATCTTTTTCAATCAATAAGAATAGATGTTTGTGTTATTTTCCATCAATATTATGCAAAGAGAACCAAATATACTTATAATATTGGACTTTAGGAAATTGATGATGTTATTTTTCAATAATTCCTTGAGGGTTATTTCCATGACCCATTTGGAGATGTAGTTGGTAGTAGTGAGGATTATTCAGATATTTCTTATTTTTAGCTAGATGATATAACTCCATGACATTCATTACACATACATCAAATCAATAAGAGTATTGGTTAATGTATTATAGCATTGGGGTGGATAGATAATGTTGGAATGTATTTTGAAGGAATGTATCCTTTTGGTATATTTTGTGCAATACAACATCATTGAAGGAAAAAAATTCCCAAGCCTCCTAATTTCATGATAAAGAATTATTATTGACTAATGGGTTCCATATGTACTAGTGTGAACATAGTGTATAATGAAAATAGTCTTCTATTCATCAATGTCTTTGAGGGGGACTCACTAAAATCCACATTTATAGAGGATCTTGAAATAATTTGGGTAGTCATAAAGAGTAATGTGGACTTCCCATCATTATTTTTTCACATTTATTTCTTTATTCAATTGAAGAACTATATTATGGTGGTATTCCAATATAGTTTCCATCTATCCAATTTCATAATTATCTGGTTAGGGGATGGAAACAACATCCTTGATCTCTCACATGTTTTTAACAAAAAATGGTGACACCATTATATGCTGGAGAATATTAATGACTCTTTCCTCCCTGTCTGGATCTTCTAAATATATATCATTTTTTTTCTAATGCATCTAAATAGACATTTTGAAACATGTTTCATGAGTTAATTTTTATTCCAAGGATAATTCTTCCATCAACACACACACATAGTCAGTAATGGGGATTAACACTTCCTTTCTAATGATGTAATCAGTATTGACCAACTGGATTACTAACTGTAGTCCACCGTTCACCCATAGTTGGGTCACTAGTATTTAATGTACATATTCTAAACCTTTAATGAGATCTTCATATTATACATCATTATTAGTGAATTCTTATAATAATATTAAGTAATGGGGTATACATGCCTTTATTAGAGATATAAGAATAACTCATAATCCATATATGTTATGTTTTGTGTCTTCCATTATCTTTTCATATTCGGATTTTATAAATTCCATAAAAATACATCTCCCATGTCCATGCGTAATTATAAACATAAATTATATCCTCATACCAAAATTTAGTATTCAGTGGAATTGTGTCTGTAGGGGGTGTTCTATAAGTAAATATACTAATTCCTAATCTTTTATAGACATTTTCAGTATGGATCAAATGATTAACTATTATAGAATGACCTCCCACCATTCCTAATATCTAGTCCACGTATGATGATTGAGGATATATTTTGGTATAAAATTTCAAGGGACAAAGTGGACCTTGTGGGGTTGTAGGTAATTCCCCAATTTATGAACTACAAATATTAATGCAATAAAACTCTTCACAATATCTAAGTATCAAGTATCATTTTCAACCATAGTTTGTCTAAGATAATAGTTTTTATTAGGATTTCATACGTCATTCTTTTGTATAAGGAAGAAACATAGTGATTTCTCTAGGGACCTCACATATAAAATGAATGGATTTTATCTATAATGGGAATTAACATAAAAAATTTTAAAATATATTTTTTGATATTGTTAATGGATTCTTAAAAAATAACAGGTCCACTAATAAGAGACTCAAATTTTCATTTTCTTGGTGAGGGTTAGTCATTTTTCTACAAGATTCTCTACAAAATGTAAAATGTTTGAAATACATACCTATAATACTATTATCCCATTTAGGTTCTAAGGAGCTGAAATATCATGGATATCCATATTATTCTTTAGATTATCTTCATTTTCATGATGGTGTACTATGAAGAAAATTATTTTTCCAGTGGTGACATTGAAAGAACATTTCAATGGGTTCATTATCAGGTTGTGATTTCATATATTGTGTAGAATAGCCTCAATATTGGAATGCTTATTGGAATTCAGTAAATATTTCACCACAAATTCATCAACAGAAAATTTTAATAACTTTCCCAAGAAAGTTTTGAGAATGTAATACAGGGTGTGTTGATATCTAGCGTAAACATTATTTATACCAAAAGGAATCATCTAATAAAATTATACCCTTTAGGGTATCATAAAAGTAGTGTAGTATTCATATTTATGAGACATATGTATTTGGTTGTATCTAGATTAACTATCAATAAAGTAAATGACTTGATAACAAGCAGTTTCATCGATCAAAATCTTGGTAATAAAAACCATGATATCATTTTTAAAACAATGCCAGTTATGATCCCAAAAATAGATGAAAACATAGATCTTCCAACTATTATTATTAAACATGATAATATTGGTGATCCTATTAATGTATTGTAAATCCTGAATAAATTTATCTTTACTGATATTATCAAATTTATCCTCAACCTTGGTATTGTGAGTCTGATGTATTCTTCTGGATGCTTACTTGTAATCACAGTGATATTATTGAAAAACAATGTGGTGGGTGTCTACATCAGGATCATGGACTAGAAATTTTGTGTAATTATATGTGAAATCATCTTAGTGATTATTTAGAAATGTGGAATATGCTTATTGTTCATCATGGGACATAGGCATGCATATTAGTTTCGATCATGCATCTCATCTATGCATTGAATAATCTATAGGTATTCATCAATAGTGGTACACACAAAATCATTGAATGATTAAAGGGGGTATTTGGGGTCCTCATCTTCTTATTTTACTTCTAACCCACTATTTAGGGGAAATTGTTAATAATATTGATTCTTTATTTATAGAGGAAATAATAATATTTTGACATCCATAAGGAGAAATAGGGATATTCCCACTCTCAATTAGTGATAAGAGAGTTCCCTATGATTCACCTAACAATATAGGGATATGATAAATATCAATCGATGAAGTGATGTAATTTTCACTTGTGGTGTTTCCATTATTATGGGGATCATATGCCTCTTTAGTAATGTCATTTTTAGTTTTTTTGTGGCTGATATCCAGACAGTTGATGAGTATGTACTCAACTCTGAACTTATATTTTTGATTTGGTTGATGGGAAGAATGTATTCTTTTTAAATATATTTTAATGGTTTGGTTAGGTTCATTCCTTGACCATTTCAAGGAGAAACCCATGTGACACCAGTTAATCAAGGGTTGTCTCCCTTCTCTTTTGTAAAATCCTACATCGATGTATTGAGATATTCATGTTTCAAATGGGTATTATTCACCATGTAATGTGTCAATTTTTTAATTGACATAATCCATGATATATTGGTGGTATAATAAAGGGACTAAAACATGTTAAATAATCCATGGTGTTCCAAATAGTATGTTAAAGGATATTTCAAATCAAATGGAACGGAATTCAATGTTCAATACAAGTTCATCGAATTGGGTGTTGATCAGGATTATATTAAGGGGACTTTTTCAATCATTTCATAACCGTAAATTGTCAGATGATAAGGGTAAAATTAAACTTCAATATGACCCAATTGATAAATTGTTTGAACTGTAATGGAGTTTAATCGTGAGGAATTATCAATGAAAGATCATGAGATGTCAAATTCATCAAGCTTTCTAGACACATACAAGATTTTTATGTTTCCATATATAACAAAATACTTATCGTTTTTTAAGGAGATAATCATGTGAAACTATATAGGATCAAACTATGTACAATATGAATTAGTAATTATAACCTCACTCTCAAACTCATAATGGATCAGTAAGGCTTATTCAAGCATTAACTAGAGGTTGTTTGAAAAATTGAGGTAATCCATGATTGATGTTTTTTTCAATAGAAAATATAATTATTTCAAGATGTGATATTATCTAGCTAATTTTATTCACTTATCTTCATGTGATTTCTCATTTGTATGTGCTTTAGGGTTTGATTAATTTGTGGTAGAAGGTTTGGGCCTCATAATAGAAGTTGAGGGATGTCATATAAATGGATGGTTAGGCCCTCTTGGTTTGACCACCGATCAGGGTTGATTTTAAATCTACACCCCCTATAGCTAGTACTCAAAAATAAATCATTATAGAATACTATAAGAAAATGTGTGTTCAATTTTATTCTCTTACTAGGACCACAAAAGGGATTTACCGTGATTTTCGGTAGCATAAATAGACATAGAAGGAATGTGATAGACATATTGAGCTCATTCATGATTTCATCTTCCCGTAATAACACTGCTCATACAACCTTTTTCTTTAGTTCCTAAATTATGAATAGGGAAATCATATTCATTACCATACTCATCATCTGTGACGGGGTCCATTAAATGAATGAAATTAATGGAACATTAGATTAATTCTTCTTCTGTTGAGGTTCATAGTTGGTGAGGTTATGGCTATGTTACCTTTTTATGGGATCGTTCTAGGGGTCTTGGGGTTTCAAACATGATGTCTAAGATGATTAAGACTGATTTTGGCCTCATTTGAGGGTCAAATTTTTTGTGATTGGATTTTTTCTTATCAATTTTTCCATTACATACAAGATCATTTTCTGGAGGATTGTGGTGTTGAGGGGGTTGGTTAAACCATTATAGAAGATATTTAAGAAACAATTTTGTGGTTTAACTATGCCTTGAGGATATCATGAGTCTGATTGATCATCATTCTGGTAATATAATCTCATAAATTCTATGAACTTATTCATCAACATTTTCCATTCACTAAATTCTACTAGAATTAGAGTACCAATACATGAATATTGTTCTGGTGACTTTTCTAATTTTACTAATCTAAAATCAACCATAATTTTCAGAATTTATCTGAAAAATTAATCCTAGATGGTGTGGACCATCATTCAGTGAATGGAGAAATAATTTTTGTAGCCATTGAGGCCTACCTAATCTATCCTTATATGCAACATCATAGTATTTTATGAAATATATTCTTTAAACATTATTTAAATTATCTTTTAGCTTATGTTACATGTAATACATTTTTTTTATTGAGTTATATGGAACACCATGTTTATCTTTCATTTCAATTAACATCATGTTTATTCGATAACTTGTGTTACACGTAAGGTTGAGTGTTACCAAACAATAATATACTATTTATATTATTATTTAATATGGAATTTATCATGTAGAAATTATATTGGAAGGTGTGAATAAGAATAAAAATATTATGTTTACAAAATTTTAGAAAAAAATTACATTCATCTAGTATATTTGATAGGAAAAAGCTAATAATAAATCCAATTTAAGCTTAAAAACTATATTTTTCAAAAAAAAACATTTTTATAGCCTTTTATTGAAAGACTTTTTTTAAAACTAAAATTTTAATCTTATAAAAATTTTATTTGAATTTTTTTTGAAATAATAATATAAAAATTTACTTTGGGTTAATTTTTTGTTGTTTTTCTGAGAAGTTTCATTTTTTGATGAATAGTGAAAAACAATGCATTTTAATTGAAAACAACTTTTTAGACGAATTTAAATATATAGTTAAATTATATTTTATATGGTTTTTAAAGTATAATTAGTTCATTTATACATAAATAAATCAAATTTAGGTAAATTTTTAATATTTTGAAATGAAATAGTATATAAAAACATTTCAATATTTTGATGTGTTCTCCTTAAAACCTCGCTATCTCAGATAATCTGTGAGATTAATTTTAAAATAATGTTATCCACTTATGTGAATATAATTTTTAAAAAATTATATGCATATTTGTAATTAGTATGATATTTTTATTCTAATAATTTCTACTTAATTTTTTGACCGTAATAATTAGTGAAAATAGATAAAATTAATTATAGTGATTATGGTAAGAACAAGTTCACTTAATGATTAAACTAAGATTATATGTTGTATAAATATCCTAAAACTTGTCCAAAACCCCTTTTATTGACATATTTATACCCTTAATACATTATTATCTTTATTAGGAGTTATTGGGATACTATTCCATGAAAGTGACCTATATAAAAAGTTAAGTAACGGAATAGACAAAAAATGAACCTTCCTTTCCTTTAACATTTATAAATCTTGGGATTACGGAATAAGCTACTTATAATTGCTTATAAATATTGTTTGGGAATATATATGAGTTATTTATATCAGCATAATTTTTATTTAATTTTTAGAGATGATATAGTCACACTTAATTTTTAAGAAACACCAATTCATGGATTATTTAGTTAATAATGAAATAAAATAATGATATTTTTTTGAGTGATTTAAAATTACTAAAAATATTATATTCATCCAAGTTGTTTTAAATTTTAAATAAATGTCTAATAATTCCCATTAATGTTCCAATTTACCTTTGATAATGAACATATTGACCAAGAAATAGTAAAAAATTTGTTATCGTAGTTAGGGTTAAAGCAGTGTTTTTGCACGTCCCATAAATATTTATTATAATTAATTTCCAAAACATATGGTATTTTTATTTTATTTATAATATATAATATTTTTAAATTATTTGGTATAAATTTTCTAATAATTCTCTTTTTAATTATGTGTTAATGGATTAATCACATAGGTTAGAAAACAAGTTTCAAAAATGATAGAACAAAATGAAACAAATAAGGAAAATTAAAGACTAAGGAAAAAATAATGAAAATTACTTTTTTAGGGTTTGAGTTTTAATAGAACATAATTCCCATTTAATCCATTTTTTTAATTTTGGTATCACATTAGTTAATGGATAACTCCCAATAATGTTTACCTTTTAGTATTTATTAGAATTTCAATCTTCCTCCACTATAAAAAGGCATTCACTCTTCTCCACGCTTTACACATCTCAACCCATTTTCATAATCCGTAACCTAACCAAATAAACTCCCAAAATACCTACCCTAATATTAGAAGCCTCAATTTGGTAATAAATCCATAAATGGAAACCCTTATGTGCAATCCGAAGGGAGTTACCTAAAAAGAGGAAGATAAAGCCCCACATGACAATTCAGACTCAAGGTAAGGGAATTCACCTCAATATCCTTCTATTTAGTGTTTTTTGATGTTATAAATACATATTATTATATTAGGTTTATACATATACCTTTTTACATATCACAACTTCAATATATTTATTCTTTTGTTTTTTAATGTTCTGTTAAGTGTTATTCCTTTCATGGGGATTATGATTCAAATATTTCCAAGTGGTATGGGATGCTTTGGAATGATTATATATTATCTTCCTCATGAATGGTCCTAATGGTATTTTAATGTTATTTCCATTAATAACCATAAAACCCTTGCTAAATATTATACTCCTTTAAGGATATTTTATTTTGAAATCATCCTCATTTTTTTCTTGGAATGGATTATGATTCACTATTGGATAATGGACCTATCCCCAGGGTTTTCCCAAAAACCGTTGGGATAAGTACCCCTATACCCAAGGTTTTCCCCAAAACTGTGGGGATAGGTACCCATATTCCCACGGTTTTTGAAAACTGTGGACATAGGTAAATTTTAAATACCTATACCCATGGTTTTCCAAAACAGTGTGTATATGGGGGTCTATCCCCACGGTTTTCCAAAACCGTGGGGATAGGTCCTAAAAACTCACATATGCCCACAGTTTTCCAAAACTGTGTGTATAGGGGTACCGATCCCCTTGGGTTTCCCTAAAAACCTGGGGATAGGTTTGGGCTAAAATACATATACCCACGGTTATGAAAAACTGTGGGTATAGGTTTCCCGTGTGTGTACGAGAAATTTTTTTTCCGGTGGGAAGGAATATTTTTTGGTGGGAGTCATATAATCACAGTTCTTCCCTCTATACCCATTTTTTATATAACTATATTTAACTAAATATAAATATATATACACATATGTGATGTCGGGGGAGTGGTTAGTTACAGTGTTTGCAGCCAAGAGGTTGCGGGATCGAAACCCGCCGCCTGTATTATTTTAGGATCTATACCCACAGTTTTGAACTGTGGGTAAAAGCCTTTGACACTGTGGAAATTGGGTATGTTTTTTTGACATGGTGGAAGAACACCTATACCCACGGTTTTGGAAAACCGTGGGTATAGGTTGGGGACCTGTACCGACGCTATTCCTGCATATGGATCCCAAAACCGTGGGTATATCCTATACCCACGGTTTTGAACCATGGGTATATTATGTTTTTATAATAGTGATAGTTTTGAATATATTATTAGGCAACCCATTTCTTTTCCACGGTTTAATCTTATTTCAATGAAATTTTTATTGAATACATTTTTTACATGGTTTTATTATAATATAAATGAATAATAACTATTTATATGATTATTATGATGAATGTTTTTTATTATTGATATGGTTCTTGTGCATTATATGAAACGAGTGAGCCCCCTATAGATTATATGTGGGGTGGCCCAGATGGTTTCAGGTTAGCCCGTTACAGCTTATATATGGGCTGGGCTTGATAGAATCAGGTGAACCCATTAAAAATTATACATGGGGTGGCCCAGATAACTAGGGTTGAGCCAATTATATCTTAAAGTATATGTGGGTTTGTGATAGCCCTCTAATTCATTTGGTATAGAAGTCAACTGTATGGTAATTAAATTTGTAAGAGTGACATGTATTGAAGTTATTTATATTGTAATTCTCTTTGTACGAGTGACATGTTTTGAAGTCATACTTATGGTTATTCAAATTAAAATGGTTTTAAAAAGATTTATGTGTATTATTATTTAAGTCACCTAAATTATTTTTAATTTATTTATATGGGTTGAAATTATTTTCATTGAGAAAAATTTGTTTTTTATTTTCATGTCAAACTATTTTATATCATATTCTCAATGAAATTTTAAGATAAAAGTAAATGTTATATGATTTTTCTGGTTTTTACGGAACTAACATTTTTCTTTCCTTTTACATCCCTTAATAAGATTTTTTTCTCATGCTATGATTTAAAAATATTATCATATAGTTTATGGATTGTTAAGGGAAAGTAATAAGTAAATTTAAAATCCATGGAGATTTTCCATCAAAATAATTTATTAATTATTTCAAAATTTTATATTAAATGGAAAATGGATAATGATTGGAAGTGTCCACTTGGTATTTTAAGATTCATTAACGTATAACTTATGGCCTAATTCTCTAAAACACTAAACAGTAAAATATAATCAATGTGATATAATTTGAAATTATTAACTTAACTCAATATTATGTAATGATTATGGTCAGGTCCTTATAGTCGGTATCAAAGGAAATGATTAGAGAATTATAGAGTCTAGGATAGTGTAAATAGAATTCCCTTAGAATATTTTACATTATGGTTAATTTCAAATGATAAACAGTTTTAATATTACAAAATTTCTTCATCTAAACAATGTTTTTTTAGAATGTATTTCCATGGAGTAAATATCAATGTTTTAGTGGGAAAGAACCGAAAGTAAAATATACTTCTAAAGAATAATCCCTAGATCATTGTAATTGGAACAGAACAATATGTTTCACTGAAGGATTAGTTGAAATAATTTTTTGAGGGAGATTGTGTACATGCTAGAGAGGAACCTGGTCTACCATTGGGGAACATGTCTATAGTGAAACATTTTATGAGACAACATCCCCCATCATTCAATTTATAATCCGACCTAATGGTAGCAGAAGGATGGATCGATGCCCTGGAGAAGATACTTGAAGTCAGGGGATGTTTGGAACATCAAAATGAAACCCTTTACATTTATCATTTTGAAGGTGAATCTAGTTTATGGTGGTATTTATTAATAATACTAGGGTGAAAGATGATCTTGTTTCCATGGAATAGGAAATATTTAAGAATATATTCCTCGAGAAATATTTCCCTAAGGGTTTTCATCTTAGGATTGAGAAATAATTATTGGAATTAAATCAAAATGATGATTACTTAGTGTCTTAATATTAATAAATATTCAAAATATTGGCTAGTTATGTTTCGTATTTTATTTCAATCATTGATAGTTAAATTAATAGACTTCACTCTGGATTGAATCCAAGTCTATAATGTGATTTGACTTATTTAGAATTTCAATTTAATGATAAATTTCTTCATTGTGATGATAAATTTAAGATGGAGTTTTCTTACAATTATTTTCTATGATATGAAAAGAGTATAAATTCAAAATATAGTATGAAATGGAGAAACAAACCACTTGGAAACCTATAGGTAAGCCCCAATTAGGTTCCAACTATGGTAAAATACATTTTGAGGAATCACTGATAGGATATAGAAACTGTTACTAGTGTAGTATGTTTGGTCATAAAGATCCTGACTATAAAGAAAAGAGTACATAAAAATCCATGAATGAGATAATAGATATCCATTAAACATTAATATACTTTAGCTAAAATGAGTTTAGACTTTATTCTAACTTCTTTCCGAAGTTACATACACAGGAAGAAAATCATAATGATTAGAATAAAAAATGTTTAGGAAAGTGTTTTTCAACTAATAAATTGGATTTTGAGATATCTAGTTAAGTGATGAAAGCTCCAGCTAGCTCAGTATTTTTTGAAGGTTATCCATATGTTCAAGGTTTTGAACTCTTCATAAGAGGTTTTATGTTATGTGACCACAAAGTGATTAGGGTCTTTCTATGAGATGATTAATAGGTTTTATGTTTATTTAATTATTTTTTTAATAAGTATGAATTTATTTTTGGATATTAGTTTTAAGGTATTTATCACATTTAGGGTATATATGACCATTGATGATTGATTTTTTTGGGATGTTCATTATCTTTGGGAATGTTATAAGGATGAAATTATGCTTTCATTAATATATCATGTAAGTATATTTCGTTATATTCTTATAAAATAAATTAATTCTTAAAATTTATCAATATGATCTTTTCAACAATGGTATTTTTAATGTCCAACCAGTTTTTACTAAGATAGAGTTTAAATTGAGAGGACATAATTTTTTAAAGGGGGGGCAGGATGTAACATCCCCAGATTTTATAAATTATATTATTTCAAATTTATTTAGATTATTTGAAATATAGAGTTGAACATAATTCAAAATTATATTGTGTTATAAAGAACTCCAATTTTATCTTTCATTTCACATAACAATAGGTTTATTCGATAACTCGGGTTATATGCAAGGTCGAGTCTTATCGAACAATAATATAGTGTTCATATTGTAATTTAACATTGTAGTTATCACTTGGTTGTTATATTTTTAGGTGTGAATAATAACAGTTTTTTATTATAAAAAGATTAATTTTTTTTTGAAATTCATCTAAGAGACTCAATAGGTACAAGATAAGAATAAATATAGTTTTATGGCTAAAACTGCATTTTTCTAAAAAACAGTTTTACAACCTTTTAATGGACCACTTGTTTTAAATATAAATATTAAAACATTTAAATATTTTATATGACAAAAATAAACTTATTTTTTGAAAAGGTAATATAAAAATTTACTTTTGGGATAATTTTTAGACTTTTTCTAAGAAGCTTCTTTTATTGAGCAATAGTGAAAAAAACTACACATTAATTGAAAATTGTTTCTTATGAAACTTTTTTATATAGTTAATGTATATTTTAAATTTGTTTAAATGAGTAATTAGTTTTAAAATACATCTATAATCAATTTATTGTAAATATATTCAATTTGACATTGAAATTTTATATAAAAACACCTCATATGTTTTAACTTTCCCCCTTAAAAACCATTTTTCTCACAGCTTTTATGGGATTAATTTTATATTACTTTTAGAAACATATGTGAAATGAATTTGAAAAAATGGATAAGAATATCTAGAATAATTATGGAATTTTTAGTCTAATAAGGTAAACATAATTTTTTTTTTATGTATTAATTATTGAAAATAGTTAAAATTGTTTATAGTGATTAACATAATAACACACTTACATAATGAGTAAACATAAAATATATGGTGTATAAATAACTAAAAACATATACATCACCCATTTATGGACATATTTATACCATCATAACCATATGATGTGTTTTTATGAGTTGTTGGGATACTATTCTATGAATGTGACCTATATAATATATTAAGTAAGGGTAAAGAAAAAAAAGAAAGATTCCTTTCCTTTAACACTTATAAAGCTTTAGATTTGGGAAGAATCGACATAGTGACAGTTATAAATATTATTTAGGAAGGTAAATGTGTTATTTTTATCATAATTTTTTTTAATTTTTATAGATGATATAATTACACTAAATTCTTATGAAACATGAACACATTGATTATTTGGTTAATTATTAAATAAAATAGATGATATTTTTTACGTGATTTAAAATTATTAAAAAATGTTATCTTCTTCCAAGTGAATTTAATTTTTAACAAATATCAAATACATTCCATTATTTGACCAATTAATATTTTATAATGAACATTTTGTCCCATAAATATTAAAATCTTTATTAATGCAGTTAGGGATAAAATAATGTTTTTGTGTGTAACATGTGTTTCAATTAAAATTAATTTCCAATGCTCATGATATTTATATTTTCTAAATCAGATGTAATATATTCGAATATATGGTAAAAGGATTGAAAATATTTCTCAATTTAATTTATTTTTAATGGATTAATCATATAGGTTATAAAACTAACAACCTATATGAAACCCCCAATTAAAAAAAATAAACATAAAGAAAAATGGTAGTTTTTTTTTATTTTTTTATTGTGTGAGTGTGAATCTACCATAGATAATCATTAGTCCATTATTTTTCATTTTAAAAGAATATATGGTATGTGATACCTACCATAGTGTTTACATTTTGTTATTTTCAAGAATTACCATCCGCCTCCATTATTAATAAGGCATTCACTCTTCTCCAAATCGTCACACCTCTAAAGAATATTAGATCATAAAAATTCAACCAAAATAAACTCCCATCATACCTCCCCTCATCCTAGAACCATTTATTTAGGAATAAATCCATCCAAGGAATCCCTTTAGTAAAAACCAATAGTATTTACACACAAAAAGGTAGATAAAGACACACGAGACTAGTTAAAGTAAAGGTAAGGGACTTCGTCTAAATATCCATTCATTGAGTAATTTTTTATGTTATAGACACACCTTATATAATTAGGTTTAGATATTTATTCTTTGACATATCATATCTTTAATTTATTTATTCTCATTTTATTTAATGTTCTGTTAAATGTTATTCCTTCTTGGGGATTATGATTAAAAAATTTGAAAGTGGTATGGGATACATTGAAATTTTTAAAGATTCTAATAATAATTTTTTTTATTAATGATAATTTAATGGTATTTATATTCTTAAATTTTAAGAATCATGGTTTCTAATTTTCCTATTCTGGGGATTTTTTCAATTGATATCATCTTCATTCTTTCTTGGCATGGATTATGATTGTTTCGAAGAGATTATTAGGTAACCTATTACTTTTCTATGAGTTAGTCTTACTTCAGAGAGATTTTTATTAAACAAATTTCTTTTACAAGGGTTTCTCATGTTATAAATGAAATACTTTTATTTATATGAGTTTTATAATGACTTTTTTTATTCATAATATAGTAATTGGACATTATATGAAATGTGTGAGCCTGTTACAACTTATACGTCGAATTACCTAGAAAACATCATGTGAGCATATTAATTCTTATATGTGGGGAGGCCTAGATATAATTGGGTGATACCATTATATATTATACATGCGGTGAACCATATAGTATCAGGTGAGTCTGTTATAGCTTAAAGGATGGGTGGATCTGTGACATCCCTATAATGTATTTTTTATGTAAGTCGACTGTATAACTATTCTATTTCTATGAGTGATATCTATGGAAGTCAAATGTGCGGATATTAACTTTGTAATAGTGAAATGTTTGGAATTCAGTATTATGGTTATTATAATTAAAAGGGTTTTTTGTATATGACCTTCTATGTCAACTAATGGAGTTCTAATTACTTATTATAGGTTTTAATGATTTTAAATGAGAAACATTTATGTTTTTTTCATGTGAAAATATTTTATTTAATATTATCAATGAACATTAAAGATAAAGGTAAATACCATATGAGTTTTCATGTTTTAATGAACTAAAATTTTCCTTTCATTTTCTATCCATTTCTGATATATTATGCTCGTCCCAAGTTTTTAAAATGTTTGCACATGGTTTAAGGGTGATCAATTTAATGGAAGAAGTAAATTTCAAAGTCACTGAGATTTTTCCTGAAAATAATTCATTATTTATTTTAAATGTTTTATATTTTAGAGAAAATTGATACTGATCCGAAGTATCTAATTTATATTTTATGGTTCTCTTATGTACGACTTATGGC
Source organism: Viscum album (assembly GCA_963277665.1). Taxonomy (NCBI): domain Eukaryota; kingdom Viridiplantae; phylum Streptophyta; class Magnoliopsida; order Santalales; family Viscaceae; genus Viscum; species Viscum album. Next base: position 301,066,029 of record OY728128.1, read on the forward strand.
CAAATTCTCTAAAACATTAATCCTAAAAAGATCCTCAGGGTGATAGAAAGTAAAATTATTTACTTAACTCAAAATTATATAATGACTATGGTAAGGTCCTTATATTATAGGCTCTAGAAACTGGATAACTTTGTTTTCTATAGATGAAAAAAAATTAACAAAGCACTTGTTAATCCTGAAAATATTAAACATTATACTTATTATCCTAAAATGGAAGACCATTATGATCCCTTTTCTCATCCTAAAAGGGATATTTCTAAATTTGTTTCATTTTTAAATGGGTGTCACATGAAAAGTCATTGGATTCGTAGTTGGATTCGACATAGGAGCTGAAATATGTTTAACAATCACCGTTTTCACTATATTTGTTCTCTTCCCATGAGTTGTTAGCATTGCATGAGACCATGATTTGGTTTCAGAAATTTAACATTCTATAATATGTGAAACTATGGAAATATTTGAGAATATATATCAATACATCGTCATGATGAGTGGAATTTAGAAATCATCAAAGAGGTTCTATATAAAAAGGGAGAATAATTTTTCATGAGGAATCTATAAGGTTAGGGAGTAAGTAAAACCCTTCCAACTAGAAATGAAATTTAAGATTCTCTCATTCTCCCAATATTTTCAATTAGAGAGTTCAATGATCATTTTCATCCATAATGTTGAGATAAATAGATAAAAAATGGTTTAGATATATTCTTATCCTTTGAATAACATGGTTGGTAAACTAGTATAACATACTTAGTTTTGTCCTTAATATATTTTTATAAATAACTTGAGTTTAGCTACCGCATTCTTCTCAAGAGTTCCCATCATGAGACCACACCCAAACATGAAATGCATCATATGATTCTATAGATCTATCAAACCATAGAATGTTAGACATATAGGATTCTTGAGGATGGGTGGGGGAAAATTTGTATCTACCCATTCATTGTATGGATTACTATATGGTTTTACTAGTGCACGTCACCCTTCCAAGCTTCTAATAAATCTTTTAATGACTAAAAAATGCTGACAAAGTCTAGGGGAAGCTATCTGAGATGTTGTTTGAATAGGGGTAGCAATGAATTGAGTTAGCTATGGTGGTTCTACCTTCATTTTTGGTTTATAACCTTTATGGTCTGGCCTATTGTAACAAATATGACATAATTATAGTTGTTTCACTAATTTAGGGATAAACTAACATCCTATTTCTATCTATTATATCTATATTGATTATATTTATCAAAATTTAATTAGGTTCCCTAGCTTCTCGTTTTTTTTGTCACAGTGGGTTCTTCATGTTGGAGGAGGTCTATCGAGAGGGTAAGATGATGTTCTATTTTAAGAACATATACAGTAGGGATATTTCCCATGAGTATTTCAATATTGAGATTTCTTATGTCCTTTATGACTTCTTTAGAATTAGAAAATATTTCCCCAAAGGTGAGAAGTTCAACCTCCTCATGTAGTAGGTTGGATGTGTCCACACCTTAACCCTTTTAATTAATTGATTCCCACCAAGGAGTTTGAAATGGAATATTCACATGAGTCTAGAACTTATATTTTAATATATGATTCATATAACATTTACCATATTCAGACACTTCAGTGTGGACTGTTCTTCATATGGAAACATCCACCTCATGTTCTCTACACTAGATTCATATTCTATAGCATATGCATGGGTAGTGCTATTGGAGTTCATTGATGTTTAATTAACTGATGGTGTTTCATTAGAATTAGTATTATATGAGGTCCAATTATCATTTTGATATTCATTGAAAGTGTTCTGATATTTTATAGTGGTGTTAACATTGTTGGGTTACCTTATCTTGTGACCACTATGGGGCCTCATCCTTCTCTTTCTAGATTCCCCTAAAGCATCCATGAAAATGGGGATTCAAATATAATCATAGGAAAACATCATTGTATGTGTTCCCAGTAAGGAAGATTGTTCATGATATCATATGAACTAGAAGGTATCACTTTTTGATTATCCTATTAAATGGGGAAAACTAAATATTGTTAGGGATGAGGATGAGGTAAAAATTCCCCCATCCTTGTTGGTTGTGGCTATTCTCACTCCATTACTACAATGTTTTTGGTTAGATATGATGGACTCAATGAAATTGGATGTGTTGGAAATTCCCCCAACCATTTCAAATGGGGATACTTTGGTATTTCTCAAGATGTAGCTATTTTATATTCTCTCTTGATCGTAAAAATATTTGTTTGAACATGAACATGGTGTAATTTATGATCTATATGAGAGATAATGTCTTAAGAAATCAACCTTGTTAAGTGATGGCGGGACAACCTTTTGTAGGATGCATCTACAATATTTTTAAATTCATAGTGAAAGAGACATTAAATTGATAACTCTCATTGAGATTGATGATATTAATATCTAGTCATGGATTATTCTTCTTGAGTAAACAATATTTCACTGGATGACATCACTTTGTGATCTAACTTGATTTTATGAAATTTCATGATGTCACTTCAGGTGGAATTTTCTAATCCGGGAGAGAGGTTAACATTAATACTTATTATTGAACTCATACCCTAGTATGGATACTAGTTGGGGAATTGGTGATCAAATAGTCTATCTTACTCAAAGCATCAAGTCTTTCACATTGAATATGCTCCAACTTTATTCCAAATTTTTTGGTGTCATAAAACATAATGGTTTTCCAAGTCAATTTGATAAAAAAAATATTCAATTACAACACCTGACTTGTATATCACTAGAAAGGAAATGATATTACATTTAAATGATAAGTTTCCATACATTGATCTATAATAATTCCATGGTTCAATTCATATAAACATATCTCGAGGATATTATACTGAGGAGTATCCAATGTCCAAAACATGACCAATATGTTATCTTTTTCCAATTATTTCTTCATGATAAATGTATTTTCTTTGTATTCTATTGGAGATTCCTCCACCTGATTTTACCAAAATGTGAATTTTCTAGCTACTATATTTTTGAAGGTGGTATTGGTAGGAATCTCTTCTACTGTTATAGAATCTAAGAAATCCCATGGTGGTTTTATGAATGATATTTACCTTGGGGATATCATTTGGTTGAGAAAGAATATCACATTTCAATGATAAGGAATTAAGAATGAGTAACACATTCTTATAAAGTTTAACAATATATGAGGTATTTCCCCTAATTGATTCAGTAAGGTGAGGGACTTCTTATATAAATGAAACTTTCCTATATAGAGGACCTTCACATCAAACACCATATGTGGGAGGAATGCCATTATAGAATAATTTCATTCACAAGATAGGTTTCATAGAGTTTATACCAAAGGTTACAATCAAGGTGGAAATCGGTAAGGAGTGTACCTTCTTGTACTTTGATATTCTAAATGCGAAGAGGGTTTCCATGGTACTCATCAAGAGAATTTCTGTCATGATATATCTCATCATGAAAATGGAGGAGTCCATCATGTTGTATATTATAGGGAGGAACTACAGAGTGTCTTATAGAAACGTTATGGGGAGGCCTTTGCAACTACAACCGGTGATTCCAAAATTTGGTGAGGGTTTATCAAGATCCTAGGTTTCCATTGATTGATATTTGATGGCCCCAATAAAAAATCATAGAGAATATTAGGGTTATGGTTTAAATTATTTATTTCAGATCATCTCTTGGGATATTTATTTTTTTGTTTTCTCCAATGGGAGATTGGAGTAGCATTCCATGGAAAACAACTTTCATATTTTGGAGACTATCTGAGAGAATCTTGTATTTCCATTTGAGTGTAAATTTTTTTGTAAATTTGGAAGGGATATATTCTTTCCATAGACTAGACATTATTGTTAACTAATAATCTCTAGTTGTAACAAGTATGTGTGAATGATCTTGTTATCCATTTATCATGGGAATATACCAATGACCCTCCTGGATAAGAGAAGGGATATGTGTTTTCTCCTAAGTATCCTTTTCATTATATTGATGATATACTCCAATTATGGGGGGGGTGTATCTATAACCCCTAAATGATTCTGATACTATCAATATATCATGGAAGCATAATAATATGTTGGTAGAGATATATGTATTCCCATCTATTTCCACCAGGATGTGTTTGATGACTTATGTAGCTGGGACAAGGATATATTGCAATTTGTTGGTCGATGTAGGGATATATTCCTTCTACTATTCACAATTTAATAATATAATGTACTGCTAGGTTATTTGTGGGGTTGTAAACATGTCTCAACCCCCCAATTTTCCATCAGGTTATTCTTTTGAACTTCTATTGGTGCAACCAAACAGTGTTCACAGGATTGATCTGTGCAGGTAAGAATATGTACCTACTCATAGATTTCCATTATAGTATGTCGGTAGTCTTATATGTGGGTAATGGGGATATAATACTATTCCTAGTTGGTTTTCCCCCACCCTTAGTGGGCCATGTCATGAACCTAAGCCTATGATACCTAATCGAGACCCCATTAGGTGGCATCCTCAGTGGACTAAGGACTCGATACTATATGGTATAGCGATGATGGTCACTGGTAGGGACCCTTTGAAATGAATCATGTGTAATTAAAATTATCCCATTATCAAACTCTCAAACCAACTCAATCATGTAAGGAGAGATCTCATTGTTGGGTTCTAGGGAAAGACCCTTTTCAATGACACCAACTATAATTAGGCTAAGGATTGGCGGGACTTTCTGACTTAGAGGGATTCATGTGAAACCTCCAATGTTGGGATAATACCATTTAGGTGGTACTCATTGATCATTTTTTATACCTGATATTGAGGGAACTATGTGGGAAACATCAACCTCTAGTCTAATGAGTACATAGCTCAAGAAACTACTGATGCATAAGTCTACATCAATTGGGAGGATACTATTTTATGATTGAAGGGAGTTCTAGTGAATTTTCCTATGTTCATCAATGAAACAGAACCAATTAAACAAATTAATGGAGCCTTAAAATAAACAAGAACATGTGAAATGGATTTTCTTCAAGGATCCATATTTGGCCTACATTCATTTTGTAAAATTACATAAAACAAAACTGCCTCACATGTGGGTGATGCAGATGAACGATTCATGCCAGGTTTAATATTTATGTTTCACTCCCCCATTTCAATATGTTTCTAATGGGGTTTACTCATAGAACCAAAAACCACAAATGCCTCCCATAACTACGATATGTCACTAACCTACATTCCAAACACAAATGATCATTGGTAATTTTTCTAATGATGCTTAGAAACTCACATTGGATGATAGGATGGGAGTTCAGTCTCACGACACCCATTTTGGTGGAACTAAATCTCATTATCGGTCTCTCTTATAGTTTTATGACCTGTTCATGAAGACTTCCCAAATATCAAGTGAGTAATTGTTCACCCTTATGTTAAAAATCAATTAGTAACATGTCTTCAGATAAAACTATTTATATGTATCATATGTTCACCATCAATGGTACCATCTATATATATCCATGGTTCTTCATTTTATTTAATTTTTTTTTTTTGTGATGATGATTTCAATACAAATAGTGTGGTGATTTAGAATTTATTATATTCTGGGGAGATGGATGCTATTTAAATATTTTGATCAGGACCATGAGAAGGGATTCTAATGTATCATAGTGAAAGGAATCAGTTCCCTCATAGTTTGGTACCACTTAACAGGACCTATCAAACCTTTTAAGTTCATGTGACAAGGATCTATCCATATAATTTAATGTCATGTGGTAAGGATTTCTTAGATAAAGGTGTCTAGAAAAAGCTATTATGTAGGATTATTCATTTCAATCCATTTATAGTTGATCCCATAGGTAATATGACCCAGCATAATTAGATTAATCTTACAAAGAATATAGCCCTTTGAAGATAGAAATCACTATGAATATGGACATATGAGGATGAGATGATGGGCCTTTTAAGGAATATGTACATCCAAGATGAGATATGATCTTACTGGGAACATGTCCTAGTATTTATTTACGTATATTTAGGGTATTGGGTTTGATACTCTTGGAGGCCTCTGATGTATCCCATCATGACAATAATCAAAGACCATATATTTATGATAGGTTCTAGGGCTTACATATAAGTCATAGGCCGATGGTTGCTTTATTTGGGAATATTTCTCACTGATGGCTTGTCTCACAAGGATTATGACCCATTGAGATGGTGATAACACCATTGGGTATTACACAAAGTAATATTCCCCTAGTAGATATTTTTCAGCATTTTGTTGTCACAATCACTACTGACCTCTATGCTCATGTGATTCATGATTAGTGTGAGAAATAAGTGATAGTGGATGTTCATCACGTTTCACAATCATATCTGGGATGGTCTTAAACCTAAATTGGAAGCCCATGAGAAATATCCTCCTCATTTATTAGTGGATAATAGTGATGATATATACGAAATGATGAATATTATATCTTACAAGAAACACTTGTGTCTTACTCCACAATGGTTGTTCATAAATGAGTGTTTTCTCTTTAACTTCTAGTGCATGGGGATAAGGCTATGGTGGGGTAGTCAGCATGAAAAATGGAACTTACCCGTTATCATCTTCTAAATTGTTTCAAAACCCTAAATCAGGACTTATATACCATTTTATGGAAAAACAAGATACATGAATGTGACCTCATTAAATTTACATTTCACGAAGCATACATGGGAGTAATACTACTACCGGAATTGGGAAACATACCATTTCCACCTCTATGGTTGTATTCCTCATCGCAAGGGGGATGCATAATTGTGAATATATTAAGGACCCCAAATATTTGGTAAGTTAAGTGGGGGAATCATTTACCATGGGAATTCATTCTTAAAATAAGGACCATATGATTTGTCTAACACCATGGTTAAATGATTCTAATGGTTTTAGGGGATCTCTCAATGATGAAATTATCATGTTTTGGTATTTGTCAGAGAGAACCATTTTTCATACTTTATGAATTGAATAAGACAAGATTGATTCTCTACAGGATGAGGGTTATGGGAGTGGATGTGTTAACATCCTAAGTATACCCCATTCAATATTCTATTCCTGTTTTAGGGATATTGATATCGTAAAGGGGTGTCTCCCGTAGATGAGGTTTCTTTATGAGGAGTTTCCATTGTGGATGGGGGATCCCTTTATAGGAAACAAGGTGGGTATTCTATAAGAGCCCTGAAATTTCAAGATATGAAATGGGATTGTTTTCAGGTACTCTTATTCCTTTTTTGAGTAATTTTTGTTTGTGATTTACCAGGGGTGTATTTGGGTGAAAATTCGAGAAAATTGGAAGTAATAAAGGCAGTTCAAGGTTAGTGCACAATTTTTCCAATTTGTGTGGCCCAACCGATAAAACCATGAAACCGTTTATACATTGGGAATTTTATAGTTGGTGCATGGTTTTTCAAATGATTCACACCCCCCCTAAATAGGAACTCAGTTAATACAAATGGATTGAATAACCATTCTCCTATGACCAAAAAACTGTGCGTGGGATTTTAGTTAACCTGGAAATTTGATTTGAAATTTATAAAACCTCCATTTTGAGAAAAAATAGACCCTAACTTGTAAATAATAAAATCCTCCCATTTTTGGAGGCTCCTGGATAGATTCTTAATGGTTTTGACCTCTGTTATTTTTTATTCAAATCCCAGATTGAAGATCTTCACCTCCCTTCATAATAAATCATAATCATGTGTGGTTTAATCTCTCTCTGTCTCACATGTTTCTCTCATCCATTGAAGGGATGTTCTAATCTATAATTATGGGTCTAGATCTATGTTTAATATATATAATCTATTTTATCTATGGTTTTGGATTCAGATCTAGATCTCATTCTTTGTCTTGATACTGGTTGTTCTGATTCAATTTGGGGAATTCCATTGGTGAGCTATCTTCTTTGATTATGTGGTAGGTGGTCTATAATTCAAATCCAAAAGTATTAATTTTAATTATGAGTATCTAATTATTGAATTTATATTTTTTATTAGAAATTGAGTTTCCTAAATAGAATTAATAAATTTGGTAGAATAATGAATTAAGAGATTTTAAACTTGGGGTTATTGAGGGGAGGATGGATCACCACTATACGAGTATCCACTCTCCTCTTGCATAAGGGTTTCTTCCCAAAGCCTCTTCCACTCCCTCCATATTATCCCCCCATGCAGTTATAGGTGCTTCCCTAGAACCCTTCCTCTTATCTTCTTCTCGTCATTTTGGTAACCTCCTTGACTTATTTCTAGTGGGGTGTTCTCTTTCTTAGTGATTAGGGTTTCTAATATTCTTTTCGCCTACCTCAACACAGTGAAGTTTCACTTCACCCCTTCCTGTCTACCTATCCATTACATTTGCCTTCTCTTTCCATGGCATCCATGCTGACTTATTCATCATTCCCATTTTTTTCTACTTTTAGTTTCAGTGTTCTTTTCTATGAGTTGAGGCATGTTATCACACTTATGCCACTCTTTAGGTCATCCCTGTCATGTAAGTCCCTATCTTGGATAAAATATATGGGTCTTCAGTGGCTTGGGTCTATGAAATATGAGGATTTCTTTGCTGAATTCAGTTTCTCTATTTTTAGGGTTCCAAGCATGGTGGTTTTTTCGATCATCTCTCACAAGCACATATTGTATAATTTCTATCAACTCCTGTCTCCTGATCCATCATGGTTGAACCTAGTCTGGTCAGTCTTATTGGATTTCATGGTGTATTTGTATTTTTATAATTGAATGAATGATGATTTTTATGACCGAGACTGTGGATTCGTCTCATTTGTTTCATTTATTCAAATGTTCAATTGACGGTTTTTTCCTATTAAAGATGACATCTACTTCTGCTATTAGATAAATATTTTCATTAGAGTGGTTATATTAGTATAGATGGAACTGATTTTCTACGATTTTTTTGGTAGATACTGCTTGATTATTCATGGATCGATGTGGATGTCATGTCAACTACTCCTTTCTCTACACTGTAAGTTTGTTTCTTCTTCCCAGGTCTGTTGGGTGATATGGTTTCTGAAGAGGTTTTGGGATGTGTTCATGTGAGTAGTAGGGTTTTACAGTAGGTACCACAAGTTGTTTCTTTCTCTTACATTTCTCAGGAATGGTGGACCTTTGTTTAGAATGGGGATTTGGAGATGAAAATGAAGGTGTGACAGGTTTTTCTATTTCATTTTATTGTATTCTACATCCATCATTGAATTCTCTCAATACAAAGCTAGTGATTCATTTTTGGTGGTGTCCATACTGACCGGTTTTATTTTAGGTATCTGGGTGAAAATGGTGACATAACGGGTGATCTGATTGTCTTGGGGATCGAGGTTCTAATTTCATGCGAATTTAGATGTTTTATTGACCGATGCGGTTTGGCTGTGGTTCATTTGATATTTTCAATTTTAATTTTGTAATTTGAAATTGTTTTGTAAATCATCTTTTGAATTTTGAAGTCTTGTGGTGTTCTGTATAGTTCCCACTTAACCATAAAGTTCATTTTCTAAAAAATAAAATATTTAAAAAACTAGACCGGGGAGGGTAATTAAGTCTTTATAATTGGAATATTTAATTATTGGATTAATTGTGAATGATATTGGGATATTGGGTTTTGATTAATTAATTGTTAAAATAATTAATGGAGAGTATTGTGGCTATGAAATTGTTTTAATTGGATTGATTCATTGTGGATATAATTAAATCCATTGATGTGATTATTTAATTGGTTAATTAATTAATGGGATTTATGCGATAAAATAATTGTTGAATTATTAATGAATATTATTTAATTAATTAATTATTGAATTAATTAATCGCATGATGTAAATATGAAATTGTTGAATTTTGTTAATTTATTAGTAATCTAATTAATTTTATATTCTGATACATGTATGATTTTGATATTATGATAGATGTGAAATTGTGATATTGTGAAAAATAGGTATTCATGTGTGGTATAGAGTCTTCTGAATCAAAAACCCACAATTATAAATGTTGCTAAATTGATAAATTGTAATAATGTAATTCATATATGATTTAGGATGGTGAATTATAACAACAGAATTTAGATATGAATTGAGATGTTGAATTGTAACAATGGAATTCAGTTATAAATTGAGATGTTTAATAGTAATAATGGAATTTATATATGAATTGTGATGATTAATTGTAACAACAGAATTCAAAAATATGATATTCCAAGGGGATAGTTCAGACTCCGACATGGGATGAAGTATATATTGATGGTTATGGTGTCCTTGACAACCTTGAGGTTTATATGGTTAAATATAGAGTAATTGAATAAATGAAAATTGTTTACTTCATTACTGGTATTTATTCTTTATAAAACAACATGTACTATTTTCACTACTGTAAAAATACCCTATACCAACGGTTTGGAACCATTTGTATAGGCCTCAAAACCATTGGTACAGGCTATACCAACGGTTTGGAGAACCATTACCAACTAAGCTGTGAGGATAGGTCTATAGCAGTAGTTTTGGGAAAACCGTTGGTATAGACCTATAACAAAGATTTTCAAAACTGTTTGTATAAGTAATATGAAAATCTATACCAACGGTTCCATAAACCATTGGTATATGTAATTCAAAAAAAAATTATCAGGTTGGTTTTGATCCCTAGACCTCCAATTTGTGATTGAACAACCTAACCACTAACCTAACATACTTTTTTGAACATAATTTCATAAATATATATATGTATTATGTTAAGTAATTAAAATTTTGATTTATTTAGTGTCTGTTGTAAGAATATTCCATTACAAATACATGTACCTATACAGACTATTCTCAAAACCATTGGTATAGGTTATTTTATTTTGGTACCTATAGCAATGGTTTTTGACAAACCATTTCTATAGGGGGGACCTATACCAATGGTTTTTACATACCGTTTTTATAGGTCCCCCTATACCAATGGTTTTTCCAAAACCGTTGGTATATGTCCATATAAGTGACCTATACCAACGGGTTTGGCCATACCGTTGGTATATGTCCAAATTAGTGAACTATACCAACGATTTTCCCAAAACCGTTGGTATAGTTCATATTTGAAATAGTGTTTGATTGGGTATTGTTTTATATATCATTAGTGGTGGCCTACTAAGTTGTACTCAATCCCTAACCGGGTTACCAGCTCAGTACCTGAATAGATTTCATGGTTTTAGGATAGGTTAAGGGAAAAGGTCCTATGTAATATGGATAATAAGAGATGAAGCATGTTTGACAGAACTATACATAGTGCTGAGAATATCTTAAGAGTTGTCAGTGTCTTTATTTATTTTGGGTTTTAATTTTGACACTTGACTCATATTTGACATGGCATATCTACTTTTTAGTTTTCGGTATTGTATTTCCTATTTTTTCACCGTGTTATATTGGTAATATTCTCATTCGGTTTGGATTATTGGTTATATCATTTGGTAATTCTTATTTATTTAATTTTTTGAGCTACATGAAAAAATAGGGTATAATCTCATCATGATTTATATTAGACCCTAACTACTAGTCCAAATACATTGAGATATGGGGAAGAATGCTTGTGGTCATGCGATCTACTAGCTTGAGGCATCACTGTTTGCCACCTAGGTTGGGACGTTAAAAGGTGGTATCAATGGAGTTTATATTATTTTTATTTTGTCATACTATTTTGGATGTATAGATAGAAGAATAGGTTGAGTCAAGACATAGCTTAGATCACATGCATGTGAGTATCTAACCCATGTACAAGGGTAAATTCCATGTACCTGGGGTGGGATTGTTGTTGTTTATGTGGGATTTTATAGTTAATGTTATTTCACCTAGAGTGATACACTTGTTGTGTGATGTGATTATTGTTTCTAAGTATTTAATATTTTAATCATGGACCAAAATGGCATGATAGTTGGGTATGAATGAATCATTCTAGGCAGTCATAATTATTTTGTGACATGCATCATTTTAGGCCCACATGGGGAAAATGGGTTCTAGTAATGTTGATTGAAATTGACCTATTTTTCCTTAACTGTGAAATTGAACTTAAAATGGTTCCTAATTTGAACTTGAAATTGAAAAATTATGAAAGATGTGAATAAATGGGAGTTTGATGAAGAAGTTAGATAATGATAATGTTTTTACCCTTTTCAACCACATCCTATTTTTAGGATGTTTAAGGGTAGAGAGAGAACCTTGGGTTTGACCATGAGGTGGGATGGTTTGGAATGAATTTTTAGAGAAGTCCCTGGAAAACTTTTATCTGGAGACACTTAGATGGGAGAGAGTATATGAGTTCATGTGGTTGAATCAGGGGATCAGGTATGTGATGGGATGTGTTGGTCATTTTACAGATTTGAAGTGATGTTCTTTAGTCCTAGTAGGGGATGAGACAGCTACAACAATTCATTTCCAGGATGGGATTAAATGTGATATTAAGTCCCAAGTTAACATATTTAAGTTAAAGATGTTTTTTGAGTTGGTATTTTAGGACCTCGTAGCTGAATGGATCCTAAAGAGAATTTCTGTACATGGCATATGGTTTCTAGTAGAATATCAGGTGGTACAAATTTTGGGAGAAGGAAGCATCTCTATGAGGATGTTATCCAGGGGGATAGAACGAAGAGTGGTCATGGGGAAGGATCAGTTAATAAAGATCTTACCTGAGAATTTTTCCACCAGTGTGGTAGGTTGAAACACTATTGTAGAAATTTTCCATAACCACTATTATAGTTATAATCTTAAGGTGGGATGTGACATCAATATATATTCAGTAGGAACCCACGATAGATGGGTAGTGTTGGAGGAGCTAGATAGAACCATAATGCTGGAAGGCGATATTCTACATTGTATCATTATTTCAGTTGGAGTTATATTAGAAATGATTGTAGAGGTAGTGGATATGGTACGTCTGGTCAAGAGAACCAATATCAGCCATGTGCTATGTGTAGGGGACTTAGACCACATCATAAAGAGGAGGGGAAAGACAGTTACCTGTCATTCATCCTCTACTCGTGGATAGAGAGGATGTACTATCAACAGTAAGAGGTAAAATTATTATTGATTCTACATATGTAGTTATTAATTTGATAAGGGTGCCACTCATTCCTTTATTTCTACACAACATGTAAATGATTTTATCCTGGAGGTGGAGTTCATGAGGGGGTTATGACAACAGATACACTATTGGGGTACTATCTAGAGACATCCGCTTGAGAATGGGAGTTCTCTCTAGGTTGGGGAGTATCGTTTTATATGAGATATTTATAAGCATAACTTTTATTTCTTTTACCTAATTTTGGGTATGCACTCGTTAGTAGCATACCAAACCCATATTGATTTTTACCACAGGAGAGTGACTTTTTCATCTCCTGAGGATGGAAAATATATTTACCAGGGAGAATGGGATATCAAAGCGGTCAATGTAGGGATAGTTTATCAGTAAATGGGGGAGATTACTGCCAATTTTTCTAGTCTGTTGATGGATGAAGGGGGTTTGAATCATGTTTCTGTACACCCATAGTGGATATGTTTCATAAGGGGTTTTTAATGATTTACCAAGTCTTATATCTAATTGAGATGTGGAATATACCATTGAACATTTTCTAGGAGTTGAGAAAGTATCTCATCCACCGTAATGATGGGAACTGATAGAGCATCAAGAGCTCAAGAATAAGCTGGAGGATTAGGAGGATAAGTGATTTATCGGTCCGATTATGTCGCCTTGGGGATATCTAGTTTTGTTTTCAAAGAAGGACTTGAAAAACCATGGGATTATGTGTTGATTATCAGAAGTTGAACCGGGTGACTATGAAGAACTTGTTTCCTCATCCTCATTTCAATTACATATTTAACCAATTGAGCGGGGCTGGTGTTTTCTCAATGAAATACATGAGATTAGGGTGCCATCAATTGAGATTGAGACCTTCTGATATACTTAGGAGTACTTTTAAAAGATGGTATGTGCATTATGAGTTAGTTTTAATGTTTCTTGGGTGGACTAATGCTCCAGTTTTTTTATGTCCTTGATGAAATGAATAATACATCGATACCTGGATCAGTTTGTTGTTGTTTTTTGGAGGTTATCTTGGTTTAATCCATGACTCATGATGATCATTCCCAACATATTGGCATCATTTTGAGTATACTGAGAGAGAATATTCTATACACCAATATAACTAACTGTTAGTTTGGATTGATGAGGTACACTTCTTGGAATACATCATCTAAGGGGATGGTGTGTCAGTGGACCCAGAGATGGTTCAATAATTTGTATCTTGAGAGAATCCCAATAATTTTTTTGATATCTATATATTCCTAGGGTTAGAAAGATATTATCAAAGGTTCATCAAGGACTTTTCCCACATGGAAGAACCTCATTCAGGCTTGACCAAAAAGGGGATAAAGTTTTAATGGTCAGAATAATGTGATAATTCCCTCCAAGAGTTGAATAAGAACTAGACATTAACACAGATCTTGATCCTAGCCAATCCAGATGAGGAGTATATTATGTTTTATGATAGTTCTAGGATGGGATATTGATCATTGTTAATGCAGGGAGATCAAGTTGTGTTATATGGGTCATGGTAGTTGACTCCACATAAATGGAACTACCCTACACACAACCTCAAGTAAGCTACAATGGTTTATGGTTTGAAGGGTTGGTGGCATTTTCTGCTGGGTGAAAAATTTATGTGTTTATGAATCACAAGAACTAGAAGTATATCTTTCAAGGGTGAGATTTGAATATATAGAAGTATATGTGGTTTGAGAATATGTAGTAATTTGATTTTGATCTAGAATATATGCCTAGTAAGACAAAAAGGTGTGGGTGACACTTTAAGATGCGTGACACAGACTCGGGCAGTATAGGAGTCTAGAGCTGAGTGGAAAATGATGACTTTACTGAATGAGATTCATGTTGTGGTTCAAGAGATCCATAAGCAGATAACTATCATATCATTTTCAATAGATTCCACACATTTGATATAGATCATGGATAGGTAGAATGAGGATCCCTAATTTTTATCATTGTGGGAAAGGCATGAAGGTGGGGATACATCTTCAAAATGGACCTTAAATAAAGATGAGATATTCTATGCTAGGAATCAGGTTGTGGTGCCTATGATCAGATGAGGGAGCTTATGTGTGAATTTCATGTCTACAAGTGGGTGGTACATATAGGTGTAACCAAAATGTACAATGACCTATGATGATAGTTTTGGAGGCCAGTAATGAAAAAGGAGATATCAAGGTTCATGACATGATGTGACACCTGTCAATAGGTGAAGGTCGAGCAGCGATGACCAAGACATTTACTACAGCCACTAACCATTCCAGAATAGAAGTGGGATGATGTTACTATGTCTTTTTTGGTGGGTAATCTGAGGATTCCTTTGAAGAATGAAACTATTTTCATGATTTTTGACTATTTAAAATAGTAGTGCATTTCTTTCCTATATTGGGGACCTTTTTAGTGGAATTATAGGGAGAGTTGTACATTCAGTAGGTATTCCATCTGTATGAGGTACTGCAAACTATAGTTTTAGACCATGATTCACGATTTACATCACACATTTGGCATGTCTTACATAAGGCACTTGGTACACATGTTTTTCTAAGTATATCATTCCACCCATAGAAATATGGGTATTCGAAACATAATGTACAGGTGCAGGAGGATATGCTATGAGAATATCTTATAGACTTCAGAGGGTCTTGGGAGAAGAAAATGGAACTTATTCCATCATCCTATAACAACAGTTAGTAGGAAAATATTAAAATGGTACCATATGAGGCTCTTTATGGTAGTCAATGTAGATCACCTCTATGATCGATGAAGGAAGGTGGGTCTAAGTAGTTTAGATTGAGTCTAATTCATGAGGCTTCAGAGTAGGTTCAGCTGATTTAGAAGTGCATAGTTATGTATCGGAGTAGATAGAATTAATTTAATGATATACGTCGATGAACTCTAGTGTTTATAGAGGGTGATTGTGTATTCCCATAGGTTTAAATAAGACTGGGTCACTGCAGGATAGGGAGATAGGGCATGTTTTCACCCATATTTGTTGGACCATTTGAGGCTGTGGAGAGAATCATGTTGGTGGCATACCGATTGGATCCTCCATAGATATATAGTGTTTATCATGACATTTTTCATGTGTTGTAACTTTAGAAGTATCACTCAGACCCTTAACATGTGATCTATGAGGATGATGTTTAGATTTAGACTAATGTGTCCTTTAAAGAGTATCTAATACATGATTTGGATAACAATGAGAAGGTGTTTCATGGAAAGATCATTGTGATAGTTTATTAATTATGGAACCATGGGTGCGTATAAGAGGAAACATGGGATAGACAAGCTTATATGAGGGATCAATGGCTAAATATTTTTGACTCATAATCTTAGAGAATCTTGGGAGTATTGCATGAGAATGATCTATTATAAGGTGGGGATATTGTAAAAAATTTCCCTTTTCCGAAGATGTATCAGGATTTGTTTTCAGGTTCTTGTATGCCTTGTTTTGATTACTTTTATTTTGGGATCACCTAGGGTGTGTTTTTGTGGAAATTGGATAAAATTGGAAGAAATAAGTGAAGTGCATGTCTAGTTCATGATTTTTCTAAAAATGTGCTCCCCTTCCAAGTTAATCAAGTTCCCATGAGACTACCCAGCAAACTATGTTTGGGTTTTTAATTAACATGAAATATATATTTAAAATTTATAAAACCCTATTTTAACAAAAAACAAATCGACCCTAACTTCAACATAATCAAATCTTATCACGTTTTGAGGCTCCTGGGAGAATTCCTCTAGCTCCCAACCATTTTTCTTGATGATTTTAATCCTATATTGAAGGTCATCACCTCCCTTGTATGAGATCCTAATCCGGTTTGGCTTTCTCTCTCTCGCTAATGTTTTTTCATCCATTGGAGGGATGTTCTCCTCTTTTTTATGGATCTAGAATTTTTTTTAATAGATAAAATATGTTTGATCTTTGATTTTGGATTCGGATCTAAATCTAATTTTTCATTGTTATTATTATTTTTCCATTTCAACATCGGTATTTCTATTGGCTAGCATACTTCATCCATTTTTAGGTAGGTAGTCTATTATTAAAATCCAAAACACTTGATTCCAATTATGTTTATGTAATTATAAAATTTATATTGGTTGATAAGAAGTTTATTTTCTTAAATTTCATTAATTAATTTAGAAGAATAATTAATTAATGTATTCTGAAATTATGGTTATTGAGATTGTAGAATTGGAATAATTAATTGTTGAACTAATTATGTGGATATTTGGAATGCAGATTCTGATTAATTAATTAGTAAATAAATTGAATTATAGTGTTTTGATTAAGAAATTGATTGAATTAGATTAATTATTTGGTGAAATAATTAATGGTAGTAATGTGATTAATTAATTAGTGAATTAATTAATGGGGGTGATGTGATAAAATAATTTTTGAATTTGTGAGGAAATTGATGTGATTGATTGATTGTTGAATTAATTAATCAAATTATATGAATATGAAATTTTTTAATTTTATTAATTTATTTGTGAATTAATTAACTTGATGTTGTGATACATGTGAGACTGTGATATTATGATATTTTTAAAAATTGATATTTGTCTGTGGGACAGGGAATGCTACATAAAAATCCCAAAGTGATAAATTTTGCTAAGTTGATGAATGGTAACAACTGAATTCATATATGAATTGAGATGATGAATGGTAATAATGGTAATTAGATATGAATTGAGATGATGAATGGTAGTAATGGAAATCAGATATCAATTGAGATGATGAATGGTAACAATAGTGTACAGATACAAATTAAGATTATGAATTCTAAAAATTAAATTCATATATGAATTATTATGATGAATAGTGAAAATTGAATTAAAAAATATGATATCCCATGGGGATTGTTCAGAATATGTAATATCCAAAGTAGATATTTATGGTTCTTCTGTCCTCATGAACCGAGGTTTTTTGTGGTTAAATAAATAGTAATTAAATAAATGTAAACCGTTTACTTTATTACTGATATTTATTATTTATAAAAATACACACACTGTTTTGACTGGATATTGTTTTAGATGCCATTGGTTGTTGCCTACTGAGTTATACTCATAGCATACTTGGGATGACTGATCGGTACCTGAAATGATTTCATTGTTGCATGAAAGGATAAGGGAAAATTCCATATCATAGATGGTTGAGAAGGGATGAAGCATGTATGAGGGAACTGGTCTTGGTGTCAGGACCACATGGGAGATTTCAGTGTCTTTATTTATTTTGGGGTTTTCATTTTGACACTTGACATGTATTTGGCATGACATATCTATAGTTTGGTGTTGGATATTGTATTTTATATTTTGTTCATCATTTGATATTGTTGTTATTTTGGTTTGGTTTGGATTATTGGTTGTATCATTTTCTTATTGCTATTTATTTACACTAATTTTCTACATTGAAATGGTTTTTATAGTCTCTCCGTGATCAATATTAGACAGTCACTACTAGTTGGTAGCCTTTGAAATACGAGGAGGTGTGATTGAGGTCATGTGAAAGACCTTCTTGAGGCACCAGTGTGTGGCACCCAAGTTAGGAAATTACATCTCCTCCATTTAAAAGGGTGTCCTTTATGTTAAAAGGATTTTAGTTGAGCACTCATTTTTGGGATATGAATTTCCCTTTATTGTATGTCCCTAGTATATTACATATCTAAGAGAAGGTTTCTCACTTAGTATTCATCTATATCCTATGATTTTTCTTCTATATTTATCCTTCTCCTAGTGTCTCATCTCTACCCAAATATAGGGAAAAAATCAGGTATTTATAGGCATCATAGTAATTTCATCTTTCTTGAAATGTTCAAGAGTATAACATACCAGACTTGATGTGGAAGAAAATAAAATTTCTGTAATGTGACCAATAGATTTCATTTGTAGGGGTGGTGAGATTTGAATGCATCACCCCATAATTGATTTCTATTTTTGGGGATGATATCTTACCACATTTCCATAAAAACGTTTTTTCTTAATTGGGGAAGGATTTTACCACCTAACCTCACATTAAGATTTCATTTGACGAGTTCCACATGAAGTAGATGGCTTTGTATAGTATTTTAACCATTCTATTTTTTGTTCTTTTCCAATTATACACAAGTTTTTTCCTAGTTTGATTCATGTTTATTAAATCTGTAATAGTTTTCTTATTTTCGAACATTCATTCCCAATGGTTTTTTTCCAATGAACTCACTGATGAATTTCTAAATAGAGGAAATCAGTTTCCCTTCAAATAATTAGTGAAAATTTGTATCTTCATTCAGGTGAACATAGTAGTAACATCTAGATTCCAAATGAATTTATTTCATTTAAATTAATATCTATTCTAAAAATAATATTCATAGGTATATATTTTCTCAAAAAGATTTTATCCTGAGGTATAAGTGATTTTAAGAGCTTTTACAGAGTTATGACTTTGAGATAGTCTGTACTCCCAAAAAGAGGAACATGGTTGCTAATGCTCTCAATAGGAGTTTGGGTTTTTAGTTGAAGAGTGAGGTTTCAAAGAATATGGGTTATTTATAGTAGTAAGTAGTGGAAAAATATGATGTAGGACACCTCCAGTCAAATTTTTTAACCCCTCCACCACTTCAATGAGTTAGGGAGTCTCAGAATGGAAATAATGATTGTAAGGCCTTTCATGGAAAGATATCCACTTGATGTTCTGTAATGACCCGCCATTTATCATTGGCTTGAGAGTAAAATGAGTCATTACTAGGCATTAAGAGACACCCCAAGACGCCAGGGGCTAGAAATAAATGCTGAGGCATTTCAAATACACGTGGGGGGCGATTTACCCTTTATGAAATAAACCAATAAACAAACCAACCATAACCAAACATTCACTATATGATGCATGAACAAACAGAAGACAACTTTACAACTTCATGTATCTCAAATTCACATCAAATTAAGAAACAACAGAAGAATAACCAAGTATCAAAGTACACAATGGATAGACTACAAAAGACTCTCTAAGGTCCACAAGACTCCATGCTCCAAAAGCTCCAAGATCCATAATCTCTGAACACCCAAAACATCACGTGGTAGTTGTAAACACATGTGAAACATTACATTTACCCTTGTCAAGGAAGATAACATCTGTAAAAGAACCAAAGTGCCAAAGTATGGGTGAGTATAAAACTCAGTAGGTTTTCCCCAATGACTCCCTTAGTCACACCACTAGTATAGAAGAGTTAGCAATAATTATATACAAAATTTTATATATAAAAATTATTCAAAAACAGTTTATAACTAAATATAAACAAGTTTTCAAAACCATTCATTACCAAAAGCATACAAGTGCAACTGAAACCAATATTCCCACCAATATATTATTCCAGAAAAAAACTAAACAATATTTACAACCATTTCACAATATCCCTTAATCATCATACCTAACCATTACTCAAACACATGCAACGAACCATGCATGCTATGTTATGAGAGTTCCATACTCATGAGCGGTTTATCATCGATCTACGAAGTCATCAAAGGGTAATTGTTTTCCATGTACCATTAATCCTTTGGCATCGAGCACAAGGTCATATTTCAACCAAACCCCATGTATGAAATCCTCATGAGCCATTAAATGTTTGGAACTAAGAACAAGGTCATATTTTAACCATGCCTTGTATATTCAACATGAACACACACCATATATTCCCAAAAATCATGCCAAAACAACCCTTTCAATAAAAACACTTTTTTATTGAAAACCATTTCCATCAAAACAATTTCAATGCCAAACCATTTCAATTCAATACCATTTCAATAAACCTCCATTTTTATTGAATCATCATTTTAAATTCATGAAACTAAACACCCCTTCGCACAACTATTCACCAAGATCACCAAATTTCACAAAAACCATAAATCATCACAAGTGATTATTTTTCCATGAATTTCACTATCAATAAACGAATTTTATTCTATGACAATAAATTCTTGCAAGAGGAGATGAGAGTGAAGACACCTACCTCAAATGTTTTGACAAAACATTGAAAATATATGAAGAATGCCCAAGAAAGAGGATCGATTCTCCAAAAACGGCCTTAGTTCTATTATCCAAGAAATATATTGACAAAACAATGAATTATTTGGAATCCAAAATCATAGATCTACCCACTATAAGATTAGATATGAGAAATAATGGAGATCAGAGAAGTATATCTAAGCGGATCTAAGAAAATACGACAAATCTGTAATGAATGGTGACATACATCAAGAATTGGAATTGAAATAACCAAGAGAAGGCTCTGGGTGGCCTCCAACTCGTTTTGTGTGGGTTATCTAGCCTTATAGGGAGATTAATCTCGAAAAAGGGCGTTTTGAAGCCAAAAAATATATAGAGAAAAAAATGAATAAGTTCTTAGAAAATATGATCTAGATTTGACCTCTACACAAGATTTGACCACACGGTTTGGGCCAACGGTGTATGGATCATGTGACCTTCTTTTTGGTCCCAAAACTCCTTATAAAACCCCCAATGTCACGACCCGTCCTCGGGACCCATTCTATGACTACCCCAAGCCCGCCTTCCATAGGCCAGGGGCTGGGGACTAGCACCAAGGTGTAAATCCTGGTAAAAAGGGAAGGCATTGCCTTTGTAAAGTAAACAAACACCACAGAGCAAACAAGAAGTAGAAGTAAACACTAAGTAAAAACAGGGTACAACAGTAAGTGCAGAAAAGTAAGTGGGCCAGTATACAAACCCAAACTGAATGTAAAGTACAACTGGAAGGGAAAAAAACAACTGAAAAGTAAAGCCGCAACATCGAGCTGTCCACTAGAAATCCCACCTGAAGGGTGAGTACAGATAGCCTCCACAGATCCTCGGGTCCAGCCGTCCGCTCTGAGAACGTCCTGCCCAGTGGTCTACCTCCAGGTACCGTCCTGCTCCGCAAACCTCAACCATGATCAACGCTGTCTGTCGTCTGCAACCAACACAATGTAGTGCGGGCATAGCTCGTGCAGGGTTGAGTATAAGCTACTCAGTAGGGACCCCGAGACCCCTGAAGGTCTCCCAGAATCCACAAATAATAATCCAAAAAGGAAAGATACAAACACGAAGTAACATTCAACACTACTTAGGTATATGACCATACATATACCTAAGTCACCAATTCTTGTTCGGCTCCAACATTCAAGCCCAAGTACAACCTAGTACACACAGGAAGCAAAACATAAATCCACATAGGATAACACAACACAATCCACATAGGAATGCAGAATACGATTCATCTCACAGAGGCATACTTCTTCGTATGATGATAGAGATGATCAGATATAGCCACTGATTCATCCAAGTAATCAGACCCAAAAAGGATCCATAGGTACTAACCCCTGCAATGACCCACAAAGGATCTCACCCACACAAGATCGATAGGTAACTAACCCCCGCAAAGACCAACATAGGATCGAACACACACAGGATCTGTAGGCACTGGCCCACACAGGACCGCTGAGCACTGACCCACACAGGATCGGTAGCACTAATCCACGTAGGATCGCTGAGTGCTGTAGTCATCGCCGTCAAATCCACTGAGGATCTCTGTACAGTCGTCGTCGTCATCGTAGTCGCAACCAGCTCAAGGGTTCCCGCACACAGCAAACTCGTTTGGGAGGGTCCGCTCCACGATTCGAGAGGCGGATACATCAAATGACACATAGTCTAGAGTTGATGTATCCAAAAGTTCTGTATCGTCAGCAGGAACTCAGCGCCACAGACGACGCGTCAATTGGACGCCCGGTCTGAGAGTTATTGGCTTTTTCGTCCCAGGGGCCAGGTTGGTTTTTACGTCAAAACCAACCCGACCGTAATCCACCTACATCCAAACCTCAGGCGGAGTAAGCCAAAAGATCTGTTTCAGTTAGAGGAATCCATCAAAGTCAACGGAACGTCAGTCGGACGTCCGAAGCTCAAGTTATGATCATTTCCGCTCTGAAGGCCCGGTTGGTTTCGTGTACGAACCAACCCGGCCGAACACAAAGTACTCCGAAACCTTGAGTGCGATAAACCGAAATAACCGTCTCGATCCAAGGATCACATCTCTGCTGATGGTGCATCAATCGGAGGTCTGTAGCCCAAGATATGGGCAAAAGAACGAAAAAGGGCCGAAAATGGGGGGTCTGGGCCCGGACTGACCCGGCCCAACCCCCCTGGGTCATCCCGAACCGGGTTGACCCGACCCAGGTCCGGGTCCGACCCGGTTGGCGCGACCCGACGCGGCCTGGCCTGGCCTGGGCGTGACCCGGCTGGCGCTGGCTGGGTGGCCAGTGGGTCGGCTCGGCCGTTACGGCCGAGCGAAGCGGAGGGCACGCTGCCCCCTGCGTGAAGGAGTCGCGACTCCATGTGGGGCCGCCCTTGCAGCTGACCCGGCCGGCTGCCGCGTCCCATCCCCCTCTGGTCCCGCGCGGTCGCGGGACCACGCACTGCCACCGCAACTTCAGTCGCGGCGGCTCCTCCAGGCGGCGCGCCGGGCGCCGCCGCCCCCTGTCGCGGCACTGCTGTGCCGGCAAGGCACGCCGGCGGGCTGCTCCGTGGACCACCGGATGAGTTCCGGTGGTCGGAAAGTCGTTTCGTCTTCGCCAATGGCCCTCCCGGTGCCCGTCCTTCCCTGCGAGGACTTCAGATCGCCCGTGCGGCTTGTTTTGACGTCGTCTGTCGTTCCGCACAGCAAGAACGAAAAGGGCGGTGGGTTCTGACTTATTCGTTGGTCCGCACCCACCGCGTTAGCAGTTTTAAAAGTCTCACAACAATCATTTAAACAAACCACGAATATAATAACATAGATTAAAAAGAACAAAACCCCTACCACAATGTTGTCGTTGAACGTTAGTTCATCGCAGAATTAACCGTCGCGGAAGAAGAGGATCGTCACGTCACAGAAGGGGGGTGTTGCTGTCGTCGTGGTACACGGAGTTGCGTAGAAAAACTCCGAGGATTAAAATCACACAAATTTAAGATGCCCCAAAAGAAACCATGTCGAGGATATAATTCACAATTAATTAAAAGTACCGCAATCCCCTACCTCAATCGGTTGTTGATCAAAGATTGTCACGGGGAAGGAACGTCGCGGAAGAAACGTCACGGAAGGAGAATCGTCGACGTCGCGGTACACGACGTCGCATCGTCGATCTTCGAGGGTTCGGAGTTCTTCGTCTCCATTCATCGAAGGCCGGCGTTCATCACGTTCTTCATGTTCTTCACATCCTTCGCGTTCTTCGTGAATAAGGATGAAGATCTTCAAGCTTTAGAGTTTCTCCAAATCTTCTCAACAAGCAACCCCTCAATGAAAAAGTGTTGGTATTATTTTATTCCCATGCCAACGATTTGAAATTCAAAGATAAGAAACGAACAATTATTTCGAAAAATTAACTGTTACAATTTAATTTCCCAATTTAATGGGGCGTTTCTTAACAAGAAAAACGCAAGGTTGACTTTCATTAAAGAGGGGGTTTTAGGTGCGTTAATTAGGAGGGAAGGACCCGTGGGGCTCGTGTGGGCCCCACCTCACAAATATCCTACCATGTGGGTAGGATATTTTTGGGTTCCACCCTATCCGCTTAACTTAGATTAAGTGGCTTTAAATGGCTTTAAGTGAGATAAAATAATGTGTTGCACCAATTTTATTTTATTTCTTAACTTAACCCCAAAAATTAAAAACCACACCTGAGCAAACACAACTCCAGAAAAGGCGTTTCTAAGAAAATACCAGCGCTGCGATTCCATTGGTGCCCTCGGAATTTGATTCCGAGCACCGGTTAAAAATTTAGAAAACCCCGCTCATTCGTTCACTGAACGTACCTGAGCTAAACTTCAGAAAAAGATTCCGGGCATACCGGGCCTCGGAATCAGGTGCCGTCAGAAACTGTGTTTTTGTAAACTTCCAAAGAAAATTAAGAAAAAAATTCCCTTGAATTTTACGGGTCTTTAAATCACTCCCACCTCAGGGATTTATGTCCCCGTAAAGATACATCATAAACTAGGGAAACAAATGTGGGTACTGAGCACGCATCTGAGCTTCCCGCTCCCATGTGCTCTCCTGGAGGTTCTCGTGCTTCCATCTGATGCGCACTAGAGGAATCAATCGTCCACGTAGGACCCGATCCTTTGGATCCTTGATATCCATCGGGACCTCCGCAATCATCTCCCCATCATCAATGTCTAGCTCCCCATGGTCAATGATATGCGTCGGATCGTGTAGGTATCTCCTTAGCTGAGATACGTGGAAGATGTCATGCACCCGGTGCAACTGAGGTGGTAAGGCCAGGCGATAAGCCACCTCGCCAATCCTGCTGAGGACTTGGAAATGTCCGATGAAGCGTTGAGACATCTTGCCGCCTCAGCCAACTCTCCGTAATCCATGTCGAGGTGAGACACGCAAGAAGACGTGGTCGCCATCCTCGAACTCTAGTGGCCTCCGCCTCCTGTCAGCATAGGACTTCTGCCGGCTCTGAGCTGTCCTCATCTACTCCTGGATGACCTGGACCTTCTCTGTTGTGGCCTGAACAATCTCATGTCCCACAAGTGCTGACTCCCCAGGGTCTGTCTAGGACAAAAGAGATCTGCAAGGTCGGGTGTACAACGCCTCGTAAGGTGCCATCCCGAGGGTGGAGTGGTAGCTGTTGTTGTACGCAAACTCCACCAAGGGTAGGTGGTCCTCCCAGCTGTGACCAAAGTCGAGGACACATGCACGGAGCATGTCCTCGAGAGTCTGTATGGTCCTCTCCGTCTGAACTTCTATCTGAGGATGAAAGGCGGTACTTAGAAGTAGCTGCGTCCCAAACGCCTCCTACAACCCCTTCCAAAGCCGGGAAGAAAAGCGAGCATCTCGATCAGAGATGATAGATTATAGCACACCGTGAAGCCGTAAAATCTCCTGAACGTAGAGGTGTCCCAAGATCTCCACTGATCCTTGCTCTCTGATGGGTAAGAAGTGAGCTGACTTGGTGAGTCGGTCGACAATCACCCAAATGGAGTCGTGACCTCTAGATGTGCGTGGAAGTCCAGTCACCAAGTCCATAGATATCCCGTCCCACTTCCACTCCGGGACCTCCAAGGGCTGTACCAAGCCTGCTGGTACCTGATGCTCTGCCTTCACCTGCTGGCAGGTGAGGCATCGAGAAACGAACTCTTCCATAACCTTCTTCATGCCCGGCCACCAGTGCTGTCGTCTGAGATCATGGTACATCTTCACTACTCCAGGATGTACCGCCAAAGAGGAAGTGTGAAAATCTCTCAACACCTCTTCTCGCAAAGCAACTGGTACCAAGGTATGTCATCTGAAAAGGACGTCGTGCTCTCCTCCTATGGAGAATCTATCAGGTGCCTGTCCAGAGGATATCTGCGCACGCCACGTCTCACAGTCGGCGTCCCCATGCTGTGCCTCTCTGACCCGCTGCAGTAGTGGAGGTGTGACTATGAGAGACTGAAGGAAGGCTACTCTATCTCTATCCATGAAGGATATCTGCAAATCATCTATCTTCTCTATCACCTCCTCATGTAGTTGAATGCCCGTCCTCCTGCTGAGAGCATCGACTACAACGTTCCCCTTTCTAGGACTATAGACTATCTCAAAGTCATAGTACTGGAAGAACTCGAGCCATCGCCGCTGTCTCCGGTTCAGGTCCATCTGAGAGAATATGTTCCTGATACTCTGATTGTCAGAAAAGACTGTAAAGCACTCGCCCATCAGGTAGTGTCGCCATGTCTTCAGGGCGAAGACCACTGCTGCTAACTCTAGGTCATGGGTAGCGCAGTTCTGCTCATGCGGCCTCAACTGATTTGATCCATAGGTGATCACTGTCCGCTCCTGCATCAAGACACATCCAAGTCTGGTCCCTGATGCATCGCAGTAGACTACGTACCCTACTATCTCCTCCGTAAACCTCAAGATAGGTGTGCTGCTCAATCTGCTTCAGCTCCTAGAAGCACTGATGATATCTTTCTGACCACACAAAGGGTTTCCCCTTCTTCGTCAAAGATGAGAGTGGTGCCGCAAGTCTGAAGAAGTCTAGCACAAATCTCTGATAGTATCCAGCTAGTCCCGAGAAACTCCTCACCTCCGTCACGCTCCTGGGTGGCTCCCATGCTAGCACTGCCTCGATCTTCGCAGGATCCACCGCAAATCCCGCCTCAGAGATTACGTGCCCGAAGAAGTGGACCTCACGTAACCAGAACTGACACTTCGAGAGCTTTCCATAAAGATGGTGCTCTCGGAGTGTGTCTAGTACAACCCGTAAGTGGTAGGCGTGCTCCATCTCAGTCGTCGAGTAAATCAAAATGTCGTCAATGAAGACCATGACTAATCGATCGAGGTATGGCTGAACGATACTGTTCATGAGGCCCATGAACACCGCTGGAGAATTGGTTACACTGAATTGTATAACCAAGAACTCATAGTGGCCATACCGACATATGAAGGTCATCTTTTGAACGTCCTCGTCCCGAACTCTGAGCTGATGATATCCTGACCTGAGGTCTATCTTAGAGAACCACCGTGCTCCCTTGAGCTGAACAAAGAGGTCATAAATCCTCGGTAGCGGATACTTTTTCCTCACTGTCACTAGGTTCAGGCGACGATAGTAGACACAAAGTCGCAAGCTCCCGTCTGCCTTCTTGGCGAACAATATCGGGGAAGCCCAGGGTGAAACACTTGGTCGGATGAATCACTTGCCCTGCATGTCCTCCAACTGTACATGTAGCTCTCGATGCTCGGAGGGAGCCATCTGATATGATGGAGTGGATATCGGGGTTGTCCCGGAGTATAGATAAATATAAAAGTCTACCTCTCTGCGAGGAGGTTGTCCTAGAACGTCATTGGGAAAGACGTCCGCATACTAATCCACCACTGCAGGAAAACTAGGACTCCACACATCAACTTCTCCAAGGATGAGGCTAGCCAACTGATGAGTGATGGGATGTCCTCTCCTCTGCGGAAGTCCGTCCTATGCTGCGAAGGCTCCCTTCTCACCGATGAAGGTTAACATGCTCCCGTTGGTGCGTACACATCTCACCTTGCGCCTACTACAGTCGATCTGAGCGTGGACTGTAGATAACCAATCCATGCTCAAGATGACGTCGTAAGGCCTCGACACCGCTACAAGAAGATCCCAGCCGAAGCTCTCGCCTCCTAGAGTAAGCTCACACTGCTGGAACCAGTACGTAATCATCGAGTCTGCTCCCGTAGGAGTCTCTAGCTGTAAGGATTGAGCCAAAAGCTCTATCGGAATCTACAAGCTCCGAACAAGGGTAGCGGCTATGAAAGAATGACTCGATCCTGTTTCAAGAAGAATTGAAACAAGGGTGGAATAGACACAGATAGTACCTCGAATCATCTGGGGCGTGCCGTGGTCGTAGGCCTCCGCTGCCTGGAGGTGTGCCTGTCTCTGCCCGCCAGCTCCCTGTGGCCGGGGTGGGCCTCCTGGTGATGGTGGTGGTAGAGCCTCACAACGTCTCCCACCACCTACTTCTCTGCCAGCTCCTCTGCCGCATCCGCCGGCTCCCTGTGGACCGCCACGGTCGACCCTCTGCCTCTTCCTGGGTGGCCCCTCAACCGTCTGCTGCTCCTCAGCACGGCGGGTCGGGCAGTCACGAGCCATGTGGCTCTGCCAGCCGCAAGCGTAGCACTACCTGCCTCTTGAAAGACTGGCTCTGTGTTGTGTGCCCTGCATTGCTGAGCCAGTGTCCTGAGGTTGTCTACCTGAAGGTCTGGTTTTCCTGGACCAATGAGTCATCTGTCGGCTGCCTGCTGCAGAAGACTCTGATACGTGCCGCCCCGCAGTAGGTCTCACTGTTGAAGAAGGAACGATAAGGAAGCTCTCGATCAAAAGGGCTCGCTCCAGCACTCCTGCCTGAGTCGGAATGCGGAGGGAGATCAGCGATGCCCTGATCTCATGCCTCAATCCCTACTCCAAGGTCCGGGCTCGGAAGAATGGGTCTCGTACCATGTCTGTCGAGTAGCGCAAGAGATCGGTAAATCTCACCGAGTTCTGGGCGACCGTCAAGCTTCCTTGTCGTAGCTGTAGAAGCTCCTGGATGCGCACCACACGGAGGGTGGCTGGGATGAACTCCGAGCGGATGAGGCTCTAAAAGTCCATCTAGAGGATAGATGCCACATCGTGCGCGTGGAGTGTCAAGCTCCACCATCTTCCTACTTCCGCATTCAGTAGGCTCGCTGCGAGGATCACCATGAGGTCTGCTGGTTTCCTCACTAACCTGAAAAACCATACGACTGTCTCCAGCCAGTCCTCGACTTCCTGGGGGTCCGTCTCCCCACAGAACCTGGGTGGTCGCTAGTGCTGGAACTCGTGCAGTGCACGAAGGCGATGTGCATCGTCAGCGGCTGGGGCTGGAAGCATCGGTGGCTCGGTGGGTAAAGGTACCGCCGGTGCCTCTGCTATCAAAGGGCCCTGTACCGAGGCCTCATCCCTTGGCGGGCTGTCATCACAGACAAATCTTGGAACCCTAGCTAGCTGCCGTCGTGGGGCCATCCTGAAAAGAAACTGGTGCGCCACGGTCAGAACAGTATAACTGGTGAGCTGACATAACGTAATCACAGAGAAAACTTGAAATACACATGCAATCAATGTTTTCGTTCATTATGTCGGAAATCAGAAGTCAGGGTCCTAGTGTATGGATATTTCGGCCGCCGCACCAACACTAGACTCCCTGGACTGATAAACACACTCAATACTCTTAACACTATTTCTTCACATAGAAAATATCAGAGTCCTGAGTTCCGCGGTAGAACCGAACTCCTCTGATACCAATTTTTCATGACCCGTCCTCGGGGCCCGTGCCGTGACTACCCCAAGCCCGCCTTCCATAGGCCAGGGGATGGCGACTAGCACCAAGGAGTAAATCCCTGTAAAAGGTAAGGCATTGCCTTTGTAAAGTAAACAAACACCACAGAGCAAGAAAACAGTAGAAGTAAACACTCTGTAAAAACTGGGTACAACAGTAAGTGCAGAAAATTAAGTGGGCCAGTATACAAACCCAAACTGAAAGTAATGTACAACTAGAAGGAAAAAAAACAACTGAAAAGTAAAGCCGAAACGTCGAGTTTTCCACTGGAAATCCCACATGAAGGGTGGGTACAGATAACCTCCACAGCTCCTCGGGTCCAGTCGTCCGCTCCGAGAACGTCCCGCCCAGTGGTCTACCTTCAGGTACCGTCCTGCTCCGCAAACCTCAACCACGATCAGCGCTGTCCGTCATCTGCAACCAACACAATGTAGTGCGGGCATAGCCCGTGCAGGGGTGAGTATTTTTACTCAGTAGGGACCCCGAGACCCCTGAAGGTCTCCCAGAATCCACAAAGGATAATCCACAAAGGAAAGATACAAACACGAAGTAACATTCGACACTGCTTAGGTTTATGCCCATACATACACCTAAGTCACCAATTCTCATTTGGCTCCAACATCCGAGCCCACGTACAACCCATTCCACACAGGAAGCCAAACGTAAATCCACAAAGGATAGCACACCACAATCCACATAGGAAAGAAAAAAAGGATTCAGATCACACAGGTATACTTCTTGGTATGACGATAGAGATGATCAGATATAGCCACCGATTCATCCAAGTCTTCGGACCCCCAAAGGATTGAAAGGTACTAACCCCCGCAATGACCCACAATGGATCTAACCAACACAGGATTGATAGGAAACTATCCGCCGCAAAGACCCACACAGGATCGGACCCACACAGGATCTGTAGGCGGTGGCCCACATAGGACCGTTGAGCGATGACCCACACAAGATCGGACCCACACAGGGTCGGTAGCACTGACCCACGTAGGATCACTGAGTGCTGTAGTCGTCGCCGTTGAATCCACTGAGGATATCTGTACAGTCGTCGTCATCGTCGCAGTCGCAGCAAGCTCTAGGGTTCCCGCACATAGAAAGCTCGTTCGGGAGGGTCCGCTCCACGAGCCGAGAGGCTGATACATCAACTGACACATATTCCAGAGTTGATGTATCCAAAAGTTCTATATCGTCAGTAGGAACTCAACGCCACAGACGGTGCGTCAATCGGACACCCGGTCCGAGAGTTATTGGCTTTTTCATCCCAAGGGTCCGGTTGGTTTTTAAGTCAAAACCAACCCGAACATACTCCACCTGCGTCCAAACCTCAGGCGAAGTAATCCAAAAGATCTGTCTCACTTAGAGAAATCCATCAAAGTCGATGGCACGTCAATTGGATGTCTGGGGTTCAAGTTATAAGCATTTCCGCTCCGAGGGCCCGGTTGGTTTTGTGTACGAA
This sequence comes from Viscum album, assembly GCA_963277665.1. Taxonomy (NCBI): domain Eukaryota; kingdom Viridiplantae; phylum Streptophyta; class Magnoliopsida; order Santalales; family Viscaceae; genus Viscum; species Viscum album. The sequence goes on from OY728128.1 coordinate 301,097,370, forward strand.
CGAACCCTGCCGAACCCAATGTACTCCAAAAACATGAGTTTGATATACCGTTTCAACCGTCTCGATCCAAGGATCACATTGCCGCTGACGGTGCATCGATCGGAGGTCCGTAGCCCATGATATGGGCAAAAGACCAAAAGAGGGCCGAAAATGGGGGGTCTGGGCCCGGACTGACCCGGCCAAACCCCCCCGGGGTCGGCCCGAACCAGGTCAACCCGACCTGGGTCCGGGTTCGACCCGGATGGCGCGACCTGGCCAGGCCCGGCCGGCGCGGCCCGACCCAGCCTGTACGCGACCCGGCTAGCGCTGGCCGGGTGGCCAGCGGGCCGGCTCAGCCGTTACGGCCGAGCAAATTGGGGGGCGCGCTGCCCCTGCGTGAAGGAGTCGTGGCCTTGCGTGGGGTCACCCCTGCCAGCGGATGCGGACAGCTGCCATGTTCCGTTCCCCTCCGGTCGTGGGACCGCGCCCTGCCGCCACAGCTTCAGGCGTGGAGGCTCCTCCCGGCGGCGCGCAGGGCGCCGCCGCCACCTGCCGTCGGCACCACCGTGCCAGCTGGCGCGCCGGCGGGCTACTCCGCGAACCACCAGACGAGTTCCGGTGGTTAGAAAAGCGCGTCATCTTTGCCAATGGCCCTCATGGGGCCCTTCCTTCACGGTGAGGACCTCAGATCGCCCCTGCGGCTTGTTTTGACATCGTCCGCCGTTCCACACACCAAGAACAAAAAGGGCGGTGGGTTTGGACTTGTTCGTTGGTCCGTACCCACTGCGTTAGCGGTTTTAAAAGTCTAACAACAATAATTTAAACAAACCGCGGATATAATCACATAGATTAAAAAGAACAAAAACCCTACCTCAACGTTGTCGTCGAACGTGATTTCGTCGCGGAATTAACCGTCACGGAAGAAGAGGATCGTCGCGTCGCGGAAGGGGGGTGCCACTGTCGTCGCGATAGACGGCGTTGCGTAGACAAACTCTAAGGATTAAAATCACATAGATTTAAGATGCACCAAAAGAAACCATGTCAAGGACATAATTCACAATGAATTAAATGAACCGCAATCCCCTACCTCAATCGGTTGTTGATGGAAGATTGTCGCGGGGAAGGAACGTCGCGTAAGAAACGTCGTGGAAGGAGAATCGTCGGCGTCGCGGTACACGACATCTCATCGTCAATATCCGAGGGTTCGGCATTCTTCGTCGCCCTTCTTCAAAGGCCGACATTCTTTGTGTTCTTCGCGTTCTTTGCGTTCTTCACAAAGAAGGATGAAGATCTTCAAGCTTTAGAGTTTCTCCAAATCCTCTCAACAAGCAACCCCTCAACAAAAAAGTGTTGGTCTTTTTTTATTCCCATGCCAACGATTTGAAATTCAAAGATAAGAAATGAACAATTAATTCGAAGAATTAATTGTAACAATTTAACTGCCCAATTTAATGGGGCGTTTCTTAACCAGAAAAATGCACCGTTGACATTCATTAAAGTGGGGGATGCGTGTGAGCTACTTAAGAGGGAAGAAACGGTGGGGCCCGTGAGGGCCCCTCCTAACAAATATCCTACCAAGTGGGTAGGATATTTTTGGGTTCCACCCTATCTGCTTATCATAGCTTAAGTGTCTTTAAGTGGCTTTATGTGAGAAAAAATAAAGTGTTGCACCACTTTTATTTTATTTCTCAACTTAACCCCAAAAATTAAAAACCACACCCGACCAACGCAACTCTAGAAAAGGCGTTTCTAAGAAATTACTGGCACTGCGATACCATCGGTGCCCTCGGAATTTGATTCCGAGCACCGATTCAAAAGTTAGAAAACCCCACTCATTCGTTCACTGAACGTACCTGAGCTAAAATTTGGAAAAAGATTCCGAGCATACCGGGCCTCGGAATCAGGTGCCGTCAGAAACTGTGTTTTTGTAAAATTCCAAAGAATATTAAGAAAAACATTTCCTTGAATTTTACGGGTCTTTACACCCAAATTATCACATCCTACAAATTTACCATTGTTGTGGAAGAACATTTTTTATAGAAACATCCCACATTATGGAAACACACCACATTATGAAAATAACCAACATTATGGAAACAACCAACATTATGGAAAAAACTAACATTATAGAAACTCTCTATTTTATGGGAACCCTTTATATTCTGAAAACTATCTATTAAAGACACACAAATTTAAAAAAATGTGAAGAAATGGGGTATGTACCTGAAACTGGGGGGTACTAAACTCTCCCCACCATTGGTTTTACTGTCCTCAGAAAGTAGAAAAACCTCATTGGAAAAAAAGATTTTTGGCCACTGCTCTTTCATTTCCTTCTCACATTCCCAAGTATCTTCTTGAATCTAAAATTTTTTCCATAAAACACATGCTAGGAAGATTCTTTTCCCTTGCAAAACATTCTATTGCCTATCCATGATCCGCATTGGGAGATGTAGTGACGATGCGTCTTGTTCTAGCTCAAAGTGATCCCATCTGATCTCATGGTCATGATCAGGGTGATACTTTTTCAACTAGGATACATGGAACACATTATGCCCCAAACTAAACCATGGTGGTAATCCAAACCAATATTCCACCTCTTCAACCCATTCTAGTATCTCAATAGGGTCAATGTATCTAGGAGATAACTTTCCCTGCTTCTCGAAGCATTGATATCCAAGCCTTGGAGAGATCCTCAAAAAGACATGATCACCCATAGTGAATGACAATGTTCTTCAACAGTGATCTGCATAAGATTTATGACATCTTTGAGATGTCTCCATCCTCTTTATAATAAACTGGATCTTGTCCATTATTTCTTAGACAAGTCTTGACCCGACTAGTGATGTTTTCCCCATTTCCACCCAGCATAGTGGGGAAAGACAAGGACATCCATACAATGCTTTAAATAGAGAAATGTGTATCAAGGAATGATAGCTATTATTCTATGAGAACTCCACTATGGATATATGCTCCTCTCACGAGCCACCAGAACTCCTTACACAATCCTAAAACATGTCTTCTATTGTTTGTCTCTTCTGCTTGGATTTCCCATCCATCTGAGGATGATACACTATGATAACGGTCAACTAATTCTAAAGAGCTTACTGTAAGGATTTCTAAAAATGAGACATGATCCTCGGATCTCTATCATAAACTATGGACACTTGTAAACTATTCATCTTTACCACTTATTGGATATATATTTTTAAAAGATCATCCACCATATGAGTTTCATGAATAGGAATGAAATGGGCCGACTTTGTTTGATGATCCACTATCAGCCAAATGACATTGTGTTTTGTGACCATTCATGGAAGTAATGTAACAAAATAATTTGATATTTGATCCCATTTCCACACTAGGATGGGAAAATATTGTAACATACCATCAAGTCTCTGATGCTCTGCTTTAACCTACTAACAAGTTAAGCACCTCAAGACGAACTCTTCCACCTTTGTTTTCATGCCTCTCCACCAAAACGGTGCCTTCAATTCCTTATACATCTTCTTTGTACATGGATGTAAAGCCCATCTCGAATAGTAGTAAGAATGAAGGTTTTGTTCCTAAAAAAACATAGATACAATCATCTGATCTCTGAAACACAAAACTGAACCCCCATCAAGTGTACATCCCTCAATGGTCTCCCCACCATTGAGTTTTGAACATACAACTAGACATTCTACATCAGATGTTTGTGCCTCTATGATCATTTTTACTAAATCAGGAATATATATAGCTGAAAAGAAAACTGCAAAATCACTCTGGTCTTCATATTCCACAAGCATGTTGGCCAATACTGACATCAACTATAATTCATTTGAATCTTCTTTCGCCAACTGAGCTTATGACTTTCTACTCAATACATCCACCACCAATTTTCCTTTCCCCAATGTGTACATCAAGGTAATGTCAAACATTTGGAGATACCTCATCCATCTCTTTTGCCTCAGATTCAAATATTTTTTTTGCGAAAATTTGTTTCATGCTTTTTTATTCGTAAACATAGAAAATTTCTCACCAAATAGACAATGTCTTCATGTTTTCAAAGCATGGATGACTAAAACTAACTCCAAATCATGTGTTGGGTAATTCTTCTAATGAACCCTCATTTGTTTGAACCATAAGCAACCAAATGATCTATTTGAATGAGAACACATCACAACCCTGATCTTAAAGCATCACAATACACAACATACCCCTGTTTTGATTCTATTAATATCAAGATAGGTGCTGATGTAAGTCAAACTTTCAATTCCTAAAAATACTTGTGACATTACTCTGTCCATTTAAATGGCACATTATTATTTTTTGGAGCTGTCATTGGAGATGTTAGTCATGAGAAATCTCACACAAAGCCTTGGTAGTAACCAGCTAGACCAAGAATATTTCATATCTCAAAAACATTCTTCGGTGGTTTCCTAGAGATAATGGTTTATATCATTTAATGTTTAACAGAAATTCCTTTCTCAGAAATGAAATTTTCAACAAAAATTATTTCTTGTATCCAAAAATCACACTTTGATAGTTTTGCATAAAAATGAGGATCTCTCAGGATTTGTAACACTTTTTCCAGGTACACCACAAGATCATCCCTTGTCATTGAATAGACCAAAATGTCATCCACAAACACCACAACAAAAGAATATGGATATTGTTGAAATATCTAATTCATCAATTCCATGATGACCATTGGTGCCTTCTTGAGACTGAAAGGCATGACGATATATTCATACCGGCCATATCTACTTATGAAAGCTGTATTTGGAATATCCACTTTCCGAACACTTAATTGGTGATATCGTGATTGCAACTCAGTCTTGGAGAACCACTAAGCTCCCCTTAATTGATCAAAAGAATCATCAATTCATGGAAGTAGATATTCATTCATTATCTTAACTAGGTTAAGCTTATGATAATCAACATATAGCCAAACAGTTCCATCTTCCTTGTTTATGAGCAAAACCGGTGCTACCCATGATGACGTACTTGGTCGAATAGAAGCATTTCTTTCCATCTCCTCTAACTGCACTTTCAATTACCATAACTCTGTTGTTTCCATCCTATAATATGTAAGGGAAATATTACTAGTACCCTGAAGGAGATCAGTCATAAACTTCACTTCAATTATAGGTGGTAAACCTAAGAAGTTCTTGGGAAATGCCTCTAGAAATTGATCCACAATGGCTAGAAATATATTTTCCTCAATCTCTTACATTGATTCCAAAGTCAAAAATACCAATTGGTAAGAGATCGTTCCCACCATTAGTACCAACAAGATCATTGTACCCTTCTTTACAATCCTCTCTCCTATTAAGGGATGCTCGATGACGTCCTCAGTCATGAAACTAACTGTTCTCTTATAACTGTAGATTTGATACTTGAACATTTTTATCCAATCCATAGACATGATTACATCATAGACATCCATATCCATCACCAAGATGTCCCATTTTAGCTTAGCTCCATCAATAGTTATTACACATGCTCTACACACAATGTCTTGAAATTCTCTTTCACTAGGAGGAGTTTGCAGTTTCAAAATAGAAGGCATAATTTCCTGTTTTAAACATTTAATGTAATTAAAAATAAAAGTAATAAAGAAATGTGATGCACCAGTATCAAACAACACATTCCCAAAGGTAGAATTCATAATAATTGTACCTCTCACTATAGAAGGTCCAACATGACCATCAAAAATCATCTGCTCAGCTCCATATAATTGTTTCTTCACGACATTTTTATCCTTGATTCCTTGCTGAGGTTGCCATAGTTGGGGATTCATGGTATTTCTAGAATCACCATTTCTGGCTCTGCTATGCTGATGAGGCTGATTCTGCTGTCCTCGTCCAGTCGAAGTATAAGATGCTTGTGATGTCTGAGAAGTGTCTTGAGCACCTGACCTTGGATCACTGCGACAATTGTGAAAAAGATATCCCATCATGTTGCAATTATAATATTCTCGATGTTGTGTTGTATAATATCTCTTTATGTGGTCAACTGAACCACATCAAAAACAACCTTCTTTTCACTGAGTTTATGTATGAAGGTTTACTAATCCAGTCGCCTCGTTCAGATTTCCACTTGCACCTCGGAAATAGGTGTCCCATTTCTGCTTGTTCCGAATGGTTGAGTTCTAACTGATTCCGATAGGTAACATCATGCCTCCTACCATAGATCTGGAGATATGACATTCAACCTTAATCACTCTGTTCACTATCTCTGTATAATCTATAATACAATGTAGTACAATCCTTGATCAAATCTACTATCGTAACATCTGGTGCAAAACGTACTAAGTTCATGAACATAGCCACATACTCGGTGACACATAGACTCTCTTGTTTTAGGCTGAAGAAGTCTATCATTTTTTGGATACTGAATGTGTAAGGATATAATTTTTTGTTGAACAATTCCACAAAATCCTCCCATGTAAGTCCTTCATCTAATTTATCCTTCCCCACTAAATCCCACCACTGAAGTGCAACATCCTTGAGTATGTACTTCGCCATTTTTACCTATTTCTCTACCGGTGTGCCGATTAAGTCGAAGATACGATTCATTATTCATAGCTACACCTCCACCTTATTGGGTTTAGAATCACCCCAGAAATTAGGTGGATTTTGCATCATGAACTAGATTGTACAATCCACATGCCGTGGCTCATTCTTCTGGTTCCCTATTTCTGTAGCATGAAAATCTTGGAAAATAGTCTGAACCAACTCTTTGTTCACAAGTTGTTCAGGTGCAACTACATTCTCTGCAACTTTTTAGGTTGGTTTCGCTAAATCCTCCTAGGTTCCATTTTATAAACATATAAAAAACTCCATCAAAATCACTCTATAGCAACTATTGCCTTAGAATTTCAAATTCTATAACGTCAACTATCACAACATTGATTTTAAAAACAACATTTCTCCCATGTTCAACCTTTTTAGAAAACACATCACTTTATTTTGAAAGAAAAACCCTTATCAAAATAATATAAGAATTCCCTTTTTCAAAATTATTCATTTGAAAAAAAATATCATTCTTTTTCAAAAATTAACAATTCTTTTTTCCCAACATGAATCCTTCCTCGAAATAATGTAGGAACTCCTAGTGGGAATTCATTCCTCTACATTGTTTTTCATGATCATCTCATTGAATAAACCCATGACAATGATATTTAACAATTCTAGTAGTGTCTCGAAACACTTATTTACCCAACTATCTGGTAATACAGAGTTCAACATAAAAGGGTCAGCTACATTCTTTTATGCTATACATTTCAATTTCTGAAAATCCTACACATTTCTATGATTCCTGCCCGAGGAATAGAAAATAAGTGATTTCATCACCAAAACTAGGAGCATCGATGACTACTTGTTAGGCAGGGACCAAACAAGTTGATACCATTTGTAATGACCCTCCAATTTTCATTGTATTGAGAGTACAATGAGTCATTGGAATGACTTAAGCGACATCCCCAAGACGCCAATTTATGGAAATGATTGCCATAGGGTTTCAAATACAGGCGGCGATTGATTTAACCTTTAAGAAACAAACCAATAAACATAACAAACATTCACTACATGTTGCATGAAAAAATGGAAGAAAAGTCAACAGCTTCATGTATCTCAAATTCACATCAAAGTAAGAAACAACAGAAGCATAACCAAGTATCAAAGTACCCTATAGATAGACTATACAAGACTCTCCAAAGACCTCAAGACTCCATGATCCATAAGCTCCAACATCCAAAATCTATGAACAACCCAAACATCACAAGGTAGTGTTAGACACCTGTGAAACATTACCTTTTCCATTGTCCTAGAATATAGCATCTAAAAAATCACCAAAGTGCTAGGCATGGGTGAGTATAGATCTCTGTATGTTTCCCTAATGACTTCCCTACTCTCACCACTAGGATATACGAGTTAACATGAATTATAAAAAAAATTATATAAAAAATTTCTCAAAATAGATAATGACTAAATATAAAAAAGTATCCAAAACCATTCATTACCAAAAGCATACAAGTGCAATTGAAAGCAATTTTCCCAGCAGGATATTTTTCTAGAAATATTACCAAACAATCATTACAACCATGTAACAATATCTCTTTATCAGCATACCCAACCATTCCTCAAACCCATACAACAAACCATGCATGATACATTATGACAATTCCATAATCATGATCAGTTTCTCATCAATCTATCATGTCATCACAAGGTAATTCTTTCCAATGTGCCATTAACCCTTTGGTACCAACCACGAGGTCATATTTCAACCAAGACCTTTGTATGAAATTACCATGTTCCACAAAAGATTTTGCATTTATAAAAAGGTCATATTTCAACCAAGACCCATATATGAAACATGAATACACACCACATATTCCAAATGATCATTCCAAATCAACCCTTTCAATAAAAACACCTTTTTATTGGAAACCATTTCCATCAAAACAATTTCAACGCCAAACTATTTCAATTTGAAACCATTTGAATAAAACTACATTTTCATTAAAAACCATTTCTATTAAATATATATTTGTCATCAACCATTTATAAATTCCAAAAAATACATAATTTAAAATCCTCATTTTAAATTCATGAAACTAAGCCCCATTTTTCACAACAATTTACCAAGATCACAGAATTTTACAAAAACCATAAATCATCAAAAATGATATATTTCAATGAATTTCACATTAAATTAACCAATTTCAATCTAATCAAGTCAATTATATCAAGAATATATGAGAGTGAATCCACCTACCTCGATGGTTTTGATGAAACATTGACAACAGATGAAGAACGCACAAGAAAGTAGGTCGATTCTCGAAGAACATACTTAGTTCTCTTATCCTAGAAAGATTACGACTCAACATTGATTTATTTGGCATAAAAAAATGTAGATCTACCCACTATAGTTTCAGATCTGAGAAATAATGGAGATCAGAGAAGTAGATATAAGAAGATCTAAGAAAAGATGTCATGTCTGAAAAGAATTGTGACATACCTTAAGAATCGGAGTCCAAATCCCCAAGGGAAGCCTCTGGGTTGGCTCCAACTCATGTGGGGAGGGTTCACTAGAATTATAGGGAAATTATTCTCAAAATAGGGGCATTTTGAATCTGAAACGAAATATGTAGATCAAAAATGATTAAGCTCATAGAAAAAATGATCAAGAATTGACCTCTGCACAAGGTTTGACCACATAGTTTGGGATAACCGTGTATGGATCGTGTGACCTTTATTTTAGTCCCAACACTCCTTATAAAACCCAAAAACACTCCCATCCTTCACCTTTTCCCTTTTGATGGAAAAATATTTTTTATGGAAACATCCCACTTTATGGAAACCCCCCACATTATGGAAACAACCCACTTTATAGAATGAACCAACATTATGGAAACACACAACTTTAAGGAAACTCTCTATTTTATGGAAATTCTCTAGTAAACGGAAACTCAATATTAAATATGCACCAATTAAAAAATGTGAGGAAAGGGGTTAGTACCTGAAACCGGTGGTACTACATGTTCTCTTGATATATTTTTTGAAGTTGGGAACAAAGCTATCCTTTTTCTAAAGAAGGATAATGGTACCTGACAAACTGTGAGAGGTTGTACTGGGATAGTTTTACTGAACCCACATAGTATTAAATCATGGAGTGACAATGATGTAACAAGAACTTTCGCTCCATTTCTGGATTCTAGGGATGAATAGGTGTGTAGAAAATTTTGTATCTCAATGCCTTACCTACTTGTAGATGATGTTTGAGAACCAGGAAATAAATTTTATTATCAACCCTTTAAGGTTCCATATTGGAAGTGGGATTATATATTCATATAATTCATGAAATAATGTCCATGATCCTCTAGAGGTCACAATTCAATCTGGGTGATCATATCCCAACCCAAAAAGTTCACCAACTTCTTATACATTCAAGAACAGAGATTAGTGGGGAGCATGGGATTCATTTATGTAAAGAAGATAGTACATATTTATTCAATGATTACCTCAGACCAGGATTCTCAATTCATGAAATGACTTTATATAGTATTACATGAGGTATTTTGGACCTATTCAGAGTTGGGCATGAAATTTCACCCAATGAAAAATGTTCAGATATAGTTAACCATTCAGGTTCTAGGGGACATTATTCTGTCATTCATGATAGACTTCAACTGCAACTAGTAGGATCATCTACATTGGGAATTTTTCAAATAACAATAGCTACCACTCCACTGTATATATGAAACCAGTCATGTACTTGAATAAGAGAGTCTGTAGGTCACAATTTTTTGAACTGATATTGTGGAATCGACACTCATGGGTCCATAGTTAGTGTGAGTGATGGCAGGGAAGGTATATATCTTCTAGAAGTGGATGATGACTTCCCAGATCCATCACATATCTTATGTGGATTGATTTTAGATTCCTTTGGAGTTTGATAATAGGGATGATGTGTTTCTAAAGGTCTTAGCTCGATGAGGATTGTGGAGTTTTGGACCGGTGTCAAGTTATCTATGAGATTCGTTATAAATTATTAATAATATTTATGATTGGAAAGGTAAAATAACACATAGCCCAAACACAATAGTTATATCAATAGAATGATGTCATACACATGTCACAACTGAGGGGGTTTGTTATCGACCCATCACACATTATTAACTTGGCAATGATTGAAATCGAAGATGGATCTACCTTCACAGAATCCCTAGTAGTGATTACAGATCGGATATAATATCGAATGTGGGTGACTGATTCCCTTTGTGTCTATTCAATGGAAGTATGGGAACCTCCAAGATAACATTATTGAATGGTAAAACCATATCAATTCTCAGTACCACCACATGTTTATATAGGTTTTTGATTTTTATGCTGAAAAACTCTAATGTGGGGATAAATTAATGGATTTATTTTTTTCATGTAACACAATGGAATATTTTGAGAAATTAGCTATTGAGTTAGGAATATAATTGGAACATAGTTATAGGTGTCATAGAGCCTCAGTGTTTATATATCAAAAGTATTTAAAATATATATATCATGATTTTAAAAATTTTATAAAATAATTGAGTTTTTTCTTAATGGAATTTCATATGGAAAAACTAATACCTCTATTCAATATTTAAGGTGTGTTTTACAATGTGTGTGACAAAATATTTGTATTCGTTTTGCATTTTTAAGAGGAAACTTGGTCAAAAATACTGAAAATTTAATTAAATAAATAATTTATTGAATATTAATGAGCCATGACCTAATTCTATTATATTTATACATGCCTATGTACATTCCCTAGGGTGAGATGCATAACCCTAGATATTGGAGGTGACTATGGAGGAGATATTTGGCTGAAAAAATTAGATTGTGGATTGATGATCAATTTTCCAATGAGTTTGTCATCATAAATACCAATCTTGGAAATCACCAATGAAAATGACACAGAAATCATTCATCATCTTCTATTGATCCCATTTTGAGGTATGCATTAATTATTTTTTTCATTCCTTTGTGTCAAATTATAATAATTTTTTTAGGAAAATTAATTGATGGATCGATTTTTGATTTTTGGATGATGTTTTTTCTCCTTAGAATAAGGAAATGAATAATTATTTGTTGATTATTGATTAATATTATAAGTTAATAATTTTTCCTATCAATGGATTAATACCAACCCAAACAATTCCCAATTTCTGTTTCCCCCCATGAGTGTTTTTATATTTTCTCCCCTCATTCTCCGAATGTTCATCATCAGTATTTTTTTCATTGACTATTTGAATATACCTAAAAACTAATCATTTTAAAATATATCTTTGGATAAATGGATCATTACCTTGGGGTTGGATTCATTATTGAAGTCATGATTGATTAAATATGGTGAAAATGAAATACAGGACATAAATTGATGGTTTTCATCTTGTTGGTTGGAATTTCATAGGTGCGCTATGATATGATATGATTTCAGATCACATGGGTCTTTGGAATTTTGACACTAGTGATAGGTCAGAATCAGTCATCCCTATATCAAATTTTTAAGGTGTTATCTGTGGATGGATTAGAGGATGATAAAATTCATGTGGATACATGCACATACCATGGGATTCTATATAATGTCCACATACACAACATGTAGTTTAGATTAACACATGTGGTGTAGATCACCTTTTGAGATGGCAGGGATTACATGTAGTGATAAATATCACATGTCATGTGGCATTTACATACACTATGTGATCTGATGTTGGTGACTTAGTGTGTACCCATGGATACATGTGCTTTGGCCTGGCTAGTGTTCATGGGCATGACCAGAGTTCAGGGTAAGTTCTAGAGTACATGGGAATAGCCAGTGTATATGACCATGGGATTAAGTACATCGAAATAGACTTCAGCATTTCTGGTATGATAATGACATGTTTTTTATTCATTATACATATCGTCTAACCCCTTACTAGTTAGGTTGGGGACCGATTCTCCTCAAACTAGTTATGTGTCATGTTGGTATATTCCCTTGGTCTATCACTGTGTTGGTATAGTGAGGAATCCTTCCCTAAGAAAAGGATGATTGATCCCCTCTATTGGTTAGTTCTGGATAGAGTTAGGTATCCCACTATGTGTCCCATGTGTGATCATTTATAATTATTCCCTATGTTGGGTAAGGTATATTATTAATTACTATCATGATATGCGATCCTCATCCTAGTGTGTTTTTTTATAACGGGTTAGGTATCCCCATCGTCTTGGGGTGTGATTCCCTTCCAATGTGTTGACAACATCTCAGTTGCATCTTGTACATATTGCGGGGAGGCCAGTTAGAACAACATATCAAATGAGAAGCATCAATGTTAGAAATAACTGTGGAGACAGTTCTCTTGATTTAGTTTTTCTGTAGAGCCTCAAACAGAGTCCTTGTCTATAAGTGATGACGTAACCATACATTAAGACATAGGTTCTATCTTCGCACATATATGTGTTATTATACTCATTTATTTTGGGCTTAATATCTTTTATTCTTTATTTTTAGTGATTTAATGGTGTCTTTCTGGGTATGACTATACTCACTCCTATATGGGATCTTCCAACATGTGTCATGTATAATGTAGATGATAAGACATTCAATGGAGTCCTAGGAGGATCAAGCCCTAGTGGAGCTCAGTTTAAATTTAAGGGCCATATAAGATTCTCCGTGTTTTATCTTGGCCAAGATCCCATTTTACTAGTAGGTTTGATTCCTTCTTTATTTTTATGGAATTATACTTGTCCCTTTTGTTTTCCCATACACATGTTATACTATGATGTGGGATTATTTGTACTCATGAACACCTGATATTAGTTGTTCATTTATTTTCAATTTATATCGGTGATTGAGGATGTATATGTGTGTATAATAACATTAGGACAAGGTCTCCCATGTTTTTAATATGCCTAATCGATGTTATTCTCCAACACCTGAACTATTAAAGGTAAGCTTGGGATGTTAAATTTAGTTTTTGAATTTCTATGTAGACCCCAATGGATCAAGTAATTATAGTTGTTATGGATAATTGAAGGTAGATTGGGGGTCATTGAGGCACAAGTGGGAAAAAATAGATATTATGAGGGTTTTCCTATAATATCCATCATTACATTGTATTTATTAACATATAGAGATAGTTTCTTTATGATAATTTTCAACATTTTGGTTTATATATGGAGTTTATTGGTGGTTCCATTTTATTTTCCTAATAATTTATGGGGTAATGTATCCCACAGATGTAAATAATTTCCCCAGTGCTATTCACCAACCCATGGCCTATTAGAGATAGTATTCAGGGGTCACACTTGTATCTATAACCAATATAGAAGTGGTATAAGTGGGGGAGGTAATGAAATATAATATGAAAATAAATATATAACTTTAAAAATGAACTATGTTAATTTTATTTATTAATTTATTTAAATAAATAATATTACCATATTTTATAATATATATATATATATATATATATTCAATTATAATTACATATATAATTATAGATTAAATGAATGTATATAATTATTAATTATATTTATATATTTATTAATTATATTTATATAATTATACTTATATAAATATATATATATATATATATTTTAAAATAATATTTACGAATATATAAGAATGTATATATAAATTATATTATGCATGATAACATTTATCAACACTAAAAATGATAAAGGGATGCCTGTATTAGTGTTAAAAGTGGAACAAACAAATATCTCTCTTTATTAGTGATTTTTTTGTACCGATAAAGGTTTTACTTTTATAATTATTTTTTATCATTTATAACGGTTTCCTTTTATCCATGATTTTTTTATCATTGATAAAGGATGGTACTATATTTTTATTGTGATGTAATTGTGATCTATTATTTATAGAAATATAATAGGAAACATGATATATTACTAGAATTCCACATTTTTGTATCTCTAAAAACTAAATTAGACATTCTCTTTTCAATGGTAAGTATAAAGTGAGAAATTTTCATACCATGATATTTAAATTTCACCCTTATCTACTCATCCAAAATAAAATTCTCCCTATTATAGACGGGTCACCTTTTCCTCATCAACCATGTCCTTTTCCATTATTTCTGCTTATATTATCTATATTTATTCCCTCCCTAAGAGAATTATTAAAATTATTAAAATGATGATGTCAAACTTTTTCTTCAGAGATAGTGAAGTGACAAAAAAATACACTAATATAAATGGGAGAAACTATCACTATTATAGATTCTATGATAATATTCACTAACCTTTATTATTTATAAAAATATAAATAAATATAATACATTTACCAAATCTAAAAAAATATATCATAAAGGATACCTCCATCAACGCTAAATGAGGCACCCCAAACCTGTACTCCTAGATTTGGTGGTAAGAACACATAATTTACATAAAAATTCCATTACAAGTGATATTACTCAAGAACAAAAAATTTGACTCCATAATATAATCATTATAACTCATCATAACCTCAGAATGTCTCATGAAAAATGATTATTATTTACATAGATTATTTACATAAAAATTTTATTGTAATATTTTTCCCATAATAAGACTATTCTATATCTTATTCATAAAATATTATATGATAAATTCATTTATATATCCTATGCAATGTAAACATAAGAAAGTGGTGGCCTTAAAAGAATTATTAAGGTAAAAAATCATCAAAATTTCATCATGGGTTAGATCATAAGTGTATGAGAAAACAAGATCATGAGAGAAATATCTTATTAAAAATAACATGGAACAATAATAAATTTCCATAAATCATGATAATAGGACATGTAATCTCAAAACAAAAAACATGTATCATGGATTAAGAGTGTGATATAATAAACATGATCAATAGAGAATAATAAAATATATATAACATTGAAATGTGGCATGTCATGGAAACATAGCAGAACAAGGAAATATGGAACACAAATAATCATAGGAAAACATTTCATACTATTTTAGGTATCAAAATCATATAAACAATAATTTTATGGCGTAATACTTACTTCTTTTGAACCATTAGTGACTCGATCATCATAAATCATGGTGCATTAGTGACTAATCTATTACAAATCATAGCCCTTATATGTCAAGAGATATAGAACCATAATCATTTAATTGGAGATATATATAGGACCCTACCTATTAATATCCATATATATGTTTATCATATCAATCATTCATTATGCTATGAGATTCCAAGGAAATAAAATGAGTTTTGCATCATTTCTAAATGGAATCATTTAACATGATATCAAATGTATATTAGTTGGAACTAAAAATTTAATCACCCAAAATTATTATTTTATAAAATCATTTAGTGGTTGATTAAGTAAAAAAACTATATGGGTGATAGATCATTTAGAGTTGAAGTAGAAAATGAAATTTATATATAAATGATTCCACGTTATGATATTTCATAGCACTGTCCAAAATAAAATAAGTTATTATTCACTTTCTAAAATATTATTTTTCTAATGTTTTGATTGAAAATTTTTAAAATATTATTTGTGATGAAATATAAATGAATAATCCATGAGGGAGAAAAAAAAATTTCTAAAGGAAATGCGGAATTGAAGATAAAATATACGATCATGAAAGGGAAATATATTTCAATATTAAAAATACCTTTATCTAAGCCCATGTCATAAAAAAGTGATAATTATTATATTTGAAAAGTGATAAAGATAAATTTGAAGTTAATGAATAATAAAAGAAATTTGTACTTCAAAATAATAATTATGAACATTAACTAAACAAGTGAATCTGGACATGGATTAAAAATAGATTATTTTGGGTGGATAAGAATTATTCTTAACAATGTAAAATTTCAAATAATACTTATTTTATGTGAAAAATTAATTTCCCCATAAAATAAATACTAAAGGAAATATTATATCATTATACATAAATTGAAAAAATGTTATAATACCATAGTCAAATATAAATAATTATGACATAATAAAATTAGTTGAGTCAAGAAAACCTTTTATGGATTTTTTAACAATTGAATTTAATTCCATTAAAATAGAACATAATATGGATTTTCAAATCCCTTTAATATCATAAAAGGTGTGTTAAAATTCATCTATAATTTATTATATACACCACCAAAAATAAAATAAGCGGTGAATTTGGAACATGTCTCATTGAATGAAAATTATGATTATAAAACATTTACCTTTAATCATGATATCCATAAAGGAGATTTAACTCCATATATAATAAATATTCTGATATATATAAATTGTTTCAAATCATAATTTATATCTTTTACCCTTTATATTCATTTATTATAATCATTTATTATACATTTATTAATTAGTTATAGTTTATTTTCATTATCTAATGTTAGTGATTTTAATTATTACACACATTTTTTGAAAAGTTGATATTGATTCTCGTTACGTGGTACCATAATAATACTTCCTAGATTATCCAAGGTACTTGAATATATAATTTATAGTGATTTATAAAATTTATGTTGTTTCCATGGGAATTTTTTTTATGATTTTTGAGGAACGAAACAATAGAAATATTATTTTCGAAACAAATAAAAATTGGTATGTTAATAATGAGTGAACAACTAATAAAACCATTATAGAGCGTTAATAATGTAAAAAAATTAATTACTTAAATAGAATCATAGATTCACCCTAGTAGGACAATTACAAAAAATTAAATATATTTTCCCATTGAGAAAGTATTATTCACGTACACAAAAATAATGTTTTCATTTATCATAGAATAGAAATAATATAAAAATTGATTTACCTTTTCAATGTAAAATTCATGTCATAAATATATTTTTTTATTAATTAATTTCCCCTTTTAACAATCCATGTAAGGTTGTTATGAAAAATAAAACACATTGTTCATGGTGGTGGTAATTTTCATATAAGACTAACAACATTTTCATTTTTATAAATAAAATGGGATTAACAGTTAATAGTTATTCCATTAATATAAATACATTTTATTATATTAATAATATTTATGTATATATATAAGTATTCTTAAAACATATTAAAGAATTTTTATAAGAATAATAAATATAAAAATGGTTATACAAGAAAAAAATACTTACACATAAGATTATGATTTCTAATTGGAATCATTATTAATTTAGAAAGGATTATGAAATCTCTAAGAACTAGAAGATTAAGAATGTGGAAAAGGATTATTTGGGAATGAAATGAAGAATATTATATGAGATTAATAATTTTTTATAAGGGGTATTGGGAGGCTCCTTTTTTAAGATAGAGAGGTTGCACTTTTTTAAATATTGATAACTTAATATTAAAGTCATGTGATGTACTATCCTGAACTTTACCTTTTGGAAATTTATTTTGTTCATGTGGTTTTATTCTAGTTTTTGAAGTATTTTAGTTTCTTTATAACTTAATTGGTTTTTAAATATTCTTTCAAATCCTTTTTTTTATAATCATTTAAGGGAAAATAGTTAATAATTTTCAATTTTTCTTTTACCCTTGTATAGAGTAATAGGTAAAATTATGGGTAAATTCCTTTTTTCAATACTCATTGTAGTTTTTAGGTATTTTGTAATGGTAACCGTTAATTTATAATGGCTTCATAAAGGTAACCGTTCCATCATATAAGTGTAGGATGAAGGTTATATACACTTCATAAGGACAATCCCCCTTTTTCAAAGGATGTGTAAGGGTGCCTCAGATGCTTCATTGAGGAAGCTCTCAATTTATAAAGGGTATATATAGGTAGGTAAGAGTTCTATAAGAGTAACTCATTTATAATGGTTATATAATGGTAATCTTGTACCCTCACAAGATAGTCTTCATTTTTGTAATTTCAAAACCATGTTACTCTTATGTGATGCTCTTTTTGAGAAAAATTAACTAAACATTTTGTTCATTCCTTTTCCCTAGAATACAACTGTAACTCGTTTATAATTATTTTTAGAGCCAAAAAATGGGAATTAATTCATTTAATTTTTTTTCCAGACATTTATTTTTAAATCTTTTAATTCTCTACAATTATGAAATGATTAAAAATAAAAATTAAATGCTGTATTAAATTTGGAGTTTTAAAACTGTGTACTAAAACACCCCCTATATTTTTAAAATTACCTGAATCATTCTTAAATTTATTTTTTTATGTCATCTTGAAGATATTTTTTTGGAATTAACCTACAATAAAAGTAGATCCTATTTCATTGGATAATTTTCTATTCATCCTTATTGCAGAACCAGATAATGGGTGTTGAACTTTATTATTTCTAGATTGTTTTGTGTGGATCATAACCTACTACTGAAGGATCATATTCCTCATTGGATGGTGAATCCCATATGGGTGTTATTGATCTTGATTCTATGTCGTATTTCCCAATCATCTCTAGTTAGAATTGAATCAATGATTTATTGTGCTATCATCTTGTTATTTCAATGCAATTGATTTATTCCACTTATATTTAGTAGCTATATCAAGGATTAATGATTTCATGAGCTTTTGATAAAATGGGAAAAATATATATTTCCTATGATTGGATGTGAAAAATATTTTGAAATAATTATACTCATCCTTTCATAAATTTACGTTCTTAATTTGATTTTTATAAAATCATTGAGTTTTTTTATGATGATTTCCAAAATAAAGGGAAGAGTTTTGTTTTATAATGATTAATTTATTTTATTTGTTTTAAATTATTATTTTAAAGTTAAAATTTATTAATGTGATATGTTTGATAAATGGTTTTATAGATGGCCTTGAAATTCGTTTAAAGTTTTAACATACCAAGTAGAATATTGAAAGGGATGTTTGGAATTTCAAATGATTTCATTGAAATTGGAAAACCCATAGGAAATTTCCCATTATGTGTGATAGAAATGATGGATTATTTGAATAAATGAATTCAAATGTTCCTTTTAAGGGTTATGAATATAATTGAAATTAAATTTAATTCATAATCTCGATAAAGGGTAATTTTCTTATACGGTGTTGAAATGTTTTATAAATATTAATGATTAAATTTTTAAAAATTGATGATATAATATGATTTATGTAATGATATTAGCTATGAAATTATCACCACTATTTATATTTCAAGAGTAGATCATGGTTGCTAGTTGGGAGTTCTAGGTACACATGTGTACAAGTTTGGAATTAGGTTTTAAATAGTAGACTTATGTCGGGATTAGGTGAACCTAAGGAATTTTATCATTAGTTTGTCCTATATAGGGTAAGACTAGGAATTTGGGCTAAGGTCTATTGATGTGTTTATTGAATATTAGGGCATGAAAATTGCTTCATCGATGAGCATATTGAATCTGTTGTAGACTATTTTTTTCACCATTGGTTTCCATGATGCTGATTTGATAATATTTTCCACGGTATTATTATTTTGAAAAATTATGTAATGTTATTCTATTTATTCTGTGTTCCTTTAAAATTGTTTTAAGGTAAAATTTTTTTATGTTTTTATTTGTGAAAATAGATTTTGGTTTTATTTGAAAAGGACATTATTTTGTGCAAATAGATGTTTTCAAGGAAAATATTAACACTTTTTTTATTTAATGAAAAGATAAAAAACCTATCTTGTATCTGTATTTTTCAAACTTGTATGATATAGAATATATTTCAATGTGTTATTATTTGGTTAATTAGGTTGTAACCTACTCGGATTTTAGATCATGCCTATATATAGTAGGTTTAATTGGTTTCTCGGTGATATGGATATTTCTATATATTTGGGTTTGATCTTTGATGAAGGTAAATGTGAAATTGCATCCCTTTCATAGGGACATATTGGTGTTTTGTTAGCTTTCACTTTTTTGTTATTTATATTGGCCATCAAACTTTTTATATAGTCAGTTTTATATTCTAATTTGGGATATCTATATTTTTTTGGATTTTCATTTCACTATTTATCAGGTTATGTTTGTGGTTTCTATGTGCAATCATTATCATCTTGTTCTTTCTGATGCCAAAATTATTTTTCAAGCCTCTAAGGATCGAGGATACCCATCAATTAGGTGGTGGATGAATTCAGGTGTTGGTCCAGATAGTATCTTAGACGGGTTCATCACAAATAGTAACAAAAGTGGTTTTACCAAGTTTTTATACTATGTATTATAGTTTATAGGTAAGACTAATAGAATTCAAGTAGTCAGTCATGGGAGGGTTCTTGATCACCACCCACCCATGATGATTCTGGGGTTAGCAGGGTTTCTTGGGATGATCATATCTCTATTTTGATCTCGTTACTAATGTTTTTATGTACATTTAATTTTTTTAGTGATTCTTTGTGTCATTTTGAGTTCATGATTTTTTTTAGAATCTTGATATTTATAGGGAATTTAGATGGTTCGTTATACTACTTCAGATTTGGTAAAATATGTGTTAATCGTACAGCCTAATCCAGTTCACTCTCTATGACAATTTGAGGATTGGTGTATGACCTACCTAATTCTATTTCCAATCCATACATATTTGATACTTTATATAATTATAATAGTTTCATATTTCATGTTTTTGGTTTCTTTTCCCTTATTTTACTTTTATTTTATGGCAATTTAAGGAATTTATTCTAGGAGAATTATATAGTTTTTTGGTTTTTTATGTGATCATTGAAAATCAAAACATTAATATGTTTTGAAAAGAGTTTGGAAATTCTTGTAGTTAGGAAAATGTTTTAAATTCAAAATGGTGTTTGAATTTGAGGTTTACTAATATATTTTGAATTTAAAATGATGAAATATTTTTATTAAATCTAGTTTATAATTTTGATAAAGGGTTATAGTTGTATCTATTTAAAATATTATATTGTGATTTTATCAATGATTATTTAAAATATTCTAAAAATTTAGGTGTGAAATATTTTAAGGACTAGTTTTTAAAATATTTCAACGATAAGTTACCTTTTCCTTAAATGTTTTTAATGTTTTCAAGATGTCAGTATAAATAATGATATACATTTTTTTTATTGAAGGTAATCAACCACATTTTTTGTATGATGTGTTCCTGCTTAATCTCAACTATTATGGTGAGTTGTTGATACATAATTTCAAGGTTTAATAATAATTGAAAATAAAAATATAGTAATTTGTTTTTTATTATATTATTTGGTGTGATTGAGTAATCTCTATCAAGGTAAAAAAGGAAGCATTCTAGGTCATACCCCGTATGTAGTGGCACGATAGGGTCATTGTGTTTCTTCTCAATATATTCCTCTATAAAGAATCATTATGTTTTATACAATAATAAAATGTTCATTCATATGAATTTTCAATATAAGAAGTATCCTAATGTTTTTATCTATTGTGGTTGTATTTTTCATATGCATTGGATATTTTTGTTTTTCTATGCATCTCAACATGATCAGAAATCGTCAACTTCTAAGGGAACTACAGTTCATCTTGAAGCTTCACAACAATAGGGATCCATCTATATGCATTAGAGTGAATCTTTTCACACAATGGATGAGATGTAGTTGTAGGTTTATAGTGGTCTAAAATTTTATCCCAATATCATATTAATGATAGTTTGAGTTTCCTTTTATGTACTTCAATTCCTATTAGGGATCTTGCAACATCATGAGTTGTCTTTCTAAATTCCCTAGTTTCATGGTGATGTTGTACTATATTTTCTAGATCAATTGATGTATTATAGATAAGTTATATAAGAATATGGTTTTATGGAATTAATTGTTTACTCTTTATTTATTGAATTAACAATTTTGAATAATTGGCATGAGAAGCCTGAATCTGAGGGAGATTCAATATAGTAGGGTGATCATCAATATTTACATTCACATGATATTTCATTTTTCATGATCTGGTGAACATGGATTCAGGTTTTTTGGTTTCATTGATCATGAACATTACTCTATGGTATATATCTAAATAAGTACATATGTTCATCTCTTTGTGTAAGACTAGTATGGGTTCTGTAGTTGGGATTGGGATCTTTAGATATTATTCTTAGGGGTTTTTGTTCTTATATGCTCCTATTATTTTTACCTATGGGATGGAGGTTGTTTTGGAAATCCATGTTCCTTAGTGATTTTTGATTATATCTTCTCTTATTTTTATACAAGACCTATATTGGGTTGGTTGTTCATTTTTCAAGATGAACATATCTGAGATTGGGTAAGTGTTTTGGTGATTGGGAGGCAGTGTTGATGATGATATGAGGTTTTATTTGGAATTACTAGAATTCATTCCTATAGGAATGTGGTCTTAGGTTACCATCCTTGAACATAAGTCTAGACTTTGTTTTTCTCAATGAGGTGTCTATATGATTCATTTCTAATTTTCTTCTTCGGTTCTCGTGCATGACCTTTGTGTTCTTTTTTTTCTAAGGTGGTATTATTTTAACAACATTCTTTTTGAACGTGATGTTTTTTGTTTTTGTGTATAATTAATTCAATGTCTCTTTAGATTATAGCAGATTATTTATCATTATAGAGTATTTGAGGGGTTTGATTCATGTTTTTGAAGGATGGAATCCTAGTAAAACTTTGTTGGTGAGTTTCTCATCCACATATAAGCCACTTTACTATGTTTCTTTGGAATTATAATTTTGTGGAGAGAACTCTTGGAAATATTATTCACCAATCTTTTTTTCTTTTACGGTTTTGTTAAAATGTTTTTTGGTTACCATCAACGAAAGTTGAACATTTGGATTCGTTTCAACATTTTGGGTTCTATTGGGTATATTAGGTTACTTTCTCTATCTAATATTGATCTACCAATATCCTTGAAGCATTTTGGGGGTAGAGGGCCTTATGTTGGTAATAATTATAACATACAGAGCTTTTTTACATTCATTATTTGTTTTATGTTATTTTATTTTGGTTTTTGGAAGTAATGGAGGTTATTTCTAACTTACTTTCTTTTTAAATGTTCTTTTGAACTGCCTTTTTTATTTTACAATTCCTTTAATTAATAATATTAATAATTTTTAATTTTTTTCCTTAGGCAAAAAAATGTAATCAAGATAAGGGTAAATGACTTCTACCTATATACATGATGGTTTTTAGGTGTTGTGTAAAGGTAACCCAGGAATTATATATGTTTTGTAAAGGTGTCCAAGATGCTATATAATTGTAGGTTGATGTTTTTATACACTATGTAAGGTTACGACCCTATTTTCAAAGGATGTGTAAGGGTACCTCAAATGATGTGTAAAGGTAACTACCAATTTCTAATGGGTTTGTAATGGTAGGTTGGACTTTTTTATGGGTTACTCCATCATTATAAGGGTTTTATATGGGTAAACTAATACCCTTAAGAAATAACTATGATCTAAGTATGGGTAAAACCATATTACCCTTACCAAGTTCTGTTTTTTAGAAAAAAATTATTACAAACATGATTTTTAATTTCTTCTTCCGCAACATGAACATCTAACTAGTTTTTATTGATTTTAAAGGCCAAAAATCATTAGAATTTATTCTTTTAACCTTGATTAAGTTCATATATCATATTTTAATGTTTTTAATGCTATTTAGTTAATAAATGATTAAGAATTAAAATTAATTGATGTTTTTTGTTTGGGTTTTCTAATGTTGTGAAGCAAAATGATTCTTTTATTTTTAAAATTACCAAATATGTGATTATTGGAGTTTTCGATATCCACTTATGGGGAGTTTGGGGAATCCAGCTATAGTAGAAGGATATCTATTATTATTTTCTCATTTCATGTACTTCCATTCTACAAAATCAGTAGAAGGGTGTTGTATATTTTTTTCCCAGGATCTCTATATGTGTATCTTATCATTCTAATATAAGTTCCTCTTCCTCACTGGTTAGAAGATCCTGTGTAGGTTTTATTTCTAGGAATTCAAGATATGTGTCCCAATCACCTATCTTTAAAATTGAATATATGAATTCTTATGCTTTTATCTCTTGTTTTTGATGTATTCAATTGTTTACACAAATATCTAGTAGTTATATCAATGAATAATGATTTCTTGATCTTTATATAATGGTTGAAAAAAATATAATTGTGGTATGATTTGATGTGAAAACTTTTTTGGAGGAATTATACTTTTGTTTTGGATATTTTATGCACCTGACTGGATTTTTATAAATTCCTTGAGTTTTAATGATGATTATTTCCAAATGAAAGAGGAAAGTGTGGTTTTATAATGCTGGGTTATTTTATTGTTTTTGAAACTATTATTTTAATGTTCACATTTATTAAAGTGTTGTGGTTTATAAATGTTTTTACAATTGGCCTTGAAATGATTTATACTGAGTGGAATTTTGAAAGGAATATTTGGAACTTTAAATAATTTCCTTGAAAATGGAAAATTCATAGGACATTCCACTTTATGTGTAATGTAATTAATGGATTATCTGAATGGATGAATCGAAATATCCCTTTTATTGGTAATGAATTGAATTGAAATTGAGTTGAACTATTTTTTTTGATAAAGGGGAATATTCATATGTGGTGTTTGGAGGGGTGAGAAATATTTATGATTCATTTTTAAAATTTTATTATATAATATGATTTATGGTATGATATTACTTTTAAATGTATCTCATCGTTTTGAATGTCTTGAGAAGACATGGGTTTCTTGGTGGGTGGTCTAGGGACACTTGTTCGCTATTTTGGAATCATGATCTGCCTAATGTACTTAGAGGGGAATTATGTCAACCTATGGGATTTTACACTCTGTTAGGCTTGGAGAGGTAGAGACCAAAAATTCTTACTAAGGTTGACTGATTCCTTGATTGAGGACTAGCACATAGAATTTCATTAATCAATGTACATGATAATTGGATTCTAGACTATTTTCCTTTACCACTTTTGTTTTCCATGATAATGATTTGATAATATTATCCAAGGTATTTTTATTTGGATTATTTGTGACATGATATACTTTTTTACTCAATGTTCCTTTAAAAATGATTTAATCTACAATTTATGAATGTTTTGATATGACAAAATAGGTTATGGTTTTATCTAGAATGTGGATTGCTATTCTGTTAATGACTGTTTTCGTGGAAAATTTTGATAAAGGATTTATTTAAAAAAACATAGAAAACCTATTTGTATCACTATTTTTCAAACCCATATGAAATAGATGTTTTTTAAAAGTGTTATGATTTGGGACTGTGGGTCGAGACCAGGTATGATTTTATAACACACCTATTTATTACATGTTTAAGATGTTTCTTGATGTAATGAATATTCCAATATCATTGGGTTCAATCATTGATTGACGTTTATTTGAAATTTACTCACATTCACATTAATATGTTAGCAGTTTAGTATCTTTTCCATTTTTTTGGTTGAATCAGTCATTGGCATTGTTATCTGGTTGGTTGTATCTTATACTTTTGGATATCTCCGTTTTTTGAATTTATTTCAGTTTTTGTCTATTTATATTTGTGTTTTTTGGGAGAAATTTTACCCATATCATTATTTATAATACTGGGGTGCTTGTTTCTAACCCAGTGGATTAGGAATTCCGCTTGATATAGTGGTGAATTAATTTGGGAGAATGATCAGAAAGTTTCCTGGGTAAGATCATTACATTTTATTTTCATCGGTGGCTCCTAAATAGGAAAATAATTGAAAGGGAGTGATTCTTGGTCAATCAAACTCTCATATAAAAAAATTACAGATAATGTATTGAGATATTTAGGAACATTCCCCATAATTTTACTCTTTACCGTAATTTACTTTTACCACGATAACTATTTTTTTAACAAAAATAACTTTTTTTAAAGAAAAATCATATTAACCTTGTCACCATATTTCAATATTATAATTACAAATAAGAAAAAATTATAATATTAAATTTTTAAATGTTATAAAATTTGGTGTTAAAATTGTCAATGTATAATGCATAAATATGATATATTATGATAAATATTACTAAGGTTCCAAAAGATCAATTACCAGTTTATTAATTAATATCAATTCTTTAAATTTGTAATCTTACATATAAAATACTTCATTGTTCAAGAAAGATGTTTCATAAAATTTGAATTCAAGATATATCATGATGTCTTCATAAAATTTATGGTATTTGTAAAATAGGTATTTTCACTATTCAAAAAAAATAATCATTTTTAGAAAAATCCCAAAAAAACTCTAATGTTATTTGTACTTTAATAATCCAAATATTGGAATTCTTCTTATCAAATTAATTTTCTATATATGTGAAATTTAAATTTTAAATCGGAAAATAATTCATATGGGAAAGTTAATATTTTTATTTCAAGGAAAACATTAAAATCATTAGGTGTTATTAATCTTATTTTATATCAATTAATAATGTGAAATGAGTGTTTATATATTTTTTTCACAATTTAACCTTTATAATAATACTTTAAAAGTTATAATTTTATTTTATTAAGATAAAAATAAAAAATATTTAAAAAAACTACAATTATTAAAAAAATGGATCATAAATGACTTTTTTTCCTAATAATTTAACACTACTCATTTTTTAATATGTATATATCAAATTTTATTAAAAAATATTAATTAAAACATTTAATTTTTACTTAAATTAAATTTTTAAAATAAGTTTTATGTAAATACCAAATGTGTAAATACATATTAAGTTTATTTAATTAATAATTACATGTTTTTATCATCCTAACTTCTATATAAAAATCCTTAGAGGAATATACATTGGACCTAAGGGTAATATAAACTCTATTGGTAATTATGGGTGGTAGTTTATCTGGCATGGATCTCAATGAATTTTCAATGATCTTGAACTTCTCTTACAAATTATTTCTCAAAAACTATAATTGTTAGAGTTCATCTTCGGTTTGGTCTATGGGAAAGCCTAGTGAAGCTACTAATATTATCGGATCTAAAAAAATGAGATTAATAAGGAATAATTATACTACATAATTAAATTTAATTTTTTTTACATAGATTTCATAATATGGTTACTTCTATTAATGTCTGACAATTAAACGATAATATTATAATAGCCATTTTTAATACGAAAAAAAGTTCATCTTAATAAAAAAATTGGTTTTTCATCATTTACAATTTCACGTGAAAAAAATTACACAAAAAAATATTTGATTAAATATAAATATATACAAAAATCTCAGGCGTTAGTCTAAAAAATAATTCATAAAATCTTAATCCTTATCAGTGATTTTTTTAGCACTCACAAAGGGTACCCTAGATAATATATTTTATATAAATGTATTAATATATTCATAAATAATTCTTATAAAACAATAAATATATCCCAAGTGGGGATTTCCTAGTGGAAAGGGGAGGGTCATCAGTCCCAGGGGATTGGAATTTGATTACCAAGGGTTTTGCTACGGAATCATAATATCACACCTATCGATTTAACAAACTCTGTTTTGATTGGAAGCCTATGGATGTGGAAATTTTATCATTTTATCATCACTGTAGTTTCCTGGAAATTATGTATAATTTTGTTTTATTACATGGAATTATTTCAAGACTGTGAAATCTGACGGTGCATGATTTCAAGGCCCGGACAACCCGAAATAGTCTATCAATGTATTATTAAACATTAAATAGAATGAATAAGTAGTTTTCCTAATAAGTTAGAATAATTCTTAAACGGTTACTCGAATCAAAAATATTAGGTCACCATTTCATTTAGGATGGCGGGTTTACCTTGGGCATGACTTAAGTTTAGTTGGTGTGGGCTTCCTATGAGAGAACCCATAAATGGCATAACTATAAATAAAATAATAAAATAATTTTTTTTTATTTTTCAAATGCTTATAACAAACAAACGGTAGCTCTGATTAAAAATCTGATACCACTGATGAAATCCTGAGGGAATGCTCTATTTATGAAAATTATCAAATCGGCTGGAGCGGGCCATGAGGGAATGTTAGTTTTTGGACGTGAATAAAATAATTAAGTGACAATTATTCTGTTGTAAAATCTATATCATTTAAATGGTAACTTAGATTGGATGTCCAAGAGTACCATTTGGTTCTTTGGGGAATTTTTAACTTAGGAAAAGCCCAAACATAACCTGCATGGGTTGAGGGTGACAGTTAATAATTTTCTGAACTTTTTTTTGAGTACATTCAGTAAACACGCAAGCAGCATTTTTAAACTTTTTTCATGGTGCTCAGTATTGAAATCTGAGGACACCATTGAACTCACAATGCCGATATTTGCTTAAAGTGACTTTCACCTTGATAGTAGTTGGTCAAGGGTGAATGTTAGTTTTGTGCTTTTTCGTGGGAATAAAAATAAAATAAACTTTTATTTTATATCCTCCCAACTGAATGCTAAAATGTGGGGACCACCTGATCTAAAACATCCCACTAGTTTTCAAAGAGGCGGGGACCAGCTAAACTAAAACCCCATTTTTCTGAATTCATGGTTGTGGGGACTACCCTAACCCCTCTTAAATGTGGGGAATTCCCTTGGAATCCACCCAATTAATTGCACCAATGTAAATTAATTGGCTTGACCATTTTTAAATACTAAGTAACAACATCATTGGAATTTAGGAAGGTTCCAAATAAATGAACCATTAAATATTCTACAATCTTTACTTACCTCCTTCCTCTCCTATTTATATGGAGCATTGGAGGAGGATTTGGGATGGATTCTCCAAGTGACGAAGTGCTGGTAAAGTGCCACGAAGGCCAACACTTAGAGAAACATAACACTTCTCCAATGAAGGAAATCTCCAATGAAGACCACACTATGGAAATGAGGAACAAGGATGACATTTGAACTAAATTTGGAAGAATGATTACAGAAGAAACAATCGTGGGCATCCTCTTTGCCTTCACCGTTTCCATCTCACGACCTCCATCAACAAACCTTCGAGGTAGGGGTTTAATTATGTGTGATTATGTATTCCCATGTTCATCCCTTCTAAACAAAGAACGTGGATCAACTCCCTAACTAGTTGATCTGTGGATGATTTCTTTTTTCAGGTTTGGGAATAATCATTGATGGAGGTTTTAGGGTTTGATGTTCTTCATACAAGATTTATTAAGCCGCTTGCTACCTCCCTAATGAGGATTTTGTGGGAAAAAAAAACATAACCCGAACTCTCTACATTTTTTCTTGAGTTTTTGGTGTGTTCTTCAAGGTGAAGGGGATTGCACGACCCAAACATCCGATGGAAGAGGACCGCGGCTTGTGATACAGTTGTGAATGAAGAATGGTCGACCGAAACAGCTGCCTGTGAAGGCACGGCGCGCGACCATGCCGCGTAGAGTGGAAGGATGGCCATCCGGCTAGCCACGAAGGAATGTCACACCGCGGCCCTCACGCAGCCCCACCGCACCCCACCGCATTGTGGCCCTCGTGCTTCCCTGCAGCCCCACACCGCACCCTGTCCCTCATGCTGCCTTGTGGCCCCTCGCACCCACAGCCCAGACCTGTAACAGCTTTGACCCATTTCCACTATAATGGCCATAACCTTGGTAGTGAGTGTCCATTTGATGAACCACCTACGGTGATAGAAACCTTGGGGTGAGATGGTGCCTTTGGTATACCCCACTTGGTATTTGGATAAATTTGTGGAATGGACGGTTGGATCGAGCACGAATCCAACCGGGCCCTTGAGACTAAAAGTCTAATAACATACAGACCGATCATCCGTTTGACGCACTGTCTGTTGCATTGAGACCCCGATGACATGGAGGTTCTTTGGGATAGTTATTTGTGGGACATATTTGAAGTTGTATTATCGACTGGTGGATTGAGGAGAAGACCCTCCCGGAGATGAGCAAGCTTAGTGAGGGAATGTTGTAGTTGGTTGTGACGATGTACTAGGATTCTATGTGGGTCTGATGACATACTAACGATGCACTAGGATCATGTGTGGTTATGATGACGTACTGCTGATGTACTAGGATCCTGTGTTGGTATGACGACGTATTGACGATGTACTAGGATTCTGTGTGGCTCTGACGACGTACCGGTGATGTTCTAGGATCCTGTGTGGGTCTTATGACGTAATTATGATGTACTATGATCATTTGTGGGTCTGACAACGTACTGATGATGTACTAGGATCCAATGTGGGTATGAAGACGTACTAGCTATGTACTAGGATCCTATGTGTGTCTGAGGAAGTTTTGATGATGTACTAGAATCTTGTGTGGGTCTGACGACGTTCTGAAGATATACTAGGATCCTGTGTGGGTCTAACAATGTACTGATGATGTACTTGGATATAGTGTGGGTCTGATAACATACTACTGATGTACTAGGATCTTGTGGGGTTATGACGACGTACTGATGTTTTACTGGGATCATGTGTTGGTGTGACGACGTACAGACGATGTATAAGGATCATGTGTATGTCTGACGACGTACTGATGATGTACTAGGATCCTATGTGGGTCTGACATTGTACTAGGATCCTGTGTGGGTCCGACGATGTACATATGATGTACTAGGATCATGTGTGGGTCTGAAAATGTACTAGGATTCTGTGTGGGTCTGACGACGTACTGACGATGTACTGGGATCTTGTGTGGGTCTGACGACTTACTGACGATGTACTAAAATCCTATGTGGGTTTGACAATGTACTAGAATCCTGTGTGGATCTGATGAGGTTATAAGATCCTGTGTCAGTCTGATTATGTACTACAATCCTCTGTGGGTCTGATGATTTTTTAGGATCCTTCTTGGGTCTTCCTCTTAATAGAGTAAGATGATTCTGTAGTTACATCTAATCATCTCTACTAATGTACCTATGGTATAACTGATGTGAGATGAGTTTGTTCCGGTTTGGTAATTTCCTTTGTGGTAATACCTTTTTGGTATTCCTTCCTTTGTGGAACAGTTGAGCTTTGGGTTTTTGGGTTGGACACTATGTTTCATCATGATTGTGATGGGTGTACTTGATAACTTAGGTATATGTATGGGAATATACCTAAGTAGGGTTTTCAATTAATGTCATGCTATGTGGTTTATCCTTTGTGGATTCTGTGAGACCATGAGGGTCTCAGGGTCCCAACTGAGTATCATTATACTCACCCATGTACGGGATAATCCCACACCTTGTTGTGTTTGGTGTAGATGATGGAAAATGCTAACTGAGGATGACTGTACATGGACTGGATGGTGCCCAAAGGTGGACCATACGGCGTTTCAGTTCACAGAGGGGACGGGCAAACATGGAATGCTAAAAAGGCGTTCTATACCTACTCTATAGGTAGGAAACTCGTAGGATGACCCAGTAACTTTCATTCTCTTTCTTCATTTGTATTGTATTTTAGTTGTACTTGTACCTTTACTGTTGGACTTGTATTCCAGCCCCTCTTACTTTCAGCACTATTTTTTCTACACAATCTTACTTCTATTCATATCTCCCTCTGTGCTTGGTTTCATGTGTTGACAGGTTATAAAGGCGATGCCTTCCCAATTTTATGTAATACGCCTTTTGGTTCTAGTTTCCAGCCCCTTGCCTATTAAAGGCGGGCTTGGGGTAGTCATGGCACGAGCCCTGTGGGATGGGTCGTGACAAATTGGTATCAGAGGAGTCAGTTCTACCATAGAACATTAGACTCTGATATTTTTAAGGGAAATAGTGTTATGTGTTGTGAGTGTGGTTATCAGTTTAGGGAATCCAGTGTTGGTGCGCCAGCGGATGTATCCATACACCAGGACCATGAATTTTGATTTCTAACTCAGTGCTCAAAAACACTAATTGTGTGTGTGCATAGAAAAGTATTCAATAGGATTTTTTTCTATCAGCTCTCCAGGTATAACTTAATGACTATGGTGAACCTGTTCCTTATCCGGATTCCACTGCATAAGTAGCCAGCTAGGATTACCGAGAGAGTAATAGATGATGGACACCAAGCGACGGGGCTTCGGTGCAGTGCCCTCTTACAATGTTGGCACCTTCGGGGGGTGTAATAGCAGCACTGCCACTCATTGGGCAGCAATTACCACAAGTCGCACTGGAAAACGGTGCCCGCCAGCTGAGTACATTGCACGAGTTCCAGCAGTAGAGGCCT
Organism: Viscum album; assembly: GCA_963277665.1. Taxonomy (NCBI): domain Eukaryota; kingdom Viridiplantae; phylum Streptophyta; class Magnoliopsida; order Santalales; family Viscaceae; genus Viscum; species Viscum album. Next base: position 301,129,830 of record OY728128.1, read on the forward strand.
CCGAGGTTTCAAGGAATTAAATATTCTCAGGCAGCTGAGGTCTGGCGGGAGGCGGTTTCTAGAGTTTTTCGACTAGTTAAGACACCAGTATAGCAGATGGTGATCTTAGCTACTTGTTTTTTTAGTTAGTGACCATGAAGATGGTCCGCATAGTGATGAGGCTTTGGTACATGGACCATTACCCGAGATAGTAACTTCAGGTAGTGTGTCAGCTATATCACTGCCAGTTGGTCAGCAGTTACAACTGGTGATAACGGTAGTTGACACTTATTGGATAAGGGCCTTACACATGATTCAACATCACATACCCCTCAGGTTCCGAGGCGAGCCCGACTCACAGGCAGCTGAGGAGCAGCTTGAGGAGGTGGCTGAGAGATTTCTAGAGCTTCTACAGCTTCGACAGGATGACATTTTGGTAGTTGATTATTCTTCGTGTCATATCGATCATTCCTGGTACTCTATGAATATGATATGATCAGTGCATCTGGGCTTGGACTTTCGAGCACAATGTGATTAAGGACGTCCAGTCCAACACTATTTTTTAATTCATTCCTACTTATGTTGGGGTTCTAGAGAGTACCATTGTGGTTGAATGTTCTTTGGTTGTTCATATAAATCCAGTGAATTTTATTAGTGGGAAGGAAAGAAAATGGCACCAATCTCAGAGACGTGGCCATGTAAAATGTTTCTGGAAGAAGAAGTGTTAGGGACATATGAATCTTTCGGGCAGTAGATGTGGAAGAAGAGCAAGGAGAGCCACATGAAGTGGTGTACTTTTCAAGATGTCACAACCACCCCTATTGTGGACCCCATCAGGCTCAGGGATCTAGAGAATAGGGGAAGAGAGTAGCTACATACGGTCAAGGAGTGTGAAAAAAGGGGTCTAGGAATGATTCGAGGTACGATCTGTGTCTATTACTAGCTGCCATATCAATAGACATAAGTACCATTCATTAATTCATTTTATGAATCTTTTCGAAGACCTAGAGTATCCGGTTAAACCATTGACTTGCCCCTCACGTCTGGAGGTACCTTTCAGAGTAGACTCGATAATCACACATATGCCAACAGTGTGACCTAACCCTTGCGGTGATAGTTTCGATTAAAACCTCTTGGTGGATGTGTTGAGGCATTACGATGTTAGTTTGGGATTGTACTAAACATCCACAGTTCATTCATAGATTGATTGTATTACACAAAAGGTTGTGGTTTACCTACACCATTAGAATGTGGTTTTCCGTGGTCAGAAAAAAGGAAACCTGGGTAACACAGGATAAACTGATTCATAGGAGTTTTGATTTTTCAGAACCAAACATGAGTAGAAGAGCATGTGGACATCTTTTCAAAAGATTTTTCCATGAATACCTCCCTAAATGGAGAGAGACTTCTTCTTTGGCTAGGTACTACTAGAGATTTGTAACTGAATTCTCCAGGGTAGCGACACCTTTATCAGAATTGACGAAGAAGGGGTAACCCATCGTTTGGTCGGAGAGATGCCAGTGGTGTTTTCAGGATATGAGGCAGAGGATGACTAGTGAACCCATCTTGAGGCTATTGGAGGAGGGAATATGTTATGTAGTCTACTACGACACATTAGTGAACGGTCTCAGATGTGTCCTAATGTCGGAGCGAGTAGTGATCGCATATGGTTCTTGAAATCCTAGATAGTATGAGCAGAATTACGCTACCCATGACCTTGAATTAGCTACAATGGTCATCACCGAGAAGATGTAGCGACATTTCTTGATGGGTGAGCATTTTATATTTTACTCCAATCACATGATTCTCAGGTATATTTTCCCTCAGAAAGACCTAAACCAAAGAAAATGATGTTTCCTTGAGTTCCTGTAGGAAAATGACTTCGAGATAGTCTATAATCATGGGAAGGTTAACGTTGTAGCAAATGCACTATGTAGGAGATCTAGTATACAACTGCTAGGTTAGGCGACGGAGTAGCTGGCCCCTTTGTAGATATCCTTTTGTAGATTTGGATGGAGAAGCTTTTCTTAAGTAACATAAAGTCACTCCCCCAGATCTTCAGTGAGTCAGGGAGTTGCATCATGGGGACAGTGACTATGAGACTCGACGTGCTCAGATATCCACAAGACATGCACCTAATGAATTTTCTGATTGGGGGATCACTTCATTCTCTTCAGAGGATGTACTATGTACCAAGTGTCGCTTCAGGAGGAATTGTTGAGGGAGTTCCACACATCCACTCTAGTGGTACATCCCAGTTAGGTGAAGATATACCAGGACCATCAAAATCAGTACTGGTGTCCAGGGATGAAGAAAGAAGTTTCATATTTTGTATCATGATGCCTCACTTGTTAGTAAGTGAAAACTACTTAGATTCTGCAGAGGACTTTTTCCAACGGAGTAGGGAGACCATGTCCTCATACGGTTCTCACCTTGATGAGGTTTATAGTGTTTTGGCCAAGAGGGAAAGTTATCACCGAGGTTTATCAGTATTTTTCATATCCATTGGAGGATAGGAAATGTAGAATACCACTTGACTATTCCACTGCAGTTGGAGAGGGAGTGTGACATCTTCCCCATATCCCACTTAAGGGGATACATGCACGACCTATCTCACATCATCGACCACGTCGATCTAGACTTAGACGATGGATCTTTGTATATGAAGTTTCCAGTGGAGATTGAGGATCAATTGGAGTGGGTCCTTTGTGAGTGGTCGATAACTCTGGTGTACGTATGCTAGCAGCACAGGAACCTCTAAGAGAGCACATGGGAGAAAGAGGCTCAGATTTATGCTCATTACCCTCTTTTGGTTGTTTTGCCTTTTTCTTCTTCCAATAACGTAATTCCCTAAGGTGGGGAGAATTTAATTCCCCAGAAATTCTGTATAATTTTTTTTAATTATAAGGAATTATTTCAAGACCGAAAAATCTGACAATGCATGATTCCGAGGCCCGAAGTACCTAGAATGGTCCATTGAAGTTTTGTTAAACATTAAATAGTGCTTGTTAGCTGTTTTCCTAAAAAAGAGGAATAACTCATAAACGGTTACTCAGATCAGATATTAGAGGGAGCTGTTGCGTTCAGGATGGCAGGTATACCCTAGGATTGACATATGTTTAGTCGGCACGTGCCTCCATTGAGAAAACCCAAAAATGTCATATCTGTAAACAAAATAATTAAATAAATTATATTAATTTTCAAATGCTTATAACAAAAAAAATGTTATCTCAGATTGAAAATATGAGACCACCACTGAATTCATGAGAGCATTCTCTATTTTAGTAGATACTATATTCTGCCAGTGCGGGCCACCAGTGAATGTTAGTTTTTGGCCGTAAATAAATTAATTAAGTGACAATTTTTTTTTGTAAAATTCATAACTATTAAACGGTTACTCAGATTGGAACTCCGAGAGTACCGTTGGGTTTTTTGGGGTGTGTTTCACTTGGTTAGAGCCTAACCTCGACTAGAACGGGTCAAGGGTGACTATTAATAATTTTCCAAACATTGTTTCCGGTATGTTTAGTAAACGCGCAAGCGGCGTTTTGTAACATTTGACCTGGTGCTCGAAATTTAAATATGAGGACACCGTAGAACTCACTACGCTGATATTTTTTTAAAGATACTTTTACCTCGGTGGTAGTTGGTTGAGGGTGAAAGTTAGTTTTGAACTTTTTTTATGGGAAGAAAAATAAAATAAACTTGTATTTTTTTATCCTCCCAACTAAATTTTAAAGATGTAGGGATCACCTGAACTAAAACCTCCCACTTGTTATTAAATAGGTGGGGACCACCTAAACAAAAACCCCCTTTTTGTGAATTCATGGTGGTGGGGACCACCGGAACCCCTCTTAAATTTTGGGAAGTCCCTTGGAATCCTCCCAATTAATTTCTCCAATGTAAATTAATTGGATTGACACTTATTAAATACTACATAACAACATTTTTGGAATTTAGGAAGGTTTTTAATAAATGAACCATCATAAATTCCATGATTTTCACTTACCTCACACCCTCTACCATTTATATTGAATATGAGAGGAGGATTTGGGATGGATTCACCATGTGACGAAGCACTGGTAAACTGTCGCGATACCCAACACCTAGAGAATCATTACCGTTATACAATGAAGAAATTCATCAAAGAAGAATGCACTCCAGAATTGAGGAACAATGACGATGTTCGAACAGATTTTGGAAGCATGATTGCGAAAGCGATGATCATTGGAATCCTCTTCGCCTTTGTCATTTCCAAATCACAACCTCCGTCAAAAATCCTTTTAGGAATGGGTTTAATTATCTGTGATTATCTATTTCATGTTCTTCCCTTCTAAAAAAAGAACGCGGATCAACTCTCTAACTAGTTGATCCGTGGATGATTTCTATTTAAGGGTTTGGGAATAATCATTGTTGGAGGTTTTAGGGTTTTAAGTTCTTCATACAAGATTTATTAAGCCACTTTCTACCGCCCTAATCTTGAGGTTGTGGGCCAAAAAAACATGGCCCGAACCCTCCGCAATGTTTCTTTAGTTTTTTTTGTGTTCTTCGTGATGAAGGCGACGACACGACCGTGCCATCCAATGGAAGAGAACAACTATAAGGCCCCAGCCTTAAACCTTACTTAATCTTGAGTTATTACAAGATTACACATTGAGGATCTTTTCGGGTTTAGAGTTTTAGAGAATTAGATTGTAAAACTTACATTACATTCCACATATAAACAAAGTGGTTACATAAAGATAGTATTCTTCATTCCCATCAATGGAAACATATTTAAAATAAAACATGGATTCATTCTTGACACATCCTTGACTCTATCATCTTATCATGTACCTTTCCTGTGACCTGTGAAAAACATTTCAAAAACTTGGGATGAGCATAAAAACTCAGTATGGGTTATAAAAAAACATGGAAAGGAAACATGAGTTCATATATACATAAGAATGAAATCATACTTTACCCATGAAACATAGGCACTTTAACATACCTCATAAAATCATGAATAAATCATAGAAATCATAAGACATAATGGTAACTTGAGGCATTCATAACATTCTTACGTAGGGAGTAACCCTCTTGGTTATGTTTGGAATACCCATCACAGTATATTCCCTAAAATCTCTTCGGAGAAACCTTAACGTTTCACTCTTTCACGTTACCCAATGCATTGGAGATCTATATCGGGCTCACCCGCCCTTAGTTTATCACGGAACCACCCGTCTTCATAATAATGCCCAAGAACCATAACATATTCATATCACATAAAACATGCATAAAGGAAACATAACATTTCCACATTTCAATCACAAGATATCAATACAACACCAAAAAACCATTGTGAAAACCATTTTCAATACCAAAATAAAATTAAAGTAAAACTTGGTATTTATTTTTCTTTTAAAAAGAAGGTATGGATTGTAGAGGAAGCCGAAACTCAAATAACGGTCACGACGGCGGAGAAGTCATTGTCGCCGCATACGTACGACAAAAACATTCCCTTTTGTCGTTTAGTAAACGCTTCGTATAAAAAAGATTCCTTTTGAATAAACATAAAAGTCAAAGGGGTTTATACACCGTATAAAAAAAGTTGTGTATAAAATAAAATATGCCTTAATGAAAGGAGATTGAGACGAAGTCCCATACCTTGTATCCGACTTGACCCGACCGTTCTTTAATCGCCTGAATAATAAACTTGAGTTAATCTCTACTTTCTTATGAACCTTTTTCAAGTTCATTATTCCTTTTATACAATGTTATGAACATCATGTAATCATTTAAGTTAATAATGTTCATTTTGTCGGTATTTGGTTCTTAAGTCAAAAATAGACTTCTTACACTTACATGTTGTTAATTTGGTCAAAGGTTCGTTATATCCAAAATGATATTAATTATTTGGATAACATATATATCATATATATTCATCATATACATTTATTTATAATATTACATCACATTCAGAGGTATGAAATGAAATGCACCGTTCATGGAGACGGTAAGCCGTACGTACGCATGAACGCTACTTCCATTTCTATTTCGTATTTTCTGGAATGGAATCATAATGATATAAGAGTATATTATAATTCCAGTATAATAACATACATAATATCCTTAACTTTATCCTTTACACATCCCACATATGGTATTAACGAATCAAATCACTTTCAGGGGGCGGGAGTCCGCACTTCCTAAAATGAAGATATCGTGTTTACCCATAATGGGAACCATAAAGGTATGCCGAAAATGAAAAAAACAGACACTTAAGGAAAACGTAAACATATCATATATCATATATAAAAATAGTAACATCATAATGGCCACCTTTGAATGTGTTAAATGAGTATTGAACAATCATCGTTTCGGGAGGCAGAATTTCGCCATCCACGGAAACCGTATGTTCTTTAACAATTTGATGTAGTTGTGTGAGATTGTATCTCAAATAAATCTTATAACAACATCCTAGTATATTGACGATACTGGTGTTGTTACAAAATAAGTAAATAAAAAGAGTTTAGGGGGTTGGAGAAACAAAATAAAACAAATGAACATGAGAGAATGAATTACCTTTAAAACTATAACTCCTTTTGATTTGAGCCTAAAGGCTTCCTTTGAAAGGATTCTGCCCAAAGGAATCCTGTAGGATGAGGAGAGGGATGTGGAGAGAGTAAATGGGCAGGGTTTTTCCGAGCCAAAGGCTTGAGGAGTGTGTGAAATGAGGTAGAGGTGGGGGCCTTTTATAAGTGGAGAGGAGGGTCACTTTTGGAAAGTAAAGAAATATTACTTTATTTGAAAATGTGTTTCGGTTTTAAAAGGTCCCACATTGATATAATTCGTGGATAAGTTGTTAAGGGTTAGAAATACACGCATCCAATTGGTTTTGGACAAGTGTAGTTCATAGATTTTACATTATCTTTCCATTTTATTTAAATCGTCAAATAATGATGTCATCGCTGCATCATTATTATGTCGTAAATAATTTAATTTATTTAATGTCTAAAAATTATTAAAAAAATACTATGATGTAGGAAATATTTCTAGCTTTCCAATGACAATTTATAATCAAAAATCTGATATTTATAACCCCATGTAAATTTTTTTTTCCTAAAACATATTATGTTTGTGTCATTTTTACTTTTACATTAAAGAAAAAGTTGTTTATGTAATTTCCCAACCAAAGTGGATCCATGGGGTCCCCAAGTTGACCCATGGATTGTATTGGTCGGCCATGACACAACCAATTAGGGTAGGACATGTTTCAAGCTCATCTTATTTTATTAAAGCATTATTTTTACCTTAAACTACACTAATTACCACTAATCGCGATTAAGAACTTAATAAGTTACTATTCACCAAAAAATTATTATAATCTCATTGAACCAAATTTTACTTCTTAATGACAACCATGTATGTCGGATTTTCAAAATTCAAAACACAATGATGGCAAAATTTCATTTAAACGGAAAATCAGTCTTTATAAGTACCACTTAGTGGTTTCACTATTCATCAAAAATTGAAGTTTTTCAGAAAATTACAAAAAATTCACCCTAAGCTATATTTGATATTACGAATTCAAAAATGAAGTCTATTTTACAAAATTCAAAACATATAAGTCACATTAATTAATTTAATAATTAATTCCCGTTGTCAGAGCAAATAGCGTGTTTTTATGAAACAATAAGTATCAAAAGATTGACACTAGTTTAAGTCCAATTTCAAAGTGAAATTGATTCCAATGACCACCATTGGATTAAATGGTAAAAATATATTCATATTAGACATTAAGACCAATTCAAAAGATAATCTAATTATATAAATAAATTAGATTAAAAAGTAGTTTTGATGTAAAATGCAGTATTTTTCACTATTCATTAAAAAATGAACATTGTCAGAAAAATACCAAAAATTCACACAAAGTAATTTTTGATGTCCCAATCATAAAGAATAAGTTTATTTTGACAAACATAGTTTATAAAATTGTCAAAAGATAGATTTAAAAAGGGTTTTCCATCATAAGGCAGTAAAACAATCTTTTAAAAATATTAGTGTATTCCATGCTTAAGATTGGATTTATTTTCATTTTAAGCCTCTAAAACACTATCTTAATAATTAATAGACATAGATAAAATATCTATTATTCATTACTTACTTGGGATGTTACATCCTTACCCCCTTTAGAAAATTGTGTCCCCGCAATTTATTTACTTATCGAATAAATGGGGGTACTTATCCCTCATTGCATTTTCAGATTCCCATGTTGCCTCTTCAATCATGTGGTTTTTCCACAAAACCTTTACCTTGTGAATCACCTTATTCCAAAACACTTGCTCCATGTGGTCAAGAATCTGGACCGGTTGTTCCTCATAAGATAGGGTCTCTTCCAGCTGAACTACCTCTGGACTCAAAACATGAGATGGATCTGGCACATACTTTCTCAACATCGAAACGTGAAAAACATTGTGTACCTGAGATAAACTCGGAGGTAAAGCCACTCGGTATTAAACTGATCCAACTCTCTCTAGAATTTCGTATTGTCCAACAAACCTTGGACTCAACTTTCCTTTCTTACCAAATATCATCACACTTTTCCAAGGAGAAACCTTGAGAAAGACATGATCACCTACCTAGAAAGATAGATCCTTCCTCCGGTTATCCGCATAACTCTTCTGCCTGCTCTGAGATGTTCTCATGTGTTTCTGAATCAGCTGAACTTTTTCTGCCATCTCTTCTACCAATTCTGGTCCCATCAACTTCCTTTCACCCACTTCATCCCAGAAAGCTGGAGTTCGACACCGCTTCCCATATAATGCCTGAAATGGTGCCATCTGTATACTGGAATGAAAACTATTATTATATGAAAATTCAACCAAAGAAAGATGTTGGTCCCAACTTCCCTGATAATCCATAGAACAAGCTCGTAGCATATCCTCCAATGTCTGGATTGTTCGTTCTGACTGCCCTTCTGATTGAGGATGAAAAGCTGTACTAAAATTTAATTCAGTACCCAACGACTTCTGAAGGCCTTTCCAAAAGATAGAAGTAAACCTGGGATCACGATCTGATACAATGGAGAGAGGAACTCTATGTAACCTGACTATCTCTTTAAGATACAAACAGGAAAGTTGATCAAGAGAGAAAGTATCTCGTATAGCAAGGAAATGAGAAGATTTGGTCAAGCGATCAACAATAACCCAGATTGCATTATTACCTCGAGATGTCTTCGGTAATCCAACAACAAAGTCCATGGATATATTCTCCCATTTCCAATATGGCACTGGTAAAGGATGAAGCATCCCTTTCGGTAACTGCCGCTCTGCTTTAACCTGTTGACATGTCAAACACTTCACAGTAAATCAGCAATGTCTCTTTTCATTCCATCCCACCAGTAATACTCCCACAGATCTCTATACATCTTACTACAGCCCGGATGAACTGAAAATGGAGAACTATGAGCTTCACATAACAACTCTCTCTTCAACTGTGAATCACAAGTCACACACAATCTCTTCCCAAATCTCAAAACACAAACATTATCAATGTTGAATTCAGGCAACTTAGCTTTATGAACCAACTCTACCTTTTTCTGCAACTCACTGTCTTGCTTCTGTGCTTGCTTGATTCTATCTGATAGAGATGATCTCACTGACACCTAAAACAAAACAGAAGGACTTCCTGTACCAACAACTTCTATGCCAAAGTTCATCAAATCCTTAACCAAAGGATCACGTTCCAAATTCAACATTGTTAATGAAGCATTACTTTTTCGACTCAAAGCATCAGCCACTTTATTTGCTTTTCCCAGATGGTAATGAATTGTACAATCATAATCCTTGATTAATTCTAGCCATCTCCTCTGTCTCATGTTTAACTCTTTCTGAGTGAATATATACTTTAAACTTTTGTGATCGGTATATATTTCACACTTTACTCCATAAAAATGATGCCACCAAATTTTTAAAGCAAAAACAACATCAGCTAATTCCAAATCATGTGTAGGGTAATTTACCTAAGGAGTTTTCAACTGTCGTGAAGCATAAGCAATTACCTGATCATTCTGCATTAGGACGCAACCAAGTCTTTTCAATGAAGCATCACTGTATACAACAAACTCACCATTCCTGGAAGGTAGTGCCAAAACTGGAGCATTCACCAATCTTCTTTTCAATTCCTGAAAACAATCATCACATTCTTTTGTCTAGATAAACTTAACACACTTCCGAGTTAGCTTAGTCATTGGACTAGATAACCGTGAGAAATTTCTAACAAACCTTCGATAATAGCCCGCCAAACCAAGGAAGCTACAAATCTCGGTTACATTTGTGGGTCTTGGCCATTCTTCCACAACTTTTGTTTTTACAGGATCAACAGTTATTCCATCTTTAGAAACAATGTGACCAAGGAAAGAAATTTGTTGCAACCAAAACTCACACTTGCTGAATTTCCCATAGAGTTTCTTTTCTTTTAAGGTTCGCAAGATAACCCTTAAATGTCTTTCATGCTCCTCTTTACTTTTAGAAAACACCAAAATATCATTAATGAAAACAACCACAAACTTATCCAAGAACTCATGGAAAATTCGATTCATTAAGTCCATGAATACAGCAGGTGCATTGGTTAGCCCAAAAGGCATTACTACAAATTCATAATGGCCATATCTCGAACGGAACGCAGTCTTCGGAATATCTGCCTCCTTTACCTTCAACTGATGGTACCCCGATCTCAGGTCAATCTTTGAAAAAAACTAAGCTCCCTGGAGCTGATCAAACAAATCATCGATATGAGGCAAAGGATATTTGTTCTTAACACTGATGTTATTCAAGGCTCTATAATCAATGAAAAGTCTCATAGAACCATCTTTCTTTTTAACAAATAAAACAGGAGCACCCCATGGTGATGTGCTAGGTCTAATGAAACCTTTCTCTAATAAATCTTGCAATTGCTCCTTCAACTCTGAAAGTTCAATTTGTTCCATTCGATAAGGGGGTTTTGAAATTGGCTTAGCATCAAGAACTAAGTCAACAGTAAACTCAACTTCCCGATCTGGTATTATTCCAGGCAACTCATCAGGAAAAACATCAGGATACTCATTTACCACTGGCACATCATTAATCTGAACAGTTCCTTTATTTTCAACGACATGTGCAAGGTAACATTCATTTCCATCTTTTACAAGTTTCTCGGCCTCTTGATAAGTTATCAATAGTAAGGGTTCATTCTTGTACACAAACTGAAAGTCTTTCTGAAAAGAAACTTCTTTAGCTCAACAGTCAATCTTAGTATTGTAAATAGAGAGCCAATCCATACCCAGGATAACATCAACTCTACTAGAGGTAGAACAATAAGGTTTGCTAGTAGGTTCTTTCCACAGATAAGGATAGGAAGATTCTTATAAATTCTTTTTGCCTCAACATTTCCCCCAGGTGTTTTTACAAAAGTTCGGGAGTCATTTCTTGAGATGGTATTCCCATTTTAATAAAAAAGGTTTCAGAGATGAAAGAATGTGTAGACCCCGAATCAAACAACACACTGGCATAAACTAAAAAAACAAACAAAGTACCTTATACAACTTCATTTGATGGCCCGACATCTACTGAAGTAGTTGCAAAGGATTTAACCACCCCTTTCTGCTTGTAGTCTAACTGCTTCCCATCACTCAAGCTCTTTTTCGGACACTCGTTTGCATAGTCACCCATCTCATTGCACTTATAACATTTCACTAACTGTAAATCAAATTTGTTCTTACCTTCGCCTTGATCCTTTTCAGTGCAATCACGAGCCTTATGTCCCATCTTACCACATCGGTAGCACTTTCTAGAATTCAGAAGACATTCCCCAGCATGCCTTTTGCCACATTTATCACAAACTGGGAACTTAGTTCTCTTACCATCAGACTTTTTTGATGAATTCTTACCTTTCTCCTACCACCTCGATCTCTTGTTCTGCTGGTTGTTATAGAACACTTGGTCATTGGGAAACTCCATTTCCACCTTCTCAGCCCATCGAACAAACTTTTCATAACTTTTAAACTCACTAGAAGCTAATGCCCTTCGATATTTTGTCTTTAATCCTAAGTAAAAACGATTGATTTTACTATCAAGGTCTCGGATAAAATTTGGATCATACCTTGCCAATCGAGTGAACCTTTCTTCATAGGCAGCCACTAAGTCATCCTCTTGCCTCAATTCCAAGAATTGATTTTCCATCCTAAGTCGAACAGACTTATTAAAATACTTCTCAAGAAACATACCTTTGAATTCATCCCAGTCAAGAGCATCAATCTCATCAGCGTCCCTGATATTTTTAACCATAGACCACCACTGATCTGCCTCACCCTCTAAACGGTAAATAGAAAGACTAACCTTTTGATTTTCTGAACACCCCATGACATCGAAAATCCTCTCCAGTGCTTTAATCCAACCTTCAGCTAGCACAGTGTAAGTTGATCCTCTGAATGATGGTGGATGTTGCCTCATGAAATGTTCCACCACTGACATGTTCCTCTGCGGTTGATCTGGCTGATCTCGTGCATGGATACCACCACCATTTATCGCTTGAGTCAACTGCGCCATTACTGCAACAAACTGTTTAGTTCCAATTCCGACCATTTCTGTATGCTGATTCGGAAGGTTATTTCCTTCTGTATGCCATCCTAGCACTGCTTCCCTGTTTCCTCTGCGGAAAACCATTCTGAACCAACATGTCTTAGATGAAGCAACATGGTAATATTCAAATTCTATATCATTTCAAAAAAAAAAATTTGGATAATCATTTAATAGAATTCTAACTCCTAAAGTTATCTAAACCGACCTCTGATACCAACTATAAGGCCCCAGCCTTAAACCTTACTTAATCTTGAGTTATTACAAGATTACACATTGAGGATCTTTTCGGGTTTAGAGTTTTAGAGAATTAGATCATAAAACGTGCATTACATTCCACATATAAACAAAGTGGTTACATAAAGATAGTATTCTTCATTCCCATCAATGGAAACATATTTAAAATAAAACATGGATTCTTTCTTGACACATCCTTGACTCTATCAACTTATCACGTTCCTTTCCCGTGACCTGTGAAAAACATTTCAAAAACTTGGGATGAGCATAAAAACTCGGTATGGGTTATAAAAAAACATGGAAAGGAAACATGAGTTCATATATACATAAGAATGAAATCATACTATACCCATAAAACATAGGCACATTAACATACCTCATAAAATCATGAATAAATCATAGAAATCATAAGACATAAAGGTAACTTGAGGCATTCATAACATTCTTACGTAGGGAGTAACCCTCTTGGTTACGTTTGGAATACCCATCACAGTATATTCCCTAAAATCTCTTCAGAGAAACCATAATGTTTCACTCCTTTGCGTTACCCAATGCATTGGAGAGCTATATCGGGCTCACCCTCCCTTAGTTTATCACGGATCCACCTGTCTTCATAATAATTCCCAAGAACCATAACATAATCGTATCACATAAAACATGCATAAAGGAAACATAACATTTCCACATTTCAATCACAAGATATCAATAAAACACAAAAAAACATTGTGAAAACCATTTTCAATAACAAAATAAAAGAAAAGTAAAACATGGTATTTATTTTTCTTTTAAAAAGAAGGTATGGCTTGTAGAGGAAGTCGAAACTCAAATAACAGTCACGACGGCGGAGAAGTCGTTGTCGCCGCATACGTACGACAAAAACATTCCCTTTTGTCGTTTAGTAAACGCTTTGTATAAAAAATATTCCTTTTGAATAAACGTAAAAGTCAAAGGGGTTTATACACCATATAAAAGAAAGTTGTGTATAAAATAAAATATGCCTCAATGAAAGGAGATTGAGACGAAGTCCCATACCTCGTATCCGACTTGACCCGACCGTTCTTTAATCTCCTTAATAATAAACTTGAGTTAATCTCTACTTTCTTATGAACCTTTTTCAAGTTCATTATTCCTTTTATACCATGTTATGAACATCATGTAATCATTTAAGTTAATAATGTTCATTTTGTCGGTATTTGGTTCTTATGTCAAAAATAGACTTCTTACACTTACATGTTGTTAATTTGGTCAAAGGTTCATTATATCCAGAATGATATTAATTATTTGGATAACATATATATCATATATAATCATCATATACATGTATTTATAATATTACATCACATTCAGAGGTAAGAAATGAAATGCACCTTTCATGGAGACGGTAAGCCGTACGTACGCATGAACGCTACTTCCATTTCTATTTCGTATATTTTGGAATGGAATCATAATGATATAAGAGTATATTATAATTCCAGTATAATAACATACATAATATCCTTAACTTTATCCCTTACACATCCCACATATGGTATTAACGAATCAAATCACTTTCAGGGGGCGGTCGGCCGCACTTCCTAAAATGAAGATATCGCGTTTACCCATAATGGGAACCATAAAGGTATTCCCAAAATGAAAAAAAACAGAAGCTTATGGAAAACATAAACTTATTATATATCATATATAAAAATAGTGACATCATAATGGCAACCTTTTAAGGTGTTAAATGAGTATTGAACAATCATCGTTTCGGGAGGCAAAATTTCGCCATCCACGGAAACCGTATGTTCTTTAACCATTTGATGTAGTTGTGTGAGAGTGTAGCTCAAATAAATATTATAACAACATCCTAGTATATTTAAGATACTGGTGTTGTTACAAAAGAAGTAAATAAAAATAGTTTAGGGGGTTGGAGAAACAAAATAAAACAAATGAACATGAGAGAATAAATTACCTTTAAAAGTGTAACTCCTTTTGATTTGAGCCTAAAGGCTTCTTTTGAAAGGATTATGCCCAAAGGAAATCCTATAGGATGAGGAGAGGTATGTGGAGAGAGTAAATGGGCAGGAGTTGGCCGATCCAAAGGCTTGAGAAGTGTGTGAAATGAGGTAGAGGTGGGGGCCTTTTATAAGTGGAGAGGAGGGGACTTTTGGAAAGTAAAGAAATATTACTTTATTTGAAAATGTGTTTCGGTTTTAAAAGGTCCCACATTGATATAATTCGTGGCTAAGGTGATAAGGGTTCGCAATCCACTCATCCAATTGGTTTTGGACATGTTTAGTTCATAGATTTTACATTATCTTTCCATTTTATTTAAATCGTCAAATAATGATGTCATCGCTGCATCATTATTATGTCGTAAATAATTTAATTTATATAATGTCTAAAAATTATAAAAAAACTACTATGATGTAGTAAATCTTTTTAGCTTTCCAATGACTATTTATAATCAAAAATCTGATCTTTATAAGCCCATGTAAAAATTGTTTTCATAAAACATATTATGTTTGTGTCATTTTTACTTTTACATTAAATAAAAAGTTGTTTATGTCATTTCCCAACCAAAGTGGATACATGGGGTCCCCAAGTTGACCCATGGCTTGTATTGGTAGTCCATGACACAACCAATGAGGGTAGGACATGTTTCAAGCTCATCTTATTTTATTAAAGCATTATTTTTACCTTAAACTACACTAATTACCACTAATCGCGATTAAGAACTTAATAAGTTACTATTCACCAAAAAATTATTATAATCTCATTGAACCACATTTTACTTATTAATGACAACCATGTATGTTGGATTTTTTAAATTCAAAACACAATGATGGAAAAATTTCATTTAAACGGAAAATCAGTCTTTATAAGTACCACATAGTGGTTTCACTATTCATCAAAAATTGAAGTTTTTCAGAAAATTACAAAAAATTCACACTAAGCTATATTTGATATTACGAATTCAAAAATTAAATCTATTTTAAAAAATTAAAAACATATAAGTCACATTAATTAATTTAATAATTAATTCCCGCTGTCAGAGCAAATAGCGTGTTTTTATGAAACAATAAGTATCAAAAGATTGACACTAGTTTAAGTCCAATTTCAAGGTGAAATTGATTCCAATGACCACCATTGGATTAAATGGTAAAAATATATTCATATTACACATTAAGACCAATTAAAAAGATAATCTAATCATATAAATAAATTAGATTAAAAAGTAGTTTTGATGTAAAATGCAGTATTTTTCACTATTCATTAAAAAAATGAACATTGTCAGAAAAATACCAAAAATTCACACAAAGTAAATTTTGATGTCCCAATCATAAAGAATAAGATTATTTTGACAAAAATAGTTTATAAAATTGTCAAAATATAGATTTAAAAAGGGTTTTCCATCATAAGGCAGTAAAACAATCTTTTAAGAATATTAGTGTATTCCATGCTTAAGATTGGATTTATTTTCATTTTAAACCTCTAAAACACTATCTTAATCATTAATAGACATAGATAAAAATATATATTATTCATTACTTACATGGGATGTTACATCCTTCCCCCCTTTAGAAAATTGTGTCCCCGCAATTTATTTACTTATCGAATAAATGAGGGTACTTATCCCTCATTGCATTTTCAGATTCCCATGTTGCCACTTCAATCATGTGGTTTTTCCACAAAACCTTTACCTGGTGAATCACCTAATTCTGTAACACTTGCTCCCTGTGGTCAAGAATCTGGACCGGTTGATCCTCATAAGATAGGTTCTCTTCCAGCTGAACTTCCTCTGGACTCAAAACATGAGATGGATCTGGCATATACTTTCTCAACATCGAAACGTGAAAAACATTGTGTACCTAAGATAAACTCGAAGGTAAAGCCACTCGGTATGCAACTGATCCAACTCTCTCTAGAATTTCGTATGGTCCAACGAACCTTGGACTCAACTTTCCTTTCTTACCAAATCTCATCACACTTTTCCAAGGAGAAACCTTGAGAAAGACATGATCACCTACCTCGAAAGATAGATCCTTCCTTCGGTGATCCACATAACTCTTCTGCCTGCTCTAAGCTGTTCTAATGTGTTTCTGAATCAGCTGAAATTTTTCTGCCATCTCTTCTACCAATTCTGGTCCCATCAACTTCCTTTCACCCACTTCATCCCAGAAAGCTGGAGTTTGACACCGCTTCCCATATAATGCCTGAAATGGTGCCATCTATATACTGGAATGAAAACTGTTATTATATGAAAATTCAACAAAAGAAAGATGTTGGTCCCAACTTCCCTGATAATCCATAGAACAAGCTTGTAGCATATTCTCCAATGTCTGGATTGTTCGTTCTGACTTCCCATCTGATTGAGGATGAAAAGCTGTACTAAAAATTAATTCAGTACCCAACGACTTCTAAAGGACTTTCCAAAAGATAGAAGTAAACCTGGGATCACGATTTGATACAATGGACAGAGGAACTCTATGTAACCTGACTAACTCTTTAAGATACAACCGGGAAAGTTAATCAAGAGAGAAAGTATCTCGTATAGCAAGGAAATGAGCAGATTTGTTCAAGAGATCAACAATAACCCAGATTTCATTATTACCTCGAGATGTCTTTGGTAATCCAACAACAAAGTCCATGGATATATTCTCCCATTTCCACTCTGGCACTGGTAAAGGCTGAAGCATCCCTTTCGGTAACTACCGCTCTACTTTAACCTGTTGACATGTCAAACACTTCACAGTAAAATCAGCAATGTCTCTTTTCATTCCATTCGACCATTAATACTCCCACAGATCTCTATACATCTTAGTACTGCACGGATGAACTGAAAACGGAGAACTATGAGCTTCACATAACAACTCTCTCTTCAACTGTGAATCACAAGGCACACACAATCTCTTCCCAAATCTCAAAACACAAACATTATCAATGTTGAATTCAGGCAACTTACCTTTCTAAACCAGCTCTACCTTTTTCTGCAACTCACTGTCTTGCTTCTGTGCTTGCTTGATTCTATCTGATAGAGATGATATCACTGATACCTGAAACAAAACAGAAGGACTTCCTGCACCAACAATTTCTATGCCAAAGTTCATCAAATCCTTTACCAAAGGATCACGTTCCAAACATAACATTGTTAATGAAGCATTACTTTTTCAACTCAAAGCATCCGCCACTTTATTTTCTTTTCCCGGATGGTAATGAATTGTACAATCATAATCCTTGATTAATTCTAGCCATCTCCTCTGTCTCATGTTTAACTCTTTCTGAGTGAATATATACTTTAAACTTTTGTGATCGGTATATATTTCACACTTTACTCCATACAAATGATGCCTCCAAATTTTTAAATCAAAAACAACAGCAGTTAATTCCAAATCATGTGTAGGGTAATTTACCTCATGAGTTTTCAACTGTCGTGAAGCATAAGCAATTACCTGATCATTCTGCATTAGCACGCAACCAAGTCCTTTCAATGAAGCATCACTGTATATAACAAACTCACCATTCCTGGAAGGTAATGCCAAAACTGGAGCATTCACCAATCTTCTTTTCAATTCCTGAAAACAATCATCACATTCTTTTGTCCAGATAAACATAACACCCTTCCGAGTTACCCTAGTCATTGGACTAGATAACCGTGAGAAATTTCTAATAAACCTTCGGTAATAGCCCGCCAAACCAAGGAAGCTACGTATCTTGGTTACATTTGTGGGTCTTGTCCATTCTTCCACAACTTTTGTTTTTACAGGATCAACAGTTATTCCATCTTTAGAAACAATGTGACCAAGGAAAGAAATTTTTTGCAACCAAAACTCACACTTGCTGAATTTCCCATACAGATTATTTTATTTTAAGGTTTGAAAGATAACCCTTAAATGTCTTTAATTCTCCTCTTTACTTTTATAAAACACCAAAATATCATCAATGAAAACCACCACAAACTTATCCAAGAACTCATGGAAAATTCTATTCATTATGTCCATGAATACAGTAGGTGCATTGGTTATCCCGAAAGGCATTACTACAAATTCATAATGGCCATATCTCGTACGGAACGCAGTCTTCGGAATATCTGCCTCCTTTACCTTCAGCTGATGGTACCCCGATCTCAGGTCTATCTTTGGAAAAAACTGAGCTCCCTGGAGCTGATCAAACAAATCATCGATATGAGGCAAAGAATATTTTTTCTTAACAGTGATGTTATTCAAGGCTCTATAATCAATGCAAATTCTCATAGAACCATCTTTATTTTTAACAAATAAAATAGGAGCACCCCATGGTGATGTGCTAGGTCTAATGAAACCTTTCTCTAATAAATCTTGCAATTCCTCCTTCAACTCTAAAAGTTCAATTTGTGCCATTCGTTAAGGGGGTTTTGAAATTGGCTTAGCATCAAGAACTAAGTCAATAGTAAACTCAACTTCCCGATCTGGTATTATTCCAAGCAACTCATCAGGAAAAACATCAGGATACTCATTTACCACTGGCACATCATTAATCTGAACAGTTCCTTTATTTTCAACGATGTGTGCAAGGTAACATTCATTTACATCTTTTACAAGTATCTCGGCCTCTTGATAAGTTATCAACAGTAAGGGTTCATTCTTGTACACAAACTGAAAGTCTTTCTGAAAAGAAACTTCTTTAGCTCTACAGTCAATCTTAGCATGGTAAATAGAGATCCAATCTATACCCAGGATAACATCAAACTCTACTAGAGGTAGAACAATAAGGTTTGCAAGTAGGTTCTTTCCACAGATAAGGATAGGAGGATTTATATAAATTCTTTTTTCCTCAACATTTCCCCCAGGTGTTTTTACAAAATTTCAGGAGTCATTTCTTGAGATGGTATTCCCATTTTACTAGAAAAGGTTTCAGAGATGAAAGAATGTGTAGACCCCGAATCAAACAACACACTGGCATAATCTGAAAAAACAAACAAAGTACCTGATACAACATCATTTGATGGCCCGACATCTGCTGATGTAGTTTCAAAGGATTTCACCACCCCTTTCTACTTGTAGTCTAACTGCTTCCCATCACTCAAGCTCTTTGTCGGACACTCGTTTGCATAGTGACCCATCTCATTGCACTTATAACATTTCACTAACTGTAAATCAAATTTGTTCTTACCTTCGGCTTGATACTTTTCAGTGCAATCACGAGCCTTATGTCCCATCTTACCAAATCAGTAGCACTTTCCAGAATTCATAAGACATTCCCCAGCATGCCTTTTGCCACATTTATCACAAACTGGGAACTTAGTTCTCTTACCATCAGACTTTTTTGAAGAATTCTTACCTTTCTCCTACCACCTCGGTCTCTTCTTCTGCTGGTTGTTATATAACACTTGGTCATCGACAAACTCCATTTCCACCTTCTCAGCACATCGAACAAGCTTTTCATAACTTTTAAACTCACGAGAAGCTAATGCCCTTCGATATTTTGGCTTTAATCCTGAGTAAAAACGATTGATTTTACTATCAAGGTCTCGGATAAAATTTGGGGCATACCTTGCCAATCGAGTGAACCTTTCTTCATAGGAAGCCACTGAGTCTTCCTCTTGCCTTAATTCCAAGAATTGATTTTCCATCCTAAGTCGAACAGCCTTAGGAAAATACTTCTCAAGAAACATACCTTTGAATTCATCCCAGTCAAGAGCATCAATCTCATCAGCGTCCCTGATATTTTTCACCATAGACCACCACTGATCTGCCTCACCCTCCAAACGGTAAATAGCAAGACTAAACTTTTTATTTTCTGAACACCCCATGACATCGAAAATCTTCTCCAGTGCTTTAATCCACCCTTCAGCTAGAACATGGTCAGATGATCCTCTGAATGATGGTGGATGTTGCCTCATGAAATGTTCCACCACTGACATGTTCCTGTGCGGTTGATCTGGCTGATCTCGTGCATGGATACCACCACCATTTATCGCTTGAGTCAACTGCACCATTACTGCAAAAAACTGTTCAGTTCCAATTCCGACCATTGCTGGATGCTGATTCGGAAGGTTATTTCCTTCTATATGCCTTCCTAGCACTGCTTCCCTGTTTCCTCTGCGGAAAACCATTCTGAACAAACATGTCTTAGATGAAGCAACATGGTAATCTTCAAATGCTATATCATTTCAATTTTTTTTTGGATAATCATTTAATAGAATTATAACTCTTAAAGTTATCTAAACCGACCTCTGATACCAACTATAAGGCCCCAGCCTTAAACCTTACTTAATCTTGAGTTATTACAAGATTACACATTGAGGATCTTTTCAGGTTTAGAGTTTTAGAGAATTAGATCATAAAACATGCATTACATTCTACATATAAAAAAGTGGTTACATAAAGATAGTATTCTTCATTACCATCAATGGAAACATATTTAAAATAAAACATGGATTCTTTCTTGACACATCCTTAACTCTATCATCTAATCATGTACCTTTCCCGTGACCTGTGAAAAACATTTCAAAAACTTGGGATGAGCATAAAAACTCAGTATGGGTTATAAAAAAACATGGAAAGGAAACATGAGTTCAAATATACATAATAATGAAATCATACATTACCCATAAAACATAGGCACTTTAACATACCTCATAAAATCATGAATAAATCATAGAAATCATAAGACATAAAGGTAACTTGAGGCATTCATAACATTCTTACGTAGGGATTAACCCTCTTGGTTACGTTTGGAATACCCATCACAGTATATTCCCTAAAATCTCTTCGGAGAAACCTTAACGTTTCACTCCTTCGCGTTACCCAATGCATTGGAGAGCTATATCAGGCTCACCCGCCCTTAGTTTATCAAGGAACCACCCGTCTTCATAATAATTCCCAAGAATCATAACATAATCGTATCACATAAAACATGCATAAAGGAAACATAACATTTACACATTTCAATCACAAGATATCAATACAACACAAAAAAAACATTGTGAAAACCATTTTCAATACCAAAATAAAAGAAAAGTAAAACATGGTATTTATTTTTCTTTTAAAAAGAAGGTATGACTTGTAGAGGAAGCCGAAACTCAAATAACAGTCACGACGGCGGAGAAGTCGTTGTCGCCGCATACGTACGACAAAAACATTCCCTTTTGTCATTTAGTAAACGCTTCATATAAAAAATATTCCTTTTGAATAAACATAAAAGTCAAAGGGGTTTATACACCGTATAAAAGAAAGTTGTGTATAAAATAAAATATGCCTCAATGAAAAGAGATTGAGACGAAGTCCCATACCTCGTATCCGACTTGACCCGACCGTTATTTAATCTTCTGAATAATAAACTTGAGTTAATCTCTACTTTCTTATGAACCTTTTTCAAGTTCATTATTCCTTTTATACCATGTTATGAACATCATGTAATCATTTAAGTTAATAATGTTCATTTTGTTGGTATTTGGTTCTTAAGTCAAAAATAGACTTCTTACACTTACATGTTGTTAATTTGGTCAAAGGTTCGTTATATCCAGAAAGATATTAATTATTTGGATAACATATATATCATATATATTCATCATATACATGTATTTATAATATTAATTCACATTCAGAGGTAAGAAATGAAATGCACCGTTCATGGAGACGGTAAGCCGTACGTACGCATGAAGGCTACTTCCATTTCTATTTCGTATTTTCTGGAATGGAATCATAATGATATAAGAGTATATTATAATTCCAGTATAATAACATACATAATATCCTTAACTTTATCCTTTACACATCCCACATATGGTATTAACGAATCAAATCACTTTTAGGGGGCGGTAGTTTGCACTTCCTAAAATGAAGATATCGTGTTTACCCATAATGGGAACCATAAAGGTATGACCAAAATGAAAAAAACAGAAGCTTAAGGAAAACATAAACATATTATATATCATATATAAAAATAGTGACATCGTAATGGCCACCTTTGAAGGTGTCAAATGAGTATTGAACAATCATCGTTTCGGGAGGCAGAATTTCGCCATCCACGGAAACCGTATGTTCATTAACCATTTGATGTAGTTGTGTGAGAGTGTAGCTCAAATAAATATTATAACAACATCCTAGTATATTGAAGATACTGTTGTTGTTACAAAAGAAGTAAATAAAAAGAGTTTAGGGGGTTGGAGAAACAAAATAAAACAAATGAACATGAGAGAATGAATTACCTTTAAAAGTGTAACTCCTTTTGATTTGAGCCTAAAGGCTTCCTTTGAAAGGATTGTGCCAAAAGGGAATCCTCTAGGATGAGCAGAGGGATGTGGATAGATTAAATGGGCAGGGGTTGGCCGAGCCAAAGGCTTGAGGAGTGTGTGAAATGAGGTAGAGGTGGGGGCCTTTTATAAGTGGAGAGGAGGGGCACTTTTGGAAAGTAAAGAAATATTACTTTATTTGAAAATATTTTTCGGTTTTAAAAGGTCCCACATTGATATAATTCGTGGATAAGGTGATAAGGGTTCGAAATACACTCATCCAATTGGTTTTGGACATGTGTAGTTCATAGATTTTACATTATCTTTTCATTTTATTTAAATCGTCAAATAATGACGTCATCGCTGCATCAATATTATGTCGTAAATAATTTAATTTATATAACGTCTAAAAATTATAAAAAAATTCTATGATGTAGGAAATTCTTTTATCTTTCCAATTACTATTTATAATCAAAAATCTGATCTTTATAACCCCATGTAAAAATTGTTTTCATAAAACATTTTATGTTTGTGTCATTTTTACTTTTACATTAAATAAAAAGTTGTTTATGTCATTTCCCAACCAAAGTGGATCCATTGGGTCCCCAAGTTGACCCATGGATTTTATTGGTCGGCCATGACACAACCAATGAGGTTAGGACATGTGTCAAGCTCATCTTATTTTATTAAAGCATTATTTTTAACTTAAACTACACTAATTACCACTAATCGTGATTAAGAACTTAATAAGTTACTATTCACCAAAAAATTATTATAATCTCATTGAACCACATTTTACATCTTAATGATAACCATGTATGTCGTATTTTTGAAATTCAAAACACAATGATGGCAAAATTTCATTTAAACGGAAAATCATTTTTTATAAGTACCACTTAGTGGTTTCACTATTCATCAAAAATTGACGTTTTTCAGAAAATTAACAAAAATTCACCCTAAGCTATATTTGATATTAAGAATTCAAAAATGAAGTCTATTTTACAAAATTCAAAACATATAAGTCACATTAATTAATTTAATAATTAATTCCCGCTGTCAGAGCAAATAGCGTGTTTTTATGAAATAATAAGTATCAAAAGATTGACACTAGTTTAAGTCCAATTTCAAAGTTAAATTGATTCCAATGACCACCATTGGATTAAATGGTAAAAATATATTCATATTACACATTGATACCAATTCAAAAGATAATCGAATCATATAAATAAATTAGATTAAAAAGCAGTTTTGATGTAAAATGCAGTATTTTTCACTATTCATTTAAAAATGAACATTGTCATAAAAATACCAAAAATTCACACAAACTAAATTTTGATGTCCCAATCATAAAGAATAAGTTTATTTTGACAA
This sequence comes from Viscum album, assembly GCA_963277665.1. Classification (NCBI taxonomy): domain Eukaryota; kingdom Viridiplantae; phylum Streptophyta; class Magnoliopsida; order Santalales; family Viscaceae; genus Viscum; species Viscum album. Next base: position 301,154,208 of record OY728128.1, read on the forward strand.
AAATAGTTTATAAAATTGTCAAAAGATAGATTTAAAAATGGTTTTCCATCATAAGGCAGTAAAACAATCTTTTAAGAATATTAGTGTATTCAATGCTTAAGATTGGATTTATTTTCATTTTAAGCCTATAAAACACTATCTTAATCATTAATAGACATAGATAAAAATATCTATTATTCATTACTTACTTGGGATGATACAACTGCGGCTTGTGCCGCAGCGGTGAAGGATGGACGGCCGGCCGAACCAGCCACCAGTGAAGGCGTGGCGCGCAGAGGAGATGGCTGGTCATCCATCCAGCAATGGCAGACCACCAAACCATGGCCCTCGCACTTCCCCATGGTGCCCCACTGCAATACAACCCTCGCGCCACCCCATAGCCCCCGTGCCCTACCTCGGCCCTCGCCCTCGCCCCGCGGCCCCCGCTCCGCACCGCGGCCCTCACCCTACCCCATTTCCTCCATGCCTCATAGCGGCCCTATGCCGCCCTGTAGCCCCCGCGAAGCACAGTGACCCACGCACCTCACCGCGGTCCCCACGCTGCCCCGCAGCCGCCCCACCGCCAGTCCGGGTTGCCCAGCGGGGGCCGGGCTGAACCCAGTAGGGCGGGGGGACCCAAATTAGGTTGGGTCAGCCCAGGCCTGGTTGGGCCGATATGTCCAACTGGGTTGATCCGAACTCAAACTAGATTCGACCCATTTATTCTCTTTTGGCCATTACATTGGAACTAAGTGTCCATTTGATGAACCATCTATGGTTCTGGAAACATTGGAGAAAGGTGGTCCCTTTGGTATACCCCTCTTGAGATTTGGATAATGTTGGGGGAAGATCAGGTAGGATTGAGCACGAATCCAACAAGGCCCTCAAGACTAATAGGATAATAACATACAGACCAGGCATCTTTTTGATGCATCATCTATTGGTTTGATACCTCTATGACATGGTCTTCCTTTGTAAAATTCTGAAAGTGACTTAGTGGTAGTTGGAGTATTGACTAGTGGCATGAGGAGTTGACCCTCCTTGAGACGAGCAAGCCTAGTGCGGGAATCCTGTAGCTTGTTGTGAAGATGTACTAGGGTCCAGTGTGGGTCTAACGAAGTACTGGAGATGTACTAGGATCTTGTGTGGGTCTGATGATGTACTGACGATGTAATAGGATCCTGTGTGGGTCTAACGACGTACTGAAGAAGTACTAGGATCATATGCGGTTCTGATGACGTACTGCCAATGTATTGGGATCCTGTGTGGGTATTACGACGTACTGACGATGTACTCGGATCCTATGTGGGTCATACGATGTACTAGTGATGTACTAGGATCCTATGTGGGTATGATGATGTACTAAAGCTATACTAGTATCCTGTGTGGGTCTGACAACATACTAACGATGTACTAGGATCCTCTGTGGGTCTGACGACGTACTAAAGATGTTCTAGGATCATGTGGGGGTCTGATGACGTACTGATAATGTACATGGATCCTTTTTGGGTCTAACGACGTACTGACAATGTAGTAGGATCATATGTAGGTCTGAAGACGTACTGACGATGTACTAGGATCGTGTGTGGGTATGAAAACGTACTAACGATGTACTAAGATCTTGTATGGGTCTGAAGACCTAATGAAGATGTACTAGGATCCTGTGTGGGTCTGATGACATACTGACGATGTACTATGATCCTGTGTGGGTCTGACGACTTAATGATGATGTACTAGGATCATGTGTGGGTTTGATGATGAATTAAGATCCTATGTGGGTCTAACGACATAATGAAGATGTACTAGGCTCGTGTGTGGGTCTGACAACGTACTGACAATGTACTAGGATCCTCTGTCGGTCTGATGATGAATGAGGATCCTTCAAGGGTCTGCCTCTTAACATAGTAAGATGATTCAGTAGTTACATCTAATAATCTCTACTAATGTAACTAAGATATACATAGTGTGAGTTGAGTTCGTACATGTGTGGTACAATCCTTTGTGGTAATACCTTTGTGTTATTCCTTACTCTGTGGAATAGTTGAAATTTGGGTTTTTGGGTTGGACCCTGTGTTTCCTCATGATTGAGATGGGTATACTTGATCATAAGTATATGTTTGGGCATATACCTAAGTAGGGTTGTCAGTTGATTTCATGATATGTGGTTTATTCTTTGTTGATTTTGTGTGACCCTGAGGGTCTCGGGGTCCCTTCTGAGTATCGTTATACTCAACCGTACACGGTCTATGCCCACACCTTGTTGTGTTTGGTGCAGATGACGAACAACGCTGACTGAGGATGAGGGTTCCAGGACTAGACGGTGCCCGAAGGTGGACCATACGGCATGTCAGTTGGTAGAGGAGATGAGTAGACGTGGAGTGCTGATGAGGCGATCTATACCTACCCTTCATTTAGGATCCTTAGTGGATGACCCAGTTGTTTTCTTTCCCTTTCATCATTTGTATTCTATTTCAGTTGTACTTGTACCTTTATTGTTGCACTTGTATTGCGTCCCCTCTAACTTTCATCACCCTTTTTGCTCTACATTTTTACTTGGGTTTTCATATCAATGTGTGCTTGGTTGTGTGTTTTTATAGGTTATAAAGGCAATGTGTTTATATTTTAAGGGAATATGCCTTTCGGTGGTAGTTTCCTGCCCCTGGCCTATGGAAGGCGGGCTTGGGGTAGTCACGACACGTGCCCCAGGGGACAGGTCGTGACAATCACGATTCCAATTCAAACCCTATGATTTGGGACATCCATAGTTGGATGGGATATATTGATAAAATTAAATATTGTACATGGGTCTTGTAGGAATTGTATTAAATAATAATCAATTTATATTTATAAAAATATAAATTATATATCTTTTATACTTATTCATGAAAACTTATTTATATTTTTTATACAAATATACTTATATATATGTGTGTTTGTATTATAAAATATTAATATATGAACAATATTAATGAATATATAAATTCATTAAATAGATTTTGTGTTGAAATTTTTATATTTTTATTAGTTCTAAACAATTTTAATATATATATATATATACTTATATACAATATGTATATTTATAATTATGTGTGTGTGATTACATGTATTTATAAATATAATGTATATTTAAAAATATAGTACATAAAAAAATAAACTTTTATTATCAATCTTATTTTTATAATATTAATATATTTATTAGTAATTTCATAATAGAATTATCAAAAAATAGATTCAAATCCAACAGGGATACCTGGGAATTATAGTTCTACTTGTGATAGGGATGATGGAGTAGGGAATTTTACATGTGAGAAATTTTCAGGTGTCATGCATCTAAAAAACAATAAACAAAAGGGAGTTCAGGAACCTTGCTCCTGGTTAATTAGTATTACCAAACATTTACAGGTTTAGGATAAATCTATTAATGGTGCATATGGGGCCCTCGTCATGAGACAATACTACCAAAGACATGATACTATAAGGGAATGTGTCCTCTAAGAAAAAATTACTATATTGGAATCCCCAAATGTTTTTTTAATGTTATGAATATATATCTGGTCATGTATGGAATCATGAACTTGAAGGGGAAATAAGAAAATTATTTTTGGTAATTTTTTAATCCATCTAAGGAGTTTAGTTAGGTGTTAACCATCTTAATGGGAACTGAGTAGAAAGTACTAGGCAGTCCATCAGGGAGTTTCAATGTATAATGGAGGTGGTTGTAGATGACTGAGGGATTAGCTTTGGAAAGACCACATTTATTGATCTGGTGGATTCAGATTCCCATGTGCATAAGGCTACTATATTGGTGGATAATGTTATTCGTATTTCCATTGTTTCATCATAATTTATTGCCTAAATTCAAATTATCAATCAATGGAATCACTTAGGAATCATTGAGCAACACAAAAGATGTGGATTTTTATATCTTGGTTCTAGAAGATATGGTGAACACTGATGCTACCCCCCACCTTCATGTTTTTATCATAAAATCCATTAACCACGATTATACTAGATAGATTCATCCTATCAATATTAGTGACTCTATCTTGAAGGGTGTATAGAATAAACCCATTACATATAGGGAATTGTTGGTGATGGATACTAATACAAAGTTAGTATATGTTTTAGATTCGGATTTTTCTCTTCTTTCCCATTATAATGACAAGTCTTGTAGAATATTTTTATCTAGAGAACAGGATTTTCGGTCCTCTAAGGGTCTCACCCCACTAGAAAAAAACACAGATTTTGTGGTTAATGATGAAAAAATTGAAAATCCCAAAACCCTGGGGATGTTCCACCACCCAAGTGGTTATAGTCGTGGATGATATCATTATTATATATGAATACTTTTATTCATATAGCTTAGAGAGGCTTCTTCTTTCATCATTTTTATTTAGTTGTTGGGAAGCTTTTTGATTTGAATATTGTCGTATTGGATTTACACTATGTTTCATATGTCATTTCTCTCTATAAAACATCTATTTAATTTCAATAATGGAACCATGAGTGTGGATCTCCAAACTCAGGGTTCAAGGTCATCTTGGATTAATACATTTATTATTCCTAAAATGACACATTTATTAAATATAATATTAATACATTTATTATACATAAAATTAATACATTTATTATTCATAAGATGAAAAAATTTTATTATCCATAATATTAATATATTTATTAATAATATTTATGCATTTATATACAAATTATTCATAATATTTATAGATTTATTAAGATATTTAAAATTATATTAATTTTTTTACATTTATTACTTATTATTTATAATATTTTTTATTAATAATATTACTACATTTATTATTCTTTATAATAATAAATTTATTATAATAATATTATTAAGGTCTTGGAGGTTATAATAAAATGAAACAACTCACACACCCCTAGGGTAGTGAGAACAAGAAACACCTCTATTAAGGGATTAACTCACTCTATAGTTGAGCCATTACAATTTTATAGCATTTAAATCCCCATTATTGATGTTATAATGTCCCCTTCATCATAAACTATAGACTTCTACTTACGTCATTTGGTTCTCTATCATGTACCATGTTTGCACCACTGCATGTGTCCTTACACATATCACCACTTATATCATCAGCCATAAGTGGCCAAGAAATCTCCCTTAATGTTAGATGTTAGGATTTGAACTTTGGTCATATGAAGAATTATGGGATGACTTTATCACTCTGGAAATCCCCTAGTCACATATATTTATCATAGTATTAAATCATTTTTTCATAATATTTTATATAATATTAATACATTTGTAATTACATTTGTTAATAATACATTTATTATAATATTAATACATTAATTAGAAATTATTAAATTTTTATAACATTATAATATTAAAATATTTATTAATACATTTATTGTAATAGTAATGATAAATTTATTATATTATTAATAAATTTATTATAATGTATATTTATCATTATATGTATGTATGTATGTATATTTGTGTGTGTGTGAGTGAGTGTGTGTGTGTGTGTGTATGAATGAATGTATATGTGTATGTATATATGTATGTGTGGGTGTTTTTATTTGTATGTTTGAGTATTTATGAGTATGTATTAGTGTGTGTGTGTGTGTCTGTTTGCATCTATGTGTATGTGTATGTCTAAGTATGAATGTGTATATATGTGTATGTATGCATTTTCACGTGTATATATGTGAATGTGTGTGTACTGGCTGTGAGTGTGTGCACGTGTGTTTTTTATATGTGTATGTATATTTATGTGTATGTCTATTTATGTGTAATTTTGTGTATATATATGTATATATGTGTATGTGTTTGTATGTGATATGTGTATGTATGTGTTTTTATGTGAATATATGTGTGTGTGCTTATGTGTGTTGATGTGTGTGTATGTTTTTGTGTAAATATGTGTATGTATGTACTTTTGTGTTTGTATGTGTATATATGTTCATGGTTATGTATATGTCTGTATGTATGTGAGTATGTGTATGTGTATGTGTGTGTATGCGTATGTGTGTGTATGTGTATGTGTATGTATGTGTTTAGGTATGAATGTGTATGTTTATGTATGTGTATGTGTATGTGTGTATGTAAGTATATAGTTCTATGTGCATGTATTCATATGTGTATGTGTGTTTATGTCTTTGTATGTGTATTTTTCTATGTATATTTATAGTTGGAGGCACATAAGTATGTGTTGGGTCTGCCTATATATCACACATACACACACTCATGCAAGTTATTGGATTCTTTTTATTAATGCACACACAGAGGCATATTTATATTAGAATAAATATTATATATATATATATGTTAATTGGTAATTGAAAAAATAAGACTTCATATCATTAAATAAGTATAAATTATAAAATGAACATATATTTAAAATTTTAATAAATTTATAAATAAAAGATTTTATATATTATTATAATACTAAAATTATTGATTAATAATTGTATATTAATTAATTGTTAATATATATTTTAGATGATTTTGTATGTATACATATAATAATTTTTTATTATGATTATACTTTTATATAGTTGATGATATATTTTAAAAATTATTAATTCATTTATAAAAAATAGTATTTGTAATTATAATTAATAATTTTTAAATAGAATAAATAATCATTCGTTTTTTTATTAATATAATGTATACTTATTTTTAATTGATTATCAATAATAAATATTATGTATATAGGACTACATAACGTAAACAACACTAACTCACACACCCCAGGGGCCCAAGCCTCACCTCTCCCCATAAGAAATTACATGAACCCACTTGACCTATTTTATTACATATTTGGGGAATAAAGGCCCTAGTTCTTAATATCATGATTTCTCACCTGAATGTGGTCCAAATCCCTTAACGAGGGTGACCTAAATTCCCATATGAGCTCCCACATGTCACTTCTTGACACCATTCTTTACGCCATGCCGCCCCATGGCAGCACCATCAAGTCTTGTTGCTCAGTCGTGTCATAACAGGTCAATGCTCTATCCCACTTCAAAAATATGTGTGGGTAGAAGTATTTTTCATGGTATCAAATGATCTATCTTCTATTTTTAGATTCCGAGCCATCATCACATGCTTGTGAACACGTTATGTTCCTTTCCTATTTCATTGCGTCATCTTCATGGTTATACAAGAAATAGTGTCATCGTTCATCACGACACACGTCCCATTTAGACGCTGAAATAATGCAATATTCAATGTTAATATTTTAATATTCATGTTTTTAAATGACCATAAACATAAATTTTAGTTCATTTTATAAATTTAACTTCATTTCTCATTACAAGTGCATTTCATGTTTAAAGTGAAAAGTTGGGCCGAATCAATCATCTATTTGTGGAATTCATTTATTTAATTTTATGAATTTTATATTTTGATATATTATTTATCAATTTAATTCTAATATTTTATCTTGTAGGATCAATGGATGAATCTCACGGTATGATGAATATTTTTGGGCATGAATTCAGAACTTTTCTGAAAAAACCATAATGGCCCTAAGGCCCGTCAGACAAATTTGGGGCCCGCAATACAATTATAATGATGTTACAATTTTAATAATATAAATATAAAAATATGAGGATCATTTCATTAATCTATGGACTTAGATAATTCTGGCATTTTCTCGAAGATAAAAGGTTCCCAAGTTGACATTTAAATGGTGGGCCATATTCAAACGGTCATAAAGTCATCTGACTATATTGAGCATAACTTCCTAATGGCTTGCCCAATTTTCCTGAAATCGTGACATGTGATACAAGAAAAATTAAATAATATATGTTCCTCCTATGGAACCTTCATATTTAGTGATATTCAATTTCATATTCATAGATCAACAAGTTGATGAATCCAGACGATTTTCGTAGTTAACTTTGAAACGTCAAATTTCCCTTGAATTTTTCACCCACCTTTTGACTATCGAAATTAATGGGGAGGGGAATTAATTGTTGGTGGATGAACTAAGATTTATAATATTACTATATAAGGATTTTGTGGTGAATGTATTTTGGGTTGTATATTTTTTCTTTCGATTGAGGTTTTTCTTTTCTATCTAATGCTTTTTATTCAATTGTAATTTTACACATTCAATTTGTAATCACATCTCTAGTTTTATTCATTGTTTGTTTTCCATTCACCTTAATTTATTAATAAGATTTATTTTTCTTATCTTTTTTTACTTATTCATATCAATTTGATTCCGTTGAAACAATGTGTGGACAATTTTACAGAAACACTTGTGAATTCAATCACACAATGGTGGAGTGATTTTTGTTAATTCTTTTCTTCTTCAATTCCACCCATGTGAGTATAAATACCACTTACATTGATATAACAACATCTATGGTGTACTAACCTCCTATGGGTTGATCCAAGTTATTATTGAGGGTTTGGATTGGATGTTATTTTATGTGAGTTAATATTTAAATTTTGGTCATTATTATTAACTTTCCATTCAATGATTTATTTTCATAATTAACTTATCCAACATTAATGATGAAACATTTTGGGTTCAATTATTATCGGATCCATTGATTTTCATATTTATGTGATCCTATAAGTTAATTAGTTATAAGACTTAGAGTATTCTAGGGATTAAATTGGTGAATGATGTTGTGGAATTATATCATTTTTTGGATACATTTTGAATTGGTGGCCACAAACTATGACCGATGCTAATTAAACTATGACATGAGACAATTAAAATGTTTTTGTGGAGATAAATGGTATCGTATTTGACATTTAAATAGTGGTCTATATTTGAATTCCTACAAATTTCTTCCACTAGATCGACCATAACATCCCATTATATTGTCCATTTTTTGAGGAATTTTTACTACTATTTGAGAACACATGAATGATGATATTTTTCTTCTATTACCCCTTTGTATTTGGACATATTATATTACAAATGCACAAATAAATATGGTGGATGAATCTATATGATTTTCCGTTTCAACATTGAAATGTTATGTTTCCCTTGATTTTCTCACCCTTCTTTTCACTCTCTAAATTAATGGGGATTTAATGTATTGATGGTGGGTAGACCTAGGGCTCCAAATATTCATATATAATAATATGGTGGTAAAGGGAATTAGGATCTATGATTTTTCATCCCTATCCATGTTTTTCTTTTCTATCGATGTTTTCCTTTCTATCAAATTCTTTCTTTCAATTTTAGTTTCCCGATTTCATTTATTATTCGCATATTCATTTTTCCCGGTAAAATTTTCAATATTTATAGTTTCATTAGAATTTTTTTTTGTTATTATTCACCTATTATTTTCAATTTCTTCACAAATTGATACCATTTAATCAAGGTGTGAGTTAATTCACACCAGTAGTTTTGAATTCCTCACACAACGGTGGACTGTTCATTTTCCTAAATGTTTTTATTCTTCAATCCCGCTTCTTCAAATCAACTTCTATATTAAATTTAAATAATTTAATTAATGGAGGGGTAACCATTTATGGTTGGTCCTAGATAGTTTCCTTGGGCATATTTAATGTTATTTTATGATTTATGTACTCATATTTTTGTTGTAGGATGGAGGGATTCCCTTCCATGGAAAAATGAAGGTAAGAACTGTGTGATGATTAGTGATATGGAGAAGGTGATTAGACACTTAAATGGGATGATATAAATTTATTATATCTTAATATTCATTTGATTAAAAGTATATAAACATCAATTATAGTGCATTTTTTTTAAAGATAACATCATTTCCTATCACAAATGTAATTCATGTTTAATGTTAAAATTTGTGCCCAACAAATCATCTATTTGTGGAACCCATTTATTTAATACTTAGAATTTAATATTTCTATATATGATTGATCACTTTATTTGTAAAATTTTATTATTTAGGATCAATGGATGAGTCTAAATGGAAAATTAATATTTTTAAGCAAGAATGTATAAATTTTCTGGACAAAGCATAATAGGCCTAAGGCCAATTAAAAAAAGTGGGTCCCACAATCCAAGTCTAATGAAAGTAAAATTTTAACTATATAAATAAAAAAATTAAGAAGATCATTTCAATAAACTATTTCTAGAAGTAATTATGATGTTTTGATGCATGTAAAGGGAGCCCAAGTTGACATTTAAATGGTGATCCAGATTTGAACACCGATAAAGTCATCCCACAAAATCAAGCATAACATCCAAACAGATGGTCTAATTTTGAAAAAAATATTACATATGTTATAGTACACATAGGAGAGGATAATTTTCCTCTAAATACCCTTAATATCTGTCCATAATAAATTATAAATTAACAAATCAACAAGGGTGATTAATTTTGATGTTTTTTGAGTTAACTTTGAATCATTAAATTTTACTTGATTTTTTATCCAACCTTTTGACTATTCTATTTTATGTGGAGGGGAATTGATTGGTGGGGGTCATAATAAGGCTCTTAATATTACTATTTAATTATTTCGTGGTGATGGTATTTTGGGGTACACATTTTTTATTTTGAACCATGCTTTTTCTTTCAATCTAATGTATTTCATTCAATTGTAATTTTACACTCCCAATTTTTAATTGCATATTCAAATTTTTAGAATGAATGTTTTTCATTAACATTAATTTATTAATAAAAAATTTATTCTTCTATTTTTTTATCCTTATTTATATCACTTTGATACTATTTAATCAAGGTGTGAACTTGTTCACACAGACACTTGTGAATTCAATCACACAAAGGTGGATTGTTCATTTTTTAATGTTTTTCTAATTCAATTATACCCTTTTGAATCTAAATTCCACATACAATGATATAATATAATCAATTTATAAATAAAATATTATGGGTTAATCTATGGGAGTATAAAGGGTATGGGTTCAATGTTATTTTATGTGCTTAAATATTTAAATTCAGTTCATTATTTTAAGATTTCCATTCAATGTTTTATTTTCATCTTTATATTATAAATCATTAATGATGACACACTTAGACTAATAATATAACAAAATTCATTGCAGTTATCATTTAAGTGATCCTCTATGTGAATAGGTGATTAGCCTTTTAATAGTATAGGGTATAAATTAGTGAATGATGATGTGGAATTATATTGTTTTGTGGATACATTTTGAATTAGTGTCATAAAACCGTGATAATAGCTACATCAACTATTACTGGAGGTAATTCATAATTTTTCATGGAGATAAAGGGATCCAATGTTTAAATTTAAATGGTGGGACATATTTTAACATACCTAAGGTCCTCCCACATGATCGTTTATAAGTTTTAACATCTCGTCCAATTTTCCAGAAATTTTTACAACTATTATAGGACACATGGAAGATGATATATTTTTGTATGGACCCTTCATATTTGTCCATATTGAGTTACAAATTCACATGTCAAAAAATGGGGATGAATCCAGAATATTTTCCATGGAAACTTTGAAACATCAAATTTCCCAAGATTTTCTCACCATTTTTTACTCTCTCACTTAATGGGAAAGGAATGTATTAGTGGTCAGTAGTCCTAAGGATCAAAATATTCCTATATAAGTATATGGTGGTTAAGGGATTTAGGATTCATTTTTTTCCTTTCTATCAATTTTTTTCTTTCAATAGACGTTTTTCCTTTCTATAATATTCTTTCTTTCAATTGTAATTTCCTGCTTTAATTATGTTTTTGTATCTTAATTTTTTCCAGGTATGTATTTATATTAATTTAGTTTCATAATAAATTCATTTCTTCTTCTTCTCTTATTCATTTTGTTTTCTTCAAATTTTGATACCATTTAATGAAGGTATGAATTTATTCACACCAACATTTTTAAATTCCTTACACAACGGTGGAGTGTTCATTTTTTATAATGTTTTTATTCATTAATCCCACTTATTTATGTTGATTTCCCACTTCCATTGATAGAATAAAAAAATAGATGGATAAAATTTTTTGGTTTGGTCCTAGGGAGTTTCATGGGGTGGATTTAATGATATTTTATGATCTTAAATACTTTAATCAGTTCATTTTTTAAGAGTTCCTTTCATTGAGTTATCCTTTTTTCTTTAATGACTTTAACGGCTACACATTATGAGTGTAACTATGATCCAATTACCAGGAGTGATCCTGATAGTGTTCCTCTAAGTTCATTGGTTATTAGCCATAGTATTTAGTTTTTATAAAATCATAGAATGATATCAGGGTGTTAAACCATTGATTGGATACCTCTTGATCTGTTGAATGGAAAATTCCTAAGAAATTAAATTCATTCAATTCATCCCAAGTAAAAACCTAGGATCACCCCACCATCATAAATTTTTTATTTTACATAGTAGTGTTTTTCTTTAAATTAAATTACTATGTTTTCAAAATAAATCAATACAAATATTTGGCCACTCTATATCCAATTCGTCCATCAAGTCATAATGTCTATCAGGTTCTTCTTCGTTCACTATGGATTCGATTAACCAAGTTTAACAACGAATGACCAATTATACCTTATAACATGAGTAACTTTGGGTGAAACCAAATTTTGCGGCCATTTTGGGGACCCAAGTCAGTATCTTAGACAGTCATGTTCTTTTCTCGCCCAAAATTCTATTTTCTCACCCACATTTCTCTTATCTTTTCCTTTTTCATCAATCTAAATCATAATTTTATTCTACTAAAATGGATTATCAACATAATTACCCCATAATAAACCAATGCTACAATAAAATTGGAAATAAATATTGGTAATGACCATAAATAGAAATTTTCATTGATTAACCCTTAAATGAATACCCCACACCTGATGAGATGTAATATCATTGGGTTGATGAATATTTGAAAGACAAATTTTTGGACACTTCATGGATTGTTAATGATATCAAACATAATGAATTCCATGATGTAAGAACTCTCATCATTCCCAATACTGAAAACATTATTTAACAATTTTGTGACCAAATGGATAAAATGAATTTGGAAGTTTCATCTTTGAGATTAAAAATAAAAAGCATTAAAATTTATGATGAACCCATCCCTACATTGAATATCACATCCATAACTTTATGTAGAGAATAATGTATCCAAAAAAAATCTCATGATTTTTCTAAAGAACCATCCTGTGGATTTGAGATAGCTGAAGAAGATCAATGAATTGTTGAAGTGTCTTTATATTAGGAAGAAATTTATTTTTTGAATTCAAAAGAGGAGAATTTGACATCGTGGGTTGATTTTATAGAACATTTATCCACTAATAAATTTCTCGGACCACTGATCACTGAAACAATGGTATAAATCCCAAAAATTGTGACCATACCCATTACGGAGCCCGATCTATCCAATATGGTGTTTTAAACATCTATTCAAATGGAACCAATTCTGTTATGAAATCATGAAAATGAAACTGTGTTCGATTAAACTTCCCCACCTATTTGTAAATATTTTAGCCAAACCAAGCACAAATTCATAGTCCATAAATAATCTCTCAACTCTTATTTTATATGGTAAAATAAAATAATCATCATTTAATCCTCTCTTGAAACCAATAATCTAGGAATGATCCTTGATGTCTTAGGGAATATAATAGAAGCAACCAGATCAACCATTTTTAAAATTCCGCAGACTTTTACACTCATTGTTGAACATGGGTTTTCACAAGAAAAAATTTATAAAGAAATAATCAACATAAATCATTTATAAGTTGAGAATAATGGGATTCTGAAATTTTTTTATGTTTGAATTGGTGAAACTAGGGATCCATATCGAGAAAAAAAATTAAATTTAGCATATTCTAGGAGGAAACCCAATATCTACATTATTTTATTTTATTTTGTGTTTTTTGTGTTTTCTTTTCTCATAGGAACCCCTTGGGGTTCTAATGAGATCTATTATATCTTGTGTGTGAGATTTAAGTGTTTATGCATTTTAGTATTTCAAAATTAAACCCTTTCCTTCAAAATTTTAAACCCAATAATTAATCATCCCCGAGGATTCTACATGTACTATGAATACACAGTAATCAATTTCATATTAATGGGACATTAACTTAAAACATGGTGATTTTATTCCATGATTTCATTTCAAATAACTCTTCCCCCTTCTATCCAAATTCCAATCTCTCTCTTCTCTTCTCTTTCCAAACTGAGGGTAGTTTCATTCGATGTTGGGGGGAGTGAAAATATGGGATTTCAAAAAATAAGGTCTTTTAATTCAATTCATTGTCCAGGAATGAATTTATATACACTAAAAACATCAAAACTAGATGTTAGTTGATTATTAATTCCTTGATTATTATTTTAATGCATGTTTATGATCGGGATCATAGTTTTTGGAAATTGTGGTTCTCCAATATGAATTTTCAAAGTATATATTTTCATCCTCTTAATAAAAATTCCACAATGAAAATCCATTGGATCTTGGTTGTAAATTTGAGTTATTGGGTTTCTTTCATCATAACATAGAGTTTGTGGTCACTTTTAGTTTAATTTGAGTATCCCAAAAAAATATTTATATTTTTTTTTGAAATAATGGCCACATAGAGCATTGTTTTTTCCAAATGTGTGGCGTCTGACACTTGGGGTTCATGACTCCATAGTATTCTTTCCCATAGTTTGGATTTTTATCTCTATTGTGGACCATTGAATTTACAATACTTATAGTGTTCGATACTTGGGGATCTGGAATCAATAGTTCTATTTCCCTATGTTAGTCCTTTCATATCTAATTTGGTTCAAGAAAAAAACAAAATGAAACAAAAAATGAAAAAAATTCAAAAAAATTGGATAATCATATTATGTTTTAATGTGATTCTGACCTAGAACTTCCATTTGTTTCCCCTTGAATAAGAAAATAAATCCCATAACTTTTGAGATACACATCACATCATCATGGTTAATTAAAATTTGATGAAATTTGGAAATGAATTTGAATAAAGCAATGGGATTGGTCTTGGGATATGATTTTAAACCTATCATGTGTGAAATTATTTTTAAAGGTTACATGATTTATTGTAATGATGTATTTTGGTAAGAAATTTATGTAAAATTTATTTGAAAAAGAGAATTCAATTTCATATTTTTGAGATGCATTTTTCTCAGGATGAGAAAAACTCAAGTTGGGTTTGATTAAATTCATTAATAAAATTACTTTATGAAATGATCCTCATATTTTTATATTTCTAGAGTAAAAACTGGAGCATCATTGTATTGGATATTGGTTCCTACATTTTTTGATAGGAATTAGGCCCATTATTCATTATCTATAAAATTTCATCATTCATGCTGAAAAATATCCATCTTCCCTTGGGATTCATCCATTGATCCTAAAAGATAAAATTCTCCAAACAATGTGATAAATCATATACAAAAATATTAAATTCGAAAAATTAAATAACGGAATTCCAAAAATTATATGATTCATTGGGCCGAAATTTTCAATTTTAATAAGAATTACACTTGTGATAAGGAATGTAGTTCAACTTATAAAATGAACTAAAATTGATGTTTATGTACTTTGAAAGTCATGAATATTAATATATAATAAATTAATATTATTAATTTTTAGGGTCTAATCACACCCCCAACTTGATGTTTTCTATTCCCAAAAAAATGTCTAAAAAATATGAAATTAAATTCCATTTTAAAAAAAATATTTAGCAAAAATTAATAAAAAACATTATTCTAATCAATCATGAAACCTTTCAAAATAATTTCACACAAGAATGGTCCAAAATCATATCCTAATCCCATTCCAATTCCTTTCTTCAAATTCATTTTCAGATTTCATCCAATTTCAATTAAGCATGATGATGTGTTGTTTATCTCAAAATACATGAGACCTATTTTCTTGGTCAGGGGGGGGGGGAAATGAAATCTCTAGGTGGGAATCATATTAAACCTTATGATTTATATTCATTTTTTGTTTTTTTTGTTATTTTTTATTGTTGTTTTTTTTAGTTTTCCTAAACCACAATTGATATGAAAAGACTAACTTTGGTCAAGAAAAATATGGAGTCACGATGCCCAAGTTTTTGATGCCACACATATTGTCAATTACATTCTCTAAAATGGAGATATAAAGCCTAACTCTAGGCAAGAAAACTATGGATTCACAATCCCTAAGTGATGGGTGCCACACATTTGGACAAAACATTGCCCTATGTTGTTATTTTTTTTCATTTTTTGATACTCAAATTAAAAGAAAGTGGCCCTAATACTTATGATATAATGAAAGGGACCCATGAAATCAAATTTACACCCAAGGTTCAATTTACATGTACTATGTAATTTTGAATAAGTGGATGAAAATTTAAACTTTTAAAATACCATTATTAAAACCACACATTTCATAAACTGTGCTCATGAACATAAACAAGTATTAATATCATAATCAAGGAATTTAAAATCATTTGAAATTCATTTTTCATATTTCACAGTGTACATTAATGAATTCAAGGAAAATGAATTGTATTTCTAATAGAATTGAAAATATTAAGATAAAATACCAATTTTGTTTAATTTTTTTTTTATTTTCACTCCCTTAACTTAGATTGAAACTACCCATAGTTTTGAAAGAGATGAAAAGTGAGATTTTAGAATTTGGAATAAAGAGGGTAGATGTAATTTGGAATTTAAAAATGGTATAAACCGCCTAATGTTTAGTTGATTACCCATCAATTAGATATTTATTAATTTGGCTTCACATCACATGTAGACTCTTTAGGGTGATTGATGGTTTTTTTAACTCTATATGGCATGGGTTTTATTTGGGAATACTATAAAATTTCAGCATTAAAATCTGACACAAAGGAGACATTAGATCACATTGGAATCGCCAATGGGTTACTTTGAAAAAAACACAAAAACACAAAAAATAAAGAAGAAAAATAAAAAAAATACAGAAGTCGGGTGGCCTCCCGGAAAGAACTTAACTTAAATTCATTTGCTCAAATTAGACCCCCAACTTATCCAATATAAACTTTAAACATTTTTATGTCCCCATTATTTTCCACATAGACTATATTGAGATTTATTATTTTTTAGAATGTGTGTCTTGTGAAATATGTTGTTCTACAATGACTGGGAAAATCCATGTAATATATGAAATGGTTGATTTTATTAAATTTCTAGTATTTCCGAAGATATAAATGGTCATTCCATTGTTGTTGGTTTCAGGAGATGAATTAATGATTCATGTAAAATCATGGTTACCACATATGATGGGATAATTGAGTGGGTACAGAAGGACAATGAGGTTTAGTTCAGGTTGATTGAAATTTCCTAAAGGAGAATAGAAATTTGAATAAAAATATGTTTCTTCTCCATTTGTTTGAAATAATTGGTTCATTTTGAAAACATGAATCATTTCCAAAAATTTTTAGTTGAATTTCATTAGTGGGTATTGAAAAAAAATTTCTAATAATTTCCAATAAATTAGTAATCGGTGGTCTGGAAAATTCATCACCAGGGATAACTTCAGAACACTCAATCCACAATGAAAAATTACCATATTGTGAATCCAATAAATCAATTTATTCATTATTTTAATATCGTTGAGAAATTACTCAATTTTATTCACGAATAAGAAATCCAAATTATAATTATTTAGTAAATTAATGAGGGGTTTCTATGTATTAATATTCTTCTATAAAATTTATAGAAGGGATAATCTGAGTGGGAATGGGGTCCATATCCATTTTAATTCCTTATATTTCTTATCTCAGTGATGATCTACTGAATTAATTTTCTCATTTTACTCACAAATTTTTTCAAGAAGTTTCTGGATATTATGAAGTATAGGATTTTGGATATCTTCGACATCCCTAGGATGGATCTATTTAAGAATCCTTACGAGGGTTGGTAATTGACACTTGAAACAATCATCATACAAGTGATTGTACATCTCATTCAATGTGGTGAAATAATTCATGGATTGGTCAAAGACACTCTATAGGTGAGGTGGTTACAACAATTAATTTCTAATTTGATTGTAGCATTGATTTATGAAGGGGTATTTTTCAAGATAGTCCATTTTATTTGAATGAAATTTTCTTTTGGGGTTGTTTGGACACATATAAAAAGAAAGGGGAATATAGAAGAGAAATTAGGGTGAGAATAGATAATTTGTGGTGGGAAAAAATATGAGTGTCTAAGGTACTTACTTGGGTCCTCCAAAATGGCACCAAAATTTGGTGGCTCCCAAATTTACCATTCAGTTATAAGTGATTATGTTAGTATATTTAGGGGTTGAATCAATAGGGACCTAATAAGGAAACTCAAGAGAGTAACATTTTGTAGGTTTTAGCTATGAAGTACCCAACATGGGCAGGATTGATTTGGATTTAAGAACTAATTATTTAATATAATGAAAAATATAAAAATGAAAATTTAATTCATATAAAACAATTAAATATTATGATTCTATCCTAGGTTGTTTATTGGGTTAGATTATATGTATTTATTTTCATAGATAGTTTTGGGTCAGTAATTCAAGATGTATCCACAAAAGGATATAATTCCACAAAATTATTCACCAATTCAATACCTAACAAATACTAAGGTTAATAAAAAACTAAATTAGGGGGTCATATAAATTAACCCTCAAATTAATTGTATCATATTATCACTAAAATTGTTTCATCATTAATGTTTGTGAAGATGAAGAAAAAAATAAATCATCCAAAGGAAATCTTAAAATAATGAACTGTTTTTAAAAATTAAAGAACATGAAATAACATCCAACCCATAGGCCTTATAATCCCTTATATCAAACCATAATATTTTAGTCCTCAATTTATTCTATTCTATAAATTTATGTTGGACTTAGACTCACTAGGGTGTAATTGAAGAAGAAAACCTTTAAAAAAATGAACTCTCCACCACTGTGTGATTGAATTCACAAGTGATTGTGTGAACAACACCACACCATGATAAATTGTTATAAAATTGATATGAATAAGGATATAAAAATATAATAATTATAACTTTAATTAGTAAATTATGGTGAAATAAGAATATACATGGAATTAAACTAAGGATGCGGTTAAAAATTGAAAGCGTAAAATTTAAATTTAATGAATAAACATTATATAGAAAAGAGAAACATGGATCGAAAGAAAAAACATGCAACCCCAAATAACTTCACCAAAATATCCTTATTTAGGAATATTAGGAGCCTTATGTAGACCCATAACAATAAATTCCCCTCCCCATTAATTAGGAGAGTCAAAATGTTGGTGATAAATTCATGGAAAATTTGATGTTTTAAAGTTGAATAGAAAAATCATCCAGATTCATACCGCTTGTTTATAGGTGAATTTGTAAATTAATATGGATTAATACTAAGGGTATATATAATAAAACTATCTTATTCCATGTGTACTATAATATAATTCAAAATTTCAAGATAATTGGACCACCTATTTGAATTTTATGCTCGATTTAGTGGGACAAATTTATGGGCATTCAAATCCAGCCCACCATTTAAATGTCAACTCGGGAACCCATTATCTCCATGAAAAATTAATAATTACTGCTGAACATGGTTGAATGAAATGATTCTCATATTTTTAGATTTCTAAATTTTTTATTTTAGCTTCATTGGACTTTGATTTTTGGGCCCACTTTTTTTATGTGCTTTAGTCCCATTATGCTTTCTCCAAAAAAATTCAGCATTCATGCCCAAAAATCATCATCATCACTTAAGATTCATCTGTTGATCCTAAAATATAAAATGTACCGAATAAAGTGATCACTAATATCCAAAAATATCAAATTCAAAATATTAAATAAATGAATTTGAAAAATATATAATTGATTGGGCCCAAATTTTCACTTTAAACATGAAATGCACTTGTGATAAGAAATGATGTTCAATTTATAAAGTGCACTAAAATTAATGATTATGGAATTTTAAAAACATGAATATTAAGTTATAATACATTATTATTATCCTGTTTCATTGGATAATAACCTCCACTCTATCTCCAATCATCACATAGTTCTTCTCTTTATTATGTCTTGGAAGGGAATCCCTCCATCCCACACCAAAAATCTATATGGATAGATCATAAAATAACATTCAATCCACCCCATGAAACTCCCTAGGACCAAAAAATAAACTTTTAGACCTCAATTTATGATATTATATCAATGGGAGTAGTAATTATACTTAAATTAGTGGGATTGAAGATGAAAAACATAAATAAAAAAGAACACTCCACTGTTGTGTGATAAATTCACAAGTGATGGTGTGAAAAAATTCACACATTGATTCAAAGGTATCAATGTGTGAAGAAATTAAAAATAATAGTTTAAAAAGAAGAAAAAATTTATTATGAAAACAAAAATTTTGAAAAAATTACATGGAAAAATTACGATTCGAATACAAAATAAAAAAAATTACAATTGAAAGAAAGACTATGATAGAAAATAAAAATAACAATAGAAAGGAAAAACATAGATATCATGGTAAAACATGGATCCTACTTCTGTTCACCACCATCACCTTATATAGGAATATTTGGATCCTTAGTTATACCCTCCATCAATACATTCCTTCCTCGTTAATTTATAAATTCAAAAGGAGGGTGAGAAAAATAAAGGAAAATTTGACGTTTCAATGTTTACAAGGAGTGTCATCTAGATTCCTCCCCATTATTGACATGTGAACTTTTTATGGAATATGGAAAAATACTAAGGGGTTATAGAAGTAATATATATTACTACATGTTCCCTATAAATTTTAAAAATTCTCAAGAATATTTGACTGGCAGTTTGGACGTTATGATGGATCTAGTTGAAGGTCTTTATAGGCACTCAAATCTGGCCCATCATTTAAATGTTAACTTCGGATCACTTTATCTCCATGAAAAATTCATAATTACCTCTAGTAATAATTTAAGGATATTATCATCATATTTTTATCTTTCTAAATTATAAATTTTAGCTTCATTTGGCCGAGATATTAGTCCCCATATTTGTTTGATGGGCCTTAGGCCCATTATGCTTTGTTTAGAAAATTTCATCATTCATGCTAAAATATATTCATCTTCCCTTAGAAATCATCCATAAATACTAAAAGATAAAATTTTCCAAAATAAAGTGATCAATAATATTACAAAATATTAAATTATAAAATAAAATAAACGAATTCAACAAATAGATGATTAATTGGTCCCAAATTTTCACATTAAACATGAATTTCACTTGTGATAAGAAATAAAGTTCAATTTATAGAATTCACTAAAATTGATGGTCATGGACTTTGAAACAAATTAATATGAAGATAAAATCCACGAATAATATCATCTTTTAGTGGATAATAACATCTTCTATATCACCAATCATCACATTTTTCTTCCTGTCATTATGTCTTGGAAGGGAATCCATCTCTCCAACACCAAAAATCTGAGTGGATAGTGAATATTACAAAATGTAGACATCAAAAACACCGAAGAAACCTAGTGGGTCAAGCCTATTCCCTACCCACAAGTAATTTAAAGCATCCACTTGAACTAATATATAACATGCTTATGAAAAAAATTCATACGTTATTGATGGCCAGAATGCCCTAGTGAATGAGTCCCAAAGGACCCTGAAAGAAATGACCCAATGGCCTAGAAGAGTATCCAAGTATCATTCCTTATCAATAGTCATTCCTTTGTACCACCCCCAGGCCGCACCATTGTGGTTTCAATAAGGATTCATCATGAATTTTTTATTCCATAATGTTTTGAAAATCACAAACACTCTATCTCATGACATTTTTTATTTCCCCTATGATTTATCTTAAAAAGGAAAATTTTCCTTCCCCAAGAAAATGTTCTCCTTATCATTATTTTCATTGTTCATGTTATAGTTTCTATAAATATAAATAATTTTATTTCTAAGTGAAATTTTTTGTTTCATATGTAAAACCTTAGAATCCTATAAGTACATATATAGAGAGTTTTCTGTTTTCATCTTTGCAATTCAGACTATGAATTCTCTGAAACATAGACTCTGAATTTTCAGAAATTCAGATTCTGAATTCTCTAAAACACAGATTCTAAATTCATTGCAATTCAGATTCTGAATACTTTGAAATGTAGACTCTAAATTCTCAGAATTCGGTTTCCAGATACCTCAAAATTCAGGTTCTAAATTCTATAGATTTAAGGTTCCGAATTCCTTAGAATTCAGGTTCTGAATTCCTCAGAATTTAGGTTCCGAATTCCTTATAATTCAGACTCTAAATTTATTGAAATTCTTACTCCGAAGTCTATATAATTCTGAATCTAAATTCCTTGAAAAACAAAATAAGAATATCCATTTCATATAGACTCTGAATATTTATTCACTTAGACTCGGAACATTAATTTTCTTTAGACTCTGAAAATTGGATTTGGAAAAGAAACCATAATTTTTTTACACTTTTTTTAGTAATTAAATGATATCATACATTCTGTTTCTAACTAACAGTTTTTTGAGTGATATGTGTATAGGTCCCTTCGTGATTCAAGGAAAAATTTAACTGTTGGGGGAGGGATCCAACCATTGGAGAAGGGCCTATAAATAATAGATCATTTGAATTAGATCAATACTAATCCTTCAATATAGAGATTACATTCTGTTGAACTGCTTTCTAGAGAGAGAGACTCTCATGCTTTGTGCATACTAAACATCTTGTTCATCTGGCTTCGTTCGACTCTAATTGTTGCTGTGTAGAATCATGGGATTCCGGGGATAGGAAGACAGAGGTGCCGACTACCTTAGAGTTTGAAATCTTACATGATAAGGAATATAGGGGTGTTGAATACCTTGATTTTTGAGGGCTTGCGGGGATAGAAATACAGATTCCAATATTCTTATCAAGGTTTTACCCAGGTTAGGGTAAGATAGACTTTCTTGAACGTATAAATCAAGGGACCTTTATCCAAGGTTGTTGGATACCCAACTGTTTGGGATAAAAGATTTCATACTTGTTACTTGTATTGTTTCATGTTTATTTTCCTCTACATTTTGATTAATACGGAATGTATAACTATATTATACATTCTTGTGTTTGTATACTATTATTAGTAAGATTCTATATGCTTTAAGGTATAATCTATTTCCTGGTATACTTTTTCAAGTTTCATTTATAGAACCATATATCCAGAACCTAGAATGTTTGTAGAACTAAGATTTCTTGTGAATTTACCTTGTTTAACCATGTTAAACATATTTTTCCTTAAGGTAAAAAATGATAGTTTTATACCAACTATAAAGGTTCCAAAGTAGTTTTTAAAGGATACAAATCACCTCCCTGTATATTGAGAAACTTCATCATATTTAAATCCTACAACCATCAATTCATGTTTCTCCATCTCAACATTTCAGGTCACACCTCTGCCCCATGTAATAAATATGTGTGGTCAGAGGGTATGTTGATTGGTTTCAGTTCACCTAGTGTTGTTTTGAGAAACCCATACAGAGAAACTTGTATGTGTTCATGTTTCATTAAATTCCATTAATGATGCATCATCAACATGATCACATATGTTGTAATTAAATCATCGATCACACCACACCACCCCATGATAGAAACCTTCAAATATTGTATCCCTCCATCATATCTTGGAAATTTACCCCTTCATTCCACATTAGAAATCTGAGTGGATTGAGGGATGGATGATAAGAACCAATATACCCATTTCTATTTCGAGACAGCCACCTGAAAATCCCATATGTTTCCATGTTGTGTCACCTCCCTAGTCATGTCATTCCATTAAACTAGTCAAATTAACCACATAACTAGTTGTTATTGTGTAGCACTATGACGACTCAGATGCTCAGTGACCCAAATTACATTGATGGCTTGGGGACACTATGGACCAACTGCCCAAATATCTTTCCTAAAAGGCCAATGTTCATATATATACTATTGTATCTATAGTTCCAAACCAATATATTCTAGTACCCACACTATTATTATTCTAAAGTACTGCTACTTCACTATCGTAATTTGCGAAAATCCATATTTGAACCCTGGTTTCATGAAGGATTACATGGTGACAATACCACTCAGGTAATCACCCAATAACTAGAATTTATAAATCTAGTTAATTATAATTATTAAAAATTATACATATAATTTTATATATAAATAATTAATGATATATTGTGTATGAAATTTATACATAATATTACTATTTTCACATTACTTTATCTCTAGGATCACCATCAATCTCAATCTCAGATCCTCTAAGGGTTTTTTTCAAAGACCCTTCACAAAAATGATGGTGAATCATGTAATATCCATCTTTAATCATTCCCACTTCCTACTCTTCTTACGTATCACACCTCTAGTATTTTTATAATTTTGGTTATTTGACTTCGATGTATCGTTCTTTATTTTTTGGAATGACCTTGTGGATAGAATGTGTCCAGGATGCCTTGAGTGATATCATTGTAGAGTCCTTAGTTATTTTTAGTGGCCCTTATATCACATAGTAGTTTCTATCTTTCACCTTAACCTAGTGGCCTATGGGGTTTCAATGATCTCATCCTTGGTTTGAAGCATTGGTGGAACTTCTTTTGGGGATTCATTATTTTTTCTTTTTTATTGTTGTGTTCCCTTCGGTGTTGCAGATCCTTCTTATTATGTTTCTCCTTCAATATTTCCTAGGTTAATGCTATAGTTTCCTTTGGATGTTTTTTGTTGTGATGTCCTTCCTACATAATTATGATGGTGGATGATGATGTCATGGTATTATGGTGTTATTTTTTTTTCAATCTTCCCTGATGAATCAGATATGTGTTGAGATGAAGGCACTTGATAGTGGCGGTTGGTGCAAATAG
The DNA here is from genome assembly GCA_963277665.1 of Viscum album. Classification (NCBI taxonomy): domain Eukaryota; kingdom Viridiplantae; phylum Streptophyta; class Magnoliopsida; order Santalales; family Viscaceae; genus Viscum; species Viscum album. The sequence goes on from OY728128.1 coordinate 301,178,972, forward strand.
CAATTACATGTAGTGCTTATGTGGCCTCATGGTCTCATGAGGTCCCAAGGGACTATCATAGTGCTCGATGAGACTCATCATACTATACACTTCCCTCCAACATCAATCATTCTGCCACACAATCTACATTTAACATGTATGGTTCCCACTTTACCATATGCAAAAATTGGGTTTTCTAAGAAAATAGGAAATATAGATTTGGATGGTTAATTTTTCATAGAATTAGACATTTATTATTATTATACAAAATATGAACACATTTATGATTTTTAGTATTACTATATCTATTATTCATAATATTATACATTTATTACATGTAATGTTAATAAATTTATTATTCATTATATTAACACATTTTTTTAATAATATTTATACCTTTTATGTTAATTATTCATAATATTTATTGATTTATTTATACATTTATTATAAACAATACATTTATATTTTTCATTTATTAGTCATACTATTAATTAATATTCTCATTAATTAATTTATTAATACATTTATTTAAGAAAATATTAATACATTTAATGTTATTCATAATATTAATACAGATATTCATAATATTTATTATAATATTAATATATTTATTAATAGTATATTTATTATGATGTTAATTCATTTATTTTAATATTATTACATTTATTATAGTATTATAATATTAATACAATTATAAATAAATTTATTATAATATTAATGAAATATTTATCATGATAATAATATATTTATTAATACATTTATTCAATATATTTATTATAATATTAATATATTAATTATAATATAAATACTTTTATTAAAATATCATAATTTTTATACATTTATCATTTTATTTATAATACATTTATCAAAGTCAAAATCTATAAATATTGATAAAAAACCTTATGTATTGACTCAAAAACCTTACATAATAATTAAAAATCATACATATCAATCTTTAATCAACACTAATCATAGTGTTGATAAATGTTATTTTATTAGTGATATATTTAGTACTAATAAATACATTACATTATCAGTTCTAAATTTATTTTTGATAAAATATTTCTTTATCATAGCCTACCATTTCAGTGATGATAAATGTAGCTTCTATCTATAGTTTGGTTACTATTGATACAACTCCATCCATTTTTTAGAAGAACCCAAATAGATCATGCCACTGACCCTTGTTGTTCAGGATTTCATGGAAGTTGATTCTTGTAGTAGTCATTGTGAAATGTTTTTGGAAAATTGACCCTCAAAACCAAAGGTATGATATTATTTAATTGTTTTTTATGGTTTTCTTAATCGATCATGTATGAGTTTTTCATAATTTTTTTCTTCATGTATGTAATCCGTTGTATCTTCTATTTGTACCTATATATCCATGGATTAATTAAATGTGTTATCATTTATTTTTTCCAAAAAAAATTAAATGAAACACTATGGGGTATGTTTATCGAAACTCTTATAGTTTTTCTATACAAGTAATTTTAAAATAACAATCTTTAGCATGAAATTTTTTTGCTGAATTAATAATATTTGAAATTAATGTATTTGGTGAAAAAATTTAATGAATATTTTATTTTCATTTAGATGGTTAATGTTGAAATATTGTTGGAAGTTAATAAACTATATTATTAGTATTTATTATATTATCATGGCATAACTGGTTATGGAAAATTACATAAAAATTGATGAGTATTATTATAAAGTAAAGGATGAAATTTTTAATAAATATTATTTTAAAAAATTATTTTTCAAATAATTAGAATTCTTATTAATGTCTTGGATATATTTTCTATAATAATAATTTTTTAATTAAATTATTTTTAATTGGTGTGATGGTCAAGTGATTTATTGCGTACAAATAATTTATTATTTGAATGAAATATGAAAATATTTATATTTTGATGATTTTTATGCCCTAATTTCATTGAGATTATTTTTGAAAAAAAAATAATTACATTGTGAAATATAAGAAGATACATAATACCCTATGTGTTATTTTTTCTCTATGTGTTTCAATTCATCATTCAAAGAAGCACCCCATTATTTATATTGTAATTCTCCAATAACAAGCTTCGGCTCTATTTGAGAGAGTGAGTTTATATGAGTAGTATTTCTCAATGTAATTCTTTCTTAAACTCTTTGGATATTATTTTCAATAATATTTTTTTGGGTAAATATGTATCCTATATCTTGAATACATCAATGAATCTTATTAAATAACTATTTCATTACTTTTAATCACATAATTTTCTTATTATAAATGAATTTCTAAACCAAAAAATGTAGATTTACTTTATTATCTCTATATTTCAACATGATTCTATCTAAAATCAACATCAGGCTTCAATTATGTTCTTTATCTATCATCAACACCAAAGATAATAACATCATATATGTCATCATTTGTTCTTGAATTATTATTATATCACATGTAATATTTATCCTAAAAATGAATCACTAATGGATTACAATGTGTCTAGAAATATTTTCATGGTCCTCACTCTATTATCATCATTCTTCCCCAGTCAACCAATTTTAAATTTCTTCTCGTAGAAACTATTTTTTTGTGGGGTATATGAAGAGTTATATTGAATTCATATTTTTATTTTTTTCTGGATATGCTTAAAACTTCATAATTTTGTATTTTGATCAATTCAAAGCCTATAATTTACATAATATAAACATCTTGCTTCAATATTCATCATTCTTAGTTAACCATTGATAGATTTTAAACATTTTTATAGACAAAGATTTACTCAATATAAACATAACATAATTCATACTTGTAAAATCATGAACAAAAGACATAAAATACATGCCTTGTTTTTTGATTTATTATACACATACATACACATTTATATATTCAGAAAAAAAATATTTTATTTTTTAGATATCTATGTATGTGTGTTTATATTATAGAATTATATTTTTATATAACAAATCAATTATATGTAAATATTTTTCATTGATATATAATACATATGTCAAGATATGACCTAATAGGGATCAAGTGGCCACTACCCCAAGACCCCCTCTATAGACATGGGGCTATTGATATGCATTGAAAGTCATAACTAATATGGGAGGTCTTCGCCTAATGTGCCTATATAGCCTCACCCAACCATATTGATGTATATGAACATAGGAATAAAAAAATGATGAAACATCAAGAGTAATAACAATACATACCAAAAATATAGGGAATATAAAGAGTACAATAATGTAATATGGAAATTAAAGATAGAAAAATACATTGAAAACCAAAAATATGTCACAACCAGAAGAAAACTGGTAATGTAAAAATGTAGATAGAGTTTAACTCATAATCTCTAATCTATGACCATCCTACACTATCAATGCACCGGGGTATCCCTATGATCCTTTTAAGTCACTGCTCACATGTCTATTGTCTACATAAAATAAGACATGTGTGGCAAAGACCCATGTTGGGGTGAGTATATACATACACAATAAGACACCCCAAATTATATAGGGGGATAATTAAGAGATGTGATAAGAGTATGTGGATAGCTCAACGCCAAAGTGAGTGTGTAAAAAAATAAAAAAATGTATAAAAATATATATATATGTGTGTGTGTGTGTGTGTGTTCTCAAACTAATAAAACCAAAACGAGAGAGAAATGTGATCTTCATCTGATATCCCATCCTAGGAAAGGGTTCAATCTGTTCAAAGAGTCCATCAATATTGTCCAGTATCTTGAGCGTCTGTCAGAAGAGACATCCTAGCCAAGATGAGCCTCTTTACTATGTTGTATAGTCGAGGGGAACAATCCATTGGTATATTACCCATACCTTGATACAATAGGAGTTTTCCACTCAATAGATAGCTAGAGGACCCATGATCTATCTTGACAGGTGGGTGCCACTCAAGTAGTTGGTAGAAGACCCATGCTTATCCCAACTGGAGGGTTCCATTCTTGTAGTTCATAGATCATTCATGCCCAACCATAATAGAGTGTACAATTATAGTAGTTGGTAGAGGATCTATTCCCAGCCAAGATAGAGTTTTTCACTCTAGTATTTGATGACCCATGACATGATACAATAAGAGGGTGCCACTCAGATAGTAGATATAGGAATCATGTTCTTCCCATTAAGGTGGTTCCAATATCGTAGTCAAGGAACCATAACATCACACATTAGGAGGGTGAAACTTGAAAGATATGTAGATTACTCATGCCATATCACAGTGGGGGGGTTTCACTCTGATCACTCTGATGATCCTACCTGATGACTACCATCGTTGAGCTTCACCTAAATATTCTTCATGCTGGTAACATATTGTATTATATCTCAAAATCCACTATAGTGTCCTCCATCATATTCTACGTGAAAAAACACTCAGTATAGGATACTCATAGGCCAAAATCCGGGACTTAATGAAGGATATATGATAAGTATGAGTTTACTAAAAATTTAATAAGTGGTATGCAATGTGTAAGGGGGCCTACATCGCATGTGGTTCCACTTTTATTCCTAGTACTATCCCTACCGTTATATGTATCACTAATCATGTATCATTATACATCATGGAGATTTACTACATAGAACTTCATAGCCACCCGAGATCTTACCTATGCTCTATGGTCATGTCTGTGTATGTCATACCATGTCTGTGTACTTTGGTACACAACATCTCTTTCCACATGGGGTCCTGCCTATGTTCTCTTCCACACGGCTTGTCGAACTAGGGGGGATACATTGAATGTTGTCTATCCCCATGGTGTGTTATCCTTAACATTCTCAAAAAATAGTGTCGCTGCCAAAGGGGTAGTACATGGCATGTGTTCGTCACAGTATACGCCGTATAGTTGGGGTTTTTTATAGAAAGATAGATATTCTCACAATATTTTATATTCAACTCCTCTATATCGATCCCCACATATTTATGACCCAAAATATTAGGGGGTCCATTTTCATAAATTATATCCCTCTAGTGGCCAAAAATTAGATATCATGTTGTTTGTTCAACTCACGCATGCACAGTTCATGTTTACAATCACCAGTAGCAACTCACTAGATCAAAAAATAGTGTTTTTACCCATATCCCACAAATCATCAAAATCCATAACCTATTCATCGTTATTTTCACCGTATGAAAATACAAATCAAATCTATAGGTTTAATTAGTCTTGACCCCACCTAATAATGTCGAACTGAGACTCTGTAGGTCAACCGGTGAATCATATGAAGAACAGAGGGGGTATAGTACAAGAAACAAATATGAATCAATCATTAGACAATAATTGTAGTCAAAAAATTAAAATTGGGGATATTTGGGTGAGAAATAATTTTATAATAGATACAAATTGAATAATCAGTTTAATGCTAGTACTAAAACACATGAAACGGTACATAATTGACACATATCAAAGATAAGAATATCATCACGCTCAAGAGTTTGATAAAATAGAGAGGAATCCAAAAAATTATGAGTCCTACATGGTTTTGGAACTCTCTTCTATGAAGAACTCCCACTCCATTGAATAATATGTGTCATCTCATTCATATCATCTTAATCTTCCTCAACCTGGAGTCTCATTGCCACCTGATTTTGATTCTCTAATGAAATGTGAAAGGAACTCTTATCAGTTATACCAGAGTTTATACGGATAAACCTATAAAATATTCATAATGGTATATTTATAGGAAAATTAACTCTAGGTTATTTCATTAAATAAATAAAATTATTTATTAATATAATTAAATGAAACCAACCATGGCCTATTTTATCATAACACTCCACATCGGTCCATTTTAGGTTGTGCCTATGGTAAACCATCTGTTTTGGACTCAAAGGTGTTCTTTGATTTATGATCTGAAATCCTATTTAATATTTATCACATTATATTTAAGAAACTTTTCATGCGTAATATAAAATATATTTCATATTTTTATAAAATTAATTTTGGGAAAATCAATCCTCATAATCCCATTTCATCTTTTCACCTAGATTTGAAAATATATCTAGAAATATTCCAAAGTATTAATAGGAAAAAATAGATTCTTTAAAAAATAGGGCATATATTTATTCCTTTATATACTTTGTATATATATATATGTATTATAATTTATAATTATATTTTTAAATTGAAGGTTCTATATAAATTATGAAAATATAAAAGTATGCATTATATTCTTACCAAATCTGAAATTATTTATTAATTTCTAATTATGAATATTATTGATCCAAATTGTATGAATATAAATGAGAATTTTATGGATGTGAATCATATGATAAAATAGTATGGGGATGGGGTTAAAGAGTTCATCTATTTTGTAACTATTCATGGAAATTTCATTCCTAAATAATTTTTTTGGGGTTACGTTGTTGTAATGAAAGATTAAAATTTCTATAGCAGTTGGAAGAACATTTGATCTATCGTATAATATTTCAATGTTATAAATTTTTGACCAAACATGTATAAGAACTGAATGTATCTAGTGATTGGGATTGCACTATGGTTTATGGATCATCTGGTATGTTTACAACTATAAATAATGATGGAGATTGTATTAAGGAAATAAAAATGAAAATTTAAGATATCCACCACAATTATCGAAATCTATTTTTTAAGTTAATATTTGTTCATAAAAGACATAGTATACTGGTTATAAAAAATATACAACATATTAATTTTACAAAATCTATATTACATTTAATCTATCAATGGAAATAGTAAGAATGACTACTTTATCTCATGAATTATATGTTACTAGATTATAATTTCCATCATTTTTCAACAATGTTTTTCTAAATAAATTATATTTTTAATGTGTATGATCATTAACAGAATAAATACATATAAAAATGTCAACATATTTTATTTAAAAGACCATGAATCACATAAAAAATCCTTAAATGTGGTTCGTATCAATTCAATAATGATAAATTAAGTCCATAAAAGTTATATGGTGCATTCAAATCATTACAAGGTGTATACATCTATATAATAGTGAGGAGATTTTAAGGAAATTGACATGGAACATAGATATAAAAATAAAATATAGGAAATTTCATCACCCAAAATATTATCCTCACTTGAAGAAATTTGATTAGGAATATAAATAAATTTAAACATTCTAAAAGACATAAATCAAGTTCTATTTACATATGGAAGGAATTATTTTTTATGAAAAGTAAAACTCATCGTACATTTTCAATTATATTGATAATTAATTACATAACAACATGTTTACGAATGATGAAAAAATATATTATATTTTATTTTCATATATCAAAACCAAAACATGCTAGTGGTGATATTTATCTTTATTTAGTTACATTAATATAGGATTTGAAATTAAAATGGGATTTATGTGTTATGTTGTATGATGCTCATAGAAATGAATATTTTACATGGAGAGTCATGTTGTTCTAGATGATAAATTCATTTCCAAGTTATAGAAATTTTATAGGATACAATGTTAAATAAATTTTGGGGATTCGTATTTGTGAAGATGGTAAACACTCAGTCATGTTGAATCATTCCGTGAATACAGTATTTATAGGAAAAAATAAAGTTTTATCCTAATAATATAAATATAAATCTTGGAAAACCTCATTTGGTTGAAATTCCTGAAAATGAACATCATCTTTCCTATTAATTGACAATGAATGGTTTGAGAAATTAAATGATATTGTTAATGTTTTTTCTAAACCCTTTTCTAAAAATATTATGAAAATGGGTTGGAAAAAGAGATCATTTTTTATGAATTAGTGTATTAGAAATGTTTATACATTAAAATGATCTTAATTTAATGGATTTAGAATATATATATATATATATGTGTGTGTGTGTGTGTGTGTGTGATAATTTAATTAACTCTTTACAAAATTAACTCAACAAAACAAAAGTTGAAATTAAGGCAAGAATGGAAATGATTGATATAGGGATAAGGGATGAGTTGATGCTAGTGACAGGAGGAAGATGTACTTTTCTTCAACCAATAGTTTACACTCTCTCTAGGAAGTATATATTTTAGTTTTAAAACCTTTCTAATGATATAATTGTTCAAAATGAGTATTCTTTACATATAAATAATGTCATATCGATGAGTGATTTTTTGGTAAAAGGATTAAAATAATATTATTTCATTGTTTTTATGCATTATTTATTGTATGTGGATTTATTTTTCATTATAAATAATTTTTTTTAAAAACCTTAACCAAGATTTTCCACTATTTCAAAGATATAACCAATAAACTAATAATATATTTATTGTCTGAAAATTCAACAAGGTGAAATTGATTTTTATTTTTATCTATCATCACCCACTCATCAATGTGTTGTGAGAGGTACAATGTACAATATCCGAGGTAGTACTATAAATAATAAAAAACTAAATAATGAAAAACTTCAAAAAAATAATTTTAGAGTAAGGATTCATGTAGCTCATGATCCAAGCACCGAGTTACCTATTCCCCTTGATAATCTTGATGTTCACATGGATAGACATTCAATTGGAACTTTCATAGCATGTTGGTTTAATATTATAATGATACATGGTTATAAAGAGGTATATCCTTTAAAATTGATTCTACGTGCATAAAATTTTATAGTTAATGATAAAGTTACTAAACAGTTGAATTTTATAATATAAGGATAAACATAAGGGGGAAGAGAAGGTCAAATAATAAAAAATATGGTGTCAACTAATAGAATGAAAAAACCTCCGGAGAGTTCATTCCCCCCAAGATCATTACCAAAAAATTTATTATCATTAAAAGTACATGAAAATAAAACATTCCAAAATAAATATATGGGCTACATTTAACATTAAAAAAAACTCTATGGATCGGCCATTACTGACATGACTTTTATTGAGTCTAAATGAAATTATCATGCAATAATAGTTGGGACCTTAGTTCTGAATGTATATATGGGGTAATGCATAATATTTTTTACCAATAATTGATCTACTATATTAATTATATTTTCATACTATTTATATTTTATTTAAGAATATATATCACTAAAATTTCAATGGAAAACCCTGTAAAAAATTGTATTCCATATTCCCCATATCACTTCTATAGAAAAATTATCAATAATGGAAGGTGGGATTTCTGTAAAAGCACAAAAAGTTACTACAAATTTTGAAAATAAAATAATAGATAACAATATCTTATTAATACATATAATTTATGGGGAAAATTTTACAGTATAATTATAAAATATGTATTTATATTTTTTCCATTACTTATTTCAGTTTCTATGAATCCCTGTATACTCATTTTGATGAACTTGGATACTTTAATGATATTTTTTTGATCAAAGTCATAGATATTGAACAAATAAACCACAAATAATGTCCCTTGTGAATTTATATTACGAAAAATTCAACATTTTACAAAAATCATCATATTTTATGTATTTTATTATGTTTTAACTAGAATACTGTTATTATAGGGTGATGTTTATTTATGAAAGAAACCATGGTAGGAGGATGGTTAATACAGATAATAATACTTTATATTACTTCAACTAGACAAGTATTAGGGTATAGATAAAAATATTTATTTATTGAAAAATATATAAAAATAAATTTCACATTTTTCACTATGTTTTTTCGAAGTCTAAACAACACAATCATCATTATTTTGGTTACTACAATTTTAAATTTATAAAATATATCAACATCTATCCACTAGAAACCTTGAAGAGGTAATTGGAATGGTAATTACAATTTCAGTTAGAATATTATTTAAAATTTTGTTTATCTAGATTTTTATTATAAAAATATGGCTAATGATTATCAACACTTTCAAAAGAAGAACTAGATATTATTATTAATGAATAGTGAGCTTTCATGAAACCAAAATGTTTTCAAACATCATTAACAAGTGATTTCCAATCACATTTGTAATTTTTTTTTATTTCACAGTGATGTAGAAAAGATGGTTTATCTTTTTCTTATTTAATTAATTTTCCTATCATTTTATGTTTGAGTTAGGGGTAGTTACATTACAATCAGAAGTTATTCATCTATATATTGATAATATAGAACATATAGAGTTTCATTTTTGAATTTTTTTTAATAGTAATGTTAGGGATGTGAGGGTGAGAGATCATGTTATTTAAATCTTTATTCATTTTCAATATCTAAGCTCATTTATACAATGTGATGGAGATACTAATTTATATATATATCATAGTGTTCTAATTGGATAGGTAAAGAATATAAATTCTTCTAAATGAACCACATATCAATCCATTACATGGTGTGGTTGGTATGATTCACAATGTATGTTTTGGTATAAAAGTGATTTTTTTTCACAAAAATTAAAATATAGTCAAAATGAATAAAACACTCTCAAATTTTATTTATACTTTTAAAAAATATTGATATCTAATTTTTGATATATTAGAATTAACCTCACATCAATCATACACACGATGTTTCAGGATTGACTAAATGTAAATGATTTTAGTTTAAAAATTTAATTTTCATTTAAAAAACATACCATATACTCTAAAGAGAGAAATGTGCACTCATTTTCCTGATAATTTTGTACAATTATTTGAGATACATTTTTTTCTGTAGAAATAAACCACACGCTAATATAAAAAAATTATGTCACTAAAAGATTATATTTTCACTTAAAAGTGATATTTTAGTTCAAAACATGTGTCACATGTTCAAAATAGTGAAAAGGTTCTCAAATTGCTTAAAACTTTCGAAAAATGATATATGATTCATTTTTGAAATGTAAGAATAAATTTCATTTCAATATGAAAGATGGTGTGTTTATTATGACTTAATGTGTGTGTTTTTAGTATAAAAGTAACATTTTAGATCACAATGAGCATCATATAATCAAAATCATGAAAACTTTCTCGGATTAGCTAGACATTTTAATGGAAAGATAAATGATTCATTTTTTATTTGTAGAAATTTAATGTTCATCAATATATCAAATCGTGTGACCAATATAACTCGATATTTGTAATTTGAGTATCAAATTGACATGTTCCACATAGTCAAAACACAAAAAATATGGTTTAATTATCTTATTTATCAATAAAAAAATTATAACTCATTTTTGTTGTGTATGTGTTAACATAACATCAATAAAACACATTGTGTGGATACATTGTCTCAAAGTACATGCTTTCAGTTTAAAATCATGTCAATTTGACACACAATACAACTATATTGACTAAAACTGTGTTTTTCAATTTAAAAAAGAAATTTCAGTTCAAAATGTGTATCATATATTCAAATATAAGAAACATGTCTGAATTATTGTGTTACATTAAGAAGTTATCCATGAATCATTTTAGATGCATAGTCATTGGCCTCATGTAAATCTAACACATGGTGTGGTTGGTATGACTAAAAGTGATTATTTTCATTTGAATGTGATATTTAGTTTCCAACATATATTACATGTTAAAAATTGAGTAAACATGATCAAATCTTATTTATTATTTATAGAAAAGATTTAAAATTCATTTTTTATGTGTAAGAATCAACCACACATAAATATGACACATGTCATGTCTCGTATGACTGAAAGTGCATGTTTTCATTTAAAAGTGATATTTAAGTTGAAAACTGAGATCAAAAGTCAAAAAAGAGAAAACATGCTTGTATTTTCATGATACTTTTGGAAAAAATAGAATATTTTATTTTGATATGTATGAATAAAATACATGTCATTAGGAAACAAAGTGTGACCTGTATTACTAAAAGAGCTTGTGTTCTGTATAAAAGTTACATTTTAGACCACAACACATGTTTTACAGTAAAAAATTAGTAAAATAGATCATATTTTCTTGATGAGTTAGAAATATAATCCATGACTCATTTAAGACATGTATAAATTAACCTCAGATTAATCCAACGCACAATGTGTATAGATTGAATGAAAATTCACGTATGTGGTTTAAAAGGGCAATTTTTTTCAAAAACACATGTCACATACTCAAAACTAAAAAAATGAACTCAAATTGTCTTGATTCTTATGGAAGATGATTTGTGATTTTTTTATTTTGTGTAATAATTTACCTCACTTCAATTTGACACACTGTGTAGCTAAATATACTAAAAGTGCATGTTTTCAGTGTACAAGTGATATTTTAGTCCAAAACATGCATCACATACTCAAAACAAAGAAAACATGATCAAATTATATTGATACATTTTTAAAATGATTCACCATTTGTCTGTGACATGTGGTAACTAATATCACATTAGTATGACACACAATGTCTGTCACAACCCCCTACCCACCAAATGTAATCCTCCCTGTCCGATAATTAATGAAGGGAGGTAATGAATCCTAAATCCCACCATTAATAGGCCACGAGTTGGAGACAGACACCAAGGGTATATCATACACAAAAATTTGAGGAATTTCCAAGTAAGATTTGAGAATATATAAAGTAATATATAAACACCCAAAAAATAATTCTCATAACAAATGTAAAGAGATATCTAGATACAAGAATTTAAATTCATACAACTGAAACAACTATAAAAAGAGAACTACATGTAAAAAATGTTAAACTTGAAAGTGACCAAAAACCCCAAACAACATCCAATTATCCATGAGCAAGTAATGTATATCCCGATCATCAACCTACTCTTATGGACCTAAAAAATGGTTTATATATATAGGGTGAGCGTAACATGTTTACTCAGTAGGATCCACCCCAAATCCTATCATGCAATATTAAAATAAAGAATACTAAATCCCAACTAATAACAAGTTGAGTTAACTCATCGCCTCAACAGGCATGATATGTTCCCATCCTCAAAAAGGATCTCTCTCCTCATGTACCACATACAAGTTAGAATATAATATAATATCAAAATAAGGGACCCCATTATTACTTATATTCGGGTTTTCCACTCTACCCCAACATCACATGTGTTGATACATCTCTCTCCAAATGCAATCTTTACTAAAGATATCCATGCTAAGGTATCATAACATAAACCTTGTGAATCATATCATCTCATCACTTTCCATGAACCCCATAAAACAAATCATCTCATCATCCCATACCACATTTATAAATAGTAATATAGTAGTTTCTAGGAGCCACCACGGCTTGTATGTCATGTACTATACCTCAAGCCATAACATGTCATACATTTTGTACCAATAATAATTCATAGGATAATATATATGGAGATATATGGGTGTGGAATAATTAAAACTCATTACATCTTAATACTCACATATATGTTAAATCTAACCAACAGTTATACTTGTACATAACACCACTAGGAGAAGAGAGAAAATCTAGATGGTCTAGTCAGCCATTCATTCCTCATTAACATAGAAGTTGGGTAAAAAATATTCCAAATGTCCATTGGGTGTCAATTTTCATGACGATGTCAGTCGGGTATCATATAAAAGCATAGAAAATAAATTATATAATATATTTCTCAACCATGATATGGTCATTAACCTAGATTTTATTATTATTCCTCCAAATATACCTTACATGATACCATTATTTTTGAATTATTGTATAACTAGTGGGCCTTCTGTTGGACCTCCTCCATTGGGAATAGATTCCGTATATCTTGAATTTTCTTTAAATGTGGCTATAGTTACTAAAAAATTGGTGACAAACTCAGTAGTTTCATCACATTAGATAGAAATGTTTTATCTAGGAACTTACGATAGGTTTTTTCATCCGTATCTGATGCCTCTGGCCACTGGGTATTTAAGCCAGCTCTTACTGGTGGTCCTCAAAATACCTAGATGGCCTTACTCCCTCTAATCCCACAGATATCATTGGCTTTAAATATAATGAAAATCATGGAGGGTAGTGTAGAATTGATGCTTTCTAGGGAGGATATTCACACTACTTCTAAATTTCTTGGTGGTGTCTCATAACTAAATTTGGATCTGATTGGACATCCTTACCAATTTCTGAATTGTATGTTCAATCTTGAAATCATAATAGACTAACCACCATTTCCATTTTAAATTAATAATGTTTCTTAATTCATTTTCTCTTCAATATCAACTTCATATTTCCTTAGGAATAAGTGTCGTATTTCTATGATCGAATCTAGTTCCAATTATTTCACTGATCCCATCAGACTCATAGAGGTCAGGACTTGCCTTCAACCACTTTATGGATCTATATTCTTATAATTCCTATTTATTTTCATAACCCAACTACTATTAATGAAAATTTGAATTATATTGGCCTATTTTTATACATTGATAATTCCACTATTTTAATTTAAAATACAACAGTGTCTCCCATATGTGTGGAAATTGACCTCGTGTCTCCACTCCTAGAGGGAATATTCCTCATTTCATGCATAAAAATTACTTTATGAAAAAAATCAATATTATTGGTTTCTATTCACATCACCACATGTAGGACCATTCAGGGCTAGTGTTAAATAATCAGAGCTCTTTTAAGGTCCCCATGCAGGTGTTTGAGGATAATGTCTGTCTCCAATATAGGAGGACTTCTTATCTACAACTGCAAATCGAAAACTGCTATAAATTTTTTTGTCCCTCTATTAGGACATCCCTAGAGCCTCCCATTTGAAAATATGGTTTGGGGGTTCAATGTACAGTAACATCTTCTCCAATTTTAACATTTTTTTTTGTAGATTTGACTCCACCACTAATAGATGAGGATTATTCTAATACCATGAACTTTGATTCCCATAGTGGATCTTCTAAATATGTTGTTGAGGATGTGCTACTAAAGGCTATGAGTTCCACTCATGTTTATGAAAAATTCTCTCCTTTATCCTACTTCTTATCAAGAGGATTGGATCCCCTTTCTAATATCTAGGTGGTTAAATGGATTCAAATGAAAATACTAGCATATTCTTTCAATAGGTATTCAACTGATCTCCTTGGGGTTGAATTCTGGTGGCTTCCATGATCCTCCTTCTCTCAGGTTTCAGGAAATAGACCATCAGTATACTTATGTGGCTGAAAACATCACTACCCAGAACTCTTTTGAGGCCCTATAAGTGATTTAAGGTGATATGATTTCTTTATTTCCATCTAAAGAACACCTTAAGAAGACCAGTAAAGACTCCTTTTCCCAAATGGGAATGATTTCCCTCTATATATCCTCAACAATAAGGTAATTCGAGTTCCATCAAAATAGGTAGCTCAAGCATCGTAACCTATATGTATTTTTCCCCATGAACTTCACACTAATCTATAATGCTAAGGTAATTAGATCCGTAGAAAAATGAATCTATCTATGTAAATTTATCAGGTGAAAAAAAATCTATTCTCTCATTATTATGGAAATAAAAATCAAGGTGGTATCTATCCCATATAAAACTTTTATGATATATGTGGCTAATAATATATATGGTATACCACTAAATTCTAAAATATAGGACATTTAGAAAAAAATTTGGGTCAATCTCATCATCATTTCTTATTAACAAATTACTATCAAGGTTATTGAAATTAAATATTCTTTATTCAATTCTATTATTTATGGTAAATGTTCTATTGCTGACAGAAAAGATCTTTGATAGGAGCTAGTATCTTTCAACTAGGGTTTCAGTTCCTAATTTTTAATTGGGGACCTCAACATAATTATTGATCAATATGAATAGAAAAATGGAGAGCAATTTAATTGAGAAAAGATATGGATGATTTATTGGCATTCCATTCTCCAAATAACCACTTGAATATAGGTTTTAATAGAGAATGTTTTAAATTGTGTGATAAAAATAGAGGAAGTATAAGTATATAAATCGGTTTGGATAGAAGATTGGGTAATAGGAATGATGTCCCCAACTTCTTGGGTACATCTGTCTATGGGAAGGAACTGTCTTTATCTAATCATTCCCACTGCTAATTAAAATTCAAGCTTCCATGGTTCCTATGAGTGGGTTTCAATTTTATAAATTATATTTGGAGAATTAAGATTTAATGTGTGAAATATATTACTCATGAAATAAAAAATAACAATCTAAAACATGGGTTAGGTTTCATAATATTCAATGTAGTCTAAAAAATTTTAGAATGGATTATGAATTATCCTTCTTCTAGTCCATCTATGGATACCTTCAAGTTGAAATTAAAAATCTCGATAGTTAGACTCTTGCTAGATGGGATGAATACATATTCATAACACTTACAAAAAAATTAAACCTCTTGGAAATATATGACTTAAGGAAGAAAGACAGGCTTGTGGTTAATGACGCATCAACTTCCTTGAGGTGGGTGCTATAAATTAAATGTATTTACATAATTTCATTAGAGAAAATATTATTGTTGGGAAACCCAAACATCAACTTGAAAATACCTATTTTGACAGTGATTTGTATATAATTTCCCTTTTGTACTCTCCCATTTTAGAGACCTCATGAAAGGTCCTCAAAAAATGAATGATATAGGCACACTTTCCTGAACAAGGTGACACTCAGTTCCTTGAGAATATCCCTATTTTGATTATAAATGGTATGAATATTTAGATGCAATCAATTATAGTGGAGGAATAAATCATAGAGGCAATAAAAGGCCTCAATTCTAATAGATCCCCTGGTCCAGATGTTCTTCATAGATTTTTATATATTATAGCGTAGGATTTCATCGACAATCATCTGAATGTGGATTTGAAGGACTACAATCCATATTTTAATAATCCTTAATTCATGATTTATTTCATAAAGATACACTTAATAAAACACCATAATATCATGAGGCCTAGGTTATTTAAGTTACTGGTTACATAGAATAACAAAATGAAATAAAAATACAAATTTATAAACAAAAACTCTTTAATATGCCCTTAAATTTCCCTGATCATCTAAAATATCATTGGATAACCAAGTTACATACATATGAAATGGGTGGGATATAAATCACAATAAGGTAATAATCAAAATATAACATGATAAAAGCAATACATGTGAGTAAATATGCTTATCAAGGTATCATAATTAAGGTGAGAATCATAAACAATAACATCGAAGGGTGACAAAATAGAATAACATAGGCAACATTGGAAGGTGGAGACAATATAAAAACATGACATCATAAGAATAACTCAAAGATAACCAAAAGGAATAACAATATAGTGTGTTTAGGATAAACATATGTTCATCATACATGGATTCTCATGAGATGGATGCATTACACAATTCATTTTAGCGATAAATAATTGTAATCCCACCCAACACATTCATATTATGTTGATGCTTATGTGTGCCACATATATTATTGAAAAAGGGATCATATTTCATAAATTTTATTCCTATTATTATGGATTTGGGTTGAATTTGATGAATTCCAATATCAATTAAGTGTGGCTATGTTTAGGGGAATTACATTGAGTTGAAATGGGGATATGTATTCACGACAAAAATTATCGGCATGTAAAAATAGTAGGATAAATTTGAAACCATAAATCAGGTAAATAACGATTCATATCAGGATATAATAAGAGTGAAATTGGTCTATAATCACTTGGGAATCATATGGAAATTAGTTGTGATGTCAAAAAACAAATCCCAACATGATTAATTGGGAACCCAAAGGCATAATATATAGAAGGTTCTTGAATAAAGGGAAGGATAAGATCCATTACATTAAGATGGAATTTAATTTTTTTTTGGAGGAGCTTCATAAGATATTATGGGATCCTTGGGAGGGATATAGAATGGTAATTTCATATTAAATTCATAATAAATGGGTCTTTAGTATAGTGAAATGCGAGGGTGGGTGGGTTTTTATTGTAAAAGTGATGGGGTTATTTATTAATTTTCAAACATAGGTTCTGGACTCTATATGATAAAGAAATCCAAACCACATACATTCACACGGGTTTTTCTCATGTATTCTTCTATATATGAGTTATTTTGAATATTTTATAAGTATTAGAATCGAACTCATTAAAATTAAGCCCATGGTTATGTGGAAATGATACATGTTGATAAAGAATTCAGTTTGAAATCATGAAATATTATATATTTCATGGAGGATTCATTAAGGGTATAGAAAATTAAAAAAATAAATTAAAAACACGTTATTTTAAAGTAGAAATGTAATTTTTGACATGTATACTCTTTATAGTATTTATTACATCATTTTTTGGATTTTATGATATATAAATACATAACATATAATTATACCAAATCGAATTTTTACCCAATAAATATTCAACATTAGAAAAATATGCAAAATTAACCATCTGATAATTTTTATGTGATTATTTCAAAAACAATACTAATTTAAACACAATAATTTTTAAAAATGAGAATTTATACTTTAAAATCAAATATCTCTATTTATTGAAAAATACAGGTTTTTTTATAATAACAGTTTTCAGACCCTTATAATGATTACATTTTACTTTGTAAACTATATTACCAGTTATATTTAGTAAATAATCATTAATAATAATATTTTATTAAAATATTAATTATTTCAAAATTTCTTGAATTCATACAGAATATTTTGTTGATTCTAACTATATATTTTCCAAAAAAAATGTGTTTCATCATATCAAAATATAATTTTCATAAAATCTTATTATTTAACCAATATAATACAATTAAAGATTAATTTGATCATTATTTTATTAAAAAAAATATTAAAATTCCCACTATTTTGGTCTAGATACATTTCCCTTTAATGCACTAGTGAATTCTCTAAGGGTAAGGTGTATTATGTTGAAATTGTTTTGTGATGGTTTGACGAACATGGTTTGGGTTGTGATCTAAATGAGCATAAACATATCCTATAAACGGTTACTCTCACGCTTTATTTGTTGAATCTACGATTGGGATTAGTCAAGGTAAAATCATTGTGATTTTATCTCCCTCATAATGTCTAATAAATTGGATTCAAAGTGTACAGTCCAACTGGTCGAGGTCATCGCTTCTTCTTTCAACGTGAAATTTAATTTATCATAACCCTTAATAAAAAATAATCTTAATAGAAATTTTAAAAATTATATATTATCAATGTTTTTTATCTTAATCTAAATTTGAAATTTTATGAGATACAACTTATAATGGTCCAAAATAATCAAATCATTGTATGTATTATCTATAACATCATTACTTATCAAGGAAATTATTAATTTTAAAATGGGAATTTGATTTATAAAACTTCTGTTCATTACATTCTTCCACATTATAAAATATAACCCTAAAAATATTCATTTCATACACTAAAATTGATGTGGGTTCTTTTGTTTCATTAACTCTTCCAGTTCCAAAGTTTCTTCCCAAAACATATGGTTCTATCATAAGACTTTAATAATGTGAGTTGTCTAATTTCATATAAAACTGTGTATGTAATATAATATCTCCATTCTATACTCCTCATATTAATGATTATTATCTAATGATACCACCTCTATATATAGTAAATGTGGCAGGTGTGGTATGCAATTCTTCCAGAGGGATACATGGTACACA
This sequence comes from Viscum album, assembly GCA_963277665.1. Classification (NCBI taxonomy): domain Eukaryota; kingdom Viridiplantae; phylum Streptophyta; class Magnoliopsida; order Santalales; family Viscaceae; genus Viscum; species Viscum album. Next base: position 301,198,373 of record OY728128.1, read on the forward strand.
ACATGTACTTGAGATATGATAGGTAGCTGTGCTAGTAGATATATCACAACATTAATACAATAAAGGATATCAAAATGGATGATGTATCTTGTACTATGATTTCCTTTATTAAAGAGCCTAATGCCTTTATTCCATGAAAATATATAAAGGAACATTTTATCTCTGAACTTAAAATTCAAGTCTCATCAATAATTGTGTGAATATATTTTTTCACCTTTTTGTGGATTTCATATGTTGTAGAATGTTTTGAACCTTCTCTATCAAATTTGGGACATGATCTTCTCCCATCAGCTTCCACTCTCTAACGTCATCTAAACATGTCAAATTAAAAAACCTCTTCCCATACACAAACTCATAAGGTTACATTTAAATGATAGGTTTGAAACTGTTATTATATGAGAACTCCTGTAGTGGAAGGTGTTGATTACAACATCTATAGAAATCCTTTTGAACATGATATCATTGAATCCTCTAGAGTGTGAATGGTACTTTCATATTGACCATCCATATAAGGGTGAAAGTATTGTTGGATCTCAGTTATATATCCTACACTTACTAACATCTTTTACAAAACCATGAGGTAAAACTTAGATCTTGATTAGATACAGTAGATATTATAACTCCATGAAATATTACTACTTCCCTTATATATATTTATATTAAAGTTATTCAATAGGGAAATTTCCTTGATATAAATGAGATACGCTGACTTGGAAAGGGGATCAACAATTACCCAGATGGAGTTATTGCCTTTAGTGTTCCTAGGTAGTCCTAGGATTAAATGTATGGTTATGTTTTCCCATTTAAATACTATTATGGGGAATGGTTGAATTATAATATTATAATTCTATTGATTATGCATGACTAGTTTCCATACCAAGCATCATGATATAAATTCTATAATATCCTACTTCATGTTATACCAAAATTATTTTTTTATTCAAATATCTATATATCCTAGTGCCTCTTCAATAAATATAAAATGATTATCAATGTACATAATCCATTAGTTCCCTCTTCACATCTGGTTTTTGTGGGACACAAGTCCGAGTTCCAAATTTTATAACCCAATATTTAGAAATGTTAAACTCTAGAATATTCAAAATATTTTCTTGTAGAAACTCATCATCTTTCTCAGCCTCATTGAACCTCTCAAGAATAGATGGTCTCGTAGTTTTTTATCAATGTATGAATAAGATCCTTTTATTATTCCTAGGTACATCCTATCCATGTCTAGAAAGATCAGATCCCTCACAATCCTCATCATGGATAGGATTATAGGTTTCTTTCTACTTAGATCAGCATCCACTATGTTTTCCTTCCCATTATGATAATGGATTGAATAACCATAATCCTTGATCATCTCTAACCAAATTCATTTCTTAATATTGAACTCCTTTTATGTGAATAAATAATTGAAGATTTTATGATCTATATATACTTTATAGTTCCCCCATAGAGGTAATGTATCAAAAGATTCAATGTGAAAATCACTACATCCAATTATAGATCACGGTTTGGGTAATTTTTCTCATTGATCATTAATTGGAGGGAAGCATGAGATGTAACTTTATTATCTTGAATGAGTATAAAACACAATAATATTTTGGATTCATCACTATAGATCAAAAATCCTCCATCACTGGTGGGTAATGTGAGCACTGATATAATGATTAAACTCTTGTTTAGATCATTAAATATTTCATTTCATTCATAATTCTAGAAAAAACCCCTTTTGAGTTAACATGGTCAATATTCATATAATCATAAGAATTGTCTCACAAATTGTTGATATTACCTTGATAAACCAAGGAATCTATAGATATCTATCATAGAGGTAGGTCTGAGCAATCCTTCAATTTCCTTTTTTGTGGGATCCACATAGATCCCTTTATAGGTGATAACATGCCTTAGGAATGTTACATTCTCCATAAAAACCACACATTTACAATAATTTTCAAAAATATTTCCATTCTATAAGGTCTTCAGTACACAATCCAATTATGCATCATATTCCTCCTTAATTTTAAATTATATAAAAATTTTGTCTATAAAGACTACCGCAATTTTTTAAGGTAATTACTAAATAATATATTCATTTTGTCCATAAAGATTTATATAGCATTAGTTAGTACAAATTCCATAAATATGAAATATTAGTGGCCATACCTTGTAAAAATGTACTATTGGTGATATCCTCCTTATTCACCTTCAATTGATAATATTCCAAATTAATATCCACCTTATATAAATATTAGGATCCATATAGCTAATTGAAAAATTAATTAATCCAAGATAGTGCATCCATATTATTTATCATGATCTAGTTGATCTCGCAGTAATCAATGCAAGGGTGCATTGACCCATCCTTATTCTTTACGAAGTGGAGTAGTTTAGTTTAGGGTGAAGCACTTAATAATATAAACCTTTTATCTTGATTTTCCTTTAGTTTTTTCTTTAGATCCTCATAATCAAAAATGGTCATTATATATGATTCATGTATACTATATATTATTTGGGTATAATTTTAATCCACAACTCAACCTCTCATCTTGGAGGAAGACCCAATAATTCTCTAGAAAACAGACTACTGAATTCAGTTACAATGGGTATGTCATAAAGGATGGTTTTTTCCTTAGTCTCAATAATTTGAGCTAGATACAATTTCTCATAAGGAAATAAAATACATTCATGAGATGATAATATTAGATAAGATTCATCCTTCTTCATTAACTTGTATAGAATCAGAAGAGGATTTGTGATATAGAGGGTTATTTCATTCTCATGAAAATTTATATTTTCTCTATATAGGTAAACACATTCCATACCCATAATAGAATCAAATTCCACTAAATGGAGCATCACAAGGATCACTGGGATGTTCATCCAACCAATATGGACAAGGGAGGTGTTTCATTCTTGGAATGAAATAATTACCCCATTTTTTATCTTCACTGACAATTCAAATTCCATGATTTGTAGTGCTGTTTGAATAGTTCTGCATAACATGTGTCATACCAAATAATTCTTAGAACTAAAATCAAATATTATACATTATATCGTTGAATGAATAATTACAATACCTATCACCATATCATATTTAAGATCCATCACAGAACTATGATTTCATAAGGGAACACTTTCTCTAGAGGACATGCAGGTTATTGATGTTAGTAGTCATCAATAGCCCTCAGATTAGTGTATTGGATGGAATATTTTCCATGTTTCGTCTAGTTGAAACACTGGATAACTGACTGATTGTTGATAGAAGAATTCTATTCAACTATCACATTGGAGGGTTTCTTCTGATGACATTCACTTTCTTGGATCCCTTCATTCCTGCTCCTAAATCATTTCCTTTCCCCTTCATGAAATTTCCAGGATGCTTCTTCCCAAACTTTTGATAAGTGGGATGTTGGAAATTCTTCCCACCATTAGTTTTCTCCATCATACGATCAATATTAAAAATGATTACCAACTTCTTATCTATTGAACAATGATTTTTGGTAGATTCAGAAATCTTCATTTTGACTATAAGGGTACATTATTTAATATACCCATAGCTATCAATGTCTCTAACTACCAAATCTTTTCATTGAATTGGATTTATCCCGCCAAATAATTGGTAAACATCACTTTGAGGGGAGATGAAAAAGTATAGTGTATCATGAAAGTCTTGAAAATTTCACCTCCTACACCATGAGGGATTCAGCATCATTTTTATTCAGGAAGAGGAAATACCTCTCCATTTTAAGTGGCATAGAGAAAAGAAAAAAATATAGAAGAAAATTATATAATTCCTTCAACTCCATTAATTCAATCACCACCATGTACTACAGATTTTCTAGTAACATCCACCATTGATTAGATTCTCATTCTATATGGTAAATATCCAACAAAAACTTCTCATTATTAGATAATATAAGGACAGATAAGATCATTCTAATGGATTTAATCGATTATTTTTCAATTAAAGGATTATAATATCTCTGAATGTCGAAGGCCATTTTCACATAAATGACTCAATTATAACATTCTATTTCTTAGGGGGTTGTGGTTTCCCGTATTCATGTTTCTTCTCAAAATATGAGATAACTAATAAAGTATTATCTTGTTGTTTTTGACTCCTTCTACCATCAGGTTGGTCATCTCTTTTGGGCGTCCATTACACCGCTCATCACATTGGTTGTTTATTGGGTTCCAATTATTCCTAACCATTGACTAAAACAAAGGGGAAATTTTTGAATGGAAATTGTAAAAATAACAATAACATAAAAGTGAAACTATGAAAATTGTAGGGATTACTCATAAATGACATATATTTAGTAACCTAGGAATTTCTATGTTTCAATACATGTTATCTATGATCTATTTTCTAACATAAAATCTTATGGGAATTTTTGTTCTCTTCATATTGGTTCATAAAAAGATTGTATATTTACCAACACATACTCTCCGAGAGTGTTAAAATAATTGTTAATCAAGGCCTATCATCTGACCACATGTGAAGATAGATTCCATCTCAATGTTTCCTTTTTTGAGGTTATTTCCCCTTATTACAACTGCACTAGTGCCACATCCACATATAGTATATAGAAAGGGATGTGTTTTATTAAAATCAACATACTCTATAATTTACATAGATTTAGGGATTTTTTGTATGTTTAGTCTTATCTCAATGGCATTCACACTAGTTTTTAAATCCTAATCCCAAAAAAAACTATAATTTTTTTTGATACCAACTATGACAACCAATATTTTAGTACACCTTATTTCATGATTTACTTCCTAAATATATACTTAATACAACACCAAAATATCATGAGGTATATTTTCTTTGGGTAATTAGATAAATATAACAACACCATGAAAAAAAATAGAAATAAATAAACTAAAACACTATAACATTTTCTTCAATTTGTTTGATCTTATAAAATTGAAATGGATAACCGGAGGTTGTGCATAAAAAAAGGGGTGAGCTATAAAACCCATTAAGGTAATAATAAAATAATTACATGAAGAAAGTAATACATGTGAGACAATATGAATATCATTGGAACATAAAAAGGGTAAGAATATTAATATGGAACATCAAATTATGATAAAACGTGATAACAAAATATAAATAAGGGAATGTAGAAACAGCATAAAATTTGACATTAGAAAATCAGTTAAGGAAAATACCAAGACATCCTAACCTAGTGTGGATAGGATAAAATCTCATGCCCCATTCATGGAATCTCATGTGATAAAATAATTTCCCATAGAAGTAAAGGTATATATATGGAATTCACTCAATAAATTATGGAAAGCTACATCTAGGTGAATACCATTGAGTGGAAATGGGGATGGGTATTCACTACCGAAATGTCAGGAATGATAAAATTGGAAGATAGTTTTGGTAGCATAACTAGGGTATAAAAAGATTCATGGAAGGGTTTGATGATAATTAAATTGTCCTATTATCACTAGGAAATAATAATTATAGTAATAGGGATTTGTAAAAACATATCCCAACACAGAAAATTGGGAAATAAAAGGCATAATACAAAGAAGGTTCTTGAATAAAGAGGATAAGGAGAGAATCTCTTACCTAAGGAGGGAGCTTCTAAAAGATTGGGAGGAGTTTATTATGATATTTTGGGAATATTGGGAGGGGTATTGAGAGGTAATTATAGAGTAAATTCATACTCAATGGATTATACCTAAATAGTAATGGGAGGTTTGGTGGGTGTTATTGCAAATATGAGAGGAATTTTTTTATTAATTTCCAAACATAGGTTTCCAACACTATATAACTAAAATAAAATCCACAAACGTTACCAGGGGTTTTCCCCATAGTCTTTACCAAATATGAGTGGTTTTCATTCATCAACCAACCTGGACTACCCAGAACTGGTCACTCGAGTCAGCCCGTGACAAGCCCCGAAGGCCGTTCCTGATCACCAAGAGCTGGAAACTAGTGATGGCCATTAGGATTAAATAGGTGGGAACGATTTGGCCCATAAATTATAGAAAAAAAAATTAAACAAAAACAGAACAATAAAAATGAAAAATAGCAGCGACAAGAAAACAATTTTGTAGATACTTCGAGAAGAACTTATGAGTCACCTCCAACCTCAACCCAACATCATGCTATAGAGACTGAATCCAAGAAAGGTGTAGCACCCGAAGCAAAAAAATGATAAAACTATATACGTGACTATTAAAACTCAGTAGGCATTCCCAACAATCTATTCTCATATTCACTTTATTTCAATAAAAGATCTATAAATTTCACGTTTTAAATACAATTAATAAAATATTATTTCACACATTTTCTTCTTCAACAAATCACAGTATATTTCCCTTTTTTAATTGAAAACCATATTAATTTTTTTAAAAAGAATACATTGGCAATTTAAAGGTGTGGATGTATAAAATAAAAATGAAGGAGGTGTAAAATAGTTTCAAAACCATTTTCCAACATACCTTTGAAAACATTTTGTCATATTAAAAGAGAATATACACTATAAAGGTAAATAAGATCAACAAAAATACAACACGGGCAATGGGAAAACACCACACATGAGTAGCCGACCAACACATTCATCTCAATCATCTTTTATAGAAAAATATGTAGCAGACAGCACGAGAGAACCTAGGAGATCATTAATAGTAGAGAACGTATTATACATGTGACTCATATTGAAGGAATGCCTACTCTTGATGAATTCATAATGCCCAAACTCTCAGTGTTTCCTTACATGGCCTAACCAAGGAGCCCAATCCCCTACTAGAGAAATGTTTGTACTAACGGACAACAGCTAGTGTGTAATCTAAAATAGTGAATCTATAGTTCACAAAAATATCACTTAATATGCCAGGTTTCCATAATGAGTACCAAATGAAAATATGGGTGACTCAAAAATACAAATCAAGTTACCAATCACCATGAATTTCATCTTACACCATCAACACACACACAACAAAATCACCCTCGAATCACTCCAATGGATTTTCTCCCTCTTCCCTTCAACCATCAACACATGAGGTAAGTCCCATACGAGGACCACCGATTCCCATAAACATCAAATAGGGAAATGGGTGCACCCAAAAGAGTATTTTCAAAGTAATTAATTTTCCAAATTACCAAACGGGCCTCCGGAAACCATTTAACACTAAATCATTTCCCAAAGAAGAAACACCCAGAACATTCCAAAACCAAACAAACATAGAAATTCATTTAAGAAACCTAAGTCACCATTTTATATCTAAAAAAATTTATAAATTCCCAAGGGCCATTTCAAAAAACTATTGATGTGAAAACTCAACCCAATTATTTAATGAAAGAAATCATTAGAAAACTACTACTCCAATTAAAGAAATTTTTTTACTAACAATTATATATCTATAATTTATAAGAAAACTAGGTGTGAAAAATAAGAAATAAATGATTCTTAATTTTAAATTTCAATGCATAGAGAACCTACCTCAAACATGACACTTTTTGAAGATGGCCACTTGAACCGATCATTCGCGCTTACACACGCATGAATTTATACATATATATATATATATATATATATATGACCCTAGATGCATTGCACATATTCCCCACACCATGAATTAATATGTACAATGAGGGAATATATATATATATGTCTTACCCTATTCATATACATGTATTCATTCTTGACACCCACAGCTCGAAACCATAAAAAAGAGTTCAATTCACTACACTACAAATACTAAAACCATAAAAAAATAAAGACCCTAATTAATATGTTTTGAAACCAGACAATAGCATAAAATCCATACCTCAGATGGCGTCGGTGGTCCCAAACATTTCGAACGGCCTCAAATTTGGCGACGATTTATGGAATCCACAGGAATAGGTCTCAGGGGACCATTCACACAAACCTAATCCCCAAGAAACCACAATACCAGATTCAAACACTAACCTATAGTTTCAATTAATTAATTTATAAATCATTCCATCATTTAATAAATAATGGAAAAATCAATATCACATCACAAGTTATAACCAAACCTTCACTCATATAAACTACATTTGGAAATTACTTTTAAATCAATTTGATGTTAGAATACAATTAAAAGGGAAAGAATACATATCCTTGAACATAACCAAATAAGTCAAGGGTACTCCATTTTCTCTTTATAAAACCAAAAAACCCCTTTAAGACTAGAAAACCAATTTAAACAAAAAGGAATCCCCATCAAAAACCAATTTGGCTTAAATCCCAATGATAAAGTGTATTTTATAATGAAAACATTAATAGGCATTTTTTTATCAAATATAATGAATGCATAAAACCCCCTTGGAATAAAAGTGAAAGACCCCATTTTAAAATAATTTGTGTTCACCCCTCAATTTGAACTCAATTCACTTCAAAAGTATATTTTCACCTCATAAAACCTAATATTCCAAGACCCATTTCCCTGCATTAAAACCATTAGAAATACATAAATGAATTTCATGTATAGCCTAGAATAAATAAATGATCTAATTTAAATCATAAAAAAGTACACAAGAATCCAACCCTTTATTCCAAATCCAACAAAATAAATGTGTTAAAATATACACAAGCATTCAAATATATTTATGTTGGCATTAAAAATAAATAAATTTCAAGCATACTAGAATTATAGGGATCAGTCACTATGAAACCCCACAAGGAAACTCTAAAAATTGATAGAGAAGGGAGATGGATCCTACCAGAGGTCACTACAATGACCACCAGTGCAAAAAGGGTACGCGCCAACCAAAGGTGCTACAAGCTGCTGCGGGTTGGCGGGAGAGTGATAAGGGAGGGGGTTAGCCAGTGAAGGGGAAGGGGTGGCATGATAAGGTATGGTGTTTGGAGGTCTAGCGTGAGAAGGGTGTCATCAGGGAGATGTCAGTCGAAGAGAGGGAGCATCGGCAGCCTGGTCATACAGGGATGAGGCGTCACCAAAAGTGCTGCCAGAGAGGGAGAGGAGAGGGAGGCAGTGAGAAAGGGTGGTGCGCGATTATGGAACAAATAGGGAAGGGTGGGGGGCGCAACCCGCATGTGGGTGGGGGGAGGGTAAAACAATTATTTTTCTTTAAAACCCTAGTAAATAAATTACTAAATAATAATATAATAATAATAACTATAATAATATAAATAATAATAATAACATATTAATAATATTAATAATACCAATAATATAATAATGAAAATTATAATCATTATTATAATAATTTTTCTTAATAATAATAATAATAAAAATAATAATATTATTATTATTAAATACTCCTGAAATTTTATATTTGTTTTTCAATTTTTTTTATTATTTTCAGACACTGAGCGACCCACGTGGTTTGGCCGCACAGTCTACCAGACTATGCTGCATGCGTGCGCAGGCCAAAAAGTCTCTCAAAAGATGTAAAATCCGATAATCATACCTAGGACTAAACTAGAACCTCAATGGGGAATAATTAAAAACCAAGGAATAATAAAATATGAGGTACCTATGGTAGGGGTGTGATATTTTCAATATTGTATAATTATAATAATTGATATATTTAAAAGAACACACTTAGTTATGCGGAAGTGATTCATGTTTAAAAATAATAGATTTTAAAACCTCAAAATATAATATGGGTTTTGGAGGATTCATTAAGGTTTTATAATATTAATCATATAAAAAAACACATTATTTTAATGGGGAAAATATTTAATGTTTTATAAAAAATTTAGATTAATTATTACATCACTTTTACGATTTTATGATGTCATAATACATACTGTATATTTATACCATATTTAATTTTTAACAAAAAATTCAATTGTCTCAAAAAATGTAAAGACCGGGAAATTTCACGGAAATGTTTTTCTAAATTTCTTTGAAATTTTAGGAGTCTGCAGTTTCTGATAGTGCCTGATTCCGAGGTCCGGTGTGCCTAGAATCAATTTCTGATGTTTTGTTCGGGTACGTTCAGTAAACGTACGTGTGGGTTTTTCTATCTTTTGAACCGGTGCTCGGAATTGAAATTTGAGGACACCGATGAACTCGCAACGCCGATATTCTCTTAAGAGAACATTTACCGTAGTTTCGTTTTATACATGATGGAAGATGTATTTTTGGGTTACTACATAAAAGTTAGAAATTAAATAAAAATGTGTAGTAAGACATTTTTATTTAGTTGGTGGTTATTATCTCCAAAGGGAGGATTGTGGTGGGGTCCACCCCCACATAACCTCCCATGGGATGATAATTTGTGTGGGGCCCATAAGAACATCAACACTTCAACTCCCCCATGAAACCCTTGGAACCCCCATTGATGAGGGTTAAACATTCCACCTTCCACTCTCATTTAATGTGCCGACACTACTAATTAATTAATTGAGCTCCACAATTAATTAATTATTTGGGTTTTAATGAATTTATATGACATATTTTTAAATTAATGGAAATATTATAATATTGGGGAGCCTATTATTTCATTTTCCTTGACAAATTTTCTGTGGAAAGGCATTGGGAGAATTCACTCTATCCAGCGAAGAACACGAGGAACTCGATTGTCTTCCTCAACTTCTTAAACTAGGGCAAGAAAGAAGCCGACGCCACAAAGAATGCCATCTACCTTCCACTTCCTCCACATCAAGGGAGAAGACGCCACCGTTTCCAACAACAACATCTTTTCCTCCAACGTAGACAGAAGGACGTCTGTCTACCGCGATGCCCGATTTCTGCAACACCTGTCATCTGCGACTCATCGATGTGCAACGTACCTTGAATTGAGGTAGGGGGGTTTTGTATAATTTTATATAAGTGAATTTATACCCTCATACTTGGGAGATTATGTGTTTGATAATTTTTGATCCTCTAACATGGAGGGCACAAGCTAACGAGCCAGTCTGGACCCTCTGCCAATTTGGTCGTGATGAGTGGTTTGTTGAGCGATGGGTGAACGGATGGGTAACAACGTTTTAAGGCCGTCACAGTGAAGAGAAAGACCCGAGGAAGCCGTATGCATAGAAGGAAGGAAAAAGGGACCACCAGAATGACTCCGTAGGCCCGCAGAAGAGCGCGGTGGTGTGGGTCGCCGGCGCGGCGGTGCCGGCGACTGGAGGTGGCGGCTTGCACTAGTCGGCCGCCTGGGGGAAGCGGCGCCCCTTGCTCACTACCGATGGATTTCCACCACGGTGGTGGAGCGAAACCCGCCACGTGGGTTCTAGGATAAAGGGGCAGTGCCAGCTAGCGCCACCGGTACAGAGAACCGGCCACCCCCGCTACGCACGGAGCCGCGGCTGACCACCGGGCCGGGCCGCCTGTCGCGCAGGCCGGGCTGCCCTCGCGTGGGTTGGGCAACAGACATAGGGTCCGTCCATGCCCTACTGGGCCGAACCCAAACCCGGTTAAGGTCGACCCGGTTCGGGCCGGTCTAGGGCGGGTTGGGCCGGGTCGGACCGGACCCATACACCCCTCTTCGGACTACATTTGGTATTTTGCTGATAAAAAGAGCTACGGACCTGAAATCAACATACCGTAAGTTGCGTTGGATTCTTTGGATCGATATGGTCATTTCTGTATATCACACTAAAGGTATTGGAAAAGTTTGGGTACGGCCGGGTTGGATCGATCATGAAATCAACCGGGCCCTCAGAGCGGAAACACTTATAACTCTCAAACCGGGAGTTCGATTGAAACGTCGTCTATTGCGTTGGGTTTCTTTTGTTGAGATGGAACTTTTGGATGCATCAACTCAGGACTTCATGATAGTTTATGTATTGACCCACCTTAGCTCGAGGAGCTGACCCTCCCGGAAACGGGCGTTCTGTGTGCGGGAACCCTAGAGTCGACTATGACTGTGACGACTACTGTACTGGTATACTCCTTGGGTTCAGAAGCGACGAATAATGTACAAGGATCCTCCATTGGTTTGGCAGTGATGCCTACTATACTGGGTTCTTCAGTGGGTTTGAAAGTTTTGATTTCTGTTCTTGTATCTTCTGAGGGTCTGACAGCTTAGATGAATCAGTGACTACATCTGATCATCTCTATCACTATACAAGAGATGTATACCTGTGTGAGCAGAGTCTTGAATTTCAATCATTATCATCGATGTGATTGACTTTACTTCCTGTGTGGATGGGGTTGTACTTGGGCTCGAGAGTTGGATTCAAAATAAGGTTGATAACTTAGGTATATGTATGGGAATATACCTAAGTAGGGTCGGTTAATACTTCATGATTGTATCTTTCTTTTCTGGTTTATTCTTTGTGGATTCTTAGATACCATCAGGGGTCTAAGGGTCCCTACTGAGTATAATTATACTCCCCCCTGCATGGGATATGCTTTCACTTAGTTGTGTTGGTGGAAGATGACGGGAAGCACTGATCAAGGTAGAGACTTTTGGAGCTGGACAGTACCCAGAGGTGGACCACTTGGCGAGAAGTACACGGAGCAGACATATGGACCTGAGGTGCTGAGGAGGCCATCTGTACCCACCCTTCAGGTGGAATTTCTAGGGGACGACTCAGTAGTTTCTATTTACTTTTCTGCAGTTGTACCTACAGTTGGGCTTCTATTTCTGACCCTTTCCTTTCAGCATTTTCTCTTGTTTGTAATTTTTTTTAATGTTTATTTCCAGTTGTTGCCTCTACTTCTTGTGTTCAAACTGTGTTTGAGTTAAAGGGTAAAAGTAAATGCTTTCTCATTTATCAGGATTTATGCCTTTGGTGCTAGTCTCCATCCGTTGGCCTATGAAAGGCGGGCTTTGGGTAGTCACGACACAGGCTCTGGGGACAGGTCATGAAAATTTTGTATCAGGGGATTCAGATCTAATGAAGAACTCAGGACTCTGGCCATTATTATCTATGAAGCAATAATGTTAAGTGTATTGAGTGTGGTTTTCAGTCCAGGGAGTCCAGTGTTGGTGCGGAAGCAGACATATCCATACACCAGGACCCTGACCTCTGATTCCCGACTCAGTGCACGAAAACATTGATTGAGAGTGTGTTTCCTTTAAAAAGTTTTCTTCCTGATTACTTTGTTTTATCTCACAAGTTATACTGTTTTAACCATGGAACCCATGTTTCTTTTCAGTATGGCCCCACGATGGTAGCTAGATATGGTTCTGTGTTACGTAAGAGATGGTAGCCCACCGAGTGACGAGGCCTTGGTGTAGGGCCCCATCACAGCGGATGCACCACTGATACCTCCAGCCCCAGCAAAAGAGAGTGCACACTGCCCTGAGTGTGTTTCATGAGTTCCAATGCTAGAGGCCACCTAGGTTCTTGGGAGAGACGGACCCACAAGCAGTTGAGGATTGGCTGGAGGATCTCGTGAGAGTTTTCAGAAAGGTAGGGACACCAGCTGACCATATGGTGATCCTTGCCATGAGTCTGCTGCACACAAGAGTAGGTAGATGGTAGAACTTGATACTCCAGGTGCATGAAGAGGCATCTTTACTCTGGACGGACTTCGAGAGTATCTTCCACTCAAAGTTTTTCCTAGACACCCTTCATGCGGTGCAGATTCCGGATTTACATCATCTGCAGCAGGGCAGCATGACTGTAGATTAGTACTCAGTGACGTTCACTGACCTCTCATGCTACTCCACAGATATGGTACAAGAACCATTCTTCAGGGCCCGGTCCATCGAGCGGGGACTCTTGCAAGAGATCAGGGCTTCGACAATTCTCCTCAGCTTCTCGACGTAGGAAGGGGTATTGGAGAGAGCCCTTCTAGTGGAGAGTTTTCTCGCTGAGCAGTCACCAGTGGTGAGACCCTCCGTAAGATGACTCGTAACAGAGTCTTCTACAGCCGACAGTTGGTAGTTGACGCAGAGGACCAAGAAGACCAAGCCACGAGGTAGGAAACCTCATGATATAGGTTCGGTTGTGCGGGACACACGAAATAGAGTCAGCCATATGAGGGGCATGCAGTGATATGCATGCGATGGGAAGGGTCACATGGCTTGAGACTGCCCGACCCACCATGCGGATGAGAAACAGACGGTAGGGGGACCTCCCAGGAAGAGGTAGATATTTGACCATGGTGGTCAGTCGGTAGCAGACGGACGTGGCAGAAGAGCTGGCCGAGCCTCGGGTGGTGGACGGCGTTTCGACGCACTACCACCACCTCCACCAAGAGGGCCACACCGACCACAGGGAGCTGGCGGATAGAGGCGGGCTCGGCTCCAGGTAGTCGAGGCCTACGATCACCGTGCACCTGAGATGATTCGAGGTATTATCTGGGTCTACTCCACCCTTACTGCAGTACTTATAGACACAAGTGCGAGTCATTATTTTATTGCCGCTTCCCTTGTTTGGAGCTCATAGATTCTGACGGAGCCTTTGGATTTATCCTTACCACTAGAGACTCCTACATGGGAAGACTCGATGATTACGCACTGATGCCGACAATGTGAGCTTATTCTAGGAGGCAATAGCTTCAGCTACGATCTTTTAGTAGAGGCGTCGAGGCCTTATGACGTCATCTTGGGTATGGAATGGTTATCCATATTTCATGCTTAGATTTACTATATTAGGAGAAAAGTGCAGTGTATCCGGGCGTATGGGACCAGGTTCACCTTCACCGGTGAGAAGGGAGCCTTTGACGTGAAGGATGGACATATGTAGAGGAGGGGGCAGCCGATCACACATCATTTGGCTAGTCTCATCCTCGAAGAGGTTGATTTTCGAAACCTGAGTTTTCTGGTTGTGGTGGATCAGTATGCAGATGTTTTACCTGATGACGTTCCAGGATTACATCCTCCCAAAGAGGTAGAATTATACATTTACATATACCCCAGGATAGAACTGACATATACTCCAGCATGTAGGATCGTTCCTGCCGAGCTTCATGAGCTACGAGTACAGCTAGAGGACATGTAGGGGAAGAGATTTATCTGACCCAGTGTTTCACCCTGGGCATCTCCGATTTTCCTGGCCAAAAAGGAGGATGGGAGCTTGCGATTGTCTGTCGACTACCGTGGCCTGAATCAGGGGACCATGAAGAACAAGTACCCACTCCTCAGGATTGAAGACCTATTTGATCAGCTCAAGGGATCATGATTGTTCTCGAAGATAGACCTCAGGTCAGGCTATCACCAGCTCAGAGTTTGAGATGAGGATGTGAAGAAGATTACCTTCAGGTTTCGGTATGGCCACTATGAGTTCATGGTTATGCCCTTCGGTGTAACCAATGCATCATCAGTGTTCATGAGTCTCATGAATAGGATATTCCAGCCTTAGCTCGATCGCTTTGTCATAGTCTTCATCGACGACATACTGATTTTCTCGACTACTGAAGAGGAGCATGCCTAGAATTTTCAGGTGGTACTGGATACACTCCAATAGAACAAGGTTTATGGTATGATCTAGAAGTTCCAGTTCTGGATTTGAGAGGTTCAATTTCTAGGATAGGTCATTTGAGAGGTTGGAGTTGCAGTGGATCCAGTGAAGATCGAGGAAGTACTTTCTTGGGAGCCACCAAGGAGTGTAATGGGAGTGCGAAGTTTCTTGGGACTGGCTGGGTACTATCAGAGATTTGTGCCAGACTTCTCCAGAGTTCCCGAACCACATTTAGAATTGACGAAGAAGGGGAAACCCTTCGTGTGGTCAGAGGGATTCAAACAAAGCTTTCAAGAGTTGATGCAGAGATTGAATAGTTCTCCCATACTGAGGATGCCGGAGGAGGGTGTTGGGTAGTAGTTTACTGCGACGTATCAGGGACCGGACTCGAGTGTGTCCTAATACAGGAGCGAGTAGTGATCACGTATGGTTCACAACTATTGAGACTACACGAGTAGAACTACGCTACCCATGACATAGAGTTAGTAGCAGTGGTCTTCGCCTTGAAGATGTGGCGGCACTATCTGATGGGCGAGCGCTTTCCATTCTACTCTGACCACCGGAGTCTCAGGTACATCTTCTTGCAGAAGGACCTGAACCTGAGACAGCGATGATGGCTCGAGTTCTCCTAGGACTATGACTTAGAGATAGTCTATACTCTTGGGAAGGGTAACTTTTTAGCAGATGCTCTCAGAAGGAGATTAAGCATTCAACAGCTAGGAGAGGTGACATAGTAGCTGGCCACGTGGCAGATATCCTTTGTGGATAGAGATGGAGTATCCTTTTTGCAGTCCCTCACAGTCACTCGTCCACTTCTTCAGCGAGTCAGAGAAGCACAATGTGGAGACATTGACTATGAGGCGTGACGTACTCAGTTATCCTCAGTACAGGCACCTTATGGGATTTATGAAGGTGGGGAGCATGTCATCCTCTTTAGAGGACGTACCATGGTACCAGTTTCACTATTGGAGGAGGTGTTGAGGGAGTTCTACACTTACCCTCTAGCGGTACATTCGGGAGTGGTGAAGTTGTATCAGGACCTCAGAAGACGACATTGGTGGCCGGGTATGAAGAAAGCAGTAGCATAGTTTGTCACTCGATGCCTCACATGTCACCAAGTTAATGTGATGAATCAGGTACGAGCAGTATTGGTTCAGCCTTTAGAGGTTCTAGAGTGGATGTGAGACGGGATATCCATGGATTTCATTATGGGACTTCCATGTACATCCAGATGACACGAGTCTATCTGGGTGATTTTCAACCGACTGACCAAGTCAGCCCACTTCTTACTGATCAGAGAGTAGGGCTTATTGGAGAGCTTGGGATGCCTCTACGTTCAGGAGATCATATGTCTTCATGGTGTGCCATCGACCATCATCTCTGAATGAGATGCTCATTTCAATTCCTAGATATGGAAGGGGTTATATAAGGCTTTTGGGATGTAGCTTCTCTTGAGCACCGCCTTCCATCATCAGGCGGACAGTCAGACTGAGGGGACCATTCAGAATCTCAAGGACATGATTCGTGCATGTGTCCTTGACTTTGGTAACAGCTGTGAGGATCAGTTACCCTTGGTGGCGTATGTGTAAAACAACAGCTACCACTCAACGATCGGGGTGGTCCCTTACAAGGCACTATACGACAAACATTGCAGATCACCTCTCTGCTAGACTGACCTAGTGGAGTCAGCACTTGTAAGACCATAGATGGTGCAAGATATGAAAGAAATGGTGCATATCATCCATGAGCATATGAAGACTGCACAAAGAAGACATAAGTCCTATGGTAATAGGAGACGGAGACCACTAGAGTACGAGGATGGCGATAACGTCTTCCTATGAGTCTCACCTCTACGAGGTCAGCGGAGATTTGGTCGAGGCAGCAAGTTGTCTCCTCGATTCATCAGACCATTCTAGGTCCTAAACAGAGTGGTCGAGGTGTATTACTTCCTGGACCTTCCACCTCAGTTTCATTGGGTGCACGATGTCTTCCACGTATCTAAGCTGAGGAGATATGTGCATGACCTGTCCCACATCATCGACCATGGGGAGTTGGACGTCAATGACAGGGACACATTCATGGAGGTCCCAGTAGAGATCGAGGATTGACAGGAGAGGGTACTATGGGGATTGTCGATTCCTCTAGGGCACATTCGTTGGCAGCACGGGAACCTCCAAGAGATCACTTGGGAGCAGGATGCTCATATGCGTGCTTAGTACCCCCATTTGTTTCCCCAGTGTGTGTTGTAGCTTTACGGGGATGTAAAGCCCTGAGGTGGGGGTAATGTAAAGACCTGGAAATTTCATGGAATTTTTTTTCCTAATTACATTGTAATTTTACGAGTCCTCATTTTCTGACAGTGCTTGATTCTAGGGCCCGGTGTGCCCGAAATCAATTTCTAATGTTTTGTTCGGGTACATTCAGTAAATGTACGTGAGGGTTTTTCTATCCTTTGAACTGGTGCTCATAATTGAAATCTGAGGACACCGATGAAATCGAAGTGCCGATATTCTCTTAATAGTACCTTTACTGCCGTTGTGTTTTATACAAGATGGACGTTATTTTTTGGGGTTTCTACATGAATGTTTGAAATTAAATAAAAATGTGTAGTAAGAAATTTTTATTTAGTTGGTGGTTATTATCTCCAAAGGGAGGTTTGTGGTGGGGCCCACCCCCACATAACCTCCCATGGTAGGATATTGTGTGTGGGGCCAACAAAAACATCAAATCTTCAACTCCCCCCTTGAAACCCTTGGAACCACCCATTGATGAGTGTTAAACCTTCCTCCTTCCTCTGTCATTTAATTTGCCAACACTACTAATTAATTAATTGAGCTCCACAATTAATTAATTATTTTTGGTGTCTTGAATTCATTTGAAATATTTTAAAATGCATGGAAATATTATAATATTGGGGAGCCTATTATTTTATTTTCCTTGGAAAATTTTCTATGGAAAGGCTTTGGGAGAATTCACCCTCTCCAGCAAAGAACACGAGGAACTTGATTGCCTTCCTCCACTTCTTCAACCGGGGAATGAAAGAAGGAAACTCCACAAAGAACGCCAACAACCATCATCTTCCTCCTCGTCAAGGTAAAATATGCCACTTCCACCAACAACAACGTCTTTTCCTCCAGCATTGATTGAACGATGTCCGTCTACCGCGATGCTCGATTTCCGTGACACCCGTCTTCCGCAACTCGTCGACATGCAACATAACTTGAATCGAGGTAAGAGGTTTTTGTATAATTTTATATAAGTGAATTTATACCCTCATACTTGGGAGATAATATTTTGGATAATTGTTGAGCCTATAACGCAGAGGGCAAAGGATAACGAACAAGTCCGGACCCTACACCAATTTTTTAATGATGCACGGTTTGTTGGGCCATGGGTGAATGGAAGGGAAACGGCATTTGGAGGCCGTCGTAGGGAAGAGCATGACCCGAGGAGGCCATAGGCATAGATGGGAGGCAAAACGAACCACTAGAAGGACTCTGGTGGCCCGTGGAAGAGCGCGGCGGTGCCAGTGACTGGAGGCGGTGGAGCCGGCACCGGCCGACCGCATGGGGGAAGCGGCGCCCCCTGCACGCCGTCGGTGGAAGGCCTCCATGACATAATCCATGGTGGTGGAGAGGAACCCGCCTTGTGGGTTTCGAGAAAAATAGGCGGCGCCAGCTGGCACCGCCGTTACAGAGAACCAAGCCCCCCCTGCGCCCCCTGCTCCGTGCTTGGCCAACTGGTCGAGCAGCGACTGGCCACCTGCCCTGGACGCCTACCACGCGGGCCGGGCAGCCCTCGCGATTGCCGGGCCCCAACTGATGGGCCGCGATGTACCCTACTAGGCTGGACCCGGACCCAGTTCTGGTCTACCCAGGGCGGGTTGGGCCGGGTCGGAGCGGACCCAGACCCCCCCCCTCTTCGGACTACATTTGGTTTTTCACCCATAACATGAGATACTAACCTACATTCGATGAACCATCTATTGCATTGGTTTACTTGGACCGAGACGGTCATTTAGATATATCACACTCATGCTTTTAACGATGTTTGGGTACGGCCGGGTTGGTTCGATCCTGAAATCAACCGTGCCCTCGGAGTGGAAACACTTATAACTCTCAGACCTAGAATCCGATTGACGCGTCATCTGTCACGTTGGGTTTATTTTGTTGAAACTTAAGTACAGGATACCTCAACTCAGGACTTCATGATAGTTGATATATCAACCCCCTTATCTCGAGGAGCGGACCCTCCCGGAATCGAGCGTGCTGTCTGCGAGAACACTAAAGTTGGATGTGACTACGACGACTACTATACTGGGATCCTCCGGGGGTTCTGTAGCAATGACTACAATACAGGTATCCTTCGTGGGTTCGACATCGAAGACTACTATACTGGGATGCTCCGTGGGTTCAGCAGCGACAACTACTATACTGGGATCCTCTGTGGGTTCGACAGTTTTGACTTCTGTTCTTCTATCCTGTGTGGGTCGAACAGCTTAGATGAATCAGTGACTACATCTGATCATATCTATCTTTATACAAGAGATTTATACCTATGTGAGCTGAGTCTAGACTTTCAATCATTATCCTCGATGTGATTGAATTTACTTCCTGTGATGATTGAGTTGTGCTTGGGCTCGAGAGTTGGAGTTGAAATGAGATTGATAACTTAGGTATATGTACAGGCATATACCTAAGCATGGTTGTTTAATACATCCTGATTGTATATTTTTTATGTGTTTTATCCTTAATAGATTATGGGAGACCTTCGGGGGTCTCAGGGCCCCTACTAAGTATTGTTATAGTCTCCCCTACGCGGGCTATGCCCGCACTTCGTTGTGTTGGTTATTGACGACGGGCAAAACTGATCAAGGTAGAGACTTGTGGAGTTGGATGGTACCCGAAGGTGGACCACTTGGCTAGACGTACATGGAGTGGACATATAGACCTGAGTTTCTAAGGAGGCCATCTGTACCCACCCTTCAGGTGGGATTTCTGAAGGAAGACACATTTGTTGTAGTTTACTTTTCTGCAATTGTACTTACAGTTGGACTTGTATTTCTAGAAACTTTCCTTTCAACACTTTCTCTTGTATACAGTTTTACTCAGTGTTTATTTCCAGTTGATTCCTCTACTGCTTGTGTTCAGACTGTGTGTGCATTACAGGTTAAAAGGCAATGCCTTCCCATTTATTGAGATTTACGCCTTTGGTGCTAGTCGCCAGCCCCTGGCCTATGGAAGGCGGGCTAGGGGTTGTCATGGCATGGGCCCTGAGGACGGGTCATGACAAATTTATTATTGGATAAATTAGATGTTCTTATTTAAAAAATAATAATTATTTTATCAATTTAATTCTTCAAATATGATAATTTATACTTTTAAATAAAAAATCCACAATTATTTAAAAATACTAGTTTCTTTAAAATATTAGTTTTTATGACATAATAATAATTACATTTAACTTTCTCAAATTATATTATCATTTATATTTAATATTTTTTATTTAATAATAATATTTTATTAAAATATAGTTTATTTAAAAAATTATTGAATTCATCAATAAGAGTGTCTTCATTGAAAATATATATTTCATAAAAATACAATTTATGTTTCATCATATCAAAATCGATTTTTAAACAACATTATTATTTTAAAATTAATATGAAATAAAAGATATATATAATTATTATTTTATTAAAAATAAAATTATAAAAATTAAGACTAATAGGGTCAAGATACTTCTCCCTTTATTGAATGGGTTAATTCCATAAGGGTAAGGTGATTACACTAGTTAATCACATAAGGGTAAGATATGTGACAGTGATATTTTCTTATGGTGGTTCAAAAATAAGGTTTAAGATGTGATCTCAATGAGTTTTAACTTCTGTCGTAAAATGTATTTATCATACTTTAGTTGTTGAATCTCAGCTTTTCCTTGGTCAAGGGAATATCGTGGTTATGTAATCTCCCTTGTAATCTCTGATTTTTGAGATTCATTGTATATGATCCTGCTGGTTGAGTATATCACTTCTTCAATATGTGTCATATGGAAATTATAATAACCCATAACATATACATGTATTAATGGTCATTATAAAATGGATATATTATCAATGGTTATGGTGTTTAAATGTGTTTTAAACCCGATAGGATATGACATAAAATGGTCTAAAATAACCAAATCATTACATTTGTTTTCTATAATACCATTACTTATGAAGTAATATATTCATTTGAAATGGGAAATTTCATATATAAATCATCATGTTATAACAAATTCAGGGGTGAACCTATTCCTCATGTCCCCACATCCACTATTATTGTTCTCATTCCTAATGTATTCCACCTCAATAGCTGTAGAAAATATAACCATATCATCTTATCAAATTTATCCTACAAGGCTCTTTATTCTATACCTAACAATAGAATTTCCAAGATTTTTCCTTATCTAATATAAAATGGAAAACATGTATTTATTAAAGGAAGAATCTTTCAGGGGCTATTGGTCATTCCAAATATATTCTTATAGACTTTTATAGGATTTAGGATCACTTTGGGATGACCACACAGAGAGGGGGTGAATATGTGCGAGATGAATTTTTATTACATTAATATGTTTTCCCTATTTATACCTCTTTAACGTATTCTGTGAATGGTTATCTTATCTTCTTTACCTGTAATTAAAAATCATTCATATAAAGTAGTAAATCACAAATAACACCATGTTTTTTAACAAGGTTTTCCTCTAGTGTGGAAGGATATATCCTCAATGTATGATATTTATTATCTCACATGTACATAGATTATTTTTTATTATAAAAAAATCACAATAATGTGAAAGGACTTGAACTCAATCTCTTGACTCCAACCAGGTACAATACAATATTAATCTTTTATTCACATGTTTCAGGACATCATCCACTCCTTCTATAAAGATCACTAGTTTAACACACGTGTTCTTCTATAGATTTCAATTAATCATATCAAATTAGTCTGAAAGCATCAATAAAATGGCTACCTCAAATAAAGGAATCAATGTGGTTTCTTAATAATACAATAATTAGTAAACACCTCTTCTTCTTAAGTAATAATTTTATGAATGTGTCATGGACTAGATATCTCAAATATTCTTACTCTACCAAATATATAATAAGAAGATATTAACTTGATCACTAACTCTTCTTATGCATAGGATAAGCAATTGTAATTATATTGGACTGATTCTCTTACTCTTAATTAGTTTCACGTAATATAATATGTTCATCCATTATTTATTTCATGTATTTTATATATTATTTCTTCAAATATTTTTATGGTCATACTTCATAGTATCCATCATGTATCTTCTCTATTTTTTTCTTACGCTTTTTGGCTTCTAATTACAAGGGAAATTATTTTCATCATAGATGTTCTCATTCCTATATATAGTTCACATAGTATAACAAAATTTTCATAATTTTCTATTTTTTATGAACTAGTTCACATTATATTCTTTTTTTTGATATATATTGTTATTGTGGGTTCCTAAAACATCTTTTTGTACCACTGTATAAATAAATCTTCTTCTCCATATATTATATTTTTGAAAATATAAGTGAGTAGTTCTAAAATCACTTTTTTTAATCTTATAAAACATCATGGGATATCCATATTCTTTAGGTAAGTTCATATATGGAAAGAAAATACATTATTTTCATAGAAAAAAACATGCACAAATAATATTCACAATCCCGAGATCTTCATAGAGCATTCCTTTATGATAATCATAGGATTTTTGGTTCTTCATTACCTAACCATGGTGGTTAGTATAAATCGTTCCTATGAACATGTCAGATAAGATCTTCCTCTTTACAGAATATAAAACATGAAGTATCAAAATTATTCTTTTTTTCATGAGAAATGTGAATTTTCATGAATTTTATAAGCTCATATTCACTTTAAGAGATCAGTATTTATAGATAAAGTGTCACTATGTCTATACGACCTCATATTGATATTTTATGTCATGTCTAGGATCGATATGGTTTCCTAAGTTTCGTGTTTTCTTATATAAAGGTGGTGTTTCATAGATGATTTAATATTATTGAAAATCTTAGATACTTAAGATCATGAAATGATGAAAAAATTGGAGTCTTCTCCTTTGCAATCTCTACTTCTTCCTTCAAGGAAACAATTCACGTAAATGTAATGGAAATCACATTCCATGGAAGAAAAAATATAACACTATAACATCGTGTTTCATATTGTTCGAATCTCCATTATATTCTTCAAATAATGGCTTTCATGAAAGATGAAATTTCATTAATGGCTTTAAGATGTCGAGCATGTATTATTTTCTTCAATTTGATTAGTGGAGTTGGTCATCGGTTGTCGTGACCTTGATCGGTGCTCACTATCACCTGAAGAAATCACAAGAATAAACTCACAGTAACCTATGGTGGAGTAATATAGAAAATAATCTTTATGATAGTCAGATCTACTCTTGATCGAACATCATATATTATTCACCTATGTTTTTAACATTGAAAAAATGTCCACATTCAGCAGCTGTCCTACATTGGTTCCTATTTTGGTTATGTAGTGATTAATAATAATTACCATGCCACATTGAAGTTGAGAATGCAACGAGGTTTGTCACCTGCAACACCTTCACACACCACCCTCCTAGGCTATGCCTCACTTTTTCGGTCCACTAGGCACCCTATGGTGTGTTTTGAACCCTCTAATCCTCATACTTATCCTAGCCATGCCCTATCGGTGCTAGGAATTCCCATATTCATCACTTTCCACCTTTGTAAAGACTAGGTTGACCCTATCCCACATGGTTGACACCTAGGGTCTCATATATATGGTTGATAGGGTGCATCATTGGTTGTGTAATGGCCCATTTTTATGTAAATTACCACTCATATGTACTTAGTATTTACTAATACACCAACCAACTCAATTTCCTTTTTCGAGATAATTCACCCTGAAAAATAATCCAACGGTATCTTACACTTTTTCATGTAATTCAAACATATTCATGAAAATAAATATTTTCATTCCCTTAAATAAATTATTCACTTCAATAGTTGTATTAACAATATTAATCTCTAATTACCTCTTTCATATGTTTAGAATGTTAGGAATTGTCCCAGAATCATCATAATTACAAGGATAATAGTTCAATCAGGATATTCAATTCCACTAATATAATCCATGAAAATTCTCTAAGAATCACCTATTTATCTCAAAATATGATATTTGATCTTCCATATATGAAACTCAATCTTCAAAAACATACATGGGAACACCAATGAAATTCCAAGCCATTCTTATTCTATACATCATGTTAATATACACATTGAAAAAAAAACAATACAAACAAAAATCAGGAGCTTCAATATCTCCATTTGTACTTTTTTCAATACTAATAGAAAAATACATTTTGATATGTTCATCCACTTTTCACAAATGATTTCTTACATCTATCCCAATTTCTCCTTAATATTGTTTATTTTCTTTTATCCCCTTTTTTAATAAAAAATTAAAGTACCCGAGAGAGGATGATATCATTTCATTATTAATCATTTTTATAAATTATTCAACAGTATGTAAATATGAAAAAACCCAATGTAGAAAAAAAGAGGTTTTAATTTAGACATTAAATTTATCCATTATAAATTTAGAATATTATATCAACTGATATAACACTACAAAATATTTCTTGAAATATTCATTAATTGTTTCCATGTTAATAATAAATTCTTTATATGAATTTTTAAAATTAAAGTTGAATGTTTCCGGTACCACTAGTTATAAAAGTATTATAAAAAAGCATTCATCCTATAATTCCTACAATCATATTATTACATAGATTAAAAACATTAAAGTATACTTAGTAGTTTATGTTTATGAAATCAGTCAAGGAACTTCTTCAAGATTATTTTCTTCATGAAATTGATTGAATTGAGTTGTACCATATATGATTAGACTTATTTTCATTTTATTAATAGGGATTTGAGAGTTAATACACATACTTTATCAATGACTTACTGAATAAGTACCCTCCAGATATGTCAAGTTTTAGATGATATATAAGACATGGGAACACATTTGGATACTTCCCTTCAAGGGATGATCTCCAGCTTCACTTTATGAAGATAAAAATTTTCATTTATTAAACTTATGAATGATAATTGATATGAATGCTAATTATTGGGATCACATCCCTCATTGTGACATTAAATTTATTAATCATTTATGATAGATTGGTTATATTCACCAAGGATGATCTATGGTGTTTTTATAAAAAATAATTCTCAATATATCTGTAGATAGATCAAACTAGGATGGTGTCTTTCTTTAATATTAGAATAAAATTTTTAGATTCAAGATATAGTAATATAATTTCTACTCAATTCTCCCCCTTAGTTTTTTCATCACCTTCTATTCCCTAAAATTAATGAAAAAACACAATGTATGTGGGAATAAGGTGGATCTTATTATCTTTTCATTGATAGAAATACAGTTATTAATAGTTTATCAATAATGAAATACCATTATTTTCTCTTCCTTGAGTGGGTGAAATCTTTATACTGAAATTTCTGTCTTTCCATGTAGTTTTAGGAATCATGAAATATCTATATTCTTTATTCATAAATTTGTGTAGAATTTTTATTTTCACACTACCCATTATGAATCATTCATCACATGGCACATTATGATTCTTCTTGAGTTGGTGTATAGACACACAATAATCTGAGTTGTGTCCAACTCTTTTTCACCACCAGTATAGTACTTTAGAGATTTTATAGTTTTCAATTATTTACAAACTTTCATGAAATTCAATTTTTTCATGTGGAAAAGTTTACATTCATTCAACATTTTCTTTATCGAGCTCTTATTTCATTTTACATTCTCCATCCACATCATCTGGTCAAATCACAAATATGTCATTTTTGAACATGTATAGGATTCTTGTTAAACCCACATAAATTCTAAGGTGTGATTTTCTCCAATTTAGTACATTCATATTTTCTTGGATTGGTCTTCCATTTTTTCTTTCATATTTATTTCATTCATTCTGATATCCATGGCCTACATACCATGATCCATGTTCTGAACACATCATATATAGAATAAGCAGCATATCTTATTTGGTGTAGCAGCCTTCTTGATCAACATGGATTTTTATTATTATCTTTATTGTGATTTTCACCTAAATAGTAATTATTTTTTTCTTTATAAACTTCATGCGAATATTATTCATAAGGATTTTATCTTTTTTATTTCCCAAGTAATAATCTTCAATAGTAATTATATTTTTTGGTTTTTTTCTGAATTTTTTTAGTGTCATTATTAAATTATTTATACTATCATACCTTTTTATAGTGACCACTTCCATTGTAAATAACATATAGGTTCTTCAAACTTTATTATCTATTTATAACAATAAAATTACTTCTTTTAATCTATATTCCTTTCTTATTAACTGATATTCTCCCCTTGATGTTGGAATCATTTTATTTTTAGATACTACCATACTATACCAAAAATATGATATAATATGCTTGAATCATCCACATAACTAATAGTATCCAAAAAATCTTGATCTCTCATTTTGATTATCAATTTATCAAAATTTGAAAACATTCATGTTTTATTTCCCTTAGTTATTATTAGAATAATGTTAAGGGGAATAATTCCTTACACTATTATCTTTATTCACTAAATATGTAGTCATAATCACTTAATCACCTTTCTTTATCCAATTTTTCTTATGTTTTGATTTTTATCCTGTATTAAGAATAGAAGTAAAATTAGAAAAAACATTATTTTGAGAGATGGATGCTACCATATTCGTTGAGAAAAATTGATATTAAACAATTAATGATTTAAATTTGTTATTTCCACTAAATGGAGTTCATTTTGGATGGGGGTCCTCCTTAAGAATTTGTGTGGTCACATATCTTATAGAAACTTCACTTCTTTCATCTTGTTGTAAAGACTCAACTCAAACAGTTATAAAATTTCCTAGTTTGACACCACATTCAATACATTTTACATTTAGGATGAATTTATAATCCTCCACTTACTTAAATAAAT
This sequence comes from Viscum album, assembly GCA_963277665.1. NCBI lineage: Eukaryota > Viridiplantae > Streptophyta > Magnoliopsida > Santalales > Viscaceae > Viscum > Viscum album. The sequence goes on from OY728128.1 coordinate 301,225,794, forward strand.
CATCACATTATTTCTTGTTTGTTATAACTTTATCATCATGGATTATTTTATTCTTCTGCATCATGGTTTTGATATCCTTGATCATGTCTTATTTGATTTCATGTTAAGCATTATAGACATCAAACATTTTCTTCAAGTTTAATTTTAATTCATGGATCTTCTCTTCAATCCACTGAATGAATATATATTTATTTATGATTAATCCAAAACAACCCTTAGAAACCCTAGAGCATGTTACCTCCTAATCCATTATCGTAGCACTTCTGAGATTACATTATTTAGATAGAATAAAAAAGTATCTAACCCTTTGATCTAGTTTACTCCCTCTTTTGTTATACTGTTATTCAATATGGTTGATTTATTATTTTAAGTAATTACTCAAAAATATATAATTTTCATTTTCTAAAGAATTATCTTCACTAATTGTGCTTTGTTATTCTATTGATCGTTTTCAGAACATATATTATATCTCTTCATTAGCATATGAGGTGGAATTGTTATCTATGTCATTGTTAGTAGATTGGACATCATGATATTTAACTCTCATACATGACTTCTCTTACTTAGTAATAATTCATTAGGAAACTAATTCATCATCATCCTTTAACATGTGGTATGTCTTCTTCTTATTTCTCTATTATTTCATTCTTATATTCTTTAAAATCTTGGCTAAGTTATAATTTTGATCTATGATAGAAACAACCACTCAAATTTTACACTTCATTCCCAATTGAGAAGAGTTATTTAAGATTTAAAAAATATTCAAATTAGATAATCCTATTAGAAGTGTGACCTATCAATATTATATCAATTAATAGGATCACATTGGGATGACCACACTAAGATGGGGTGAATCAGTGACGAATTAATTTTCATCACTTTAAACTTTTATCCCTCTTGTACCTATGTTACTTATTTCGTGAATTGTTATATTTTATGAGTCAACTATATTATAGAAAAAATGCACATAAAATAGTAAATCACAAAGAACACCAGTATTTTTAATGAGGTTTTACTCCAATATGGATGACTACATCTTTAGTGTATGGTGGTTATTATCCCACCCATACATAGCTTAATTTTTATTATGAAATAATGAATGAGAAAATGAATGTCCATTAAAATATTATCCCATCAAAAATTAGGTATAAATCAAGACTAAAATATGAAGCATAAGATATTATAAGTTGGAAAAACATTTCTCTAGTGAACATTAGTTTATCACAATTCCTCTTCTCTAAACATAAATTAATCTAATAAACTTCCTTGCAATTTTGGAATCAAATAGATGACTTTAATACATCAATCAAAAGGTTGTACCAATAATGTAATAATTAATGACTATCTATTCTTATTCAGTCAATATAATATGATTGTGTCACATAGTAAACATATCAAATATTATTTACTGACCAAAATGATAATAAGAAGATATTAACTCAATCACCAACTCTACTTCTGCACAAGATATGCACATTTAATTATATCAGATCGAGTCTCTTACTCTTCATTCATCACATATGGTATAATATGTTCATCCATTATTTTATCCACGTAAGTTATCTTTTCTTTATAAAAACCATTTCATGTTTATAGTTCTTAGGTTCTTTCATGCAAATTCTCTATTGTATCCCTTCTGACAATATTTTTCTAATTACATGTGTAATGAATTTATTCACTAATGTTTTATTTTATTTATATAGTTTTCATATGTAACTATATGTTTGAAATATTTTTTTTGGTTTTTCATGAATTACTTCATGTGATATTCTTATTCTTTTTAATGAATAGTGTGATTTCAGGTTCCTCAAATTTTTCCATGTACCAGTGTGTATTTGGATATTATTCTTTTGTTATCTTAATGAAAATGTATGTGATCGGTTCTCAAATAACATCATGTAATATTAAAAACATTATGGGGTCTCAAATATTATTCATGTAAATTCATATAGAAAATGCCACTACCTCATATCCATGAAAAATAACACGCTAGAATTTTCTTAAAGAACTCAATAGTTTTTCTATTCATAATTTTGTGAGATTCGCAGGATTAACAGTTCTTCCTTGTCATGTGACCAAGGAGGTTAGATAAAATCTTTTTCATGAATGATTCAAATGGGATCTTCTTGTTCAAAAAAATAGGATATGTAAAGGCTCAAATGGATTCTCTATGTTTTAGATAATTATAAGAGTATTCAATAATTTTAGTAGATTATCTCAACATCAGGAGATCAGTATTTATATAAAAAGGTTCACTGTGTTTACACTACCTCCGATCTATATTTTATGTCATTCCCGTAATGCCCTGACCTCAGTTAACCAGAATCAGTGAATTATTACATAACATTGTTGTGATACAAGGAATCATGTCCTGAAAGACCAATCAGTTTAGTAGGCTTGGAAGTACTAGATACATACATAATTTTTACATTACATCGTGATATAAAAAACAACATTGTGTCCCCTTTGTACACTCTTATATCCATTAGCATATTCCTGGAGGTTAGTCGTAATATACATCTTTGCATCCTGGGAAAAATAAAACATAAGATAGGGGTGAGATCAGATTCTCAGTAAGGATAACAATATCGCGTAAACTGTCATAAATAAGAACAAACATTTAAGGAAAGTATAAGACTAGAACACAATACTATTAAACTTAAGCATCAACATAATATTGCAAAGATAAATCAAATAATTCCATTTTATTATTCACATGGATATTCTAATAGTCGAATAACCACATGTAATACCAATATCCAATTTCATAATGATGGAATTCATATAGCCAAACTTCATAATCACATAGTCAAGGTCGTGTTCCAAGACTACAAATAATACTTTTTAAGGCCTTGTTCCGTGACACTAGTTTGTCTCATCAGATCTACCGATGCATCGAGGAGATATAGCGGGCTCTACCCATCACTTAATAATTCCAATGAATTCCTCATATGAAAAGTGATAAACATAACATAAACATTCGTATTAAAACTGTCATATGAAATGTCAATACTTTATCCATAAACCCCGAATGGTATAAAAATAACACATCCACAGTCAAACATATCACTAAACCATGAATACAGTATGAAAGATTTGTATCATAATATATCATTCCCAGTCAAGAATAATATCCCGTAAAGGATGTTGACATAGTTCAAAATGATCAGTAAAAATATTTGAGAGAAATATCCCCCTTTTTCCGGAAAACATTTTAATGTCTAACTATTTTTCAAGAAGTTGTTTAAAATTGATTTTGGAATAAAAGTGTACCATACCACTATGAATCTTTTAAAAGGAATTTCAATTTTAAAACATTAATTACCACATAAATTTATCCTTAAAACCATTCTTTAAACATGGAAATTAATGAGAAATATTTAGAAGTATAAAATTCTAAAACATTTAAAATGATATTTTAGTTCAAGTTCCTATCCAAATGAGAGATGCTGAAATAAAAATAATTGAGGTAATAAAAACATTATAATATCTTGAGAATAAAGGGATTCATGATATATTATTTCAATGTATAAAATATAAAACAAATAAAATTGAATTGGTGAATAATAACAAAGAATTCTCAGTGGAATGTATGTTGAGGTGAATTCCATTATAAAGACTGTATCCTTAGGTAAAATATAAATCAATGAAATACTTATGTGTGATAAATATAAATACACTCAATATTATTTGATATTCTGTTTAAAGTAGTCAGGGGATATTCACACATATTCTTGTAAAAACAATACCAATGACTTCAATGTTTACCTCAATGAATAAAAATTGAGTTAAAATTACCCTTATCAAGTTTATATCGATGAATTGAAATATTATCAATGGAGTGATTATGTGTATCAAAATTATACCCACACAAAGTGGAGTGGAAATTACAACATAAGTAAATAAATAGTGATTTCACACATAATCATGGAGTAAATTAATCAATCAATCTTGTGTAAAACATAATGAGTGGAAATTGAAATTTGAAATTCCCTTACCGATTTGGTAACTTTCGAAATATAAAACACATGAAAGAAGGATAGTCCAATGAAGATGTAAATGCCCATAAATTAAATTATATTACACAAAAATTCAATCATGGGCAGTACATGCACCACACAAAAGTTAATAGTGGCATATACAGCATGAATATCACAGGAATAAAATTGAGATGAAAACCACTTACTATGTTGTAATCAATCGAGTCATGTGACCAAAAGTTAATAACCCCCAAATGAATCATATAATACCCTGAATATATAGACAATAATGATAATATATATCAAATGTCAGTACATAATACACCACATGGAATAAAGAAGTGGCGAACAATGGAAATCTCACTGAATTAAAAGTGAGATTAGAAACCCCTTACCTTTTAATTTTATTTAGTAAAGGGTAGGTTAACCTCCTTTATAATGGTGAAATAATTGTTATTAAATTATAAAAGAACCAAATAAATAAATATTATATCATATATGATCTTCAAATATTTATTTTTTAATAATATTTCAGTAGTATCATTGTTTTGGGTGTTAACTGATTCGTTTTCCATTTCTTGTTTGGTTATGTAAGCCATGTTTGTTATGGATATGATGTATTTAATTCACATAAAAAATCATACTATGTTCATAAACATTATTTTAAATCATAAAATGAAAATTATTCATGAATTATTACTATGTGGAATGAATCTCAGTGCATTCGTGGAGACGTTAATCTGTACGTACGCACGAGCGAGAATATTGCTATATTTATGGTGAAATCAAATGTAATTGGATGTTATATCTTATATAATGAATAAATATAATTTCATATTTATTATTTACAACAGTTTTACTCAGTAGTATACCCATAAAAATAATGAAGTGTTTGAATATCAAACTACACCACGACATGGAGATGGTAAGCCGTACGTATGCACGTATGGTGACTTTGTCATTTATAGGATGGATAGTATAACGAATATGGTTGTACCATATTTGTAATTAAATCACAGTATGTAGAAGGTATTGGATTTGTTATTTTTTTACAGAAACAACAAATAAATATGGAGTGTAAGAAGATAATAACTTGAAAGAGGGTGGGGAAATTATTACCTCTTCCTCAGGTGTTTCCTTTTGAGTTGATCAAAAGGGATCCTTAGGTTTTATTTTATGATCAATTTAAGGACTCTAGGTTAATTCTATGAAAGTTGGGAGGATATTTGGGCAGGGTTTTTCCAAGACAAATGGATATGGAGGTGTGAAATTAAGAGAGGGGGAGGTACCATTTTAAAAGAGAGGTGAGGGTCACTTTAGGAAAACCTTAAAATATTATTTTATAATAAAATCATTTTTGGTTTATAATGGATAAAAAATGATTCATTTCGAAGATAAAGTGGGGATGGGTCGAAAAAATCTCAATAAATCGGTTTCAAACATGTTTAGGTTACCATTTTAACCTTATTTTTTAGATTTAATTCTTAGTTAATTAGTTTAACTTTTACCGTTTCTTCTTGAATTCTTACACTCTATGGTTGATAATCTTACTCTAAACTTCTAAAAGAACCTCATGTGTTTAATTAATGACATATATATTATTATTTAAGCACTTTTGCCTAACCTTATATTTTTAGAAATATAATATCAACCAATAATATTGTATTTGTTTTAAGAACACATTTGTGTCAATTTTGACATTATTTAGTATTTGGTTTTTTTGAAAATTATAACAACATGATTAATTTGAAAAAAAAAGATTTAATCAATCCTAAAATGTCATATTAACCTAAAAAAATTAATTTAATCCATCAGAATTCTCAATTTATATTTATTTTTATATTTATAATATCAATTATTTTAATCAGTCATTAATAATGTAATTATTGTATCATCAATGTGTCATAAATAAATTTAATTATTTAATGTCTAAAAATTATAAATAAAATACAATTATGTAGGAAACCATTTTATATTTATAATTAATTTCAATAGTAGAATTTATCTTATAAATAACCCTATATGAAAAATAGTTTAGTTATTAAACTTTGAATTTAACTCTTTGAACTCGTCTTTAAATAAAATAATAATAAATGTCCTAATCTAATCCAAATGGACAAAAGTGGATCATATTTTATTAATATGGTTTTTTTTGAATTACACATATCCAATAGAATTAGGACATGTTTTAGGATAATTATAATATAATTTTTGTCCTTAATTACCCTATTTACTTTTAATCGTGGGAAATAAAATGCAAAAGTTACTATTCACAAGAAATTTTTTTCAACTTATTGAACCACATTTTACTTAATTATTTCAATCATGTCTCTTGTATTTTTGAAATTCAACTCACAGAAGTGTTAAAATTATGTTTTATGCAAATTTGAATATCCTCCTAGAATGTGGGTAAAAGACAATAAAAAGTTCAATGAAATATTATACTTATAATTTTGTTATATAACTAATCCAATGAATTACATTGAACTTATATAGGTATTATATATCTATTTTTACTGAAAATAAATTAAAATAAATAAATATTTATTTAAATAAAATGTTGATTTTAAACTATAACATAGTCTTTTTAACTATTCATCCAAAATTGAATGTTTTCAGAAAAATATCAAAAATTCACCCTAAGGTAATTATGATATTCCAAATTCAAAAATGAATTCCATTTTCCCAAATTAATAAAATATAAGTTTCCTTAATTAATTTAATATTAATTCCAATTGTTGAAATTGAAAAGTGGTTTTTTAAAAGATAAAACTATCAAAAGATTGACATGTGTTTATGTCAAATTTAAATGTAAAATTACATATAATGACCTACATTGTATTAAATGATAAAAGAATAATCTAATTATACATCCAAACCAATCAAATTCATAATTTAACCAAATAAATTTTTTCGAATAAAAAAATTATTTTTAATTAAAATTTTGTATTTTTCTGTATTCATCAAAATATGAATGTTATCTGAAATGTACCAAAAAAATTTCAAAATAAATTTTTATGTTCTGATTGTAAAGAATAATTTTATTCAATTTAATTGAATATATAAAATATTCAAATATTCATTTTAAAGAGGTTTTTCCATTAGAAATTGGTAAAAATGCATTTTCTAAAAAATAGTTATTTTATCTGAAAAAATTATTTTGATCTTATATTATTTCTACGAAACACATAACATAGATTATAAAATTATATGGATTATATAAAATTCAAAATTCAGTTAATACTATTCATAACTGCTATTGAATGACTAGTTTAGAAAGTCATGGTGCGCTCAAACTCGGTGTTGCGTGTAGCGGAAGCTATTGAATTACTTTAAAGAAAGTAACTTACTATGAAATCTTGGGGTGTTACATTATTCCCCCCTTTTGTAAATTTTATCATTGAAATTTTAAAATTTGGCTTGGGAACATCACATAATGTCTCATATTGAAAAAAGATTCAATAAAACTATCACTTTAAAAGAAATAAAGAGAAGTACAAAGGTCATCCGAGATAACCCATACTAGGATTACATGTTGGAAAACATGGATATAGAAGACAAACTAAGTGTCATGTTCAAATCGAGAGTGGTATAAAACATGATCTGTAAAAATTTAACAACAACAAAACCACAATCCTATGATGAGATAATTTGTCATTAATTTCACAGTATGAAAATTAAACGGGGAACATTTTTTTGTTTTAATTTCAATTTCATAAAGTTGAGGAATTTTTTTACGAGATTTAATAAGAACATAAAGATCTATTCTTACTTTTTTAGTAGAGTTTCATCCTTTAATAAATTTCTATCACTAACTCAACTTTTTATCAAAAAATATCTATTCATGCTGACTTTGTCACACCTAAAGCACTAGAATAATATTCTAGAGAATCAAATGATCCAGAAAGGATAAACAATATATTTACTTTGTCTTTTACGATTAACCAAAATAAAGATTGTTAGTCCAAGACCAGATGATCCCCAAAAAGGATAATATTTTAGAGAACGAAATACTAATATTAATTTCTAAAATTAAACCAACAATACCAAATGTTCAATAAATAAAATTCAATAAAAAATTGTGTTTTATATCCTTAAATATAATCCAAACTAATATTGAAACCCAAAACTTTGAATAATATGAGTACGTAGTCTTCCATATTGAATTTTATATCCAAATAAAATCAACTACTCTTAATGTCACATACAAAAAGTAATTAATATAATCACATATTCTCTATGATAGGTTGATCATTTAAATAAATATCCCAAATCCAAATAAATAAAAAACCCCCATTACTTATCAATTGAAATCTCATATTATTCTATTTTCTATAGGCATATAGTGTCCCCAACAGGGAGAACGTCTTCCAAAATAATATTTTTCACTTAATTTCCAAATCATTTTCCTATACTATGGATATCTATTTGATAAGACATACGATCCCAAATGAACATATCATTGACCAATAAAATCATTTATGTAAAAAATAACTAGTCACACTATCCGGGGACTTCATGTAATACAGTGGTAGGCGATAAATCCCAATCACATTCTGGTTCTGGGTTTTATTCCCACAACTTTGTCTGAAATAATGGGTTTTTACATGGTCTGCATGTTTTTCATTTTCAAAAACTATATTTTATAACATTCCCAAAATTAGAAAAATTCATCAAAATAACCATAACATAATTTCACCAAAAATGTTATCTCTTACATCACATTTTCATTGCACAATTTTATAGCATGAAATTTCCTCAAATTAGGGGATCATATATACCCAAATGGTTATTTATAACTATAACAAAAAAGATAATTCTTCCTAAAATAGCATTTTCACTTAACAAACTATAGGGTTACACATAAAAGAGAAAATTCTTCCAATGTAATCCCATTAAAAAGGAGAACTAATACTTTCAAACATTTATCCATCCATTTATTTTGACATAGGTTCTTCCTTGACCAAGAGGTTATCCTAAATAACAGGTAATTCTCTCCGGTAATTCCCAGGTCACCTATATTTTGTGAAATATTACTATAAATATATTCTTGGGAACAATTTTATTTTCTTCCATAGTAGTCTTAATTTTTCCTCGGTAATTATTTACATTTTGTCCTTCTTTCCCACACATAAATCAATTCTTCGTTCCATTGAAAAACATTCCTAGGTGTCTCCTTCAACATTTCTTACATGATGGAAATTGAGAGTTCTTTTCTCTATGGTCTCTACTGCTGGAGCTCTTCTCATTCATCACCATTATCTTCATTTTTTATTCCGGGAGTTGATTAATATATATGTTGTTGATCATATTTTTGGAAAAATGATTTGGGATAAAAACGATATCTTTTACACCTATCAACAATCCATTTCATTGCTCATTTCAACCATCATTCCCACCTTATACATCAATTTCACTACAACTATGACTTCCTTGGAATCCCGCCATTGAAAAACACTAGAAAGCATAATGTGAGTCATAAAATCATTTATAGTATATCATAACACCTAATTTTCAATCTATAACACCTTATGATTAACACAGTTTATTTATTATCATCTTATATTAAAATCCATCAAATCAGTTTGTGAAGAAAATGTGAATTATCCTAAGCATATCCCTCATAGTGTCATATCCAAGAGTGCAGCAGGGCATGTTGTCCTGTACCAGGATACCCTGGGTCAAGCCTGAAACTCATTGTCAGATTTTTGACTCCTAGGTACATATGTGCCAGAGCCGCCTCTACTTGATCATATCCATATTGAGATTTACTTCTTTGAAAACCCACATAATATTTAAATTACCAAAATGTTTGGATTTTCATCTATACTAATCCTCAATGTCTATCTTAGGGTCGATTTTTCTAATTAGAGTTGTTTTTCTAAATCTGGCTTCCAAGATTTGTACTAAACTTTCTCTGATACCAACAGTAATGTCGAGACCCCAGTTACCTAGAATTGGTATATTATTACATATCAATGCCATGATACAAGGAATCATGCTCCGAAGGACCAGTCAATTTAGTAGCCTTGGAATTACTAGATACATACATAAGTTTTACATTACATCATGAAATTAAAGAAAACATTGTGTCCCCTTTGAACACTCTTATATCTTGTACCCTATTCCTAAAGGTCAATCATAATATATGTCTTTACATCCTAGGAAAAATAAAATATAAGAAAATGGTGACCTCAGATCCTCAGTAAGGATAAAAATATAGCGGAAACTGTTATAAATAAAAACAAAAATGTAAGGAAATGTATAACAATAGAACACAAGCCTTTTAAACTTAAACTTTAACATAATATGGAAAAAAAATAATTCCATTTAATTAATCACATGTATATTATTCTAGTCAAATAATCACATCTAATATCAATATCCAATTTCATAATGATAGAATGCATAATTCCAGACTTCATAACCACATAGTCAAGGATTTGTGCCAAGACTGCAAATAATATTTTGTCAAGGCCTTGTGCCATGACACTTCTTTTTCTGATGAGACCGACTGATACATTGAGGATCTATAGCAGGCTCCACCCATCACTTACTATGTCCAACTCATTCCTCATATGAAAATTTTGAAACATAACAAAAACATTCGTATTAAAACTATCATACGAAATGTCAATACTTTATCCACATACCATGAATGTCATAAAAATACATCATCAATAGTCAAAAATATCAAAAAACCATCAGTAAAGTATGAAATATTTGTATCATAAAAAAACAACCTCGATCAAGTATAATATCCCATAAAGGATGTTGACATAGTTTAAAATTATCAGTAAATATATTTGAGAGAAATATCCCCCTTTTTCTTGAAAACATTTAAAAGTCTCACTATTTTTCGAGAAGTTTTTTAAAATATATTTTTTAATAAAAGTGTCCCATTACAATTTGAAACATTTAAAAGGAATTTAAATTTTAATACATTAATGACCATATTAATAATGCCTTAAAACCGTTTTAAAAAATGGACATTAATGATAATGATTTAGAATAATACATTTTTAAAACAGTTAAAATGATATTTTAGTTAGAGTTCCTAACCAAATGAGAGATGCTTGAATATAAATAAATGAAGTAATAAAAAAATTATAATATCATGACTATAAAGTTATTCATGATATACTATGTCAAAGTATAGTATATACACCAAATAAATGTGAATTGGCTCATAATAACAAAAAAGTATAAATGGAATGTAAGTTGAGGTGAATTCCATTATAAAGACCATATCCTTAGGTTATGGATAAATTAATGAAATAAATACATGTGAAAAATATAAATATACTCAATATTATTTGATATTTAGTGTAAATTATTCATATTAAATTTACATATATTCTTGTAAAAACAACACCAATGACATGGATGTTTAACTCAATTGATAAAAATTGAGTTAAAATTACTCTTACCAAGTAAATATCGATGACTTGAGAATTTATCAATGGATTTATTATGTGTATCAAAAGTATATCGACACAAATGGGAGTGAAAATTACTACATATGTAAATAAATAGTTATTTCACACATAATCTTGGTGTAAAGTAATCGATGACGTTTTCGTAATACTGAATGAGAGGAAATTGAAATTTGAAATTACCTTAACGATTTGTTAACTTTCGAAACATTCACCCCATGAAATAAGGATAATATAATGATGATGTAAATACCCATAAATTAAATTATATTATGAAAAAAATACAATCCTGGGCAATACATACACCACAAAAAATATTATAGTGGAAAATATAGCTAGAATCTCACAGGAATAAAAGTGAGAAGAAAAACCCTTACCATGTTGTAAAAAATCGAGCCATGTGACCAAAAGTTAATATCGAACAAATGAATCAAAGAATAAAATTAATATAAATATAATCATGATAATATATATTAAATGGCAGTACACAATACACCACATGAAATAAATAAGTGGTGAACATTGGAAATCTCACGAAATTAAAAGTGAGATAAGAAATCCCTTACCTTCTACTTTTACGTAATATAATGGGGGTTAAACTCATATATAATTGTGAAATAATTTTTATTAAATTATTAAATTATTAAATACATAAATATGGTATCATATATGATCTTCTATCATTTCTTTTTTAATAATATTTGAGTAGTATCATCGTTTCAGGTGTTAACTGATTTGATTTCCTTTATATGCTTGGTTACGTAAGTAATTTTTGTTATGGATATGATGTATTTGATTCATATAAAAAATTATATTATGTTAATAAAAAATATTTTTAATCATAAAAAGAAAAATATCATGGAATGATTTTTATGGGGAATGAATCTTATCGCGTTCGTGGAGACGGTAATCCGTACGTACGCATTAGTGACAATATCATTTTATTGATGTTGAAATCGTATGTAATTGGATGTTATATCATATATAAAGAATCATTATCATGTTATATTTTTTATTCACGTCAGTTATACTCATTATTATACCAATCTAAATATTAATGTGTTTGAATAACAAACTATACCATGGTGTGGAGACGGTAAGTCGTGCGTACGCACGTATGGTGACTATTTCATTTATAAGATGGATAAAATAATGAATATGGTTGTATAATATTTATAAAAACATCAAAGTATGTAGATTATTTTGCAGTTATTATTTTGTTATGGAAACAAAAAATATATAGGAAGTGGAAGAAGAAAATAACTTGAAAGAGCGTGGTGAAATTATTACCTCTTCCTCGGGAGTTTCCTTTAGAGTTGATCAAAACAGCTCCATAGGGTGGATTTCTGATCAAATTAAGGAATCAATTTTGATTCTAAGGTTTTTGGGAGTATATTTGGGTAGGTTTTGGCCATGAAATATGGTTTTGGAGGTGTGAAAGTATGATAAGGGGAAGTACCCTTTTATAAGAGAGGTGACGGTCACTTTAGGAAAACCCTAAAATATTATATTATAATGAAATATTTTTCGTTTTTTAATGGCTTTAAAATGACTTATTTATAATATACGGTGGGGATGGGTCGGAAACCTCTCAATAAATAGATTTTACACATGTTTATATTAGTATTTTAACCTTATGTTTTAGATTTAACTCTTAGTTAGTTAGTTTAGCTTTTACTGTGTCTTCTTGTATTCTTACACTATGTGATTAATAAGATTGCTCTAAACCTCCAAGTGAACCTAAAGACATTTATTAATGAAATAAATAATATTATTTAATCCCTTTTTAGGAACCTTATATATTTAAGTATATTATATCAACCAATAATATAGTATTTGTTTTAAAAACACATTTATGTCAATTTTGACATTATTTATTATTTGGTTTTTGTGAAAATCATAACAACATGATGACTTAGAACAAAAAAATTTTAATCAACACAAAAATTTCATATTAAAATAAAAAAATTGTTGTAATTCATCAAAAGTCTCATATTACATATATTTGGATATTTATAATATCAATTATTTTAATCTTTCATTAATAAGGTAATTACTCAATCATCATTGTGTCATAAATAAATTTAATTATTTAATATCTAAAAATTATAAATAAAATAAAATTATGTAAGAAATATTTTTATATTTTTAATGAATATTTATATTCGAATTTATCTTATGTATAACCCTATATTAGAAATTGTTTAGTTATTAAACTTTGAATTTAACTCTTCTAACACTTCTTTAAATAAAATAATAATAAATGTCCTATTATAATCCAAGTGGACCAAAAAGAATCATATTGTGTTCGAAAGGTTGTTTTTGGTCGAATTAAACTTATCCAATAGAATCAGGACATGTTTTGCGGTAATTAGAATATCATTTTTACCCTTAATTACACTATTTACTTTTTACCGTGGTAAATAAAACTAAATAGTAACTATTCACCAAAAAATATTTTCATCTTATTGAACCACATTTTTCTTACGGATTTCAACATTGTCTCTTGGATTTTTTAAATTCAACTCACATAAGCTGTAAAATTATGTTTTAGGCTAATTTGCAAATGCTCCTAGAATGTGGGTGAAAAACCTTAAAAAGTTTAATAAAATTTTAGACATCTAATTTTATTATAAAATTACTCCAATTTATTACATAGAAATTATATAGGTATTATTTATCTATTTTGAGATAAACTATGTTAAAATAAAATAAATAATTATTTAAGTAAAACATCAGTTTTAAACTATAATGTAGTGTTTTTCATTATTCATCAAAAATTGAATGTTTTCAGAAAAATAACAATAATTCACCCTAAGGTAATTTTGATATTCCAAATTCAAAAATAAATTATATTTAACCAAATTCAAAACGTAGAAGTTTCAATAATTAATTCAAAATTAATTCTTGTTTTCAAAACCAAAAAGTGGGTTTTTAAAAAGTAAAAACTATCAAAATATTGACATGTGTTTATGTCAAATTTAAATGTAAAATCACTTATAATGACCTAAATTATATTAAATGATAAAAGAATAATCTAATTATACTTTAAAACCATTCTAATTAATAATTTAAAACTATAAATTTGTGTGATTAATTTTTTTTTCAATTAAAAGTTAGTTTTTTTAGTATTCATCAAAATATTAATGTTATCAGGAAAGTACAAAAAATTTATTCAATAAAATTTTTTTTGTCCCGAATGAAAATAAGAATTTAATTTCTTTAAATTAAATATATAAAAAGTGTCAAATATTGGTTTTTAAAAGGGTTTTCCATTAGAAGGTGGTAAAATTGATTTTTTTTGAAAAATACTTCCTTTATCAAAAAAAATAATTTGTTCTTATATTATGTCTAATAAACAAATAATATGGATTATAAAAGTATATGGAGTACATAAAATTCAAAATTCAGTTAATACTATTCATAATCGCTTTTGAACGACTAGTTTGGTATGTCATGATGCGCTTCAACTTAGTGTTTAATGTAGCGATAGCTATTGAATTACTTTAAAAAAATAACATACTCTGAAATCTTGGGGTGTTACATTTTCCCCACATTTGGACATTGAGTACTCTCAATTTTAAAATTGGGATTGGAAACTTCATTCAATGTCCCACATTAGAAAAAGATTCAATAAAACTATCACTTTAAAAGAATGAAAGAGAAGTATAATGGTCCCCCGAGATAACACATAATAGGATTCCATGTAGGAAAACATGGATATGGAAGAAAAACTAAGTGTCAAGTTATAATGGAGAGTGACAGAAAATATGATCTGGAGAAAGTTAACAACAATAAAACCACAAACTTGTGATGGGATAAATGGTCATTAGTTTCCTAGTATGAAAAGTAAACCGGCAACTTGTTTTTTTAATTTCTATTTCATAAATTTGAGGAATTTATTTATGATATTGACTAAGAACATAAAGAGATAAACTTAATTTTTAAGTAGAGATTCATAATTTAAAAAATATCTACCACTAACTCATCTTTTTTCCAATCGATGAGTATTCAAGGAGACTTGGTCAAACCTAAAGCACTAAAATAAACTTCTAGAGAATCATGTGATCCACAAAGGATGCACTATATATTTAATTTGTCTTTAGAGATTAACAAAATTCAAAATTGTTAGTACAAGACTAGATGATCACCAAAAATGATAATCCTTTGGAGAAAGAAATACTAATCATAATTTATAAAATTAAAAAAATACCCAAAGTTAAATAAATACAATTCAATAAACAATTGTCTTTAAAATAATTAAATATAATTCAAACTAATATTGAATCCCAAAACTAAGAATAATTTGATTACGTACTCTTCAACGTTAAATTGTACCTCCAAATAACATCAACTACTCTTAAAGTCACATACATAAAGTAATTAATCTAATCACATATTCTCTATGATAGGTTAACCATTTCCATAAATAACCCAACTTGAAATAAATAAAAACCCACCATTACACCTCAAATGAAATATCATAGTATTCTATTTTCCTTAGGCAAGTAGTGTTCCCAACAGAGCAAACGTCTTCCCAAATAAAATTTATCACTTAATCACCAAATCATTTTCATATACTAAGGATATCCATCTGATAAGACATAAGATCCCAAATCAACTTATTATTGATCAATAAAATCATTTAACTAAAAATAATTAGTCACACAAAATAGGGACTTCACGTAGTCCAGTGGTAGGCAATAAATCCTAATCGCACTATGGTTGTGGGTTTGATTCCCGCATCTTTGTCCGATGTGACGGTTGTCACACAGTATTCATATTTTTCTTTTTCAAAAACAATATTTTATAACATTCCCAAAATTATAATAATTATTCAAAATAATCATAACATAATCTCACCACAAATTTTATCTCATACCTCACATTTTCATCCCAAAATTTAATAACTTTTAATTTCCTCAAATTCAATGATCATATAATCCCAAATGGTATTTTATAACTATAATATAAAAGGAAATTCTTCCTAAAATATCATTTTCACATAACAAACTACAGGGTTACATGAACAAGAGAAAAGTCTTCCTATGTAAATCCATAAACAAAGATCACTAATACTATTAAACATTTCACCATCCATTTATTTCAACATTGGTTCTTCCATGACCAAGTGGTTATCCTAAAGAATATGGAATTCACTTGGGTAATTCCTAGGTCCCCTACATTTACAGAAAATTACTATAAATGTATTATTAGGATTATTTTTATTTTCTCCCATAGTACTCTTCATTTTTCCTCAGCAATTTTTTACTTTATGTCCTTCTTTCCCCCACATAAAGCATTTATTTTTTCCATTGAGACACTTTCCTAGGTGTATCCTTCCACATTTCCTACATGATGGAAATTGAGCTTTCTTTTCTCCAAGGTATCTACTACAGGAACACTAATCATTCATCACATTTCTTTTATTTATTGAGTCAATGAGTTGATTAATTTATATGTTGTTGATCATGTTTTTGGAATAATGATTAAGAATGAGCATGATATATTTTACATTTATCAACTGTCTATTTCGTTGCTAATTTCAACCATCGTTTCCATTTTGTACATCATGTTCAAATTTGCTATGACTTTCTTTAGAATCCATCCATTGACTAACACAAGAAAGCATAATGTGAGTCATAAAATCATTCATAAAAATATCATAAAACCTTATTTTCAATGTGAAACACCTTAGGATTAACCAATTTTATTTAATCTCATCTTATATTAAAATCCTTCAAATAAATCTGTAATAAAAATGTGCATTATCCTAAGCATATCCACTGGGAGTGTCGTAACCAGGTGTGCAGCAAGGCCTGTTGTAGTGTAATAGGATACCCTGGGTCAAGCCCAAAACTCCTTGTTAGAGTTTTCACTCCTAGGTACACCTGTTCTAGAGCCACTCTAACTGATCATATCTAGACCATGATGTATTTCTTGGAAAACCCACATAATATTTACATTACCAAATTTTTTGGATTTTCTTCTATTATAATCCTCAATGTCTATCTTAAGGTACTATTTCCTAATCAGAGTTTTTTTTGTCTAAATCTATATTCCATGATTTGGAAAAAACATCCTTTAATACCAACTATAATACCATAACCCCAGTTACCTAGAATTGGTGCATTATTACATAACATTGGCATGATACAAGGAATCATGTCCCAAAAGACCCATTAGTTTAGCAGCTTGGGAGGTACTAGATACATATATAAGTTTTACATTACATCATGAAATAAAAAAACAATATTTTGTTCCCTTTGAACACCTTTATATACCTTAGCCTATTCCTTTAGGATAATTTTAATATACATCATTGAATCCTGGGAAAAATAAAACATAAGAAAGGGGTGAGCTCAGATGCTCAGTAAGGATAAAAATATATCAGAAACTGTCATAAATAAGAACAAACATTTAAGGAAATGTATAAGACGATAACACAATCCTTTTAAACATAAACATCAACATAATATGGCAATGATAAATCAAATAATTCCATATACTTGTTCACATGGATATTCTACTAGTAAAATAACAAAATGTAATATCAATAGAAAATTTCATTATGATTCAATGCATAATACGAGACTTTATAACCATCTAGTCAAAGCCTTGTGCTAAGACTACAGATAAAATTTTGGCAAGGCCTTGTTCCATGACACTAGTTTGTCAAATGAGGACTACCCATGTATCTAGGAGATATAGTAGGTTCCATCCATAACATAATAATTCCAATTCATTCCTCATATAAAATGGTTTAAACATGACATAAACATTCATATTAAAACTAGCATATGATATGTCAATACTTTATCCATAAACCATGAACGGTATAAAAATAACCCATCCACTGTCAAACATCTCACAAAACCATTAATACGGTATGAAAGATTTGTATCATAATAAAGCTACCTCAATCATGAATAACTTCCTATAAAGGATGATGACATAGTTGAAAATAATCAGTAAAAATCATTGATAGAAATAACCCCCTTTTTCTTGAAAACATTTAAAAGTCTATCTCTTTTTCAAGAAGCTATTTAAAATGGATTTCTGAATAAAAGTGTCCCAAACCAATTTGAAACTTTTAAAAGGATTTTAAATTTTAAAAAATTAATGACCATATAAATAAAGTCTTAAAACTATTTTTAAAACATGGACATTAATGAAAATGATTTACAATAATAAAATTTTAAAACATTTAAAATAATATTTTAGTTAGAGTTCCTAACCGAATGAGAGATGCGTGAATACAAATAATTAAGGTAATAAAAACATAAAAATATCATGAGAAAAAATGGATTCATGATATAATATGTCAATTTATAGTATATACACCAAATAAAAGTGAATAAGCGCATAATAACAAATGAGCCTCAATGGAATGTAAGTTGATGTGAATTCATTTATAAAGACTGTATCTTTAGGTTAAGGATAAATCAATGAAATAATTATGTGTGAAAAAATTTAATAAATTTAATATGATTGGATATTCAGTGTATGTTAATCAGAGTACATTCACACTTATTCTCGTAAAAACAACACCAATGATATGGATGTTTAACTCAATTGATAAAAATTGAGTTAAAATTAATCTTATAAAGTTTATATCGATGACATGAGAATTTATAAATGGATTCATTATGTGTATCAAAATTATATCCACACAAAGGGGGGTGTAAATTACTATATAATCAATAAATAGTGATTTGACACATAATCTTGGAGTAATGTAATCAATGAAGTTTGCGTAAAACTGAATGAGTGGAAATTGAAATTTGAAATTCCTTTACCAATTTTGAAACCTTCAAATAATACACCCCATGAAATAAAGATAATAAAATTATGATGTAAGTACCAATACATTAAATTATATTATGAAAACAATAAAATTATGGGCAGTACATACACCACACAAAAGGTAATAGTTGAAAATATAGCATAAATCTCACGGGAATAAATGTGAGATGAAAACCCCTTACCATGTTGTAATAAATAGAGTCGTGTGACCAAAAGATAATAACCACCAAATGAATCATAGAATACCGTTATATAAAGATAATCATGATAATATATATCAAATGGAAGTATACAATACTCCCCATTCAATAATTAAGTGGTGAATAATGGAAATCTCATGGAATTAAAAGTGAGATAAGAAACCACTTACCTACTAGTTTTCTTTAGAATATGGTAGTTGAAACTCATTTATAATTTTGAAATAGTTAATTAAATTATACAAGAACCAAATACATAAATATGATATCATATATGATCTTCTAATATTTCTTTGTTAATAATATTTCAGTAGTATCATCATTTCGGGTGTTAACTAATTAGTTTTCCTTTATATGATTGGTTACGTAAGTCATGTTTGTTATGGATATGATGTATTTGATTCATATAAAGAATGATATTATGTTTATAAATTTTATTTTTAATCATAAAATGAAAATTATTCTTGAATTATTACTATGGGGAATGAATCTCATCACGTTCGTGGAGACGGTAATCCATACGTATGCACGAGTGAAAATATCATTATATTGATGGTGAAAACATATATAATTGGATGGTATATAATATCTAAAGAATAATTATCATGTTATGTTTATTATTTACATTAGTTATAATAATTATTAAACTCATTAAAAACATACAGTGTTTGAATAATAAACTACACCACGACGTGGAGATGGTATGTTTTACGTACGCACATATGATGACTTTGGCATTTATAGGATTGATAGAATATAGAATATGGTTGTACCATATTTATAATAACATCACAGTATATATAAGTTATTGGATTTATTATTTTGGTATGGAAACAAAAAATAAAGATGATGTTTAAGATGAAAAGAACATGAAAGAGGGTGGTGAAATTATTACCTCTTCCTCGGGTGTTTCCTTTTGAGTTGATCAAAATGACCCCATAGGTTGGATTTCTAATAAAATTAATGACTCTAGGTTGATGTGAGGGAAGCTGGGAGGATAGTTGGTCTGGGTTTGGCCAAGCCAAATGGCTATGGAGGTGTGAAATTAGGAGAAGGGATGTTCCCTTTTATAAGAGAAGTAAGGGTCACTTTTGGATTACCTTGAAATGTTATTTTATAATAAAATCATTTTTGGTAAATAATGGCTAAGAATGATTTATTTATAAGTTAAGGTGGGTATGGGACGAAAAACTCTAAATAAATAGATTTTAGACAAGTTTAGTTTACCATTTTAACCATATCTTTTAGTTTTAAGTCTTTGTTAATTTGTTTAACTTTTAATGTGTCTTCTTGTATTCATAAACTATATCGTTAATAAGCATACTATAAAATTACAGTAGAACCTAATGTGGTTTATTAAAGACCTATGTAATATTATTTAATATTTTGGAAGAACCTTAGATTTTTTGGAATATTATATCAACCAATAATATAGTATTTGTTTTAAAAACTCATTTTTGTCAATTTTGACATTATTTAGTATTTTGTTTTTTGTTAATATCATAACAGCATGATTACATCGAATTTTGTTATATCAAGACGAAAATGTCAGATTAACCTATAAAATTAGTGTAATTCCTCAAAAGTCTCAAAGTAAATTTATTTGGATATTTATCATATCAATTATTTTAATCATTCATTAATAAGGTAATTATTGCATCATCATCATGACATAAATAAATTTAATTATTTAATGTCTAAAAATTATATACAAAATACCATTATGTAGGAAATATTTTTATCATTATATGTAATATTTATAGTCGAATTTATCTTATTTACATCCCAATATTAAAAATGGTTTAGTTATTAAACTTTGAATTTAACTCTTTCAACTCTTTTTCAAATAAAACAATAATAAATATCCATATCTAATCCACATGGACCAAAGAGGATCATAATTTATTCCTAAGGTTGTTTTTCGTCTAATTAAACTTATCCAATAGTATTAGGACATGTGTTAGGGTGACTATAATATCATTTTTACCCTAAATTACCCTATTTTCTTTTAATTGAAGTAAATAAAAGTCAAAAAGATAATATTAACCAAAAAAAATTCAACTTATTGAACAAAATTTTACATACTGATTTCAACTGTGTGTCTCAGATTTTTGAAATTCAACTCACAAAAGTGGTAAAATTAAGTTTTATGAAAATTTGAAAATGCTCCGAGAAGGTGGGTAATAGACGGCAAAAAGTTCAATAATATTTTATACATCTAATTTTATTATAAAATAACTCTACTTAATTACATTGAATTTATATAGGTATTATATATATATATTTACTCAAAATAAATTTAAATAAAATAAAAAATTATTTATATAAAACGTCGGTTTTAAACTATAACCTTGTGTTTTTCCCTATTCATCCAAATTTGAATGTTTTGATAAAAATAACAAAACTTTACCCTAAGGTAATTTTGATATTCTGAATTTAAAAATGAATTATATTTTACCAAATTCAAAAAATATAGGTTGCATTAATTAATTTAATATTAATTCCTGTTGTAGAAATCAAAAAGTGGGGTTTTAAAAAGAAAAAACAATCAAAACATTGACTTGTTTTTATGTCAAATTTAAGTATGAATATATTTAAATTTACCTATATTGTATTAAATTATAAAATTGTCATATTATTATACTTCCAAATAATTGAAGTGAATAATTTATCCCTATAAATTATTTTGATTAAAATAGATTTTTTCAATTAAAGGTTAGTATTTTTCAGTATTCATCAAAATATGAAAGTTATCAGAAAAGTACCAAAAATTTATTCAAAATAAATTTTTATATCCCGACTATATAGAGGAATTTAATTTCATTAAATTGAATATATAAATGTGTCAACTTTTTTTAGAAAGGATTTTCCATTTGAAGGTGGTAAAATTTCATTTTTTTAAAAAAATACTGTTTTTATCTAAAAAAGTATTTATTCTTATATTATGTCTAAGAAACACATAATATGGATTATAAAAATATATGGATTATATAAAATTCAAAATTAATTTAATATTATTCATAACAACTTTTGAATGACTATATTCGTAAGTCGGGGTGTGCTCAAACTCGTTGTTGTGTGTAGTGCAAGATATTGAATTACATTAAAGAAAATAACTCACCATGAAATCTTGGGGTGTTACATTTTTCCCCACATTTGGACATTGAGTCCTCAAAATTTTAAAACTGGGCTTGGAAACTTCATTAAAAGTCCCAAATCAGAAAAAGATTAAATAAAACTATCACTTTAAAATAATGAAAGAGAAGTATAATGTTCCCCCGAGATAACACATAATAGGATTCCATGTCAGAAAATATGGATATGGAAGAAAAACTAAGTGTCAAGTTCTAATGGAGAGTGATAGAAAATATGATCAGGAGAAAGATAAAAATAATAAGACCACAAACTTGTGATGGGATTAATGGTCATTAGTTTCCTAGTATGAAAATTAAACAGACAACATTTTTTTTTAATTTCCATTTCATAAATTTTAGGAATTTATTTATGATATTGAATAAGAACATAAAGAGATATACTTACTTTTTAAGTAGAGTTTCGTCCTTTAATAAATTTCTACCACTAACTTATCTTTTTTTTCAAATGATGAGTATTCAATATGACTTGGTCACACCTAATGCACTAGAATCAACTTCTAGAGAATCACATGATCCACAAAGGATAAACTATATATTTACTTTTCATTTAGAGATTAACCAAAACCCAAATGGTTAGTACAAGACTAGATTATCCCCAAAAGGGATAATCATTTAGAGAAAGAAATACTAATTTTAATTTCTAAAATTAATCCAAAATTACCCAATGTTCAATAAATACCATTAAACAAAAATTTTTCTTTAAAATATTTCAATATAATCCAACCTAATATTGAAACCCAAAACATATAATAATTTTATTGTGTATTCTTCCATGTTAAATTGTATATCCAAATAACATCAACTACTCTTAAAGTCACATACATAATGTAATTATCCTAATCACATATTCTTTTTGATGGGTTAATCATTTCCATAAATAACCCAAATCACAATAAATAAAAATCCACCATTACTCCTCAAATGAAATATCATAGTATTCTTTTTTCTTTAGGCATATAGTGTTCCCAACACAGAGAACGCTTCCAAAATAACATTTATCACATAATCACCAAATCATTTTCTTGTACAAAGGATATCTATTTTAAAAGACATAAAATCCCAAATAAACTTATTATTGATCAATAAAATAATATAACTAAAAATAATTAGTCACACTAACAAAGGCCTTCACGTAGTCCAATGCTAGGCAATAAATTCCAATCACACTTTGGTTGTGTGTTCGATTCCCGCAGCTTTGTCTGACGCGATGGGTTGTCACACGGTTTTCATATCATCCTCTTTCAAAAACTATACATTATAACATTAAAAAAATGAGAATAATTATTCAAAATAACCATAACCTAATTTCACCACAAATGTTATCTCATACCTCGCATTTTCATCCCAAAATTTAATAACTTGTAATTTCCTCAATTTCAAGGATCATATAAACCCAAATGCTTATTTATACCTATAATAGAAAAGATAATTCTTCCTAAAATAGAATTTTCACATAAAAAACTACAGGTTTACGCATACAAGAGAAAACTATTCCAATGAAATCCCATCAACAGAGAGCACTAATACTTTTAAACATTACGCCATCCATTTTTTCCACATAGGTTCTTCCAAAGTACTCTTTATTTTTTCTTAGAAATTCGTTACTTTATATCCTTTTTTTTCACACATAAATCATTTATATGTTCCATTGAGACACTTTACTATGTGTCTCCTTCCACATTTCCTAAATTATGGAAATTGAGATTTTTTTCTCCATGGTCTGTACTATTGGATCTCTTATCATTCATCGCCTTTCTCTTCTTTATTGAGTCAGGGAGTTGATTAATATATATGTTGTTGATCTTATTTTCAGAAAATTGATTTGGAATTAACACGTTATCTTGGAAACCTATCAACAATCCATTTTGTATCTCATTTCAACCACCGGGCCCACCTTGTATAACATGTTCAATGTCACTATGACTTCCATGGAATCCAGTCATTGATTAACATAAGAAAACATAATGTGAGTTTTAAAATCATTTAGAGAATATCATAACACCTTATTTTAAATCTAAAACACCTTAGGATTTGGCAAGATTATTTATTCTCAACTTCTATTAAATTTCATCCAATCAGTTTTTAATGAAAACTTGAATTATCCTAAGAATATATCTCGGGAGTGTCGTAACCAAGAGTCTAGATAGGCTTGTTTTCATGTACCAGGATACTCTGGGTAAAGCCTGAAACACCTTGTCGGAGGTTTCACTCCTAGGTACATCTGTTCCAGAGCCACCTCAACCTGATCGCATCCCAATAGTGATGTATTTCTTTGAAAACCCACATAATATTTACATTGCCAATGTTTTTCTATTTTCTTCTATACTAATCCTCAATGTCAATATTAGGGTAGTGTTTCCTAATCAGTGTTTTTTTCTAAATATATCTTCCATGTTTTGTACGAAACATCCTCTTATAACAACTGTAACACCCAAACCCCAGTAACCGAGAATTGGTGGATTATTACATAACATTTGCATGATACAAGGAATCATGTCCAGAAAGACCTATCAGTTCAGTATCCTTGAAGTACTAGATACATAAATAAGATTTACCTTACATCATGAAATAAAAAACAATATTGTGTCTCTTTTGAACACTCTTATATCCCTTAGCCTATTCTTACAGGTTAATAGTAATATACTTCTTTGCATCCTGGAAAAAATAAAGCAAAATAAAGGGGTAAGCTCAAATGCTTTGTAAGGATAACAATATAGCATAAACTATCATAAATGTGAGGAAACATTTAAGGAAATCTATAAGACTATAACACAAGCCTTTTAAACTTAAACTTCATATAATAAGGAAATGATAAATCAATGAATTCCATTTAATTATTCACATGGATATTCTACTAGTCTAATAATCAAATGTAATATCAATAGCCAATAGCATAATTATGGAATTCATAATTCAAGACTTCATAACCATATAGTCAAGGCCTTGTGCCAAGACTACAAATAAGATTTTGTCAAGGAATTGTACCATGAAACTAGTTTGACTCATGTGACCTATCGATGAATTGAAGAGTTATAATAGTCTCCACCCATAACATAATAAGTCCAATGCGTTCTTTATATGAAAAGGTTTATATATAAAATAAACATTCGTATTAAATCTAGCATATGAAATGCCAATACTTTATCTATAAACCATGAATGCTGTAAAAATAACACATCCACAGTCAAACATATCAAAAAACATTCAATAGAGTATAAATTATTTTTATCATAATAAATCAACCTCTATCAAGAATAATATCTCGTAAATGATGATGACATAGTTGAAAAAGATCAGTA
The DNA here is from genome assembly GCA_963277665.1 of Viscum album. NCBI lineage: Eukaryota > Viridiplantae > Streptophyta > Magnoliopsida > Santalales > Viscaceae > Viscum > Viscum album. The sequence continues at coordinate 301,251,667 of OY728128.1, forward strand.
AAAATATTTGAGAGAAATATCCCCCTTTTTCTTGAAAACAATTAAAAGTCATGAAATTTTTCAAGAAGATGATTAAAATATATTTTTTAATCAATTTTTCCAATAACACTTTGAAACTTTTTAAATTAATTTCAATTTTGAAACATTAATGACTGTATAAATATAGATTTGAAACCATTTTTAAATCATGGACATTAATGAGAATGATTTAGAAAATTAAAATTTTAAAACATTTAAAATGATATTTTAGTTAGAGAACCTAACCAAATGAGAGATGTTTGAATACAAATAATTGGGGTAATAAAAACCTTATAATATCATGAGAATAAAGGGATTGATGATATAATTTTTCAAAGTATGGTATATACCCCAAATAAATGGGAATTGTCCATAACAACATAGAAGTCTCAATGTAATGTTAGTTGAGGTGAATTATTTTATAAAGACCGTATCGTTAGGTTAAGGATAAATCAATGACATAATTATGTGTGAAAATTATAAATATAATCAATGTGATTGGATATTCAGTGTAAATTAATCAGATTACATTCACTCATATTCTGGTAAAAATAACACCAATGATATAGATGTTTAACTCAATTGATAAAAATTGAGTTAAAATTACTCTTATCAAGTTTATATCGATGACATGAGAATTTATCAATGGATTGATTATGTGAATAAAAATTATATCCACAAAAATGGGAGTGGAAATTTTTACACAAGTAAATAAATAGTGATTTCACACATAATTTTAGAGTAATGTAATAAATTATTTTTTGCGTAAAATCGAATGAGTGGAAATTGAAATTTGAAATTCCCTCACGAATTTGATAACTTTTGAAACATACACCCCATGAAATAAGGATCATCCAATGATCATGTAAATAACCATTAATTATTTTTTATTATGCAAAAAATAAAATCATGGGCAGTACATACACCACACAAAAGATAATAGTGGAAAATATAGCATGACTCTCATAGGAATAAAAGTGAGATGAAAACCCATTTCCATGTTGTAATGAATTGATTCGTGTGACCAAAAGTTAATAAAAAGAAAATTAATCACAAAATACCATTAATAGAAGTAGATTCGTGATAATATATGTCAAATTACAGTACACAATACACTGCATGCAATAAATAAGTGGCGAACAATGGAAATCTAATGGAATTAAAAGTGAGATAAGAAACCTCGTGCCTTCTACTTTTCCATAGTATATGGTTAGTTAACCTCATGTATAATGGTGAAATAATTTTTATTAAATTATACAATAACCAAAACAAATAAATATGATATCATATATGATATTATAATACTGATTTGTTAATAATATTTATATAGTATCACCATTTCAGGTGTTAAATGAATCTTTTTCCTTTATATGCTTGGATATGTAAGTCATATTTGTTATTGATATGATTTAATTGATTCATATACATAATTATATTAGGTTCATATTCATTAATTTTAATCATTAAATGATAGTTAGTCTTGAATGATTACTATGGGGAATGAATCTCATCAGGTTCGTGCAGATGGTAATCCGTACGTACACACGAGCGACAAAATCATTATATTGATGATGAAATCGTATGTAATTGGATGGTATATCATATCTACAGAATCATTATCTTGTTATATTTATTATTAACATCAGTTATACTCATAATTATACCCATAAAAATAATAATGTATTTGAATAAAAAACTACACCACGACGTGGAGATGGTAAGCCTTATGTACACACATATGTTGACTTTGTCATTTATTTGATTGATAGAATAACAAATATAGTTGTACCATATTTATAATAACATCATGATATTTATTAGGAATTGGAGTTATTATTTTGGTATGGAAACAAAAAAAGAGGAAGTGGAAGAAGAAAAGAACTTGAAGGAGGGTGGTGAAATTAATACCTCTTCCTCAGGTGTTTCCTTTTGAGTTGATCAAAAGGGCTCCATATATTAGCTTTTTGATCAAATTAAGGACTCTATGTTGATATTAGGGGAGTAGGGAGGATATTAGGGATGGTTTTGTCCTTGTAAAATGGATATGGAGGTGTGAAATTAAGAGAATGGGAAGTACCCTTTTATAAGAGAGGTGAGGGGCACTTTAGGAAAACCATGAAATATTATTTTATAATAAAATAATTTTACATTTCTAATGGATCCAACATGATTTATTTTGAATCTATGGTAGGTATGGGTCGAAAAAATATCAACCAATAGATTTTATACAAGTTTTGGTCACCATTGTAACCTTATCTTTTATATTTGACTCATTGTTAATTAGTTTAACTTTTACCCTGTCTTCCTGTATTCTTAGACTATATGGTTAATAAGATTACTCTAAACTAACAAGAGAACCTAAAGTGGTTTATTAATAACATATAAAATATTATTTAATCCCTTCAGAAGAACCGTATATTTTTATTAATCTTATATCGACCAAAATATAGTATTTGTTTTTAAAAAAACATTTATGTCTATTTTGACATTATTTAGTATCTGGTTTTTGTGAAAATCATAACAGCATGATTACTTCAAAAAAAAATTTAATCAACCTTAACATGTCATATTAACCTATAAATTAGTGTAATTCATCAAAAGTATCAAATTACATATATTTGGATATTTATAATGTCAATTATTTTAATCTTTCATTAATAAGGTAATTACTGCATCATCATTGAGTCCTAAATAAAATATTATTATTTAATGTGAAAATATTATAAATAAAATACCATTTTGTAGTAAATATTTTTATATTTTTAATGAATATTTCTTGTCGAATTTATATTATGTATAACCCTATATTAAAAATGGTTTAGTTATTAAACATTGAATTTAACTCTTTTAACTCTTCTTTAAATAAAATAATAATAAATTACTTAATCTAATCCATGTGGACCAAAAAGGATCATATTTTATTCCTGAGGTTTTTTGGTCGAATTACACTTATCCAATAAAATTAGGACATGTTTTAGTGTATTTATAATATCATTTTTACCCCTAATTGACCTTTTTAATTTTAACAGTGGTAAACAAAAGTCAAAAGTTACTATTCAATAAAAATTATTTTCATCTTATTGAACAAAATTTTACTTACTGATGTCAACCGTGTCTCTCGGATTTTTGAATTTCAACTTAGAGAAGCGGTAAAATTATGTTTTATGGAAATTTGCAAATTCTCTTAGAAGGTTGGTAAAAGGCGGTAAAAAGTTCGATAACATTTTACACATCTAATTTTATTATAAAATGACTCCAATGAATTACATTGATCTTATATAGGTTATATATATCTATTTATAATTATAATAAATTTAAATAATATAAATTATTATTTAAATAAAACATCGGTTTTAAACTATAACGTAGTGTTTTGCACTATTCATCAAAAATTAAATGTTTTCATAAAAGTACCGAAAATTCACCCTAAGGAATTTTGATATTCCAAATTCAAAAATAAATTTTATTTTATGAAATTCAAAAAATAGAAGTTGCATTAATTAATTTAGAATTAATTCAATTTGTCAAAACCAAAAAGAGGGGTTTTAAAAAGTAAAGACTATTAAAAGATTGAAAAGTTTTTATGTTAAATTTAAATGTAAAATTACTTATAATGCCTTGTATTATATTAAATGCTAAAACTATAATATAATAATACTGACAAACCATTAAGATTCGTATCTTAAAAATATAAATGTTTTCAATTAAAAAAATTGTTTTCAATTAAAATTTAGTATTTTTCTGTATTCATCAAAATATGAAAGTTAGCAGAAATGTACCAAAAATTTATTAAAAATTAATTTTAATGTTCAGATCCTAAATAAGAATTTAATTTCATTAAATTGAATATCTAAAAGTGTAAATATTGGATTTAAAAAGGGTTTTCCTTCATAAGGTGGAAAAATTTCCTTTTTTGAAAAATACTTATTTTATCTGAAAAAATGAATTTTATCTTATATTATGTCTAAGAAACACATAATATGGATTATAAAATTATATGGAGTATATAAAATTCAAAATTCAGTTAATATTATTGATAACCGATTTTTAACGACCATTTTGGTAAGTCGTGGTGCACTCAAACTTAGGGTGGCATGTAACACATGCTTTTGAATTACTTTAGAAGATATAACAAACTATGAAATATTGTGGATTTACATTCTTCACCCCTTTAGAAATTTCATCCTCGTAATTTTGATATTGGGCTTGGGAACTTCATTGAAAGTCCCGCATCAGAAAAATATTCAATAAAACTATCACATTAAAAGAAAGAAAGAGAAGTACTAAGGTCACCCAAGATAACCAACACTAGGATTTCATGTAGGAACACATGGATATTGAAGATAAACTAATTGTAAAGTTTTAATAGATAGTGATAGAAAACATGATTGGGAGAAAGACAACAATAAGAAAAACACAAACTTGTGATGGGATAAATGGTCATTAGTTTCCCAATATAAAAAGTAAATGTACAACATTTTTTTGTTTTCATTTCCATTACATAAATTTGAGGAATTTATTAATGAGATTGACTAAGAACATAAAGAGATATACTTAATTTTTAAGTAGAGTTTCATCCTTTAATAAATTTCTACAACTAACTCATCTTTTTTCAAACGATGAGTATTCAATAAGACTTGGTCACACCTGAAGCGTGATAATAAAATTCTAGAGAATCAAATGATCCATAAAGGATATTCTAAACATTTACTTTGTCTTTAGAGATTAACCAAAACCAAAATGGTTAGTACAAGACTAGATGATCCCCAAAAGGTATAATCCTTTAGGGAAAGAAATGCAAATCTTAATTTCTAAAATTAAACAAATAATACCTAAAGTTTAATAAAAACCATTCAATAAAAAATTGTCTTTAAAATCATTCAATATAATCCAAACTAATATTGAAACCCAAAACATAGTATAATTTGATAACATAGTCTTCCACATTATATAGTATCTCCAAATAACATAAACTACTCTTAAAGTCACATACATAAAGTAATTAACCTAATCACATATTCTCTATGATAGGTTAATCATTTCCAAAAATAACACAAATTGAAATAAATAAAAATTCACCATTAATCCTAAAATGAAATCTCATTGTATTCTATTTTCCTTAGTCAAATATTGTTCCCAGCAAACCGAACATCTTCCAAAATAAAATTTATCACTTAATCATCAAATAATTTTCCTATTATAAGGAAATCTATTTGGTAAGACATAAGATCCCAAATAAACTTATTATTGATCAATAAAATCATGTAACAAATAATTAATTAGTCACACAAACTAGGGACATCATGTAGTCTAGTGCTAGGCAATAAATCCCAATCGCACTCTGGTTGTGAGTTCGATTCCAGTAGCTTTGTCCGACGTAACAGGTTGTCACACTGTCTATGTGTTGTCCTTTTTCTAAATCTATATTTCATAACATTCCCAAAATGAGAAAAATTCATCAAAATAACCTTAAAATAATTTCACAACAAATTTTATCTCATACATCTAGTATTCATCCGAAAATTTAATAACTTGTAATTTCCTCAAATTCAAAGATCATATAAACCCAAATTGTTATTTATAACTATAATATAAAAGACAATTCTTCCTAAAATATCATTTTCACATAACAAACACCAGGGTTACATATACAAGAGAAAAGTCTTCGTAATTATTCCCATAAAAAAAGAGCACTAATACTTTTAAACATTTCACTATCCTTTTATTTTTACATAGGTTCATCCATGACCAAGAGGTTGTCCTAAAAATAGGTAATTCACTCATGTAATTCCCAGGTACCCTAAAATTATGAAAAATTACTATAAATGGATTCTTGGGATCATTTTTATTTTATTCCATAGTACTCTTCATTTTTCCTCAGAAATTATTTACATTATGTCCTTATTTCCCACACATAAAGCATTTATTTGTTCCATTGAGACACTTTCCTTGCTGTCTCTTTCGACATTTCCTACATGATGGAAATTGATCTTTGTTTTCTCCACGGTCTCTACTGCTGGAGATCTTATCATTCATTTCCTTTCTCTTAATTGTTGAGTCTGGGAGTTGATTAATATATATTGTTTTCATTATATTTTTGGAAAACTGACATGGAATGAGTATGATATCTTTTAAACCTATCAAAAATCCATTTCATTGTTCATTTCAACCACCGTTCCCACCTTGTACATCATAATCAATGTTACTATGACTTCCTTGGAATCCATCCATTCACTAACATAGAAAATCATAATGTGAGTGATAAATTCATGCAGAGAATATCATAACACCTTATTTTCAATCTAAAACACCTTTGGATTAACCACGTGTATTTATTCTCATTTTATATAAAAATCATTCAAATTGTTTTGTAAAGAAAAATTTGAATTATCCTAAGAATATCCCTCAGGTGTGTCATAACCAAGAGTGCAGCAAGGCCTATTGTCGTGTACCAGGATACCCTAGGTCAAACCCGAAACTCCCTGTTAGAGTTTCCACTCCTAGGTACATTTGTTCCAGAGCCGCCACTACCTGATTGTATCCAGACAGAGATGTCTTGATTCGAATACCCACATAATATTTACATTACCAATTTTTTTGGAATTTCTTCTATACTAATAGTTAATGTATATCTTAGGGTTGTGTTTCATAATCAGAGTTTTTTATAAATCTATCTTTCAAGGTTAGTAATAAACATCCTCTGATACCCACTGTAATGCTTTGTCCCCAGTTACCTAAAATCGGTGCATTATTACATAACATTTTCATGATACAAGGAATCATTTCCTGAAAGACCGATCAATTCTGTAGCCTTGGAACTACTAGATACAAACATAAGTTTTACATTACATCATGAAATAAAGAAACATCATTGTGTCCCCTTTGAACACTCTTATATCCATTAGCCTATTCCTACATGTTAAATGTAATATACTTCTTTGCATCCTAGGAACAATAAAACATAATAAAGGGGTCAGCTCGGATGCTTTGTACGGATAAAAATATTGCAGAAACTGTCATAAATAAGATCAAACATTTAAGGCAATGTATAAGACTAGAAAACAAGATTTTAAATCTTATACTTCAAAATAATATGGAAAAGATAACTAAAATGATTCCATTTACTTATTCACATGGATATTCTACTAGTTGAATAAAAACATGTAATATAAATATCCAATTTCATAATGATGGAATGCATAATGTCGGACATCATAACCACATAATCAAGGCCTTGTTCCAAGACTACAAATAAGATTTTGACAATGTATAGTTCCATGACAATAGTTTGTCTCATGAGACCTACCGATGAATCGAGGAGCTATAACTGGCTCCACCCATCACATACTAAGTCTAATGCATTCCTCATATGAAAAGGTTTAAATATAACATAAACATTCATATTAAAACTAGCATATTAAATGTCAATACTTTATCTATAAACCATGAATGGTATAAAAATAACACATCCACAGACAAACATATCGCAAAACCTTCAATAAATTATGAAATATTTGTTACATAATATATCATCCTCAATCAAGAATAATATCTTGTAAAGGATGTTGACATAGTTAAAAATGATCAGTAAAAATCTTTGAGAGAAATATCCCCTTTTTTACTTGAAAACATTTAAAAGTCTCACTATTTTTCATGAAGCTTTTTAAAATAGATTTTTTAATCAAAGTGACCCATACCACTTTGAAACTTTTGATAGGAATTTCAATTTTAAAACATTAATGACCATATAAATAAATCCTTTAAACCATTTTTAAAACATGGACATTAATGGTAATTATTTAGAATAATAAAATTTTAAAACATTTAAAATGATATTTTAGTTAGAGTTCCTAGCTGAATGAGAGAAGCATGAATAAAAATAATTGGGGGTAATCAAAACATTATAATATATTCAGAATAAATTTATTCATGATATACTTTTTCAAATTACAGTACATTATCCAAATAAATGTTAAAGGACGCATAACAATAAAGAAGAATCAATGGAATGTAAGTTGAGTTGAATACTTTTATAAAGACTGTATCCTTAGTTTAAGGATAAATAAACGACATAATTATGTGTGAAAAATATAAATATACTCATTATGATTGGATATTCAGTGTAAATTAATCATACTATATTCACACATATTCTTGTAAAAACAACACCAATGACATGGATGTTTAACTCAATTGATAAAAATTGAGTTAACATTACTCTGATAGAGTTTATATCGATGACTTGAGAATTTATCATAAGATTTATTATGTGTATCAATATTATATCCACCCAAAGGGTAGTTGAAATTACATTATAAGTAAATAAATAGTGATTTCACACATAATCTTGGTGTAAATTTATCAATGAATTTGCGTAAAACTGAATGAGTGGAAATTAAAAATTGTAATTCCCTTACAAATTTGGAAACATTCAAAACATACACCCCATGAAACAGGTACCATCCAATGATGATGTAAATACCCATAAATTAAAGTATATTATGTAAATAATACAATCATGGGCAGTACAAACACCGCACAAAAGGTAAGAGTGGCCAATATAGCATGATTCTAACAGGAATAAAAGTGAGATGAAAACCCTTTACCATGTTGTAAACAATAGAGTCATGTGAAAAAAAGATAATAACCACCAAATGAGTCACATAATACCATGAATATAAATAGAATCATGGTAATATATATCAAATGGCAGTACACAATACACCACATGCAATAAATAAGTGCTGAACAATAGAAATCTATTGGAATTAAAATTTAGAGAAGAAACCCATTTCCTTATACTTTTCATTAGTATGGGGTAGGTTAACCTATTTTATAATGGAGAAATCATTGTTATTAAAATATACATGAACCAAATACAAAAATATGATATCATATATGATCTCTTAATATCACTTTGTTAATAATATTTCAGTAGTATCATCATTTAGGGTGTTAAATGATTCATTTTCCTTTATATGCTTGGTTAGGTAAGTCATTTTTGTTATGGATATGATGTATTTGATTCATATAAAGAATGATATTATGTTCCGAAACATTATTTTTAATCATAAAATGAAAATTATTCTTGAATGATTACTAGGGGGGATGAATCTCATCGCGTTCGTGGAGACAGTAATCCGTACGTACACACGAGCGAGAATATCATATATTGATGGTGAAGTTGAATATAATTTGATGGTATATCATATATAAATAATAATTGTCATGTAATATTTATTATTTACATCATTTATACTCATTATTATACCCATTCAAATAATAAGGTGTTTGAATAACAAACTACACCACGGCGTGGAGACGATAAGCCATACGTACGCACGTATGGGGACATTGTCATTTATAGGATGGATAGAATAATGAATCTGGTTGTACCATATTTATAATAACATCACAATATATAAAAGGTATTGGTGTAATTATTTTGTTAAAAATAGAAAAATAAATAAGAAGTGGAAGAAGAAATGATATAGAAAGAGGGTGGTGAAATTATTACCCCTTCCTCGGGTGTTTCCTTTTGAGTTGATCAAAAGGGTTCCATAGGTTGGATTTATGATCAATTTAAGGACTCTAGGATGATGTGAGGGAAGTTGGGAGGATATTTGGGTTATTTTTGGCCGAGGAATATGGCAATGGAGGTGTGAAATTAAGAGAAGGGTAAGTACCCTTTTATAAGAGTAGTGAGGGTCACTTTAGGAAATACTTAAAATATTATTTAATAATAAAATTATTTTCAATTTATAATTGCTCAAAAATATTTTATTTTGAAGTTAATGTGGGGATTGGTCGAAAACATCTCAACCAATATATTTTAGACAAGTTTATGTTACCTTTTTAAACTTATCTTTTTGATTTAACTCTTAGTTAATTAGTTTATCTTTTACCGTGTCTTCTTGTATTATTACACTATATGCATAATAAGCATACTCGAAACATCCAAGAGAACATAAAGTATTTTAACAATAACATATATAATATTATTTAATCCCTTTGTCCGAAACATATATTTTTAGTAATATTATATCAACCTAAAATATAGTATTTTTTTTAAACTCATTTTTGAAAATTTTGACATTATATAGTCTTTGGTTTTTGGAAAATCATAATAGCATGATTACTTCGAAAAAAAATTATTTAATACACCCTAACATATCATAATAACCTATTAAATTAGTTTAATTCATAAAAATTCTAAAATGACATTTATTTTGATATTTATAATATCAATTATTTTAATCATTCCTTAATAAGGTAATTACAACATCATCATTGTGTCATAAATAAATTTAATTTTTTAATTTATAAAAATTATAAATAAAAAAACATTTTTTAGGAACTCTTTTTAAACTTCTAATGAATATTTATAGTAGAATTTAACTTATGCATAACCCTATATTAAAAGTGGTTTAGTTATTAAACATTGAATTAAACTCTTTTAACTATTCTTTAAATAAAATAATAATAAATGTCCAAATCTTATCCATGTGGACCAAAGAGGATCATATTTTTTTCCTAAGGTTGTTTTTTGTCTAATTACACTTATCCAATAGAATTAGTGCATTATTAAGGGTAATTATAATATCATTTTTACCCTTAACTACCCTATTTACATTTAACCGTGATAAATAAAAGTCAAAAGTTACTATTCCCCAACAAATATTTACATATTATTGAACAACATTTTAGATAATGATGTCAACTGTGTCTCTTGGATTTTTTATATTTAACTCACAAAATCGGTAAAATTATGTTTTATGCAAATTTGCAAATGCTCCAAGAAGGTGGGTAAAAGACGGTAAAAAGTTCAATAAAATTTTATACATGTAATTTTATTATAACATGACTCTAATGAATTAAATTGAATGTATATAGGTATTATATATCTATTTTATCTGAAAATAAATTAAAAAAAATAAATAATTATTTAAATAAAACATCGGTTTTGAACTATAATGTAGTTGTTTTCACTATTCATCAAAAAATTGAATGTTTTCAGAAAAATACCAAAAATTCATCCTAAGGTAATTTTGATATTACGAATTAAAAAATAAATTATATTTTACCAAATTTAAAACATAGAAGTTTCATTAATTATTTTAAAATTATTTTTCATTGTCGAAATAGAAAAGAGGGTTTTTAAAAAGTAAATCCTATCAAAAGATTGACATGTGTTTATGTCAAATTTAAATGGGAAATTTCTTATAATGACCTACATTGTATTAAATGATAAAATTATAATCTGATTATATGTATAAACCATTATAATTCATAATTTAACCTGATATATTATTTTGATTAAAAAAGTTTTTTTCAATTATAATTTAGTATTTTTCAGTATTCATCAAAATATGAAATTTATCAGAAAAGTACCAAAACATAATTCAAAAAAAAAATTTATGTCTTGATTCTAAAGAGGAATTTAATTTAATTAAATTTAATATATAAAAGTGTTTATATTGGTTTTAAAAATGGGTTTCCAATAGAATTTGGTAAAATGTCATTTTTTTGAAAAATACTTCTTTTATATGTAAAAAACAATTTGTTCTTATATTATGTCTATGAAACACATAATATGGATTATAAAATTATATAGAGTATATAAAATTCAAAATTCAGTTAGTACTATTCATAAAAAATTTTGAATGACTAGTTTGGTAAGTCGTAGTGTGCTCAAACATGGTGTTTCATGTAGTGCAAGATATTTAATTGCATTAAATAAAATTACTTATTATGAAATCTTTGGGTGTTACAATGCCTAAGAATGATTGTGTTACAATGTTTCATTACATGAAAAATAATGGTGGAGATTTGTGGATGATTTAGTGTCACTAAAAATATTAGATATTCAAGACCTTGTAACACAGCTAAAAGTGGCATATTCTTCTTCGTTGTCTCAAATTCATCCTTTATAGAAACAACTCACATGAATCTAATAGAAGTCACATGATATGGACACAAGGATATTGCACTATAAATATTTAAAAACTCTAAATAACTCTTTCATAAATTTATAACATTAGGAATAGTTCCATAATCTGTATAGTTGCATGTAAATTTTTTCAATCATAACATCATATTCCCTTAAAATAATCCAAAATAATTCTCCGAGAATTTTCACTTCATCTCAAAATATGACCTTTGATCTTCCATAGATGAAACTCAATATTCTTAAACATGATTGGGAATTCCAATGAACATCCAAGTTTTTCCTCTTCTTCACAACATATTTAAATACTAAATGGAAACAAATATAACATAAAAAAAATTAGGATCTTCCATAACAAAGTGGTTGGGTCTAATATCAAGATAAAAACTGACATGGAGAAGGATGATGCCAAAATTTAATAGAATTTCATCTTGAAAGTTCTTAGGATCTATGTATTTTTATAATGGTTATGTGATGTTTTATTTCATTTCATCTATTCACCTTGAATCATAGTATCTCTTTTGATAAATTGGATTTTTTTCAAATCTATGTGCGGTCATCACCAAGGAGATCCCTTATCTACTTGTCAATTTATTGTATCTTGAGAAATGCGTAGATTAAATATAAATGGAGAAATTACAAAAGGGGTGGTTCATTATTTTAGTGTTCAGTATGAATGTTTTTAAGATTTATCATTTATTCTTTATAGATGAAATGGTTTTTTCATAAATGGTAGAATAAATTAAATTCCCATATTCAAGTAAATCCTCAATAACTATTATAACAACAGTGGGAAATGTTTTAATGTTAGTAAGAGAAGTGTTTAAATTCATACCAAATACATAGTAATATAAGAAAAATATATTGAAAATATGCTTGTAATTTTCAGAAGTAATCTACTTATGGAATATTTTGGTGCTTCACCATTATATAAAACAGTCTTCTCCCAATAATTTAACGGTATCATCATAACAATTTTGGGTCGAATCACTAATAGTAATAGATTATTAATTTTTTTTGGAGGAAGAATCACCCTTTTCAACAATGTAATCTATTAAATACATAGGTATATTTTTTCATTCATTTAGGATCTTAATTCTATCACCACTCATATTGAAAAAACTATTAAAAACTTCATTTGGAACTTCCATTTGAAGGGAAAAAATCACTCGTATGGTTGGTCTAGGATAGCGAGGCATTATGAAGATAGAGGAATTAAAATATAAACTAGTATGGGAAGCTATTTCTAACCAATCTCTTTATGAAATATTAATCTATAAAAAATACAGTAAGACTTCAGCCACATGGTTTTAGTAGGAAGAGAAGTGATCTGAGATTTGGATGGGTTTTTAGAACCCCATTTATATCATGAAATCCAATAACCATTGAATTATTGGTAGGGATCATATTGACTTCTGAAAAGATAATTAGGGTAGATGATCTCTCTTCTTCTCCAAATTCCTAGTATCTTACACCATTTTCAAGAAATATAGCTTTCATATGGGTTTCATTATATTTTACTTGATGAGGATCATAGATCTCTTCATTCCTACATTTAATTCGTTGAGGATCAAGATGTTTTCATCTTAACTCTAAATCCCTCTATTTATTCTAAATTTTCTTCTCATAAAAACATTATTCATGTCTGGGAAGGTGAGTATTTAAAGTATAAAAATATTAGTGACAATATATCCCTAGTAAAACTATCTTCTAGGTATTCCATCATCATAATAGTTCATTACCTATGGACGTTGAACTGAAAGAAATATCTAGTTTCTTAATGCTTGTTCTGAAGGAGGGAAAAATTAAAAATCTATCATACCTTTTTTTTCAAAAAGTGGGAGTGAGATAGACTCATATGGTTAAATTTGTGGGGAAACACGAGAGATTAATCCTACTTATATTTCTTTGATGAGTTCTTATCATATTATTTTCAAGATTTCACTTGCAGATCCTTGGTTTGTTTGTCGTAGTATCCCTTCTTCATCGTGGGATGTTGGGTGTTTTGTAAATTGTACAATGATTCTCACCAGCAAGGTATTAAACCTACATAAGAGTGTATTAAATAAAATATCTTCTATTAGGTAGATGATTTATTCTATTTCAATAATAACAATATTTCTTCTTCATTCACTAGGAATTAACTCATGTTGATACCTCTCCCAAATGCAATAAGTCCCAATGTTGTCTTGAGTTGGTGGGTTTGCTAGATAGCTACCACATGTGGCTTCAAATTGAACTCAAACAACTCTAGTATGTAAGGAATCATGCATGGAAGTGGTCTTATCCGAAGCATCAAGGGCTTGTTCCTCCTAACATTTTCTAGTTTTACGACAATGGTAATTCACCGGTCACTGAGGCCAAAGCATTAATTTCATGTTAAACCCTCTAATACATGAAAAAATACACTTTATAAGATTTAATTATATTAATTATTAAATTTTTTGTTAATCTTCATGTGTTTTCCATGCCATTTGGGAATTGGTTACACCATGAAAATTTATATATCGATTACAAAACCAGGAATGGTGATTTTTTACACTTGGCATGAGGGGAATTTCATAGTGCAATATATTACTTCTAAAGGATTCCTAGATGATGATTTGATTTTCAAATAGAATTTAATTTCTCTTCCAACTAATTGTAAGGATATTATTAATGGAGTTGCTCTCGGGCTCCATATGTTTAGTCCAAGATGGAATAATTTTTTGTTTCTTCGTTTCCACAAGTTCCACTATTTTAATAAAACGATTCTGATTTTTAGTTAATAATTAACATTTTCATAACAAAAAATATAGTTATCATATCTCAGTTACCTGAATTCCACCATGAAGAACTAGATATCCTATAAGAATATAGTATTTCAAAGAGATTCATATAATTATTTATTTATTTTCAATATTTCAATTAATGTTAATTAATTCATTATGCATTAATTCGCATTATCCCATTAACCATTCACTAACCCTCAAGGGAAGTCCATTCCCTTCTGGCATAAGCTAGATGATTCCATGGTTCCACAAGATTATCAACATTTTAATTTCATTTAATCACTATCCTCATTGGTGAAATCATTTATTATTAATTATCATTCTATAATTATAGATACTCTTGGAAGCATCCTAAGCTACTATAAAAGGGATACATAAATCAAGCACAACCAGCAACCTCATGCAGTGGGTAACGAAATATAGGTAAACAGGAAGAACATACATTCATCCTGTAAAGCATAACATTATCTTACAATCATCCAATTTTCTGTTTAATAATATGAAATACTAGATTATACCCATTCCATCAATCTTAACTCCATCCCTAATGCCTCTTTGAAAATCACCATGAATCCCACTATATTAAGAATCAATTTCTATGACAAACTCGAGTCACCTCACATATATCTCACCAAACCATCAACCATCCCAATTTCGAATCACATCACATAACAAGTATCACATCTAGAGAAAACACACAAGCCAATAAAAACAAAAAATAGTTACAACATGGAATCTAGTCACTAAAAACTAAAGGATGTAGCCTTTTTAAGAAAATTTAAATGTTCAACCCCAAACAATTATCATTATAAAAATACCAGTTCTTTACCATATTGAGATAACTAGTTTGTTTATCATTGTTTATAACCATATGAAAAATAAGAAATTAGTTATTAAATGATATAAATTATTTAAATAAGATCTAGATTCTAACTTCATGTTTCAACAATCATTATGAAAAAATAATTTCAATAATATACCTCTCTATTATTGTGGAGAATAAGAATTTCTAGCTCGATGTTCTTTAGAAAATTCCATTAATGTATGGAAGAAAAATTGTAATTAACATATACCTGGAATCATTTTATTTCCATCAAATTATAAGAATCAACAGATTTAATAAACAAGACTCTTTCATTATTAAGCCAATGACATTACTAACATTACATTCATTACCATTTTCATCACATTAATATGATAAGACTAGTCAAAAAAATGTAAAACTCAACTAATTAACATAGATATAACACTATCTAATAATATAGGAGGCTAACCATTATTGTGGTAAAAATACATGTGATCCTTATAACCATAAACCATTTCTTTTCATTAATCCATTTTAATATCCATTATAGTTAATTCCACCATCACCTGAAGTGATTAAGCATGATTAGAAATATGAATCCCCTGCCTTAATGCATTCAAAATTATTGAATGATAAAAGAACAACAAGTGGAAACCAATGATAACCTCTCTCTAGAAGAAACTATATCCCTCCATGTATTTTGTACGACACTCCAACACTTGAACCCTAAGAGAAAAAAGGATATCAACCACCACATAGTGGAATGATAAAACAGGAGGATAAAAAACTAATGATAAAATAAAACTCAAGTGAAATATGATAACCCCACCTTGGATAACAATATATTGAACTTGGAATGTTGTGGATCTATCCCTGTCAAAAGGGATTCAAAAAACCCTACGAAATCTCATCTTGATTCCTATATTTGGAAGGGGGTCAGAGGATTTCATAGAAAACTAAGGGTTTAATTAAATTTATAGGCACTATAAAAAATATAGATTCATGGAATGAATAGGAAATTAATATTTTGAATGTTATGAGTTTTAATAATATTAAAAAAAATCACAATGATCCAATAAACCCAAATCAATTCAAACCCTGAATGTCATGTTCATGTTGTGAGTTTTTGTGAATATGTGAAACTAATCCACCAACCATTCATTTTATATACCAAAAGTTCATGTCTTTAATTGAACATAGTGAATTTCCCTTCTCAAGCTGTGAATTCCAATTCAAGTTGTGAACCAATATCTCATGTTGTGAACTATTGTTCATGATGTGAACTTATCATAGTTCTATAGTCCATCTCCCAATATCCAATGAACCTACTCTAGTTTTCCTCTAACATCCAGGGATTTTATATACATAAAAAGGAATTCTCTAGAAGGAATTGGGACCACACAATATATACCTCATAAACAATTATCATCCTTTATAATTTAAAACCTAAATATGAGAGTAGAGAAAGAAAAGGGGTCATCTATATAGCCACCCCACAAGATACCACTCAGGAATCTCTACACCATAGGAGCTTAATCGTTTCACCTAGAGGAACCATGTAAAAACTGAACAACACCAACTACCAATTCCTAAATACTCTCCTATGATAGATACATCTCAAACAAGATCAAGGACACTAACTAGGAATCAAAAAAGAGAATACCATCTCATATGCATGATAATGGTCAAAAACTACAAAACATTAATACAAAAGAATATCTAAACATCAAATAGCTCTTGAAAATGAGCATATATCTATGACTCATTTTCCCATTCACTCTCATCCATGACACTGTTCTTCCAAAGGACACAAACCAAAGGAATAGCATGCCTGTGAAACACATTCTCCTGGCTGTCTTTGATATCCACTTTTCGCTCCTCAAAGTCCATATTGTAATCAACGTCGGTCTTACCACAATAGATGAAATTATAGTCATCATGAAGATAATGGTGAAGTTGGGATACATGGTATACATCATGTATCTTTATTATTCACAATGGATGTTTTATTCAATAGATCCAACCCAATCCAAAACCACAAGAATCCTAACAAACCATGAGAAATCTTACATCCACATACAACCCTTCACATACTGCAACGATGATTCGTCTTTAGGAACATGTGATCTTCAACATTGAACACAATAGGTATCATAATTTGATCAGTATAAGACTTATGACAATCCCACACTATATTCATCCTCTCACGAATCACCCAAACCAACTCTATCATTCTATGAACTAGTTCCCACCCAAGAATCACTGACTCTCAAACCCTTGTGCAACATAATGGAGAATGGAATGTTCATCTATAAAAATCATCAAAATGTGTTATACTAATGGTTTATTGGAAACTAAATTTGTAATAAAACATGAACAATGGTAGGTTAGTCATCCCTAAACCTCCAAAATCGAATACATAATAATGAAACATGTTTTCAAGAGTCTAGAGAGTCTACTTTGTCTACCCATCCCTATATGGATGAAAATAAGTACTAAAGTAAAAATATGATCTAAAAGGATGTTGGAGACCTCTCAAAACCCTATATGTAAAATGAGTATTAGGATCATAGATTATTATCCTTAGGAATCCATGGAGTATCACCTCCTCCTCCAGGTACCGACTCAGCAAAACATCCACTATACATGACACCATGATCACTATAATGTTGGATAATTTAATCAAATGTTTACTATCACCTATATATATTGAAAACATCACCAATATCAAGGTAATATAGTGATAATGACCATCAATATGTCCTCCCACTTCCACTAAGGAACATATAATGTCTAGAGAAATCCACCGGGTTTATAGAGATCAACCTTCGACTTCTGATAGACAAAATATCGAGAAAGCACTCTATAATTGAACACTAAAACCTAGTAAATAAATACTAACATCTCATATATTAAAATAAAATTTTTATTCCTGAATATACATTCATGGATGGGCTATTTATGTCATAGAGAACCCCCTCACTCATTTCCAAAATGAAAAAAATCATCCCATAGAACAACACCTAGTATTGTTCATCAGTAGACCAACAATCCTGGTATCCATATAGAAAACTCAACCTCCCTAGAGCACTACCTTAGAATCTACCTATAACATACCAAGTAAGTAATAAATAATAGATATTTTATCTATTCCTATTAATGAATTAGATAGTGTTTTAGGGGCTTAAAATGAAAATAAATACAATCTTAAGCATGGAATACACTAATATTCTTAAAAGATTGTTTTATTACCATTTGATGGAAAACCCTTTTTAAATCTATCTTTTGACAATTTTATAAGCTATGTTTGTCAAAATAAACTTATTATTTATTATTGGGACATCAAAATTTACTTTTTGGGAATTTTTGGTATTTTTCCGATAAAGTTCATTTTTTAATGAATAGTGAAAAATGTTGTATTTTAATTCAAAACCTCTTTTTAATCTAATTTATTTATATGAATAGATTATCTTTTGAATTGGTTTTGAATTGAAATTAGAATATATTTTTACAATTTTATCCAATGGTGTTCATTGGAATCAATTTCACTTTGAAATTGCACTTAAACTAGTGTCAATCTTTTGATACTTATTGTTTCATAAAAAACACGCTATTTGTCATGACAGTGGGAATTAGATATAAAATTAATTAATGCAAATTACATGTTTTGAATTTTGTAAAATAGAAATCATTTTTGAATTCGGAATATCAAATATAGCTTAGGGTGATGTTTTGGTGTTTTTCTGAAAAACTTCAATTTTTGATGAATAGTGAAACCACTAAGTGGTACTTATAAAAACTGATTTTTCGTTTAAATGAAATTTTACCACTTCTGTGTTTTGAATTTCAAAAATCCGACATACATGGTTTTAGTTAAGAAGTAAAATGTGTTTCAATGTGATTAAAATAATTTTTTGGTGAATAGTAACTTTTAAGTTCTTAATCGCGATTAGTGGTAATTAGTGTAGTTTAAGGTAAAAATAATGTTTTAATCATATGAGATGAGCCTGACACATGTCCTACCCTCATTGGATGTGTCATGGCCGACCAAGAAAATCCATGGGTCAACTTGGGGACCCCATGGAGCCACTTTGGTTGGTAAATGACATAAATAACTTTTTATTTAATGTTAAAGTAAAAATGACACAAAATGAGATGTTTTACTAAAACAATTTTTACATGGGGTTATACAAGTCAGATATTTGATTATAAATAATAATTGGAAATCTAAAACGATTTCCTAAATCATAGTATTTTTTTTATAATTTTTAGACTTTAAATAATATAAATTATTTATGACATCATGATGATGCAGCGATGACCTCATTATTTAACGATTTAAATAAAATGGAAAGATAAGGTAAAATCTAAAACCTACACATGTCAAAACCCTATTGGGTGGGTATATTTCGAACTCTTATCACCTTAGTATAGAATTATATCAATGTGGGACCTTTAAAATCCGAAAATCTTTTGAAATTAAAGTAACATTTTGTAACTTTACAAGAGTGCCCCTCCTCTCCTCTTATAAAAGGCCCCCACCTCTACCACCTTACCCACACTCCCAAAGCCTTTGTCTCGTCCAAACCATGCCCATTTTGTCTATCCACTTCCCTCTCTTTCTCCTTGAAGCCTCACTTTGGGAAGAAATATTCCCATGGAAGCCTTTGAGCTCAAACCAAAGGGAGTTACCCGATTTTAAGGTAATGTCTTCACTTGAGTCCTTTTGTTTTATTTTTCTTCTCCAACCCCCTAAACTCTTTTTATTCATTTATTTTGTAAAAACTCAAGTATCTTAAATATACTAGGATGTTGTTATAAGAATTATTCGAGCTACAATTACACACACCTACATGTAATGGTTAATGGACATACTGCTTCTGTGGATGGTGAATTTATGCCTCCTGAAATAATGATTGTTCAACATTATTTTAACACCTTCAAAGGTGGCCATATTGATGACACTATATTTATATATGATATATAATATGTTTATGTTTTCCTTAAGCTTCTGTATTATTCATTTTGGGCATACTTTTAGGGTTTCCATTATGGGTAAACGCGATATCTTCATTTAAGGAAGTGCGGACTACCGCCCCCTCAAAGTGATTTGATTAGTTAAATACCATATGTGGGATGTATAAAGGATGGAGTTATGATATTATATATGATATTACACTAGAATTATAATATACCTCTATATAATTATGATTCCATTCTATAAAATACGAAATAGAAATGAAAGTAGCGTTCATGCGTACGTACAGCTTACCGTCTCCATGAACGGTGCATTTCATTTCATACCTCTAAATGATTATGTAATATTATAAATGCATGAATGTACTGGATATATATGAAACATATGATATCTACATCATGAATATCATTCTGGATAAAATGGATACATGAACAACTTGTAATTATAAAGCGTTTATTTTTTTTACTCGAGTACCAATGATCATTAAAATGAACGTTATTAACTTAAATAATTACATAGTGTTCATGACATGGAAATATGTGATATAAAATGAATAATGAACTTGAAAAAGGTTCTTAAACAAGTAGAAATTAACTCATGTTTATTATTCAGGAGATTAAAGAACGACCGAGTCATGTCAGACCTGAGGTATGGGACTTCGTCTCAATCTCCTTTCATTGAGGCATATTTTGTTTTATACACAACCTTCTTTTATACGGTGTATAAACCCCTTTGAATTTTACGTTTATCCAAAAGGAATATTTTTTATAAGAAGAGTTTTACTAAACAAAAAAGGGATGTTTTTGTCGTACGTATGCGGCGACAACAACTTCTCTGCCGCCGTGACCATTATTTGAGTTTAGGCTTCCTCTACAAGCCATACCATTTTTTTAAAAAGAAAAATAAATACCATGTTTTAATTTTATTTTATTTTGGTATTGAAAATGGTTTTCATAATGTTTTTATATCAATGTGTTGTATTGATATCTTATGATTGAAAGATGGAAATGTTATGTTTCCTTTATGCATGTTTTATGTGATATGATTATGTTGAGGTTCTTGGGAATTATTATGAAGACGGGTGGTTCTGTGATAAACTAAGGGTGGGTGAGCCCGATATAGCTCTCCAATGCATTGGGTAACGCGAAGGAGTGAAACGTTAAGTTTTCTCCGAAGAGATTTAGGGAATATACTGTGATGGGTATTCCAAACGTAACCAAGAGGGTTACTCCCTATGTAAGAATGTTATGAATTCCTCAGGTTACATTTATGTCTTATGATTTCTATGATTTATTCATGATTTTATGAGGTAAGTTAAATTGATTATGTTTTATGGGTAATGTATGATTTCATTCTTATGTATATATGTACCCATGTTTCCTTTCCATATTTTTATATCCCTTACTGAGCTTTTTATGCTCATCCCAATTTTTTTGAAATGTTTTTCACAGGTCAAGGGAAAGGTACATGATATGATGATAGTGTCAAGGAAGTGTCAAGAAAGAATCCATGTTTTATTTTAAATATGATTCCATTGATGGGAAAGAAGAATACAATCATTATGTAACCACTTTGTTTATATGTGGAATGTAATTCAAGTTTTATGATCTAATTCTCTAAAACTATAAAACCAAAAAGATTCTCAATGTGTAATCTTGTAATAACTCAATATTAAGTATGTTTTAAGGCTGGGACCTTGTAGTTGGTATCAAAAGTCGGTTTAGATAACTTTAGAAGTTAGAATTATATTAAATGATTATCCAAAAATATTTTTTTATGGTCAAATTGAAGTGATATAGTATTTGAAGATTACCATGTTGCTTCATCTAAGACATGTTTGTTCAGAGTGGTATTCCGTAGAGGAAACAGGGAAGCAGTGCTAGGAAGGCATGCCGAAAGAAATAACCTTCCGAATAAGAATCCTGAGATTGTCTGAATTGGAACTAAACAGTTTGTTGTAGTAATGGAGCAGTTGACTCAAGTGATAAATGGTGGTGGTATCCATGCACGAGATCAGCCAGATCAACCGCAGAGGAACATGTCAGTGGTGGAACATTTCATTAGGCAACATCCCCCATCATTCAGAGGATCATCTGAACATGTGCTAGCTGAAGGGTGGATTAAAGCACTGGAGAAGATTTTCGATGTCATGGGGTGTTCAGACAATCAAAAGGTTAGTCTTGATATTCAACGTTTGGAGGTGAAGTAGATCAGTGGTGGTCTATGGTTAAAAATAGCAGGGACGCTGATGAGATTGATGCTCTCGACTGGGATGAATTCAAAGGTTTGTTTCTTGAAAAGTATTTTCCTAAGGCTGTTCGACTTAGGATGGAAAAACAATTCTTGGAATTGAGGCAAGAGGAAGACTCAGTGGCTACCAATGAAGGAAGGTTCACTCGATTGGCAAGGTATGCTCCAAATTTTATCCGAGACCTTGATAGTAAAATCAATCATTTTTACTCAGGATTAAAGACAAAATATTGAAGGGCATTAGCTTCTCGTGAGTTTAAAAGTTATGAAAAGCTTGTTCGATGTGCTGAGAAGGTGGAAATGGAGTTTTCTGATGACCAAGTGTTCTATAACATCCAACAGAAGAAGAGACCAAGGTGGCAGGAGAAAGGTAAGAATTCTTCAAGAAAGTCTGATGGTAAGAAATCTAAGTTTCCAGTTTGTGATAAATGTGGGAAAAGGCATGCTGGGGAATGTCTTCTAAATTCTGTAAAGTGCTACCTATGTGGTAAGATGGGACATAAGGCTCGTGATTGCACTGAAAAAGATCAGGGTGATGGTAAGACCAAATTTTATTTACAGATAGTGAAATGTTTTAAGTGAAATGAGGTGGGTAACTATGAAAACGAGTGTCCGACAAAGAGCTTGAGTGATGGGAAGAAGTTAGACTACAAGCAGAAAGGGGTAGTGAAATCCTTTGCAACTACTTTAGCAGATGTCGGGCCATCAAATGAAGTTGTATCAGGTACTTTGTTTGTTTTTTCAGATTATGCCAGTGTGTTGTTTGATTCAGGGTCCACACATTCTTTCATCTCTGAAACCTTTTCTAGTAAAATGGGAATACCATCTCAAGAAATGACTCCTGAACTTTTGGTAAAAACACCTGGGGGAAATGTTGAGGAAAAAATAATTTATAAGAATCTTCCTATCCTTATCTGTGGAAAGAACCTACTTGCAAACCTTATTGTTCTACCTCTAGTAGAGTTTGATGTTATCCTGGGTATGGATTGGATCTCTATTTACCATGCTAAGATTGACTGTAGAGCTAAAGAAGTTTCTTTTCAGAAAGAATTTGATTTTGTGTACAAGAATGAACCCTTACTGTTGATAACTTATCAAGAGGCCAAGAAACTTGTAAAAGATGGAAATGAATGTTACCTTGCACACATCGTTGAAAATAAAGGAACTGTTCAGATTAATGATGTGCCAGTGGTAAATGAGTATCCTGATGTTTTTGCTGATGAGTTGCCTTGAATAATACATGATCGGGAAGTTGAGTTTACTGTTGACTTAGTTCCTGATGCTAAGCCAATTTCAAAACCCCCTTATCGAATGGCTCATATTGAACTTTTAGATTTGAAGGAGCAATTGCAAGATTTATTAGAGAAAGGTTTCATTTGACCTAGCACATCACCATGGGATGGTCCTGTTTTATTTGTTAAAAAGAAATATGGTTATATGAGACTATGAATTGATTATAGAGCCTTGAATAATATCACTGTTAAGAACAAATATCCTTTTCCTCAGATCGATGATTTTTTTGATCAGCTCTAGGGAGCTCAATATTTTTCAAAGATTGACCTGAGATAGGGGTACCATCAGCTAAAGGTAAATGAAGCAGATGTTCCGAAGACTGTGTTTCGTACAAGATATGGCCATTATGAATTTGTAGTAATGCCTTTTGGGCTAACAAATGCACCTGCTGTATTCATGGACTTAATGAATAGAATTTTCCATGAGATTTTGGATAAGTTTGTGGTGGTTTTCATTGATGATATTTTGGTGTTTTCTAAAAGTAAAGAAGAACATGAAAGACATTAAGGGTCATTTTGCAAACCGTGAAAGAAAAGAAATTGTATGGGAAATTCAGCAAGTGTGAGTTTTGGTTGCAACAAATTTCTTTCCTTGTTCATATTGTTTCTAAAGATGGGATAACTGTTGATCCTGCAAAAACAAAGGTTGTTGAAGAATGGCCAAGACCCACAAATGTAACAGAGATTCGTAGTTTCCTTGGTTTGGCAGGCTATTACCGACGGTTTGTTATAAATTTTTCACGGTTTTCTAGTCCAATGACTAAGCTAACTCGGAAGGGTGTTATGTTTTTCTGGACAAAAGAATGTGATGATTGTTTTCAGGAACTGAAAAGAAGATTGGTGAATGCTCCAGTTTTGGAACTACCTTCCAGGAATTGTGATTTTGTTATATACAGTGATGCTTCATTGAAAGGACTTGGTTGCATCCTAATGCATAATGATCAGGTAATTGCTTATGCATCACGACAGTTGAAATCTCATGAGGTAAATTACCCTACACACGATTTGGAATTAGCTGCTGTTGTTTTTGCTTTAAAAATTTGGAGGCATCATTTGTATGGAGTAAAGTGTGAAATATATACCGATCACAAAAGTTTAAAGTATATATTCACTCAGAAAGAGTTGAACATTAGACAAAGGAGATGGCTTGAATTAATCAAGGATTATGATTGTACAATTCATTACCATCCAGGAAAAGAAAATAAAGTGGCTGATGCTTTATTTCGAAAAATTAATGCTTCATTAGCAATGTTGTGTTTGGAACATGATCCTTTGGTTAAGGATTTGATGAACATTGGAATAGAAGTTGTTGGTGCAGGATGTTCTTCTGTTTTGTTTCAGGTATCAGTGAGATTATCTCTCTCAGACAGAATCAAGCAAGCACAGAAGAAAGACAGTGAGTTGCAGAAAAAGGTAGAGCTGGGTCAGAAAGGTAAGTTGCATGAATTCAACATAGATAAAAATTGCGTTTTGAGATTTGGGAAGAGATTGTGTGTGCCTTGTGATTCATAGTTGAAGAGAAAGTTGTTATGTCAAACTCATAGTTATCCGTTTTCAGTTCATCCTTGCAGTACTAAGATGTATAGAGATCTGCGGGAGTATTTCTGGTGGGATGGAATGAAAAGAGATATTGCTGATTTTACTGTGAAGTGTTTGACATGTCAACAGGTTAAAGCAGAGCGACAGTTACCGAATGGGATGCTTCAGCCTTTACCAGTGCCAAAGTGGAAATGGGAGAATATATCTATGGACTTTGTTGTGGGATTACCGAAAACATCTCGAGGTAATAATGCAATCTGGTTTAATGTTGATCGCTTGACTAAATCTGCTGATTTCCTTGATATAATAGATACGTTTTCCCTAGATCAACTTTCCCGTTTGTATATTAAAGAGATAGTCAGATTACATGGAGTTCCTCTCTCCATTGTATCTGACCGTGATCCCAGGTTCACTTCTTACCTTTGGAAAGGCCTTCAGAAGTCGTTGGGTACAGAATTAAATTTTAGTACAGCATTTCATCCTCAATTAGATGGGCAGTCAGAACGAACAATTCAGACCTTGGAGGATATGGTACGAGCTTGTTCGATGGATTATCAGGGAATTTGGGACCAACATTGTTCATTGGTTGAATTTTCATATAATAAGAGTTTTATTTCTTGTATATAGATGGCACCATTTGAGGCGTTATATTGGAAGCAGTGTCGAACTCCAGCTTTCTGGGATGAAGTGGGTGAAAGGAAGCTGATGGGACCAGAATTGGTAGAAGAGATGGCAGAAAAAGTTCAGTTGATTCAAGAAACACATGAGAACAGCTCAGAGTAGGCATAAGAGTTATGCATACAACAGGAGGAAGGATCTAACTTTTGAGGTAGGTGATCATGTTATTCTCAAAGTCTCACCATGGAAAAGTGTGATGAGATTTTGTAAGAAAGGAATGCTGAGCCCAAGGTTCATAGGACCATATGAAATTCTGGAGAGCGTTGGATCAGTTGCATACTGGGTGGCTTTACCTCCGAGTTTATCTAAGGTACACAATGTTTATCACGTTTCGATGTTGAGAAAGTATATGCCAAATCCATCTCATGTTTTGAGTCCAGAGGTAGTTCAGCTGGAAGATAACCTATCTTACGAGGGACAACCGGTCCAGATTCTTGACCACAGCGAGCAAGTGTTACAAAATAAAGTTATTAATCAGGTAAAGGTTTTTTGGAAAAACCACATGATGGAAGTGGCAACATGGGAATCTAAAAATTCAATGAGGGTTTAGTACCCCCATTTATTCGATAAGTAAATAAATTGCGGGACACAATTTTTTAAAGGGGGGAAGGATGTAACTTCCAAAGTAAGTAATAAATAATAGATATTTTATCTATGCTTAATAATGAATTAGATAGTGTTTTAGAGGCTTAAAATGAAAATAAATACAATCTTAAGCATGGAATACACTAATATTCTTAAAAGATTGTTTTACTACCTTTTGATGGAAAACAATTTTTAAATCTATCTTTTGACCATTTTATAAGCTATTTTTGTCACAATAAACTTATTATTTATGATTGGGACATCAAAATTTACTTTGTGTGAATTTTTGGTATTTTTCCGATAAAGTTCATTTTTTTAATGAATAGTGAAAAATGTTGTATTTTAATTCAAAACCAATTTTTAATGTAATTTATTTATATGATTATATTATCTTTTGAATTGGTTTTTAAGTGAAATTAGAATATATTATTACCATTTTATCCAATTGTGGTCATTAGAAGCAATTTCACTTTGAAATTGGACTTAAACTAGTGTCAATCTTTTGATACTTATTGTTTCATAAAAAACACGCTATTTGTCATGACAGTGGGAATTAGTTATTAAATTAATTAATGAAACATACATGTTTTGAATTTTTTAAAATAGACATCATTTTTGAATTCGGATTATCAAATATAGCTTAGGGTGAAGGTTTGGTATTTTTCTGAAAAACTTCAATTTTTGATGAATAGTGAAACCACTAAGTAGTACTTATAAAAACTGAATTTTTGTTTAAATGAAATTTTACCACTTCTGTGTTTTGAATTTCAGAAATCCGACATTCATGGTTGTCATTAAGAAGTAAAATGTTGTTCAATATGATTAAAATAATTTTTTGGTGAAGAGTATCTTTTAAGTTCGTAATCACGATTAGTGGTAATTAGTGTAGTTTAAGGTAAAAATAATGTTTTAATAATATGAGATGAGCTTTACACATGTCCTACCATCATTGGATATGTCATGGCCGACGAAGAAAATCCATGGGTCAACTTGGGGACCCCATGGAGCCACTTTTGTTAGGAAATGACATAAATAACTTTTTATTTAATGTTAAAGTAAATATGACACAAACATGAGATGTTTTACTAAAACAATTTTTACATGGGGTTATACATATCAGATTTTTTATTATAAATAGTAATTGGAAAGATAAAGAGATTTACTACATCATAGTATTTTTTTTATAATTTTTAGAATTTAAATAAATTAAATTATTTATGACATCATGATGATGCAGCGATGACCTCATTATTTAACGATTTAAATAAAATGGAAATATAATGTAAAAAATAAGACCTACACATGTCCAAAACATATTGGGTCGGTATATTTCTAACCCTTATCACCGTATACTCGAATTATATCAATTTGGGACCTTTAAAATCCGAAAAGCTTTTGAAAATAAAGTAACATTTTGTAACTTTACAAGAGTGCCCCTCCCCTCCTCTTATAAAAGCCCCCCACCTCTACCTCCTTAACCACACTCCCAAATCCTTTGGATCGGCCAAACCCTGCCCATTTAGTCTCTCCACTTCCCTCTATTACTCCTTGAAGCCTCACTTTGGGCATAAGTCTTCCCAAGGAAGCCTTTGAGCAAAAACCAAAGGGAGTTACCCGATTTTAAGGTAATGTCTTCACTTGAGTCTTTTTGTTTTATTTTGCTTCTCCAACCCCCTAAACTCTTTTTATTCATATCTTTTGTAACAACTACATTATCATCAATATACTAGGATGTTTTTATAATAAGGATTCGAGCTACACTTACACACACCTACATCTAATGTTTAATGGACATACTGTTTCTGTGGATGGTGAATTTATGCCTCCCGAAACTATGATTGCTCAACATTCTTTTAACACCTTCAAAGGTGGACATTATGATGAAACTATATTTATATATGTTATATAATATGTTAATGTTTCCCTTAAGCTTCTGTATTTTTCATTTTGGGCATACCTTTATGGTTTCCATTATGGGTAAACATGATATCTTCATTTAAGGAAGTGCGGACTACCGCCCCCTTAAAGTGATTTGATTCGTTAAATACCATATGTGGGACGTATAAAGGATGGAGTTATGATATTATATATGATATTACACTGGAATTATAATATACCGTTATATCATTATGATTCCATTCTATAAAATATGAAATAGAAATGAAAGTAGCATTCATGCGTACGTACGGCTTACCGTCTCCATGAACGTTGCATTTCATTTCTTACCTCTAAATGATTATGTAATATTATAAATGCATGAATGTACTGGATATATATGACATATATGATATCTACATCATGAATACCATTTTGGATATAATGGATACATGAAAAACCTGTAATTATAAAGGGTTTATTTTTTCACTCAAGTACCAATGATCGTTAAAACGAACGTTATTAACTTAAATAATTACATAGTGTTCATGACATGGAAATTAGTGATATAAAATGAATAATGAACTTGAAAAAGGTTCTTAAACAGGTATAAATTAACTCACGTTTATTATTCAGGAGATTAATGAATGACCGAGTCAAGTCGGACCTAAGTTATGGGACTTCATCTCAATCTCCTTTCATTGAGGAATATTTTGTTTTATACACAACCTTCTTTTATACGGTGTATAAAAACCTTTGACTTTTATGTTTATCCAAAAGGAATATTTTTTATACGAAGTGTTTTACTAAATGACAAAAGGGAATGTTTTTGTCGTACGTATGCGGCGACAACGACTTCTCCGCCGCCATGACCATTATTTGAGTTTCGGCTCCCTCTACAAGCCATACATTTTTTTAAAAAAGAAATATAAATACCATGTTTTAATTTTCCTTTATTTTGGTATTGAAAATGGTTTTCATAATGTTTTTATATCAATGTGTTGTATTGATATCTTATGATTAAAAGGTGGAAATGTTATGTTTCCTTTATGCATGTTTTATGTGATACGATTATGTTGATGTTCTTGGGAATTATTATGAAGATGGGTGGTTCCATGATAAACTAAGGGTGGGTGAGCCTGATATAGATCTCCAATGCATTGGGTAATGCGAAGGAGTGAAACGTTATGTTTTCTCCAAAGAGATTTAGGGAACATACTGTGATGGGTATTCCAAACATAACTAAGAGGGTTACTCCCTATGTAAGAATGTTATGAATGCCTCAAGTTACCTTTATGTCTTATGATTTCTATGATTTATTCATGATTTGATGAGGTATGTTAAAGTGCTTATGTTTTATGGGTAAAGTATGATTTCATTCTTATGTAAATATGTACCCATGTTTCCTTTCCATATTTTTATATCCCTTACTGAGCTTTGTATGCTCATCCCAAGTTTTTTTTGAAATGTTTTTCACAGGTCAAGGGAAAGGTACATGATATGATGATAGTGTCAAGGATGTGTCAAGAAAGAATCCATGTTTTATTTTAAATATGTTTCCATTTATGTGAAATAAGAATACTATCTTTATGTAACCACTTTGTTTATATGTGGAATGTAATTCATGTTTTATGATCTAATTCTCTAAAACTCTAAACTCGAAAAGATCCTCAATGTGTAATCTTGTAATAACACAAGATTATGTAAGGTTTAAGGCTGGGGCCTTATACTACCAACTGGGAACCCTCCACCAACTGCACCAAATATTACTACACAATCATCTAAAAAAGGAAACCCCTTCCCTATCACAATTCATTTCTAAGAGCTCCTATATTACTCTCCACGATTCTCCAAATTAATGCACAACACTACTATGTGACTTCTTTCTAAATGAATCAAATAATAAATTATCCATTCTTGGTGTACATAAAATCTTGAACTTAGAATCTTATAATAATTCCATCTACTCTATCATTCAAAATATCATGTCTGGTTATTTGAATTCATTCCTAAAGCTCTAGTGATCGGTAAGATCCAAAAAACACTTACTGATTAGGTAATGTAACCACAAATCATGGAAAACAAAACTTTTGACAATTGGAGATCATGGGTGGAATAATTACACTCATGGAGATGTAACTTATAATACCTATAAAAAATAATTGATTTATGATTCATTATAACACATCCCAAACCCATATGTGAAGTATCATAGATAACCTAAAACTAAACCCACTCGTTAAGAAATGAATGTATTGGATTGATAACTAAATTATCCTTTCGGTATAAGAAAGCTGTATGAAATTGATTATTCAACAAGATAACTTGACCCTTTCAAGTCGTGGTCATCATATGAGTCATGACTTGATAGAAATCAATTATAAACCTCATATAATATCCTGCATGACCATAGAAACTCCTCACCTATCCAAATGAGTTATAGGATTCCATATAAATGACCAACATTATATTTGAAGGAACTACAGCTAAACCACATAGGAAAAATGCATTATCCAAGAAACAAACTTTATGAAAATAGAACTCACACTTTGATAGCTTCCTGAATAGTTATTGATTATGAATGTAAAACCCAGAGATTTTATGAGATATATTATTTTTAATTTCTTTGATGTATTCTATTATACACTACACCAAGATTATCATGTACTATACGCAACACCGTATTATCTTTCAAAATACGCAACACTATTCTTGGATCGTTTTACACACAATTTCATGTTCATTTTGTGGAAATTATTCTACGCAACATTATGTATATATTTTGTTTAATGTATAAATGAAATAAGTTTTGATTATGTTATATGAAACACCAAAAGGAGATTTCACTACATGTATCCCTGACTTGGCTTGCATTACATGCAATCATGACCTTCTTCGATAGCGTGTGTAGTACGCAATACCATGTTTCACTAAACGAGATATTATTATAATATTATTATGAATTAGCCATTATTAATAATAATACCCGCATTTTTAAATTTTATAAATTTTATCTTTTAAAATGGAATTAATTTTTGGATTCAGAATATCGAAATTAGCCTAGAGTGAATTTTTTGTATTTTTCTGAAAACATTCAAATTTTGATGAATAGTGAAAACACTGGGTTACTATTTAAAAACCGAATTTTTATTTTAATAATTATTTATTTTATTTAAATTTATTTTAGGTAAAAATTGAAACATAATACCTATATGAGTTCAATTTAATTAATTAAAGTCATTTTAAAATAATTTTAGATATATAAAAATTTTATTGAACTTTTCAACGTCTTTTACCTACCTCTTAGGAGCTTTTTGCAAACTTACATAAAACAAAATTTTACGGCTTCTGTGAGTGGAATTTTAAAAATCCAAGATACAAGGTTAATATGAAGGAGTAAAATGTTGTTCAATAAGATAAAAATAATTTTTGGTAAATTGTACCTTTTTAATTTTATTTACCACGGTTAAAAGGAAATAGGGTAATTAAGGGTAAAAATGATTTTATTATTACCCTAACACATGTAATAATTCTATTGGATAAGTTTAATTCGACCAAAAACATCCTTATGAATAAAATATTTCCTTTTAGGTTCTCTTGGATTAGATTCGGACATTTATTATTATTATATTCAAAAAAGAGTTAAAATAGTTAAAATCAAAGTTCAATAACTAAAACATTTTTAATATAGGGTTATGCATAAGATAAATTCGACTATAATTATTAATTAAAGAGATAAAAATATTTACAACCTAATGGTATTTTATTTATAATTTTTAGACATTAAATACATTATGTTATTTATGACACAATGGTGATGCAGTAATTACCTAAATAGTGAAATATTCAAATAATTGATATTATAAATACCCAAATAAATGTAATTTGAGACTTTTTATGAATTAAACTAATTTTCTAGGTTAATATGACATTTTAGTATTGATTTAATTATATTTTTGCGAACTAATAAAGCTGTTATGATTTTCAAAAAAAATCAATTACCAAATAGTGTCAAAATTGACATAAAACAGTTTTTAAAACAAATACAATATAATTAATTGTTATTATATTACTTAAAATATATTTTTCGGCCATATGACTTAGATAATTTTATATATTTTAATAATGAACCACTTGGGGGTTTTTTTGGCTGGTTATAGGAAGTATATTAAACATACAGTGTAAGAAATCAAGAAGACACGGTAAAAGTTAAATTATTTAACTTAGAGTTAAATCTAAAAGATAAGGTTAAAATAGTAACCTAAACTTTTTATAAACCTATTTTTTGACATTATTTAGACCCATACCCACTTTAGATTTGAAATAAATCAATTTGGAGATATTATAAACCGAATATGACTTTATTATAAAATAATATTTTAAGTTTTTCCAAAGGTGCCCCTCTCCTCCCTTATAAAAAGGTCACCCCTTCCCTCTTTTCTTCACACGCTTTTGAGCCATTAATATCAGACAAAACCTTCCAATTCCTCTTCTAAACCTATGTAGTTACATCATAGAGGTTCTGGTCTTCTCAAAAGACCCACTCTAGTGCCCTAAGAAAAAGGTTAAAGGAGGTTCGTCGAGGAAGAGGTAATCGCTTCTACCGACTCTTTCAGGTTTCTTTCTTCTTGTACTTCTTCTTCTATATGTGTATCATTATAAATTAATAACATCAGTATTAATTATATACTGATATGTTATTATAAATATTAAACAATCCAATTTTACCTTCTTATCCATCCTACGGAAAAAAAATCACAGCACGTGCGTACGTACGGAATAGCGTCTCCACGCCGTAGTGTAATCTGTTTTCGACCAACACCTTACTTGGATGGGTATAATGGTGTAAATAAATAACTATATATGATTATTGTAAAGTGATATTGATTCTAAAATATTATACATACACTTCAATAAAATTCCACAATCATGGGAATAATATCATCGATCGTGCGTACGTACGGACTACCGTCTCCACGATGCGATGAGATTCATTCTCCATTTTAACCATTCAAGAATGATTATAAAGTATATATAATAATTAATCATGAAATATATGAAATAATAATGATAATTTATTGATTTATATATATATATGTATGTCATCTACTTAATTCCATTCAATTCAATAAGGAAATGAAAATTGCGTTCATGCGTACGTACGGCCTACCGTCTCAATGAACGGTGTATTTCATTCCATTTATCGATCTATCATATATATATATATATAAATATTCTGAATTTATATGATATATAAATTATTTTTTACATTCTATAATTAAGTAAATAAGGATATAAGTAATAATATCAAGAACAAAAAGTTGAAACACGTACAATAAATGAAATGATTTAACCCAAATCGCTGCTTTTACATCGAATTTACAAAAAAACGGGTAATATAAAGTCATAAGTAAACCATATATGATATCATAAAAATGAATATTATTCTATAATAAGTCAATTAAATTATTTAAATCATTATACAGGACTTTTGGATATGTACGAAGCATATCAGACCTAAGGTAGGGGATAATTATTCTAATCTCGTTCTTATCTGAGATTGTTTATTCGTACGTATTTACTGGGGTTATTGTTATCATCCATGTCAATGTTTTCTAAAAGTATTTTTATGTATGATTAATGTCCTTTTTCCCATTTTTTACTTTTACCACATGTTATTAAATGAATACTTCTTTTGTTTACAATATGAGGAACTTTATGACATTTTTGACAAAAGTATGAGGAGAATATTTTTTTTAACTTATACGGCACGAATGGATTTTTACAGTTTCATATCGCCTTATTTTCATGAATATTACTCTACAATATTTCATGGTTATTTTAAACAAAATCATTTTCTTTTAAAAATTTGTGGCATTATGTGAAAATAAAATTATTTTGAAGAAGAAAGTATGTTTTCCTCAAGAATACATTTCAAGTGTTTTATCAAAACTATTTTTCATCTAAGATGACATTATTTATCATGTTTATGTTTCAAGTATAATTTCTCTATGATTTAAATGGTTTCACTTTTGATATGATTAAATGATAAACATTTTGTTTTGTATGTATTATGTTATGATGGGGTGATGTTTATGAAACCCATTTTATACTTTGGGTAATAATGAATGATTTATGATCATGTTGTGGCACATGTAAGAATGATTTCATTATGATATGAGTGTGACCTCTATCTCCATACAATGCATTGGGTAAAGATTTCTATCTCATGAGATAGACATGTATGGAATGGTAAGTTAATCCGGTTCAGTAATACAGGAATGGTACGAGGAGTGTACTTGATTCAGAAAGGGACTTTTTTCCACTAAGATAGTCTTGGTAGAAATGTCTTGGCTACTATAGAAATCATATCATGTGCTTAATGGTTTCCACAATTACATGATTTATTAACATGATATTTTATTATGATTGATGTTCTTTTATAATATATGCCTTATGTACATCTATGATTTATATCTTTGCTCAAGATTTTGGTGTTTAGATTTTATGTTCAAGATATTGTATTCAAATGTTTATGGATTGTTTTATGTTCTCTATGTTTACCCTTAATAAGCATTTGAGCTCACCCTTTTTATGTTTTATTTTCCCTAAGATATAAATAAAGGTTTTAGGTAAGAAAACAAAAAGGGGCAGATCTTTATGGGAGATGTTGAAGATCTTTCACTGTGATTAGAAGATTACGTTCCGAGTTTCCAAAGACATTAAAATAATACGATCTTTGGGCATCTGTTTTTTTTCAAATAGTATGTATTCTGCAAAAGTAATGTAATGTCCATGTACGTCATGCTTTGGATCTCTACAGTTGGTATCGGAATAATGTTTTAGTTAACCTTTGGAAACTAGGATTCGAAAACTTTAGTATGATCCCTAGAGATATTTTTAAGGTATGTCTAGAGATGTTCCTGAGGTTAAGTATAAATATAGGTTATAGTACTAGAATTGCGGTAACGATCTTATAATTTAACCTAAGATGTTAGATATTGAAGGTAATACCCCTTTATTATGATTTTGGCCTCTCAAACTATTCATTTAGGGTTTTAGAAAATGGCTGGAAAGATGAATATTCACGATAATGGAGGATATGATGGACAATGGAATGATATTCTTAATGAGAAACCAAATGAAATTGGATATGGAGGTCCACATATCATTATTATGCATAATCAGAGATCTCATAATATGATCAATAATATCATCTTCGGTAAGTTTCCTGACTTAGCTAATAATAGAAATATGGAGTTTCATGATGATCATAGAGAAAAGAAAGTTCAATTTCTCTCTTTTAAATCATGAGGGAAGAGGCATCATGGAGAATGTTTCAAAGGAACTGGAAGATGATTTGTGTGCGGAAAAGAAGGTCACAAATCTAGTAACCGCAAAGGAAAAGTTCAGTTAACACCATGTATAAGGATAATTTTATTGCTACGACATAAACAATGATTAGATGTTTTAAATGTGGAATGTATGGGCATTATGCAAACCAATGACCTAAGGGAAAATCTCAGGAAGAGAATCAGCATGGTCATATGGGTCGTATTTATGAGGATGATGATAAAGAGACTACAAATGATATATGAGATGAAAGAAATGATGAATCGCAGTCATTGGTCTAAGAAGTTAGTGGAATGATTGTATGTTTATCAAGAATAATGTATGGTACTATGGAATAAAGAATCATCTAAGGATTGTTACACTATTGTTTTTCCTAAAGTATTTGAAAGTATATGTTGAATGGTACTGGTAACCATGAAATTTTATTCATATATTTTTGGAAAGAAGATGATATGTGCATAATGAATGGATAAGGAGAAAATAGTATGTTTGATAGTATTCATGAGCTCATGATTGATATAAGGACTAAGTGATATCATGGTCTGAGTATATAAATTTTTTGGGATTTTTGGTATGTGGAAAGAGTTAACGTTTGAAAACATTCTTGTTTTA
Source organism: Viscum album (assembly GCA_963277665.1). NCBI lineage: Eukaryota > Viridiplantae > Streptophyta > Magnoliopsida > Santalales > Viscaceae > Viscum > Viscum album. Next base: position 301,288,370 of record OY728128.1, read on the forward strand.
CTAAGGTCCAATGGGTATTCACTTTTCAAGAGAATACATGATTAAGGTATTCATATGTTTGTAGTGTGACCAAAAAGATATATCTTATGATATAAGGGGGACAAATTAAGGAATTCACATGCTCGGTAGATGAAATTTCTAGTAATCGGACAGAAGTATTTTCGATAAGACTAAAGTTTGGAATGGACATCACATAGTATTGGTTAAAGATATAACTTTTTATTTATGAAATGTTACGCTATTATAGTTTTAGAAAAAGGAAAAGCCATAGAAGGGTGACAACCCATCGTGTCAGACAAAGTTGCGGGAATCGAACCCACAACCGAAGTGTAACATGCCTTTATCGCCTACCACTGACCTACAGAAAGTTCCTGGTTAGTTGAATCTAGTTTTATTTTATTAAGCAATATGATAGATGAAGTATAAGTCCATTGTTGGAATTATATACGATTTATCTCACCATAGATGGACTTAAGTATTTTTAATAACTTTTCCTATCATTTTTATGATAGAAACAGATGGGATGACTTATCATTCTATCGCATGATCTACTAACAGTTCATGAATGATAGATTCAAGTTCATTTCATTAAATAATGATGAAGTGGAAATTGTTCATTGAATAACCAACGATGATATTACACTGAAATCAAGTAAGTATTTCTCCACATGTAAAAGTTAATCAACATTAGGGAAATGATCTTGAAAACCAAAAATGTTGTCCTAGTGCTTTTATATCTGATGAATTTGATGGTACCTTAGATCATCACAAATTTATGGCTTTGTGATTGTTGGATTTATCATAGCCATGTCCTCTACCACTCTTCATCAGAATTTGATGGTTATATTTCTCTTCCATATCCCTATTTTTACCTATGTTGTCCTATGTGGAAACACAGTGCCGGGTTACATTGGGTGACTGTTATGAATCTAAAATCCCTTTTTAAAATGATGTTTTAGGATTCCTTTTTACGGTGTGGGTTTCTATGAAAGAAACTTTCAAGTAGTAAACCATTTATAACCGTGACAAATTTCGAAGGCGAAATTCAATTTATGGTGGGTAGAATGTAACACCCCGAGATTTTATGAGATATATTATTTTTAATTTCTTTGATGTATTCTATTATTCATTACACCCAGATTATCTTGTACTATACGTAACACCATATGAGCTTGCAGTATACACAACACTATTCTTGGCTCGTGTTACACACAATTTCAGGTTCATTTTGTGGAAATTATTCTATTCAACATTATGTATAGGTTTTGTTTAATGTATAAATGAAAAATGTTTTGATTATGTTATATGAAACACAAAACTGAGCTTTGACTATATGCAACCCTATCTTGGCTTGCATTACATGCAATCATGACCATCTTCAATAGCGTGTGTAGTACGCAATACCAAGTTTCACTAAATGAGATATTGTTTTAATATTATTATGAACTAACAGTTATGAACAGTAATACCCACTTTTTGAAATTTTATAAATTTTATAATTCAAAATGGACATCATTTTTGGATTCAGAATATCGAAATTATCCTAGGGTGAATTTTTGGTAATTTTCTAAAAACATTCAATTTTTAATGAATAGTGAAAACGATGTGTTACTATTTAAAAACTAACTTTTTATCTTAATAATTATTTATTTATTTAAATTTATTTTAGATAAAAATTGATACATAATACCTATATAAGTTCAATTTAATTCATTGAAGTCATTTTATAATAATTTTAGATATGTAAAAATTTAATTGAACTTTTCACCGTTTTTTACCTACCTCATAGGAGCTCTTTGCAAACTTACATAAACATAATTTTACCACTTCTGTGAGTGAATTTCTAAAATCCAAGAGACACAGTTAATATCAAGGAGTAAAATGTGGTTCAATAATTTTTTTTTGGTGAATTGTAACTTTTTACTTTTATTTTCCACGGTTAAAAGTAAATAGGGTAATTAAGGGTCAAAATGATATTATTATTACCCTAACACCTATCCTCATTCTACTGGATAATTTTAATTCGACCAAAAACAACCTTATGAATAAAATATTCCCCTTTAGGTCCACTTGGATTAGATTAGGACATTTATTATTATTTTATTTAAAAAAGAGTTAAAATAGTAAAAATTAAAGTTCAATAACTAAAACATTTTTAATATAGGTTTATACATAAGATAAATTCGACTATAAATATTCATTAGAAAGATAAAATGATTTCCTACCTAATGGTATTTTATTTATAATTTTTAGACCTTAAATAAGTTATGTTATTTATAACATAATGGTGATTAAGTAATTACCTAAATAATGAAATACTAAAATAAGTGATATTATAAATACCCAAATAAATGTAATTTGAGACTTTATATGACTTGAAATAATTTTATAGGTTAATATGACATGTTAGTATTGATGTAATTACATTTTTTTGAACTAATCATGCTGTTATGATTTTCAAAAAAAATCAATAACCAAATAGTGTCAAAATTCACATGAAATAGTTTTTAAAACAAATATTATATTATTAATTGTTATTGTGTTACTTAAAATATAAGGATAGGACAAATGACATAGATAATGTTATATATATTAATAATTAACCACTTGGGGTTCGTTTGTCTGGTTATAGTAAGTATATTAACCATATAGTGTAAGAAAACAAGAAGACACGGTAATAGATATATTATTTAACTTAGAGTTAAATCTAAAATATAAGGTTAAAATAGTAACCTAAACTTGTCTAAAACCTATTTTTTGAGAGTATTTCGACCCATCCCAACTTCATCTTCATAATAAATCAATTTGGAGCTATTATAAACTGAATAAGACTTTATTATAAAATAATATTTTATGTTTTTCCAGAGGTGCCCCTCTCCTCTCTTATAAAATGGGAACCCCTTCCCTCTTATCTTCACACCATTTTGAGCCTTTATTCTCAGAAAACCCCTGAAAATTCATCTTATCAACCTATATAGTTACATTATAGAGGTTATGGTCTTCTCAAAAGACCAACTCTAGTGCCCTATGATGATGTTTAAAGGAGGTGTGTCGAGGAAGAGGTAATCTCTTCTACCGACTCTTTCAAGTTTCTTTCTTCTTCTACATCCTCTTCTTTAGTTGTATAATTATAAAGTAATAAATCAGTATTAATTATATACTTACTTCTTATTATAAATATGAATCAATCCTATTTTACCTTCTATCCATCCTATGGAAAATGAAATCACCGCACGTGTGTACGTACGGAGTACCATCTCCACGCCGTGGTGTAATCTTTTTTTGACCACCACCTTACTTGGATGGGAATAAAGTTGTAAATAAATAACTATATATGATTATTGTAAAGTGATATTGATTCTAAAATATTATACATACACTTAAATACAATTTTACAATCATGGAAATGATATCATCGTTCGTGCGTACGTACGGATTACCATCTCCACGACGCGATAAAATTCATTCTCCATGTTGACCATTCATGAATGATTATAAAGTATATATAATAAGTAAACATTAAATATATGACATAATAATGATACTATATTTATGTATATATATATGTATGTCATCTACTTAATTCCATTCAATTCAATAAGGCAACGAAAACAGCGTTCATGCGTACGTACGGCCTACCGTCTCCATGAACGGTGTATTTCATTCCATTTATCGATCTATCATATATATATGTATATTCTTAATTTATATTATATATAAAACATGTTTTAAATTATGGAATTAATTAAATAAGGATATAAGTTATAATATCAAGAACAACAAGTTGAAACACATACAATAAATGAAACGATTTAACCCAAATCGCTGCTTTTACATCGAATTTAAAAAAGAACGGGTAATATAAATTCGTAAGTAAACCATATTTGATATCATAACAATGAATATGATTCTTTAATAAGTTAATGACATTATCTAAATCATTATACTGGAGGTTCAGATATGTACGAAGCATATCAGACCTAAGGTAAGGGATAATTATTCCAATCTCGTTCTTATCCGAGATTGTTTATTCGTAAGTATTTACTGGGGTTATTTTTATCATCCATGTCCATGTTTTATAAAAGTGTTTTTATGTATTATTAATGTACTATTTACCCATTTTTGACTTTTACCACATGTTATTGAAGGAATATTTCTTTTTTTTACCATATGAGGAACTTTTTGACTTTTCCGACAAAAGTACGAGGAGAATATTTTTTTAAAAATTATACAGCATGAACAGATTTTTACGGTTTCATATCACCTTATTTTCATGAATCTTACTCTACAATATTTCACGGTTATTTTCAAAAAAAAAATTTCTTTTAAATTTGTGTGGAATTTTGTGAAAAGAAAATAATTTCGAAGAAGAAAGGATATTTTTCTCAACAATTCATTTCAAGTGTTTTATCAAAACTATTTTCCATATAAGATGACATTATCTATCATGTTTATGTTTCAAGTATAATTTCTCTATGATTTCAATGGTTTCACTTTTCTTACGATGAAATGATATCCATTTTTTTTATGGATAATGTTATGATGGGGTGATGTTTATGGAACCCATTATATACTTTGGGTATTGATGAATGATTTATTATCATATTGTGGCACAAGAAAGAATGATTTAATTATGAGATGGGTGGAACCCATATCTCCCTCCAATGCATTGGGTACAGATTTATATCTCATGATATAGACATGGATCAAAAGGTAAGTCAATCTGGTTCAGTAATACAGGACTGGAACGAGGAGTGTACTCGATTCAGAAAGGGAATTTTTCCACTAAGATAGTCTTGGTAGAAATGTCTTGGCTACTATGGAAATCATATCGTGTGCTTAATGGTTGAAAAAATCACATGTTTTATTACCATGATATTTTATCATGATTTATGTACCTTTATGATGTATTCCTTATGTACTTCTATGATTTATTTCTTTGCTCAATATTTTGATGTTTAGATTTTATGTTCAAGATTTTGCATTAAAATGTTTATGGATTGTTTTATGTTCTCTATGATTTATATTACTGAGCATATTAGGTCACCCTTTTTATGTTTTCTTTTCCTCATGATATAATGAAAGGTTTTAGGTAAAAAAACCAAAAGGAGAAGATTTTATGGGATATTTTGAAGATATTTCACCATGATTAGAAGATTACGGTCCGAGTTTCCAAAGACACTAAACTAATACTATCTTTGGGAATCTGTTTTTTTTCATGTATTAAGTATTCAAAAAATGTAAAGTAATGTATATGTATGTCAAGATTTAGGTCTCTATAGTTGGTATCAGAGCGAAGGTTTAGTTAACCTTTGGAAACTAGGATGCGGAAACTTTAGCGAGATCCCTAGAGATATTTCTAAGGTATGTCTAGTAATGTTTTTAAGGTCAAGTATAAGTATTGGTTATAGTCCTAGAATTATGGTAACAATATTAGAATTAAACCTAAGATGTTAGATATTGAAGGTAATCCCCCTTGATTATGATTTTGGCCTCTCAAACAATTCTTTTTGGTTTTTAGAAAATGGCTGGAAAGGGGAAGATTCACAATAATGGAGGATATGATGGATAATGGAATGATATTCTTCATGATCAACCAAATGAAATTGGATTTGGAGGTCCACATATCGTTATTATTCCTAATCATAAATCTCATAAAATGATCAATAATCTCAACTTTGGTATGTTTCCCGTCTTAGCTAATAAGAGAAATATGGAGTTTTATGATGATCATAGAGGAAAGAAATTTCAATTTCTCTCTTGTAAATCATGTGGGAAGAGGAATCAAGGAGAATGTTTCAAAGGAATTGGAAGATTCTTTAGGTGCATAAAAGAAGGACACAAATCCAGTAAGTGCAAAAGAAAAGTTCAGTTAACACCATGGATAAGGATAATGGTAGTGCTACGACATCAACAATGATTAGATGTTTTAAATGTGGAATGTATGGCCATTATGAAAACCAATTCCCTAAGGGAAAATCTCATAAAGATAATCAACATGGTCATATGGGTTGTATTTATGAGGATGATGATGAACATACTACAAATGATATATGAGATGAAAGAAATGATGAATATCAGTCATTGGTTTAAGAAGTTAGTGGAATGATTGTATGTTTATTAAGAATAATGTATGGTACTATGGAATAATGAATCATCTAATGATTGTTACACTATTGTTTTTCCTAAAGTATTTGAAAGTGTGTGTTGAATGGTACTGGTAACCATGAAAGGTTATTGAGATATTTTTTGAAAGAAGATGATATACACATAATGAATGTATACGGAGAAAATAATATGTTTGATAGTATTCATGAGCTCATGATTGATAAAAGGACTAAGTGATATCATGGTCTGAGTATATAGAATTTTTGGGATTTTTGGTATGTGGAAAGTGTTAACATTTGACAACATTCATGTTTTTACTAAGGATCAATGGGTATTCACTTTTCAAGAGAATACATTATTAAGGTATTCACATGTTTGGAATGTGACCAACAAGATATATCTTATGATATATGGGGGACAAATGAAGGAATTCACATGCTCGGTAGATGAAATTTCTAGTAATCGGACAAAAGTATTTTCGATAAGCCTAAAGGTTGGAATGGACATCATATAGTATTGGTAAAAGATATAACTTTTTATTTTAGAAATGGTACGATAGTATAGTTTTAGAAAAAGGACAACCGATAGGATGGGCGACAACCCATCGTGTCGGACAAGGTTGCTAGAATCGAACCCACAACCGAAGTGAGACATGCCTTTATTGCCTACCACTAACCTACAGGAAGTTCCTGGTTAGTAGAATCTAGTTTTATTTTATTAATAAGTATGATAGATGAAGTATAAGTCCATTTTTGGAATCATATATGATTTATCTCACCATAGATGGACTTATGTATTTTTAATAACTTTTGCTAACCTTTTTATGATAAAAATAGTTGGGAAGACTAATCATTCTATCACATGATCTGCTAACAGTTCATGAATGACAGATTCAACATCATTTCTTTAAATAGAGATAATGTGGAAGTTGTTCATGGAATGACCAACGATGATATTACACTGAAATCAAGTAAGTATTTCTACTCATGTAAAAGTTCATCAACATTAGGGAAATGATCTTGAAAACCAAATATGGTATCCTAGTGCTCTTATATATGACGAATCAGACGGTACCTTAGATAATAAAAAATTAATGGCTTTGTGATTGTTGGCTTTTTCATAGCCATGTCCTCTACCACTCTTCATCAGAAGTTGATGGTCATATTTCTCTTGCATATCCATATTTTCACCTATGTTGTCCTATGTGGAAACCTAGTGCCTAGTTACTTTGGGTGATTGTTATGATTCTAAATTCCCTTTTTAAAATGATGTTTTAGTATTCCTTTTTACGATGTGGGTTTCTATGAAAGAAACATTCAAGTAGTAAACCATTTATAACCATGACGAATTTCGAAGGTGAAATTCATTTTAAGGGGGGGTAGATTGTAACACCCTGAGATTTTATGAGATATATTATTTTTAATTTCTTTGATGTATTCTATTATAAACTACACCAAGATTATCTTGAACTATACGAAACACCGTATAAGCTTGCTGTATATGCAACACTATTCTTGGCTCGTGTTACACACAATTTCAAGTTCGTTTTGTGGAAATTATTCTACGCAACATTGAGTATAAAATTTGTTTAATATATAAATGAAATAAGTTTTGATTATTTTATATGAAACACCAAACATAGCTTTCATTACACGTAGCCCTAACTTGGCTTGCATTACATGCAATCATGACCTTCTTCGATAGCGTGTGTAATACGCAATACCAAGTTTCACTAAATGAGATATTATTATAATATAATTATGAACTAACCATTTTGAATAGTAATACCCAATTTTTGAAATTTTATAAATTTTATCTTTCAAAATGGACTTCATTTTTGGATCCGGAATATCGAAGTTATCCTAGGGTGAATTTTTGGTATTTTTTTGAAAAATTTCAATTTTTAATGAACAGTGAAAACACAAGGTTAGTATTTAAAAACTGACTTTTTATTTTAATAATTATTTATTTTAGGTAAAAATTGATTCATGATACCTATATAAGTTCAATTTAATTCATTGAATTCATTTTATAATAATTTTAGATATATAAAAATTTTATTGAACTTTTCACCGTCTTTTACCTACCTCCTAGGAGCTTTTTGCAAACTTACATAAAAATTAATTTTACTGCTTCTGTGAGTGAAATTTCAAAAATCTGAGAGACCCGGTTAATATCAAGGAGTAAAATTTGGTTCAATAAGATAAAAATAATTTATGGTAAATAGTAACATTTTACTTTTATTTACCACGGTTAAAAGTAAATTGGGTAGTTAAGGGTAAAAATGATATTATTATTACCCTAATACATGTCCTAATTCTATTGGATAAGTGTAATTCGACCAAAAACCACCTTAGGAATAAAATATTTCCCTTTATGTCTACTTTTATTAGATTAGAAAATTTATTATTATTTTATTTAAAAAAAAGAGTTAAAATATATAAAATCAAAGTGCAATAACTAAAACATTTTTAATATAGGGTTATACATAAGATTAATTAGACTATAAATATTAATTAGACGGATAATAATATTTTATACCTAATGTTATTTTATTTATAATTTTTAGAAATTAAATAATTTATGTTATTTATGACACAATGGTGATGGAGTAATTACCTAAATAATGAAATATTAAAATAATTGATATTATAAATACCCAAATAAATGTAATTTGAGACTTTTTCTAAATTCCAATAATTTTCTAGGTTAATATATCATGTTATTATTGATTTAATTAACATTTTTAGAACTAATCATGCTGATATGATTTAATAAAAAAATAAATTACCAAATAGTGTCAAAATTGACATAAAATAGTTTTTAAAACAAATATTATATTATTAATTGTTATTATATTACATAAAATCTAAGGATCATAAAAATTACTTAGATAAGGTTATATATATTAATAATTAACCACTTGGGTTTCGTTTGGCTGGTTATAGTATGTTTATTAACCATATAGTGTAAGAAAACAAGAATACACCGTAAAAGTTAAATTATTTAACTTAGAGTTAAATCTAAAAGATAAGGTTAAAATAGAAACCTAAACTTCTCTAAAACCTATTTGTTGAGAGGATTTCGAACCATTCCCACCTTATCATCTATATAAATTAATTTGGACCTATTATAAACTGAATATGACTTTATTATAAAATAATATCTTAAGTTTTTCCAAAGGTGCCCCTCTCCTCCCTTATAAAAAGGGCACCCCTTCCCTCTTCTATTCACACCCTTTTGAGCCTCGAATCTGATCCAACCCCTTCCAATTACTATTCTAAACCTATATATTTACATCATAGAGGTTCTGGTCTTCTCAAAAGACCAACTCTAGTGCCCTAAAAAGATGTTTAATGGAGGTGCGTCGAGGAAGAGGTAATCTCTTGTACCGACTCTTTCATGTTTCATTCTTCTTCTACTTCCTATTATTTAGTTGTCTCATTATAAAGTAATAACATAAGTATTATTTATATACTAATATGTTATTATAAATATTAAATAATCCTATTTTACCTTCTATATATCCTACGGAAAACGAAATCATCGTGTGTGCGTACGTACAGAATATCATCTCCACGCCGTGGTGTAATATGTTTTCGACCACCACCTTAATTGGAAGGGTATAATGGTGTAAATAAATAACTATAAATGATTATTTTAATTTGGTATTGATTCTGAAATATTATACATACACTTCAATACAATTCCACGATCATGGGAATGATATCATCGCTCGTGCGTACGTACGGACTACCGTTTCCACAATGCGATGAGATTCATTCACCATGTTAACCATTCATGAATGATTATAAAGTATATATAATAAGTAATAATGAAATATATTACATAATAATAATACTGGATTTATTTATATATATATTTATTTCATCGACTTAATTCCATCAATTCAATAAGGAAATGAAAACAGCGTTAATGCATACGTATGACCTACCGTCTCCATGAATGGTGTATTTCATTCCATTTATCGATATATCATATATTTATATATGTATATGATGAATTTATATTATATATAAATCATGTTTTATATTATGGAATTAATTAAATCCGGATATAAGTAATAATATCATCAACAACAAGTTGAAACATGCACAATAAATTAAACGATTTAACCCAAATCGCTGCTTTGACATCAAATTTACAAAAGAACGGTTAATATAAAGTCATAAGTAAACCATATATGATATCATAACAATGAAAATGATTCTTTAATAAGTCAATGACATTATTTAAATCATTACACAGGAAATTCAGATACGTACGAAGCATATCAGACGTAAGGTAAGGGATAATTATTCCAATCTTGTTCTTATCCGAGGTTGTTTATTCGTAAGTATTTACTGAGGTTATTGTTATCATCCATGTCCATGTTTTCTAAAAGAGCTTTTATGTATGATTAAAGTCCCATTTACCCATTTTTTACTTTTACCACATGTTATTAAAGGAATACGTTTTTTTACCATATGAGGAAGTTTTTGACATTTCCAAAAAAAGTACGAGGAGAATATTTTTTTTAACTTATATGGCATGAACGGTTTTTTACAGTTTCATATCGCCTTATTTTCATGAAGATTACACTACAATATTTAATGGTTATTTTCAACAAAATACTTTTCTTTCAAAATTTTGTTTCATTTTGTGAATAGAAAATGATTTTGAAGAAGAAAGGATATTTTCCTCTAGAATTCATTTCAAGTGTTTTATCAAAACTATTTTCCATCTAAGATGACATTATTTATCTTGTTTATGTTTCAAGTATAATTCCTATATGATTTAAATTAGTTCACTATTATTATGATGAAATGATATCCATTTTGTTTTGTATGTATTATGTTATGATGGGATGATGTTTATGAAACCCATTTTATACTTTGGGTAATTATGAATGATTTATGATCATGTTGTGTCACAAGTACGAAGGGTTTAATTATGAGATGGGTGGGACTTGTATCTCCCTCCAATTCATTGGGTAAATATTTATATCTCATGAGATAGACATGGCTGAAATGGTAAGTTAATCTGGTTCAGTAATACAGGACTGGAATGAGGAGTGAACTCGATTCAGAAAGGGACTTTGTCCACTAAGATGGTCTTGGAAGCAATGCCTTGGATACTATGGAAATCATATCATGTTCTTAATGGTATCCACAATCACATGTTTTATTACCATGCCATTTTATCATGATTTATGTTCCTTTATGATATATGCCTTACATACTTCCACGATTTATGTCTTTACTCAAGATTTTGATGTTTAGATTTTATGTTCAAGATTTTTCATTCAAATGTTTATGGATTGTTTTATGTTCCCTATGTTTAAACTTACTGAGAATTTGAGCTCAAGATTTTTATGTTTTCTTTTCCATAGGATATAAATAAATGGTTTAGGTAAGAAAACCAAAAGTGGAAGACCATTATGGGAGATGTTGATGATCATTCACCATTATTAGAATATTATGTTCCAAGTTTCCAAAGATGCTAAACTAATACAAACTTTGGGCGTCTATTTTTGTCATGTATTAAGTATTCCACGAAAGTAATGTAATGTCCATATACATCAAGCGTTGGGTCTCTACAGTTGGTATCAGAGATATGGTTTAGTTAACCGTTGGAAACTAGGATGAGAAAACTTTAGTGAGATCCCTATAGATATTTCTAAGGTATGTATAGGGATTTCCTTAAGGTTTAGTATATGTATAGGTTATAGTCCTAGAATTATGGTAACGAACTTAGAATTTATCCTAATATGTTAGATATTGAAGGTAATGGAATGATATTCTTCATGAGAAACCAAATGAAATTGGATCTGGAGGTCCACATATCGTTATTATTCCTAATAAAAAATCTCATAATATGATCAATAATCTCAACTTTGGTAAGTTTCCCAACTCATCTAATAAGAGAAATATGGTGTTTCATGATGATCATAGAGGAATGAAAGTTCAATTTATCTCATGTAAATCATGTGGGAAGAGGCATCAAGGAGAATTTTTCAAAGGAACTGGAAGATTCTTTGGGTGTGGAAAAGAAGGACAAAAATCCAGTAAGTGAAAAGGAAAAGTTCAGTTAAGACCATGGAGAAGGATAATGGTATTTCTATGACATAAAAAATGATTAGATGTTTTAAATGTGGAATGTATGGGTATTATGCAAACCAATGCCTTAAGGGATAATCTCTTGAAGTGAATCAGCATGGTCAAATGGGTAGTATTTATAAGGATGATGATGAAGAGACTACAAATGATATATGAGATGAAAGAAATGATGAAGCATAGTCATTAGTTTAAGAAGTTAGTGGAATGATTGTATGTTTATCAAGAATAATGTATGGTACTATGGAATAAAGAATCATCTAAGGATTGTTACACTATTGTATTTCTTAAAGTATTTGAATGTATATGTTGAATGGTACTGGTAACCATGAAAGGCTATTCAGATATTTTAGGAAAGAAGATGATATGCTCATAATGTATGGATAAGGAGAAAAAAATATGTTTGATAGTATTCATGAGATCATGATTGATATAAAGACTAAGTGATATCATAGTCTGAGTATATAGAATTTTTGGGATTTTGGTGTGTGGAAAGAGTTAACTATTGGAAACATTCGTATTTTTACTAAGGTTCAATGGGTATTCACATTTCAAGAGAATATATGATTAAGGTATTAACATGTTTCAAATGTGGCCAACAATATATATCTTATGATATATATAGGGGACAAATGAAGGAATTCACATGCTCGGTAGATGAAATTTCTAGTAATAGGACAGAAGGATTTTCGATAAGCCTAAAGGTTGGAATGGACATCATATAGTATCGGTTAAATATATAACTTTTTATTTCTGAAATGTTACGATAGTACAGTTTTAGAAAAAGGAAAACCCATAGGACGGGTGACAACCCATCGTGTCGGACAAGGTTGCAGGAATCAAACCCACAACCGAAGTGCGACAGGCCATTATCGCCTACCACTGGACTATATGAAGTTTCTAGTTAGTAAAAACTAGTTTAATTTTTTTAAGAAGTATGATAGATGAAGTATAAGTCCATTGTTGGAATCATATAGGATTTATCACACCATAGATGGATTTATGTATTTTTAATAACTTATGCTAACCTTTTTATGACAGAAACATATGGGATGACTTATCATTCTATCACATGATCTACTAACACTTCATGAATGACAGATCCAACTTCATTTCATTAAATAGTGATGAAGTGGAAATAGTTCATGGAATGACCAACAATGATATTACACTGAAATCAAGTAAGTATTTCTCCTCATGTAAAAGTTCATCAACATTAGGGAAATGATCTTGAAAACCAAAAAGGTTGTCCTAGTGCTCTTATATCTAATGGATCAGATGGTACCTTAGATCATTAAAAATTTATGGCTTTGTGATTGTTGGATTTTTCATATCGATGTCCTCTACCACTCTTCATCAGAAGTTGATGGTTATATTTCTCTTCCATATCCATATTTTCACCTATGTTGTCCGTTGTGGAAACCCAGTGCTGAGTTACATTGGGTTACTGTTATAATTATAACTACCCTTTTTAAAATGATGTTTTAGTATTCTTTTTTACAATGTGGGTTTCTATGAAGAAAACTTTCAAGTAGTAAACCATTTATAACCGCAACAAATTTTGAAGGCGAAATTCATTTTAAGGGTGGTAGAATGTAACACCCCGAGATTTTATGAGATATATTATTTTTAATTTCATCTACGTATTCTATTATACACTACACCAAGATTATCTGGTAATATACGCAACACCGTATTAGCTTGCAGTATACACAACACTATTCTTGGCTCATGTTATAGACAATTTCAAGTTCGTTTTGTGGAAATTATTCTACGCAACATTATGTATAGATTTTGTTTAATGTATAAATGAAAGAAGTTTTGATTATGTTATATGAAACACCAAATGGAGCTTTCACTACACTCATCCCTAACTTGGATTGCATTAAATTCAATCAAGACCTTCTTCGATAACATGTGTAGTACGCAATACCATGTTTCACAAATCGAGATATTATTATAATATTATTATGAACTAGCTGTTATGAACAGTAATACCCACTTTTTGAAATTTTATAAATTTTATCATTAAAAATGGACTTCATTTTGGGATTCAGAATATCTAGATTATCCTAGGGTGAATTTTTGGTATTTTTCTAAAAACATTCAATTTTTGATGAATAGTGAAAACACTGGGTTACTATTTAAAAACCAACTTTTTATTTTAATAATTATTTATTTTATTTAGATTTATTTTATAAAAAAATTGATACATAATACCTATATAAGTACAATGTAATTCATTGAAGTCATTTTCAAATAATTTTAGATATATAATAATTTAATTGACCTTTTCCCCGTCTTTTACCTATCTCCAATGAGCTTTTTGAAAAATTAAATAAAAAATAATTTTACCACTTCTGTGAGTGGAATTTCAAAAATCCAAGAGACACAGTTAATATCAAGAAGTAAAATGTGGTTCAATAAGATAAAAATATTTTTTTTGAACATTACCTTTTTACTTATATTTACCACGGTTAAAAATAAATAGTGTAATTAAGGGTAAAAATGATTTTATAATTACCCTAACACATATCCTAATTCTATTGGATAAGTATAATTAGACCTAAAACAACCTTAGGAATAAAATATTTCCCATTAGATCCACTTTGATTATATTAGGACATTTATTATTATTTTATTTAAAAAAGAGTTAATATAGTTACAATCAATGTCCAATAAAAAAACATTTTTAATATAGGTTTATACATAATATAAATTAGATTATAACTATTAATTATAAATTTAAAATGATTTACTACCTAATGGTATTTTATTTATAATTTTTAGACATTAAATAATTTAAGTTATTTATGACACAATGGTGATGCAGTAATTACCTAAATAATGAAATTTTAAAATAATTGATATTACAAATACCCAAATAAATGTAATTTGAGACTCTTTATGAATTCCAAAAAATTTCTAGGTTAATATGATATTTTATTATTTATTTAATTAACTTTTTTATAACTAATCATGCTATTATGATTTTCAAAAAAATCAATTTCCAGATAGTTTCAAAATTTACATAAAATAGTTTTTAAAACAAATATTATATTATTAATTGTAATTATAATCCTAAAATTCTAAGGAACGGCCAAATGATTTATATAAGGTTATATATATTAATAATTTACTACATGGGGTTTTTTTTGTCTTGTTATAGTAAGTTTATTAACCATATAGTGTAAGAAAACAAGAAGACACAATAAAGGTTAAATTATTTATCTTAGAGTTAAATCTAAAAGATAATGTTAAAATAGAAACCTAAACTTGTATAAAACCTATTGGTAGATAGTATTTAGACCCATCCCCACTTTAGCTTCGAAATAAATCAATTTGGAGCTATTATAAACCGAATATGACTTTTTTATGAAATAATATTTTAAGTTTTTCCAAAGGTGCCCCTCTCCTCCCATATAAAAAGGGCACTCCTTCCCTCTTCTCTTCACACCCCTTTTAGCCTTAATCTCGTCCAACCCCTGAAAATTACTATTTTAAACCTATCTAGTTACATCATAGAGGTTCTGGTCTTCTCAAAAGTCCAACTCTAGTTCCCTAAGAAGAAGTTTAAAGGAGGTGCGTCGAGGAAGATGTAATCTCTTCTACCGACTATTTCAAGTTTCTTTCTTATTCTACATCCTCTTCTTTAGTTGTCTCATTATAAAGTAATAACATCCATATTAATCATATACTGATATGTTATTATAAATATGAAACAATCCTATTTTACTTTCTATCCATCCTACGGAAAATGAAATCACCGTGCGTGCGTACGCACATAATACCGTCTCCACACCGTGGTGTAATCTATTTTCGACCACCACCTTACATGGATTGGTATAATGGTGTAAATAAATAACTATAGGTTATTATTTTAAATTGATATTGATTATGAAATATTATACATACACTTCATTACAATTCCACGATCATGGGAGTGATATCATCGCTCGTGCGTACGTACGGACTACCGTCTCCACAATGCGATGAGATTCATTCTCCATGTTAACCATTCATGAATGATTATAAAGTATATATAATAAGTAATTATGAAATATATGATATAATAATGATACTGGATTTATGTATATATATATATATATGTATGTCATCTACTTAATTCCATTCAATTCCATAAGGAAACGAAAACAGCGTTTATGCGTACGTACGACCTACCGTCTCCATGAACGGTGTATTTCATTCCATTTCTCGATCGATCATATATATATGTATATGATTAATTTATATTATATATAAATCATGTTTTACATTCTATAATTATTTAAATCAGGATATAAGTAATATTATCAAGAACAACAAGTTGGAACACGTACAATAAATGAAACGATTTAATCCAAATTGATGCTTTTACATAAAATTTACAAAAGAACGGGTAATATAAAGTCATAAGTAAACCATATATGATATAATAACAATGAATATTATCCTGTAATAAGCGAATGTCATTATTTAAATCATTATATAGAAGGTTCGGATATGTACGAAGCATACCAGACCTAGGGTAAGGGATAATTATTCCAATCTCGTGCTTATCTGAGATTGTTTATTCGTAAGTATTTACTGGGATTATTACTATCATCCATGTCCATGTTTTGTAAAAGTGTTTTTTGTATTATTAAAGTCCTTTTTACCCATTTTTTACTTTTACCACATGTTATTAATGGAATATTTCTTTTGTTTACCATACGAGGAACTTTTTGTCTTTTCCAACAAAAGTACGAGGAGAATATTTTTTTAACTTATATGGAATGAACAGATTTTTATGGTTTCATATCACCTTATTTTCATGAATAATACTCTCAAATATTTCATGGTCATTTTCAACAAAATCCTTTTCTTTTAAAATTGTGTGGAATTTTGTGACAAGAAAATGATTTTGAAGAAGAAATGATATTTTCCTCAAGAATTAAATTCAAGTGTTTTGTCAAAACTATTTTCCATCTATGATGACATTATTTATCATGTTTGTGTTTCATGTATAATTTCTCTATGATTTACATGGTTTCACTTTTCTTATGATGAAATGATATCCATTTTGTTTTTCATGGATTATGTAATGATGGGATGATGTTTATGAAATCCATTTTATACTTTGGGTAATGATGAATGATTTATGATCATGTTGTGGAACAAGTAAGAATGATTTCATTATGAGATGGGTGGGACCTATATATCCCTCCAATACATTGGGAAACGATTTATATCTCATGGGATAGACATGGATAGAACGGTAAATTAATCTGGTTCAGTAACACAGGACTGGAACGTGGAGTGAACATGATTCAGAAAGGGAATTTGTCCACTAAGATGGTCATGGCAGTAATGCCTTCGCTACTATGGAAATCATATCATGTGCTTAATGGTTTCCAAAATCACATGTTTTATTACCATGTTATTTTATCATGATTGATGTTCCTTTATGATATATGCCTTTTGTACTTCCATGATTTATGTCTTTCCTCAAGATTTTGATGTTTAGATTTTATGTTCCAGATTTTGCATTCAAATATTTATAGATTGTTTTATGTTCTCTATGTTTACCCTTACTGAGAATTAGAGCTCACACTTTTTATGTTTTATTTTCCCTAGGATATAAAGAAAATTTTTAGGTAAGAAAACTAAATGAGGATGATCTTTGTGGGAGATGTTGAAGATCTTTCACCATGATTAGAAGATTACGTTCCGAGTTTCCAAATACACTTAACTAATACGATCTTTGGGCGTCTGTTTTTTTCATGTATTAAGTATTCTGAAAAAGTAATGTAATGTCCATGTACATCAAACATTAAGTCTCTACAGTTGGTATCAGAGCGAAGGTTTAGTTAACCTTTGGAAACTAGGATGCAAAAACATTAGTGAGATCCCTAGAGATATTTCTAAGGTATGTCTAGGGATGTCCCTAAGGTTAAGTATAAGTTTAGGTTATAGTCCTAGAATTATGTTAAGGATATTATAATGTAACCTATGATGTTATATATTGAAGTTAATCCCCATTGATTATGATATTGGCCTCTCACAATATTCTTTTTGGGTTTTATAAAATGGCTGGAAACCGGAAGATTCACGATAATGGAGGATATGACGGACAATGGAATGATATTCTTCATGAGAAACCGAATGAAATTGGATCTGGAGGTCCACATATTGTTATTATGACTAATTAGAGATCTCATAATGTGATAAATAATATCAACATTGGTATGTTTCCCGACTCAGATAATAAGAGAAAGATGGATTTTCATGATGATCATTGGGGAAATAAAGTTCAATTTCTCTCATGTAAATAATTTGGGAAGAGGCCTCAAGGAGAATGTTTCAAAGGAACTGGAAGATGCTTTGGGTGCGGAAAAGATGGAAACAAATCCAGTAAGTGCAAGGGAAATGTTCAGTTAACACCATGGAAAAGGATAATGGTATTCCTATGACATCAACAATGATTAGATGTTTTAAATGTGAAATGTATGGCCATTATGCAAACCAATTCCCTAAGGGAAAATCTCATGAAGAGAATCAGCATGGTCATATGGGTAGTATTTATGACGATGATGATGAAGAGACTAAAAATGATATATGAGATGAAAGAAATGATGAAGCTCAGTCAATTGTTTTAGAAGTTAGTGGAATAATTGTTTTTTATCAAGAATATTGTATGGTACTATGGAATAAAGAATCATCTAAGGATTGTTACACTATTGTTTTTCCTAAAGTATTTGAAAGTTTATGTTGAATGGTACGGGTAACCTTGAAAGTTAATTCAGATATTTTTGGAAAGAAGATGATATGAACATAATGAATGGATAAGGAGAAAATAATATGTTTGATAGTATTCATGAGCTCATGATTGATATAAGGACTAAGTGATATCATGGTCTGAGTATATAGAAGTTTTGGGATTTTTGGTATGTGGAAAGAGTTAACTTTTTAAAACATTCATGTTTTTACTAAGGTTCAATGGGTATTCAATTTTCAAGAGAATACATGATTAATGTATTCACATGTTTGGAATGTTACCAAAAAGATATATCTTATGATATATGGGGGACAAATGAAGGAATTCTCATGCTCGGCAGATGAAATTTATAGTAATCGGACTGAAGTATTCTCGATAAGTCTCAAGGTTGGAATGGACATAATATAGTATTGGTTAAAGATATAACTTTTTATTTCTGAAATGTTACGATATTATAGTTTTATAAAAATGACAACCCATAGGACGGGCGACAACCCATTGGGTCGGACAAGGTTGCAGGAATCAAAACCACAACCGAAGTGCAACATGCCTTTATCACCTACCACTGTCCTACAAGAAGTCCTTGGTTAGTAGAAACTAGTTTTAGTTTATTAAGCAGTATGATTGATGAAGTATAAGTCCATTGTAGGAATCAAATACGATTTATCTCACCATAGATGGACTTATGTATTTTTAATAACTTATGCTAACATTTTTATGATAGAAACAGAGGGGGTGACTTATCATTCTATCACATGATCTACTAACACATCATGAATGATAGTTTAAACTTCATTTATTTAATTAGAGATGAACTGGAAATTGTTCATGGAATTACCAACGATGATATTACACTGAAATCAAGTAAGTATTTCTCCTCATGTAAAAGTTCATCAATATTAGGGAAATGATCTTGAAATCCAAAAATATTGTCCTAGTGCTCTTATATCTGATGAATGAGATGGTACCTTAGATCATCACATTTTATGGCTTTGTGATTATTGTCTTTTTCATAGCCATGTCCTCTACCACTCTTCATCAAAATTTGATGGTTATATTTCTCTTTCATATCCATTTTTCACATATGTTGTCTTATGTGGAATCCCAGTGCTGAGTTACTTTGGGTGACTACTATGATTCTAACTTCCCTTTCTAAAATGAAGTTTTAGTATTCCTTTTTACGATGTGGGTTTCAATGAAAGAAAATTTCAAGTAGTAAACCATTTATAATCACGATGAATTTCGAAGGAGAAATTCATTTTAAGTAGGGTTGAATGTAACACCCCGAGATTTTATGAGATATATTATTTTTAATTTCTTTGATGTATTCTATTGTACATTATATCAAGATTATAGTGTACTATACACAACAACGTATTAGCTTGTAGTATACACAACAATATTCTTGGCTCGTGTTACACAAAATTTCAAGTTCGTTTTATGGAAATTAACTTATGAAACATTAAGTATAGATTTTTTTTAATGTATAAATGAAATAAGTTTTGATAATGTTATATGCAACACAAAACAGAGATTTCACTACACACAGCCCTGACTTGGCCTACATTACACGCAATCAAGACCTTTTCGATAACGTGTGTAGTACGCAATACCAAGTTTCACTAAATGAGATATTATTATAATATTATTATGAACTAGCCGTTATGAATAGTAATACCCACCTTTTGAAATTTTATAAATTTTATCATTCAAAATTGACTTTATTTTTGGATTTTGAATATCGTAATTAGACTAGGGTGAATTTTTTGTATTTTTCTGAAAACATTCAATTTTTGATGAATAGTGAAAACACTGACTTACTATTTAAAAACCAACTTTTTATTTTAATAATTATTTATTTTATTTGATTTTATTTTAGGTAAAAATTGAAACATAATACCAATATAAGTTCAATGTAATTCATTGAAGTCATTTTATAATAATTTTAGATATATAAAAATTTTATTGAACTTTTCACCTCTTTTACCTACCTCATAGGAGCTTCTTGCAAACTTACATAAAACTAAATTTTACCGCTTCTGTGAGTGGAATTTCTAAAATCCGAAAGACACGGTTAGTATCAAGGAGTAAAATGTGGTTTAATAAGATAAAAATAATTTTTGGTGAATAGTAACTTTTTACTTTTATTTACCACGGTTAAAAGTAAATAGGGTAATTAAGGGTAAAAATGATATTATTATTACCCTAGCACATTTCATAATTCTATTGGATAAGTGTAATTCGACCAAAAACAAATTTAGGAATAAAATATTTCCCACTAGGTCCACATGGATTAGATTAGGACATTTATTATTATTTTATTTAAAAAAGAGTTAAAATAGTTAAAATCAAAGTTCAATAACTAAAACATTTTTAATATTGTGTTATACATAAGATAAATTCGACTATAAATATTAATTAGAATGATAAAAAAAATTTATACGTAATGGTATTCTATTTATAATTTTTAGACATTAAATAATTTATTTTATTTATGACACAATGGTGATGTAGTAATTTCCTAAATAATGAATTATTAACATAATTGAAATTATAAATACCCAAAGAAATGTAATTTGAGATTGTTTATGAATTACACTAATTTTCTAGGTTAATATGTCATGTTATTATTGATTTAATTAACTTTTTGAGAACTAATCACGATTTTATGATTTTCAAAAAAATCAATTACCAAATAGTGTCAAAATTGACATAAAATAGTTTTTAAAACAAATATTAAATTATTAATTGTTAATATATTCCTAAAAATATACGGATTGACCAAATGAATAAGATAAGGTTATATATATTAATAATGAACAACTTGGGGTTCGTTTGGCTGGTTATAGTATGTTCATTAACCATATAGTGTAAGAAAACAAGAAGAAGTGATAAAAGTTAAATTATTTAACTTAGATTTAAATCTAAAAGATAAGGTTAAAATAGTAACCTAAACTTGTCTAATACCTATTGGTTGTGATTATTTCGATCCATAGCCACTTTATCTTTGAAATAAATCAATATTGAGCTATTATAAATCGAATATGACTTTATTATAAAATAATATTTTACGTTTTTTCAAAGGTGCCCCTCTCCTCCCTTATAAAAAGGGAAACCATTCCCTCTTCTCTTCACACCCTTTTGAGCCATAAATCTCAGACAACCCCTGAAAATTCCTCTTCTAAATCTATCTAGTTACATCATAGAGGATCTGTTCATCTCAAAAGTCCAACTCTAGTGCCCTAAGAAGAAGTTTAAAGGAGGTGCGTTGAGGAAGAGGTAATCTCATCTACCGACTCTTTCAAGTTTCTGTCTTCTTATACTTCCTCTTATTTAGTTTTCTAATTATAAAGTAATAACATCAGTATTACTTATATACTGATATGTCATTATAAATATTAAACAATCCTATTTTAACTTCTATCCATCCTATGGAAAACGAAATCACTGCGCGTGCGTACGTACAGAATACCATCTCCACGCCGGGGTGTAATCTGTTTTCAACCACCACCTTACTTGGATGGGTATAATGGTGTAAATAAATAACTATATATGATTATTGTAAAGTGATATTGGTTCTGAAATATTATACATACACTTAAATAAAATTCCACGATCATGGGAATGATATCATCGCTCGTGCGTACGTACGGACTACCATCTCGACGACACGATGAGATTC
Source organism: Viscum album (assembly GCA_963277665.1). NCBI lineage: Eukaryota > Viridiplantae > Streptophyta > Magnoliopsida > Santalales > Viscaceae > Viscum > Viscum album. The sequence goes on from OY728128.1 coordinate 301,311,033, forward strand.
ATTATCCATGTTAACCATTCATGAATGATTATAAAGTATATATAATAAGTAATCATGAAATATATGAAATAATAATGATACTGTATTTATGTATATATATATATGTATTTCATCTACTTAATTCCATTCAATTCAACAAGGAAACGAAAACAGCGTTCATGCGTACGTACGACCTACCGTATCCATGAACGGTGTATTTCATTCTATTTAGCGATATATAATAGATATATGTATATACTGAACTTATATTATATATAAATCATTTTTAACATTCTGCAATTAATTAAGTCATGATATAATTAATAATATCAAGAACAAAAATTTGAAACACGTACAATAAATGAAACGATTTAACCCAAATCGCGCCTTTTACATCAAATTTACAAAAGAACGGGCAATATAAAGTCATATGTAAACCATATATGATATCATAACAATGAATATGATTCTGTAATAAGTCAATTTCATTATTTAAATCATTATACAAGAGTTTCGTAGTCGTACGAAGCATGTCATACCTAAGTTAAGGGATAATTATTCCAATGTCGTTCTTATCTGAGATTGTTTATTCGTAAGTATTTACTAGGGTTATTGCTATCATCCATGTCCATGTTTTATAAAAGTGTTTTTATGTATGATTAAAGTCCTTTTACCCATTTTTTACTTTTGCCACATGTAATTAAAGGAATATTTCATTTGTTTACCATATGAGGAACTTTTTGACTTTTCCAACAAAAGTATGAGAAGAATATTTGTTTAACTTATACGGCATGAACAGAATTTTTTGATTTCATATCGCCTTATTTTCATGAAGCATACTCTACAAGATTTCATGGTTATTTTCCAAAAAATCATTTTCTTTTAAAATTTTGGGGAATTTTGTGAAAATAAAACTATTTTGAAGAAGAAATGATATTTTCCTCAAGAATTAATTTCAAGTGTTTTATCAAAACTATTTTCCATCTAAGATGACATTATTTATCATGTTTATGTTTCATGTATAATTTCTCTATGATTTACATGGTTTCAATTTTCTTATGATGAAATGATGTGCATTTTTTTGTATGGATTGTGTTATTATGGGATGATGTTTATGAAACCCATTCTATACTTTGGGTAATGATGAATGATTTATGATCATGTTGTGGCACAATTAAGAATGATTTCATTTTGAGATGGGTGGGACCTATATCTCCCTACAATGCATTGGGTAATGATTTATATCTCATGAGATAGATATGTCTAGAATGATATGTTAATCTAGTTCTGTAATACAGGACTGGAACGTGGAGTGAACTCAATTCAGAAAGGGACTATGTCAACTAGGATGGGCATGGAATCAATGCCTTGGATACTATGGAAATCATATCATGTGCTTGATAGTTGCCACAATCACATGTTTTATTACCATGATATTTTATCATGATTGATGTTACTTTATGATATATTCCTTACGTACTTCCAATATTTATGTCTTTACTCATGATTTTGATGTTTAGATTTTTTGTTTATGTTTTTACATTCAAATGTTTATGGATTGTTTTATGTTCTCCATGTTTACACTTACTGAGCATTTGAGCTCACTCTTTTTATGTTTTCTTTTCATTGGGATATAAAGAAAGGTTTTAGGTAAGAAAACCAAAAGGGGAAGATCATTGTGGGAGATGTTTAAGATCTTTCACCATGATTAGAAGATTACATTCCGAGTTTCCAAATACACTAAACTAATACGATCTTTGGGCGTCTTTTTCTGTCATGTATTAAGTATTCCGCAAAAGTAATGTAATTTCCATGTACGTCAAGCTTTTGGTCTCTACAATGAAGAACTCTCAAATTGGTATATGGATGCTCTATGTCCTCCTACTCAAATGAAGTGTATACAAGGATGTTGTATATAAAAAACGTCCATGAACCAATCCAAAAAATATATAATCATTGTGTTCATAAAACCCATGAACATAGCTAGAATTATACATCACACTGAACGACATCACAATAAACTTATAATTCCCATAATGACATCAGAATGTTGTCTTCTAAACATCCTCATTTTTACCCACATCTAATGATATCCCAACCATAGATTGATCTTTAAGAACCTACTAGGCCCTTTCATCTAATCAAATAAATCATTAATCCATATAATTGGATAGAAGTTCTTCATTAGAACCTAGTTCAAGCTAATACAATCAATATAGAGATTCATATGTCCATCATCCTTCTTCCAAAATAAAATTGGGTCACCCAAAGGTAAAATTCTCATCCAAACAAAACCTTTCTATAAAAGATCATCAATTTATACCCATAACTCTTTCAAATCAAAAGGTTCCATCATATATGAAGATATCGAGATCAGAAGGAATTAAACTATAGCTGAATTCCAAACATGATATGATATTGAGTGGATAATGTTACATCCTCTTCAATGAAGACATCAGGGCACTCTTCCACAACCTTGGTAAACATCATCATCTGAAAATCCAATGAACTCATCACCAGATCATCTATAAAGGAAGATAATGGTGAAATATGCCTCCAACCCATCTAACAATATATCTTTCCAATAAACAACTGAATATCTTCATCAACATAATAGAACACAATCTTTATATTGAAAAAATAAATAATATCCTACATTGAATACAACCATTCCATACCATGGATGATGTGTTATTGTATTATCCATTAACATATGATGTCTCCCTAAGAGTGATACATCCCCATCACTAGCTCCCATTCTCAACAAACTTCATATAGATAAAATCAACCTCTAACTAGCATATTAAATACCAAATTAACTAGAATTATCTCTACATAAAGTCCCAAATAATTGACTAGGTTAGGTGATATGAATGACTTTGTAACTCCTGGGCTAAACAAACTATGCACCCATGTTGAAAAACATGTAAACCATACCTATAATGACATCTAGGTCACATTGATATGGTATCTCTTGGGAATCTTATTGATGATGACCTTCTCTATTACCTTTACGTCCTTAAAGATTATGATTATCAGAGTGTTTTCCTCTACCTACCCTATATCCTCTATGACAGTCTAAAGAAGGAGGACCCTGCAAATCATTTTTTCCGCATTATCTGATAGCCGGTGTGTAAGGGTTTCCGGGACCCGTAGAGACAATCATACATTTCAAAATTCAAAAAACATCAAAACAGGAAACCGCGCAACATCTTGAGCCGCGAACCCACGTGCCGGCCTCGAAACCCGGGATCTTCTGCCACAGCATCATCAGCCTCGAGATACACCCCCGAGGCGACTGACAAACACACTTTCACCGGAGCACCGGTGAGGTTCACCGACTCCCGTCGTCGTCCAGCGACCATCGTCCTCTTCACCGGTAACCACCGCTGCCATCCCTTCACCAGCACACCAACACCCCTTCACCGACTTCAACGAGGCAGAAACCCTCATCACCGATTTCAACGAGGCAGAAACCCTCAGCGCATCGCAGAAAAAATCACTGGATTTCCATGAAAATCTGGTGAAACAAACCAAAAACTTACAGATTACATCCCGCAAAGCAACCAACAACAACCAAACATCAAAACCGCTAACGATGAAAAGAAAAACATCCAAGGAGCTGAAGATCCCTCCGCCACCAGACAGACCAGCTACGACAGAGACAACAAAAACCCCATCGAACTCACCTGGGAGGGGACAAAGCCCAAACCACCGACGCAAGAGCGCGACCCCATCATCCACATAAAAAACAAACATCAAATACCTTGGAAGGGGCCCGATATCTACCACCCCTGTAAAAATGTGTTGACGAGGGCATGGACCTACCTCCAACTATCTGAAAGCTCTTATTTCCATGAAATTTTGAACCCCTTACCATAACTCTACTATTTGATGAATCCCAATGACTCCCCTCCCATGATGATCTAGCCCTAACCAACATCCTCTCAATGACCTCTGATCTTGAGATTACCTATAGATATATCAATTGCATAAAAAGGGTGGACTCATTATAGATCTCTATATAAAAATCCTCCAATAAATTCCTTCCCATGTATCCTCATCCCAAAATAGATATAAAACAATATTCATAGGGGTCCAAAAATAGATCCTGAAATCCCACATGAAAGAGCTACCTTGTCAAAAGGTAAAAATCTTTTATAGACTAGCCGCCTTCATGATCAATGAATAAAACTTTTCTCAAGATTGGTTTCAAAAAATTTCCATGAGAGTGTTAAATTTTTAAGATCCAAGAGGAATAAGAACCACCAATTAATTACTATTATAAACAACAATATGAACACCAATAAAATTGTATTCTCCTTTAGAACAAGGATTTATCTTTAAGGATATCTCAACCTCCTCTAAACAATTCTATATCACTGAGCATGTAATGGATCCCTCACACTTCTATAGACTCTAGAACTAAAATTCTCAGAGTGTCCTCCTGTAAGTTTGATCATAAATCTTGACTCTATGAAAATCTACAAGCACGTCCTTTGGAACATCTTCAGTTTGTACCAAATAGGAACATTTACGTGGACCCATATGTGTAAAATAAAAAAAGGGTTGGGTCTCCTAAACCTAGAATAATGAACTTTTAATATTTTTTAATTCATTATTTATGGTTTAACCTAATGTGTAGGGCTATCCATTTCAAAAAAAATTGAATAAAAGAGTGTTTCATGATCCTTTGCTGGTATTTTTACTCGGTATCCAATATCACATTGCTTAGTAAGATCAATAAACACAAAGGTTCATTCAAAAGAACATATGGGGCCCATAAAAATCATGACTTAGATTTTATCCATTTTTTACATTACTAAATAAAAAAATTGAAACCATTTCCCTACCAACCTATGCAGTCCTCACCTATTCCAACATCTAAACATCACCATATCCCTCAACCAAATCCTTTGACACCACTTGATTATGACCCCCTCCCCACTAAAGGTACCCCTTCTAGACCACCAATAATATAAGGGAGATAATGATGCCTAAATCCCACTAATAATAGTCAATTATATGAAATAATCATTGAGGGTATATCATACAAAAAAATGGAATGAATTTTCCTATAATATTTTTGAATATGAGAGATAAGATAGAAACACCCGAAAAATCCTACTCATAACAAAACTAAATAGAGATATCAAGACATGCATGTAATTTCAATCAACTAAGACAACTATGAAAATGGACCTTCAAGTAGAAAAATATAAACTAGGTAGTTCCCATGAAACCTAAATAGCCCCTGAACAATGATGATATTATAATTTCCATCCTAGTCACCAACCTACTCCATCTGACCTGAAAAATAGTTTATATATATAATGGATGGCTGTAACATGTGAACTGAGTAGAGTCCTCCTTATATCCTCTCATACAAAAGATAAGGAAAGCATGCTAAATCCTAGTGAACAAAAAGTGATATTAGCTCATACCTTAAATGAGAATGTGATATTCCCAGCCTCACTATGGATATCTCCCAAAAAATATCTCACATAAGTGAACATATAATATAATATCAAAAGTTTTCATCCTTCTGCCACTTCTATACTAGTTTTTCACTCAGCCCCAACGTTTCACATTTGGTGTTATCTCTCTCTAAAATAATCTATCATAAAGACACGTTGACTAATTTATCATACCATTCTCCTCATGCATCACATTATCTAATCACATTCAATGAACATATGGAATAAAATTATCTCATAATCCAACACCACATCTCTAGATAGTAACTGAGTAGATTCTAAGAACCATTATAACCCATATATCATGCATTATAAATCAAACTATCCCAAACCATACACATCATATCTATAATAATACATACTATTATATATCCAGAGATATGTATGTATGAAATAACCATAGGAAATTATGACCCTATACACACAAATATGGGAACAGTAACCTCCATAGTTACCAGTATATAATACTATGAGGAGAAAAGAGTGGTTCCAGAGGACATTTTTACCCATATGTTTCTCACCAACCAAGATGTTGGGGAAATCCCTCCTAGAGCCCATGGGGTGTTGGTATCCCAACCGAACTAGGTGGGGTAGCATATGAAAATAGATGACATACAGGATATTATATACCTCTCAACCATAGTATGTGCATTAAACTAGTATTAGGCTCTACTATAGTTATCGTCTCTTGGACACCCGGTTTTCACCACTAAGTACAAGATATCATCTAAGAACAAAATCATTAAAGTATACTTATTTAATTGATTATTTCCTATTAATATTTCACATTATGTTAATTAATTAAGTAGACATTATTTATAATTATTACATTTACATTTCAATAACCATCAAGTAACGTTCAGGACCTCCAAGAGTAATCTAATTAATTCCATTGTTCCATAGGATTATCAACATTTTCATTCCATTCAAGAATCATCTCTATGGGTTAAAACATTTATTATTGATTGTAATAAAATAATTCCAGTTACTCTAGGAGATACAGTAAGCTACTGTAAAATTGATGCATAAACCAAGAACTTCCATCTACCTCAAGAAGTGGGGAAAGGAATATTGGTAAACAAGAAACCCAGAAATATAAACATTAAACAAGAAATTTATCATGATAGAATCTAGATTTCAGTACAAAAAGAGGAATTCTCTCTTTCAACCCGTTCCATCAATCTCATTTCCATCCCCAACAACACTATGCATATTTCTATGAATCTCTCTATATCATGTACCAATTTATTCCACAAACTCAGGCCTCGCCAACCATATATCTCCAAACCATTATATATACTTGTATCACAACACATCTTATCACTAGGAATCAAATAATCAATAAACAATGTCACTAGAGAATCTAAGACTTATAAACCAAGACCTATAACCTTTACAGTGAAAAGGGTGTGATCACATCCAAACATTTATCTACATCAAACAACCATTTCATTGTCATATTTAATTATAACATTTGTTTATCATAAGTTACAACCATAGGCAAAAAAATAAATCAACTATTAAAAGTTGTCAATTATTTAAATATTATCTAATTTGTAACTTCATGTTTCAAAAAAATTAATAAAGAAAAATTCCATTAACATAATTCTTTATTATTATTAACAAAAAGAATTTATATCTTCATATACTTTATCCAACTCCACTAACAAATTAATGTATAATTTTAATTAAATATGAACTAGGCATCATTTTATTTCTATAAAATTGAAATAATCAATAGATTCAATTAATAAACCTCTTTAATTATTTATCCAACAACATTACCAGCTTAAAGTTATTACCATTTTAATAAAATTAACAAGATAAACACAATTATAAAAAATATGCTAATGAAATTATAAATATATATACCACACAATACAATAAAATAAGGGATGAACCATCGTCACAGTGGAAACACATGTGATAGCTACAACTATAAAACATTTATTTTTATTAATGTAATTTAATTTTTATTATAGTTAATCCCACCATAACTCAAAGAGATAAATAATTATTACTTTAAAATTCCACATAAAATAATATTATAAGAAATTAATCCCCTAACTCATGTAATTCATCATTCTTAAATGAGAATGAAACAATATGATGAAATTCCCTTTCATATCTCTCATAAGGAAACTACAACCCTCCAAGGACACCATGCCATAAAAAATAAATGAAACGCATGAGAATAAATTATAACAATTATCATAGCATTAAAATTTAAAAATGGTGTAATAAAAAATTATTATAGAATACATCACAAGGGAAAGAGGGAAATCTCACCCCGTATCACCATAGATCAAAAATGGAAATTTGAGGATCAATAACAATTGAAAGATCTTAAAAACATGATGAATCTAATATGGAATATTGGATTTGAGAGAGAATTAGAGGGTTTATTATAAAATTGAGGGAAATATTATATTTTTAGGCACACTACCATATTCATTTTCTTTGTGAGAATGGGTAATTCATGTTGTAAATTTCCCAAAAATTTAAGAATCGCTGAAAAACACTTCCCCCCGATCAAATAAACCTGGATCATTTGATGTTGAGAAATTTATGTTCATTTCAGGAATTCATTTTCATGATTTGAACTAACTCTCACATTATGAACTATATTTCATGTCGTGAACTTCTCCAACTTCTAGATTCCAGCTTCCAAACTCCATTAATTATGCTCTAAGATTCATCCAAGCACCACAGACCTCAAAAACACAAAAAGAAATGTTCTAGATGTATATGTCACCTTATTGTTTTCTATCATAATTGAAAGTATGATTTTTATTTAAAAATTTACATATTAGTTCAAAAGTCACCCCATTTGCTCAAAACTAAGAATATGATCCTGGATTATCATGATATATTATAAAAATGATATATTATTATATTTTAATGTTTAGGAATTAAACATACATCAATTTCACCGATGGTGTGGATGTTATAGATGAAAGTTCATACTTTCATTCAAAAGTGACATTAAAGTTAAAAACCCATGACACTTTTAGAAATCTATGAATACATTCTCATATTATCTTGACACTTTAGTAAAATATTATGAGATTCATTTTTTACATATAGGAATCAACCACACATCAATAAAAAACATTTTTTGGATGGTATGACTCAAAGTGTGAGTTTTTAGTATAAAAATATCATTTTAACTCTTAATGTTTATTACATATTTCAAACTGAAAAAACATGCTCATATTGTCTTTATATTTTAGGAAAATGGAACATGATTCATTTTTCACATGTAGAAATTAACCATAGTTAAATTTGATGCATTATGTGGCCAGAATAACTGAAAGAACATGATTTCATTTAAAATGTACATTTTAGTTGAAAACAAGTATCTCATACTTAAAACTATAAAAAAATTCAGATTTTATTAACACATATGGAAAATAGTATATGATTAATATTCAATGTGTATTAATTAATTAAAAATAAATATAATGAATGGTGCGACCATATTTAGTAAAAGTTCATGTATTCAGTTTTAAGGTGAAATTTTATTCTAAAACAAATATCCCTAATCCAAACTAAGAAAACATTCTTGTATTGTTTTAATACTTTAAGAAAACAATCATTGATGCATTTGTGACATATGGAAATTAATTTCTTGTTAATATAACACACAGTGTGTTTGGTATCGATGAAAATTCTTGTTTTCATTTAAAATAGAAATTCTTTTTCACAGTTAATATCACATAGTTGAAAGCACAAAAACACACATGGATTATCTTTCTACATTAGAAAAAATAACTTGTGACACATTTTTGACATGTAGGAATTAACTTAATGTCAATCTAACACACATTGTAGATGTTATGAGTGAAAGAGTGTGTTTTTAATTAAAAGTATAATTTATTTTCAAAATGTGTGTCATATACTATAAACAAACAAAATACACATGTATTGTATTTATACATTAGTATAATGATATATGACTCGTTTTATGATGCATAGAAATTAGTCACATGTCAATCTAACACATCATGTGACCATTATGACTGAAAGTGCATGTATTTAGTATAAAATTAATATTTATCACACAACCCATGTAATATAGTCATGACTAAAAAAATGATTGGATTTTTTTGATACATAAAAACAAAAATACTCTATGTTCTAGGTGCAATGGAAACATGTCGGTGGGAGTTTTCACAACTTTAATTTAAATGTTAAACAACTTTCAATCCGATATCCATCACGATTTAACACGCCGAATCTTCATAATAGAGCAAAGAATGAAAAAACTTAAGAGGGAATCCCAGAACTATAGAGATAGGATCATCATATGTTGGTTATAATTAATTTAATTAATTCATAAGAATTACCTTGGTGGAATTCTTTCTTCGTTTATGTCTCCAGTCACAATCCTATGATCCATCGTTGTGTCATAGAATTCAAATGTAGGATTCCTCTAGAGGTTATCCACACGTGTTCCATGTATCTCTGGATATCTCCGAAGGGATCTTTGGATGCTGGCGTGGAGGAACCTTCCCTTGTGATGTCTGCCTTCGATTTCCTTGGTCTCTCGGTCTTGAGAGCATTCATAGAGGAAGGAGTTCCTTCGACCTTGAAATAATTCTCCAGAATTGTTGTGCACAATGATTCTCCCTTGAAAAGTGACGGGGTTGTGACAATATTTATAATCAAGATTGAGGTTATAGTGTTATGACAATAAATAAATGCATTGCACGTTTTATTTATTTCATTAACTCTTATTGAAAAGGCCCATGTCGAATTATTAATTCCTTGACATGCACCCACACTGATTATAATAAATATCATTTAATAAAACAAAATTATGTCCTCAAAATCACGATTGGGAAAACTACACAACGTGTAATCATTAATACATGTCGTGTACTCATTTTCCATAAAACTACACGGCGTGTATATTTAATATAAATGGCATGTACTTTTATTTTCCACTTTCATTTATTTCCTCTAGCACATTTATTAGACCTTGAGTAATGGATTTTTATTTCTTAAATAAACTTAACTCCATACTCGCTAATAAATATATTATTTTGCCAACAATATATTCTCTTCAATAAGTAGTGTTGAAATAAATGAAATCAGGCATCCTTAAATAATTATCAAACCACAGTCGAGAATAATATTTATTTAGCTCGTAAAACTAATATTTAACTGAGATACATGGACACACTTAGTGTGTGACCCTCTAGGCCTCTTTTTCGTTAGCATTAGGCGGGCTTGCCTAAAGTCCAAGATTACTGTCTAGCAATGGGTCATGGAACCCAAGAGAAAGAAGTTGACGCTACATTAATGTGTCACCTCATACAAACGCATATCGTGTAATATAATCCCTTTGTCATGTTATCTCTAATCAAGAGGGTTGCATGATAGTGCCCTCAACCAATGTTCTCGATCATTCTTTATTTGAATTTCCGAAATTGAACTTACCCATTCCTTACCATGGCCATGGAATTACTTAGGATATCTCAATTCCATCAAAGGGCCTGAGATATCTACTTCTGTTATGAAACAGAAGGGGAAAATCCTTTCTTGCATTATCTTTTAATGCAGTATTACTCATGACACATCTAATGTATCCTACCTCGCTGTGAATAGTGTGTCATTGTGGTTTTCTTAAATACATCTAAGTGAGTTAGTTGTAATACCCATTAATAATAATATTAATGTCTAAGAAACAATACACATGTCCGCTGATAGGAACATCCAATGACACTATGAAATGTGGATTTCCCACTAGTGGGTCTTGTACTCATAATATCTTCTTGGATATTACCAAGGGTGCACACCATCAGAAGGTGAATCAAAGTTTTATGAGTCCTCACCCCTAATGGCCTGTATTAATTGTGTCCCTCAAATAACATCATCCAGCCATAGAACATATATTCAAGAACAGTGTTATGGCACTTCCGGTTTCTCATCATAGGAGGGATCCGCTCTAACCCTTTAATGGAACAGCTATCCTTAGGACATTATCATGTGAATTGTCATGCAGAAGAACAATCAAGATGTGATAAGGCTTTAATTAATGAATAAGGTACAAAGTAGTTGGCTCTAGGCCACAAACTCTAAAAGAATCCCACTTGGACTAGAGCCAACTGCTAAAAAAATTAAACCCGCTAACTCACACATGATATTCATACTTCTGCTGAGATAGACCTTTAGTCATGGGGTCCACCACGTTCTCTTATCTGGACACTCTTCTCACTACAACTTCACCACTTTGATAGAAATCCCTCAATAGGTGATACTTCCGGACTGTGATCTTTTTCCGTTGATGTGACCTCAGTTCTTTTGCAAGAGACACCGTTGTAGTATTATCATAATACAATGTATTGGGATCTTTACTACTATGAACCACATCTAGCTCCTGGACAATGTTCTGAATCTAGATGGCTTCCTTGGCTGCATCAGAAGCCACTATATATTCTGACTCCGCTGTAGAATCGGCGACAACTGGCTGCTTTGAACTCTTCCTGCTCACAGCTCCTCCACTGAGACATAAAACATATCCAGATTGTGACTTCAGATCATTCTGATCTGTCTGAAAACCAGCATCAACATACCCTCTAATGACAAGCTCCTCGTCTCCTCCATACACTAGGAACATATCCTTAGTTCTTCTCAGATACTTAAGGATAGTCTTAATAGCAGTCCAATGATGTTCTCGTAGATCTGCTTGTTATCTGTCTTCCATTCTAAGTGCATAGGAAACATCAAGCCTAGTACATAACATCACATACATGATGGATCCTATAGCCGATGAATATGAGATCTAACTCATTTTATCTTTCCCTTGTTGTGTTTGAGGACACATTTTATTAGAATGATGTTGGCCATGTGACACAGGAACCAATACTCTCTTGGATTGTTCCATACTAAATCTCATTAGTATCTAGTCAATGTATGTACTCTGACATAGTCCAAGCAGCCTCTTGGATCTATCACGAATGATCTTGACCCCTATAATGTGGGCTGCTTCTCCCAAGTCCTTCATGGAGAAACACATGTTCAACCAATCCTTAACTGACTATAAGACTGGTACATCATTTCTAATAAGAAATATGTCATCAACATAAACTACTAGGATAATGATCACATTCCCATTAAACCGATTATAAAAACATGGCTCACATTCATTCTTAATGAACCCAATTTAATTTATGGATTCATCAAATAGAATGTTCTATGACCTGGATGCTTTCTTCATTCAATAAATGGATTTCTTCATCTTGCAAACCCGTTTGGATTCACCTTGTGTCACAAACCCTTCTAGTTGTGTCATATAGACATCTTCCTGAAAGTCCCCGTTAAGGAATTATGTTTTGACATCCATTTGCCAAATATCGTAGTCATGGTAAGCTGCTATGGAAAGATTGATTCTTATGGATATATACATGGAAACTGGCGAGAAGGTTTCATCATAGTCCATTCCTTGACACTGTCTGAATCCTTTATCCAATAGCCTTGCTTTATAGGTGCTAACTTGACCTTCCATGTCCAGTTATCTCTTGAATACCCATTTGCATCCAACATGCTTTACATCAACTGGCTCATCGACCAGAACCCAGACCTAGTTTTGATACATGGAATCCATCTCAGAATTCATAGCTTTTAGCCATCTTACAGCTTCTGAGCATTCTACTGCTTCCTTTTAGGAGATAGGTTCGTCATTGTACAACAATAATGATTCACCATCCTCGGTGACTAGGAAACCAAATCTCAATGGTTACCTTACCTCTCTTGAGCTTCTACGCAGTACTTGTGTTTCTGGAACCACTTTCATGGGGACCTGTGGAACTTGTTCCTGTACCAACTCATGTGTATCTTCAGCATCAACTTCATCGAAGTGAATCTTGCTCCCACTATCCTTCTTGAGGATGTTCTCCCTATCAATAAAGACGGCTTGTCTAGCGATAGTCCCTTTCTTGTCTGAAGGGTTATATAGGTAATATTGTTTTCTTTCCTTGGGATATCCTATAAAGATACACCTTGTGCCTCGGGGTGCTAGTTTGTTGCCTGAGATGGAATTAAAAAATGCTTCACATCCCCATACACTTGTACACGAAAAAGTGGGTTTCCTCCCATTCAATAACTCTGATGGAATTCCATTTTCCGCCATAGTTGGTACTCGGTCTAATGTGTATGTTGCAGTTTGTAATGCATATCCCCAAAATGATAATGGAAGATCAGTATGACTCATCATCGACCTCACCATGTCCAACAAGGTGCGGTTCCTCCTTTCACTAAAACCATTCCACTATGGTGTATAAGGAGGAGTGAGCTGAGATAGAATCCTAGAATCCCATAGAAGATCGATGAACTCTTGGTTCAGATATTCTCCACCTTGATCTGATCAAAGATTCTTTATCTTCTTACTAATCTGATTTTATAAATCATTATTGAATTTGTTAAATTTATCCAAGGACTCTGACGTATACCTCATTATGTAGACATAACCATATCTACTCAAATCATCATCAAAAGTAATGAAGTAAGAATATCCACCTCTAGCTTCTACTGGAAATGGTCCACACACATCCGTGTGTACCAATCTTGGAAGCTCTATGGCCCTTTCACCTTGTCATCCAAAAGGTGGCTTTGTCATTTTTCCTTGTAAACAAGTGTGACATATATAAAGTGGTTTTAGCTCAGTAGTGTCTATATAGCCATCTTGGAAGAGCTTTGTCAAGCGCTTCTCGTTTATATGACCGAGACGGTGATGCCACAACTGGGTGATGTATGAGTCATGTGATTTTGTTTCATTATCGATTTCCAAAACTTGGTTTTCGTAATTTAATACATACAACCCATTATTTAAATGTGTCAGGCCATAACATACGTTGTTCTTATTAAAAAGACAACCCTTATTTCCAAACTTGAAAACAAATCCATCAATATCCAAACAAGATATCGATATTATGTTCTTTGTAACACCAGGCACATAATAACAGTTGTGCAAAACCAAAATCATCCCAGTTGGTAGTGAGAGGTGGTAATCGCCAATAGCCACTGCAGCCAGCCTTATGCCATTGGTAGCTCGAAGATCCACCTCTCCTCTAGAAATCATTCTAAATCTACTTGGTTACTGCATTTGAATATAGACGTGATCCCCACAAGCTGTATCTAATTCCCAATGTGTAGAAATATAATGATTACACTTGATAACTAACGCACAATTATCATCCCCACGCTTCTGGGTGCAGTTCCTCTTCCAGTGGCCTTGCTTGACACATGAAAAACACACCACCTCCCATTCCTTTCCTGGCCTCTGGATCATCCCCTTCTTGGTAGGATGGTGCTCAGGGGCTTCAGACCGTTTATAAGTCTTTGGCCCCTTTTCCTTGTCCTTCCTTTTCATGTTCACCATAAGGAAGGTGGGTTTTTCATGCCCCATGTCCTTGTCTACCTGGCGAATCAAGGTCAGAATCTCCGATATAATCCTCTCATTGCCTCTCATGTTGTAATTTACAATGAAGCTAGATAAGTTCTTGGGTAGTGATGATAAAATGATATCTATACGCAACTCATCTGATAATTTTATCCCTAAGATGTCCAGGCGTTCAATGTAGCCAATAAGCTTGACTATATGAGGCCCAGCTGGTGCATACACTCCAAGATTAGTTGTAAAAAAAGAATTGGAGGTCTCATATCTCTCTTATCTCGTCTTCTCATGGTATAGATCCTTAAGGTGAGACATCATGTTATACGCATCCATGTTTTCATGTTGCTTCAAGAGCTCATTCAACATGGATGATAGCATGAAACACTGGACATCTGTGGCATCATCCTTGTGTTTCATATAGAGAGATAATTCCTCATCAATGGCCTCATTTCCAGGCGCAACTAGAATAGGCTCTTCCAGCACATACAATATCTTTTCATGGCGAAGGATGACGCGTAAACGCCTCTACCACTCATGGAAATTAGTGATAGTGGTAATATTTTCCTTCTCAATTATGGTTCGCAATTATATGTTTGCAGTCATTTTATTCCCGTTTCTAAAAATTAAGATGAGAAAATGTTTAGTACTTTATTACAAAACTGAGACAAATAAATAAATTAATACTTATTAGTCTCCCACTATTTTATCGAAATCCAATATCCCTCACCATTGACTTCGGAATATTATATTGCCTAAATATTCTAGTGGAAAAGATCCATATTTCCATTCACATTACCCCAACTAGGGTTGGTTAATCATCTTAAAGTGTTTTTAGGTAGGCATTCCAATTTCCAAATGCATTTAACTCACAGCTCCTTGATTCGCTGAGTGGACTCCCCAATCCTGAAATCATTTTATTTTGGATATCCTCAACCTTTGCCTCTTGGCCACACCAAGTCCTGCTGTGGCAGCCAACCCTTGATGCGAACCAAGTTAAGTCAACCAAAAACCTTGAATTAGAATTCCCTGTTAATTGAAAGCACCCCCACTAGGGTTTTTCAAGCACTTTGAACTATGGTTCAATTCTGACCAAGATTATGGAAGGCTATACTGACAAAATATTTATTTGAGGGATTTTATCCTTATACATAAATATCCAATTTATTAACTTTTATTACATGATAGTTAATATTAAGTGGGATATACTTAAATGATTAAACATGTCTAAGATAATATTTATGCATAAGCCGGTTTTTATTTTATTTCCATCTTGAATGCTTGTTTAATAAATTAATTGTGTGATCGTTCCAACACTCCCACAATAAATAAACCATGAAACTGACATAAATAAAATAAATGGTATGATCATGAGCTTTTCTATTGGTTAATTTATCTAGTGGTTGACAATCTAATCGAGGAACTTTGGGAGAAACACCTCGAAACTTTTGGGTTCATGTTTACAGCTTTCCACCTATCCATATTTGTATAACCTTGGATTAGATTCGCCTTGGATCTTAACTTGAGATGCCTCCACTAGCTTGGGAGTTCCATCCATTACATATGAATTTATCTCACACGTAGGTGAGGGGTAAAAAAGGGATTTTTACGTAAAATAATCCTTGGGCATGCAGGCCCTACATATTAATGAGGAGATGGCTGGCAAGACAACAAATTTAATTTAAATATATAAATTAATAGAAACAATTCACATACAAAGGTCTCATTCGAGCTCAAGATCATAAATACATGCAATGATATTTACACATAAATAAAACTAGCATTTAATTCTTTAATCATTCTTGATTACGATAAATCATGCTCGAATCAATTAATTATCTTTCATTGATCAATCCTTTTATCTTAAATCCTTTTTTAAATTTTCCTGAGATTCTCATACATCATAATTTTAAAAAAAATAAATTCATTTAAAGTTATCCTTGTATGTAACTTGTACCTTGGAGGTAACTTGGTGAATTCTCATTTATTACGCAGATGTTAAATTAAACACACATATATATATAACACTTATCACGTGTTATGCCTCATATTTACGTCTGCACTATGGTACACGTCTCAAGGGTTTGTATAATATAATAATAAATTTTAATAAATCTGCATAATTTTGGTGAGTACCCGACGTGTAGTTACGACTATACGGTGTGTACATTTCTTCACCGTCCATCCGATGTACACGCCAAGGGACATGGCGTATTAATGTACTTCGGAAATTTTCAGAGTACACGGCATGTACAGTGGGACACATGCCGTGTACTTTCCATATTACACGTTTTCCAGTCAGTCCAGCCGTGTATGGGGTACACAGTCGAACCCTAACCCGAAAGGACTACACCTCATGTTCTGTTGGACCACACGACGTGTAATCCCGAAACCGTGTGCCACCTATTCCTGGTCAACACACGGTGTTATAAATGACTTAGATAGGATCAATACACGACCTTATTTGGCAGACCGACCTGATGCATGAACCTATCCAACATGGCGTGTACTTCCGAATACACGCCGTGTATTCTGGTGTTGTATGGTCAGAAATGTTTGGCTCCTCTGGATGAGTTCCTCTATTTTATTTTAATCAAAAAATAAAAGAAAAGGTTGTTTCTGTGTGGTGAAAGAGAAACTATAGAGGAGGAATAGATCTTGGGATTCATATTTAAAGAACTATTAACATGAATTTAAATAACTAAATTATTTAATGTGTAGATCACCAATGAAAAACTCAATTATTATAATAAATGATATGACCGCTCTGATACAACTTGTAGGTTCCGGGCATGGAGGAAGCGCATTGGTGGGAGTTTTCCCAACATTAATTTTAACGTTAAACAACGTTCAATCTAAGATCCTTCACGATTTAAAACGCAAAATCTTAGGAATAGAATGAAGACCAAAAATACATAAGATGGAATCCCGGAACCATAAAGGCAGGATCATCAATTGTTGGTTATAATTAATTTAATTAATTCAAAAGAATTACCTTGGTGGAATTCTTTCTTTGATGATGTCTCCAGTCACGATCATGTGATCCATCGTTGCGTTGTAGAATCCAAGTGTAGGATTCCTCTAGCGGTGATCCACATGTGTGCCACATATCTCCGGACATCGCTGAAGGGATCTTTGGGTGCTATCACAGAAGAACCTTCGCTTACAATGTCTACCTTCGATCGCCTTGGTCTCTTGGTCTTGAGAGCACTCTTGGAAGAAGGAGTTTTTATGGCCTTGAAATAATTCTCCAGAATTTTTGTGCACAATGATTCTCCCATGAAAAGTGATGGTGTTGTGATGATATTTATAACCAGGTAAGAGGTTATAGAGTTATGACAATAAATAAATGTGTTACTTGTTTTATTTATTTCATTAACTCTTACTGAAAACCCCCATGTCGAATTATTAATTTCATAACATGTGCCCATGCTAATTATAATAAATATCATTTAATAAAACAATATTATATCCTCAAAATCCCGATTAGAAAAACTACATGGCGTGTAATCATTAATACATGCCATGTACTCGTTTTCCATAAAACTACACAGCGTGTATATATAATATAAACAGCGTGTAATTTTATTTTCCAATTTCCTTTATTTCCTCTACTACATTTATGAGACCTTGAGTAATGGCTATTTATTTATTAAATAAATATAACTGTATACTCACTAATAAATATATTATTTCGCCCACAATATATTCTCTCGAATAACTAATGTCAAAATAAATGCAATCAGGCATCCTTAAATAAGTATTAAACCACATTCAAGAATAATATTTATTTAAGTTGTTCATTTAATATTTAATTGAGATACATGGATGCATTTAGTGAGTGACCCTCTAGGCCTCTTTCTCATTGCCATTAGGCGGGCTTGCCAAAAGTCCAAGATTACTGTCTATCAACAGGTCAAGGAACCCAAGAGAAAGAAGTTGATGTCGCATTGACGTGTCACCTCATATGAACGCTTATCGTGTAATATAATCCCTTTTTCACGATATCTCTAATCAAGCGGGTTGCCTGCTACTGCCATAAACCCATGTGCTCGATCATTCATTATTTGAATTTCTGGAATTGATCTTTCACATTCCTTACCATGGCCATGGATTTACTTAGGCTATATCAATTCCATCAAAGGGCCTAAGATATCTACTTCTGTTATGGAATATAAGGGACAAATCCTTTCTCTAATTATCTATTAATGCAGTATTACTCATGATGCACCCAACGTATCCTACCTTGCTACGAACAGTGTGTTATCCCCGTTTTCATCAATACATCTAAGTGTGTGAGTTGCAATACCTATTTCTAATAATCTTAAATTCTTAGGACCAATACACACCTCTGCAGATAGGAACATCCAATTACACTATGAAATGTGGATTTCCTACTAGCGAGTCTCATTCTCGTAATATCATCCTGGATATTACCAAGGCCGCACACCATGAGAAGGTTCCTCAATGTTTTATGACTCCTCACCCCTAATGACCTGTATTTTTTGTGTCCCAAAAATAACATCATCCGGCCATAGAACATATATTCAAGAACATTGTTATGGAACTTCTGAGTTCGCATCATAACAGGGATCCACTATGACCCTTTAATGCAATAGTTATCCTTAGGACATTTTCACATGCATTGTCACACAGAAGAACAATCAAGATGTGATAAGGAATTTATTAACGAATAAATTACAAAGTAGTTGGTTCTAGGCCACCAACTCTGACAAATACATGATTCCTTTGTGACATGTATGAATTAACCTCAAATCAATGTAGAACATGGTGTGTCTAGATTGACTAAAAGAGCATGTTTTTAATTTAAAATAATCATTTTAGTCTAAAACATGTGTTGCATGCTAAAAATAAAGTAAATTCCCTCAACTTATCTTGATACATTATAGAAATGATATGTGATTCATTACTGAGATGTATGAATTAAATGCATGTTAATCCATCACATATTGTGACCAGTGTGACCAAAAATTTAATTCATTCTCAAAATAGATTAGACATGCTACAAGTTTCATATTACTTTGTAATTTTGTTTACTTATTTATTTATTGAGGATGTGGTCTTGGAGTATGGGTCTCCAATGATTTCAGAGAAATGTTGATGAAGAAGACGATTTATAGGGTTCCTAATTTCCAATTGTGTTTATGTGTGGAAATATCATGGAATATGATCCTTATCACTAAGACTCGAGTTCATCTTCCAAAACCAAGGACTCTGTAAATGTCACAAAACCATCTAATAATGTAATATCATTCTCTTAGGTTTTATTTAAGATGTATGTATTTCAAATGGGAAAAAAATATCTAGTCATGCATGAGTAGTGAATATATAATAATGAGGATTGGAGGATTATTATGTATTTTGATCAATTTTCACTAATGTAGAGGCTCAATTTGTGTAAATTTTATCTTATTGGGATACTAGTTTTATCAAAAGGATACATACAATATGATGATTATTTGAAACTGAATCTCACCCACATCTGGGGCTTTGATAACTGGAAAATCTTCCCACTTGGTAAGGGATACATCCATCTTGTTTTTTATTCTAAAACACATCCTTATGATACAAAGTGATATTGATTTTTTAATCTCAATCCAAGAATATTTAGGATTTTTTTCATGGGTACTAAAATTCATCTCTCATAACTAGAAGCATAAAAATTGTTAAATCTGGGTTTTCATTCATGTATTAAGCTGGTTTTTTGGCTCCCTCAAATCTTGAGTGACGTTGTATTTTGGATTAGGGACCCTCTTAAAATGTATGAAAATACAATTGTAGGTAAATTAGGATACTATACAAGATTATTTGTTAATTATGGTATTTTAAATCCATTTACAAGAAATTATAATCTTCTTGTTGATGGATTGAAGATAGATGTTGAAATTGAATATGAATTTATTAATTATTTTTTGTAATTTTTTCAAAATGGATTCTTATTCGATTTCAAGATTCATGCAAACCCTAAAAATTTATGTGAGGAAATCTGGTACTACTAATAATTATGAAGTTGGGAATTCAAAAAAAATACAATCATTATAATTTCTAAAGAATATACAACTGGAATTAATGGAAATTCTAGAGATGCTATTAAAAGGAAATCTAAAGAGTTTCCCATTGATTTCATGAATCATTATGCTCTAATAGGGTATGTATCAGAGATGGATGGAGTGGAAGAGGATCCTGGGCTCCAGCTAGGTGATACTCATGAATGAATTTCAAGTATTATAGTGATGGATTAAATCATGTATATGATGAATTGGAATTATTTGGTTGAGTATATGGATGGGAAACACATTTTTCTATGAATTTAGGAACCCACTCTAGATGGGTCTGATGGAATTGGGATTACAGTGTCAAGGATGTTGTATTAATCATGCCACTTGTGGCCTTTGATAGAATTTATCTCACTGAATGAAATCATATTCAAGAAAAAATTAATCTAATTTCATCAATATTGGTTAAGTGGGCTGGTAAAACTAGGGATCTGATGGTGATATAATTTTTTTTCATTTATGGAATCAAAACAGATCACTCTATTATTTTTTCTTCCTTCATATAATTTGTAGATAAGCTTACCATGGTTATAAAGGCTAATGATGGGACTTTGAAAATCCCATATTCTGGTGTTATTTCTGATCATGAGGAGTCTGAAAAAGATCTTTTTGTGTTGGTTGAAATTTACAAGTAGTTGAGGTAGGATAATATCTTGAATGTATCATTTAATAAAAAATGAATGAAAATAATAGTTTTTGATTCTTGAATTAAAGATAAATCTACCAAGGAAAGGAATCATTACATGGAGGTCAAAAGGATCCATTGGTTTTTGAGAGGGATCACATTACACTAGATATTAAACTTGTTGGTGTTCTCCAAATAAACGATACCACTACAAGTGAAGGGATAAAAGGACCAATTTTCCAGACCATCCCAAATCAGTTGAACCTATTTTATAATCCAATAAAATCACCAAGAGATGGTTTGTGGATTTATAATTGGTTATGATTTCCCTACTCAAATATTACCATATCCTTTAAATTTTTCTTACTCAATGAAATTTACATGCTTCAACATTGGAAAGGCCATGATTGGCGAATATGTAAAGGCCATGGAAATTAATTCATAATGAAAATTCATTTGATAAGAGATTGAGGGTGAAAGGTCACCTCACAGTCAAGGTAATTATATGGAGTAATGGTTTTGTTTATAATTCTAGTTTTTCTTTACAAATTGCGAACATGGATCTCTCATAATTTGTGACTATTTTAAAATTATGGAGTTTCTTTACATCACTATTGATGAAAAAAATTTGTCTCAATCCCATGTTAGACATTCATGACCATTCATTTCAGAATTGGTCATGGATCTTGGGAATTAAAGGTGGAACGACCTTATCCTCATCCATATATGAGTAACATGATCCATGTAAAATGGAATGTACATGGAGGCATTGCCGTCATTCGCTTGGCAGAGGTTGTCATTGAGCCTTTATTGGATGACAGTCACTCTTAATTTTATTGTTTTAGTGTCTTTCTTGTAATGCCTTTTGAGGAAAATCTTGGTCAAAACACATTCTAATTTTACTATATAATCTTTTTTATCAATAAAAGGTTCTTAACCCCATCATGTTTCTATATTTTGTTTATTTTTTATGTTTTATTTTTTATTTTTGTTCTATGTTTTAGCATTTATTTTTTAAATACTACAAATCATGTGATATACAGTGTTGACCTTTATCAGTAATAAAAAAATGTTTTAATAAAGGGGAGAGTTTTATGAGTGGTATCCAAAACCGTTGATAACATGGTAACTTTTGTTAGCACTTTTTTTGGTGCTGATAAATGTGCCCCTTTATCAATGCTTTTCATAGTGTTGATAAAGTGGATAATGAATAATTTAAAATCTATATGCATATATATATATAGATAATATTTATATAACATTTAGTATATTTATGTACATATAATATATAAATATGATGTATATAACTATATTATCATAAAAAATTATTATCAATATTATTTTTATAATATCATATATAATAGTTTTCAAATTTATATTAATAAATAAAAAGGTTATATAGTATAGTTATTTATATTTTAATTAAAAATAATTTATATATAAATATAAATATGATATATTAATATTTTCTTTAAACAAATATATAAATCAATTTTTTTATTTAAATATGTAATTCATATTTGAATTTATATATTTCTATTAATCTTAAATAATTTAAAATATACATAAATGTATTTAAATTTTTTTTGTACGCATGTGTGTGTATACGGATGTATGTGTACATATGTTTGTGCATGTATGTTTGTGTTATATGTGTATAAATGTGTTGTGTTGTATTTTGTTGTGTGTGTGTTTTTTTGTGTATGTGTTTCTATATGTGTACATGTATATGTATGTAAATGAGCATATATGTATGTGCATATGTACATGTATATATGTACATTTATGTGTATGTGTATGTGTGTAGATGTGTACATGCATGTGTATGTATGTGTATGTGATTGTGTGTGTGTGTGTGTGTGTGTGTGTGTCTGTGTATATACATGTATGTATGTACACGAGATGTGTATATGTGTATGTGTATTCATGTGTATGTAATTGTATATATGTGTGTATGTATACATACATGTATGTGTATGTGTGTGAAAATATGTGTATGTGTATGTGTATGTGTATGTGTATGTGTATGTTTCTGTGTGTGTGTTTGTGTGTGTGTGTGTGTGTGTCTGTGTGTGTGTGTCTGTGTGTGTGTGTGCGTGTGCATACATGTTTGTCCATGCATATATATGTGTGTATGTGTCCATATATGTGTATGTGTATGTATTTTTATGTAGTATGTATTATGTATGAATATGAATGTGTATGTATGTACATGCGCGTGTATACAATTGTATGTGAGTGTATATATGTACATGTGGGTGTGTGTGTGTGCATGTGCACGTGTGCGTGTGTGTTTTTATGTATGGGTTTGTGTGTTTGTATATGTTTGTGCATTTGTATGCCCATGTGTTTGTATGAATACATTTGTGTCTATTCATATTTATGTGTGTAGGTGTATGTATGTTTATTGGTTTAATATTATTTATTCTTTTTAATATTTCTCTATTTTTTAGTATTTTCTATAATTTATTAATTTATAATATTTATTAGTTTAGTATGGGTTGTCATATATTCAATTTTGATGGTTATTTATACATTGTAAAATATTTATACATTTAATGAAATATTCATATTTATAATTATGATTAAAAATTATAATGATTAATAATTAATTATATTTTTTACAGACAATTAATATAATAATTACATCAATAATTAACAACGATTTTATTATTTATTTATTTATTTCCCTTATATGTTTTCAATTCATGTAATTAATGTTTTGAAATCATTTTTTAAATTATTCATATTTATTTATTAATTTTTAATATTCTTATATTTAACATTATTATTTTTTTCGTCATTTTTGATATTTATTAATTTTTTATATTTTTTGTATTTATTCATTTTTTTAAATTAATACATATTTATTTCATAAATTTTTAATTTTTTTTATATTTTTAATTTACATAATTAATATTTATTCCTTTTTATTTTTTAAGTTTTAATATTTTTAATATATTTGAAATTTATAGAATTGATTTTTATAAATTTATTTTAATTTTAATGTATTTGGATAGTCAATAACATAAATTTTTAATAACTTTGTGACATATATAATTAACATTTTTTATCAATTTTTATTTGTTTATTAAATGTTTTTGATTCATGTAAATAATTTTTCAAATTCACTTTTGAAAATATTTTTTAAATTTATTCAATTTTTTAATTTTTAATATTCTTTCATTTAATATTATTTATTCATTTTTTATATTTTTTAATTATTAATATTTTCAAATTTTATTGATGATTTAATATTTTTTATACATATTTATTTACTATGTTCTATGTTTTTTCATTGTGTTTGTAATTTATATGATAATTTTTTATTCAATTTTATTTAGTAAGTTGTAATGTTTAAGAAATGTTTTAAATTTATATAATTAATTTATGTAAAGGAATTTTTACTGATTATTTTATTTTAATAGTTAAAATAATTAATATTTATTAATTTTTTAATTTGTATAATTTATATTATTTATTTATCATTATGCTTCATTTTTGGTATGTGTTTACCATTCATGTAATTAATATGATGAATTCATTTTTTAAATACTTTTGTAATATATTAATTCTTATTTATTCTATTTTAACATTATTCCATTTAAATTTTTTTATTCATTTTGAAATATTTTCAATATGTTTGTAATTTATAAGAATGGTATTTATTCATTTTTGTTTATAATGTATACATATTTTTTATTTGTTTGGAATTTATATTAATAATTTATTTAACTTCATTTTTTAGTATTTTAAAAATTTAAAAAGTTAAAGTTATTCTTTTTTGTAATTTTGTTAATTATATAATTGATACTATCTTTTCAATTTTCTTCAATTTTTATGTGTTTATAATTTATGTAATTAATGTTATGAATTTTCTTTTTTTAATATATTTTAAATTTTATTAAATTTATTTATTCATTTATAATATTCATTCATTCAATATTTTTTATTAAATTTTAAAAATTATTATTTAAATTTTTTTAAAATAAGATTGACATTTTTATAATTAATTTATTATAATGGATTTTTTTAATACTTTTGTTATTTTTTAATAGTATTCAATTTTATTATTTTTGTTATTTTTTTAATTAATATAATTAATGTATTCTTTTTCTCGTTTTATATGTATTTAATTAATGATTAGAATTTTCTTTTGTAAATATTTTTGTAATATATTCAAACATATTTATTCATTTTTTAATATTTATTCATTTTATATTGTTTATTATCTTTTAATATTTATTAATTTTTAACATTTTTAATTTGTAATTTATCTCTAAATTGTATATGGATAGGTAAGAGAACCATGCTTGGCCTTAGGGCTTGCAGTCCATCATTTAATTGGCATTTGAGTCATATTGTTATTATTGGGAATTTTGAGCTTTTGTTTTTACTATAGGCCTTTTAGTCATGTGTTTTAGTCCTTTTGACTAGTAATGGGTCACCCTATCCTAGTTAAATATGGGTTGTTTTTTATTTTATTTAATAAGGGTGCCTGAACCCAAATAGTTTAAAAAAATGGTTGTAATTTATACAATTTATTTTTTTAAATTCTTTTTTAATAATTCTATAATTTAAATTGTTAATATAATTTATTTTTCTTAATTTTACTATTTTTATACTTAATATGACATGTTTATTTAATAATTTTTTTATTTTTACATTTTATTCAATGCTAGGTTAAGTACCAATAAAAGTTTATTTTGTCAGTGCTAAAACATAAGTAATGAAAGAATTGGTATTTCTAAGCATTTATGATTTTAACACTAATAAAACAGTCTTTTATTAGTGATTTTTACTGAGCATTGATAAAATTATTCACCTTCTTTAAAAAGAACTCTATGAGATCGATTCTTCCTCGCACCACATTCAATCTATTGTGGAAATGAATCTTAGCTGCAAAAAAAATTGATTGTTTTTGACAAATCAAATATCCAAACCAAAGGTATGAAATTACGAAATAGATTTTAAGGAATCTCAATCGATCTTTCTTGCATTTACCTGATTATTTTGTCTTCCCTTTCTTGTCTACATATAGCAGCCGAACTCCATTTTTAAAATTGTCATGATAGACTAAAATATATTTCTTCGTTTTCTCGTCTTCATGTATAATATAAACTCGTTTATCTTCACTTTCTAATTTTCATGCATGGTTTTTTTTTTGAAATCAATGATACAACATAATTTTTTAGACCACGTTGTTTCTTATATTAACATCATATGAATTGTACAACAAATAGCCATTTTTTTGTTGGAATTTTCAAACTCTTATATTTTTCTGAATATTTATTTATTTAATATGATTTTCCTAATTACTTTTTAATATAAATCATATATATCATAGTGTTTTGATATTTTTGAATTTATTGGAGATAAAAATGCCATTGTATATGTATACATTATAATGAATATTGTTAAGAAATATATTTATATGAAACTGAAAGGATATTTGATGCTCTATAGTGAAGATAATTTATAAAATATAATTCTAATATATCCCTAAAATAATTGTGATAAAAAGATTATAATACACTATTATTAAATATTGTTGAGGAGGAAACAACAATTTACTCTATAAATATCTTGATCTTTAAATATATACAAAGAAATAAATAATTACAATATTTTACTTTTAAATGGAATTAAAATTAAAACTTATATATTAGTTGAGATGAATAAAAAAATCATGGAGACTAGTAGAAATAAAAATACAACAACATAATTTGTAGTAATTTAAGGGAAACTTTCATTATAAAGCCCAAAATCATATATATTTTGTAACAACTTTCCAAAATATTGAGTAGAGGATTTTTTATAAGGTGGAAACCATATGACATGATAACAGACTGATCTAAAAAAATATTGGGATGATATGGGTCTTATTAATTTAGGTATATTAATGAATTTTTGTGTGTATTCTCTATATATTACCCAATATTCATTTGATGATTAATAAAGTAAATAAAAATTATATCATTCACTTGTATTAGTTATTTTAGTGATTGATTTATTTAATTTTATTTCTCTAGACTTGATTATTAAATCTTACAAGGTAAAATTTCCCAAATAAATGTTATCATATGATGATATGATATAAGAAAATACCACCATGATTCAACCCTTAATAACTATTTTCAAAATCTCATGGAATATATAATTTTTTTTATTACTACAAAACAATGATTTCTAATATGACATCTTTCATAAATTTAAAAAATCAATAACCAAATTTGATGGGATTACTTTGTTTCCAAAACTGTAGAAACATTAGGAAAAAGGAAATTTGTTTTCATATATGTTTTGAAGTGAAATATTATTATATACACACTAATTATTATCTAGTTGTATAAGTACATAGGTCTTTTATAAACCATGATAGTGACAGGGAGTAAATTATTTCCCTTGATGAATCCATTTAAAAAAATATTTATGATATATGGATTCTTGTAATAAAAAATTAAGTGTATTATTACTTTAAATTCATATAATTTTTTGTCTTTATATAATCTAACTTGTTTTTTATAAAATAAATTTTATATCAAAGATGATGAATATATGGGTTAATATATACAATATTATTTTTATTGTTCTAAGATAATGCTTTATTTGTATTTATTTAATTTATAAAACATGAGTATTAATAAATCAAATATAATGGATGGATCCCAATCTTATGAAAAAATAATATGTGGATGGGGTGATAGAGTTAATCAAGTTTACAAAAGATCATTTATATGACCCTTCTGAAATCCATTTTTATTTGTTTACTTTATTTTTATTGAAGAATAATTAGTCCACATGGGTTGGAATAATGCTTGATCTATTATAGAATATATCGAAGTTTTTAATGTTGGAATAATCATTGGGTGAACTGGATGTAGCTAGTGACTGGGATAACACTGTGTTTTATAGATCATCTGATATGACTACAAGTGTGAATAATGATGAAGAAATGATTTCCCCATGGGCGTCGTTAATTTCTGTAAGGGTACCAAATTTATAAATTTAAAACACAAATCAGAAAAAGAAATAAAATAAAATGTAATATATGAATTGAAAGTCTGAGGTCAAACCCATAGAGACAGGGTTAGGAAAATTATTTATTTAATAAAACAAACCAAAACTATTTTATGAAAGTAACCTAAACTAATTTATTGAATGAAGAGATAATTAATGGTTTGGATTTTAAGAAAATTGGAAAACTTGTTTTGGAATTATAAATATGGGTAAATGATTTAATAGGGTATGGAATAATGGGAAATCAATCATAGGCTTCATAACCAAGTAGGTTGAATATAATGGTTATGGTAGATAACCTCGAAATCACTAATGATCTATTTTTATAATGGTCATGTTACTTTGGGTATTAATTGATCTTGTAACTCAAAATAATATTTAAAAATATAAAATAATCCACCCAACGATCGTTGAGTGAATCATTCTCTAGTCAATGAATTGAAATTATCACTCCCTCACTGATAATGCAATGGTCATGAATTATACAGTGTAGAACAGATTGGGAAAATAAGGTTTCATAAAAAGACACAAATGAATTTCATTTAAAAATAAATTACCTTATTACAATAAATAACTCATTGTTATAGTTTCTTTTAGAAGGTCTATACCCTCATTCTATCCATGAGGGGGTAGGAAAATAAAGATCTTATTTGATGCATTACGACATCAGTGGTCCTTGATCCCAGTGACAGAAGCTCTAAATCTCCTCCTCAACAGCACTAGGATAGCTCTCCATTTATAGGATTCATATGTGCTCTAATATTAATGAATATCATTAATAATTGGCCCAAATGAGGCTCGGGGTGGGTCTCATGTCATATTTTCTGTAAAAAATCAATGATCTACTGAATATAGGCACTTTAAATATGTTTCAACAACTTACACTTGGTGTAAATTATTACACCACCTGTAAATTTTCATGATGAAATTATTGGATTCATGAAATGTACCGATTTTAATGAATTTCACCAGTATATTATGTGTAATGATTACACGTTGTTAAATTTCATTTTTATGCTTTGGCAGCCTCGTTTGACCTTGATTATTCAGTTCTGTGCCTTAGATTTTCTCCATGGTTGTCCTCAAAAAATCAGTGTCACACTGCAAGTGAGGATCACACCATGAAGTGTCAGTTTGGTCCTTTTTTAAGATTATATGTATCCTACAATAAAACATAAAAATGGTTAAACTATTCAAAAAATGGAATTAATAATCAACAAAATATAGAAAACAATACATTTAAGCACAACAAAGTACATGAATGAAATACATATATCAAGAACATATTGAAGATATGAATATAGGTTTGATCAATGATGAATATCATAGTGAGTATATGATAACTAAGGATGAAAATAAACTTATTGATAGTCTAAAACTATTTTAGAAGTAAAATAGTTGTCAAAAGATACAATTTTATGATGGTTTTGCTTAATATGGAACATTTTTTTCCATACTGATGTTATATAATGTAAAAGTTGGGAATGGATAGAGTGAAACAATATTTCTAAACTAATTTTTTTATTTAATGATATGCTACCATAAGATAATAAGAATCCATGCAAAATAAATGACTCTAAAACAATTCTACATTCATTGGGTATGATCTATGAAAGAGTACATGTCTATCCAAATGGAAATATACTGTTTCACAAGGACCAAGAATTACTTAAATAATTCTTGTGTGGTGTATCTCGATATTAGAAAAATCAATCATTACCTTTGAAATTTTTAAATTAATTTCTAACTGTTCCAAGGTTTAGGTGCCTATATAGATGTGAGGAGTCTATAAGTCAATTTATGTGGAACACAGATACAAGAAATCAAGATGAGAAACATCATCACCAAAAAAACACTCCTCGGTGGAAGAAAATTGGTCATGAGTATCAGAATTTCGAAACAAGCTATGAAAACATCATCTTGCTATATCTATAGACTGATTTAATCCTTTTGGTTTAAAAATAAATACTTATATCACATTTCTAATTATGTTGGTGAATTATAAATTCCCACTGTGGTTATGCATGAACAAAAAATGAATTCTGTTGTCTTTGTATATATCAACACCATAATAACTCTGTAACGATATTGATTGTTATTTGTATATATTTATTGCATATTTGAAAATAATGTGTTATTGTAGTGTTATGTAGTATGATGCTTATAGAAATGAAGATTTAACATCGAGATCCATGTTGTATGGGATGAAAAATTACTTTACTACTTTTAGAAACATGTCTGAATATAGTATTAAAAGAACTCAATGGTGTCCCATTTTGATAAACAATGATATAAACTATTTAAGAAATTTTAAGTACATTTCTACCTTTTTTGGTAAATTTTTTTTTGAAAACCATTACGAAAATTGGTTTGAAAAAGATATAAGTTTGGTTATCAATTAATGTACTATAATTATTTGTACATAAGACATTTTCTTGATGTCATGCATTTGGAAAAATTTATGTGATAATGTCATTGGAAAATTACTAAATTCACCATGAAAAGTAAAGGATGACATTAAGGATAGGTTGGACAAGATTGACATGAGGATATGAGAATAGTTGGCACCGACGAAGAGTTAAAGATGGAATTTTCTTCACCCTTCATCTTACACTCTTTACAGGAAATAAAAATATCTGTTTTGAAACATCATGAATTTATTAATGGTTCTATAGGGGGTATTAATCAAATATCATGAATATCATGTTAAATATTGATTTAATGTAAATTGTTATAAAATCACATGAATTACAAGTTTTGATGAAATATCTAATGCAAGTATCTTTGTGTTACATTTTTCCTAATAATGTCTATCATACATTAACTAAGATTTTTTTTTCTTTTTCAAAGCTATATGCAGTAAATCTATAAACCTGGTGAAATTTCCAATGACGAAAATGGAAATTACTATCATATTATGTGAGTTGGATATGTTCTTCCCACTTCATTCATTGATATAATGGTTTACTTGAATGTTCACTTGGTTAGAGATATTCTAATGTGTAAATATTTAAATAATAGATTTATGTACACCATTAAATGGTATATGATGATTTTGAAAGGGTATATAAAAAATTGAAGTTAGCCGGGTGGTTATATTCTAGAGCGATATATTATTGTGGAAGTTATTGAATTTCTTACTGACTACCATTTTGATGTGGGACACATTGGTCTACCAAAATATCATTACATTAGGAAACATGTGGGTGAATGAATTCCCAGAATAGTTTTTAGTGCAATTACTATTACAGAGTGGGGCTAAAATCACCTTTACGTTTTAAATAAAAATTTAAATGTTTTTCCATATGTTGAAACCCACAATGTAATTCATAGGCCTTTGAATCTATTAAGGGAATAAATAATGATATGAAAAACATTATCAAAAGTTTATAATATGATTTTAAGGTTATATTTTATGGATTTGGCTACAAATAAGAATTCAGTTTTCAAATGAATTTGAAGGCTTGGTAGAGGACCAAGTGTGCTTGTATTATCTTTTAATGGTTATATAATTAATGTTTATATGTTCTCTAAAAAATTACATGATAAACATAGTACTATTAAAAATAGTGGTGTTACACTTGTGGCTTAAGTGTTGTATGAATCTGGTACCAAGGAAATAGAGACAATTTATATGAATGTGTCATAATTTTTCATTATCAAACAAAGATGGGACCTGAATTATACAACATTACATGTTCTGATTTTCAATGAAAATTGGTTGATAATAGAAGTGTAGAAAAAATTGATAAATTTCAATTCATGAATTTGTATTTCAATAAGGATGGTGTAAGGATGAATTGTTCATAATGGAATCATTGGCTGTATACGTATTTTATATCTCAGAATGTAGAAATAGAAAGTGGTCAATTGTTTTGTTATTGACTAAAACCACTAAAGGGTCATATGTTAATTCAACTGAGGATAACACTTTCATTTGGAAATAAAAATAATTTCATGATGGTATCAATAAAGATGGTTTATTTTATATTAGAGGAGACCACTATGAGGGGATTTTGAAACTTGATACAGGGGTCAAATAACATCAATATTTAAAAAAAGGTTTCTCAATAATCAGGAAATTGTTTTAATATAAAATATGTTACCTTTTATTATTATCTGTTCACTACTAAATTTTCATAATATAAAATAAATTTTGAACCACTTATACATATAATGTCTTGTGCACGTGACAATAATCCCAATAACAAGGAACAATGGGTTTTTCATCATACTGATGCTTCTAATGTAGGGGAACAATATGTTTTTCCATATACCAATGCTACCAATATCAAGGAACAACATATTAATGATTTTAAAGCCAATAATATATTATAATGTGAACTACCTTTGCCCTGGTAAAAAATATGAGTGTCTTAGCACTATGATGTTAACATAAATTACTATTAAGAGAAGAAGGGGAATCAAATTCAAGGCTGGATGAAATTAAAATGGCCAACCTATTAACCCCAACTTGTCTATTTTCCTTGGTTACATTGGGGTCATCACTAAGATTTATTCACTAATTGAATGTATATATGCGGCACAATGTTTCTCCCGTGCTTAAGGAACAAATTTAGGAATATATAAGGTTATCATTATGATATAATTTCTTTATTTTACTAACAAATAAAATAATGAAAAATTGATGTACTCTTAATTATCCCTTGTAGAGTACATTTATATTATATGAATACTGAATTAAATTTTTATTAATGGTCTGTGGAGAGGATCATAGAGACTTTTAAATAATTATTATGAAGTACCATCTTAAAAATGACAAAGGAAAAGTTAAACCATGCCCACTATAGATGTACACATGCAAGATAAACCAAGAAATATGGAATTTTTTATTGGTCATCGTGAGGTGGAATATTTTGAGTTATAATTAGATTGGTAGCAAATTACTTGAAAATAAATTATTTAATCACTTTAACTAAGAATTATTAATTTATGAATTACCAACTGATTGCTGAAAATTATCAATGTTCATCAAAACCAATGTACCCTACTTTAAATTATGGATGGGGAATTATTTACATGAAAAAATGGGTTTTAAAAGTAATAATTTTATGTGTCATGAAATAAAATCAAAATTATATTCCTTTTTTATATACAGATGGATGAATCAAAGAATAGATCCACATTCAACCCATGTCACATGCTATGAAAGGTGGATATTCTAAATAAATAAATAATACTAATATATGAAAATAGACAAAAATTATGTGAATCATGTGATATTATGACATAATAAAATATTATTCTTTTTAAAATCAGGTTTACATTTTAATGATTACTAA
Organism: Viscum album; assembly: GCA_963277665.1. Classification (NCBI taxonomy): domain Eukaryota; kingdom Viridiplantae; phylum Streptophyta; class Magnoliopsida; order Santalales; family Viscaceae; genus Viscum; species Viscum album. The sequence continues at coordinate 301,344,911 of OY728128.1, forward strand.
TTTTAAAATATTTATCATTTATTTTATGAAAAAGAATCATCATCGGTTGTAATCGATAAATGATTACTTTTAGTGGCCTTGAAGTTCCTATAACAATATGGTTGTGTCAGAGGTGGAGGATATAGTGTGTCCCCTAGAACATATTTTATGAAAATAAATTCCCTGAGGGATAAAGGCAACATACTGGATGAGATGAAGACATGAATAATTACTCAAGAATAAAACATTTATTGGTATTAAGAGATTTAAAAAAATTGTTAAGAAATCAATGTGAACAAAAAACACAACAACAACCACCATATAAAGATCCCACCATCATTGAGTCTAGTCATTGTACTTAAAGATCTAATTTACCAGATCTAATTGACTTTATCATAATTGTTTCTATAAAATATGAATTGGGAATGAAATGAGACCATTCATTAATTAATATTCTACATGGTGAAAATGATTGAGATTTATATCTTGAAGCACTCAACCATCACCTTATTGTGAGGGGTACGATGTACCATATCAAAATAGATATTCTATAAAATAAACAACTTAAAAATGTTCATGCAAGAGTATGGATTCATATATATCACAATCTGAACATCAAGTCACATATTCCACATGATGATCTAGATGTTCACACAGTCAGACTTACTATTTTAAATTTTATATCCTGGTTATTTGATCTTGTAAAAATACATGTCGACTAGGAGGTGTTCCTTTCCAATTTATTTTTCATGAAATACCATTAATGAAAAAGAATTGAACTGAGGAATGTTATTACATATAGCTAAAAGGAAGGGGAAACATGATGTTAAATCAAAAAAATCTAAATGACATCAAATCAATCAAAAACTCACTTATAAAGTTCCTTCACCCATCAAATTAAACTTCTAAATTTATTAATTTTATATGTTCATGTGGATATAACATTAAAATATGGTGATACAACTATCAGTTATTGTTATGAACAAATGTATATAGAGGACATTATAAACATTTTGGGTATTGAATAAATAGATGAAAACCTAAATCATGGATATCTATGAGTCTCAATGGTTAGTGTATACATTTTGTGCGTTAATAGTTTTTAGACTACTCTAATTATAGGTAAATAATATTCATATTTTTTCAAGAATATATATCAGTATATTTGAAGGGAAACCACTGCGAACCAAAACAGGGACTCATTAGTCCTTGCATGACTTGTACACAAAAAAGACCATTTTAAGAAGATAATATTCCTTAATATTTAGAAAATTATCTATAATGTCTAAAAAAATAAAAATGATATACCCTTCTTAATACCCATTATTTTTGGCTAAAATCTACAATTTAGTCATATGAAATATTTTTTCATTCCTTTCATTGGTTATTTATTTTTATTGGGATCATTATTTTCTCATTACAGTCATATTATATTATCTAAATGTTATTTTTTTATATTTAATAAGTATATACCTAAAAAATCTACAACATATGATGAAATTTATTAATTTCTAATATATTACATGCAACATTTTACAAATAAACATCAATTTATACATTTTATATTATAATTTAGTGGAATAAATTTTATGATAGTGTGGTGTTTAAATATCATAAAGTTCATGGAATGAGAAAAATCCATGAGAAAAATAATCCTATCTAATTTTATAAGTGGATAAGTATTATGGTATATATAATTTGATTTAACTATCAAAACATATATAAAAAAATACTTTTTTTATCAGTGTTTATGTCTTATCTAAAACAACTTATTGAAAACATTGTGGTTAATATGTTTTCATACTTATGAAAGATCCATAAATATACATGCATCCCCAAGGAGGTATTTTCAATGATAATGACAATTTCATTTAAAATATTTATTAATCCTATTTTTACTAATATTTTTAGCACTAAAATGACTATCAATAGTATAGATATTTAAACTAGGAAATAAATTTGTTTAGAAATGATTGCTCTTAGAATGTATGCACACATCAGGAAGAGGTGACTTCATACTACTTATTTAGTTAAATTTCTCATCATTTTAGGTATTTTTTTAATTACTTCCCTTATAATTACTATTTAATAAATATTTAGTTAATTTTCATAGAGATAATGTAGAAATGACTTCATCGAGAATTGTTATTTCTACAACCATTTTTTCATCATTAAGAGAAAAAATGATCTAATAAAAAACAATTCTCAACAAATTATTCAATATATATGATGCAGTCATGCGCTATTTTATCTATTTATATAGAAATTTTTTCATTATTTTATATTTTTATTTTAAATAGTGTTTGTTATCTGTTACCAGTTACACAAAGTGTGTGTTTTCATTTCAAATTGATATTTTAGTTATGATCATTTATCACTAACTAAAAACAAAGAAAGAACATTCAAATTGTCTTGATATTTTATGAAAATTAACCATAATAAATTTTTGATGTGTTATAATCATCCACACATCAATCAGAAACATGATGTGGAAAGTATGTATCAAAGAATAATTTTTATTTAAAATTTGGATTTTACTTCAGAACATGCATCACATATTCAAAACTGAGAAAATGTTCTTAGATTATATTGATACTTTAGTAAAATGATAGATAAATCATTTTTGACATGTATTAATCAACTGTATGAAATGCTGACAGATCGTGTGGCTGATATACTCAATGTATGTGTATTTATTTAAAATTGATATTTTTTTCAAAAGATATATGTATTACTCAAAAATGAGAAAAAAATATTCAGATTTCTTGATACTTTATGAAAATTAACAATAACACATTTTTATGTGATGTAATTATCTTTATGACAACCTAACACCCAATTTGATCGATATGACTCAAAGACCATGTTTATGGATAAAAAATGAAATTTTAGATAAAAATATGTGTTACTCACTGAAAACTAAGTAAACACACTCATATTGTATTTCTAATTTAATACAGTGATCCACAATTCATTTTTGATGTGTGGGAATCAACCACACAAAAATCCAACACATAGTGTGACTAGTATAACACAAATTGTGTGTTTCCAATTTAAAAATGACATTTTTGTTAAAAACATGTGTCACCCACTAAAAACAAATAAAAACACTTATTGTATTGATACATTTGGATAATAATCCATTACTAAATTTTTATGTGTATGAATTATTTGTATGTCAGTCTGACACACAGTGTGATTGGTATGACTCAAAGTGCATGATTTCAGTTAAAAATTGATATTTAAATTAAAAACATATGTCACTCATTGAAAATAAAGCAGAAACACTTGTATTATCTTTATTCAAACATAGATTTATCCATAATTAATTTTTTATGTGTAGTAATAACTCACACATCAATCTCACACACTATGTGATCCATATGACTCAAAGTCCACATTTTCAGTTTAAAACTGAAATTTTATTTAAAAACATCGATCACTTTCTAAAAACTAATAAATTCACTTGTATTGTATTGATACATTATGGAAAATATCTATATGTTATTTTTAATGTATAATAATCAACTGCATGTTAATACAACATATTATGTGGTCGATCTGACAAAACTTTCATGTATTTATATAAAATTGATATTTTAGTTAAAAACATGTGTCACAAACTCAAAACTGATAAAATTAAGTAATATTTTCTTGATACAGTAGGAGAATTATCCATCAGTAATTTCTAGTATATAGGAATCAACTTCACAAAAAAATGACACATAGTGTGGTCTTTATAACTCAAAGTGTGTGTTTTTATTTAAAATTGACATTTTAGTTCAGAAGATGCATGAGATACTCAATAAAATAAAACACATTAATATAATTTTAAAACATCAAGAAAAAATCCATAATTCATTTGAGATATATAATAATTATCTACAAATAAATCGGAAACATAGTGTGACTGGCATGAATAAAAATGTGTGTTTTCAGTTAAAAAATGATAATTTATTTCAAAAAATGTGTCACTCACTAAAAACTAAGAAACATATGACCTTTATAATTTATTAAAATGAGTCATAAGTAAATTTTGACATAGTCTCACATCAATCTAACACACCATGTGACCAATATGACTCAAAGATCTTGTTTTTAGTTTAAAAATGATATTTTAGTTAAAAATGTGTGACACTCACTAAAACAACAAAAACATGATCAAATTTCCTTGATTACATTTTATAATGATCCAATATTCATTTGTGACATGTATGAATCATTTACATGTCAATATGACACATAGTGTGATCGTTATAACATGAAGTGTGTGTTTTCAGTTTAAAAACGACATTTTATATAAAAATGTCTGTCACTCAATAAAACCCTATAAAACAAAATTTGATTGTATTAATACCTTATAAAGATTATTCATAACTTATTTTTGATGTTTAAGAATCAATTGCACATCAATCTGATACACAGTGTGATCATAATGTCAAAAAGTGCATATTTTTATCTAAAATTTGCATTTTAGTTAAAAACACATGTCACATACTCAAAACCTATAAAATGTGCTCATATTTTCTTTACACATTATGAAAATGGTTTAATAAGTCATTTAGGGAATGTATGAATCAACAACACATCTATCTGACACATGTTGTGACCTATATGCCTCAAAGTGTCTATTTTAATTTAAAATGTAGTTCAAAAGAAGTGTGGCATACTCAAATCCAAGAAAACACATTCATATTATTTCAAAAAAAATTGTACAATGATCCATAAGTCATTTGTGACATGTAGGGATCAATCTCCCCTCAATATGATGCATGGAGTGATAGATATGACTAGAAATGCATGTTTTCCATTTAAAAATTATATTTTAGTTAAAAACGTTTGTCTTTCACTAAAAACTAAGAAAATACACTATGATTGTATTATTACTATAGGAAAATGATCCATAATCCATTTTTTATGTGTATCAATTATCCACAAGTCAATATGAGAGAAAATGTGACAAGTATGACTTAAGTTCATGTCTTCAAACATTTAAGTTAAAAACATGTGCCACTACATGAAATCCTAGAAAAGATACATAGATTGTCTTGATATTTTTGAGAAAATCCCATAAATCATTTGGGATGTGTAGGAGTCAACCATAGGTCAATCTCATACATGGTGTGGATGTTATGACTCAATGTGCATGCTTTTATTTAAAATTGACATTTTAGTTGAAAAAAACTGTTGCATACTTAAAACTGATCAGATTCACTCGGATCGTCTTGATACATTAGTAAAATGGTCCATATATCGTTTTTCAAATATAAGAATCAACTAAACATTATTCTTACACACGGTGTGCCTGGTATGACTCGAGTTGTATGTTTTCTATTTCAACGTGACATTTTATAAATACGTTGTATCATATTTATGTCCAATTTATTTATTTATAGTATTACCACAAAAAATAATTATTATTTATACACTTATACAATTTTCCTTCAGTGGGGGTGGGTTTTTTAGCAATTGGTGGAAAGATCAAGCTCTTTTGAGAATGGGTTATGGTCAAAAGACAATGTAATGTTATTAATTTTTAATTTTTTATGTTTTTAATAAATTAATGTACCAATGTAATTTTAAAAACCAATGGTTGAAATGTTTTTAATATATTGATTTCTCTTTCATTTTTTTTGTAAATTTAATTGAAATTATTTTTTTTATTTGTTGTTTCAAATTTCTATAATTTTAGTAGAACAATGTTTTCTCATTGATTTTATTAGCACTAAAAACATGTTGATAATGATACCCCTTTATCAGAGCTATAAAAAGAACTGATAAAGGGCCCCATTTATCAGTTCTAAACTAGAATCGATAAATGAACCCATTTTTTAATTCATTTTTATCACTGATTAAAGTTTTCTTCTTTTAAAGGATCTTAGAACATTATCAGTTTTTATCACTAATGACGAATTTTTATAACTCTGTTAAATAATATATTTATAGAAGTTTTTCCTTTTTATTTAAGTATTAATGTCGTATTTTATCATATTTATTTATTATTTGTTTCATTATAGTATCACTAAAATAAATATTGTTTTTATTACTCATTCTCGTTACTTTTCCTTGATCTAGGGATGGTGTGTTCTACAATTGGTAGTGTGATTAGGATCTATTGTAATGGGTTCCCAAGGGCAATGTAAGTAAGGTCCAACCAATCTCTGTTTAATTTTGTTTTAGTTTTTTGGAAATTTTAAATTTTAGTAATAAATTGAACATATCAATGTAATTATAATGTATTGATATGTTTTTCATATTTTTTTAATTTTTTTAATAGAAATTTATTCTATATTTATTTAAATTAATTTATTTATTTTAATATTGAAGAGTGTTTTTGTTGCAATATCACATCACTAAATGTGATTACATTTACCAGTGTCAGACATAGAGTTGATAAAAAACTCATATCAACGTTTAAAGTAGCACTAATAAGAGAAAGTTTTATCAATGATAACTCAAACATTGATAAAAGAAAATTTTATCAATGATCATTGTAGGGATAATAAAATCATTTTGTTATTATAATTTTTGACGTCATCAATGATTATTTTTAATGTTAATAATAGTATTTTTTCATGTTGATAAAGCCCATATGTTAATTATTCTAATATTTTCTCCTCCTGGAGTGTATTGGCTTATAAAATTCTAACTACCTCTTAATTGATATCATTTGCGTCTAGTGGGTAAAATTATTATATTTTTTCATGGATACTATGTTTAGGTATTAATAGTTTTTTAGTTAATTTTCAAATGTTAATTTAATTGTGTTTTTATTATGCTATATAGTTTTTTTGTTTAGTTGATTTTTTAAGAATAATTTGTTTTTCAAATTTTTTATTCCACAAAAATGTTGTGGATGGTCTGAATACCATTTTTTATTTTTTATTTTTTAACTTTATATATATTTTATTCATTGAATTTGTGTTATATCATTTATTATTCATTTGTTGTATCATTTTTCTATTAGTTCATGGGGAATGTGTGCTACATGGAGAGAGTCTAAACACACCTGATAAAACCATTTTGGGTATTTTGTTTCACAAGATTCGAATGTGATGGAAAGAAAGAACATTCATGATGGAATGTGTAAGAATGTAGTAAAGAAAGGACATAGGGGATTTAATGTGGTTTGGTCCCTCGGGGGACTATATTCATGGTAATAACACCACCCACACACACATGTTTTGTTAAGATCAAAAGAAGAAGTAGGTACAATATATAGTATACTAGAAAAGTTGAATGAAATATAGGAAAAAAGTATTCAAACAACATCTTTAACAGTATGTAGAAAAATAGTGAAGAACTTAAAATCATGAAAATATTTAAATCTATCTGGGGGTCCTAGTTGGTTCTCATTCTCTTGAGATACTCCAATATGATTGGGATGCATATGGTCTCATGCTTCGTTGAGTATAAGTAGTACCTTACTAGATATTCTAGGTTCATTGGAAATTGACACTTCTTCACAAATAAGTATCACTATCAAAAACTCCTCCAGGAAAGGTGCACCAAGAACAAAAAATTGAGATGAAAGACTTAGATACAAGGTTTCATCACCACAGTATCCAGCTTAAGGATTATGGGTTTTCCAAAGAAGCAACAATAAAAAACCTTCATTGAAGTACAAAAATAAGACGCACCACTGAAAGGATGATGTAACAGGGGGTCATCAATCACCTTGAAAACCATAGTACCTCGAAATGGCCAGACCAACAAAGAGATTCCATAGAGACACACCAAACAAAAAATTGATTGGTACCATTGAACAAATATTAACAAGTGGATGACATAGATAAAATCAGGTGAAATAAATCAATGGAAAAAAATTTGTTTTTGATGGATGACTTGGTAGATATGGGGAGAAGGATAACAGAAAGTATGAACATGCATAATTGATTAGCAAAGAGGCCCCTGTGGAATGCCTTTATCCCAACAATGGAATTACCAATATATAACACAAAATCTGGGCATAATAATAATTGAAATATAATATTGATTTAATGTGAATAAAATGTAAGTAAATGGAAAATAATTAAACATTTCAATTCAATATGAAAACACTAAATTCAAAAATCTCCACCATTTTCAACAAAAATTGGTGATGTTATTCCACCTAAGGTTATTGAATGGGAACTAAATTCAATTTATATAAATTGTATCTGAATTATGATTATACCAGAATAGTGTCAATCTATCATATGAGTTGATATTAGTATTTATCTTATTGACACATACAGTTCTATATTCAATATCAACTCTAAGAATGTGTAATATAATATCTATGTGTTTCTATTTACCATGGAATACTATATTTTTAGATAAATGTAAATCAAATTCAATATCACTATAGATTGTAAAAATTGAATCATAAATCTTATTTTCAAAATCCTAATCCATAAAATATATGGATTCCTTTGTAGCCATTATTAAATATATTCTACTTATGTGGTTGAAAGAGAAATCACATGGTTCATATTACATATGCGGCCTCCACAAGAAGTGAATACATACCCAATCAAAGAATATTCGGTGTTAATGTTACCTACACAATCTGTATTTTCATATCCAATAATCATTTCAATAGTTTCAAAAAATTTACCCTATGATAAATAATGTTCAGAATTATATGATAGGTATCAAAGAATCTAATTTAGATCATGATAATGTGGCTTCCCTAGGTCATCCATAAATATTCTAAGTGTGTAGATTGTAAAGGCTACATCCGTTCTGGTGCATATCATGTAGTACATGACACTGCCAGTAATGTTGGCATAGGGTATTTTATATAGATACTCGATATCAGTGGTAACGTTGGGTTCTTGAGTCAAATTAATATTAAAATGAAGTAAAATTGTCACAATCATAGGTTTGAGAGATTAAAATAATTACCTTTTAAGAACTATAAGAATATATGTATATTTGGATAGATACAACAATTTATTGGTTATATTCCCAACAATTTATACACTAACAATTTGTTTTTCTACCCCTAAAACCTTCATTTCAAAATTACCTTTTAAGTGGGATTTAAGAACAATTATAAGATTCATGTTATCACATATAATCAATATATCATCAACATATAATAGAAGTTAAATCATGTTTTTATGGACTTGAAATTAAAAAAAGAATCTTATCGGCTCCTAGTGACATGGTTATTAACCATAAAAAATCAAACATCTCATACCATTGACTATATACATATTTGAAACCATACAATGATTTATTTAAAATGAAAATTTAGTTAGATTAAATTCTATAGAATAATCATTATGCAATTTCATAAATAATTTATCATTAACATTGTCTTTATGGAAAACTATTTTCACTTTTATTTTTTCAATGTGAAATTCATTATGGGAAGCGAAAGTAAGAAAAAACTGAATGGTATAATGTTTTAAAACTCGTGAAATGATATTAAAATAGTGTATTCCCTCTCTTTAGAGGAATCCCATAGTGACTAATTTATATTTAAATTTGATTCTATTTTGAATAGTGTTATCTTACATTCATTTATAAATCCACTTACACCCATTCGTGTTAGAATTGGTAGGTTTATCAATGATATACCAATTATTAATTTTATTTATGTAGTTCATATCTTGATCCATCATAGAGATCCACTGTGTGGACTCACTATCATTAATATATTGCTTATATGATTTAGGATCATCATCTACAATATCTCAAGAAACATGAAAGTAAAATGAATCCATATCATATTTATTAAAACAAGAAATAGGTTTGGGGACCCTTCTCGATCTATCAAGGGTCAAATGGTAATTAGAATTATCAATAGGAGGTTCAATTTCTTAATCAGAATTATAACTAGAACTAGATTCAGTTAATACCATGGGTTGAGAATCTGGTTGAGGAGGATAAAAAATATCATCAAACTAGGATGACAATTGAGAATTAGTAGCCCCATAAATGGTTGTATCTTCACTGTCTTATGTGAGATGTTTATATATAGGAGAGTAGGATTCATGAAACACCGCATCTCTACTAATTATACAATATTTGGTATCTAGTTTTATCAAACCACAGTTTATAACATTTAACACCCTTAGGGTACCTAACAAAAATACACTTAAGATATAGTGGTTCAAGATTATCAGTCATTACATGAGGATATGTAGTGGAATCAAAGACTCTTAGGTGATTATAACATGTTAGTGTGTTTTTTTCATAGTTCCTTTGGTGATTTAAAGTGATAACAAGAAGATAGGAACCTACTTATGAGGCATAATTACATAGTGAAATATTCTTCCCATAAATATTTAGGGAGACCCAAGCATGAAATCATTATTTAGGCTCTCTCACCAATAGTCTTATTCATTCTTTTATCAAGTCCATTCTATTGGGGGTTTTCCCAAATATTTTGAGTTATTAAAATTCCCTCAAATTGGTATAACTAAACGAAATTAGTAGAGATTTATTCTAATCCATCATCATTTCTCAAGGTTTTAATTTTTTTTCCAACCATATTTTCAATATGTATTTTCTATGTTTTAATGGTTTCAAAAAAAATAATATTTTTTTCTTGTGTATGTAAATACTAACCTTTCTAGATAAGTGGTCAATAAAGGTAACAAAATAAGAGCCTTCACCATGGGAGGTAGTCTTTTATAGTGCCCATAAATTAGAATGAATATATAATAAGGGTAACATGTCTTTAAATGCATACCTATTAAAATTGAATCTCATAGCAATACCCGTTACACAATATCCACAAAAATGGAGTTTTCTGTGTGCAATGTTAGTTCACCACCCTTTTTTATTACATTCCTCAAGATCCATAGTGATCACATGCCCAATCACTTATTCCATAACTATGTGTTATCAATATTTTGTTACATTCAACTTACCCAACTGTCTATAATGGGTCTTCCCATTCAATACAAATATCCCATTTAAAATGGAACACTTAATGATAGTTCTAGGGACATTGTAAATTTATAGGGACTCTAATTCATACCTAAAACTGATGCCCTTTTGGTCCAAAATTCCTATGGATGTCATGTTTATATGTGGGTCAGAGACCCACATTACATATAACAAAAGTAATTATAGAGTGGTCATCTTGTTCTATTAAAACATAACCTCCTCCCATGAAATTACACCTTCATTTTTTTTTGGAAAAAACCTCTCATTGTACCCTTTCTAGAAAATCATGTAAAGACTCCTTAAAGGGACATATGAGGAAGGAGAATCCAAGACCCACTCATGTGTGAGTGCATTGATGGATAAATTTAGAACATTAGCAGTATCATAAATAGAATCTAATAAAAGGGACCGGTAAGCAGGTTCTTTGGTCTTACTATTTTGTTTAGATTTAAATACTCGAGTCAAGAATACCTGGGATTAACAAAGTGGAATAAAACAAGTTTTCTTTCCCTAGACATAGACCTTGAGTTGGGTTGTTTATTATTCTTACTATTATCCTTACTATACTCTCTCTTATTACCCCTAGAGAATGGAATAACCATTACGAAAAGACACTCAACCTCACCCTTAACTCTAGGTATAAAATGAAATTCCTTAGAGATAAGAACATTTTTATCCTATTATAGGGATAGTGATTTAAGAACACATATCATTGTATCTACTATTTTCATATAGGGGTTATCTAATTTTTTTTAATGAATCATGGAATGGTCCTAATCATCAATAGTCTCAGTAATTTTGGATAATACAATAATAATTTTATTGAATTAACCTAAATGGGATTTAATTAAAACACCATATTAAAATTTAAATGTAAACATGAAATGTTTCTTATAAAGTCTACCAAAAAGTGATTTTTTCATATACAATTTCCCTACACTAAGTCATATACCAAATAAAGTGTTTTCAAAAAAACTTTTATAAGAACATTTTAACCTAAACAAAGAAGCAGAGAACTATGGACCATAAAAGGAATATAAAAATAGTCATCTTGGTAAATACTTTAGGTCATTATAGTATCAGATTGGGTAAAAACTGGTTTCTTTAGGCAATGTAAAGCATCAATTTTCCCTTGCTGAACAAGTAGGGATTGTAGGTTCTGGTCGTAGTGTAAGTGAATAGATGGGTGTACCTAATTTAAATTTTACCATTAACAATGATCAATTTTATATTAATCATGATGATAAAACTCCAGATCTTAGGAATAGAATGAAGAACAAACAAAAATTATTGAAGTCCCAGAACCATAGAGAGGATCACCAAATGTTGGTTATAATTAATTTAATTAAAAGAGAAGAACATTGTTGGTGGAATTCTCTCTCCATTGATGTTTCCAATCATGATCCAATGAAATTAATCATTTCATTATATAATCCTTTTTTAGGATTCCTCTATCAATGATCCACACATTCTTCATGTATCTTTGTTTGTCGCCAATGGTGTTTCTAGGTGCTAGCGCGGAAGATCCTTTTCTTTTTATGTTTTCCTTCGATAGCCTTGAAAGACACTTCGAAAGCGCTCTCCCTACTCTAGTGGAGGAGGATACCTCTCATGACTTGATATAATTCATGGAGGAAATTAATTCTCTCTTGGATTGAGAGTTTTCTAAAAATTCATTGTGCACAACCATAATAAATGGCTAGTTCTTATGAGAATAATTTAATTTGGATTTATATTACATATAATAATAAAAATAATTAATTACCCAATGGAATTTATTCATTTCCTTTAATTCTTTATAAGACCCAATGTCTAATAATAACATTTGACTATTATTATCACTTCACATGTGCCCAGAAAATTACACATATTATTAACTAATTAATTAATTAATATTATTTCTCAAAAATCCCCATAAAAACTACAGAGTGTATATATATTAATATACAGGGTGTGTACATTTGTTTTTCCTTTTTCTTTATCTACTCCACCACATATATTAGGCCCTGAATAATGACTATTTATTTAATAAATAAATATCACTACATTACTCGCTGATAAATATATAAATTCACCCACAATATATTCTCTCAAATAACTAGTGATTAAATAATTGCGATCAGGAATCCTTGAATAATTATTGAACCACAAATGTGAATTATCTTTATTCAACTTGTTAAATGAATATTTAACTGAGATACTGAGACACACATAGTGTGTGATCCTCTAGGCCTCCTTCTTAGTGGAATTAGGTGGAGCCTTCCTAACGTCCAAGGTTAGCATCTATCAACATGCCAACTCACCCATAGAGAAAGAAGTTAATGTTGCAATGACGTTTCACCTCCTATGAATTCTTAGTGTGTAATGTAAAACCATTGTATCTATATCTCGAATCAAGTTGGTTGAATGATAGTACAATCAACCCATGTGCTCAGTTATTATTTTTTTAACTTCCCATAGTTAAAAATTACCATTCCTCACGATGTACATGGATTTATGTAAGCTATATCAATTATATCAAAGGGGGTGAGATATAAACTTCTTTTATGGAACATAAGTGACAAATCCTTTCTCACATTATCTATTAATGCAATGTTACTCGTGATGCACCCAATATATCCTACCTCGTTGCGAACACTGTGTTGTTATAGTTTTCATCAATACATTTAGGTTTGCAAGTTATAATACCCATTAATGATAATATTAAATTCAAATGACCAATACACACATCCATAGATAGTAATATCCAATGACACTATGAAATTAGGATTTCCTACTAGTGGGTCTCATTCTCATAATATCCACCTGAATATGACCAAGAGAGCACACCATGAGAATGTGACACAATATTTTATGATTCCTCACCCCTAATGGCCTGTATTGTTTTTGTCCCTCAAATAACATCATCCGGCCATAGAACATATATTCAATAATAGTTTTATTGAACTTCTGGGTTCTCATGATAATATGGATCTGCTATGACCCTTTACTGAAATAATAATCCTTTGGACATTATCACAAGAATTTTCATGTAGAATAACAAAAAAGATGTGATAAGGTATTTATTAATATTCAAATCCATGAATACATGTTTATCATAAAGTAAAAAGTACTTGGTCCTAGGCCACCAACTCCAACATACACCCACATAGACTAGAGCCAAATACAAATAAACTTAAATCCTATACCACACACATGATATTAATGATTCTACTAAGAAAGGCCTTTAGTCATGGGGTCCACCACATTATCCTCTATGGACACTCTAATCACTGCTACTTCATACCTCTGATAGAAATACCTCAAGAAGTGATACTATTGGAGAATCTGATTTTTCCGTTGTTGTGACCTTCGTTCTTTTTTTAGATCCACTCTTGTAGTTTTGTTAAAATAAAATGTGATAGTATATTTACTTCTAGGAACCAAATTAAGAATAAGGACAAATTCCAAAATCCATATGGCTTCCCTTGCTTTATTAGAAGCCACTATATATTCAGACTCCACTGTAAAATCAACGACAAATGGCTTCGTAGAACTCTTCCATCACACAACTCCTCCATTGAGAATAAAAACATATCTAGATTGGGAGTTCATATCATTCTGATCTTTCTAAAAAACATTATCAGAATTCCCTCTTACTATATGTTCCTCATCTCCTCAATACACCAGGATCATATCCTTAGTTCTTATCATATACATAAGGATAGTCTTAATTGCAGTCCAATGATGTTCTCTTGGATATGATTGATATCAACCCACCTTTCTCAGTGCATAGGCAACATCACGAATAGTATATAACATAACATACATGATGGATCCAATTTATGAAGTGTATGTGATCTTACTCATCCTATCTTTCTCCTGTTGCGTCTGAGGAAACACTCTCTTAGAATGATATAGGCCATGTGACACTAGAACCAATCCCCTATTTGATTGTTCCATACTAAATATCATTTGTATTTGGTCAATGTATGTACCCTAACATAGTCCAAGAATCCTCTTAGATCTATCATGAATGATCTTGATCCTTAGAATATAGGCTACTTCACCTATGTCCTACATGGAGAAACACTTATTCAACCAGTCCTTAACTAACTGTAATACTTGTATATCATTTCCAATAAGTAATATGTCATCAACATATACTACTAGGATAACGAACACATTCCCATTAAACTTCTTGTAAACACATGGCTCACATTCATTCTTAATGAATCAAAATATCATTATGGATTCATCAAATCGAATGATCTATGGCTAGGATTCTTATTTTAATCCACAAATGTAATTCGTCACATTGAAAACCTGTTTGGAATCACCTAGTGTCACAGACCCTTCTGTTTGTGTCATATAGACATCTTCCTGAAGGTTCTCATTAAGCAATAATATTTTGGCATCCATTTTCCAATTATCATAGTCATGGTAAGATTATATAGAAAGTATTATTATTATTGATTTAAACATAGAAACTGGTGAGAATGTCTCATCATAGTAAATTAATTGATGTTGTATAAATCCTTTATCAACTAGAATTTATTTATTGGCTAATATGACCTTCCACGTACATCATTATCATGAATATCAATTTTAAACCAATAGGATTTACATCAACTTGCTCATCTACCAGATCATAGAATTGGTTTTGATACATGGAATCCATCTCATAATTCATAGCTTTTGGACATCTTGCAGGTTATGATATCTCTTCTACTTCCTTGTATGAGAGAAGTTTATCATTTTCCAAAAATAATGATTCACCATCCTCAGTGACTAGGAAACCAAATATCTCTGGTTCTCTTACCTCTCTTGAGCTCCTACATAGTACTTGTGTTTCTGGAACCTCTTCCACAAGGACCTGTGGAACTTGTTCCTATACCAACTCCTATGTATCTTGAGCATCAACTTCACCAAAGTCAATATTTCTCCCACTATCCTTGGGAATGTTATTCCTATCATGCGATATAGCTTGTCTAGCGATTGTCACATTTTTTATGAATGGTTATATAGGTAATATCCTTTGGTTTCCTTGGAATAACCAATATAAATGCACCTCGTGCATCGTGGTTCTAGTTTATTGCCTGAGAATCCTTAATAAACACCCCGCATCCCCATTCATGTATATGCGACAAAATGTGTTTCCTTCCATTCCATAACTCAGAAAGAATTCAATTTCCTACCTTAGTTGGTACTCGGTTTAATGTGTATGCTGCAATTTTTAATGCATATCCCCAAAAGTATAATATAGGATATTCATGAATCATCATCGATCTCACCATGTCCAACAAGGTGTGGTTTCCCCATTAAATAACACCATTATATTATGATGTATATGGAGGAGTGAGTTGAGATAAAATCCTAGACTCTCGTAAATGGTCAATGAACTCTTGGTTCAGATATTCCCCACCTCGATCTGATCAGAGATTATTTATATTCATACCAAGCTGATTCTATACATCATTCTTGAATTCCTTAAATTTATACAAGGACTCTGACTTATACCACAATAAGTATATATATCCATATCTACTGAAATTATCAATAAAAGAAACGATGTAATAATATAAACCTCTAGATTCTTTTAGAAATGGTCAACATACATCCATTTGTTCCAATCCTAGAAGCTATGTGGCCCTTTCACCCTATCCATGGAACGGTGGATTATTCATTTTCCCTTATAAATAAGTATGACATCTATCAAGTGGTTTTATCTCAGTAGAGTCTAAATAACCATCTTGTTAGAGCCTTTTCAAATTCGTCTCATTTACATGACTAAGATGGTGATGCCACAATTGGGTGTTGTATGAGTCATGTGAGTTTGTTTCATTATCGATTTACAATACAATATTTTTCTTAATTCAAAACATACTAACCATTATTTAAATGCATTATACCATAACATACATTGTTCATATAAATGAAACAACCCTTATATCCAAAACATAACATAAATCCATCCAGATCCAATCATGAAACAAAAATTATGTTTTTGGTAACACTAGGTACATAATAACTGTAATGTAAAATCAAAAGAATCCCAGTTGGTAATAAGAGATGGTAATCATTAATGGCCAACATAGCCAACCTCATACCATTGATAGCTCGAATATCCACCTCCCCTACGGAAATCTTTGAAAATATACATGGTTTTTTCCTTTGAATATATCTGTGTTCCCCATATGTGGTATCTAATACCTAATGTGTAGAAATAAAAAAAGATTACACTCGATAAAAAATGCACCTTTAATGTCCCCATGATTCTTGGTGGAGTTCCTCTTCTAGTGTCTTAGCTTGCCATGTGAAAAAAAAATATTGCCTCTTGTTCCCTGCCTTGCCTCTAGATCTTCCCATTCTTGGAATGGTGGTGCTCAGGGGCTTCAGACCATTTATAAATCCTTGGCCCCTTTTCCTTGTACATCGTCTTTTTAGTCACCATAAGGATTGTGGGTTTGTCATGCCCAATGTCCTTATCTACCTAGCGAATCAGTGTCAGAAGTTCTAATAGACACTTCTCATTTCTTCTCATGTTGTAGTTGACAATAAAGCTAATAATATTCTTAGGTAGTGATTATAGGATGTTCTTTGTACGCAGCTCATCCAAGAACTTATTCCCTAAGATATCCAGTCATTCAATGTAGCCAATAAGCATTACTACATGAGCCCCAATAGGTGTAGACTCTCCAAGAATAGTTGTGAACAAATAATTGGAGATATCATATCTCTCATGTCTCACCTTCTATTGATATTGATTCTTTTGGTGAGAAATCATGTTATACGCGTCTATGATTTCATGTTGCTTCAAGAGCTCATTAGACACAGTCGATAGAATGAAAAATTTTACATCTTTGGTATCATCCAATTGTTTCATATAGAGAGATATTTCCTCATCAAGGGCCTAATTTATAGGTTCCACTAGAATAGGCTCTTCCAACATGTAAAAATTTCTCTTGTGGCGAAGGATGACGCATAAACGCCTCTCCGACTCCTAGAAATTTGTGTTGGTGAGAAGGTATTCCTTATGGAGTATGGTTCCCAATGATATGTTTGCTGTCATTTTTCTTATCATTTCTAAAATTATGATGAGAAAAGATTTAGTACTTTATCATGATAAAAATGAGACAAATAGTGAAATTAATATTTTTTACTCTCTCACTATTTTTTCGAAATCCAATACCCCTCACCATTAACTTTAAAAAATTCTGTTGCCTGAATATTCTAGTAGAAGGGATCCATATTTCTCATCGTACTACCCCAATTAGGGTTGATCAAGAAATAATAAAGGTTTATGGTAGGAAATTAAAATTCCAACTGCATTAACTCACAACTCATTGATCTGGTAAGTGGACTCCTCAATCATGAAATCCTTTTATTTTTAGATTTCCTCAACATTTGCCTCTTGGCCACACCAAGTCCTACTCTGGTAGTAAACCCATGATGTGAACCAAGTATAGTCAACTAAAAACCACAATTTATAATTCCACAATAATTGAAAGCAGTCCAAATAGGGTTGGTAAAGAACATTGGACAATTGTTTGATTCTAACTATGATTATGGAAGGCTATACTGACTTAATATTTCCTTGAGAAATTTTATCCTTATACGTAAATTTACATTTTATTATCTTTATTACATGCTTGTTAATATTAAGTGGCATATAAATAAGAGATTAACATTGTCTTAGAAAATATTTACGTATAAACTAATATTATTTTAGTTCCATCTTTTATTCTTGTCTAATTTATTTATTGTGTTATCGGGACAACACACCCACAATAAAAAAACCTTGTAACTAACAAAAATAATATAAATTCAATGATAATGATCTTTTTCTATTGGATACCTTACCTAGTGGTTGATAAACTAACCCAATACCTAGGGGGTAAAACACTTTAAACCTTTTGGATTCATGTTTATAGATTTCCACTAGTACACCTCTGTATCTCCTGGGATTGGTCTTGCCTTGGGTCATAAATTGAGATACCTCATCTTTCTTGGGAGAACCATCAATTTAATATTCTTTTATCTCACATGAATGTGGGGGATAAAAAATTGTATTACATAAAAGAAATGTTGGGGATGCAGGCCCTACATATTGTTGAGGAGAAGCCTCATAGGCCAACAATTTTAACAAAACGAAAACCATCCAAATACAAAAGTTTCGGGTATATCTCATAATCATCCATACAAGAAAAGATATTAAGGCTTCAATAAAATTAGTATTCAATTCGTTAATTGTTCTTGTTTAGGATAAATCACACTCAAATCAATTTATTATTATCTTTAATTAATCAATATTTTTATCATAAACCATTTTCTGAATATCCATGAGATTCTCATCAATCGTAATTTTAAACAAATAATTTCATTAAACATTATCATTGTACATAAATTTTACCATGGAGGAAACCCGATGAATTTTCATTCATAACTACCCAATGAGTAGAAATGAAAATTGTGTAGATGTTAAATTAAACACATATTATAAAACACCAATCATGTGTTGTGCCCCAGCTTTACATCCGCACTATGGTACACATATTATGGGTTTGTATAATATAATAATAAATTTTAATAAATATGCATAATATTTATGATTACATGGTTTAACATTAACCTGAAGAGACCACGCACAATTTTCAGAGGGAAACATGGCCTGTAATCCAAAAACCATGTGCCACATGTTCATGATCAACACACTTATTCATAAAGAATAAGATAAACTCGAACACATGGCTTGGTTTGGTGGACTAGTCCCATTGTGTTGAACCTTGACAACATGACGTGTAAAGATGAATATACATCGTGTGTTCTAGTTTTTTATAGACATAAACCGTTGGAACATCCATATTAGATCCGTTATTTTATTTTAAAGAAAAGTAAAAGAAAAAAATTGTTTCTGTAAGTAGAATTAGAAATGAAAGTGGAGGAAAAGATCTCGAGATTCAGATTTACAGAATGATTAACCAGAATTAAAACAACAAAATTTTTAATTTTTTAAATCATAAATAAAAATACTAAATAATTATAATCAACAATATGATCCCTCCGATACCATTTGTATATTCTGGGTGGAATTAAATCACGTGGATTGGTGTACCAAACTTTAATTTGACCATTAACAACTATCAATCTAAGATCTGTCACGGTGATAAAATTACAAATATTCAAAATATAATGAAAAACTAAAATTAAAGAGGAAAGTTCCATAACCATAGATAGGATCATCATATGTTGGTTATAATTAATTTAATTTAAAGAGAATAATTAATTTGATGGAATTCTCTCCCCGTTGATGTTTTTGGTCATGATCCAATCTGTTTTGTCATTGCGTTGTAGAATCCTAGGGTAGGTTTCCCCTAATGATGATTCACACTTTCTTCACATATCTCTAGATTCCGATGAAGGTATATTTGGGTGCTAACATGGATGATCCTTCGCTTGAAATGCCTCCCTTCGATTTCCTTGAGAACCGCTTCCAAAGCACTTTGCTTGATCTGGTGGAGGAGGATCTCTCTTGTAATATGAGAGAATTCTTGGAGGAAAGGAATTATCTCTTGGCTTGATAGATTTCTCCAGATTCATTGTGCCAGACAAAAAACAAAGGCTATATCTTATGAGAATAATGTAATTGAGATTTATATTACATAAAATAATAAAATGATTTAATTACCCAAATTCATTTATTCATTTAAATTAATTCTTCATAAGGCCCCATGTATAATAATAAAATTTGAATATTATTATCACTTGACATGCACCACCGAATTTCACCTATTATTATTTAATTAAATAAATAATATTTTGTTTGAAAGTCCCCAAAAAAACTACACAGTGTGTATTTTTTTTCCTTTTTTCCTTATTTATTCCACCACATTTATTAGACCTTGAATAATGTCTATTAATCTCATATATAAATATCCCTTCATTACTCGCTATTAAATATATTATTTTTTCCAAAATGTATTCTCTCGAATAACTAGTGTCATGATAATTGTGATATGGTATCCTTGAATAATTATTAAACCATAATTTGAAATAATCTTTATCAATCTTATTAAATGAATATTTAACTGAGATACTTAGACACACTTAATGTGTGACCCTCTATGACTATTTCTCTGTGGGATTAGGCGGATCCTGCGTAATGTCTATGGTTAACATCTAGCAATGTGGAAAGGAACTAATAGATAATGAAACTAACTCTGTAATGACATATCAACTATTACAGACACTTACTGTGTATTAAAATCTCTCAATCTCGATATCTTGATTCAAGCAGGTTTCAGGCAAGTGCCATCAACTCATGTAATCGATTATTATTTCTTTGACTTCTTAGAATTGAACTCTATCATTCATCACCTTGTCCAAGTCTTAGTTGAGGCTATATAAATTCCATCAAAGGGGATGAGATATCAACTTCTGTTATGGAACAAATGGGACAAATCCTTTATTGCATTATCTATTAATGTCATATTACTCATGAAGCACACAACCATATCATACCTCATTGCGAACAGTGTGTCGTCACAATTTTATTCAACACAACTAAGTGTTCGAGTTGTCATATCCATTAATAATAAACATCAAGTATAAGGACCAATATAGACGTCCGCAGATAGGAACATTCAATGACACTATGAAATGTGCATTTCCTACAGGCGGGTCTCGTTCTCATAATATCATCCATGATATTATCAAGGGAACATAATGAGAATATGCCTCATTATTCTATGAGTACTCACCCTTAATTTCTTGTATTATTTGTTTCCCTCAAATAATATCATATGGCCATAGAACATATATTAAAGACTAGTGTTATGGATCTTCCGAGTTCTCATCATATAAGGGGTCTGTTATGACCCTTTAGTACAATAGCTATCCTTAGGACATTATCACATGCATTTCCATGCAGAAGAACAATCAATATGTGATATGGTATGTATTAATATGTAAATCCATAAATATAATTTTATCATAAAGTACAAAATAGTTTGTTCAAGGCCCCCAACTGAAATAGGGATCTCATATTGATTCGACATAAATTGAAATCATTAAATCTATCTTAATATTTCTTTTTCAAACCCAGTTGAAGTCATGTTTATCAAAAGAATATGATACTAAATTTTTGGGCACAACACTAAGAGTACACCCCAAATAAATGACCATGATCAATAGATATACACACGTATACAATTGGGTATTTTAATTCGAAAAATTTTGAGGTTACATTGATTACAATTTTAAATAGAAGAGGTCATAGGTGAATTAAGAAGAGAATATATATCGTAATTAAAACAAAAACTAAATTGAAATAATAAATAGATATGAAAACAGAAATAAACCCAATTAGAATCTGACACTACTTTATTGGGGAAGGTGTGATGCCTAGAGACAGTCCACACACAACCGAGAAGACAATTTTGGGTATTTTGTTTCAAAATATTTGAATCTGACAGAAATAGAACATTCATGAAGTGAAGGTATAAATGTATTAAGGAATCATCATAAAGGATTTAATGAAATTTTTCTCCTTTGGGGACAATGTGGATGAGCAGAACAATACCCACACACACACACACACGTGTTTTATTAAGTTCAAAATAAGAAGAAGCTACAAGATAAAGGAGACCAGAAAAGATGAATGAAATAAAACAAATAAAATCATCAAAAAATTTCACTAATTACAAGTAGAAGAATAGAAAAGAACATACAAAGTCGAACATATTTAAATATTTTTGGGGGTTATGATCGCTTATCATTTTTCGAAACTGCTCTTCCAAGCTCGAAGGGATGCAGAAGGTCTCTTGCTTCGTTATGATAAAGAGGTACCTCACTATATATTCTAGGTTTGTCGGAAATCCAAAATTCTTCATGATGAAGGATCATCATCACAAACTCCAGAATGAACAGTGAAACAACAGAAAAAACTAGATACGACATGCTTAGAATATGGGTTTCATCACTACAACAGCTAGGTCCAACATTAGGGTTTAACCAGAGGAGAAATGATAGAAAAACCAAGAATGTATATCTTGAATGGGACACACCATCGATGGGTTAAGGAAATAGGGGGTTATCAATTCCTTTGACAACCATAGTACCTCGAAATGCCTCGACCAACCAGGTGATGTCACCTAGTCATGCCAAATAGAAAAGGGATTGGCACTGGAAAACAAAGCTGAATAGTTGGATGACATTGATAAAATATGGGGAAAGTAATAAACATCCCAAAATAAATACATATAGGATTATTGAATCGGAAGTCGTGCAGTGAAGGAAATTAGTGAGGTTGTTCATGAATAACGGCCTAGAAAATATTCCCACATAGATTCCCGTCATCCCAATAATGAAAATACATTCATATAACACAAAATTTTAGAAGAGGAATAATTGAAATCTAATTTAGTACGCATGTGAATAAAATTCATGTAAATGGGAGATAATTACACATGGCAATTCAATGTGAAAACCCCAAATTCGTATAAGTTATATTATTTGGATTGGGTCATATTTTCATATAATGTATGATATATATTTCCATTTATGATGCTACTTTTATATATTTTTTGTCATTTCCTATATTACATTTGATTTAATTTTAATTTATTTATTAATAATCTAGTGAGGATAATGAGATTCCCAAAAATAAATCTATTTGTGTCGATTTAAAACGAGTTTTAATTGGATTAAGATAATAAAATTGACTTATGGGAGGAACAGTCTTGTTATAAATGCTTCCAAAAAAATAACTGATATGGTCCTCCGTTGAAATTAATTTGATGTATTGGCCCATGGTAGGACACAAGTTACCGAGACCGAAACTAGTTTAAACTCATGATGATTATCAAATTTTTATTATAATATATATATTTTCATGTGGATCGTTCCACAATACCTGTGGCAGCTAATGAATTGCTCTCCCACCATGTACTTAGTCTAACAACGACTACCTAACATGAAAATCTATCCCATGCACCAACTTGCTTCCCACTCATTCCCAAACCTCTATCCAATGCTTTCAAAGTTTACATCATGTATTAAAAGTTCAAAATATATCACATAAAATAACTATTATTTAATATTAAAAATAGAATATAAATTAATAAAAAACAGGATTTAGTTTCAAATTGGAAATAAACATGTTAATCAGATTCAGAATTGTGTATTTATTTTTAATATTAAATGGTTTTCAATTCTGGTTTGGGTGGTGATTTTCTAAAAAAAATTGAACTCAAGTACATCGATTTTAATTATTACCTGACCAGACTAGAATTATTTAGTGTGCAACCTTTAATGTTGGACAATCCCCATAAGGGTATGTTGTTAAAAATGGTCAAAATAATACATATCACACTTTGAAAACCATTAGAAGTTGGTTTTATCAGGGATAAAAAAACAACATTATGCTAAGCGTCGATAAAAGGATTGTCATTTATCAGGGCTATAAAAACACTAATAAATGGTGTCTTTATTATCACTTTTGTTTTAGTTTCACTACCGCAAATTGGCGCATACGCAGTGCCTTCTTTTATACGATATAAACAAAAAGTGATGATAAAAGGGGCACATTTATTAGCGTTGGTTGATAGAATAGATAAAGATAACTTTTACGAGTGCTTAAAAATGATGATAAAGATTTACCCATTATCAATATTGATAAAGGATGATCTTTATCAGCATTATTCTTAGCGCTGATAATAGATTTTAATAAAAAATATTATTAATATATATATAATACGATATTTATATTCAATAAATAATGTTTATTTATATAAATTAATTATAAAATGCTTGTTTATAATTAATATAAATATGATATATTAATATATATTTTTTAATAATTTAAATATATATATATATTGATTAAAAAATTATTTATAAAACTGTAAATAAATATATATATATTTAAATAATAAATATTTTATTATATTTATTATTATGTATTTATTTTTATATATAAAATTCAGGGTCAAAGCAATTTTTATTCAATGAAAAAAAGCAAATAGAATATGGAGTATGAATAAAAATAAGATATAACTGCCCCAAAACAACAACAAGCCAAAAACAAGTCATTATAAGTTCGATATGGGCATCAGGATTTTCATTTTGAATAGACATAAAATTGACTCTTCTACGCCCACTTCCTCTACCTTTTGGATTTTGTCCTTTTCTCCAAGTTTTTCACTTTTCCTAGGTCCATCGGGATCATTTGAATCTTCTAGATCACTATGATAGACATATTGGACACTCACCTTTCTAACCACCTCTTGGATCTCAGTAAGTCGGATTGATTTTCATTTTCATTAGTATACTCGTTCAAATTTCCATTTTTAGAGACTTTTTCACTTTGAACAACATCATCCTAGGCCTTCACTTCAACATGAGAATCAAAAAAATCCTCACTCTGAGCTACTCCACTAGAGAGGTGATCCAGGACTCCATCATTTTGACCACCCTTCTTTCCATCATCTCAGTCTTCATTCAAAAAAACGATGTAATTCAAAAGATTTTGGTGAAGTAGAAATTTTAGTACCAAATAGAAAATCGACTTGAGATACCAAATAACCAACACCCTTTGGGATATGGTAGTGTATCAACCCAACATTTGTACATGTTGTATATGAGATCATTTATTTGCTTCCGGATTTAAAACCCTTCACGGGTAATATAATCATTTCCTCATCCATTTTCTAATCTAAAGTCAAATACTTATTTTTCAAATTCCTTCATGAAGAACTTTCATGAAATACAAGAACCTCTCTAGTGGAATTATCTTTCACATGAGTTTCATCATCCAATTGTTGCCACCCTTTGTATGCCCTTGAGGCAATCAACTGCTCATGCCTTAGTTGTTGACCAGATAACTCGTCGAAAATATATTAATCAATGGATTGATCATCCATTGATACCTAATTAGATCCACCATCCACCACTAATGATTTACCAATTTATAAGTTGATTTTATGAGAGTGTGCAATGGAGCTGACCCCTGGACAATGTCAACTAAACTAGAGAAATGAGAAAATCCAACTCCATCACCTATCACTTTCTCCATGAAAGGCTCATTTCTACCTATTGAAGAGAAAATAACCATCTTAGACTATCGACCAGCCTCTACAAGGAGATCCAAACTCTTTGACTACAATTCTTTAAAATAAATCCCAACTGTAATCAATTTCCCCTACCCCTCTTCATCAGCTATATCAATCCATGAATGATGCTGGTGAATAAAAGAATCAGGGAAAAAAGGTTTAACAACTGATTGAGCTCATTCATCCTATACAGATGATTCATGCCTCCTATGATACTATTTGCCTCCTACAGTAGCCTCTTGTCTCTTCAATTTCTTACAATCATTCCTATGATGACCCCTAGAGGAGAAAAAATCACAAAAAACATCTCTACAATAAATTTCTTCTTGATTCCTAATTGTATGATAAGATAAAATAAATTTTAATAATCTCTCATAACAAACTAGGAGATGAATGTCATCCTCCATCATAGAGAGAAATACCTGATCAGTTAAGGTGGAAATTGTAGGATCAAAAGAGTAACTATGATGGTTACTGTTCCAAGAAGGCGGTGAATTGTAGCCTATTTTTTTAAAACTAAGAAAAAAACACCTCTTAAATTAAATTTAATACAATTAGACTTATTCCCATGATTAGAGTAAGGAATATAAATCACAATGGATCAAATCAAATTAATGTATGTTGTTTATCATATTTAGAGTCACACTGATAAAACAAACAGTATAAAAAGTTATGTATGAAGAGTCACTTTATATTATATGAACAACATAATAAGAACCTGTAAAAACATGCAATACAATATCAATTAATATTTAGAATGATTTAAAAGATATATTCAAAGATATAATTCTTTTAAACCTAAGAGTAAGGTAGTTAATAACCTTGACTAAAGGTATCCACAATTATATACTTAGTATCAAATCTCTATTTCCTAACCTGATCGGAATAGATCAGTCTTCCAATGCTAAAAACCCTCGATATGATTATCATAGTTTATCTTATGATCCCCTAAATCCCTCAATATAATGGACCAGATTCACCATCTTCCTATCCTCCAAAAACCCTCGATCATAAAAAATATAAGGTATTATTATAAAAGAAAACATTCATAATAAAGCAATATTAAAACGACTCCTTAGAACTACAAGTCACTAACATATTACAATGAATATGAACTAGATTTCATGTAGAGAAAACTTTAGAATACTTGAGTTGAAAATGTGGTCCTCTCTAAACTCTTCAAATAACAGAAGATTTATAGGTGAAGCTTCAATGTTCATATTTTAGAATTTATTCCAATGGCATCAAACAAATTATAAGATCACCGATTTTTCTGTAAGGTATGTTTTTTATGATTTAGTTTAGGCCTTTTATTTTAGTTAATTACGTGCATTCCAAATTCATTAGGGGGTTAGGGGTGTTGCAGGGGTTCGTGACACAAAAAAAGGGGGAAAAGGGTTTTATGGGATTTACAAACGGTCTTTGCACAGTTAGTGTTAACCATTCGGGAGGACAAAGTAAATCTTATAGAAAGTAGATTTTTGGAAAGGGAAATTTGCACGGTTTGTTGACAGTTTGGAAAACAGTGTCGTTAAACTCTGTAGCCTAGAAACCATTAAAAATTTACAAAATTACCACTTAAGGATTTTATATCTCACTCAGGAATTTCCTCCTCCTCCTATCTTGCAACCCTAGGAACAAACTAATGGGACCAAGATCTACCAAGGATTAATCTCCTTCGATTTTTTTCCATTTGGAATGTCATTATATGTGAATTGATTATTTGGGTGATTCTAATCGTCTCCCTCTCGCTCTTTTCTAGTTTAGGTATGGTATTTTGGGCGATCTCCATTCGAAGCTCTCAAACCTTTATTTTTTGTTGAGATCTGGGTTGAGGATTCAAAGGTGTGTAGGATTGGGATATATGTCCTTGTTTGGGAGTGCATTATTCAATGGATTCAATGTAGGTAATCTACAAGTTATATCCCTTGGGTTTTGTGTAGAATTGTTCATGAAAGGATTTTATTCATTCCCTCTTTTGAAGAGTTATTGGTGCCTTTGACGTGATGTGATGTAGTGATGTCTAAATGATAAATTGAACCCCACTTGATCCCCATGGGATACATGGATTATGACTCGACAAAATTAAGGCCACAAAAGGGGAGTGTCAATATTCCCCGGACCTAGATCTAGCTAAGTAAGTGTAGGTCGTTGTACAATAACATAGAACCTATGAATAATATGTTAATATGCATAAGTTATGTGAAATTGGTTTTTAGTATAAACACATAGGTTGGGTAATTACCTAAGATTTTGTTTGGTTGTCATGAAAAAGGGTTAAAATGATAAATGGGAAAATATTGGGGATTATCTTTATACTAGAATATTCTTAGTGATATAGGCATGGAAAATAGGAAATGGGGTTAAAGGGGTAAAGTAAAATTAATAATGAACGTGTTAATGGATTGAGGAAAAATGTAATTTCTCATTTATTGTGATTATTGTGATGATTATAAATGATATTGGATTTGTTTTTGTGATATGGAACTTTTTTGTGAATGATAAATAAGCATGTGCGCATGGATTGGTAGAGTGGGGTATTGACTTGAGGTTCTACACCCATGTGTTGAGTTGGACCGAGGTTCTA
Source organism: Viscum album (assembly GCA_963277665.1). Lineage (NCBI taxonomy): Eukaryota > Viridiplantae > Streptophyta > Magnoliopsida > Santalales > Viscaceae > Viscum > Viscum album. The sequence continues at coordinate 301,373,453 of OY728128.1, forward strand.
GCTCCTACCCTAAATGATCGGGTTAGGGAAGCGGAAATGATTCCTAGTGAGATATGACATGTTAAATTCCCTCATGTTGAGAATGATGATCATGCCTAATCCATTGAACACATGAAAAGGGTGACATGATAAATGAAAATTTTTGGTAATAAACATGGGATAGTTGGTATGTTAACTTAAAGGAACATAAATAAAGATATCTTGTTGAACTGTTTAGCTAAACATACTTTTATTTATCATTTTCATGCATTATCTTCCTTGTTGGATATTTTTTAGACCTCGTTGTTGGTGGCCTAATAAGTTATACTCACACCCTTCTTGGGACATCGTTGGGTACCCGAGAAGATTTCATGCTTGCAGGTCAGGACAAGGGCAAGGGCCCTATGCTAGGGAGATGAGTTGGATAGGGGACATGTTTTGGTGAGGTTCCAGGATTGAATTCCATACCATTTTTGGGATTCTACTATTTTATTTCTTTTATGTTTGATTCACATGACAATGTTTCATGGAATATCCTATTTATTGTTGTTTATGATTGTACCCAGTTTTTGGATTTGGTTATTTAACCATGTTATGAATTGTTATCATCTGTTTCTATTATTTCAATTATTATCTATTGTGGATTACTCTGGTATTGAGGGTATAGTCTCCCCATGTGACCTATTGTACCCTCTCTATTAGTTAAAATCCTATAGAGTATGGTTAGGTGTTTTTGAGGTCCTGTAACTACCCGGATCGGGGCACCGATCTAGTGGCTCCCGTGCCGGGGAAGTTAGAAAGTGGTATCAAAGGGAGGTTCTTTCTCTCTCATAATATTTGGGATAGTAGATAGGAGATTATAAATGTGTTGGGCCTTGTTAATGAACTCGTTCTTGGGAGTAGCTAACCCATGTACGGGGGAAAACCCAAGTCACCCTGGGAGGGGATTGTTGTTCTTGTTGCGTGTATTTACATTTGATGATATTTCATTATTGGGTGATACACTTGTGGTGTTATTTGGTGGTTTCATGATATTTTTGTCGTGGTCAGAAAGGTACGAGGTTGGGCATTCATGAATCATTCTAGGAACCTATGTAGGAACCTGACATGCATTATGATAGACACACACATAGGATGGGTGTGTGGGATATAAAGGTTATGATTCATATGTTCTCTTAAAAGTAATGAATTATGCCTAATAAGATGGTATGAATAAGTAAAAAGGGGAATTGAAAATGTCAAGTAGTAATTAGATTATAGTTCTCGATAAATAATTAATGTGGAATAAATTTTTTTATCGGTAAATTATAATTTTAAAATGGTTTTAGTGGGAGTAAAAGATAAGTCTTGTAAAAATGATAATTAGATACCATGTTGGCCATAGACATAGAGAGATGGCTATGGGTAGTGACCTGGTTGTGAGTAGGCTCTTTTGGGTAGTTGATGTGAACTGGTTTGGTTATTACAATTGATGAGCCAATCTATACCACATACTTGTCATAAAAGCATTATGGATGTGGTCTAATGCTTTTGTTTGGTGTTGTAGTGAAATGACACCTCAATGACGTGCGCCAATTGGGAAACAAGAGGATGTTGTCGAGAACTCTTCACTAGTAGTGGAGTAGGAGAATGCAGTTATCCAAACAGATAGGGAAGAGCTGTTTCATGAGAAAATTGCTCGTTTCATTAAGATGATGGAAGGAGACCCAGGGCGAGTTGCACCAAGCATGTTTAAACAGACTAGGGAGTTTCATCTACAGCACCATCTAACCTTTATTGGAGAGGGTGGTCCAGAAGAAATTGAGTTGTATATAGAGTCCATCCAAACTATTATCGAACTTCTAGAGACTCCTCTCGAGAAGTGACTGATGTTAGCAACATTAATGATGAGGGGGAAAGAAAAATGTTGGTAGCACATTATGGTTCAGACAGAGCAGGATGAAGGGATGATGTGGAATGATTTTTAGGAGAAGTTTTTGAGAAATTCTATCCGAAATCCCTGAGGTAGGAGAAGTCTGAAGATTTTATGAGTATAACTCATGGGACAATTTTGGTGATGTACTATGCTAACCTCTTCACCGATTTGAGATGCTCCATTCCAACATTGATGGGAGATGTGGCAGTTGTGGAAAAATGCTTCCAGGATGGGATGCGACATGATATAAGATATCAAGTGTATATCTTTGGTCTGAAAAGGTTTTTTTAAGTAGGGTATCAAGCCCTTATCTAATAGGGGAACATTATGGAAGATTTAGGTAGTGAACTTGTGGTGCTAGCTAGGCGAGAAAGTGGTGTGTCTTGTGATTTTAGGATGTTCTGCTTTGGAACCTTTCAATATAGTGTAAGTGCACAGAGTAGTCAGAAGTGGGGGTTAGATTATCATGGTGGCGACCAAGTTTTCTATTTTCATTTTGGAGGGTCAGGGCAAAATCATGACAAGTGTCCCCACCCACTGATCGAGTATCGATCATACGGCAGGTTAGGCCACATGCAGAGGTTCTGCAACAGTCAGGGAATGATGGAGGTCAGAGGTAGATGCTGATTGTAGGAAGGGCGTCAGTTACCCCATATCAGATAGGTTCTCTGAGCTCCCCCAGACATACTGGTTGGGGTGCTGGATGTTGAACTCTAGGGTGAGATCACCCTTTCCAGTAGAGCACTGCAGTTCATGATACTCAGGATTGATCCTAGGGTAAAGGGGCAGGTCACCTCTATGTAGTTTCGGCTTCACCTGAAGGTTTTGAGGTAGGGTCTTCTACTGTGTGAAGTACCATTCTTGAAACTTCCATGTTTTCTAGTTTTTTATTCGATATAGGTGCTAAAAGTTCCTTTATTTCTTCTCAGTTTGTAATCATGTTGGGATTAATTGTAGAGACTGCAACTGGGGTAATGTCGCTTGATACTCCACTTGGGGTGCGGGTCGAGGACATCAAGCAGTGTAATGGTTATTCTCTATAGGTTGGTGGGTATCGTTTTCGGTGGGATCTGGTTTTCCTAGATAAGTTAGGTTTTGACAAAATCTTGGGAATGGATTGGTTTGTGATATATCAAGACCATATCTACTGTTATCGACGTCAGGTATCATTCACATCTCTCAATGGGAGAACTCACATCCTTCGTGGTGAGTTTGATACTTGAGCGGGCCAGATAGGGCCACTACACCATCAGATGGTGGATCTCACAGCCCATGTGTCAAGACATTATGATATATGATGGGGAGAAATGATAGCCAATACTCTTTTTTGGTGTGGACTGGTTTCAATTTGTGTTTCCTAAGGAATTCTCGAGGTTACCAACCGAGAAAGATGTTGAGTTTGTGATCGAATTCCTGCCTGGAGAGAAGCCAATTCCATTCCACCTTACTGAATGGTACTATAAAAGCTCTGAGAACTGAAGTTTCAGTTGGAGTAATTGGAGTGTAAGGGGTTTATAAGTCCTAGTACATCACCTTGGGAATATCTTGTGTTGTTTGATAAGAAGGATGATGGATCACTAAGGCTATGTGTCAATTATAAGAACCTAAACTAGATGATAGTTAAGAACAAATACCCTCTTCCTAGAATTGATGGCCTGTTTGATCTGATATAAGGAGAATTAGTTATTTAAAAGATTGATTTCATTTTAGGATACCATAATTAATGGGTGAGACCTTCTGACATACCTCAGATGGCTTCCCAAAGTAGGTACAATTTGTTTTAATTTTGGGTAAGGTTGTTTGGTTTGACTAATGGACCAGCTGTGTTCATGGACTTCATGAACCAAATATTCCTCCTGTATCTAGATCAGTTTGTAGTTTTTTTCTTTGATGACATCTTGGTGTACTCCAGAACTTCGAACGATCATGAAAAACATCTTAACATCACCTTGAGTACACTATGAGAAAATAAGATTTATGCCAAACTATAAAAATGTCTATATTGGATTAATGAGGTTCACTTTTTGGGACATATCATATCGGTGTTAGGCATGTTAATGGATCCAGAAAAGTTGCAGGATATGGTGTCTTGAGGGAATACCAAAAATTTCTTTGATATTCAGAGTTTTTTTTTGGGTTTTTTCAGTTTTTATCGAAGGTTTATTAAGGATTTCTCACTTTTAGCAGAACCAATCACATTTATAACCAAGAAGGGGGTAGTGTTCAATTGTTCGGAGGCATGTGACAGTTCATTCAAGGATCTAAAGAAGAAGTTGACCACCACACTGATTTTGATCTTACCTGAACCAGGTAAGAGGTACACCTTGTTCTGTGATGGGTCTGGTGTTGGACATTGGGCGGTGTTAATGGAGGATGATCAGGTTGTAGCACATGGTTCAAGGCAGTTGAGGCCACATGAAAATAATTATCCTACACATGACCTTGAGCTAGCTATTGTGTTTCATGCCTTAATGTGTTTGAGAAATTATTTGTTGGGAGAACCCTTTATGGTGTTTATCGACCATAAAAGTCTCAAATACATCTTCATGTCAGCAGTATTTGAATCTTAGACTACGACAGTGGGTCGAGTACCTACAGTATTCTGATTTTGAATTTGTTTACACATCGGGGAAATGGAAAAGTGTCGCTGATGCTCTAAGTGGGAAGACTTAGAATCTTGTAGTTTATCAATCCAGTTCAAAGTTGGTGATGATGACCTAGATTTTAGAGATGCATTTGGAGGTACAGGAGGGGCACACGCAGATGGCCCTTGCATCCATAGCAATGGATTCTACACTTTTGAGTCGAGTTAGATAGAGTCAGTTGTTAGATCCGGTGTTTTTGGAAATTAAGGATGTTCTTAATGCTAGAGAGTCACCTTCTAGTTGGACATTTGGAATTAATGGTGTTTCTTATGTTCATGGTCGAGTTGCGGTGAAGACAGATGTATGGGAAGCGTTTATGCATGAGTTACATGCCTCAAAGTTTGCAGTGCATCTGGGATTGACAAAGATGTACTAAAACCTATGTATGATGTTTTGGTGTCTGAGAATGAAGAATAATATGGCAGGTTTTGGGCACGATGTCTTACCAATAAGAAGGTGAAGGCCGAACATTAGTGTCTAGGTGGGTTGTTGCAATCATTTCCTATTCCAAACTGGATGTGGAATGATGTCATGATGGAATTCATAGATGTACTTCCAAGGATAGCTCAGAATAATGATGTCATTTGGGTGGTGGTAGATAGGCTGACCAACTTGGCCCCTTTCTTTCCAATTCAAGAGACCAATACAGTCATCTAGTCAGGGGAGTAGTATGATCAAGAAATAGTACGGTTTCATGGCGTGCTGAGAACCGTAGTTTCAGATCATGATCTGTGTTTCACCTCACACTTCTTGAAGGAACTATATAAGGCACTTGGTACCCAGGTGTTTCTGAGTATGGCTTACCCCCCACAAACTGATAGGCAGTCAGAGTGTACAATTTAGGTATTCGAAGACATGTTGAGTGCATGTGTTCTGGATTTTAGTGGTTCATGGTAAAATAATGTTTCGCTTCTTCAGTTTTCTCATAACAACAGTTTTCAGGCTACAGTTTAAATATCACCTTTTGAGGCACTTTATGGGAGATTGTGTAGATCATTGTTGTGTTGGATTGAGGCCAAAGTGTCTGTGATATTCGGGTCTAGTCACGTGCAGGAAAAGTCAGAGAATGTTTGTGTGATTCAAAATCGTTTGGAAACATCTAAGAGTAGGTATATGTCATATGAAAATCAGTGTCATATAACTCTTGAGTTCTTGGTGGGTGATAGTGTCTTTTTCGGTTGTCTCCAAGGATGGGTCACCATCGAAATCGGAAATAGGGCATGTTGGTGCCAAAATATGTGGGGTTGTTTGAGATTATGGAGAGGATCGAACCTATGGATTACCAGTTGGGTCTTTCGTAGTAATATAATGGGATGTATGATATTTCCAATGTGTCAAAACTCCATTAGTATCACCCTGACCCATCTCATGTCGTAAATGATGAGGATGTTGAGATTTAGGCTGATGCGTCCTTTGAGGAGCACCCAGTTCGTATTGTAGATCATAATGAGAATGTTCTGTGGGGTAAGGTTGTGCCCCTGGTTTGTGTTCTATGGAATCAAGGAAATGTTTAGGAGGAAACATTGGAGCGACAATCAGATACACATGCCCATTGGCCCAATCCCTTTTCAGTGGGAACTCATTGATGCTCATAAGATGGTCTCGAGGACGAGCTGTTATAAGGTGGAGAGGTTGTAAGATACCAAATTTCTCTGCAACATATTTTTTACTTAAGATTCGGTTTAGGCCCTTTATTTTAGTTAATTATGTGCTTTCCAATGTCTTTAGGGAGCTCGAGGGTGTTTTGAGGGTTTGGGACATGAAAAAGGTAGAAAATGAGTTTTTTGGGATAACCACATGATTAGTGATAACAATGTGTGTAGCCCAGGTAAACCATGTAAGAGGTGGATTTTTGGACTAGGGTGTCAGCACAATTTGTGCCCGGTTTGGAAAACTATGCAAGTAAATCATGAAGCCAAAAAACCTTTAAAAATTTATAAAATTTACACTCTGGGACTTATATATCACTTTTGATTTTTCTCCTCCTCCTTCGTTGTAACCCTATTAATGAAAAAAAGTTCCCAAGGATCAATCTTTGTCAATTCATGGTCATTTGGAGTGTCTTTGGATGTGAGTATATGATTTTTGAGAGTCTAATCTTTTTAATCTCTCTCTCTTTCGTTTTATGTCTTGTCTTTTTTCTGATCCCCATTCGAATCTCTCAAAACATTTAATTTTTGTGAGATCTAGGTTGAGGAATCAATGTTGTGTTGGATTGGGATCTAAGGTCTTGTTTTGGAGTGCGTTCGCTAATGGTTTCAAGGTAGTTGGCCTAAAAGTTATATCCATTGGGGTTTGTTTATAATTGTTCATTAAGGGTTTTTATTCTTGCCCTCTTTTAAAGAGTTCATGGTGAATTTTCCATGATGTGATGTAGTGATTTTTAAATGATAAGTTGAACCCCTCTTGATACCTATGGGATTCAAGGAGGATGAGTCAACCAAATTAGGGCCACCCGAGGGGCATGCTGATATTCCTTATATGTAGAGCTATCTAAGTAAGTCTAGGCCATTTTGAGAGAACATATAGCCTATGAAAAAGATGTTAAAATGAATAAGTGATGTGCAATTGGTGTTTTCTAAAACAATTAAGTTAGGTAATTACCTTTGAGGTTATTTGGTGGACATGAAAAATTGTTAAAAGGAAAAATGGGAAAATGATAGGGATTAGATTTATACTATAATTAGCATAGTTAGATAGGCATTGAAAATGGGAATGGGGTTAAAAGGGTTAAGTAACAAGAATAATTAATGTGTTAATGGATTGAGTCGAAATGAAAATTCCCATTTACTAAGATTATTGTGATGATTGAAAAAGATGTTTTCTATGTGGTTGAGATATGGTGTTTGGTGGTGAATGATAAATAAGCATGTGCACATGGCTTGGTAGAGTGGGGTATTGACTTTAGGTTCTACACCCATGGGTAGAGTAGGACCATGGATCTATCTCCTCCCCTAAATGCATAGGTTAGGGAAGGGGACAAAGTTATATTCCTCAAATGGTTTCATTCAACCTGGACTGAGGCTTCGAGGTGAGGATAATGGGAATTGTTGTGAAGTGATTCCTATTGAGAAGGACTTCTTAAAGTCCTACACGTTGAGAATGTAGATCCTGTCCAACACATTGAACACCTGAAAAGGGTGTCATGATAAATGAAATGTCTTGGTAATAAAAATGTGATAATTAGTAGGTTAACTTAATGGAACATAAATAAAGATAGACTATTGATCTTTTTACCTTAAAATTCCTTTATTTATCATTTTCATGAACTATATGTCTTGTTGGATATATTGTAGACACCACTGGTGGTGTCCTAATGAGTTATACTCACTCCCTTCTTATGGTGTTATTGGTTACCCGATCATATTTCATTCTTGCAGGTCCATACAAGGGCAAGGGCCCTATTCTTGGCAGATGAATTGCACATGGGACATGTTTGGGTGAGGTTCTAGAAAAGGTTTTAGACCATTGTGGGGATTCTACTATTTTATTTCGTTTGGGTTTTCTTCAATTAACACTGTACCATGGAATGGAATATTTATTGTTGTTTATCATTGTTCCCAGTTTTGGGATTTGGGTTTTTTTGCATGTTATGGATTATTCTATTACATTTATGTTATTTCAATTATTATCTATTGTGGAATAATCTGGTATTGAGGGAACGTCTGCCCACGTGACATATTGGTCCTGCATTAATATTCTAAAACATCTAGAATACGGGGATTCATGCTTGAGTTCATGTAACAACCCGGCTTGGGGAACTGGTTTAGTGGCTCCTGGGTATATGACGTTACACAACTGTCTCTTGACAGCTTACAATTCTCTAGCATAAGAGAATATCCAATGTCATTTTCAACACCATTATAGTGCTAAAGCAATTCCCTGTGATAGAAATATGTATAATATATTATTATTATATATTTTGGATAGTCTAATTTACATTCTTATCATTTTTCAATACGATAATCCTTGTAAGGATCAGTCCGACTGTGTCAGTACCATAATCTGTTTGAGGTTCAGGAATTTTTTCAGTATGATATACAAGAAAAAATTGTAACTCCTATTCCAATTAAATGAATGTTCAAATAATTAGATGCATGCTCAATTCAACTATCATAATGAATAATAGTAAGTTGATATTCATAATCCATTATAACTTTGTGTATATAAGGTAAAAGATAATGTTTTCTACAAAAACATACAAAAACAGATGGTATATAAAAAATTATTAAACAAGGATTTTAAAAATTGTTTGTGATTTCAAAAAAATAAAGGTATTGAAAATTAATAAGTAGAAAATCTGACTCAACAATCTCCACATTGTTTTAAAGAAAAACCACAAAACATAAATGAAAAAAAATTACTGGAAAAAATTATAACCCTTTTCTATTTTAATAAATATGAAGTTATTCATTATAACATAACTACCCTAGAGTATGTAACTCCTTTAATATTATTAATAGTTGTAGAACCACTTATTTCAATTAATTAACCATTTAGTTATTTATTTTATGTAGATAATGTGTTTAGGTGATGTTTGGGAGGGTTTTGAGGACTTCTGAAATGTTTTTTGAATTTTATGATGGTGTATGGTAGGAGTAAAGTTAGTAAAAACTATGTATGTCATATAAGAATCCATGCATAGTGAGACAGAGGATTCTAGGTAGGTGCACGGTTTAGCCAAGCCATGGAGGCGTCCTAGGAGTAACCATGATATGTAAAAAATGGGAAAAAACATGGTTGTCACACGGTTTGGAAAAACATAGCAGACATCCTAAGAGTAACCGTGAAATGTAAAACAGAGGGAAAACATGTAGGAACACAGTTTATCAAACCATCAAATCCAACTGCGTGGAGGATGGTTGGAGGTAGAGGTTGGCACATGGATTACACAGAGTTTTCCTAACCTTATGACCCAACCATGCATGGTTAAAATGTTAGATCCTAAAAAGTGTATGTCACTCGTTTTCACCTTTAAGCCTCGTTTTCACTATTTTTTACCCTAAATTAGTTTTCCCTCATCACAAAGACTATGGAGACTCTCCCCTTCAATCCAAGAGCTATCTAAATGAATTTTTTGGAGTGTTGAATCCAAATTACCTTGGTTAGTCTTTGTTCTAGATTGTTTTCCTTAGATCTAATCATCTTCCCTCACTTAGAATCTTAGATGTAGTCTATTATGGATAGATCTAGAGTTTTTAATGTCAATTAGGTGGAAATATGGTCAAGTTATTATTTGGTTTTGAGAACTAAGGCAGGTTTTTTGATATTCAACATGGTCTTTTTAAATAATCCACATCGTTTTACCTTTTCGTCGTAATTTATTTTGTAGGTAGATTTACTCTCCACTCCTCTTTTTAGAAAATGATGGCCCAATATCAAATTGTTTGTATTTATTTAAATTGATTTTGAAATTGGTGTCAAAATCATGGTATACAACCTCTTAAGTGATGATTTTCTTATTTTTTTTAGATTTTTTGGAATTGTTGAATTGTTTTGAAAAGTTAATTTTTTAATGATTTTAAAATGATGATTTTCAAATGGTGGTTTGTTTTATTCATAGAAGAAGATTTTGGGGAATGGTTTTCAATAAAAAAATTGTATTATTGAAATGGATCGAAAGGGTTGGTTTGAAATTGTTTTGGCATACATGGGTTCGGATGAGTTCATACTTTTTATGTGACCCTGAATAAGGGGTGTGTACTATTGGGGTATAAAAGGATACGACTCCAGATAATGGGTGTGTGTCATTAGGGCACCAAGAGACTAGACACTTTGTGATTACTTAGTAGATTGATGAGAAACCGCTCATAATTATGGAACTTTCATAGAAGAATTCATGTGTGGCTGTGTATATGAATTATGGTATGGGAAGGACAAAAAGGAATATGAGATGGTAAAAATTATTTTTGTTTTCTTTCATTGGAAAATTGATTCGGGTTTAGAAAAATGATTTTGCTATGGAAATGGTTTTACATTTTGATAGAAACAGTTTTAAATTATTTTATATAAATACTGTGTATAAATTTTTTAATATAAATATGCTAACATGTTCTATCCTAGGGTAATGAGTAGGGAAGTCATTTGTTGAAAACCTTCTGAGTTTCATTACTCACCCCCTACTTGGGAAACTTGGGGCGTTATTAGATATTTTTTATCAAGAAATAGGTAAAGAGAAAGTATCACCATTCATTAGTGTTGTTACACGATACTTGGGAAATGATTAAGGATTTTGAGCATGGATTATGTTGGTATCCATCGAGTTATGTATTTGGAGTATGTGAGTCATGTGGTTTAGTCATCTGCATTGGTACTCTGATATTGTTCCTAAGGAAGTTTTATTTTGCTGTCTTTTTTGGTTGTTTTGTTATACATTGAGTAGTATTCATTGTTATCATGAATAATATAGTGGTTTTTGTTATGGTATGCCTAGTTGTGGTTGTTTTTACATTCAAAGGGAAAATCATCCCCCAATGAGGTGAAAATGACATGCATTATATACAGATTAATTATGCACTCCTAGTGGGAAGTTATTTATATAGTGGTACGTATGTGTTTTGGATACACTTATAGGAATTATAATCTCATTTTCAAGGGTTTTCCTAATACGAAGAGAATGACCTTCATTGATAGAAATTACTTCCCACAAGGAGTGCTTATTTCATTTTGAGTAATGATTTATGGTTTTGTTGTGAAAATTTTTATTTTTTAAAAACTTTTGAAATTGGTTTCAAATGTGAGATTTTGAAAATTCATGATATGGGTATTTTGAAAATGGTTTGATTTTCAAATGCATAGAAGAGTTTTCAAATAGGGTTAAAGGTGGAAAATAATGAATTTTGGAAAGACATATTGTGATAGTTGTGATGTGATAATTTAAAATTGATAAGCCTTAAGTTTCTTGAGGGTGAGACTTAAGTCACTGGTTGTTGTTATAGAAAATGGAACCCAATAAGCATTGAAAAAATAAATCAGATGAGGCTGTTGAGAATATGGTTGCACCTGAGCCACATGTGAACCAATAGCTAGTTCAATGTATATTACAATCCTTTTAGGTTGTGGATAGATGGAACCAAAAGGAAAAACCATGGAATTTGGATCATTCAATTCTACTCTAGAATCATAATCCACCAATCTTTTGGGGTGATTCATAACCAAAGAAGGTAGAGGTGTAGCTGAATATGATGATTCGAATCTTTTATTTCCTTGGACCAAAAGAAAAGTCGAATGTCATGTTGGAATTGTATATGCGGGATGATATTTCCTGTTAGTGGTGGGATTTAGTAGTTCAGGCTTAATTATACCAAGTCTTAAAATTAGAGGATTTTAACGAATTTTTAAACAAAAAATTCTATTATCACAAATTTAGGATTGGAAGAGAAGTAGAATTTTTCATCTTGAAGTAAACTGACCTCTCAGGGGGAGAGTATACAGTTAAATTTATAAATTTAGTCCTATTTTCACCCAATGTTTCTGCATGTGCTTCCTTGAAGGCGCATATTTTTGAATGAAGGATGAGGTAGGGGATTTTTTGGAAGATTACCGTACTATGTATAAAGTATTATACAAAGATTATCAATATAGAGACAGTTTCATAATGAGAAATACCAGGAGATATGGGTGGATAGAGCAAGATGATTCCTATATGAAATGGGGGAACTTGAATGCTAGATGAAAGTGGAATAGGGAACCCTATTTCCAAGATAGTGGGATGAATCAGAATATAGTAGTTGGATCAATGAATCTTCAAGGCACAAGATAAAAGCTAGATTTTGTAAATGCTGTTTGTTCAATCACATGACGAGAGATTCTATAACACCACCTAGAGAATGCCAATATTTCAATAATATGAGGAATCCTCATTATTATTTTCCTAGTGCTCCATGGTTGGGTGTTTGAGACAAATCTCATGTTTCTAAGATATCATATGCTTAAATGGGATAAAAGAAATAGAATACCTCTCGTCAGCAGAGTCAAGATAGCCATGGTGATTCTAGGAATACCATGACTCTTCAATAAGGTAAATCTCAGTAATGAAATAATGAAAAAGGTGTAGAAAGTATGAAGTTTAATGGAAATTAGAATGTTATTGTTTATTATGATTCTAAACAATCAATGATGAGAGGTACGATTCTTATAAATTTAAACCTTTTGAATAATTTCTTTTTGAAATGGGTGCATCCCATTAATTTATTTCTTCTCATGTTATTGGTACTCCGAGTTTAAATGTTGATATGATGCCTTCTATTTTTAAACATCAAACTCCTCTTGGTCAAAGAGAATTTTGAGTCTTTATGTGTTGTTCATGTTCAATAATTGTTTCTAGATAAGAGTTGATATGGTATTTCTCTGTTCCTGAGATTAATGTCTATGAAATAATACTTGGGATGTATTGGTTGACTGTGTTCAAGGATCACATCTATTTTTATACATAAAGGGTTAGTTTTATGATAGATGATGGTGTTGAGAATATCATTAAAGGAGATCATAATGTAAAGGTTGATGCGACAAGATTTTTGGAACCAGAAATCATAATGATATCATACCATTTGGTAGCACATACTTTGGAATTTATTGAAAATATTGAGAATAGTAGTTTTTTAGTAGTTTTTAATTAGTTTATTGATGACTTCCCCTATAATTTATTATGGTTTCCACAAATATGGGAAGTTTTGTTTATGATTGATCTTCATCAGGGGACCAGTCCTATTTCCATTTTGTCTTACCAAATGACACGAACAAAATAAATGTAATTGGTAGTGTGGTTTGAAGAGCTTGAAAGAAAAGGTTTTATTCAACCCAACATGTCTTTGTGCTAGAACGAGTCTTGTTTTTCAAAAAGTAAGATTGAACCCTTCAGTTGTGTATATATTCCTGAAAGATTAACCATGTTATGATAAAGAATCAGTATCCACTTCCACACATTAATGATTTTTTCAATCAATTGAAATGATATTACTAGTTCACAAAAAATTAATTGTGATCAGGTTATCACCAATTACATGTTTGGAAGGAGGATATTCACAAAAACATATTTTAGGAGTATATACAGACATTATGAGTAAGTGGTAAATCTTTTTAGTCTTAATAATGCACAATAAGTATTTATGAAATTTATGAATCAAATATTTTTGAGATATCTGGATTATTTTGTGGTGGTGTTTGTGGACGACATATTGGTGTATTTAAGGACAATGGATGAGCATTACCATTACATGGCTAAAATTTTGGGAATCTTGAGATATCATTGTTTTTATTCTTAATTGTAAAAGTGTGGTTTTTGGATACAAGAAGTATGTTTAATTTTTTACGTTATTTTTAAAAAATGTATTTTTATGTATTCTGAAAAGATGGAAGTGTTTATCTCTTGGAAACCACCAAATAATATCTTTGAGATACGTATTTTTTGTGGCCTATCAGGTTATTTAGGATGCCTTGTTCATGATTTATCTTGACTAGATTCAACTATGACAACTTTGACAAGGAATAATGTTCTATTTTAATGGAATGAATAATATCAGAATTATTATCAAGAGTTTAAATATCCCCTTACATCGGCACCTATCTTTATATTTATAGAATCAGGACAAGGGTACGTGGTGTATTATGATGCTTAGAGATCTAGGTTGCGATGAATTCTCCTGTAGGTAGATCATGTTTTTTCTTATGGAAAATGGCAGTCATAGTTTCATGTGAGGAACTACCTGAAACATGATTTAGAGGTAGATTCCATAGTACATGCATTGAATACATGGCATCATTAACACTTTTTTAAGAAATTTACTATGCTTATGGATTATAAGATCTTGAAACATATTTTCTCACAAATATATTTTTACATGAAACAAAGAATATGGATGGGGTTTCTCTAAATTATTGACTTTGACCTAATGTATACACCAGGTAATGGAAAATAAGTTGAAGGTTAATTAAAGAGAATTCATTTTCTCAATTGTAAAAAGAGGCTTTTGATTAGTGACATTTGATGTTAGTGATAGATGACATGAACATGGATTATGAAAATCGAGGTGATGTTACAGTTTTCTTTCCAATTTCATTGGTTCCTGAGTTGGTTGAAATAGTTAAAGAGGCACAAATTTCTATTTCAAAATGCATTGATATGAGGAAATAACTCAAGGGTGGGGAGACCATTGAGGGATGAAACCTAGATGTGAGTATATTTTTGTGGTTTCGAATTCATATGGTCATACCTATGTATTTTTAATAGAAACTTCTTCATGATTCCACCATTTTAGATGGGTTGTTCATCCTATAACAAAAAAGATTTATAAGGCTTTAAAAGCACTGTTTTGGTGGGTAGGTATGAAATTATTAGTGGATGAGTTTTTTTCAAGATGAATAACATTTCAGTGGGGTAAAGTAGAGCATCAATGACCAGGGAGTATGTGGTAGTCTTTACCTATTCCCATATGGAATTAGGAGCAGATAGCTGTGGATTTTGTGAAGGTCTCCTAAGAACTTCTCGGAAATAAGATTCAATATGGGTGATAGTGGATCAGCCCAAAAAGATGGTCCATTTCATCCATATTAGTAAAACTCATATGGTGGAGGACTTGTCTAATATATATACTTATGACGTGGTAAAGAGGATTGGTGTGCCAGTTTCAAAAGTATCACAAAAATATCTAAGTTTTGAACATCATTTCTTGAAATCCTTATATAAATCCCTTGGGACATAGTTGTCTATGAATACATCATATCACCCTCATATTGATAGAAAATATTAAAGGATGATACAAAACAATGAACGACATGATTTTGTCTTATGTAATTTATTTTTGTGGCTCATGGGAGGATAACATACTATTAGTGGATTTCTTGTACAACAATATTTATCAGGACTCGATACATGTGGTTCATTTTGAAGCATTGTATGGGTGTACTTATCATTCTCTACTTTTTTGGAGAAAATAGGTATGAAACCACTGGTTAGACTGAGCCTTGTCCAAGAGGAAACTAAGAAGATTAATTTATTTGGGAAACGTATATAGATGGATTAGATTCATAAGAAATCATATGCAGATCATAGTTGATGGGATTTTTCATTTTAGGTGAGTGATCATGTGTTCTTGAATATATCTAAAAGGCTTGGACATCACTATTTTCTGAAATATGGAAAATAATATCCATGATACATAGGCCCTCTTGGAATACTTGAAGGGGTTTGAAAAGTAGAATATCAGTTGTCATTTCCAATATAGTTTAGTACAGTGCATAATGTGTTTCATTCATCTCAGTTGAAAATGTTCTAGCTTGATCTTGACCATGTGATTTGATGGAATCATGTGACCTAGAGTTTGATGCTTCATTGGTGTATGATCTGGTACAAATTGTGGAAATAAAAGAGATAGTATTTCATGAGTAATGAATTATTCTAGTGATGGTTTTTTGGAAACATAGTTAGATTCATGTAGAAACATGGGAATGGGATAAGGGAATGATCACACAACAGCCTAAACTTTTTTTGAATAGCAGTGGTTTTCTACATTCTGGAGATGGAAAGGACAATGCTTGGGAGAATACAGCACCCCCGATTTCAATTAAGTAACGCTTTTATTATATATTTTAAGTATATAATGAGTTTGGGAGAATTTTGGTACGGCTTTTAGGAATTTTGAATGTTTTTTGGGGATTTTATGATGGTTCAAGGTTTGTGCACTGTTAGTGAAAACCATGATACTCCTACAAGAAACTATGAATAGTGAGAAAAAGAATCTGTGTAGGTGCACAGTTTGGCCAAACCGTGTGAAAACCCTATTAGTAACCATGTAAAGTGAAACAGAGGGGAAACATGATTGGTTCATAGATTGTTAAACCATGTGATCCAATCATGTGGACGATGGTTGGAGGTCGAGGTTGGCACACAGTTGATGCATAGTTTTCCTAACTCTGCGACCCAACTATGTATGGTTAAACATGTAGATACTAAAAAATTTTACCGCACTAATTTTAACCTCTAAGCCTCTTTTTTCAATATTTTCATTCCTAACATGTTTTTCCATTCTCCCAAAGGCTATGGAGTCTCTCTCTTTTGATCTGGGAGAAATTTGAAGGAAAATATTGGTGCGTTGAAACCCAATTCCCTTGGAAAGTCTCCATTCTTGATTGTTTTACATATTTATACTCATATTCTCTATCTAATTTTTATAGATCTAGTCTAATATGGGTAGATATACATTTGACAATGCCAAACACAATGATGTATGGATATGTTGTTGTTAAAGGAGTATATTTGAGGAAGGTTTTTGTAGATTCAACCCAATTTTGTTGAGGAATTCATGCCATTCTTCATTTATTCCATAATTTCAAAGATAGGTGGATTCACTCTCAAATACTCTTATCATAACATGAATGTTTAGTTTCAAATTGTTTGAATTAATTGAAATTTATGGTGAAATATGTTTTCCAAGCATGGTAGAAACCCACTTTTGTGATTGTTTGTGTTTTTTGTTTGGATTGTGTGGAACGGTGGAATTATTGTGAAAAATGATTTTTTGAATGATTTTAAATTGATTATTGTAAAATGGTTGTTTTTTTGATTAATATAAAAAGGATTTGAGGAATGGTTTTTGAAAAAAAATTATTGAAATGGTTGTGTTGAAATGATTTTAGAAAATATTGGTTGGTTTCAGTTCATTATTTTGATGTGACCCTGAATAAGGGGCATGTACCATTGGGGTAAAGAGGATATAACCCTTGATTAGTAGAATGTTTCATTAGGGCACAAAGAGATTGTAAACCTTCGGAAGACTTAGTGCATGGACGAGATACTGCTCTTGAGTATGGAAATTTTAGATAATCATGCATGTGTGGGTGTGTATGTAAATTATGGTATGAGTATTCCTAAAATTAGTATAAAATGGTCATTATTATTGTTTTTTTCTTAGATAAAGGTTTTGGGTTGAGAAAAATGGATTTTTTTGGGAAATTTTTTTATATTATGATTTAAACTATTTTAAATTGTTTTATATAAATTATTTGATATCAATGTGATAACATATTCTATCTTAGTGGAAGTATTTGGGAAGTCATTTTAGGAAAATATAATGAGTTTCCTTACTCACCCCTTGTGTGGGAACTTTATTTCATTTTTAGATATTGTTTATCGAGACACATATAAAGGGAATGTATCACCTTTATTTAGTGGTATTTCTTTATACTTGGGCATGTATTGTGGAGTTTAATCTTGGAGCGTGTTGGGATCCATGGAGTTATGTCTTTGGATTCATTCAGTCTTATGGTTTAGTATATTTCTTTGGCACATTGATTTTGGCCTTAGTGTAGTTTTATTTTGCTGTCTTTTTTGTTGTTTTGTTCTACATTGAGTTGTATACATTGTTATCATGCATCATATAGTGTTTTTGGTTATGATATGCTTAGTTGTGGTTTTTTATTTCCAATAGAAAAATCATCCCCCAGTTGTATTAAATCCCTTGGAATTTATTTACATCATTTGGAATCATGGGGATGACTCTTTAGGCTATGTTAAAATTCCTCCATGACTCATGCCAATGATGATGGAAAGGATGATACAATAGTATTAGAACAATCATTCCTTAAGGAATACTTCTCCTCCTTATGAATATTTCTCCACCTAAGGATAATATTTTCCCTTTATAAGATACTCTTCACAAATCATTCCCCCATTTGATAAAACATTTCCCCATTATAATTCTTTCCCCCCTCTATTGTTTTCAAAAAGGAATGTGAATGAATCCAAATTTTCCTTAAATGTTAGAAAAATATCATATGAAACAATACTAAACTAAATAATCATCCATTTAAATATATATTAATGTATAACCAATAGGAATAAGAAGACATTCAAGCACAAGGAATGTTGATGAAAATTAATTTAAAAAACATTCATTCAGATATTTTTTAAAACAATACATCGAGAGTTCAAAAAAATCCATTCTTTCTTCATTAGGGTTTTCAAAAAAAACCATCATTTTTGGGAACTCATGTTGATCCTTTTCCACCTTTGACGTAATTTATTTTTGCATCTAGTCTTGAGTCTTTATCCTTTTAAATTCCATAAATAACTCTTTATTTTCTTCTCTTATAATGATCAACTAATTTTCACATGATCTGAGTTTCCTCATCTCTATCTACATATCTCGATTATTTTTTATCAAAACATTCACATCCATATTACATTCATTAGTAGTATCTCCACATTCCTTAACAAACTTTACTCTATCATCCATATCTGAGGATTACTTATTGAATGAACTAAATGATTCTATAAAAGGTTTTTTTTAATTATTGATACTAGTCATGAAGCTCAAAAATATAATTATATATTTGATTTGACAATTTCACCATCTCATTGTATGGTGAATTTTTAGTTTTGAACTTCTCTTGAAAAAAAATTAGATCAACCTCAATTCTTATTACTGTTTTAGTAAAGAATTTGAGAGATTATAATTTTTCATTAATGGATTCCTGAAGCATCTTACATCTTGATTCAATGTTTTTTAAATATGGAATATTATTAGTTATCCTCTTTAGTTTAATAAAAATATGTTCAAAACATTATGAGAAAATTTTCTTTTTTAGTTTGACTGGTCAGGATAAAGCTGGGGAGGTTTTGGCCTAATAGTTCTGATGTCAACATAATTTCCTTTGTTATCATCTTTATTTTAAATTTTATTATTCTCTAACACTTCACGAATTTCAACATCCTTATCAGTTTTAGATTTTCTAGAAGAAATTATCTTTTATTGATGATCATATTCTTATTTATTTGAGGATGATTTTGCTTCCTTTTTTATGAAAATTCTTCTTACTGGGTACATCTAGATTTTTCATCCTAACAATATTTCAAGGTTAGATCTAATGAAGATTAATTTGATTATGATGATTCCTTATTTGATTGAATTTTGTCATAATAATCTTATTACTTTTCATTTTTATCCTCATCCTCTTATTCTTCTTCCTCTTATTCTTCTTATTTTTCATCTTTTCCAACTTCTTCTTCTCCAAATTATTCTTCTCCAACTTATTTATCAACTTCTTTATCATGTTCATCCCCTAGCTGCCTTTCTATTCTTAATATTTTCTTTCTATAAAACTATTGATTTTAATGTTTATCAGGTAAATTTGGAATCAATTCTTCAATAATAATCATTCCCTTCCCCTTATCTATTATAGAAGGGATCTCAGTAGGAATAACAATAGTTTCTTCAAAATATAATCTAGATTCTAAGATTACATGGTTGGTATGAGATTTTATAAGCACCATATTCTCAGAATCGTTTTCTTAACCTTTTAACAAACTATCATAAATTTTGGATTATTATAATCTCATATTTTTCTTTCTTCTTTTCTCATCTTCTTATAATTTTTTTTCATCTTGAATCTTTAAACCCGTTTCCTTTGAAGGGATAATTTTGAATTATGGATCTCCTAGATACTTCTAAGCCATATGAGCTATCATATTCTCAAAAAAATAATAAAAAATATAATTTTTTAATTTTTCTTAACTGAAGTATAAGTCTCATTCTTTATATTTTTATCCTTATCAACTTCTTACACTTTTTTTAATGGTTAGTCATCAAAATAATCCCTATAAATTCTTTCTACATTCTTATTTTATTTAAAATAAAATCCCATTTTCATCCTCAATATTATGTCTTAAAAGAAATATTTTCCTAGAAAGGATGTGATTTATTTTCCACATTGAATATCTACATACGCTGCACTATCAACTTGATGATAATATCTAGAAACATTATGACATTTTACTTTATTGAGGAAGTTTTTATATTATCCATCCTAATGAAGTTGAATTTCAGTAAATCAATATTCCTCATATTCACCTGGTAATCATGAAAAATACATCTGAAACATTCAATGTATCTCTTCAACCATTCTAGGGGATAAGATACCCTTTAATCTATAATTATATGACTATATTTTATAATGATATATGGGATAATTTTCTAACTTTTTCATAAAATGAGAATAGAGAGTCTTCATCCTTGTTCTTTTCAAATTTTCCAAGTCTGTTACGTAGCTTGTGAGAAGGTAAATATGCTTATCCATTTGAAGGGACGGAAAAAAATTCATCTACCCTTATATTATAATGTTTTTTTACTTTTAAAAATTATGTTAAAGGAAATATTTTCTTCAAAATCTTCTTTAAAAAATTTCATAGAAGTGTGGAATTTGGAATCTACCTCAGGATAATATAAATCAAAATCCTTGTCCATATTTTCAACACCAATATATTCCCATACTTTGAAATAAATAATAACCATGATAGTAGAATCATACTTATCAGAATATGATATTTATATTGTCCTTTACCTAAAAAAATCCATATAGAATATTAATCTTTGATTTATATTGATACTGAAAATGAGATTGATTATCAAACATAAATAAAAAGTATCAGACTGATATCATTGAAGGGTGAAGTAGCTCAGGTGAAAAAATATCTAAAAATAAATGTGGGAAATAGGGCGACCTAACCTTATATTGGAACTTTTGGGGTGGTTAGAATTCCATAAGGAGACCAACAATTCATATTGAAAACCTTTAGGATTTGTTGGCTGATATATAATCGAATAAAGTTTTAAAAAATTTATTTGAACACTTAATGTTTTAAAAAATTTATCAGAGTAGGAATCATTATAATTAGAAAAACTTTTTAAATATTAAAACAAATCAATTTTTTTATTGAAACTAAAAATATAACAACAACAATTATTACAACCTAAAATAATGAAATAGTGTAAAAACTAAAAGAATAAAATTGTACTTTTCCGAGTTGAATGTTTAATCGGTATGATTAACCCGTTTTTATTGGATTTTACAAAATAGATAGATTATTATTGTTTAGTAATAGATTTTAATTATGATAGTTTTATTTTAAAAAAATTTTATTTTAGTTATTAAAAAAAACTAATTATGATAGTTTTTAAGAGACTATGAAATTTAAAAAAATGATTCTGAAAAGTTAATAACAATTAATGAGTATAGAAAACACTTTTTAAGAATTTTGAATTTGTAATTTTAATAAAATTTTCAGTCCTAAATACTCATTAAGATATTTTTTTTTGAAAAACTATCAAATTTAAAAACTAAAAGTTTAATGAAAAACTATAAGTATTTTAAAACAGACATATATACTTCCTATATGAAAAGGAGTAAATTAATGTAAGGATATGATTAAAAAATAAGTATATATGAATAATCATTTTACATTGACAATATCTAGATTCTATTTAATATATTCAGATCTATCAAAACAAATGGATTTTGTAAAAATAATAGCCAATTTTTCTTTTTGTTTTTCCATGAATTGTAAAATTTTATCTCTTTTTAATGTGTAATAAAAAAGGAAATGGTGTCTTATAACTATGGTCTTATCATGTGAGTGATGTAATGATTTTTTAATTATGTAAATTAAATTTTTTTTGTAATGATGTATTTGAGTTTTATAAAAACACATTCCATAGTAAGTGAGTGAGTATTAAAACTACATCACTTGAGTATAGCTACTTCCATCTGCCACATATTTTGCTCCAATAGTGGAAAGTGATACTAAGTGGTGTTTCTTAAATGACCAAGAAACTAAAAAATCTTCTTATAAATTAAATGTTCAATATGTACTTTTTCTATACATTCATCATCCACCAAATTAAGCATTAAAAAAATAAAAAAATAAACAACATTTCCAGAATAACATAGAATGACTAAATACATAGTTCCATTATAATGAGTAAAGATTCATTTTACAACATTAAGTTGATATTATTTTTTATTTTATTGATATATTATGCATAAGAATACTAAAAACATTAAATCTCAATGAATTGATTTTATGTAAAGTTAATTTCCTATCATACCTCTAAAAATAATTTGATCTACTAGTTCCCTAGCATTATCAGGATCTAAAGTATTTGAAGTACTGATGGGAGTATTAATAATTTTAGTATTTTCATATCAAAATTTATTAAGAATATATTTTGTATACTTATGTTGAGATATAAATGTTCAATTCAGTTTTTTTAAATTTGAATACTAAAAAAATATGTTAACTCACCCATCATACTCATTTAAAATCTGAATTAATAATATTTGTAAGTGATTCTATTAACTATTGTTGAGTGATAACAAAATATAATGTCATTAAAACAAATTTGTGAAATCATAAGGTTTTTATTTACTTATTTTATAAAAATTGTTGGATCCAAAACTCCCTTTAGAAATATGTTTTGTAACAAGAATCTAGGTATCCTATCATACTAAGATCAAGGGGAATGTTTAAGTCTATAAAGTTATTTTGTATGTTTATAATCATGTTAAAAATGTTTTATTAATTTCAAAACCAGGTTTTTGATCAACATAGACATCCTCTTGAACATATCCATTAAGAAAATCACACATCACATCATTTTAAAGTAATGAATGATGTAGATGATAGAAGCATTAAAATAGCTTTAATTCTTAATACAAGTTCTTATGTTTTCTCATAATCTATACCATATTTTCTATTATAACCCAAACCAATAAGTCTATCGGTATTTCTAACAATTATTCCATTTTCAGTTGACCTATATAACCAATTATACTTTCACAAGGATGATACCTAAGAAACAAATGCCTTCTTGGGTTTTTAAAAGTCTGTTATTAAACATATGATTGAGAAACTACTTGAAGAATAACTTCAAAAACATAATAATGAGTTATTTCCTCATGATAAGTATTTTCTAATATAGGTTGAAAATCAGTTTTAATAACTTTTGAGGATGTAATTTGAGGTTGTTTAAAAACAAAAGAACCTATCTCTTTGAAATTAACGGTCACTATATCCCCAATAGTACTTGTATTTTTTTAAACT
This sequence comes from Viscum album, assembly GCA_963277665.1. Taxonomy (NCBI): domain Eukaryota; kingdom Viridiplantae; phylum Streptophyta; class Magnoliopsida; order Santalales; family Viscaceae; genus Viscum; species Viscum album. The sequence continues at coordinate 301,396,866 of OY728128.1, forward strand.
CCATAAGACTTAAAATTAGTGGAATAACCTAAAAATATTCCTTCATCATAATTGTGTGAAAACCTATGTAAATTATCTTTAGTATTCAGGATGAATACTTTGAAACCAAATAATTTTGAGTAATAAAATTTTGGTTTTCCTCCTATCAACATCTCATAACATGTTTTATTAATAAAAGTTCAAATTAAAACATGATATATAGTATAGTTGGAAGTAATAATTTCATTATCCAAAAATGTTTAGCAACTGAGTATTCACACAGCATGGTTCTAGTTATTTCATGAAGAATTATATTTCTTCTTTCAACTAAAATATTTTTACAAGGAGTTCTTGGTGGAGAAAATTTATGTTAAATTCCCTTCTTAAAAAGTTTAAAAATAATAATTTTAAAATTCTCCACCATGATCACTATGAATAGTTTCAAGGGGAGTTTTTTCCCATTTTTAAATTTATCTAAAAAAAGTTTTAAAATAACTAAAGGATGTTGACTTTTTTAATAGAAAATAGACCCAAGTATATATAGTGTGATAATAAACTAAGATATATATATAGTATTTTCCACCAATACCTCCAGTTCTTGTAAGAAAAAATACGTTCGTGTGAACTAACTATGAAGCATCAGAAGTTGAGACTTTACTAATTGATTTAAAACATGACTTATGTTTCATACCTTATTGAAAAGATTCAAAAATATTTGAATTATTAATCCTACATTTTAGTAAATCCTTAAAAAGTCCCTTAATAGTCAATTTAGATAAGTTTATATGGTTACAATGTCATAAACTTATCTGAAATAAACAGTACTGATCTTACATTACTGTAAGGCAAGTTATGTAGTGGCTCTTAAGTTCTTCTACGTTTATTGTGTAAATATTCTCATGTTGATTAAAAGAAAGAATATATTCATCCTTGGAACTATGTATAATCCATTTATCATCCATAAATTTCAAATGGTAACCCTCATCACATAATTAAATTATTATTTTAAGTATGTTATTATGTCCTATAATAAATAAAAAATTTAAAATAAGTGATTTTAAAAGAAGAAAAATGATACCTATTTTGATAATCTCTCCTTTAGCATAATCTATGAAAGTTACTTTACCATCATTCATCTTCATTAAAATATTTATGAAATATTTGTTTCTAGTAATGTTCCTGGAATATCCAATATCATTGTACTAAATTTTATTGTTGCTAGTATATTTATTTTCTTGAAAAAAATCATTATTTCTTCAGAACCCAAACCTTCATGGGATTGGTATTATTAAAAAAAAATAGGTAACCACAATTTTCTGATTTTGTTTTTTGGAAAATGTAATTTCTTTGGAGAAATATTCTTTATGAAGTCCTAGAGATATTAGACTATTCAAAGAACACTTTTTCTTCTATTTCTCACCACTTTCAATATTAGTGAAAAAAGAAACACATTTAGGAACAAAATAATTATTAATAAAATAAGTTTTTAATAAAACCCATTACATTATTATCACTACAAGGAAAATGTTTCTTATAAATTTTATCAATGTTTTTCTTATTGGTGGAAAACTTGGATAAAAGATTCATTAAGATAGAAATTTTAGACTTTATTTTAACAACTATATTTTTATCCTCATGGGTAATTTTTTTAGAAATAAGTATTCCATATTATTTTGTAAAATATATTTCTCAAAAACAAGTTTTTCAAAATATTTTAAAATAGACTATTTTTCAATATTTTTTTTCATGATATTTAGAAATATATGATACCTCAGTTGTCAAAATAGATATTCTTCAATCTACCTTATAAAGTTTTTCATTGACATTATCATGTTTCTTATAAATCATATAATTGTCATTTTCTAATAATTTTGAAAATATAGAAACTTAATCATAAAATGGTAAATATTTTATTTACTATCGGATGAATATTATCCATTAGAAGATGTAGGAATTTTCTCTTTATCACTGTCATGTTAAATAGAATTTATTGATAAATTTTTAGGGTATTCATATATTCATACATTTTCTATTAGACAATGATTTACTATGGGTACTTTTGAAAAAAAGACCAATGTTATTCTATATAGAACATTCATTATAAGTATCATTTCTAGAAAAATCACCACCAATGGAACTCCATGATAAAGAAGATCTAAAAAAATTTCATGGAATTAGACTTTTAATACTTCTTAGCATTCCTATCAGAATTTATGTATTTTATAACATTATTTTCATCTTTGGAAAATTAGGTCAGATATGTCCAAATTTAATACAGTCATTGAAATTGACATCAGAATCATTCTTATCACTTTTATGGTTATGACATTTCTTATATCATAAGTGAAAATATTTCTTTCCAACTATATTGTTCATTTTTATTGCTAGATTAAACAACACATTTTCAAAATGTTCTAATTTACTAGAACCTAACTGAACAACAAATTTATTATTTCTTGATGATTTATCAACTTTCATAGTAGATTGAACTTTACTAGATACAATATAAGTTATATAAAAATAAACCCCTTCAATTTTCATCTTATCTTTCTCATCATATCTCTTAAGTCTACCCTTATATTGCTTTATAGTACCGATCAAATCATCAAGAGTAAGATTAGAAAGCATTATTTTATCATCCACTACTTTTATTTTTTGATTCCCACACATTTGGTATTATATAAACAATTTTTTCAACAAAAATTTCATCATAAATTACTTTTTCTCCATGTGATTGAAAACTATTTATTACACTCATAAATAATTGATGCATCATTCCTACTGATTCTCCATGTAGAAAATCAATGGCATGGTAATCAGCTCTAATTATAGTGCTTCTTATTTCAATGACATTGGTTGTAAAAAAAATGTGTTACTTCCAATTTACTCCAAATACAATTTTCAGTTTCACTAAATGATATTTTGATTATTGATATTTATTTTCATATAGCATAATAATTTATTTCTCACTTTTTAGTTCAACTAATATTCTTATTTCCCAACATTTGTTAAAGTAGAAACTTCTTTTTCATGAATTTTATACATTGCAGTAATCATCCAGAAATTATCCACTCCAGTGTTGATAAAAAGGGTTTTCATTCAATCTATCAAATATTCAAAGACATTCCCATAAAATATAGGCATTCGACTAGGATTCCTATTATGAAGAGATCCAACATTCATTCCATCCATCATAAAAACATCATAAACTCTTTTCTACAAATACATGGTAGTCTAAAAGGATTATAAACAAAATGTTTATATCAAATATATAAATAATTGAAAAAATTAAATAATGTAAAAACCCTGAAATTATACCAATTATATGATCTAAAGACTAACTAATATGGTTACTATTATAGGAGGGGGTGAATTTTAGTTTTAACAAGTTTAATCTAACCAAAAAATAATACCTATTAAACTAAATTTATTGAACTCGGACTTAGTCTGATAATCATATAAAAGAATTAGAATCACATTAGATCTGATAAATTCAAAGTATGTTGTTGATCATATTCCTATTTATACCGTTGACAAAAATATTATATAAATTTAGGTATTAAGACTCACTTTCTATTATATGCAAAGTGGAATAAGAACTTGTAAAAACAAGAAATAAAATATATAGTAATAGTAAGAATGACTTACAAGATTTATTGAAATATTTATCTACTTTAACCATAAGAGTAAGGTAGTCAATAACCTTGAGTAATGGTATCCAAAATTTTATACTTATTATCAAGTTTTTCATTCCTTAATAATAAATTCATCGATATGATGATCAGAATAATTATATCTTTATATACCTGAAATCCATCAATATGATGATAATTGTATATCCCCATATCCACAAAATCCCTCGATATAATGGATCAGATTCACCCTCTTCCTATCACTAGAATCCATTGATCTTAAAAAATATTATATGTTATTACAAAAGAAATTTTTCTTAAGTAAAAAATATGACAAGGATTCCATAGAACTACAAATATCTAAAGTATTAAAATGACTAATAATAATATATTCACATAGATGAAACTTAAAACTAATTGATAATCAAATGTTATCTAATCCAAACTCTTCAAATGACCAGCTATTTATAGTCTAAGCTCCAACGATCATATTTATGAGTTAGTTTCCATGATCTTAGATAGGTGGATCTTGATATCACACAATGGTCAGACATAACTGAATATCTAACATCATTTTTATTTAACACCATTACTGTGATAAAGGTATTCCCTACGATTGGCATAATTCTTATATATTCGGATTATAAACATACGATAGTTTGATGGACTGACTTATCTTTCTTAAATATGATAATAATTGTATGGATTGGTCCGATTATGTCATTATCATAATCATTAAAATGGTCATTAATTTTTTCGGTACGATAAATAAGACAAATGCCTAGCCCCTTGTCAAATTAAAGGTAATTATGAATAATCAGACACAACTCAACCTGATGATCCTATTGAGTAATAGTATATTTATATTTATATAAACATTACAGCTTTTCAATGTTTTGTAAGGGATAATGTTTTTTAGAAACCTAGTAAAACACTTGGGACATAAAAAGTTAGTAAAAATATTTTTTCAAATGTTTTTGTGATCTACAAAACTAAAATAATGGAAAAGTAGGTATCAAATAATTGTACTCAATAGAACTGAGATCCACTTCAACATGGATACATGAAAAATAACCACAAAGATTAGTTTTTGTTTCTTAAAACATTTTTATATAGATTCCCACAATGGATGAAACATCAAACAATATGTGAGGATTCCAAAAAATACATTTCAAGCATTAGATTTTGATCCAAATATGAGTTTGAGTATTTTTTATTGAAACAGGATTGAAATGAACATCCTATTCCAAGATAGATATCAGATCTGGTTTCAGGGAGATGGATCCAAATAACCATCCATGACTCTTCTTTTCCTCTGATGCAAAGATAATAGTTTATTTATATTCATTGATAACAAAATCTGTATTTAATTAAAAAAATTAAATATATTAAAATTTTATTTAAAAAATTTTATAATATATAAATAAATATAATTATTTCGATATATATTTATATTAATGTTAAATAATTTAAAACATATTTACACGTATACATGCATGTATTTATGTGAATTTGTGTATATTCTGTGTGTATTTATATGTGTGTGTGTGGATGTGTATGTTTATATGTTGGAAAAAATCCCTCAAGGTATCATTGAAGCATTTTTGAGCTGATTTTTTATGTTGAAAATGCGTGCCTCCATGTTGTATTTGTTTTCAAAGGAGACCACTATGTCAAATTTGTTGAAAGGGGGGGTTTACATAGTGATTTGTTGAGTTCTACAGATATTGTAGACAAACTATTTTGAAAAAGAATAATGACTATGGAATGTACGATTTGGAGGTGGTATAAAAAGAACATATACAAGGTGGACCTGTTTTCTAATGATTTAAAAATTTTTGGGCCTCAAAATTGGAAAATGTGGAAACATATTTTTGGAAAGGATGTTGCGTGCAAGATCTAAGGATGTATGGAAACTTTTGCACAAGGAATGTTTCATGGTCAGAATGTTGAAAATTGGAAAAGGCATCAAGTCCAAGAATGATTTGAGATTGTGTGTGAAATATGAGGTTGCATGAAAGAAACTTGTGCGCCCAATGAAACATCAAATTGAGGTTTTCACCCTATAATTGGATCTTCCCAGATGATCGAATCTTCTACACAGGGGTCAGCGATGCTTATAAATAAGAGGTGACCACCCTTATTTGAGGAAGATCAACACTTAGAGAAAATTAGAGCTCTGTATCACATAAGAATTTTATGCAAAGGGATTTGTGAGAAATATTTTGAGTTGCGCACAAGATAAGATTTTTATGAATAAGATTTGAGTTGCACAAATGATTCAAGTTGCGTTAAGGGGTGTTTCACGATAAAAGTGGAATCCTGTGTGCAAGGCATTAATGATACACACAAGACTCAGTAAAGGATTCATGAAAAATTTTGAGTGACCCGGTAGTACTGTGGTAATGTGGTATTCATTAATGGATGAATGTAGGACATCAATAGAGAATCTAAAAATAGTGGAGGACGCATCCATTTTTGATAATTAAGGTCCTACAAGTCTATAAACTATGAGTAGATCTTAGGAAGAATCTGTGAGCACACTTCAGTTGAGAGAGCACTGAGCTTTCATATTGTGAGTGGTTGTAAATTAGGAGGGACATTGAGTCTGCTCTGAACTTTGTAAACAATAATGAGATTTTAGTGGATTTGGTAAATCATCACATTTCCTGTGTATGCTCCTTGTATATAGCCGAGTGAGGGTGAACCAAGTAAAAATTATCATGTCTTGTTTATGATTTAATTTATGTTTATTCTTTTCTCCTCGAATGAGGGAGAAGATATTTTTTCTTAATAGTGAAACAAAATCAATAGTGGCATTTTTTTAATTTGTCATATCATGTTTCACCCCATCTCAGAGGATATTTAACCTAGTGGATGTAACCGTATATATGTATATTTATAATTCTCATAAATGTTACGAATTCACTTTTTAATATTTTTTTAATTTTTTTAATTTAATTTTTCCATTTAATATTATATATTAATTAATAATGTTAAAAATATATTTAATCATTTTGTGATATTTATTTACTATACAAGTAATATTTTCAAAAAAATTTAATTTGTATTAGTAATATTTATTCATTTTTATTCATTAATTTTTATCATTTAAAATATGTTTGAAATTTATATAATTAATATCTTTGTATTATTTTATTAATATTTATGTAATTTAAATATCTAATGATACCATTATATATATATATATAATTATTGATGAAATTATAAATAAATAAATACATATTTAAATAATTATAAAATTATTATATTTATTATATTTATAATTATATATAAAGTAGTTGGGGGCTTACCTGAGTGGTAAAGGCTCCATGTAATTATGTATTATAACCAGGTTCAATCTGGGTGGGTATAGGTACTATTACTGTACTATGCAGGCGGTGACACCGATGGTGACATAGGAAGGTGGTGACATAGGCATGACGCGGGCAGGCGGTGATGTATGCTTGGTGATGTAGGTAGGATGATGTAATCATGACACTGCACTTGGAATTTGTCCCATGTTATGGGTTACATTCCCATTAGGCATACAAACCATGTGTTAAATAAATAAGGCTTTAGGGGTGGGCTATCCCCTTGGGGGGATATGAACTATCTTTCTAGCCTGTGTGTGTGGTGTGTGTGTGTGTGTTAATGTAATTGAACCCCCAAGAACCTAATATAGATAATTATATATTAATAAATATATATATTTGTGTAAATATAATTAAAACTATATATAAATACTTTTTTAATATATTTAGTTATATACAAAAGGTTTATGAGACAGGCAAACCTAATCCAAAAATTTTTATTAGGAAAACAAATATGAAAATGTTGAGAAAATGATAGAAGGGGTCAGACAATGAGGCATGACCTCATCAATAAGTCAAGAATAAAAATCAACAAAAAGATGATTAGATTCATAATCATCATCTTCATTAGTGGTTTCCCACTCTCACTAAGAGTTCTTTTTTTTGAGCACTTGATACTTCTCATTAAGCTTTTTTTATCCAAAGTGTGCTCTTAGCCACATCCTTAACCACTGCTGCATCCATGACCCCTACTATAATATGCTTGATCCAGTATATTTGTATCCTTTTTCTTCGAACCCCAATCAGCCTTACCAAAACATGTTCCATGACATTTTGGATGACGTCCTCGTCTCTATGACTTTTCTTAATACCAATACCCTTATGGGTCATCCTCATCAGACACTTACACACATTTTCTTTTTCTCTCTGTATTTGGCTAGTCCATATTCAAATATGAATCATCTACCTAATTGGTCAACACCACTTTCATCTCATTTCGGGTGTCAAGATCTTCCAATGGAACAATTTGTGTTGCATTCACTAGGAGGCCCACTGTTGAAGTTACAATAAGAACTAGTAAGTCTTGTGGAGGGTTCTCCACCGAACAAGTGGTAACACCATCACATAGTTTATATTCTAATTGCCTTACCATTTTAATATTTAATCCAATCAAGCATGACATAGAGATAGAGAGATAGGCATCATGTCATCCACTAAACTCTTCTTCTTGTCTGTCGGGCCTTGCATAGCCTCTTTAAAAAAATTCACTAAATGGTATATATTTTTCTTACCATTATGATTTCGTACAATTATATTATGTTCAAGCTTGTTCTACTCATCAGTCATAAGCTTCCCATCATAGTCCATGACATCCTTCTCATCCATGAATTCAATCTCCACGATGGCTACTGACGCACAGTGACCACTACCATCAACAGGTTCCTCAGAAACAATATCAGAACAAATCCATTTCTTGCATCCATCATTGGAAGCCTGCTATGAAATGAGATTATATCTCAAAGGAGACCCAATATTTCTATCATCTACTGCACCATCTACAACTCTATTAGAAACAAAGACAAGGGGTCCAACTAGCCTAGTGAAAATAGGCCTTATGGAGCATCTAGATTACTCTCTTTATTTAGAGATGTTATGAGTTTTATTAGAATCTTCAGAACCATTAACATGTTTTACATAAAACTTATATTTAAGAATCCTATCTTAAACTCCAATAATCTAAACATGGGTCATTTTTGTAGTGTCATTATGTAGATCCCACACATGTGCATTCAAAACCATACATATTTTATGATATGATATCATGTCATGAATTAAAATAGAGAAAAAAGTCCATATAGTTGATCATATGTTGTTCAATAAATCATGTCCAACAACATTGTATTTCTAGATGAATTTTGGAGTTATTTTCATAATAAATATTCAAAACCAACTCATTATCATTAGTAGATATGAAAACTCTATCAACAAACTTATAATCCAAATCAACATCAATAAGAAAGTGAGAGATATGGATGGATCTATCTACTTTTGTTTCCTTATCCAATATTATTGGAACACCTATCAACATGGCTATGTTATAGAGGATTTTTGGGTGCCATAACACAGAATTAAAACTGTATACTTTAACCCAAAGCTGAACAGTGGGGTTACTAACCTCAATCGGACTGAATCATTTATCCCATTCCTAGATGTGATAAAGTCTGGGTTTGAAGCAGATCGAACTGAACTCCTATGTTCACGTCTTCAAATCATCAGATGGGAGGATAAGATAATAATACCCATGCCCCTGCGAAATGAATTTCTAATTCATGAATCACCAGATTGCTGAAAGGCACTTACTCAACTCCCCCATCTTCATCAGTTTAGCACAATGAGGTAAAATGAACCTAGAAATAATAGAGTGTTCTCCAATTTATAACCTCCCTACGACTACATCTGGATCTACCTTCATATGGGATATATTTGTTTTCAAATGAATGGAGGATGGAGATAATACCTTATAGAGTGAGGAAGTTCATTTGGATGCACCATTTTCCACCTAAAAAGACTCATCACACATGAGAATTTGTATCCCCAAACCATCACTAGAGGTTCTTTGGGAGTCAAATCTTCTATTTGTGGGAAACAATTCATCCAAAGGGAGAAGAGGAGGGTCCACCATATCGAAGAACCCTAATTATCATGCTTTAGAGCACGAAGCTCTCGCCACTCTCCGATCGTCATATATTTAGTTATAATTATAAATATAAATAATTAATTACATATTTAAATAATTATAAAATTATAATAAATATATTTATATAATATACATATTTATTATGTTTATAATTAAATAATTAATATATATATAAATAAATTTTAAATATATTTATTTATAATTATAAATATAAATAAATATTTATTTATTTAAATAATTATAAAAAATATAAAAAATATATTTAAATAATAAGTATAGTTATTATATTTATAATTATATATATTTATATATTGATATAAACAAATATAATTATATAAATACACCAAATATGTGTGGACCAATAGGTGTGATTGTATAAATATATATATATTTTATAAATATATTTACAATTATATTTAAATATATTTATTTATATTTATTTATAATTATAATTAGAAATAAATAAGTATATATTTAAATAATTATAAAATTAAAATAAATATATTAATTATATTTATATATATATTAGTATTTGGGGGCTTACCTGAGTGGTAAAGGCACCCTGTAATTCTGCATCAGACCCAGATTGAAATTCAAGTTGGCGTAGGTACTACAACATTACTATGCAGGTGATGATGCAACACTGGGCTTTTGTGCCATATTATGGGCTTCATTCCCACTGAGCCTACAGGTCATGTATTAAATAAATAAGGCTTGATGGGTGGGTTATCCCCTGGGGGCCTATGGCCTGTCATTATAGCATGTGCGTGTGGTATGTTTGTGAGTTCATGAATGTAATTGTACACCAAACACCAAATATATATATATATATATATATATATATAATTATATAAACATATAAAAATATTTATAATTATATGAAAATATATTTACTTATAATAAAAATTATAAATATATAAAAATATATATAATTATAAAATTATAATTAATATATTTATCATTTTTATAATTATATAAATATATATAATTTTAAAAACTTATAAAAATATAAAAATCCTTATAAATATTTATTTTTATAATTATAATTATAAATATATATATATATATTATATATTTAATTTTATAAATATAAAAAATAAAATAAATATATTATTAAAAAAAGATATTTAAGAGTTATTTTTAGCACCGTTAAAGACACCCATTTATCAGCGCTAAAATTCACTAATAAAACTATTATTCATCAATGCTAAAATTTTAGTGCTGATAAAGACACTCCTTTATCAATTCTTAAAAACACTGATAAAACTACCCTTTATCAATGGTAGAATTTTAACACTAATAAAGACACATTTTGACATCATTTTTTTAGCATTGATAATGGAGTATCGTTATTAGTGCTCAAAAAGCTTTCATAAAGAGGAGTTTTATTAGAGATTTCTATTTTAGCACTGATAAATATACTCTTTATCATCTATTTTTTAAGGGCGTTGATAAAAGAATTATGGGTTCTTATAAAAAGAACCATAATAGAGTGACGTCTCAGCTCATGCCTTCAACCTTTTTCGGAACCAGAGTGTTGTCGCCACTTTTGTCGAACCCTATTACTACCTCCGGGTAACATTATCGATGAATCAATCCCTCCAAATATAACGTATGTGACAATTTATATTGTTAGAAACTCCGACCTCACTATTTCTTCTATCACCCCTCACTGAACCCTACCTCTGATGTCTTCACCTATTCTAAACAAACCAAAAAAATAGACCTAAAAGCAACCACCCCTATTGTACTAGATCGACATTTCCTCCACCACAATCCTTTTCAAGGGATTTATCACCTTCGCAACAACCTAACACTCACCCACACACAAATAATACCTAAAACCACCAATCTCTAAATACTACCCACATATACTTTTTCTCAAGGGTTTATAATTTTGGTTCTCATTCTTTCAATAGATATTGTGTATTATATTATTCTATTGGTTTGGTGAGTAAGGATTTGAGAGAAAATTCGGTTAAATTCCCTTAATGGTTGTTCTAGTTGCATAGTGTGGGTAGTTCATCAGTTCCAATGATGCATGTGGTGTTTTCTTTTGTCATTTGTTTACTGACAGAGTGATGTTCAATATTTGATTATCAATACATTTAATTATTTACAAATGCATTTTTTCCTGAAAATGGTTGTTATTATAATTAGGGGTTTCATTTCGTTTTATTAACATAAATTATTACATTTATAAATTTATAAATAATATTCAATAGAAATTTATAATTTTATATATGTATATTTTTTTATATTTATTCCTCTGGATATAATTTTGTATACTTATATATAGATCTATAAATTATACTGTATAACTTATTATATTTTTATAAATTATATATAAACTTTTGTTAAAATTTATAATTTTATAGTTTAATGTGTTTTAAAATTTACATATTTTTATAAATTTTATATATTATGGTATTGAACTGATGCAGTTTAAAAATATTTTCTATAAAATATTTATAGTTTTACAGTTTTATTGATTTATAAATTAATATAATTCTCTATATTTTATAGTATATCATATTTAAATATATAGGTTAAATAATAAATTTTATTAATTGTTTATACTTTTATAGTTTTCTATATTTATAAATTAAAATAAAATTATAGTTTTATTAGTTATAAATTATTATACTTTCATACTTTCATAAATTTTACTTTTATATATTATAATTTGATAACATTATAATTTTTAAAACTATATAATTCAATAAATTATGTTTACTTTTATTACATATATGTACTTTTATATAGTTGTATAAATTTATATACATTTATGAATTATGTATTTTCTTTAAAATATATATTATTTTTTAAATTATATTTAATTTTGTACTTTAATATATTTCTATAGTTTTATATACCACAATAAATATATTTACACGTGTAATTTATACTTTTATACAAGTATGTTTTTTTTCAATTTATCAATAATTTAATACTATTATACTTTCATAAATTTTATTACTATAAATTATACATTTATGATTTTGTAATTTTTTAATATGATTATTATTTTTTTCAACAAATTCATTTTGATAAACAAGAGTTAGTTTAATATATGTAATATTTTTTGTTTTAAATCATAATGGATAGAATTTGAATGTATTCCATTAATTGACTGTTGAATGAATTTCAAAATTAGCTTTAATTTTTTTTAGATTTCATGTGAATAATTTATCCAAGGGATAACATATTTGATTTCACTTTATAATTGCATCAGCAGACCATGGTTTAATCATAAAAAATAAGTTATCACATCATTAGAGTTTGACTTTAACCCAACTATGAGGTATGACAACATATGAGAGAAATAATTCAATAACTAGAAAATGATGATATACCTAAGAGATATGATGTGAAAGATATGATATTTGATTGGTTTTCTTTTCTTTCACGATCAGAGTATGAACATAATGATTGGAAATTCAATGTCTGTGTTGAAAATATTTTCAAAATTATAATAATTTTTTTATTTATGAATGCCTTATTTTATTAAATAGAAAAATTTTCTATTATAGAAATGGTTTTCGAATAATATACCTTTTTATTTATTTATTTCCATTATTATATTAAATAGTCAAATTTTATCGATTTTTATAATGCAAATGTGATTTAAGGGTAATTGATTAGTTTTAAAGTTAATAAAGTAGAATTTTATGATTTTTTGAAATGAGGATAGTATTTTTGGATTTTAGTTGTGATCTAAAAAAACGATTTTTTAAATTTCACATTGACTTTAAAAGGTGTTTTATGATTAGAAATTAGAGAGAATAAATTACTCAATTTTTTTATAATTTATTATACTCTATTAATGGGTTATGTAGTATATATATTTATAAATGAAAACAAATGAAAGTAAACAAGGGTGTAATATATATTTATATGATCATATTAAATTTTAGAGACCTTCTAGATACATAGAATCTCACCTCCTACATAATATAGATTGATAATAACATCATGGAAAGGATATATCACTAACCATATCCAAACCCTAGGATATCCATCATGACCACAGTCCTGTAAAAGGTGAATTAATGTTCAACACCATTGTAACTACTAAACCTATGTTTCATCTAACATAACAAACATAGTTCAAAAAAGGGTATTCCTCCACAACTACGTATTATCTCTAATTTGGTGCTAGCTTCTAAGGGGATGAGTCTCAGGTAAAAAAATCAATAATAACTATCATCCTCTTCAACTTCATCTCCCAAATAGTTATTATTGCATTTTTCTTGAGACTCATCCCCCATAACTTCTATACATACAATTATATTTCATAAACTACATTGATAAATAATCGTCTCATACTAGGTACCAGTAATCATTGTGGATAAATTCATAGGATAACACCTAGCGCCAGTGGATTAATTATTTTATTAAATTCAATTATCCTTTTCCATGAAAGCATGATGAAATTACATAAAACATTAAAATGACAGGTTCCACTAATTTGAAAGGCCCCTTTTGTTTATTTATTTATTTTTAAAAATATTAATACTACCAAAAAAAATTTGAGGGATATAAATAGAAAATGGATGGATTCTAATAATTTTCAAAGAGTATGAATATGTGGTGAAAGTGCTTATCATGTTTTAAAAATTTCATGCATATGAACCTTCTAAAATCATTTTCCAAACTGTAAGAAGTTATTATTCAAGAAAAATTTGTCTAGAGAACATTAAAGAACACTTGATCTATCACAGAATATATGGAAGTTATAAATGTTCGAAGAAGCATGGGGAAAAGATAATGTATCTAGTGGCATGGGTAAAAATATGTTTTATGGATAATTTGATATGATTAAAAGTATGGGAAATAAAGAAGACCACATCAAGGATGTGATTACATGTGTGAATGATGATGGATATTGTATTAAGAAAATGAAAATGAATGTTGAAGATGATCTTCATTATTATCAAAAATTTTTTAAGAAGTTAAAGAGTTGTGAAAAGGAACCATTGAATTCTTGTTTCACTAAATATTTAAAATTTTTATCCATACTAAACCGGAATAATTTAAAAATAAGCAATAGATAAAGTGATTCCTTTTTTACTAGACTACTTTCTCTATTGGATAATATTATCCCAAAAGATAATGAGCTTCCTAGATAAATATATGATGCTAAATGAATTCTATGTTCAATGGGTAAGATCTATGAAATAATAAATTCTTTTCTAAATAACTTTATACTATTTCATAAGGACTAAAAATCATTTAAATAATTCCCAAAGTGTGGTGCTTCTTGGTTCATGAAATATAAATCATGTCCTATGAAAGTTTTATAGTAATTTCGAATCAATATAAGGTTTATTCCCTTATATGAAAGTGAGGATACTGCAATGAAATTGATGCAGCATGAATATATAAAAATTAAAAATGGGAAACATCATCACCGGGATGACTCTCCTTAGTGGATGATAATTGATCATGAGTATCCTAAATTTAAAATTTAGCCAAGAATATTTTTTCTTGCACTATGTACAGATGGAGTGAATACATTTGGTTTTCAAAGAAGAACACATAGTACATGACCTATTATATTGTTAAATTATAAATTTCCACCATGGATATGTATTAATCACTTGGATTAAAAAAAATTAATTTATAAAACAGAACCCAGGTGATGAAAATATGCAATGGGAGACAAAATCAATGTACTCCTATGGTAAAGAAAGGATGGGGAATGACTCACTTGAAAAAAATAGTAGTTATTTTAAATATACTGTAATACGTGTATGTGACATGAAACAAAAACATAATTATATTCTTCAATTTATATATATATATATTTATGAATCTAAATAAAATTTCACTTCCATCCCAAGACATGTGTTATGGAAGGATGAATGTGTAAATAAATATGGGATACTAATAGATGATAACAAACAAAAAGTACGGGAATCTTTTGTAAGTATAAAATAATAATATTTTTCATTTAAATTTTTATTACATAACAATTATTAATTATTATAATATATTTTCTATCTAACATAGACATATTAATCATCAATAGATGTACCAAATTAACACCTACTGTCAATGTCCTTGAAGAGGCCAAAAAGTTATGGTAACATCAGAGGTTTGAGTTTTGGGGTGAGACCCCAAACATATTTTGAGAAAAGAAAAGAACATAGGAATAAATATAAACAAATGGAAGCAGTGCAAGACATATTAGATACCCTTAAATAAAAATTTCATTGAAATTCTGAGTTTCATGAAAATGTTAATAGGGGCGATTCAAAGAGAATAAAAAACATAAAAAACATCTTTTTTAACATCCCTGTCACGGACTAAATCTGGTCTCTACTAATTATGGCACCAAATCAAGCACTTGAAAAGTCCCTAAGGGTTTTCTTATCCCCATGAGTACGAACAAGTTCCCGGGTATCAATAAATTTTGTTTGGTAATGATTTACCCGAGTATGAAAGCATTAAACATTAAAAATAATCAATAATATGAATCTGTAATTTTCATGCCAACCATGCCTTAACATAAATAAGATATGGATAAATGGTTTTAAATAAATTAAAAGAGATCCAAAAATAAATAAAAATAGCAAAAAATCATCCAAAAGACACCACACTATAAGGGGTCATCGCTCCCGAGTCATCTCCACAACACCACACCATAAGAGGGGACTAACAAAATGAATTACCTTCACCCAAGGCTTTTCCTTTACCTATGTAAAAAATAATCAAGTCTAATAAAACAAAAGGGGATTAATAAGGGTGTTAAAATAATACCAATATTATACCACCCAAAGATTCAAAATATTATTCAATACATTGTGATAAAGCACACAATTTTAATATGTAAAGAAAAAACGCTGATAAATTCCATGAAATGAAACATTCAATTATAAACATTTTTCAAAATAAAACCCTCTGGATGTTAACACATTTGAATAATAAAAGTTATATACTATAATTTATATCCAATCATACCATAATACATGTGTAAATACCACAAATCCAATTAGCACCAAAACTAGGAACACCCCTAGGCCCTAGATAGTACCTGGCCCTATGTACCTCACACCTCGGTGTAAACTATCCATGTCACAATCCTTTACTGTGAATGATATACTAGTAGGGAATATACCCATAACATATTTATCCCAAAACATCATCCATATAGTTTATTTAGAGTTGTCATTATCCAAAATTCTCTGTGAATTAAGGATAAAACATCTCGGGATCACTAGCGTGCTAGTACATATCCACCCACCATGGTACCCAGGCTTCCCCTTTGTGCTCAAAAAAATTAAGCATGCTAAATAAAACCATTTCCATATAAAAAACTAATATTGTTTATAAGTAGACAATATAGTATATATACACACATTATTCCACTTAAAACTCACAACAAAACTTTTTTATTTTCAATAAATGAACTTCTCAAAATCTTGCATTGTTTTGCACCCAAAACTCCTTGAAATACCCACTTTTCACAATATGTGAACACATATAATTCAAAAAAACAAACTTTTCGTCCCAATACCTTTCAATAAAACCATAAAATTATTTATAGGTTATCCCCATATGAACCAATAAATGATATTTTCATAAAACATCCATTTTCACACAAACATGGAACTTAAAGTTCATATTCTTCACAAACACCATTAAAAAAATTCACTACAACAACCAGAGGATATAAACATTCAAAACATTATTTTAATCCTTAATAAATTTCAATAAAATCCACTATGTTGTTATAGTTCATCCCCAAACGAACCAATAAAATATTTCTATGGAAACCCCCAATTTCACATAAAAATGTAACTTAACATTCATTTACTTTAAAAATACCACTAAACCCAATTTTTTCACAAATAATTAAATGAGATAAACATGAAAATATTATAACCTCATAAATATATTTCAAAAGGATTGCATAAACATGGAATCACCTACCAAAATCATTAAAACATTGAATACTTTGTGTGAAAATTCAATCGCACCACTGCCGCACCTCAGCGACGATAGATCGAACCAAAAATCAAAAGATTTGACGATGAAAACCAAAATATATTCCCTTAGTTAGAAACCCTACCATTTGGTCAATTGTTACTTCAAGGAAATTAGATTAAAATTCATTAAAATGGGAGAAACTAAGAGGGAGAAACACTTACTTGAGATTTTGTGAAGTTCCCCCACAAATTCCCCCTCCAAAATGAAGTTACAATGAAGTTTTGAGTGGCTTTGAGGGTTTCCATGGCTGTTATGTTTGATGTGGGGAAGAAAGAAGCGAATTATAATTAATACCAAGAGAGAAAATAATATATTTCACTAATTTTTATGTATATATACATGGGCGTACGGTTTGGCAAACCATGCACCTAAACTGTGCAACCTCTTTTTTCCTCTAAAAGCATATCAAAATTCCAAAAACATTTTTAGGGTGATTAGGGGGACTTTGTAGGGATTTTAGGAAAAAAATATAATTAATATAGGTACCTTAAATGAAGAACTTGGGTGTGAAAATTCTCCCCACCATTAAAACATTCGGTCCTGGAAAGTCTACAAGAGGATTGATCGAAAAACAAGATTGGGTAAACATCCTCAACCCATGACTACCACTCCTAGGTCTCATGTGTATCACTACCAAGCTTCCAACGAACCTAGACCAGTGGAATATGATTCCCTTAAAGAATTATCTCTTGGGAGTCCTCTACTTGCACTAGCCACTCAAAAACTGACATGTCAGACTCTATCTCTAGTTTATCCCAACTCAGCATATGGTAAGGATCCAATTTTTATTTCTTCAACTGGGAGACATGTAAAAAATCATGGATGGATGTCAATGGAGATGGTAGGGCCAACCTATAAGCCACCTTTCCAATATGCTCGATGACCTCAAATGGGCAGACATATCACAGCATCAGCTTCCCTTACTTCCCCAAATGATGATGGCTCAGACGAGGGGCCACATATAAGAATACCCTTCCACCTACAAAAAAACTAAGTCTTGACGCCTCTAGTCAGCATAAGATTTATGTTGAGTCTGATATGTCAACAAGCACTGTCTGATCAACTTGACCTTGTCAAAAGTCTCCTACACAAGGCTCGGCCCCAACAGTGAATTCTCACCTACCTCAACCCATCATAGGGTGTACCAACATGGCCGACCATAGTGCACCTCAAAAGGGACAATTATAATTGAGTATTGGTAACTTTTATTATAGGAAAGTTTAACCAATACCAAACGGATATCCCAAGAACATCTAAAGTCCAAAACATATGCATGGAGCATGTCCTCCAGAATCTGGTTTTCCCATTCTGTCTAACTACCCGTTTGAGGATGGTATGCTGAGATCATCTTGATTTGTGACACAAAAGCCTTCTATAGTCCTTCCCAAAACCAAGAAGTGAAACATGGGTCTCTATATGAGTCAAATAAAGATGGTATGCCATGGATTCTCACCCCCTCCCGAATATAAAAATGGATTAAATCATCAACTTTAGTTGTATATTTGATTGGGATAAAATGGTATGATTTGGTTAGATAGTCAATAACCACCAAAATGGAATTCTTATATTGAGTTGTATGAGGATAACCAACAATAAAGTCCATGGAAACCTCATCCCACTTCCAGGTAGGAATGGGTAGTGGTTGGAGCAAACTGAAGGGCCTATGGTGCTCCGCCTTCACCTGCTGACATGTGAAACACTTGAAAAAAAGTCTGATATGTCATGTTTCGTACCTGGACCCCAGAACTATCATTGCACATCATAATATATTATAGTTTCACCCATATAGAATTCCCACTGAGACTGGTGGTTACCTCCCATCACTACCTTCCTTAGAGATGGTGGCACTACTGAGCAGACCATATTGCATAAGATGCCATCTAGAGACGATGACCAATCATAGGACATCTCCCCACCATTAATAAATTGCCTCAACTGCTGAGAAATCGCTTCATAGGGCTATTCTCGCTGAGTCAAATCCAACAGAGGAGTCAACTGAAAGCTCACCAAGGATTCGCCTTCACTACGCTCACAGGTCTCTACATGCATCTGAGCAAAGAGGTTCATAAGTGTCTACTCATCACTAGACTTCTTCAAGTCTTGCACTAGTACCTTTCAACTAATGGAATCTGCCACTACATTTCCCTTTCTGTGGTATAAAAAATTAAAAATTCAAACCCCTACACGTACTCTATATAATGGTGTTGCCTCATATTGAGTTCCTTCTATGAAAATATATAATCCAAGATTTTGTGATCATAGTAGACAAAAAACTTCTCCCCAGATATGTGTTTATGCTAGGTATTAAAATCATGCATCACCGCTTCCAACTCCAATTATTGGTTTGGGTAATTCATTTTTTCTGGTCAGAGTTGGTGAGAACCATACGCCACCACATGATCATACTGCCTAAGCACACACCCAAAACTCATATCCAAAGCATCACAATAGACCACAAACCCCATCCCATCCATAGGAAAAATCATCTTGGTGGAGGTATTAAACTGCCACTTCAGCTCCCCGAAGGATTCTTGATATTATGTGGACCATAAAAACTTCACCCCTTTTTAGGTGAGCACAGTCATTCGTGAAGAAATTATAGAGAAATCCTGAATGAATCATCTATAATAACCATCCATTCCAAGGAAACTCCTGATCTCAAACACATTCTTCTATTGCTCCCATGAAATGACCACACTGATCTTCTTGGGGACAACTTAAACCCCCTCCTCCAAGATCACATGTCATAGAAATTTCACCTCCCTTATCCAGAAAGTTCACTTTGAAAAATGTTCGTAGAGGGGGTGATCCCACAACATGCCCAAAGTGATCCTAATGTGATTTTCATGCTCCTCCTCATAGCTATAGTATACTAGAATGTCATCCACGAACACCAAAATGATGGAATCGAGATACCAATGGAACCCCATATTCCAGAGTTCCATAATGACCATTGGGGAATTAGTATATCCAAAGGGCATGACCAAATACTCAATGTGGTTGTACCTCATTCGGAAGGCTATCATTGGGATATCTACCTCTTTCACCCTGAGTTGATGGTATCTTGATTGGAAGTATATTTTTGAGAACCAATTTTCCCCCATAAACTAATTGAACACATCCTCTATTTGGGGAAAAGGGTATTTGTTATAAATTGTTACCATATTCATCTTCTGCTAGTCAATGCACAACCGGATGGATCCATTATCCTTTTTCACGAACAACACAAGAGATGCCCAAGGAAATAAACCTGAGAGAATGAATCCTTTAGATTGTATTTCTTGCAAATTCATCCTTATTCTCCTAAACTTGGTGGGGACAATAAAATATTAGGGAAGAGATATTGGTTGTGGTCTCAGCTTCAGATCAATCGATAACTCCCCATCCCTATCTGGGGGAAAACCTAGAAAATCATCTGGGAATACCATCGGAAACTCATTCACTACCTGAGTTAGTGACACATCATGGGGAAATTACATAATCCGCTAGTGCGATCAATGATAACTGGAATATTAGACATCTCAACTCTTGGAGTAGAGGTCTTGTGTGACCCAACCGAGGTTCCCATTCACTATGAAAAACATGACGACTCCCATCAAGATCTGTGAAACTCACTCAACACCTGTAGAAATAAATGTGTGCCTAGAAGTTTACTATCCAATAAATTACAAGCATCACATCAATAAGATCCATATCTAAGACTAGGAGGTCCCACTCCATCTCAATCCCTAACACGAAGAGCGCACACGACGATCACCAAACACCCTGCTCCTTCTTCCTTCCAAGCGGCATCACCAACTATAATGACCCGACCCCAGTAACCTAGAGTCGGTGAGTTATTAAATAACTTTGGCATGATATAAGGAACCTTGTCCCAAAATTATGATTAGTTTATTATCCTTGTATGTTGTAGATACACTCATAAGTTTAACATTACATAATGAATTAAAAACATAATCAAACATTTCCCCCCTTCTTAAACACCCTTATATCCTTATCCTATCCTAGAAGGTCAACCATAAAATAATTCATCACATCCTAGGAATAATAAAACATAAAAGGGGTGATCATATATGCTCAGAAAGGATAACAATATAGAGGAAACTTTCATAAATAATCATAAACATTTAAGGCAATGTATAAGACTAAAACAAAATCCTTTTAAACTTAAACATCAGCATAAAATGGAAAAGATAAAATCAAATAACTACATTAACATATTGGCATGGATATTCTACTAGTCTAATAATCACACGCAATATAAATAGATACTTTCATAATGATTAAATGCATAATTCAAGACGTCATAACCACATAGTCAAGGCCTTGTGCCAATACAACAAATAAGATTTTGTCAAGGCCTTGTGCCAAGACCCTAGTTTGTCTCATTAGACCGACTGATGCATCGAGGAGCTATAGTGGGATCCACCCAACTCTTACTATATCTAATGCATTACTCATATGAAAAGTTTTAAATAAAACATAATCATTCGTATTAAAACTAGCATACGAAATGTCAATATGTTATCCGTAAACCATGAATGGTATAAAAATAACACTTCCATAGTCAAACATATAACAAAACCTTCAATATAGTATGGAATATTTCTATCATAATAAATCAACCTCGATCAAGAATAATATCCCGTAATGGATGTTGAAATAGTTGAAAATGACAATTAAAAACATTTGAGGGAAATATCCCTTTTTCCTGAAAACATTTAAAAAATTCACAATTTATCAAGACGGTTTTTCAAATATATTTTCGAAACAAAGTGTCCCATACCACTTGGAAAATTTTAAAATGAATTTCAATTTTAAAACATTAATTCCATATAAATAAAACATTATAACCATTTCTAAAAGATGGAAATTAATGATAAATATTTAGAAGAATAAAATTTTAAAACATTTTAAATTATATTTTTGTTAGAGTTCCAAAACAAATGAGAGACGTTTGAATACAATTAATTGAGGTAATAAAAACATTATAATATCATGATAATAAAGGGATTCATGATATAATATGTCAAAGTACAATATATACACCAAATAAATGTGAATTTGTGCATAACAACACAGAAGTCTCAATGTAATGTAAGTTGAGATGAATTCCCTTATGAAGATTGTATCATTAGGTTAATGATAAATCAATGACATAATTATGTGTGAAAAATATAAATACACTCAATATGATTGGATATTAAATGTAAATAAATCATAGGTTATTCACACATATTCTTGTAAAAACAACACCAATGGCATGGATTTTTACCTCAATGAATGTGAATTGAGTTAATATTACTCTTATAAAGTTCATATAGATGGCTTGAGAATTTATCAATGGATTTATTATGTGTTTACAAAGTATATCCACACAAATGGGAGTGTATATTTATAACTATGTAAATAAATAGTGATTTCACACATAATCTCAGAGTAAAGTAATCAATGAAGTATGCGTAAAGCCCAATGAGTGGAAATTGAAATATGAAATTCTCTTACTACTTTGGTAACATACGAAACATGCACCCCATGAAAGAAGGAAAATACAATGAAGATGTAAATAACTATAAATTAAAGTATATTACACCATGAATAAAATCATGGGTAGTACATAAACCACACAAATGGAAATAGTTTCCAATATAGCATTAATCTCAGTCGAATAAAAAAAGTAAGATGAAAACCCCTTACCTTGTACTTTTCCTTGGATGAGGGTATGCTAACCTCTTGTATTATAGTTAAATAATTGTTATTAAATTATAAATAAACTATAAACATAAATATGATATCATATATGATCCTCTAATATTTCATTGTTAATAATATTTTAGTCATATCATCATTTCAGGTGTTAACTGATAAGTTTTCCTTTATATACTCAGTTTCGTATGCCATGTTTTTTTATGTATAAGATGTATTTTATTCATATCCAGAATGATATTAAGTTTAGTAAAATTATTTTTAATCATAAAATGAAAATTATTCTTGAATTATTACGATGGGGAATGAATCTCATCACGTTCGTGGAGACGGTAATCCGTACGTACGCACGAGCGATAATGTAATTATATTGATGGTGAAATTGTATGAAATTGGATGGTATATCACAAATAAACAATCATTAACATGTTATATTTATTATTTAAATTAGTTATACTCATTATTATACCCATCTATATAAGGAAGTGTTTGAATAACAAACTACACCACGACGTGGAGAGGGTAATCCGTACGTATGCACGTATGGTGACTTAGTCATTTATAGGATGGATAGAATAATTAATATGGTTGTACCATTTTTATAATAGAATCATAGTATATAGAAGATAGTGGAGATATTATTTTATAATTGAAAAAAAATAATGAAGAAGTGGAAGAAGAAAATAACTTGAAAGAGGTGATGAAATATTTACCTCTTCTTCAGGTTCTTCCTTTTAATTTGATCAAAAGGGCTCCATAGGTTGGCTTTCTGGCCAAAGTAAGACCTCTATGATGAATATAGGAAAGATGGGAGGATATTTTGGAATGGGTTGGCCGAGAAAAAAGGCTTTGGAGGTGTGAAATTAAGTTAAGTGGGAAGTTCCCTTTTATAAGAGAGGTGAGGATCACTTTAGGAAAAGCATGGAATATTATTTTACAATAAAATAATTTTATTTATATAATGGCTCCAAAATGACTTTTTTAAAGTGTAAGGTGGGGATGGGTCGAAAGTCTCTCAACCAATAAGTTTTCGATAGGTTTAGGTCATCATATTAACCTTATCTTTTATATTTAACTCTTAGATAAATAGTTTGACATTTACCACGTCTCTTTGTATTTTTATATTATACGGTTAATAAACATAATATAACAAGCCAAGAGAACCCCATGTGGTTAATTATTAATATATATAACCATATCTAAGTCCTTTGGTGGAACCTTATATTTTTAGGAATATTATATCAATTAATAATAAAATATTTGTTTTAAAAACTCAATTATGTCAATTTTGACACTATTTAGTATTTGATTTTTTTGAAAGCCATAAAAACTTTATCACTATGAATAAAATTTATTCATGTTACCTTAGAATGGCATATTAACCTATAAATTTATTGTTTTAGTTATTAATTATTTCAATATTTCCTGAATAATGTAATTACAACATCATCATTGTGTAATAAAAAAATTAAATTATTTAATGTATAAAAATTATAAATAAAACACAATTATGTAGGAAATTTTTTTATTTTTATAATTAATAAGTATAGTGGAATTTATATTAAGTGGAACCATATATAAAAAATGGTTTAGTTATTAATCTTTGAATTTAACTCTTTAAACTCCTCTTTAAATAAACTAATAATAAATGTCCTCATCTAAAATAATTGGACCAAATAGGATCATATTTTATTCCTAAGGTTGTTTTTGGTCAAATTATAATTATCCAATAGAATTAGGACATGTGTTAGGTTAATTATGATATCATTTTTACCCATAATTACCCAATTTACTTTTAACCGTCGTAAATAAAAGTCAAAAGTTACAATTCAGAAAAATTTATTTTATCCTTATTAAACCAAATTTTACTTACTGATATTAACCATGTCTCTAGGATTTTTTAAATTCAACTCACAGAATTGGTAAAGTTATGTTTTATGCAAATTTATAAATTCTCCTAGAAGGTGGGTAAAATATGGTAAAAAGTTCAATAAAATTTTATTAATCTAATTTTATTATAAAATGACTCTAGTGAATTAAATTAAACTTATATAGGTATTATATATCTATTTTAATTTAAATAAATTAATATAATATAAATAATTATTTAAATAAAAATATGGTTTTAAACTATAACGTAGTGTTTGTCACTATTCATCAAAAATTGAATGTTTTTAGAAAAATACAAAACAAATTACCCTAAGCTAATTTTGATATTCTGAATTCAAAAATAAATTATATTTGATCAAATTCAAAACATAGAAGTTGCATTAATTAAATTAAAATTAATTCCCTCTGTCAAAATAGAAAACCAGGTTTTTTAAAAGTATAAACTATCAAAAGATTGACATGTGTTTATGTTAAATTTAAATGTAAAATTACATATAATGACATTCACTGTATTAAATGATAAAAAAAATCTAACTAAACTTCCAATCAATTAAATTTCATAATTTAACACTATGAATTATTTTGATTAAAATTTTTTATTTCAATTAAATTTTATTATTTTTCAGTATTCATCAAAATATGAAAGTTATCAGAAAAGTATGAAGAATTTATCCAAAATAAATTTTTATGTCCTGATTCTAAAGAAGAATTCAATTTCATTAAATTGAATATATAAAAGATTCATATTTAGGTTTTAAAAAGTGTTTTCCATTAAAAGGTTGTAAAATTGCTTGTTTTGAAAAATACTTATTTTTTCTGAAAAAATGAATTTTTTATTATATTATGTATAATAAAAACATAATATGGATTCTAAAATAATATGAGGTATATAAAATTTAAAATTATGTTAGTAATTTTCATAACTGCTTTTGAATGGCTAGTTTTGTAATTCATGGCGTGCTTGAACTCGGTATTTCTTGTAGCGCCAGATATTGAATTACTTTAAAGAAAATAACTTACTATGAAATCCTGGGGTGTTAAATTCTTCCCCCTTTTGGAAATTACATCCTCTCAATTTTAAAATTGGGCTTGGGAACTTCATTTAATGTCCCACATCGGAAAAAGAGTCAATAAAACTGTCACATTAAAATAATGAAAGAGAAGTATAAAGGTCCACTAGGATAACCCGTACAAGGATTCCATGTAGGAAAACATGGATATGTAAGATTAACTAAGCATAAATTTTTGGTGGAGAGTGATATAAAACACGATCAGGAGAAAGATAACAACATGAAAACCACGAACTTGTGATAGGATAAATGGTCATTAGTTTCCTAGTAGGAAAAGTAAACAGATAACATTTTCTGTTTTAAGTTCCATTTCATAAAGTTAATGAATTAATTTATTAGATTGACTAAGAAAATGAAGATATATAATTACTTTTTAAGTTGAGTTTCATCATTTAATAAATTTATACCACTAACTCATCTTTTCTTCAAACGATGAGTATTCAGGTTGACTTGGTAACACCTGAAGCGCTAGAATCAACTTCTAGATAATCACATAATCCACAAAGGATAAAATATATATATTTACCTTTTCTTTAGAGATTAAACAAATCCAAAACGGTTAGTAAAAGATTATATGATCCCTAAAAAGGATAATCCTTTAGATAAATAAATACTAATCTTAATTTCTAAAATTCTACTAACAATACCCAAAGATTAATAAATACCATTCAATAATCAATTGTCCATAAAATCCAATAATATAATCCAAAATAATATTGAAACCCAATACTTAGAAGAATTTTATTACGCAGTATTCCACGTTAAATTGTATCTCTAAATAACATCACCTACCCTTAAAGTCATATACATAAAATTAATTAACCAAATCGTATATTCTATATGATAGGTTAATCATTTCCATAAATAACCCAAATAAATATAAATCCACAATAAAAACCTAGATAAGAATCCACCATTACTCTTCAAATGAAATCCCATAGTATTTTTTTCCTTAGGCATATAGTATTCCCAACAGAGCGATCGTCTTCCAAAATAACATTTATCACTTGATCACCAAATCTTTTTCCTATACTATGGATATCCATTTGATAAGACATAAGATCCCAAATCAACTTATTATTGATCAATAAAATCATTTAACTAAAAATAATTAGTCACACTAACCAGGGAAATCATGTGGTCCAGTTTTAGGTGATAAATCCCAATCATACTATGGTTGTGGGTTCGATTCTTGCAGCTTTGTATGATGTGATAGGTTGTCACATAGTCTGCATGTTTTCCTTTTTCAAAAACAATATTTTATAATGTTCCCGAAATGAGATAAATTTCTCAAAATAACTATAACATATTCCACCACAAATGATATCTCATACCTCGCATTTTCATCCAAAAATTTAATAACTTGTAATTGCCTCCAATTCAAGGATCATTTAACCCCAAATGGTTATTTATAACTATATAAACAATATAAAATACAATTATTCCTAAAATAGAAATTTCACATAACAAACTACTGGGATACACATATAAGAGAAAAGACTTCCAAATTAATCCCATCAACAAAGAGCACTAATTCATTTAAACATTTCACCATCAATTAATTTCCAAATAGTTTCTTCCATGACCAAGAGGTTATCCTATAGAATTGGGAATTCACTCGGTTAATGCCATGGTACCCTACATTTATGGAATATGACTTTAAATGTATTATTGGGATAATTTTTATTTTCATCCATAGTAATCTCCATTTTTCCTCATGGATTATTTACATTATGTCCTTCTTTCCCACACATAATAAATTTCTTTGTCCCATTGAGACACCTCCCTAGGTTTTCCTTCCAAATTTACTACATGATGGAATTTGAGCGTTCTTTTCTCCAGGTTCTCCACTAACTGATCTCTTATAATTCACCACCTTTATCTTCTTTGTTGAATCTGAATGCTGGTTAATATATATGATTTTTATCATATTTTTGGAAAATGGATTCGACATGAACATGATATCTTTTACACCTATAAACAATCCATTTATTTGCTAATTCCCCCCACCGTGCCCACATTTTATGTCATGTTCAATGTTACTATGACTTACATGGAATCCAGCCATTGAGTAACATAATAAAGCAAAGTTTGAGTCATAAAATCGTTTAGAGAATATCATAACAACTTAATTTCAATCTAAAACACCTTAGGATTAACGAAGGTTATTTATTCTCATATTATATTAAAATCCTTCAAATTGGTTTTTATTGAAAATGTGAATTATCCTCAGCATATCCCCTTGTATTATCGTAATAAAGAATGTTGTAAGGCCCGTTTTGATGTACCAAGATACCCCGAGTCAAGCCTGAAACTCCTTGTCGGATTTTTCACTCCTAGGTACATCTGTGACTTAGCCACCTCTAACTTCTCATATCCATAAAGGGATGTATTGTTTGTAAAACCCACATAATATTTAAATTACAAAATTTTTTGGATTTTGTTTTATACTAATCCTCATATTCTATCTTAGGGTAGTTTCTTCTAATCAAATTTTTTCTAAATCAAGATTCTAAGGTTGGTAAAAAACATCCATGGATACCAACTGTAATGCCCCGACCCTAGTAACCTAAAGTCGGTGCATTATTAAATTACATTGGAATGATACTAGGAATCATGTCCCAAAATACCGATCATTTTAGTAGCCTTGGAAGTACTAGATAAACTCATAAGTTTTACATTACATAATGAAATAAAAACACCAACATTTTTTCCCTCTTTAAACACACTTATATACCTAGCCTATCCCTGAAGGACATCCAACAAAATAATTCTTCACATATTGGGAAAAATAAATCATAAAAAGGAGTGAGCTCTAATGCTCATTAAGGATAAAAATATAGCGGAAACATTCATAAATAAGCCTAAACATTTAATGCAATGTATAAGACTAAAACAAAAGTCATTTAAACATAAACTTCAGCCTAATATGGAATAGATGAAATAAAATAATGTCATTTACATATTCACATGGTTATTCTACTAGTCAAATAATCACATTAAATATCAATAGCTACTTTCATAATGATGGAATGCATAATTCTAGACATCGTAACCACATAGTCAAGGCCTTATTCCATGACAACAAATATGATTTTGTCAAGGCCTTGTGCCAAGACACTAGTTTGTCTCATTTGACCTATTGATTCATCGAGGATCTATAGTGGGCTCCAACCATCACATACTATGTCTAATTCATTCCTCGTATGAAAAGGTTTAAACAAAACATAAACATTCTTATTAAAAGTTTCATATGAAATGTAAATACTTTATCTGTAAACCATGAATTGTATAATAATAACACATCTATAGTCAAACATATCAACAAATATTCAATACAGTATGGAACATTTGTATGACAATAAATCAACCTCGATCACTTATAATATCCCGTAATGGATATTGACATAGTTGAAAATGTTAGTAAAAATCTTTGAAGGAAATATCCCTTTTCATGAAATCATTTAAAAGATTCACTATTTATCATGAATTTGTTTAAAAGTGATTTTTGAATCAAATTTTACTATAACAAATTGAAACTTTTAAAAGTAATTTCATTTTTAAAACATTAATGTCTGTATAAATAAAACCATAAAACCATTTTTAAAACATGGACATTAAGGAGAATGATTTAGATGAATAAAATTTTAAAACATTTAAAATGATATTTTAGTTATAGTTCCTAACCAAATGAGAGACACATGAATACAAATAATTAAGGTAATTAAAACATTATAATATCATGAGAATAAATGGATTTATTATTTATTATGTCAACGTATAGTATATACACCAAATAAATGTGAATTGACGCATAACAACAAAGAAGACTCAATGGAATGTAAGTTGAGATGAATTCCCTTTTAAAGACCGTATCCTTGGGTTATGGATAAATAAATGACATAATTAAGTGTAAAAATATAAATACACTCAATATGATTGGATATTCAGTGTAAATCAATCATATTTCATTCAGACATATTCTTGCTAAAACAACACCAATGACTTGGACGTTAAACTCAATGAATGGGAATTTAGTTAATATTACTCTTATCAAGTTCATATTGATGACTTGAGAATTTATCAATGGAGTTATTGTGTGCATAAAAAGTATATCCACACAATGGGGAGTGGAAATTACTACATAAGTAAATATATAGTTATTTCACACATAATCTTGGAGTAAAGTAATCAATGAAGTATGCGTAAATCCCAATGAGTGGAATTTGAAATATGAAATTCCCTTACTGATATGGTAACTTAAGAAACATACCCCCCATGAAATAAGGATCATAAAATGAAGATGTAAATACCCATAAATTAAAGTATATTACTCCATGAATACAATCATGGGTACTACATACAACACACAAAAGGGAATAGTCACCAATATAACTTTAATATGACGAGAATAAAAAACTAAGATGAAAACCCCTTTCCTTGTACTTTTCCAAGGTCGAGGGTATGTTAAACTCCTGTATAATAGTTAAATAATTGTTATTAAGTTATAAAATAAATATATACATAAATATGATATCATATGTGATCCTCTAATAATGATTTGTTAATAATATTTTAGTGGTATCATTGTTTCGGGTGTTAACTGAGCTGTTTTCCTTTATATACTCGGTTACGTTAGCCATGATTATTATGGATAGGATGTATTTTATTAATATCGTGAATTATATAATGTTAATAAACATTATTTATAATCATAAAATGAAAATTATTCTTGAATGACTACGATGGGGAATGAATATCTTCACGTTCGTGGAGACGGTAATCCGTACGTACGCATGAGCGACAATATCAATATATTGATGGTGAAATCATATGTAATTGGATGGTAAATCACATATACAGAATAATTAACATGTTATATTTATTATCTACATCATTTATACTCAATATTATACCCATCCAAATAATGAAGTGTTTGAATAACAAACTACACCATGACGTGGAGACGGTAATCCGTACCTACGCACGTATGATGACTTTGTCATTTATAGGATGGATAGAATAATGAACATGGTTGTATCATTTTTATAACAATATAAAAGTATATATATGATACTGGAGTTATTATTTTATAATTGAAACAAAAAATAAAGAAGAAGTTGAAGAAGAAAAGAACTTGAAAGAGGTGATGAAATATTTACCTCTTCTGGGATTCTTCCTTTTGATGTGACAAAAAAGGCACCATAGGTTGGCATTCTGAAAAGATAAATCCCTTTAGGATAAGGGGAGGAATGTTAGGAGGACATTTGGGCTTTTGTTGGCTGTGATAAAAGGCTTTGGATGTGTGAAATTAAGAGAAGGTGGAAGCCCCCTTTTATAAGAGAGGTGAGGGTCACTTTAGGTAGTACCTGAAATTTTATTTTATAAAAAACTCATTTTTAGATTTTAATGATTCAAAATTAAATTATTTAATGTTTAAGGTGGGTATGGGTCAAAAAAATCTCAACCAGTAGGTTTTAGATAGGTTTAGGTCATCATATTAACCTTATCTTTTAGATTTTACTCTTAGTTAAATAGTTTGACATTTACCATGTCTCTTTGTATTTTTATTTTATATGGTTAATAAATATACTATAACAATACAAGAGAACCAATTTGGTTCATTATTAATATATATAACTTTATCTAAGTCCATTGTCAGAACTATATATTCTTAGGAATATTATATCAAATAATGATATAATATATTTTTAAAAAACTCAATTATGTAAATTTTGACACTATTTAGTATTTGATTTTATTGAAATCCATACAATCTTTATGAAATCAAATAAAATTTATTCAAATAACTTTAACATGTCATATTATCCAATAAAATTAGTGGAATTCATCATAAGTGTAAATTTACATTTATTTGGATATTTATAATATAAATTTGTTAAATTTTTCATTAATAAGGTAATTACTGCATCATCATTGTGTCATAAATAAATTAAATTATTTAATCTCTAAAATCTATAAATAACATACCATTGTGTATGAAATATATTTATATTTCTAATGTATATTTATTGTTGAATTTATATTGTTTTTAACCTATATTAAGATGGTTTAGTTATTAAACATTGAATTTAACTCTTTTATCTCTTCTTTAAATAAAAAAATAATAAATGCCTAATCTAATCCAAGTGAACCAAAGTAGTTAATATTTTATTCCTAAGGTTGTTTACCCAATTTACTTTTAACTGTGGTAAATAAAATTCCAAAGTTACTATTCACAAAAAATTATTTTCATCTTATTGAACCACATTTTATATAAAAATTTTAACCATGTCTCTCAGATTTTTGAAATTCAACTCACTAAAGTGGTAAAATTATGTTTTATGAAAATTTTCAAATGCTCCTAGAAGGTGGGTAAAAGACGGTTAAAAGTTCAATAAAATTTTAGATATCAACTTTTATTGTAAAATTAATCAAATGAATTATAATAAACTTATATAGGTATTATATATCTATTTTGACTTAAAATAAATTTAAATTATATAAATAGTTATTTAAATAAAAAGTCAGTTTTAAACTATAATGCTGTGTTTTTCACAATTCATCAAAAATTTAATGTTTTCAGAAAAATATCAAAAATTTATCCTAAGATGATTTTAATATTACGAATTAAAAAATGAATTCTATTTTACCAAATTCAAAACATATAAATTTCATTAATTAATTTAAAATTAATTCTCATTGTCAAAACCTAATAGCGGGTTTTCAAAAAGTAAAAACTATCAAAAAAATGACATGTGTTTATGTCAAATTTAAATGTAAAATTACATATAATGACCTAAAATGTGTTAAATGATAAAAAATAATCTAATTATACTTAAAACAATTCAAATTCACAAATTAACACTATAAATTATTTTGATAAAAAAAGATGTTTTCAATTAAAAATTGTATTTTTCAGTAATCATCAAAATATAAAATTTATCAGAAAAGTACCAAAATATTATCCAAAATAAATTTTTGTGTCCCTATTCTAAAGAAGAATATAATTTCATTAAATAGAATACATAAAAGCATCAAATATTGGTTACAAAAAGGGCTTTCCATTAAAAGGTGGTAAAATTGTATTTTTTTGAGATATACTTCTTTTATCTGAATAATGAATTTGTTCCTATATTATGTCAAAGAAACACATAATATGGATTGTAAAATAATATAAAGTATATAAATTTCAAAATTCAGTTAATACTATTCATAATCTCTTTTGAAGAGCTAGTTTGGTAAGTCGTGGTATGGTCGAACTCAGTGTTACGTGTTGCGTAAACTGTTGAATTACTTTAAAGAAAATAACATACAATGAAATAGTGGGTTGTTACACCAAATCCAATTAAAAAGAATGAAAATCAATAGGAAAATTAAGTGTGTTCACAATATGGGCTGACATAAATGATATAGATGCACCAGTATCGAAAAGCGCGACATCTATAGATGATGTAATCAAAATGGTACCTCAAAGTGTCGACGGTCCTGCCACTGATACTTTCGATGCTTGATCCACTACATGAAAAATTATGGTCCATACCTATGAAAAACCACTAGTCTGTGGCTGTTCCCTAAACTAGATCTTCCCAATAGATGACCCAAACCAGCCTCCGCAACCACCAAAACAAGTTCCCCCCATCCTCGATTGCTCTGACAGAGCAGGCACTCCCTTTGAGGCCACTGATCCTACCCCACTCTGAAGTGGTCGTGCCACCTTGAAAAAGAGTATCAAATTCCCCATACCTCTACACTGATATCATGGATTTTGATTGAAGGGGAATACTGGTCGGATGTGTCATGGCCTTCAACACGGGTGACACACGACGAACATCACATCAGAAGCCACAGATGAAAACTGCCTGGAGGTGTGGCCTGAACTACCACCTCCCTTCTTCGGCTACTCCTCTCGCTTCCTTTTCTTCTCAAATTTTCTCACACTACCCACTGCAGATATAGTTCTAGAAAAACCATCCCTTCCTTTACAGTAAATCTCCACTATACCCTCCCGGTCAACGATATCATCATAGGTCCCCAGCTTGAACAAGAAAACATGGGAGAATAACTCTTGTCGTAATACTTTCTCATACCTCTAGGCCTTCTCTTGTTCCTTCGAGATGATTTTAGGGGAATAATGAACTAGATCAGAAAAACGGTTGGCATACTCCATCATAGAAGGATTCCCCTGAACAAGTTCTATGAAATCTCAAGATCTAGCATAAGCAAACAATTCAGGGTAGTACTGGTAATTGAAAATGGCCTTGAAATCTCCCCAGTGCATCTAATTATTCTTCCTACACTAAAGTAATGACTCCCAAGACTTTCATTTGGGACCCTCTAATTGAAAAGAGGGAATCTTTACCCTGACCTCCTCAGTTGTTTCTAGGAACTCAAACATGCTCTCAATATTCTCGATTCATTCCATTGATTCATGGGGTCCTATGCTGCCTCAAAACGTAGGAGGCTTGATTTTAAGAACCCCTCAAGCTTTATCATTTCATAGAATCATCTCTTATACTCTAATAGGAATGGTAATAGGGTCTAGTCTATATCCAAGAGCATGGACATCTTGGACCATAGCCTCGACTAGCCTCTGATCAGTAGGTGTGGGAGAACTCTCATCAGCTTCCTCTCGTGGGTGCGTGGGAGCTTTCTGGAAAGGCATGTTTCTACAAAATGAAATAGTCACAAATGAAATAGTCAATACCATAATTATGAAACATTTAATCAAATAAATCAAATATAAATATTCTAAACACATTATAGTAATAAAATAAACAACCACTCTACCCCCACCTGATGTCTACGTGTGGTCTGCAGCCCACACGTCTCACCTAGAAGTGAATTCAATCATACAATTACAATATCCCCTCGTGACTCAAGGCCTGGCATGAGAGGTGTGGGACAAGCTCCATAATCGAGACCAAAACCCTGATCCCAAATAGTCCTAGCTCATACCTTTCCTGTCTCATCCCAAAATAGTAATATAACCTAAAATCATTGGCCTCCTTTGATACCATTTTTTCAGGAACCAAATATGGTCGCCACTAATACTATCACCAAAAGCAGCCCATGAAACGGTATGAAGGACGTTCCTTATCCCCATGAGCTGGCACAAGTTTCCAGGTATTGATAAACTTTTTTTGGAAATGATTTACCTGAGTATGAAAGCAAAAAACCTAATAAATAATCAATAATATGAATCTGAAATTTTTCCAACCAAAATAGCCTTAACAAAAACCAGATCCATATACATCGTTTTAAATAATGTACAAGAAGTCAAAACATAAATAAAAACAGCATAAAATCATCCACCGAAACTCCACATGACAAGGGTCCATCACCCTTGAGCAATCTCCACAACAATGCACCATAGGAGGGGACTAACAACGTGAACTGACTTCACCTGAGGCTTTGTCATTACTTGTGTCAAACATAATCAAGTATAATTACACCCAATGGGTGTAGGTGTCTTTTTATCCTAATCCAAATAGGATACCACGCTTTTATTCTAAATATTATGCAATACGAGGTGAAAAGTTTTTCAATTTTACTATGTAAGGAAAAACAACGAAAAATTCATAGAAATTAAACATTCAATTATAAACAGTTTTCAAAATAAAACATTAAAAATGTTAAAAAATTTGAATAATCCATGTTAGCTACTATAATTTACATCCAAACACACCCTAATACATGGGTAAAAACAACAAATACAACGAACAAGAAAACCAGGAACACCCCAAGGCACTAGATTGTGTTAACCCCTATGTACCTCGTACCACAGTGTAAAATATTCATTTTACAATCCTTTCTCATGCATGATCCTCTAGCAGGGATCATACTCATAACCTAGTGGTCCCCAAACATCATCCATATAGTTTAGTTATGGTTTCCATTATCCAAAATTCTTTGTGAAACAGGGACAACATCACTCTGGATCAATTGTGTACTTGTACATATCGACCCACCTAGGTACTCGGGCTTCCCCATTTGTGCTCAATCAATTTCATCACTACTGGTCACATAAAAACAATATAGTATCAATACACACTTTATACCACTTAAAAAACAAAACAAAACATTTTTATTTTCAATAAAACAACTTCTCAAAATCTTATATTGTTTTGCACGCAAAACTCCATGAAATCCCCACTTTGCACACTATGTGCACACTTTTATGTAACCAAAAAATTTGAAGCCCGATACCTTTAAATGAAACCATAAAATCAGTTATAGGGTAGCTCTATATGAACCAAGAAGTGATATCTTTGTAAACCCACCATTTTCACACAATCACGACACTTAAAGTCCATATGCTTCACAAACACCATTAAAACGAACTTTCATAGCAACAACCAAAGGAGATAAACATTATAAACATTATTTTAAGCCCTAATACATTTCAATAAAATCAACTATTTATTTATAGGGCTTCCCAAAATGAACCAATAAAATATTTCTGTGAAAACCCCCCAATTTCACATAAAAATGGCACACAAACTTAATTTTCATTACAAATACCACTAAAACCAATTTTTTCACCAATAATCAAATGAGATAAAAATGAAAATATTATAAACACAGAATGATAAATCACAAGTATTTCATACACATGGTATAACCTATCAAAATTATTAAAACATTAAATCCTTTTGGGAAAATTTAATTGCACCACCACCGCACCTCAAGGAATGTATATTGAGCCTAAAATCAAAATATTGGACCACAAAAACCCAAAGTTAAACCCTAGGTTTGAAATCCAACTCTCTGGATATTTGTTACTTCAAGGAAATTGGAAGAAACTTAAGGAAAATTGGAGGATCTAAGAGGGAGAAACACTTACATGAGATTGTGTGACGTTCCTCCACAACCCCCCCCCTTAAAAATGGAGTTCTAATTAAGTTTTTAGAGTAATTGAGAGATTCCATGGTTGTTAGGCTTTAATTGGGGATAAAAGGGGATAATTAGGACAAATCCTATAAGGGAAGAGAAGTAATTTAACTCATTTTTAATGACCTGGACTAGGGCACATGGTCTTTGTGCACGGTTTGGAAAACTATACACCTAAATTGTGCACCGTCCTTTATCCCCTCAAAACATATCCAAATTCCACCTTAATTTTCGTGGGATTACAGGGACTTAAGGGGTAATGTTTGGATAAAAATATAAGAAATATATGTTCCTTTATTTAAGATCATGGGTGTGAAAATCCCCCTACCCCCACCATATTTTAGGTGATCTGTTCCCCTAAAAGATATGCCTTAGATGATGTAATCAATATTATAATTATTTTTTTGTGAAACAAGAATCAGGAAGACCCTGACACATTTAATATACTAATATTTTACAAGGTGAAAATTAATTTTATTTATATCTATCAACACCCACCCATCACCTTGTTGTAAGGGATACCATGTTCAATATCAAAGAAGAAACACTACACAATAGATAACATCCAATAAGTCAAGTGTGTGTGGGGATTATTCATTCTCATGAGCTGAGTGTTGAGAAATCTATTCCACTTGATGACACACATATTCATATATTTGAGTAATATGTTGAATCATTCATACAATATCCATCATATCCTTTAAAATCATGTCTACATGGAGGTATTTCTTTCTAATTTATTTTTCAGGCTAAGCCTTTATTAATTAATGAAAAAGGTATGAACCAATGAATGTTATTACATACGGAAAAAAGTAATGGGGGTAAAACTAAAGATAAAATCAATACAATATAAACGTTCAAACGACAAATTCAAAAGATATTCACAAAGCACCTTTCCCCCACCCATTGAATATCCTCATTTATTAATATTAAATGTTCATGCAGATACATGGTTATAAAGTGGTAGTAATCACATAGTTCATTTAAAAAAACAAATGTATAGATTGTCCATTTAAAAATTCAATTATCTTGATAAATTAAATTAAATCATCAAATATGAATAGATAAAAATGTCAGTTTAAAATTTATACCTGAGGTGTGTTTTCATCACCTGTTTTTTCAATTGCTTATCTGCTATATTTATAAAAACTAAATATAGTTCATATTTGTTTTAGGTTTCTATATCAATATTATTTGAATAGAAAATCATATAAACATAAATATGGACTCATTAGTCATAAAAACACTTCTCTTGACCAAACCAAAATAAAATCAACTAAAATTGATGAAATAGTGAAAAAACCAGCCACAATATTTGAAATAAAACATAGTGATGAAAAAATCATCTTATTAACAATGATTTAGGGGTAAAAATATACAATTTAGTCAAAATAGATATATTTTTACTACTTTCATTTCTTATACATTTTTTTAAGGTTGCCTTGAGTACTCATTACAGTCAATTTGGATGCTCCAAAGATTTATTTCCTGGATTTTCTGCCTCGATTCACAACAAACTTACTAGGTGTGATGACATTGTCAATTTGTAATACACCAATTTAAATATTTTAAAAATAAAATTAATATTTTATATTTTATATTAGATTTTAATGATAATTTTGTTATGATAGGAAAGTGTTTATATATCATAAAAATCATGTCATGAGGACAATCTTTTCACACAATGATCCTTCCAACTGCTATAAGTTGATAAGTATGAGGGTATATATAATAATATTTCACTACCAAAAAACATTTCCAAACAAATTACTTATTTTTATAAATGTTTTTTTTGGTTTTTGAAAAAAACAATAGAAAATATTGTGGTTAATATAAATTAAAATTTATGAGAGATATCATATACCATCACCAAAATTGAATGCTTGAAGTGGTATTTTAGAAGATAATTAATAAATAATTTAAATTTTCCATTAATCCTTTTTGTATTTTTATTTTTCTAGTTCAACCAAGACTATTTAAATTCTTCATATTCATTAAATGAAATGTATTTGTTTAGAAATGATTGGGTAGCATACCTGATGTCAGAATGTACACATATATCGTTAATATGTGGCTTCTTACAATTTATTTAGTTGATTTTATCATTATTTTATCTACTTTTTAGTTTAATTTACTCATCATTTCTATCTGATAGTTTTTTTAATTTTTAAATATATCTGGAAGGAAAAAATTCATCAATAAGGATGATTCACTCTTATACTATGATCATGCACTCAATATGATACACGGTGTACCCGATATGACTCACATTGTATGGTTATAGTTAAAAATTGACATTTTATTAATGTATTGTTTCATATTTATGTACAA
This sequence comes from Viscum album, assembly GCA_963277665.1. NCBI lineage: Eukaryota > Viridiplantae > Streptophyta > Magnoliopsida > Santalales > Viscaceae > Viscum > Viscum album. The sequence goes on from OY728128.1 coordinate 301,436,374, forward strand.
TTTATTTCTTATAGTATTATTAACATAAGAACTATTATCTTATACCGGTGTATTCTTTTTCTCGGGTTGGGGTGGTTTGTTCAAAGCTACTCATGCTCATTGAAGATTGGAATTTGAGTATATAATCGAGATAATGACAATAAAAAAATGGGTTAAGAATGGATACAACCATCATGAAAAGGTGAATTCCTACTACTTATTGAATTAAAATTTTCATCATTTTATCTACTATTTGTAATTTAATTTCTTTATAATTTTTATATAATACATATTTAGCTTTTTTCAGATATTTTTGGAAGTCATATTTTGATTTCAAATATATATAACAAGACGGAAAGGAAAGAACATGTTCCTTTATGATGGAAAAGGAATCCTAATGTTGCCTGAAACATTAAGTGTTTGAGGCAGCTTGGGTTTTCATCTTCAATCAGAATAGAACATGTTCTCTACTTTCAATATTTTTTCATATATTTTAAATAAAAACACATTTCAGATTCTTAATTAGATGCACCTTATTATAACACATAGTGTTCTCGGTATTTATTTACCTGTATGTTTTTAGAATATAATTTAAATTTTAGTTCAAAAAACATCACATTCTCAAAACAAGGAAAACACATTAATATTATTTTTGATATTAGGGAAAAACCTAACCTGGCTGATGGAATTCTATGTCGAACCATCACTGATCTAGGTGTTACCCCATAGAATACTCTATCATCTCAGCTGGAAATGGCACCTTCCCAGTTGAGGAACTACGACCTCTTTGTGGGGAGGGGGGTTCCTTGGAGTGGATGGTTCGAAAAGGCCACTCTCAGAGATTCCTTTCAAAAAATAGATACACTAGGGAAACAATACATAATTTATTTATGATGTGTAAGAATCATCCACACATTAATCTAATGCATGGTGTGAATGGTATGTCATAAACTGTTTTTTTAATTTAAAATTGTCATTAATTTTAGTAAAAAGAACAAGAGACAAACTGAAAACCATGTAAACACATATGTATTGTTTTTATACTTTAGGAAAATCATCCATATTTTATTCAGACATGTAGGAATTAACTGCACATCAATATGACACATAGTGTTATTGATATTACCTTAGATGTGTATTTTTATTACAAATTGACATTCGTTTTAGAAAAATGTACAAGTGACATAATGAAAACCAGGAACATTAATTCATATTGTTTTAATAATCTAGGGAAAAATCCATAAGTATTTTTTGATTTTTAGGAATCATCCCCACCTAAATATGATGCATGACGCAACTACTATGAGTCAAAGGGCATATTTTTATTTAAAATAGACATTTATTTTTGTTAAAAGGGCTAGTGACATACTCAAAACTAAGAAAAATCATTTGTGTTGTTTTTATAATTTTATAAAATTATCCATAAGTCATTTTTTATTTTTATCAATCGAACTCACCTCAATCAAATGAACAATGTGACAAGTATGAGTCAATTTGTTCGTTATTAGTTTAAAATGAAAAATTTAGTTCAAAACATGTTTCACACAGTAACAGCCAAGGATATGAACTATGATTGTTTTGATTATTTAAGAAAATGATTTATAATTAATTTTTATATATAAGAAGTAGTATCATTTCAAATTGACACACGATGTGGATGGTATGACTCAATGTATGTGTTTCCTATTTTAAATGACATTTTAGTAATAAAATAGTTGACATACTGAAAAAAAGAAAACAAATTATAATTGTTTTAATAATTTAGTAAAATGATACATAAGTCATTTTTGTGTGTAAGAATCTTAAAAACCTCAATCTGATTCCTGGTGTGACTGATATGACACTATGTGTGTCCATTTGTTAAAAATTGACATTAATATAATTAAAAGGAATAATTGAAATACTCAAAACTATTCAAATATGTTCATATAGTTTTGAGACTTTATAAAAAATGTTCATATGTCATTTTTGATGTGTAAGAATCAACCAAACCTCAATATGATGCATAGTGTTATTGGTATAACTCCAAGTCTATATTTTTATATAAAATTTACATTAATTATAGTAAAAAAACAAGTGACAAACTAAAAATAGGGAAAACACATTCATATTATTTTTATACTTTATGAAAATTATCCACAAGTAATTTTGTCAGGTAGGATTCAACCACACCTCTTTATGATTCATGGGGAGACCAAAATGACTCCATGTGTTTATTTTTTTAAAAAATTGACATTAATTTTAGGAAAAATAAGAAGTGAAATATTGAAATCCTGGAAATCATGATAGGATTGTTTTTATATTTTAGGAAATATATCCATAAGTAATTTTTTATGTGTATAAATAAACTCATATCAATCCAATGCATGGTGTGGCTAGTATGACTCCATGTGTGTATTTTTATTCAAAATTGACATTAATTTTAGTAAAAAGAACAAGGGACATATTGAAAATAGATAAAGAAAATTCATATTGGTTTTATACTTTATAAAAATATCAATAATTCATTTGTGATGTGTATGAATCAAATGTACCCAAATCCAGTGCATAGTGTGACCGATATGACTCAAAGTGTGTATTCTTATAAAATATCGAGATTAATTTTAGTAAAAAGTACAAGTGAAATACTCATAATGAATAAAATTTGTTAATATTTTTTTGATACTTTATAAAACAATCCATAAGTCATTTTTTATTTTTATGAATAAAGCATGCCTCAATCCAATTTATGTTGTGACCAGTATCACTCCAAGTGTGTATTTGTTATTTAAATCATACATTAATTTTAGTAAAAGGACAAGTGACATACTCAAGACTGAGATAGAGAATTTGGGTTGTTTTTATACTTTAGAAATATGAATCATAAGTCATTTTTGATTTTTAGGAATATAACTCACCTGAATTTGATGCACCCTGTGACTGATATGACTCAAAGTGTCCATTATCAATTTCAAATTGACATTTTAGTTCAAAACATGTGAAACTAACGGAAAACCATTAAAAATTATTTGATTATATTATTAATTTAAGAAAATTATTCATAAGTCATTTATGACATATAGGAAGTAGACACATGTCAAAGGGAAACATGATGTGACTAGTATGACCCAAAGTTCATGTTTCCAGTTTGAAATGACATTTTATTAAAAAAAAGTGACTTAATCAAAATTCGAAAAGCACATTTGATTTCTTTTTTGATAATTTATGAAAATGATACATATGTCATTTGTGACGTTTTAGAATCATCCAAACCTCAATACATTGCATGGTGTGAACGATGTGACTCTTAGTGTATCTTTTTGTTTAATAATATTATTAGTAAAATGAACAAGTGACATACTGAAAACTATTAAAATGATTTCTTATTGTTTTCATACTTTAGGAAAACAACCCCTAAGTCAGTTTTGACATGTGTGGATAAACTTTATGTCAATCTGGTGTACGGTGTGACCGGTGTAACTCTTATTGTGTATTTTTATTTAAAATTGTCACTACTTTTACTCAAAATAATAAGTGAAATACTAGAAACTGATAAAATTCATGGGGATTATTTTGATACTATAGGAAAATTATCCATAACTAATTTTTGATGTGTAAGAATCAACCAAACCTCAATCAGACACACAGTGTGACCAATATGACACAATGTGTGTCTTTTTATTTAAAATTGACATTAATTTTAATAAAAAGAACAAGTGACATACTAAAAATATAGAAAACACATTTAAATTGTTTTTATAAATTAGGAAAATAATATATATTTCATTTTTTGATGTGTACTAATCAACCGCACCACAATCCAATGTATGGGGTTATTGTTATGACTTCAAGTGTGTCCTTTTATTTAAAATTGATATTTTATTAATGTATTCTTTCTTATTTATATTTAATTTATTTATTTATAGTATTACTAATATAAAATTTTTTCTTATAGAAGTGGATTATTTTTCTCAGGATAGGGTGGTTTGTTTGGGAACAAATATCATGGTCAGGCTTTTTTGAGAGGGGGTCAAGGGTTCCAAAGATAATGAAACATTAATGTTTTAAATATTTGTGGATAGTATTTCGAAATTTAATTATACAAAACATGGTTTGAAATATATATATATTGGTGTTTTTTTCTATTTTTTATGTAAAATATATTCGAACTAAATTATATATTTTCATTCAAGTTTATTTTCATACAATTTATAAGTGTATTTGTTGTAGAGTGATATTGTCCAAACACCAGACTACAATAGGTGGGCCTTTATTAGTGGTATTTTGAGCATCAATAAAGGCCCCCTTTATCATCACCTTTTTAGAACTAGTAAAGCTCCCTTTTAATGGCGCTAAGGACAAAGATTATTTTTATCATTTTTAAAGATCTTTTTTCATACTTTTAAAAGAACAAACTGTGGTGGTGTTCTAATAATAGACCCCTTTATTAAGAATAGAAAAAAACACATAAAATGGTGTTTTCATCAGTGCTAAAACAAAATTACTATTAATGACTGCCTTTATCAGTGATTTTTTTAGTGATGACAAAAAAACCCTTTATCATCAATTTTTTTAGTTCTAATAAAATTTGAATATATTTTTTGGAGCACTCCACATCCCACTACCTCTCCCACTTTCTTGCACCTTCCCCATTTTCAGTGCTCACAATGACCATTTTTAGCTTTTTTCCACCACTGAGCTACATGTTCACTAGTGTGTAAGTCTCTACACTATCCTTTTACCTCCCTTGTGCACTTCAAGCCCCTTTAACACTGCCATAATCTTGTTATTTTTCTATATTTTTGTATATTTTTATTTATTTATTTATATTTACATGAATCCTTTTTATTGATACATTTATATTTATTGATATAATTATTTTTAAATACATTTATAAAATATATGTTTGTGGGTGTTTTTACGATATATATATACTTATATTTATTAAAATATATTATGTATTAATATTAATTTATATATATTTTATTATAAATATATATATATATATATTTGTTTTTTAATACAGACACATATGTTTATATAAAGTTAATATATACATTTTTATAATCGTATATATATATTCATATATTTTCATAATGTAAAAAATTGGTTATGTTAGGAATCCGCTAAAAAGGTGACTACAATCCTTCAATGGGGGTGGGATTCCCAGCCCACTAATCCCCTACCTACCATGTTTCACTTCCTATAAAAGGGTAGTGCAACCCCCTAGATAGGTTCTACAGATAGAAGAGAGATACCAAAAGAATTAATAAAATTCATGTTCTTCTTTTATTCTCACATTTCTCTTATATACATATTTTACTCTTTTAAATTTTTATGTTTATAACATGTTATCATCATGAATGCTCAAAGAGGGAGAAATATATTTTTTTAATTTAAACCTTATTCTCACTAACAAGTTGGAAAAATCTAATTATTTATTATTTTCACCTGAAACCTTATTTTGCATCACCTAGTTAGATGGTTCTAATTATTTATGTAAAAATATTTATTTTTCCCTGTATTGGTTGGTTTATGTGGTTTATTTAATTACCATTATAATGGTCGGTTATCCTCCTGTTTGAAATGTTTTAATTTTTTTCATCTTCTGATTGGATGGCCTAATTAATAAATTAGTAAATTCAAGAAAGTTTTAAATGAGTAATGTGATATATTGATTTATATTTTTCAAACCACAACATAAAATATTTATCAATTGATTAAGGTGGTATATTTATATATATATATTATTAAATCATAATATTAAACTGATTTTTATGTTTTTGATAGCATTTTATTTTATTTAACATAATTGTAAATTATTGTTGCATTCTTATTTTGAATAATAATAATGTTTTTTTCTCTCTCCTTTTTATCATGATTTCAAATCTCACAAAACTCGAATTCACCACTGTTGATATTATTAGATTTGGTGCCCCAGAATCAACATCTGTGTACATTATGATAGCCTGTATTCATAGTTTTGAATATAAATAAATGTCTCATCATATCATTGTTGTTCTTCGGCAAAACATATTATGTGATAATTTTTCTACAATAGTTGTCACACTAAAAGGTCATAATAGTTCCCTGCTTTGATGAGAACCCAAAAGTTCTTCAAATATATTCTTATATATATGTTCTATATTCAGATAATATCATTTGAGGGACATAGATGATACTGGATATTAGGGGTGGATACTCATTGGAGTTCACGACACTTTTTTAGGGTATAAGCCCTTGGAAATATCTAGTAAGATATTATGAGAACAATACCCACCAGTAAGAAATCCACATTTATATGTGACATTTGATGTTCCTGTCTGTGGACATGTGTATTGATCCTTATACAATAACATTATTATTAATGAATATTACGAGTCATGTACTTTGATGCATTCATGAATACCATAATGAAATATGTTCATGGAAAAGTTATATATTTTGGGTACGTCATGATTAATATTGCATTAATGGATAAAGAAAGAAATAATATGTCTCTTCTATTCTTTAATAGAAGGTTATATATTAGGACCTTTGATGGAAATGATATATCTTAAATAAATCCAAGACCATTGTGTTCTATAGGAAATGACTATTTTTAGAATTTCAAATAAAGATACATCGAGCACATAGGTTGAGGGAACATGCATGCAACCTGCTTGATTCAAGATATAATGATAAAGGGATTTTATTACACAGTGTGCATCCGTATGTGGTAACATGTAGTTGTGGCTTGAAATTCGTTATTTATGGGTTCCTTGGCATGTTGTTAGAAAATATCCTTGGACTTTAGTACACTTCTCCTAATTCCACTGAGAAAGATGTCTAAAGGTTCACACACTAAGTGTATCCAGAATCCTGGTTAAATAATATATTATAATTTATTATTTTACATGTTGAATAAATATTATTATCTGACATTGTTTAATAATTATTCATGTATGCTTGATCGCATTTATTCCATCACCAGTTATTTGATATAATATAATGTGAGTCGAATATTTAAAAATTTATATTTTCTCTTTAGTAATTATAATATTTATCTATTTCATGGAGAGTAATTCAGTGATATTTATTTAATGAATAAATAATCATTATTCAAGGATTAATAAATATGGAGTAATGGTGGACTATGTTTTTTTAGGTCTGATGATAAAATAATAAATATTGAATATTATTTGATTAAATAATATTGAATTTTTAATTCTCATGTTAGGCACATGTCATGAAATATTATTATTATTATTATTTTTTAACATGAGATTTTCTCAAGGATTAAATAAATAAATAAGGGCCCCTATACAATTATTTTATTTTTACTCTATAAATATATAAATTCGGTTATTTTATTTTCTCAATAATAAAATAAATTTTTTTATGAACAACATAATTATAAAATTCTCTCAAGCCCTACAGATCTCCCTTCTCAAAGATTTCTCCTAATAATGAATTGTAACCATCCTCCACCAGATCAAGGAAATTATTTGGAAGATTTTCTCATAGTGATCAAAGTAAGATGATTCAAGCCCAAGGATCTTCAATGTTAGCACTCTGAGATTCCTTCGTCAACATTTGGTGATTCATGGAACACGTGTGGATCACTACTAGAGTTAATCTACCCTCGATTCCTACAAAACAATGAAGGTGTATCACATATCTATTTCAAGATCCATCAATGAAGATATAATTCCAAAAAAATAAAATTATTTATTTAATTATATTAATTATAAATAATATGTGATGATCCTCACTCTAGTTCCGACATTATTTCCCTTGTCTATTTTCATTTATTCAATTTTATAGATCACATTTTTTATCATCATTTGGATCTTAAATTGATCATTGGTCATGTAAAAAATAAAATATGGTAACTACCCATTGAACACTTCTACTACGCCCATAACCTACAACTGGTATCAGAATGATCACATAATTATTTATAATTATTTAAAGATCACTGGCGATTTACACATTTGTAATTTTATTTTTCAGTTAAATTTTAATCGTTATTTTAATAAAATTTTTGAGATCTTCTTCTTCCTCCTCTGTTTCTTATACTTCTAATCGAAAGGAGTAATTTTATGATTAAAATAAAATCAAGAAACTAATCTAGAGGTGTAGAGTTTTATAGTTAGACAACACAGGAGTACATGCTATGTAACTAGAGCTAAATGAAGTGTACACATGTTAAATTCACTTGGAGTTGATTTGGAAATTAATCAAACCATTTTCATTAATGGAACATAGTATAATTAATTATTACACTGCATATTAATTGGTACAAACTAGATAGTAGTTAACTAGATAACACACTGTGTAGTCTATGTACATGGCATGTAGTCCCTTTGAATCATAGAAAGACTGTGTATCACAGTACATGGTCTACCTGACTGGTGACCATGTAATTTGGAGACCACATGGTGAGTAGCCCATTAAACACACTATCTATTTCACTTTTAGAGGTACTATTTACACGCTATGTACCTATGCATATACCTTGGAGAGACAATGAGAGATTTACATGACCTTTATGTTGGATACACATGTCGTGTACTTATACGAAGTTACGATGATTTAAAATTTATTTATTATATTATGTAAAACTTAAGACATGTTCTTACATGTGGTCATTAAGATGGAAGGACACGCCATGTGATGAGTTTTAATATTTTTTATATAATTTTTTTTAAATATTTTCATAATGTTCAAGATCGTCAAATATTTTTATGAATTTTATTACAGTTGTTATAATATGTGAATTACAACATGATACATTACAGAAAAATCATGTAATTTATGTAATCATTAAGTTGATACTACACATCATGAAAGTACATGATAAGTCATTTATTCTATATGTCACAAAAAATATATTGTATATAAGTATAATAAATGATAGGTAGATTTGGATGGGTATTCACCATGTTGCCTCTAAGGTACATATATTTACACAGTTAATTTTTAATAAAATTATTTTGTTTAAAATTATAATGAATGAGAATCTCATGGAAATTTGGATGATAATTAAGATAAAATATTTTATTAATTATTGATAATAATTAATTGATTCGAGTAAAATTTATCTTAAATAATAACTATTAAGAATTGAATTCTATTTTTGTTGTTTGCATAATTTTTTCATGCATGTGGATGATCATGATCATCGACCAGACCTTTGTATGACATTGGTTTCCTTTTAATTTATTATTTAAACTAAATTTTTGGTCCACGTGCCTCATCTTCTATTATTATATAGGGCCTATGTGAATGTGGTTTTTTTATGTATACCCATTTTTCCTCACCTACATGCGATTAATATAATATGTAATGTATGGAGCTCCCAATCTAGTAGAGGAAGTTCAAGATTGGAGTCCAGGCGAAACCAAACCAAGATAGATATATTAGTGGACAGGTGGAATGTTGTAACATGAATCTTAATTGGATTAAGGTGTTTCACCCAAGTTCAATAGTTAGTTTATCTACAACTAGATAAACTGACAAATAGTGAAAGGTATTTATCATACCGCTTGATTATTTTATTCTGGTCAATTGCATTGTTATTTTATTATGGATGTTTTGTCATGATCACATGAATTAATGAATTAATGGTTATGAAAAATAGAACAAAAATAAATTAGCTTATATATAATTATTATCTAAGACATGGTTAATCATCTATGTAAATCCACTTAATATTAACAAGCATGTGATAAATATTATAAATGGAAATTTATGCACAAAGGATAAATACCTCAATTATATATATTAAGTCAGTATTCCCTTCCACTACGTCAGTTAAAATTTAACCATAGTTCAAAGTGGATGACTAGACAATGTTGGGGATCTTTTAATTATCGTGGAATTCTAGCATGAGGTTTTGGGTTGAATTGACTTAGTTCACATCAAGGTTTGACTGCTAATATAGGACTTGGTGTAAATGAGAGGCAAAGGTTAAGGAAATAAAATTTAAGAATTTAAAAATTGGGGAGTCTATATATAGGATTAAAGAACTGTGTGTTAATGTAATTGACATTTGGAATGCCAACAGAAAACCATTCAAGTTTCCTAAACAGCCAAATTTGGGGTAATAAGAAAGGGAATATAGATCTTTTCCACTAGAATGTCCATGAATCAGGATATTTTAATGCTAATGGTGTGGGATATTGGATTTAGATAAAATAGTGTGTGCCTAATAAATATAATATTTATTTATTTTTCAAAATTTTTTGAGAGAAAGTACTAAAATTATTCTCATCTTATTTTTATGAATTCTAAATAAAATAAAATCAAACATATCATTTAGATTCATTCTTGAGAAAAAAACCTTCTCACTGGAAGAAATTTCCATGAATGGAAAAGGCACTTGCGTGTCATCCTTAACCTTGAAAGGAAATTATATGATATGGAAGAACCATTTCCAGCTATACATAGTAATGAGGCATGTGATGAAAAGATTTCTCTCTATGAGAAACATCTGAATTATTATATATATTTTTAGTTATTGTTGTTATTATCCATATCCAATGAGCTTTTGAATCACATGGACACATATATCATGATGTCTCAACATCATGATCTCTAACAAGAGAATGCAATAAAAGAGAGTTATGATATCTCTAATTCTTTTTTTACAACAAATAATGGATAGTCTATGCCATATGGGACTTATGTAGTAAATCTTATTAGTTTCATTGAATACATAGAAATATTAGGGATTAAATTTCCAAATGAGTTGTGTACAAATATCATACATGCATAACATCCCAAGAACTTATCTAGTTTTATTGTTAATTAAAATATGAGAAATAATATGAATATTATTTTAGAACTTCTTACATTGATTCTCTAAGTGGATAAGGACATGGGGTGTGAAAAACCCACAATAATTTTAGTGAATAAGAAAAGGAAGAACCATGAAAATGGGCCCATGACTTATAAACAATCTAAAGATCCCAAGCATTATCCATACAAGAAGAAGAATATATAGAGGCAGTGTAGATACCCAAATATTGATGTCCATAGACATTACACTACCTTTTCGGAATACTTAATACATTAAAAAACAGACGCCCAAAGATTGTATTAGTTTAGTGTCTTTGGAAACTCGGAACATAATATTCTAACCATGGTGAAAGATCTTCAACATCTCCGATAATGATCTTCCTATTTGGTTTTCTAACCTAAAAACTATCTTTATATCTTGGGGAAAAGAAAACATAAAAATTGTGATCTCAAATGCTCAATAAGGGTTAACATGGAGAACTCAAAAACAATCCATAAACATTTGAATGTAAAAACATGAACATAAAACATCAAAATCTTGATCAATGACAGAAAACATGGCAGTACATAAGTCATAGATCATAAAGAAACATTAATCAGGATAAAATAGCATGGGAGTAAAACATGCAATTGTTTCAACCATTAAGCATGTGTTATGAATTCCATAGTAGCCAAGTCATTGCTGCCCAGACCATCATAATGGACAAAGTCCATTACCGAACTGGGTTTACTTGTCGTTCCATCCTTGTATTGCTAAACCAGATTCACTTGTCATCCCAGCCATGTCTATCTCATGAGATATAAATCTTTACCCAATAAATTGGAGGGAGATATAGGGCCCACCCATCTCATAATGAAATCATTCTTATGTGTGCCACCAAAGAAACATAATTAATTAATCCTAACCCAAATAATAAAATGGGTTTCATAAACATCATCCCATCATAACATAATCCTTATAAAACAAATGGATATCATTTCATCATAAGAAGAATCAAACCATGTAAATAATAGAGGAATTATACTTTAAACACTATCATACTAAATAATATCATCACAGATGGAAAATAGTTTTGACAAAACACTTGGAAAGATTTATTGAGGAAAATATCCTTTCTTCTTCAAAATCATTTCCTTTTCAGAAAATTCCATGAAATTTTAAAGGAAAAAGATTTTTTAAAAAATAATCATGAAATATTGTAGAGTAATCTTCATGAAAATAATGCATTATGAATCCGTAAAAATCCATTCATGCCCTCTAAGTTAAATAAACATTCTACTCGTACTTCTGTCAGAAAAGTAAAAATGTTCCTCGTATGGTATACAAAAGAAAGAATTATTCCATAACACAATGTAAAAGTAAAAAGGGGGTAAACATGACATTAAACATACATGTAAGAATATTAAACACTTTATGAAAAACTTTTTTGTGGAAATGGATGAAATATATACCCTATAAAATACTTACGTTTAAGCAACCTCAGATAAAAATAAGATTTGCAAAAATTATCCCTTACCTTGTGTCCAATTTCATCTCTATGGTTCTGATACTCTTGTATAGTAGGATTAAACATATTTTTAATTTTTAACATAACCATAATACTATTTATGATATCATATATGATTCACTTATGACTTTAAATTACCCTTTCTTTTGTAAATTCTATGTTAAAACAACGTTTTGGGTAAAATCGTTTCATTCATCGTACGTCTTTCGACTTGTTGTTCATGATATTATTAATTATATCATGATTTACATAATTCCAGAATGTAAAACATTATTTTTATATAATATATATTCATCATATAAATATACATGATATATTGATAAATGGAATGAAATACACCGTTCTTGGAGACGGTAGGTTGTACGTATGCATGAACGCAGTTTTCCTTTCCTTATTGAATTGAATTGAATTAAGTAAATGAAACATGTATGTACATAAATCCAGTATCATTATTATGTAATATCATTCATTATTATTTATTATATATACTATATTATCATACTTGAATGGTTAATCATGGAAAATGAATCTCATCGTGTTCGTGGAGACGGTAGTCCATACATATGCAAGAGCGACACTATCATTATTTTGATATTAAAATCATATATAATTGGATGTATTATCATATATAAATAATAATAATGTTATATTTATTATTTATATAATTTATAATAATTTTTATACCCAATAAAATTATGAAATTATTGAATAACAAACTACACCTCGACGTGGAGACGGTAAGCCGTATGTACACACGTGTGGTGAATTTTTCATTAATAGTATGGATAAAATAAATAATATGGTTGTATAATTTTTTTAATAACATCACAGTATATATAAGTTACTGGATTTATTATTTTATAATGGAAGAAAAAAAGAAGGAGGAAGAGGAAGAAGAAAGGAACTTGAATAGGTGGTGAGATATTTACCTCTTCTTCGGGTTCTTTCTTTTGATTTGATCAAAAGGGCTCCTTAGGTTGGCTTTCTGACTAAAGGAAGGCCTCTATGAAGAAGCGAGGACAGTTGAGAGGGTATTTGTTTAGGGATTGTCCGAGCCAAATTTCTTTGGAGGTTTTAATTAGAGGGATATGGGTGTGACCTTTTATAAGAGGGGTGAGGGTCACCTTAAGAAAAACATAAAATATTGTTTTATAATAAATTCATATTCGGTTTATAATGGCTCCAAAGTTACGTATTTCGAGGATAGGCTAAGGATGGTTCGAAATCCTTTCAAACAATAGGTTTTACACAAGTTTAGGTTACCATTTTAAACTTCTCATTTAGATTTAACTCTAATTTAAATAATTTATCTTTTACCGTGTCTTCTTGTATTCTTATACTATATGGTTAATAAACTTACTATAAACTACCAATCGAATCCCAATTGGTTCATTAAGGTCATATATATTACTATATAAGTCTTTTGGCCTAACCGTAGATTTTTAGGACCATTATATCAATTAATAATAAAATATTTGTTTTAAAAACTCTTTTAAGTCAATTTTGACATGATTTAGTATATATTTTTTTCCCTAAATTCATAACATCATTATTACTTAGAAAAAAATTTATCTAACCAATCCTAATATGTTATATTAATCTATTAAATTAGTTTAATTGAAAAAAAAGTCTCAAATTACATTTATTTGGGTTTTTATAATATCAATGATGTCAATATTTCATTAATAGGGTAATTACTACATCATCATTGAGAAATAAATAAATTACATTATCTAATGTCTAAAAAATATTAATAAAATATGATTATGTAGAAAAATATTTTATCTTTCTAATGAATATTTATAGTCTAATTTATCTTATGTATAACCCTATATTAAAAATATTTTAGTTATTAAACATTGATTTTAACTCTTTTAACTCTTCTTTGAATTAAATATTATTAAATGTCCTAATCTAACCCAAGTGGACCTAAAGGGTAATATTTTATTCATAAGGTTTTTTTGGTCGAATTAAACTTATCCAATAGAATTATGACATGGGTTAGGGTAATAATAAAATCATTTTTACCCTTAATTACCCTATTTACTTTTAACTTTGGTAAATAAAAGTTAAAAGTTTGTATTCACCAAAAATTATTTTCATCTCATTGAACCACATTTTACTTACTAATATCAGCTGTGTCTCTAGGATTTTTTAAATTCAACTCACAGAAGTGGTAAAATTATGTTTTATGTAAATTTTCAAATTCTCCCAGCAGGTGGGTAAAAGACGGTAAAAAATTCAATAAAATTTATATATATATATTTATTATAAAATGACTCAAATGAATTACATTGAACATATATAGGTATTAGGTATATATTATAACCTAAAATAAATTTAAATAAAATAAATTATTATTTAAATAAAAAGTCGGTTTTAACCAATAACTCAGTGTTTTCACTATTCATCAGTAATTGAAAGTTTTAAGAAAAATAACAAAAATTTACCCTAGACTAATTTTGATATTCCGAATCCAAAAATGTAGTCCATTTTGAATGATAAAATTTATAAAATATCAAAATGTGGGTATTAATATTCATAACGACTAGTTTATATAATATGTTAATAACATATCGTTGTTTACTGAAACCTGGTACTGCGTACCACACACACTCTCGAGGAAGGTCGCGATTGCATGTAATGAAAGCCAAGTCAAGGCTTCGTGTAGTGCAATCTCCCTTTGGTGTTGCGTATAACATAATCAAAAATTATTTCATTTATACATTATACGAAATCTATACTTAATGTTGCATAGAATAATTTATACAAAACGAACATGAAATTGTGTGTAACACGAGCCAAGAATAGTGTAGCGTATACTGCAATCTAATACAGTGTTGTGTATTATAAAAGATAATCTTGTTGTACTGTACAATAGAAGACATAAATGAAATTCAAATGAATATATCTCATAATATCTCGAGGTGTTACATTCCACCCCCCCCCCCTAAAATACATTTCGCACTTGAAATTCGTCGGTGTTATAAATCATTTACTACTTTAAAGTTTTATTCATAGAAACCCACATCGTAAAAAGGAATACTAAAACTTAATTTTAAAAAGTGAAGTATGAAACATAATGGTTACCCAAGTTAACTCATCAATGGGTTTCCACATAGGAGAACATAGGTGAAAATATGGATATGGAAGAGAAATCTAACCATCATGTTCTAATCAAGTGTGGTAGAGAACATGGCTATAAAAACGCCAACAATCACTATGCCATAAATTTGTGATGATCTAAAGAACCATATGATTCATCGAATATGAGGGTTCTAGGACAATGTTTTTGGTTTTCAATATCATATCCCTAAGGTTGATAAATTTTTTCACTAGGAGAAATACTTACTTGAGTTCAGTGCAATATCATCGTCGGTCATTCCATGAAAAATTTCCACTTCATCTCTAATTTTATGAAATGAAGTTGAATATGTCCTTCTTGAAATGTTAGCAGATCATGCGATATAATAATAGGTCATTCCATATGTCTCAAACAAAAGGTTAGACAAATTTATTAAATATACATAAGTCCTTCTATGGTGAGGTTAGTTGTATATGATTCCAAAAATGGACATAGACTCCAAATATCATATCGCTTAATAAAATAAAACTAATTTATACTAACTGAGGAATTCCTGTAGGCTAGTTGTAGGTGATAAAGGCATGTCGCATTCTGGTTGTGGGTTCGATTCCTGCATCCTTTTCTGACGCGGCGGGTTGTCGCCCATTCTGTAGGTTGTCCCTTTTCTTAAACTATACTATTATAACATTCCAGAAATAAAATCGCAAAAAACTTCTAGCCTTAAACAATACTATCTGATGTTCATGTTAATCCATTCCAACCTTAATACTTATCCAAAATACTTCTTTCCAAACTCATAGTATAAAGGGAACAATTACAAAAATTTTCATATAACAAGCACATGAATACCATCATTTATCCCTCATATATCAGAAGATATATCTTGTTGGTAAAATTCCAAACATGTGATTACCTTAATCATGTATTCTTTTGAAACATTTATTACCATAGAAATTTAGTGAAAACATGAATGCTATCAAAAGTTATCTCTTTCCACAAACCAAAATCCCAAAAATTCTATATACTCAACCCAGGAAATCACTTTTTCCTTATCTCAATACCGAGTTCATGAATACTATCAAACATATTATTTTCTCCTTATCCCTTCATTATGTTCATATCATCTGCTTTCCAGAAATATTTCAATCCCTTATCATGGTTACCGGTACCATACTCTTATTGAAAATCACAATGGACCAATACATAGATATTTCAATATACCAAAAAAAGTACCTCAACAACATTATTCTTGAATTCCAATACATATGACCTTGAATCCATCCTATTCAATTATTGGCATTTAATAAGTCCTTCCATGATTTATATTTAACCTCTTAAGTCAGGGAATTGAGTTGGTTAATTCCTATGTTCTCCGTAGATAAGATATTGAACACCATAACAGTCTGTCACTCTATGACCCTTCTCCCCACACAGATAACATCTTCCCCTCGGTTTGATGTATTCATCAAGGTACTTCTTCCCTTCCTTATAAATATTAATCATCCTTTCTCTATGCTCCTCACCATGCGAACATGCATAAACTTCCATCTTCCTCTTATTTGATGACTTAGGAATACAATTAAAGTTCATCATGTTAATCATATATCGCGATGACTGATTTGGAAAAATCATAATATCTTTCTTTCCAGGCATCACACAATTTTTTTGATCATAGTCACCAGTTTTTCCAATTGAATCAATGATAACCGAATTCCTTCTCATTCCCTCCATTGACTAAAACCAGAAACCATAGTGTAAGAAACAGTTAAAATAACAAGGAACCACATAATCATAAAATGTCACTTGTGGGATGTCTATCTTATCACACATTCGTTAATTCATGAAACCTTAAGTTCACCCTAGGTTATTCATGATCTTCAATATAATTCTAGTACTATATCCTATAGTTATACTAAACCTTAGGGATATCCCTAGACATACCTTAGAAATATCTCTAGGGATTTCAATAATGTTTTCACATCCTAGTTTCCAATGGTTAACTAAACCTTTCCACTGATACCAACTGTAGAGACCCACCCTTGATGTACATGGTCATTAAATTACTTTTGCATAATACTTAATAAATGACAAAAACAGATGCCCAAAGACCGTATTAGTTTAGTGTCTTTGGGAACTCAGAACATAATCATCTAATCATACTAAATGATCTACAACAACTCCCATAAATATATTCCCCATTGGTTTTCTTACCTAAAACCTTTATTTATATCCCAGGGAAAAGAAAACATAAAAAGGGTGAGCTCAAATTCTTAGTAAGGGTAAACTTGGAGAACATAAAAATAATCCATTAACATTTGAACGTTAAAACATGAACATAAAACATAAAAATCTTGATCAATAACAAAAATAAAGTAAGTAAATAAGTCATAGATCATAAAGAACATTAATCATGATAAAATACCATGCGAATAAAACATGTAATTTTGGAAACCATTAAGCACATGTTATTATTTCCATAGTAGCCAAGGCATTTCTGCCAAGACCATCATATTGGAAAAATTCCATTACTGAACCGGATTTACTTGTTGTTCCAACCCTGTATTACTGAACCGGATTCAGTTTCCAATCCGTCCATGTCTATCTCATGAGATATAAATCTTTACCCAAATCATTGGAGGTAGATATAGGTCTCACCCATCTCATAATAAAATCATTCTTACGTGTGACACAAAATAAACATAATTCATTCATCAAAACCCAAAGAATAAAATGGGTTTCATAAACATCATCCAATCATAATGTAATCCATATAAAACAAATAGATATAATTTCATCATAAGAAGAAAAAAACAATGTAAATAATAAAGACATTATACTTTAAACAAAATCATACTAAATAATGTCATCTTAGATGGAAAATAGTTTTGAAAAAACACTTGAAAAGAATTCTTGAGAATAACATCCTTTCTTATTCAAAATCATTTTCTTTTCACAAAATTCAATGAAATTTTAATAGAAAATGGGTTTTCTTGAAAATAATCATGAAATATTTTAGAGGACGATTCATGAAATTAAGGCGTTATGAATCCGTAAATATCCATTCTTTCCGTATAAGTTAAAAAGACATTCTCCTGGTACTTTTGCCGGAAAAGTCAAAAAGTTCCTCGTATGGTCCACAAAAGAATGAATCCTTACATAACACAATGTAAAAGTCAAATAGTGGTAAACATGACATTAAAAATACATGGAATAATATTAAATACTTTAGGAAAAACATTTTTATCGATATGGATGAAAAATATACCCTAGTAAATACATACATAAAAGCAACCTCTGATAAAAAATGAGATTTGAAAAAATTACCCCTTACCTTATGTCCAATTTCTTCCTTATGTGTCTGAGACTATTATATAGTGGGTTTAAACATATTATTAATTTGTAACATAACCATAATACTAATTATGATTTCATATATGACTCACTTATGACATTATATTACCCGTTCTTTTGTAAATTCTATGTCAAAGCAGCGTTTTGGGTAAAATCGTTTCATTTATCGTAGATGTTTCGAATTTCAGTTCTTGATATTATTACATATATCCTGATTTAATTAATTAAATAATTTAAAACATGATCTATATATAATATATATTCAGCATATAAATATATATGATAGATCGATAAATGGAATGAAATACACCGTTCATGGAGACGGTAGGCCGTACGTATGCATGAACACTGTTTTCGTTTCCTTATTAAATTGAATTGAATTAAGTAAATGAAACCTACATGTAAATAAATTCTATACCATTATTATTTAATATCTTTCATGATTATTTATTATATATACTTTATAATCTAACTTTAATTGTTAATCATGGAAAATGAATCTCATCACGTTCGTGGAGACAGTAGTCTGTACGTACGTACGGGCGACAATATCATTTTTTTGATATTAAAATCGTATATAATTGGATGGTATAACATTTATAAATAATCATAATAATGTTATATTAATTATTTATATCATTTATACTCATAATTATGCCCATCAAAATGATGAAATGTTTGAATAACTAACTACACCACGGCGTGGAGATGGTAAGCCGTACGTACTCACGTGTGGTGACTTTTTCATTAATAGGATGGATAAAATAACTAATATGGTTGTATAATTTTTATAATAAAATCACATTATATAGAAGATACTGTATTTTTTATTTTATAATGGATACAACAAAGAAGGAGGATGTGGAAGAAGAAAGGAACTTGAAATAGGTGGTGAGATATTTACCTCTTCTTTGGGTTATTGCTTTTTATTTGATCAAAAGGGATCATTAGGTTGGCTTTATGACTAAAGGGAGGCATCTATGATGAAGGGAGAAAAGTTGAGAGGGTATATTTCTAGGGTTTTGCAGAGCCAAATGGATTTGGAGATGTGAATTAGAGTGAAGGTGGAGTTCCCTTTTATAAGAGGGGTGAGGGGCACCTTAGGAAAAACCTAAAATATTGTTTTATAATAATTTCATATTCATTTTATAATGTCTTAAAAGTGACTTATTTAGAAGATATGGTGGGAATGGGTCGATATCCTCTCAAAAAATAGGTTTTAGACAAGTTTAGGTTACCATTTTAACCTTATCATTTAGATTTAACTCTATGTTAAAAAATTTAACTTTTACCGTGTCTTCTAGTAATCTTACACTATATGGTTAATAAAAATACTATAAACTTCCAATATAACCCCAATTGGATCATTAATGTCATATATATTATTATATAAGTATTTTGGCCGAACAATAGATTTTTAGGACCATTATATCAATTAATAATATAATATTTGTTTTAAAAACTTTTGTAAGTAAATTTTGACACTCTTTGGTATTTTGTTTTTTTTTCTAAATTCATAACAACATTATTACTTCAAAAAATATTCATCTAACCAACCCTAATATTTTATATTAACCTATAGAATTAGTGTAATTCATAAGAAGTCTCAAATTAAATTTATTTAGGTATTTATAATATCAATTATGTTAATATTTCATTAATAAGGTAATTATTGCATCATCATTGTGTCATAAATAAAATAAATTATTTAATGTCTAAAAAATATTAATAAAATACCATTATGTATTAAATTGTTTTTTATTTATAAGGAATATTTATAGTCGAATTTATCTTATGTATAACCCAATATTAAAAAAACTTTTGTTATTAAACTTTGATTTTAACTCTTTTAACTCTTCTTTGAATTAAATAATAATTAATGTCCTAATCTAATATAAGTGGACCTAAAGGGTAATATTTTATTCATAAGGTTGTTTTTGGTCGAATTACACTTATCCAACAGAATTATGAAATGGGTTAGGGTAATAATAGTATCATTTTTACCCATAATTTCTATATTTATTTTCAACCGTGGTAAATAAAAGTTAAAAGTTATTATTCACAAAAAATTATTTTCACCTCATTGAACCAAATTTTACTTACTAATATCAACCATGTCTCTCGGATTTTTCAAATTCAACAAAAATAAGTGGTAATATTATGTTTTATTGAAATTTTCAAATGCTAATAGGAGGTGGGTAAAAGATAGTAAAAAGTTCGATAAATTTATATAGATCAATAATTATTATAAAATGACTCCAATGAATTAAATTGAACAAATATAGGTATTGTGTATCTATTTTGACTTAAAATAAATTTAAATAAATTAAATTATTATTTAAATAAAACGTTGGTTTTAACCAACAAATTAGTGTTTTCACTATTCATCAAAAATTGAATGTTTTCAGAAAAATACCAAAAATTTACCCTAGGATAATATCGATATTCCAAATTCAAAAATGAAGTCCATTTTGAAAGATAAAATTTTTATAATTTCAAAAAGTGGGTATTACTATTCATAACGGCTAGTTTATATAATATTTTAATAATATATCATTTTTAGTGAAACACGGTATTGTGTACTACACATGCCATCGAGGAAGGTTGCGATTGTTTGTAATGCAATCCAAGTCAGGGATGCGTGTAGTTAAAGCTCCCTTTGGTGTTTCATATAACAAAGTAAAAACTTATTTCATTTATACATTAAACAAAATCTATACTTAATGTTGCGTAGAATAATTTTCCCAAAACGAACATGAAATTTTTTGAAACACGATCCAAGAATAGTATTGTGCATACTACTAGATAATACGGTGTTGCATTTAGTACAAGATAATATTGGTGTAGTGTAAAATATAATAAATCAAAGAAATTAAAAAAATATATATCTCATAAAATCTCAGGATGTTACAGGCAATGCTAAGAAAATGAGGTGGTATGTCTTGAATGTGGAAAGCTATGCCACTGGAACATGAATTTCACCCATAAGATAGGGTAAGATAATGGTGTGTTTGTTATCGAGTGTAATATTTCAATATCTACACTTTGGGTATTAGATATATCCTCTCGTGATCACATCTATATCCAAATGTATGAAGCATGTAGATTCCAAAATACGGATAGAGGATATGTGGATTTGAGAGCTTCAACATGTGCAGGGATAGATACTCTGTAAATTGGTGAATACCACATCACATATCCAATAGGAATGCTTTTGGTTTTGAAATATTGTTATTTTGTACTTACAATTACCAAGAAAAAAATTTATGTATCATGCCGAGATATAGATTGGTTTATTTTATTATTTGGAAACAAAAGCTTTTTATTTTATAAAGAAAACATCTGTTATGGTATGAAATATTAAAATATTGGTCCGTATTTATTAAATTTTGAAAACCAAGTTTTTAGAATCAATAAAAAATCATGTTTACAAGACTCATATAACACTTAACTCTGGTATCATTATCTTGGTCATGTAAACGAGAAGCGTATGACAATGCATTACCAAGATAGTCATTTAGACTCTTTTGAGCTAAAACCACTTGTTACATTTCATGCTTGTGTACAAGAAAAAATGACCAAACCTCTTTTTAGTGGACATGTTGAGAGGGTTATTGAGATTTTAGGATTGGTATACACTGCTGTCTGCAGACCATTTCTATAGTAGCTATTGGTTGATATTATTACTTAATAACTTTTACTGATGACTTGAGTAGATATGGATATTTCTACTCTATGAGGTATAAGTCCAAGTGATTTAAGAAATTCACAGAATACAAGAATTATGTAGAGAATAAACATTGTAATAAGATAAAGAAACTTCAATAGGATTGAGGTGGTGAATATATTAACCAAAATATCATAGATTTTTATGGGATTTTGGAATTCTATCTTAAATCACTCTACCTTACACACCACAGTGGAATGTGTTAGTGAAAAGTGGGACTGCACATTGTTAGACATTGTAATATCGATGATGATTCATGTAGATATGCAATTATCCTTTCAGGGATGTGAATTACAAACTACAACATACACATTAAACTGATTACCAATTAAAATAGAAAATGTAATTTCCTTTAGGATATGGAGTTGAACGAAACTTGTATTGTTGTATACACATGAATGGGGTTGTTAGGAGTTTGTTAAGGCCTTATCAGGAAAGAAACTAGTTCCCTAGGGCAGGAAGTGTATCATTATATGGTATCCCCAGGAAACAAAAGGATACGACATATTAAACCCCTAAAACAAGAAAGTGGTTATCTTGAGAGGGAGAACATACTCAAAAGGGATAGTGGGAGCAAGATTGACATTGATGATTTTGATTCTCAAGATACACAAGAGTTGGTATAGGAACATGTTCCACATTCCCCCATGGAAGAAGTAGTTCCTAAAACTAATGTATTTTGTAGGATCATAAAAGTGGTAAAACATCCATAGAGATATGATTTTCTAGTTTCTAAGGATGGGGACTCATTATTAGTTTACAATTATTAACCTACCTCCTACAAGGAACCATTATAAATCTTAAAATCTGCAAGATGGAGAGAATCCATGAATTCTAAAATGGATTCCATGTATTAGTAGCATGTTTGGATTCGGGTTGATCCACCAGTTGATTTAAATCCTATTAGATACAATGGGGTATTCAAGAGGAAAATGGGCGTAAAAGGTAATTTAAAAACCTATAATGAAATGATGGTGGCTTAAGGGTGTAAACAACATAATGGAATTGGCTATGATGATACCCTTTCACCATTTTCTATATTTAAATCGATCAGAATTCTACTTGCTATAGCATATTACCATGAAGATGAGATTGTGAAGATGGATTTCAAAACAGTATTCCTTAATGAAAACCTTCAAGAAGATTTCTATATGACCCAAAAAGATGATTTTGTGACTCTAGGGGATTCTTAAATGATTTAAAGTTGAATAGATCCATGTATAGATTACAGAAATCATCCTAGCAATGGAAAATTTGATTCTATGAATCCATGAAGATTTTAGTTTCATTAAGAATTAATGTGAGCCATGTGTTTACAAACTATTTCATGGAAATTCACTAATTATCTCTGTAGTTTATGATGATGACATATTACTTATTTCAAATGACATACCAGTACTACAATATGTTTTGAACTCGTTAAAAAGTGTTTCTACATGAAATAATTAGGTGAAGAAACCTATATTTTGGGGATTGTGATAATTCATGATAGATTCAAGTGGTTGATTGAACTAAATCAAAGTACATATAATGAAGATCTATTACATATATTTAATATAGAAAACTCCCATAGGGATTTGGTTCTAGTGTCATATAGTTTATGTCTTTCTAATAAAATGTGTCATCAGAAATAACATGAGAAATAGAGAATGTGAAAGATCTCAAATTATTCAGTGATAGGATCAATCATTTATGCCATTTTATGTACTAGAATTTTTTTATTCCTATTCATAATCATGGTACGAAGATATCATAACGATCTAGTAGAACAATATTGGACTACTCTTAATGATATACATAAGTATTTGAGAATAACAAAGGATATGTTACAAGTGTACGGATAATATAAGGAGATGGTCATCAGGGGTTATACTAATTCATGTTTTTAGATAGATCAGAATGATCTAAAATTGAAATAATGATATTTTTTATATCTCAATGGAGGAACTGTGAGGTAGAAGAGTTCTCAAAGTAGCCAGTTGTCACTGATTCTACAGTGGAGTCTGAGTATATATCAGCTTATAATGCATCCAAGGAATCTATTTGGATTCAGAAAATTGTCTTGGATCATTACATGGTACATATATGAAAATACTCTATCACATTTTATGGTGATTATACTATTGTGGTTTCTCTTGAAAAAGATCCAAGGTCACACCAACAGACATAGAATATAATCAGGAAGTATCAACTCTTAAGGGATTTATATCAAAGGGTTGAAGTTTCAGTGAGAAGAGTGCCCATGAAATAAAATGTGTTCAACCCCTTGACTAAATGAATATCCCAGCAGAAGCATGAGTATCATTTGAGAGCTACCAGATAAAGTGTTGTTAGCAGTTCAATCTAGTGGTAGTGGGATTCTGTTAGATTTGTTTCCCAAGAACCAACTTATATGTATTTTATGATAACCTGTACTCATATTTTTTAATATTTATAAAAATCCTATCACATAATGGTTGTAATTATGAATAAAATAGTATGTGACAATGCCACTAGAGTAGTTTTCACACTAAAAGGTCATAACATCTTCCCACTATGATGAGAACACATAAGTTCTATGACTCCATTAATAAATATATGTTCTTTAGCTAGATGATATTATTTGAGGGACACAAATGATATAGCCTATTAGGGGTGGAGACTCATAGGACATTGAGGCATCGTCTCATGGTATACACCCTCGGTGATATCTAGTAGGATAATATGAGAATGAGACTCGACAGTTGGAAATCCAAATTTATATGTGTTATTAGATTTTTCTATCAGGGTATTTGTGTATTGATCTATAGACTTTAATATTATTATTAATGAACATTATGAGTCATGTAATTTGATGTATTGATAAAAACCATGATGACTTATGTTCGTGGAGAAGTAGGATAGGTTGGGTGCATCATGAGAAATATTGCATTACAGAATAACAAGGAAAAGGATTTTTCCATTATATTATTTAATGTAAGTATATATCTCAATACCATTGATTGAAATGATATATCTTTAAAAAATCCATGGCCATGGTTTTCTATAGGCATGTTCTATTTTTATAAAGTCAAAGAAAGAGACATTGAGCACATAGGTTGATGGTACCGGCATGAAACCAACTTGATTTGAGATATCATGATAATGGGATTATATTATTCATTAAGAATATATATGAAGTAACATGTCATTGTGGAATTAACATTTTTCTCTATGGGTGCATGGGAATGATCCTAGATGTTAACATTGGACTTTTGGATACTTCGCCTAATGACACTGAGAAAGAGGCCTAGAGGGTCACACACTAAGCGTATCTGGAATCTCAATTATACAAGATATTATTATTTTTTATTTAACAAGGTGAATAAATATTATTCGCAAATGTTGCTTAATAATTATCCATGTATTCATTCCTACACTTATCCCGTCATTACTTATTTGATAGAATATGATGTGAGTGGAATATTTAATAAATATTTATTTTCTATTTATTGAAAATAATATTTATTTATTTATTATTGAATTATGTAGTGATATTTATTTAATAAATATTTATTTATTATTCAAGGCCTGATAAATTTGGATTAATGGAAGACTGATTTTTTAGGTCCGGTGATAAAATAATAAACATTTAATATTATTTAATTAAATAAGATTTAATCTTTAATTCATTGGTTAGGAACATGTCGAGGAAAATTATTATTATTATTATTATTTGACATGGTGTTTTCTCTATGATTAAATAAATAATTAAGGGAACCTATGAAATTATTTTATTTTAACCCTAGTAATATATAATCCCAGTTATGTTTCTTTGTCAATAAGTCAATTCATGTTTTTGGTTGTGAGCAACATAATTGGAGAATCCTCTGAAGCCCGAGAGAGATCCCTTCTGCAATAATGCTAATAATAATCAAGAGAAACTTTCCTACATAATATTAAGGAGAACAATTTGGATGTGATTCACATAGTGATCAAAGATGAATGATGCAAGTTCAAGGATCATCCCTAGTCACACCCAAAGATTCATTCGACAACAACTAGAGATTCCTAGAACATGTGTGGATCACCGCTAGAGTGAATCTACAATTGATTATAACAATACAATGATGGTGCATCATAGATCTATTATAAGATCCATCAATGAAGAAAGAATCCCTAAAAAGGTAATTCTTTATATATTTAAATTAATTTTGAATAATAAGTGATGATCCTCCCTCTAGTTTTGGAATGATTTCCCTTTTCTATTTTCATTGATTCAATTCCATAGATCTTGGGGTTTATAATCATCTAGATCTTATATTAATCATCAATCATGTCAAAAATCAATGTTGGGCATCACCCATCGTATAATTCCACTGCTCCTGAAACCTATAAATATTACCATAAGTAATTACATTCCATGGACGATGGATGTAGAAATGAATCTTGAATCAAAGGATCTCATAGAAAAATTAAAGAAAATATTTCAAAAACCCTCCAAAATAAAGAAAAGGTAATGATGTTCCTCTAATGGAATGTAAATGAGGGTTTGAAATGACAATACCTCACAGAAAGGGATCCATTTAAGCTTTGGAATAGTTTTAAAGAGATGTATGATCATCAAAAGGAGGTTGTTATTCCAGCAACCTGTGATGAATAGAATGATTTGTTCTTAAAAGACTATAAAAGTGTCGATGATTACAATTATTCCATGTATAACATTTTATCCTAGATAATGTATTATAATATTTAGATTATATATGATGATATGCTTGAAAAGAAATATATGATATTTCATGCATCTCGCATCACCCTACAATATAAATATTAGTTGTGAGGGTATATTGAATATTCTAATCTCAAATAATCATAATGTGTATTGGATAATAACAATGAATGTTTGATTAAAAACATCAATATAATCCTAATGGTTCAACAGAAACATTTCTTGAAGAAAATTCTATATTTCTTGAATATAATCACAAAAGAATTCAGGGATTTCATTATCATGGTGGACATGGTTTTAGTGGCAAGCACAGTTGAGGATGTTGTCATAACTATGGGCCTACTGAAAATGAATATCATAATCAAAGAAATATCAGCTCAAGCATTATGAGGAATCCTAATCAATCCATCCACATGTGTGGCTCTAAGATACATTGGTTTTATGTTTTCCAAAAACCAAATCATCTTCGTATTATTTTAAATCATCTCTTCAAGCAAGGAATATTAAACCACACTCTTCCAAGACATGTTATAAAGGGAAAGAAAATGTGTTCAATATTACTGGGAATTATGAGCCATAAAATGATGATTTCACATACCTATAAGTGATTTATTTTACTTAAGAATTTTACTAGACAATAGATAAAAATAATATAGAAAAATTATAGTATTTATGATATATGATATGTTTTTTTTTCTATATGCTTTATTTTTTGGATGATGTATTATATGAATTTCACAGTGTGTTTTTATAATATTATTTTTCTTAATTGAAGTATTGAAATTTATTACTTAAATGGTAAAAATATTTGAATAACAAATAGTGGAACAAAATAAAAAATCCATAAGAATAATTTTTTTTGTTTTTAAACCAACAAGGCCGATGATGAATAGTATATTAGGTCCTAAATATCTGATAGAAGATATTGTTAAAGTGGATTTTTCTTTACCTAATTATATACACTTTTTTATAATATATGCATTATTTTCCCCAAATTACAAAAAATATATATTAATTTTCAATGATATATACCATAATCGATATGATACTCAACCTGTATCTAAGAGAAATGAAAATTATGTATGCATTAGTAATAATAAATTGTTTAAGAGAAACATACTAGAAAAAATAAAAAAATTATCATCTGGATTTCTTTATACATATATAAGTGAAATAGAAAAAAATATGGTTTTAAATAAGGGAACAAAAGTCATTAATTTTTGGCATGAACAATTAGTTCATCCTGGTTCAAAAATGATGAAAAAAATAAATGTTCTAATTGAAATTCAAAAAATAAACAAAAGATATCTCCATCATGAAAAATTCATTGTGTGTCTTGTTCAAATAGAAATATAATTATGAAAATATCTCTAGATAAAATTAAGGCAGAAATGCCAACCATTAATGAATTAATTCAATGGGGGTATTTGTGGACCTATTTATCCATAATGTGGGCAATTTAAATATTTTATGGCATTAATTGATTCATCTAGAATATGGTCACATGTATGTTTTCTCTCAATATATAATGTTGAATTTTCAAGATTTAATACTCCAATAATTAATTTGGTATCTCAATTCCCTGATTATGTCATCAAGATTATAAGGCTCAATAATTCTGGGGAATTTACCTCTAATTCTTTCAATGATTATTGAATGGAAATGGGGATCACTATGGAGCATCGGGTCTCCCTTGTGAATACAAAAAATTCTTTATCTGAATAACTAATAACACTCCTCAAACATATTTCTAGAACATCAATAATGATAATAATGTTTTTAAGATCTGTATGGGATCATGAAACATTTCTTGATTTAGCTTTAATTTCCATTAGACCAAGTACATATCATAATAACCCTCCACTCTAATAGGATCTTGGATAAGAGCACAATATCTCCCACATAATAGTATTTGTTCATGTAGTTTATTTACCAAATTCTACAACAAAACATACAAATATGGGACCTCAAATGAGGTTAAGAATATATATTAGATATGAATCCCCAACCCTCATTAGATATCTTGAATGAAAAAATTGATATGTATTTACAACACCTTTTACTGATTATAACTTCAATGAAGAAGTATTACCAACATTATGTGAAGAAAAGAAACAAAGGGAAGATATTTCATAGAATACGAAAATGTTATCTTTTCTTGATCCTCTCACCCGACAGTGTGATATGGAAGTGAAGATGATTTCAAATTTTCAAGAACTAGTAAATGAATTTCCAGATGAATATAGTGAAAAATGTGGTATTAATACTGATCATAAGAGTTTGAATTATATTTTCTCATAGAAAGAACTCAACATGAGGCTATGATGATGGCTTGAACTACTCAAGGATTATGATTTCACTATACACTATCACTAGGGGAAGGAAAATATATAACACCCTAGAATGGTAAAAGGGTTAAATGACTAAATGATATGACTCATGTCAACAAGGTGCACCTTTATTTTTAGGAGATATTTTTATTAGAACTCCATAGTAAATTGTTCTTGGCCTGGAGTAAAGATCAGGATGGGTAACCTTTGGGAAAATTTCCCAGGGATTGTGTGTGTAAGGAAAAAACACATTGGAAAGGATATGTGTGGGCCTGTGGGGACTCTCATTAGTCAGATGACCCATTTTGGCACATGGGTGGGCCCCTGGGTGGGGACCACGGGTTTTCGGGGCAACTGGTGGTACCTGGTGGGATAGATCCTAATATCTATGTCAAGGCGGGGTGCATGGACTGTCACTAGGACCCAGTTGTCACATTTGGTATAGAAGAGGTACCCATCCTTAAGTGCATCACACTGCCTGGGTTGAGATGTAGGGCCCTCAATGAGAATGTTGTTCTCTAAAGGGGAGGTGATTGTAACACCCCATAAGGATAAAATGGTTAAATAACAAAATGATATGACTCATGTTAAAAAGGTGAACCTTCCTTTTAGGTAGCCTATCTGATTATAACTCCATAGTTGATTGTTCTTGTCCTGGAGTAGTGATCAGGATGGGTGACCTTCTGGGATGTTTCCCAAGGTCTGTGTGAGTGAGGACAAAACACACTGGAAATGATATGTATGGGCCTGCGGGGACTGTCATTAGTCAGATGACCCGTTCGGGCACATGGGTGGGGCCCTGGGTGGGGTCCACATTTCTGCGGGGAAACTGGTGGTACCTGGAGGGCCAGGACCTGATGGACATGTTAAGGTGGGGTGCATGTACTTTCATTGGGACCCATTTGTAACATATCATGACCTGTCCCCTGGGGCCCATGTCGTGACTACCCCAAGCCCACCTCCCATATGCCTGGGGATGGTGACTAGCCCCAAAGGTTTAATTTCCTAAAACTGGGAAGGCATTTCCTTTATAACCTCTAAAAACTCACAACCAACTACACAACTAGATACCCACACTAGTAAAATGTATAAAAAAAATTGTGATGGAAAGTAAAAGGGGCCAGAATACAAGTCCAACAGTACAGGTATAAGGAACTGGAAGTAGAACTACAACTGAAGAAAAAGGAAAAATAGCTATTGGGTCGTCCTCCGAGGTTCTTACCTAAAGTGTAGGTATAGATCGCCTCCTCAGCACTCCTTATCCGTCCATCTCCTCCGTGTACCAAATCGTCATATGGTTCACCTCTGGGAACTGTCCAGTCCTGGTACTCTCAGCCTCAGTCAGCACAGTCCATCATCTACAACCAACACAACATGGTGTGGGCATAGCATGTGCGGGGGTGAGTATAAGGATACTCAGTAGGGACCCCAAGATCCTCAACGTCTCACAAAAATCCAACAAGGATAAACCACAAAGTATGAAATAAACAGATAACCTTACATAGGTATATTACCATACATATATCTAAGTTAACATGTGATCCATATAAATCATGATGAAGACACAGAATAACTGACTCGGCTCAACTGGGATTTTATTCACATTATCGAAACCTTTTCTACTAGAGAACTCTTCCTCTATCGAGTATAGAGGGCCCATAGCGACACCATGCATGCTTCCCACTAACCATGGACTGGTGAGGTACTCCTCCTGTCGAGTATCATGGGATTGCTGCATCACACAGAGGCACTCCTAGCTGTGGGTCTATCGCTACACAAATGGGCTCTCTACTGTGGGTCTTTCATGACACCAAGGCACTCCCCCCTGGGCTAGTAGAGTCACTCAGAGTCAAAATGGTCAGCAGTCGTAAGGTCTCAGCCAGCTACTAGGTCTCTGCACTATGCTCGCTCGCCTATGAAAGGATCTTCTCCACAAACTATTGTTTGATACTCCGACTATCACGAAGTCCCACGAAGAAGTATCTCAATGGTCTGCCACATAATAGGGGGCTCAATGCAACAGATTGTGCATCAATCAGATTCATTGTATGTGAGTTATTAACATTTTATTCCTGAGGGTTCAGTTGGATTCGTGCGCGATCCAACCAAACCGTATCTCAATTAGACACCAAACTCTAGTGGGGTATACTCAAAGGGAGCATCACACTCCATGATTTCTAGCATCACTGAATGTCCATCAAACAGACGTATGGTGCCAAAGATATAGCTAAAGGAGCGTAAATGGGTCGTAGTGGTCCTGAGTCCGGTTCGACCCGGTTTAGGTCAACCCGACCTGACCTGGTTCAGGTCGACCTTGCATGACCCGGTTCAGGTCGACCCGGTCCATTGGGTGGGACAGCCCATTGGGTTCGGCCCGGCCCGTTGGACCCAACCCAGCCGGCCTTGAGGGGCCGTAAGGAGCTGTGAGGGCGCAGACCGGCAGTGAGGGCTTGGACCGGCCACAAGATATCATGAGAGCGGTTCATCCGGGAGGGCTCCATGGGGGAGGCTCGACCAGGAAGGCTCCGCGAGGACTATTCGGCCTGGGGCGTGGGGTCGGTTTGGCTCGGGGGGCCGCGGCGACGCGACTCGGGGTGGCTCGTCCCAGGGGCTGGGGTCGCACGACCGGGGATGGTTCTTCATGGAGGGCCATGGAGGCATGACCATGGGTGGGAGGCCGGTTCTTCTGGGGCTCCTTGAGGGGCGCGGGAGGCCAGTTCGACTGGGGCGCCGTGAGGGTCTCGGGAGTCCGGTTTGGACGGGGCGCCCCGAGGGGCGCGGGAGGCCAGTTCGGATGGGGCGTTGCGGGGGAATGGGAGGCCGGACTGGCCTTCTGGCCTTGCTCGCGCCCCCATGGCCCTCCGATCTGAACCGGCCTCGACCGCGCCACCCCGTCTCTCGGGCCAAGCCACCCCGAGCCGCGCCCCCGCGACCCTCCGTGCCAAATAGGCCTCGTTCCCTATGTCAAGCCTCACTCATGGTGCCCTCCGGTCGGAGCCTCCCCTGCAGTTCCCTTTGGTAGGAACAACCCTCACGCCTAGCATTGGCCGGTCTACGCCCTCGCAGGAGGTCCACTCCCTCGCGGTGGGTCCGCGCCCTCACGGCTCTCCGCGTCCCCTCGTGGCTGCTGGGCTAGGCCCAGCAGGCCGGGCCAAACCCAATTGGCTGGCCCTCCCAACAGGTCAGGCTGGGTGGACCTGAACTGTGTCGGCCCAGGCTGGGTCATGCCGGGTAGGTCCGACCGGTTCAGACCGGACCCGGGCCCACTACGACCCCTATACGCTCCTTCAACTATATCTTTGGCACCAGACGCCTGTTTGATGAACCGTCAGTGTTTATAGAAATCATGTAGCATGACAGTCCCTTTAAATATACACCACTGGACATTGGGGTATAGTTGAGAAATGGTCAGGTTGGATCATGCACGAATCCAATCGGTCCCCCTCAGACTAAAAGGATAATAACCCACAGACCGGGAATCTAATTGACGCACCGTCTGTTGCGTTAAGACCCCTATGACATGGTGGACCTTTGAGATACTTCTTATTATGAATTAATTAGAGGTGAAGTATCGACTAGTAGCTTGTGGAGCGGATCCTTCCGGAGATGAGTGAACATTGTACAGAGACCTAGTAGCTGGTTGATACCTGATGACTGCCGACCGTTTTGACTTGGAGTGACTCTACTAGCCTAGTGGGTAGTGCCTAGGTGTCGCGGTAGACCCATAGTGGGGACCGCCTCAGTATCGTAGAAGACCCATGGTGGGGAGTGACTCTGTGTGACTCGGTAGAACCATAGTACACCATAGGAGGAGTACCTTATCAGTCCATGGTTAGTGGGAAGCGCGCTTGGTGTCACAGTAGGCCCACTGTACTTGATAGGAGAGGATTTTTCCAGTAGCCGAGGTTTCAATAATGTGAATAAAATTATTGTTGAACTGAGTCATTATTTCTGTGTTTTCCTCATGATTTTGATGGATCACATTATAACATAGGTATATGTATGGGTATATACCTAATTAAGGTTATCTGCTGATTTCATACTTTGTGGTTAATCCTTGTTGTATTTTGTGAGACCTTGAGGATTTCGGGGTCCCTAATGGGTATCTTTATACTCACACCTAAACAGGATATGACCTACTCTTATTGTGTTGGTTACAGACGATGGTCATCGCAGACTAAGGCGGAGAGTACCAGGACTGGATGGTGCCCAGAGGTGTACCATACGACGAGTCAGTAAATGGAGGATACGGATGGACGAGGAGTTCTGGGGAGGCGATCTGTAACTACCCTTCATCAAGGAACCTCTGAAGATAATCCAATAGATGTTTTTATTGTTTCACCAGTTGCAATTATACTGCCAGTTACTGGTACCTTTACTGTTGGTCTTGTATTCTTCCCTCCTTTACTTTTCAGCACTCTTGTTGTTATACAGTTTAATTTTTTTTGGTTTCTGGTTGTGTACATGGTTTTGAGTGCTTAAAAGTTATAAAGGAAATTCCATTCCCAGTTTTAGGGAATTACACCTTTGGTGCTAGTAGCCAGCACCTGGCCTATGGAAGGAAGACTTTAGGAAGTCACAGCATGGGCCTCGGGGGATGGGTCAGGACAAATTGGTATTAGAGAAGTCGGTTCTACCATAGAACTTAGGACTCTGATCATTTCTGTGAAGAAATATTGTTAAGTGCAGTGAGTGTGGTTTTCAGTTCAGGGAGTCCAGTGTTGGTTTGACGACCAACGTATCCATACACCAGGACCCTGACTTCTGATTTCCAACTCAGTGCACAAAAACACTAATTGTGTATGTGTTTTCAAAATATTTATTCAGGTTAACTAAACAGGTCAGCTCACCAGGTATAATTTTTTAACCATAGCGCACTTGTTTCTTTTCAGGATGCCTCCACACAAACTGTTGGCTAGAGTTCTGAGAGTTGTACGCACTGATAGTCCACCGAGTGAAGAGGCCTCGGTGCATGGCCCTTTTCTTGCAGAGGCACCAGCGGTACCTTTCTCCATTGGGCCACCGATGCCACCGGCCCTAGTAGTAGATGATGCACACCGCTTGACCGCATTTCATAAGTTCCAGTGCCTGCGTCCACCCATGTTCAGGGGAGAGTTGGACCCACATGTGGATGATGGTTGGATGGAGGTTGTGGAGAGAGTTTTCCGACTTGTAGGGACACCAACATACCTCATAGAGATACTTCCTGCCACCCATCTATAGGCTGCAGTGGGCAGATGGTGGAGCATGATGCTCTAGGTCCATGACTAGGTGACCCTTCTCTGGGAATATTTCGAGAGCATGTTTCGGGTAGATTTTTTCCCAAAAACTATTCATGTAATGTGCATACATGAGCTACTTAATCTGCAGTAGGGCAGCATGACTGTAGATCTGTACTCAGAGAGGTTCACTGACCTCACACAAAACTCCACAGATATGGTGCGAGACCCATTTTTCAGGGCCCGAACCTTAGAGCAGTGACTCATATGGGAGATCAGAGCTTTGGTGATCTCATTCAATATCCCAACGCAGGCCGGGGTGATAGAGAGAGCCCTCATAGTGGGGAGTTTCATTGCTGAGTGGTCTCCACCAGTGAGATCCACCACGAGCCGACATGTAGTGGAGTCTTCTAGAGTTGTCAATAGACATATTTCATAGAAGACCAAGAGGACCAGACCTATAGGTGGCCGACCGCATGACTCTGTATCAGTTGTGTGGGGCACCCAAAGTAGAGAAAAATATGTCAGGAGAAGGCAATGTTACGCATGTGGCGGCCAGGGTCACATGGATCATGACTATTTGACCCTCCGTTCGAATGATCTGCAGATGGACGAAGGACCGCCTAGGTAGAGATAGAGATTTGATCGAGGTGGTTCGCAGGGAGCAGGAGGATGTGGTGGTGGAGCTGTCCGTACACCTGGAAGTGGGTGACAGTTTCAGTTATTTCCACCACTATCACCAGGAGGTCCACCCAGACCACAGGGAGTTGGTGGACATGGGAGAGCTCAGATCCAGGTTGCTGAGGCTTATGATCATGGGGATCTGGAGATGATATGAGGTATGATCTGTGTCAACTCCACCATAGTTTTAGTACTTATAGACATAGGTTCTAGTCATTATTTTATTTCAACTACCCTCGTTCGGTGCACGGAGTTTCTGATGGAGTCGTTGGATTGATCCTTACAGCTACAGACTTATATGGGGTATGATTCGATGATTATGAACTTGTACCATTCGTTTGAGCTTACTCTAGGAGGCGAGAGCTTCGGCTGGGATCTCCTAGTAGCGACGTCGAGGCCTTACGACATCATCTTGGGTATGGACTAGTTATCTATATTCCATGCTATGATTTTCTGTATTAGGCGCAAAGTGTGGTGTGTCCACACGGATGGGACCAGTTTTACCTTCACCGGTGAGAAGAGACACATTGATGAATAGGATGGACTTGCTCGGAGAAGAGTGCACCAGATAACTCATTAGTTGGCTTGCATAATTCTCAAAGCTGTTTATGTGGAGAGTCTGAGCTATCCTGTAGTGGTGGACCAATACACTGATGTTTTCCCTGATGATGTCCCAGGTCTACCTCCTTGCAGAGAGGTGGAATTTTACATTGACATGTACCCTGGGATGACACTGATATCTACAACAACATATCCGATGGCTACCATGGAGCTTCGTGAGCTGCTGGTACAGCTGGAGGACTTGCAGGTGAATGGGTTCATCTGGACCAGTGTATCACCCTTGGAAGCCCCAATTATGTTCCCAAAGAAGGCAGATGGGAGATTGAGGCTTTGTGTTGACTATCGGTGCCTGAACCAGGTGACCGTGAAGAACAAGTACCCACTCCCAAGGATTGACGACCTCTTTGATCAACTAAAGGGAGAACGGTGGTTCTCGAAGATAGACCTTAGATCAGGATATCACCAGCTCAGAGTTCGATATGAGAATGTCCAAAATATGGCTATCAGATGTCGATATGGACACTATGAGTTCTTTGTTATGCCTTTTGGCATAACCAATGCTCCAAAAGTTTTCATGGGACTCATGAATATTGTCTTTCAGCTGTACCTTGAGTTATTTGTAGTGGTCTTCATCAACAACATTCTGATCTACTTGGCTTCTGAGGAGGATCATGCCTACCATTTTCACGTAGTACTAGAAACACTCTAAGAGAACTAGATTTATGTTATGCTATCGAAGTGTCAGTTCCAGATTCGAGAGGTTCAATTCATGGGACATGTCATATCAGAGGCTAGGGTCATAGTAAATCAAGCAAATATTGAGGAAATACTTTCTTGGGAGCCACCCATTAGTGTGACAAAGGTGGTGAAGGGAATGACACCACCACCCATGGTCACCGAAACCAGCGCCACCCCCATAGTACTTCAGCCTTCCAGGCCGAACCGGCCCCATGCCGCTAGATCATGCCACCCGCCGACTGAACCGGTCATGCCACAGCCGACCTCTGGTGCCCCTCGGGGTGCCCCAGCCGAAACGGCCTCCCGTGGCCCTCGCAGCCTCCCGGCCAAACCGGCCTCCCGCACCCCTCGAGGCACCCCGACCGAACTGGCCTCTCACACCCCTCTAGGCACCTTGCTGAACTGGCCTCCAACGCGCCATGTGGTAGACCCATGGTGGGGAGTGCATTTGTGTGACATAGTAGACCCACAGTACTCGACAAGAGGAGTACCTCAGGAGTCCAAGGTTAGTGGGAAGTTCTATTGGTGTTGCGGTAGGCCCACTGTACTCGATAGAGGTGGATTTATCTGGTAGCTGAGGTTTTGATAATGTGAATAAACTCTTGGTTGAGCTGAGTCATTTTTTCTGTGTTTTCCTAACGATTTTGATAGATCACATGAAAACATAGGTATATGTATGGTCATATACCTATGTAATGTTATCTATTGATTTCATAATTCTTGGTTTATCCTTGTTGTATTTTGTGAGACCTTGAGTGTCTTGGGGTCCCTAATGAGTATCGTTATACTCACACATGCACGGGATATGCCCGCATCTTGTTGTGTTGTTTGAAAACGAAATACAACACTGAATGAGGCTGAGAGTACAAGTACTAGATGGTGCCCGTAGGTTGACCATACAACGAGTCGGTACACAAAGGATACAGAAGAACAAGGAGTTCTGAAGAGGCGATTTGTACCTACCCATCAGGTAGGAACATCATATGACAACCCAGTAGCTATTTTCATTTTTACTCATTTGTACTTGTTCTTCTAGTTCCTTGTACCTTTACTATTGGGATTGTCTTCTGGCCCCTTTTACTTTTCAGCACTCTTTTTGTTATGCAGTTTACATGTGTTGGTATCTGTCTGTGTACTTCATTGTGAGTGTTTACAGGTTTGAAAGGCAATGTCTTCCCAGTTTTAAGGAATTACGCCTTTAGTGATAGTCGTCAGCCCCTGGCTTATGGAAGGTGGTCTTGGTGTTGTCACAGCACGGGCCCCGGGGGATGGGTCGTGATAAAATAAGGTGGCAGATTCTTCGAGTAGAAAGGATCATGGAGGTTTGAACAATATGAGAGTTGAAAGGCATCCTATTTTTATTGATCTAGTAAAGATGGATTTGGGAATTACCATGGAAGGTGAAACATAAATACTTTTTCAAATGGTTTCCAAACCATCATTACTAGAAAGGATAAAGAGTTCTCAGACTGGTGATGAGGAGTTTCAACAGAAGATTAAAACTATTAATGATGGGAGATTGATTGACTTCGTATATGAAGATGGAATTTTGAAATCTGGGAAGAGACTTTGTATTCCAAATATACCTGATCTAGAAAGGGAATTGTTGGATGATTCTCATAGATCCAATTTCTGTATACACCATGGGATCACCAAGACGTATAGAGATTTGAGGGAACATTTTTGGTGTGACAACATGAAAAGGGATATTGCTGATTCTGTGTCAAGATGTATGGTTTTCCAACTTGTTAAAGCTGGAAGAAAACATCCTATAAGAGTCATGAAACCTCTTCCCATAACTGAGTGGAAATGGGATGATATTATGATAAACATTTTAATGGGGATACCAAAGACTCCTAGAAGTTATGATTCAATATGGGTCATTTTTTATTGTCTTACCAAGTCAGCACATTTTCTTCCTATAAGGGAAGATTTACCACTTGAACGTTTAGAAAGACTATATATTAATAGAGCTGTAAGACTTCATGGAGTACCCCTATCAATTGATTCTGATCATGATACCAATTTTACATCAAGATTCTAGAAATGTCTTCAGAAAGCACTGGATACTAAAATTTGTTTGAGCACTTCCTACCACCCTCAATCTGATGGACAATCAGAATGAACTATTCAAACCTTAAAAGACATGTTGAGATCATTCTCAATAGAATTTCAATGTATGCGGGGTCAATATTTACCACTGGTATAATTTTCCTATATCAATAGTTTCCATTCAAGTATTCAGATGGCAACATATGAAGTGTTATATGGAAAGAGATGTCACACACAACATGTTGGGATGATGGTGGTGAAATAAAACTCATAGGCCCAAAACATATTGAGGAAATAATGGAAAAAGTGAAGATTATGCAAACCCACATCAAAGTAGCTCAATGTAGGCAGGGGTTCTTTGCCGATAATCGAAGGAAGGATTTGGAATTTCAGGTATGATATTATGATTCCTTGTAGGTATCACCATGGAAGGGCGTTATACGATTATGTAAGAAGTGTAAATTAAGTCCCAGGTACATCAGAACTTTTGAAATTCTAGAATGAATTGGGGTTGTAGCTTACTGTTTGGAAATGACACCAAGTCTCTCCAAAGTTCACAATGTGTTCCACTAATCATTGTTGTGAAAATACATGTGTGACCCAACACATGTACTCACCTATGAGAACATTGAATTGGAACCTGATTTTTCTTATTGTGAACAGCTTGTCAATATTCTTGATACTGGATAACAAATGTTGAGAAGACGGATGACTTGTCCGGTAAAATTTCTATGGAGATACCATAAGATGGAAGATGCAATGTGGGTACCAGAGGAACTTATGAAGAAGAACCACCCAAAAAAATTTTTGCGGTATTATTCTAGAAATTTTGAGGACGGAATTATTTGAAGGAGGGAAGAATGCAACACCCCTAGCTTCCATGTTACATTTCCCTTTGAATAATTCAATAACTTGCATTGTACATAACTTTGAGACTATAACACACCTTTACCAATCAAACTAGCCGTCATGAATAGTAATGCCCACTTTTTGAAATTTTATAAATTTTATTTTTCAAAATGGACTCTATTTTTAAATTTGGAATATCGAAATTATCTTAGGGTGAATTTTTGGTATTTTTCTAAAAACATTCATTTTTTGATAAATAGTGAAAAATAATACGTTGTTGGTTAAAACTGACTTTTTATTTAAATTTATTTTAGGCCAAAGAAGATATATAAAAAGTATATAATTTCAAGGTAATTCATTGGATTCATTTTATAATAAGTTTAGTTATTTAAATATTTTGTTGAAATTTTTACAGCGTTTTACCCACCTCCGAGGAGCATTTGAAAATTTGCATAAAACACAATTTTTCCACTTCTGTGAGAGGAATTTTAAAAATCCAAGACACACGGCTAATATCAGTATGTAAAATTTGGTTCAACAAGATGAAAATAATATTTGGTGAATAGTATCTTTTGACTTTTATTTACTATGGTTAAAAGTAAATAGAGTAATTAAAGATTACATGATATAATAATTACCCTAAAAAATTTCTTAATTCTATTGGATAAGATTAATTCTACCAAAATAAAGGAATAAAATATTATCATTTTTTCCCCTTGGATTAGATTAGGACATTTATTATTATTTCATTTAAAGATGAGTGAAAAGAGTGAAATTCAAAGTTTAATAAATAAAACATTTTTAATATAGGGTAACACACAATATAAATTGGACTATAAATATTCATTAGAAAGATAAAAATATGTCATACATAATGGTATTTTATTTAAAAAAATTAGACATTAAATAATTTAATTTATTTTGGACACAATCATGATGGAGTAATTACATTATTATTAAAATATTAGAATAATTTATATTTTAAATTTCCAAAGAAATTCAAATTTAGACTTCTGATGAATTAAAATAATTTTATAGGTTAATAAGAAATAATAGGGTTGGTTAAATAAATTTTATTCTTAGTGATAATGTTTTAATTGCTTTCAAAGAAAAAGAATACTACAGAATGTCAAAATTCACATAATTGAGATTTTAAAAAAATAAAATATTATTAATTGATATAATATTCATAAAAATATAAGGATCATCCAAAATACTTATATAAGGTTATATATATTAATAATGAACCACATGGGGTTCCCATGGATTGTTATAGTATGTATATTAACCATATAATATAAAAATACAAAGAGACATTGTAAATGACAAACTATTTAATTAATAGTTATATCTAAAATATTAGATTAATATGGTTTCCTAAAACAATATAAAATTTATTGGATAGATATTTTCAACCCATACCCATTTTAGCCTCTAAAAAATTATTTTGGAGCCATTAGAAACTGAAAATTATTTTATTATAAAATAATATTTCAATATTTTCCTAAAGTGACCCTCACCTCTCTTATAAAAGGGTGCTTCCCCTTGTCTTAATTTCACACCTCCAAAGCCTTTTGGATCGGCCAAAAACTGACCACATATCCTCCCACCATTCCACACTTCATCTTAGAGGCATTACTTTGGTAATAAATCCATCCTAAGGATTCATTTTGATCAAATCAAAAGGAAGAACCCGAAGAAGAGGTAAATATTTAATAAACTCTTTGAAGTTCTTTTCTTCATCCGCTTCCTATTTCATTTTTGTTTCCATTATCAAATAATAATACCAGAATCCTCTATATACTGTTATGTTATTATAATAATGGTACATCCATATTCATTATTCTATCCATCATATGAATTTCAACGTCACCATACGTGCATATGTACGACTTACCGTCTCCACGTCGTGGTGTAGTTTGTTAGTCAAACACAAAATTATTTGGATGGGTATAATAATGAGTACAACTAATGTAAATAATAAATATAACATGTTAATTATTCTGGATATTTGATATACCATCCAATAACATATGATTTTACCATCAATATAATGATATTTTTGTTCGTGTGTACGTACGGATTATTTTCTCCATGAACGCGATGAGTTTCATTCCCCATCGTAATCATTCAAGGATAATTTTTATTTTATGACTAAAAATAATTTTTAAGATCTTAATATCATTCTATATATGAATAAAATAAATCCTATCCATAAAAAATATGTCTTATGTAACCAAGCATATAATGGAAAATGAATCAGTTAACACCCGAAACGATACTACTACTGAAATATTATTAACAACGAAATATTAGATAATAATATATGATATAATATTTATGTATATAGTTCTTGTATAATGTAATAACAATGTTTTAACTATTATACAGGAGGTTAACATATCAGATACTAAGTAAAAGTACAAGGTATGGGTTAATTTCAGAATCTCTTTATTATCCGATGTCGTTTTTACGTTAGTATCTACCGATAACTCTTTATCATCCACATCCATGTTTTCTTAAAAATGTACTTCAAAACATTTTTACTATTTACTAAACTATGGTTTAAAGACATTTATACCATTATTTGACCTTATATGTTTTTGAATGAATCATTCTTTGATTTTCCAAACAAGGTACATTATGACCTTTTTGAAAAATTAATGTAAGATTGTTTTTTAACTTATATGGCTGGTACGACTATTTTCTACCATTATAACATCATCTATGCTTCCCTTACAAGATTATAATAATATTTTCAATATAAATTTCTTCTTTTATAATTATGTTACTCTTAAATGGTTTCAATATATAAAGAGTTATTTCTTTCAATTATTCTTTATTTCATCTATGTCAACATCCTTTAAAGGACTTTAAACATATTTGAAGTTGATTTATTATAGTACAAATATTCCCAATTGTATTGAAGGTTTTGTGATATTTTTGACTGTGGATGTGTTATTTTTATAACAATCATGTTTTATGGTAAAATTATTGACATTTCATATGCTAGTTTTAATATGAATGTTTATGTTATGTTTCAGCCTTTTCATATGAGGAATGTATTGGACTTAATATGTGACGCGTGGAGCCCGTTATAGCTCCTCAGTGCATTGGTAAGTCTCATGAGACAATTAGACGTGGAATTGGTTGAGGACATTCCCGATTTGATATATGGTTTTGGCCGAGGCCTTAATCATTTTTAGACGTTTTGGCCAAGCCCTTGACAAAATGTTTCTGAATGTACGACATTATACATTCCCTCATTATGAAAATAATAATGATGGTTCATGTGGTTATTCAACTAGTAAAATACCCATGACTATGCTTTATTAGGGAATTATTTACTCAACTCATATTCCTACCATAATTTTTTCATGTTAATTATTTGAAAAGGCATGTATTTTGAATTATGCATCATACCTAGTGTTTATGCCATCCTCTGTTGTATTGCTTACACTTACTAAGCATTGTGATCACCCCATTCTTATGTTTCATTTTCAGAGGATATGAAGAAGATATTTATGACTAACTTGAAGGAATAATCTAGGAGTCTTGGATGTTTCTATTGGAATTAATTAGTGTTTTATTTCTTTTTGAGTTCTTAATTTGAACTTATGTATGTATCTTGGTTCCAATAATACTAAACTGATCGGTCTTTCAAGACATGATTCTTTGTATCATGCCAATTTTATGTAATAAATCATCGACTCTGGGTAACATGGGGCACTACAATAATACTTTATTAAAATATAAAATGAAATATATTTTTAGATAGTCGAGTAAAATTGATAAAATAAATGACTTTTTAAAAACGGTAAAATTCACATAAGGAAATAAATTTAATTCTAAAGAGATTATTTTGCATTGTTTTTTTCAATAATGTATTTTTGTTAGATTAAATACTTTCAAGGAATAAATTTAATACAATTTATTGAAAAAATTTATGTAATAAATAATAGGATCACTTAATGATCTAAAAATTATATTTTTTTATTTCAAAATCAATTTTATGGAAAAAGTGAGAGACCAAAAAATTCAAAAAAAGTGTGTTAAACACACAATGAACTAAAAAAATTATTAAGAACAAGGATAATATTATTTGAATAAATGAACTTATACAAATATCATCATAGTTCAGTTACATGAATATGAAATTCATGCTTGATAATTTATTTAAAATTATTGGTCATCATGTCCCAAGTTTGGATATATTCCTCTGAATTGATCTTCCTTTCATTGAAACCTCATGATAAAATAAAATCTTGTTTGTTGTTCCAAAACCATTGATCCACATTAATTTATACTAATATCATTCTATAAAATAATTTATTGATAGAATCCTTCAGTGCATTGTTCTATATTGATTCATCTAACATTTCTTCATTGGAGTGGAGGATGAACTCCCAATATTTTATTTTTTTCTCTTCCAGCATTCCTATTATTTTGTTCAAGTATTTGATAGGAACGGATTCCAGGTTCTACATAGTGAATTCCACTTGAAGAACCTTATTAGCCTCAATTAAATATTTCTCACTCAACTTACGAGACACATGATAAAAACCTTCAAAAATATATAGTTAACATGATCTTGTTTCTCTCTGATTTTTCTTTTACATACTTGAGGATTTGGTTACAATTGTTTTTTTGTAAAATTCAAGTAATATTTGTGTGGAATTTATTTCACCCTTGTGAATATAATAATTCTTATAAAAAGATTACATTTCTTTCCCTTCCTAGAGCCAGATACAACCATAAATTCCCCTTGGGAGTCCCGCTCATAGTCCATCATAAATACTTGGGGGTCCTATTCATAGCCCATCATTGGTTGGAAGTTTGTTTCTTTGTTATTTTATAAATATCCTAAAAATTACATAACCTAAACATCATTCATTTACATATTAGAA
Organism: Viscum album; assembly: GCA_963277665.1. Lineage (NCBI taxonomy): Eukaryota > Viridiplantae > Streptophyta > Magnoliopsida > Santalales > Viscaceae > Viscum > Viscum album. Next base: position 301,480,812 of record OY728128.1, read on the forward strand.
TATATTTTCACAATCCTTCAGGATAAACATTTTCCTTTTCATTTCAATTTAAGGTTGATAAATGGTTTTGGATCAGAATTGGTCTTGATGAGTCTCTTTGGTTAGGAAAACCCCATCATAGAGGCACTACTGCATTCAATCTAGGAAAATTTTTTATGATAGAAATATCCCTCGAATCAACATGGGTTTTAAGACTATCACCCCAGATATCTTCTTTATTGGGATATTGTCTATTACACAAACCTCTAGCCTTAACCGTATTAGCCAAAGAGGAAGAGATTGTGGGATTGTTCCAGCCTCTCCTGGGACATGATTTGTCGACTCAGAAACAACCAATTCATGTATCAACAGGGAAAATATATCTAAAACTCTTGTTTTAGTGTTCATAATTCTCTGATTCTACTATAGAGAGTCTAAAATGGATATTTATTCATTAACCAAAATACCAGTGGAGAGGCTAATCAAAATAGGGTGACAAACCGTGTTTGTTCCACATTTAGAACTGAAAAATAACCAACCATATCCCATAACATGAAAATGATCAATATATTTTTAAAATAAAGTGAAATTTCATTTAATCTTACCCAAATTTCCACTATTGTATAATCACTCATAATATGAAAGTCATATGATTATTAAAAGAGGAAGAAGTTGTATCCATTGCAAAATCAAGGTGTTTTAGACCATGAAATAATCATATCAAACTTATAGAAATACTAGATCATGATGTTATACTTTTTTAGTAGGTGAAAAGTCACACTATCTTCTAAAACCTAAGATATTAAAAAAAAATCTATCAAAGTAATCAACTAATTGATGATACTGACAAAATTAAGCCTATAAGGATAGGTTCAGGAGCATTCATGCCTCAATGAACTCCGAGTTCGAAATGACAAGATAATGATAACTGTCAAATAGATCTAGAATGTTAGGGCTAAAAATGATGTCAAGAAAATGATATAGATACCATAGATTAAAAAATTCTTATAAATGTAGTTAAAATCATTTGGAGGTAAAACGGGAGATTTTTTCTTCTTCATAAAGCTATTTTTATTTGCAAAACGTATTTTGTATTAATAAATTAAATTATTCACTATTGATAATTTATTTTAATTAAATTTATTATTACGTCATTAAAATATGTTTTTATTTAAAAAATTGATGTTACTAGTTAAGGAATGAGAATATAATCAATTTTACACTTAAAAACACATTTTTTCTGTTAATGGTTTTTCCATGTTTTTTATGTCGATACTGAAATTAATTTCTACCAATATTGGAATTGAATACTCTAAAATGTAGTCCATATTTGTATCAATAATAATAAATATTATGTGACATGGCAAAATTAATTTTTATTCATAATTAATAGCTACCATATCAAATATATGTCACCATAGTAAGGGTTAAAAAGGTTAACTAGGGTGTCAAACTAACAGGTAAGGATTAATTTATCCCTAAAACCTATACAAATTAGTTTGTTTGATTATATTTAGACATTTAAATATTATATATATTATAATTTTTTCATTTGGTTCCAATTTACCATGAAAATGAATTTATATTATTTTAAGGCTATTAGTATTTAAATGTGTTCCACTCTCCTCACTTATAAATGGGAACCTCATCTTATCACTTATACACAACAATTTAGAACCATAGATAAACCATGATCTATCCAAATCCATTCTCAATATACTTATCTAAAACATATTGTTTTTTATCTTCCTGAAACTCTCATCCAAGAATCCTTAAGTTGTTTTTCAAAGGAGATTATCCAAGGAAGATATATATGTTCTTACCAAACTCTTTCATGTTTACTTCTTCTTAATCCCCCTCCGTTTTAATTTATAACCATGTTAATATAAATTAAAAAATATATTTAATATAGTAAAATTATTTTATATTAATGGTGAAACCATTTTATATCATATTTCAATATAATGGATAATGAAAACAATGATCAAGTGTATGTGCATAATATCACCTCAATGAAGCAATGCAATTAATTTTTCATCGACACCCCTTAAGGATGGTTATATAGATGAATATATTGATTATATATGATATTTATTAAATAATTATTATATTTAATGGATAAGTTATTATATAACCTCCTTTCTTTAAGTTTAATAAAAAAACAAAATCATTACCCATGCATACGTATGGACCACCGCTACCAAAAGGTGATATAATAAATTTTATATCACCACCTTACCTGGATTGTCATAACAGTATATATAATCGACTAATATGATATTTATGGATTTATTAGGATTTCATATATGAAATAACATTGACCAAGGTTCAATAATGAGAGCCTTCAAATTGAAATATTCATAGAAGACATAATATGTGACACCTAGATATTGATTTTAATTAAGAATTATTAATTAATGGGAAATTGAAAATAACAATAAAATGATATGTAATAACATGATTATGAATATTTTTTTATATATTTATATTTTTTATAAATAATGTTATACAACTGATAGTATATTTGTTTTTTAAATCCTATACCAATAATTTTTTATTTACAAAGGAATGTTGTATATTTCACACCCTAGGGTCAGTCTCTCGATGAGGCCACTCACACAATAATAATTTTCTATTATCACTATTTTTTATCTAACGAATAAATAAAATATAAGTACTATTACAGTTTATGGAGGGGTATAGTAATGCACAAAATATATATATTTGAAAACAAAACACAAATTGTAAGAGAATACACAAATATGTTAATAAAGAAGTATTGGTGTTCTTAGGAGATAACAATGATGAAATCATTGTTCATTAAAAATTCAACCAAATCATCCCATTCAATTCAGAGAACAAAAATAACACTATAAAAATACCTAGTTAATTTTTATTATCTAACAATTACCCTCTTCATGTTGGAAAATACTCCCTCACATCATCACCATAATTCTACTCTACCTCATATGTAGCATTATGATGATGAAGTAAAGGAATATTGATAATCAAGAATAATAACATGATAGTAGAGTAAGTGACAAATATTTGATATTTACTTACAGAATATTAAAATTCTAAAAATAGAATAATGAAAGTTAATTTAATAATTACAAACTCAAACACCACCACTCTCCACCTTAAACAACGTCAAGGATTATTTCACTATTTTCATAGAAATTAGAAGGATCATAGTGGGAGAAAAGAAAATTCAAAAAGAAAACTGAAGGGGAAGAGGTGAATAAAACCAAACTAATAAGTATTAATAATATAAATTCAATTTTATCAGTATAAACTCTATATTAAAACAAGAAATGGATAAATAAAACTTCAAACCCTTTGAAATGGAGAGGGAGACACATTTATATTGAGTAGTTAGTGGTTGATTTTGGATCAAATTTTATCCTTCAAAATATTATGAATGTTTGGAAAATAAAATTATATAATTTGAAATTATATACTTCTAATTTTTTCCTATATCACTTTTAGGTCTACCAACAAAATTTTATCTCTATTGGTCACTTTTATCTTGATTTATGGTAGTTTTACTGTAGAATATAATTCTAACATGGAGACAATTGATATTCCAATGAAAATAATTAATGTGTATTTATAGAGTTTTGGAAGGATAAATATAATTTTTTAAAAGTAATGTAAAGTCGTCCCCATCATCTTTAAGTTCTCCAAGAGAAATTTATTCTCATTTTTGATTTCCATTTGTGAGATATGGTCCCATATTTAAAATTCATTCAATCTATTCATTTATTCCAAGTCTTAATTTGTGACAATTATTTATTCCTAATAATTTTTAATTAATATTTGGGTATATTTATATGAAATTCATTACATAAATTATTTGAACCTAAAAATTAATTTCCCAATTTGGATGTGTGTAAATGAAGTTATGGCCCAAATAGCAATCTAATATACAAATATTTAATTTCTAAAATTAGGTCACATTCAAAAAATTTATCAAATTATTAATAAAATGTATTTTTTAAATAAAGTTACCATAAAATATAAAATTTTTGGGACTAAAATATTTATTTATAGAATAATATATATAAAATTACGAGCATAATCAATCTCCAAAACATAAACATTGCACTCTTTTAAGATCATCAAATATTTGAATCAAAATCCACACCAAAATCAAAAGTGAAAAAATTATATATTATTTTTAACAATGTAAATTTATCATGTATCATATGTGAAAAAATTCTACCTTCATTTTCATATATCACATTTAAATTCATTCAATCTCAAAAATTCATCCATGAACCAATCACACACACCTCACATTTAAATTCATATCACCATTCACTCTAGTGAAATTGAATATAGAGTTATTATCATACTTGGAAAATGGTTGTATCACAATAGTCTTGTGATAATTATCATCTATCTACACCAAAAGTCATAAAAATATATTTAATTACGAGGAATTTTTCAAGGTAAATTTTGGGGATAAGAATTTTTGAGTAAAATATTAGAAAATCCAATGCTGAAAAGAAAAGGTTGAACTCTTAAATACCATGAATAAATATTCATGTGAAAACCCATGAAATATATATCATCAATTCCCGTTTAAAATGTATAAAAAACACCCTTTAACATTCTACATCCATAATAAAGTTAATAAAATGAATTATTTTATGTAAATTTTTTTATATAATTTTTTTCATTTTCTTACATATAGCATGAATTGAAAAAAAGTAAAATACATGAATGGAAATTCATGCCCTCAATTTTTGAGAGGGAAATGAGTAATAAATTTAAGCTTAATGAATAATTCTAGACCATCTTCATTTTTTATCTTCTTATATTCTCTTTATTTTTTCTATTTTTTTAAGGATAAATCGATGATAAAAATAATGTTTAATGAATAGTAACTCATGCCCATTCTCAATTTTTGACATTTTTGACAAAAAACTCACACACCAAACAATGTGATTCATTCCAATTAAATCACATAAGAATCCATCCCCCCCCCACTCAAAATTGAATTATCTATGAAAAAATATTTATATTGGACGTAGGAAAGGAATAATAGTCTAGTAATGTGGTTTTAACTTATAAGACAATTCATGTAATATAATGGATAAACAATAGCTTATGTATATGTAGGTCAAAATTTTAAATATGTAATGATAAAAAACACCAATCACAAAAAAAAAATTCATGACCACTAAATCTTGGAAAGATGACCATCAAAAGTTTTGGTTTACATATAAAATATAAGTTTCTCTCAATAAAGTGCTAGTATTAAGAGGAATATTCCAAATGTGTTTGGAATACCATTTAGGATAGGAAAAATAATTTGAGTATGTATTTATTGGTATTTGATATAAAAAATTGGTCAAACTTATAAAAATTATTGGAAATTAAATTCAAGTAAAATTTACCATGTTAATAATAATTTAAAATCAATTTCTTAAAAAAAAATAAAACCTATCAAATTAATTTTAGGTGTGAAATATGGTAAATAATATTATTTGAATCCCAACATTCCTAAAAATGAAAAAAATAAAAACACACAAAACTTATAAATATGTTGAAACTTCACCCACACTTAAATTTCACTACACTTTATTTAATCTAATTGACATAAAATGTTAAGAGTATAAGAAACCCTAAGAAAAGAAAAGATAGAACCAAAATTAATTTTCCAATGGATTCCTTGAGTTAAACTCCTATCTGCTACAAAATAGTTCTAAAAGTCAAGTAGAAAGAAAGAAATATAATAGACAAAGAAAAATAAATATTAATGGAAAATAAGAGTATTATAACATTGTTTAGATCCCCCAAGATGGTGCTAGTTTTTGACCTCTTCATGATGAAATTTATAGTGGTCACCCAATGTCTAATGGTGGTTGTCGATTCTGGGATTTGAACCACTACATTTTTTTAATTCCATAGTACACTATATCACACATATTATATAGGACTCCATCTATTTATCAAAAAAATTATATCCCCATATGAATATAGTATAAATTTTAAGGTGGTTGAAAGAGAAAGAATGGGTCCCCTTCATTTACTACCACAACTTGTATAGACTCTTCGATTTAAACATTCTTTTCTTGATCATGTGATTATACTTCAACAAATTATGTAATGGGGATTCCAATAAAAAACTCAACTAGAATATGATTAAAGAATTAAAAATAAATTAGGTAACATTTACCTTCAAGTAAGCCACCTTATAACTTTATTTATTAGGGAAAGTCCACCAGGAACATGATCTTGGTAGGGGAATCTTCTACATATTATTATAATGAAAGAGAGAGGTTGAGATGTATTTATTTTTTATTATCTTATATGGGATATTAATGTAACTTTTCAGATTCTATAAATCCTAACTAGTATTCATCCAAATAATGTTGATATCTTATATGAACATTAGCTCACATGTCTTCTTCAGAAACCTTCTATAGAAATTTTATGGTTTTTCCTGATGTATCTTCAATACATTAGTTCACAATTTCCTCAGTTTCTTCAACTAAAACTTTTTTTTGAATAAATTTTACCACATCTTAAATGTTTTTTTATTCTTGGTCCAACATCAGAGATTTGAGTTCTTCAAGAGAAGAGAAAAATATCATTATTTAGTTTCCCACGTCTTCATGCATCTTGTAATTTTCTTCAATAAATTTAATTTTCATGGAACATGAATTATTAAATTATTATCCTTAAAAATATAAAATATTTTATTATAAACATTCGAAGAATAAGAAAAATCACTATAAAAATCTATATTTACCTAATAATAATGGATATTCAATAACGTTTTGTTTTTTTAGTTTTCAAAATTTATATTTTATTATTATTTTATAAACATTAATGCATAAAGGTGACTGGAATTCAAGAATATGATTCCAAATTTATGAGAGGGGTTTTTCTTAATATCACACATATAATTTCTTATTAAACATGTAATTTAGTATAGCGCACACCCTGGTATTGATCCGTTGAGGAGGCCACTCATAGGAAATTGATTTTCTATTATCACTATTAAAAAACTAACTAAAATAATACTAAATATAAATACTAATATATTGGATGGAGAGGATTGGAAATGAAAAAACTATAGATATTAAAGATAAAAACAAATTATAAATGACGATAAAAATATGTTTTTAAAAAAGCCGTGTGATTCTATTGAGATCATGGTGATATTACCACTATTCTTTAAAAATTTAATCATATTAAACCAATCAATGTAGTGATAAAAAATATCACTCTACACCTAACCATTGATTTTTTTTTCACCACACAAAAACTATACTAAAACATTCCAATAATCCCTCAAATCATCCATATAATTCTACTCTACCTTGTATACAAAATTAGGATGAATCAAAAGAAGAATATTAGAAAATGAGAAGAAGAACACAATAGAAAATATAAATACTGCTCTCTATAATTGGTTTACTTATTAATAAAATTATCATAAAAGATTAATTAAATTCAATTAAGAATAAAATACTCAAAAACCACTATTACACCCCTTGAACTACAATGAGAGTTAGTTCTCTGTTTTCATTCATATTGGAGGGAGTATGATGGGGGTAAACAAAATAGAAAATTAAATGAGAAGGTTAATAATGGAATAAAACCAATATAATTTGTATTGATAATATATAACAATATAGTAACAGTATAATACATATTTAGATACAAAAAATGGATAACTCAAATTTCCATACCATTAAAATGGAGAGGGAATCCCATTTTTATAGGGAGGGTAGTGGAAGATTTTATATCTAATTCCATTTTTCAAAATATTCATTATGGTTTACATAATAAATGATTAAATTTGAAATTATGGTCTTATAATAAGTTTTTCATGTCTCCCTCTTTAGTCAGCTAAAAAATTGGATCTCCATTTAATATGTATAGAATGAGTTATGACTTCTTAATTAAAGAAAAATAATTTGGGTTAGAAGACTATTAAAATTACAATAAATTATATTCCCATGAATTTATGGCCTTTAGGAAGGACGAATACCATATTGAATTAGAACAATAAAATGTTCCCTATAATCTTCATGATCTCCATATGAAATTTTAGCCACTTTGGCTGAACCATTTTTGAGGTATGGGCTCGCATTCAGAATTCATTCCATTTTGGAATTTATCACATGGTCTGAATTGGCATATTAATTTGGGCCTTATAATATTGGATTTATATTTGGGTCCATTTGAGTGAAATGAAAACCATAAATTAATTTATCCTTAAAAAAGGAATTTTACAATTTGGATGAATGTATAATAAGTTAATGTTATAATACCAATATGATTTAAAAATATTTAAATTCAAATATTAGGCTATTTTCATAATTAAGCTCAAATTATTAAAAAAACCTATATTGTGAAAATTAAACATATAATATGAAATTGGTCATATTAAAACATTTAATTAATGAATAATATATGTGAAATTATGAGATTAATCAATCCCCCACACTAAAAAATTTCACCCTTGGGTAATCATCACATATTAAAATCAAAATACACACCCGAATAAAAAGTGATAAAATTATAAGATCTTTTCAAAAATGGAATTCAATCATGTATAATCAAGGAAAAAAATTCCCTTTCATTTTCATCACTCACATTTATATTCATTAATTCTAAAAAAACCCATCCATGACCCAATAAAACATACCTCATATTGAAATTAATTCCACTCATTACTCGAGAAAAATTAAATATGGAGTTATGTTCAGACATGTAAAATGCATGCGTCACCATAGGATTGTGAAAATTATCATCACTTTACACCCTGAGATACCCAAATATTCTCAATCATGTGTGATTTTTCAAGATAAATTATATGGATATGTCTTGATGTGTAAAATATTTAAAAATTCAAGGCTGAAAATAGAAGGTTGAACTCTTCAATACTATGCATGAATATTCCAGTGAGAACCCAGGAAATATCGCTCAATAAATTCCCCTTAAAAATATACACAACACACCCTTGTTCATGAGACATATTTCAAGAAGTGAATACAAATAATTATTTCATCCTAGTCACCAATTCTTTATTATGGAGTATGATATGATAATAAAATATAATTAATGAATTAAAATTCATTCCCCCAATTTTTGAGAGGAACATGAGTTATAAATGTAATAAAAATTAATAATTCATTATCATATCAATTATATTCTTTTTTTTATTTTAATTTTTTTTAATTTTTTAGGAAAACCATATGATAATAATAATGTATAATGAATAATGACTCCTTCACATTCTCAGTTTCCCAAGTTTTGGAAACACATATAACATGTCTGACAATGAGCTTCATCCTAAATAATAGACAATAAAATCCCTTCCCCCACACTCAAATTTGAAATATCCATGATAAAATATTAAGAGTAAATGTATGTAAGGAATAATCATCTTATGATTTGGCTTAAACATTTAGAGGAATTCATGGGTTTAAGGAAAAAAGGGGTATATGTAATGTAATGTCTAATTTTGAAATATGGATTTCCCAAAAAAAATTACCCAATCATATGCATAACATTTCTTGAACATTAACTTTTTTTACGAGAATAATCATATGTTTTAGTTTGCCCACAAAATCCATGCTTCTCTCAAGAAAGTATTTGTATTAAGAAGATGATTTAAAAAGGGATAAGAATACCTCAAAATAAGGGAAAATTAATTTGATTCTGTGTTTCATGGGCATAAATATAACAAATTGGATAAAATCACAAATTTTTTTGAAACTAAAATTCAAATAAATGTTTCCACATCCACAATAATTTATAATACTTTTTTTTTTAAAATTCATGAAAAATCTCTCAAAGTTAATTCAAGTATGAAATATTACAAGGATTATTCATAGAAGGTAAATTTTTACAAGAAAATAAATGAATAAGACCACAAAAAAGCTAATAAATGGTATAATTCCCCCCCCCACACATAATGTTTCTACCATTCATTTAAGATCATGAAAATAAGATAAGGGAAGAAGAAAACCAATGAGAAGGAAATATACAACCTAGATTTATCTTATAGTTTCATCATTGTGTTAATATACATATTTCTACCATATGTACCTATTAATGAAAAAGAAACATAATAAAAAATTATAAAAAAGATATATAATGTGAAAAAGAAGAGTGATAGTATATGTTTCAGGCCCCTAAGTGGGTACTGGTTTTTAACTACCTCTATGTTGATATTCTAGTGTCACTCAATGTTTGATGGTGGATGTAGATTACATGATTTGAACCACAATTTTTTTCATTACGAATAAAAATAGTTCACATAGATTATATATGACTACATGTATAGAGTAAAATAATTCTATCCCTTTAGAAATAATGTATAACATTTAATTTTGGGGAAAGGGAAAACATTTTTACTATTATTTTAATGTAAGTACTTATATAGACTATTCAAATTCAATATCTTGCGATCAATGATGTGATAATATTTTATAAAATTCATCAAGGTGTATTCTAGAAAATAATTTACCTTTGAATATTATTAAAACAAGAATAAATAATAAATATATATTCCCCTTAAAGTAGGAAAACTATATACTTGATTTCTCCTAGAAAGACCACCAGGAACACAACCTCAATAAGGGAATATTATTAATACTCCTCCAAAGATATGGAGAGGTTGATATATAATAATTTTCCATTTGAAAATATGGTATAATCACATAAATTTTTCATTTATATAAATTATGAAATTTTTTCATCCAAATCATGTTGATCTCTTATATGTGAATCTGATAGAATCTCTTCTTTTGAAACCACCTATAGAAATCTTTGGGTGTGTACGAATGGATATCCAATAGATTAATTCATGAAATCCTTAGATTCTTCAACTATGAATATTTTCGGAACAATTTTTACCTCATCTTCAATGTCTTCTTATTACTGTGACATAAAATATTTGATTTGTTCAGGATAAGTGGAAAATATCATTATTTGGTTTCTCTCTTATTCAATCATCCTATAATTTTATTCAATATATTTAAAATTTTATTGAACATGAATCTTTAAAGAGTCATCCATATAAATATTAAATAATTTAATATAAATATTCCATTAATAAGAAAAATTACTATATGAACCCATCTACAATTTAGAAATAAAGGTTATGAAATAAAGATTAATTAATTTAGTTTTTGAAAATTATGTTTTTTACTTTTTCTTGTAAAAAATATGTGTGAAATTATTTGGAAACTTTGGAAATGTTGAAAAAAAATTAAGAGGTATTTTTCAAAAATCCCTCACTGCTTTTTTACATATGAATGTAGTAAAGTGCACACACAAGGGTTGATCTCTCAAGGAGGCCACTCACAGAACACCTATGTTCAATTCTCACTATTTATAAACTAACATATATAATAATAAATATATATACCAATATAATTGAGATAGGGGGTTTGAAATTCACAAAATCTCTATGTATGGAATCTTAACACAAATAATAAGTTAATATACAAAGAATTTGGTAAATATTAATTTATTTCTCATGAGATCACAATAAATCTATCACTTATCTTTAAAAGTTTAATCTCATTAAACCATTCAATTTATAAAAAACCCTATAAATATATAACCTACCTTTGAATTTTTATGATCATATAATAAGCCTATGTGTGTTAGAAAATAATCCCGCACATAATCACAAAAATTCCACTCCACCCCATATGCAACATTATGACAATGAAAGAGAGGGATATTGATGAACGAAAAGAAGAGCACAATAGTAGATAAAGGGAATATGATCTATAACTGATTTCCCAACAAATAAATTTATTATAATATATTAATTAAAAATAGTTTAATCATAACAAACTAAAACACTACTACTCCCCCATCGAAAAACAATAAGGGTTAGTTCTCTATTTTTCATAGAGATTAGAATGAACATAGTGGGTAAAAAATGAACAGTAAAAGGGAATAGATGAAAAAACAAAGCAAACATGTATTGATATAATATAAAACTATTACTTCTATATATCCCCAATATAGGTTCACAGAATGTCTGACTTAAAATTCCATCCCTTTGAAATGGAGGGTGAGACACATTTTCATAGGGAGGGGAGTGGATGATTTTGGCCCCATTTGTGTAAATAAAAAGATTCCATATTGTTGGTATATAAAATGGATGAATTTTATATTTTAATATTAGTTAATTTATTTATATCTTTATTTTTCTCTACCTTAAAATATTTAGCTCCCTTATTATTTCTATAATAAGTAATTATAGTTTTACTATAGTTAATTATTATTTCCTAAAGACTATTCATATTCCAATACACATATTTTCGATGCAGTAATGGAATTGAAAATGAAATAATATTGAATGGGAATAGTAAATTAAAACATTCCTCATAATCATATATATATATAATTGAAATTTCATCTCATCTGGGTTTCCCATTTATGAGATATGTGCCCATATTTAAAATCCATTTAATCAAGGTATATATTCTAAGGTCTGATTTGTGTGTTTTATTTTGGAATTATAATGTTGGACTTAGATTTATGTCCATTTGGAAGAAATTTATCCCATAATTTATTAGATCATACAAAAAAGTAATTTCACTATTTAAATGATATACCAATCTGATATAAAAATATTTAAATTCCATAATTAGTACTTTTTCACAATTAATCTCAAATTATTAATAAAACCAAAAATTATGATATTTTATCATTAAATATGAAATTGGTTTTTATTAAATTATATAAATAAAAAATAATATATGTGAAATTATGAACATAATAGAGCATATAAAAATAAATTTGGGATAAATGATAAGGGTTTATGTTACAAAATCACTTTTTATCAGGATTATTTATATTTCACTTTTCATTATAGAATATTATATGTTATTTATCTAGTAAAACAAACATATTTTCTAATCAACTATATTTTCTATTACTTTTATGTATTATTTTCATTTTTCTATCTTCGGTACTCAAAAATAACAAAATATAATTTTTAGAAAAACTGACCTTATTTATACATTTTGTTCAAGAATATTCTTCTTCAATGTCAATATTCATTAAAGGTTTTTATGAATGTTATTTTATATTATCCAATGGATATGAAAAGTAATTTTAAACTCTATTTTTATTTCTTGGAAAGGGTTTAAATATGAATCCTTAGAATTTTTTCCATACAGGTGGTATTTTACCTGTTACAATAGTGTGAAAAGAATGTATTATTTATATTTACCGAATGAATATGTTTTTATACTATGCTGACAATAATTTTTTAATATCTATTTAAAAGTATTAATGGTTTTACAATGGAAGTAATTTTCCAATTTTTCAAGTATTTTTTAGTCTTTAAAAGTTAGCAAATGAATATTATGTTTTCTCTTAATTTTAAAATTATATTTCAAATTATTTTATAAAATTATTTTTTATCCATGTAAATATCCTTTATTAAATACTATTCATGAGTTAGTATATAATATATTGATACCATTCACTTTGTTTATTCTTAATACTTACACTGGTGATGTTTTAAGGAGGTTTTCTTGAAAACTGTGTCATTCCTATGGGTTAATTAAGCATTTATGAAATGATGAATGATTTTATGTTCTTATGTAACACACACATATATTTTTCATTTTCTTATTGGTGATATTTAAATTATATATCCCTCAAATGTATTGGGTAAAACTTTATATCTCATGAGATAATATATAATGGAATTATGAGTGAACCCAATCCACTATGGGACTCTGCACACCATGTTTATGGAAATGTAAAGTGAAAATAATCTAATATTGGATTCATTCCACTATATTTATTTGAATGGAGAGTTAAACCAATATAATTTGATTCTCTTTACACATTTTATTGGAATGTGGAGTGAACCCAATCATCTATGGGACATTGAATGCAATAATTTTCTTAATAGTAAATATTGATTGAGGAAATGATTTTCTATGATAATACGTGTTCCAAAAACATGGGTATTATTTTTATGTTATTATCTAATGGAAATTTATTTATTATGTATGATTATATACTCTTGTGTCACATTTTTATGTTATAAAACATCCTTTTTCCATGGATAATGATTAATTTTCTAAGACTTTTTGGGTGTGACTTCATAAGTTATGAACATTTCCTCACACCCTTACAATAATCTTATTCTCACTTGTGATCATAAATTAATGTATCCTATAACTGCCCTTAATAATAATATAATCTCACCATTTCTTATGTTCCCATTTTCACAGGTTATGAAAAATGGCTTTAAGTAGGATATGTTTAAAAAGGGTAATATGTGAGAAAATATTAGTGAGTGATATTGAAGAAAGTTTTGGAAATAAGTTGATTATGTATTTAGTCTACTAAAAAACTAAACCATTAAGGTTATTGGGTGTGTATTATTATGATATTCATTTAATATTTACGGATAATTATGTAATACTTAGGTATAAAATTCCTAGTTTTTTCTAACAAATCCATCCATGATCATCAATCCATAGTGAATAGTCACATTATTTAACTAGTGTTGGAGTTGTATGATACATCCATAGTCCATAATACTATAATATCCCTCAAAATTCCAATAAAACCCATTTCACATGGGTTATACATCCTCTATATGTAAACTATATATCAAAAAAACACAAAGTGACCACTCAGATACATCATCGATTATTTTCACAATATTATCCCCAAATATCTCCCAACATGGAGTGAAAAAATGATCCCTTCCATTGGTATCTCTCACTACTAACCATGGACTCTACTATGTGCATCTCCTCCATATCGATGGTACACATCATCCACTTATTACTATTAATCTACAAAGGCCACCAACCAAAATGAATCTACGAAAAGACATCACAGTCTATTCTCTATCTGTAAACAACTGCAATAATCCCATGAAAAATCATGGTGTGTGGTAATCACTAACATATTAGGACACAAAATTACTTAACCTCTATATCCATCTACAATAATTTTCAACACTATCCACATCCTACTAAAAAACAACAAAAATTGAATATAAAAAATACCCAATATTTTAAATGATACGTCAAGACCATAATCCTATAAATACTCAAATCCAATCCTTACATGAGTAAACCCACTATTTCCCATACGTGACTACCCCTTGCTATCTCCTAGGAATAATGGATACCCTAGGAAGATTCTATTCTCGATCTCATAATTGTGACCTAAATGATGCCTATTTATTACAAAATGAATAACATATGTAAAAATAAGAAATAGTTAGTGACCACATACCTTGAGATTTTAGGAATCCACTTTCTAATAATCTCTATTCAGTTTGAAATTAATCATATTATTTAGATGATTCTGGAAAATCCCTAAAATTAAGGTTTTTCAAGGAGGGGTGAAAAAATAATGAGAAATAAAAACCTTTCTATGTTGAAGAATATTATCTACACCTATAGATTCCACGTTATTTATAAGATATGAAATTAAGATAAGAAATGAGAGAGATATCCCTTAGATAAGAAGAGATGTTAAACCTTTCTTGGATAATTTGGTGCTATAAAGGTCATGGAATGGCCATAAATCCCATCTAAAATTGGTTTTTAGTCAATTATTTAATATTTCAAAGGTTCTAGAAAGAAATTATCTGAGAATTTTTTTTTCCCGAAAATAGTAATAACCCTTTAGTTTTCCCAAATGACCCTTTAGTTGACACTATAATGACCCTTTATTTCTCCAAACATATCCATTTTCCATCACATAATGTCCCTTTAGTTACCTAGAATGACCCTTTAGTTGACCCAAGAATGAACCTTAGTTCTCTAAACATAGTTATTATTCAATAAAAAAATGACCCTTTTGATGTACATAATGACCTTTTAGTTCCCTATAATGACCCATCAGTTCTCTAAACATCACCATTTACACTACAAAATGTCATGTCAGTTGTTCACAATAACTATTTAGTTCCCTAGAATGATACTTTATTTCTATATAATTAGATATTTTATAGTAAGATTGGCCCTTTAATTTTTAAGAGTGACCCTTTAGTTCTTAAATTGAACCCTTATTTCTATATACATAGAAAGTTTTATATTAAAAAATGACCCTTTAGTTCCTAATAATTATCCTTTAGTTATCCCAACATAGCCAAATTTATTATAATTTTCTAAAATCCCCCAAAACAATCAAAACTCCAAAATCACATTTTTGGGCCATCGAAACACATCCAAACATTTAATTAATGATTGATACACATTGGATCACTTAAAACAAAAATTAAAAATATCAAACCCCTAATCTTGGGCCAACTCCCAAGGTTTTCTCCTCACCTTATATGAACACTTCCAACACCTCCATCAAGTCCCAACACACTTAGAAGATCTAATACATAACTCAAAACACTACTAAATATACCCATGAACTTATAAAATAACCATTATATGTTACATTATCCCTAATATATCTTATTACTTATAGATCAACTCTTAAAAGCTCTTGAGAACCACACTTTACACATTCCCAAACACCAACATGATTCTGAACACATCTATCTCATCCCGAGATACTTTAACTACACCTAACACCCAAATAAAAACATATCGATTCATTCCATGTAACTCCCCCAATAATAAATACCTACTAAGACTTACTATACTCAATTTACGCCAAATAATTCAGGTATCCTACCTATGTCTTCCACACACACGAGCTACACACACATAGTCACCCATCTCATCCATTATCTTTCCACATGATTCTAATGAGCAATTTTTTCCCACATCATACCTAATTCCCACATGATAACCACTTCAAACACATCCAATATATATCATACATGAATAAAATGCACCCATACCTATCATTAAAAACTATCAACGTCATTATAGAAATGTATCACTAACTATATATAGATCTACATCCCACTTTATATACATCGACTTGATTATATATAGCTAGTCTGAATAGTGACTACCTAATGCATGTCCTCTCTGCATAGTCGTACTCACTCCAGACCACTCCCCGTACTGCTATGTGTCTCATTTACTACCATGACTCATGCAAGTAAAATAATCATAGCCACCATCTTAGTATCTTACCTCATATCCTTGAGTTTTTCTCCATCCCTGACTCCTAGCTAACTACAAAATTGTTTAATTAATTCTTCAAAAGTCCCATCTGGATACATGTCGGGCACTCTTTTGGTCGTTGATTACCTTGATCCAGAACATTTCCACTCTTAAAATAGTAATATCATGTGACTAACAACTCACTCTATAGTGGAATCATCACACCTCAATTATAACTAAATTTTTAGTTCCTCTTATAGCCCTACTTCTATTTACCCATAGTTCACTACCTATCACATATGACACCATTGCCTTGCTCGATATGCCCTCCTCCACTAGGTTCCACTCTGTTATTATAACCTAGTTTTAAAATTATGTGAATTAATTGAATATATATATTTATATTTATATGCACACAAATATAATTTTTTAATCTACCCCCAAATCATTGAACCATGGTGATATCATCTCCCTCCTTTGTTGGATAAAATCACAACAAATTTTTAAACCTCCTAGAAAAAATCATGATTGAATTATCTCCCTACACATGATTCCATAACTGATATATCATTTCATACATGGTGTATGTATTTCCATGTAAATCATTCTATACTCATCAAGGATCCTTGGGATTCGTGATCCATACTTGTATTTATCTTACTATAATCACCCTGAGCTGGTCATCTATCTACTTCTTAAATTTATGATGCCTTTATGTATGACCTACCTATGTCAACACTAGTATACTAAACTCATTTTCAACATAGATAAAATAGTATATATATAAAAAATAATTAAATATATAATATGCAGTGTGGCATACTACCCTAAAACATCCCTTCCTCACTAAAGACACATATCATATTTTCCTTACATCCTCCTACCCACCCACATCATGGTTAGGAACCAAAAATTATACATACATAGAACCACAAACCTAGTATGGTTGATTATAAAGACACTAATATGATATATTGGAAAACAACATATACGTTTTTGCTGACACATTAAATAACCAATCCCCTTTTTGTTCAAAAATCTATACCCTTTCCCAAGATAATTAAGAGGAGTTCACTATGTAACTATGTATGAATCATTTTTAGCCTGTTTTTGACACATTAAAAAAATAAAACATTATTTTTTTATTAAGTGTTCTAAAAAATGGTCCTAAGATGTAAATATATGTCATGTGTTCCTTACACCCCTAAGATAAA
The DNA here is from genome assembly GCA_963277665.1 of Viscum album. NCBI lineage: Eukaryota > Viridiplantae > Streptophyta > Magnoliopsida > Santalales > Viscaceae > Viscum > Viscum album. Next base: position 301,499,053 of record OY728128.1, read on the forward strand.
TCATGATTACTCTTTCTTTCCCCTCAGGTCCAACTGTTTAAAACAAAAAAGAAAAATCATCAAATAAAAATTTACCCAAATAAAATAACATAGTAAAAACTAAAAAATATAAAAAAAATCCTAATTTCACTAAAAATTTGTACTTTTATTCTTGTAGGTTCTGTCCGGACAGAAAATATGAAATCCACCCCATGTTCCAGCACATTTTTCATCTCTTAGTCTACCAAACCCCTGAAAAAAATTTACTTTTTAATAACCCAAAATAAATACCATTTATTAACTATCTAACATTATTAATAATGTATACTCAACCTATTTAATGACTACCTTATAATAACTAATCCCTAATACGAGTTTGTAATGGTCATCCACCCCAATACCACTCTTATAGTGCCCGAATAAGCGATACACCATGTGACCTTAAACATTATTCCTCATTCATTAAAAGTTTCTTACAAGAATTGAGGGTCTATTTGGTGATAGTTGAAATTATATAACCACCAGTGATAATAAAAATAAAAACAACATATTATAAGCAATAACATGTACACAATGGATGAAAATAAAATAAAAATCACCAACATGTCAAATATACATATGACCCATTTTATAAATATTTACAATGTGAGGTTTTCAAACAATATTAAACAATGGAAACCATTAGATGTTTCCATTAATGGTCTCAAAATCATTACCTAACCCAGTCCAAATTATTACATGACACATAACACATGTATAAACAAAAATAAATTAGGGAACACATACCCAATGTCTTCATGACTCCACACATTAAGAAATTATACTCGATTCGATCATAATTAAAATATTTAGATAAATATAACTAACACAATTGAAATTATGGGTTTTTAGTTATGTATGAATAAATAGTAAGAAATATTAATGTTTTTCACATGAAAACTTTTATCCATACATGAATCTCCCTCTTAGTTTTTATGACACACAATTTTGATAAGAAATGAGACAGATCACACTTAAAAAAGAATACAGTAATGCAAGCCCTATCATTGATTATTTGGTGTTTTGTAGGTTGTGATATGGATCTATAAACCATTTAAAATAGGGATATAATGATTTATGTAATATATGGATGATTTTGGGAATTTTGTTCATTTAAGCCTAAAATTTGAAAAAAAAATTGGACTTAGTTGAAGATTTTGTTATCCAAAATAACCCTTTAGTTGAACCTTAAATGACACTTTAGATCTCTAAACATAGCCATTTTTTCATAAACAAATGATCCTTTAGTTTTATATAATGGACCATTAGTTCCCAAGAATTTCCCTTATGTTCTACATGTAACATCCTGGTTCTGAAAGCCACCTAGAGATGACTCATACCCAGTTGGTCACGTGGACTCAAGCGCATTTCCCCGAATGCTAGAGGCTACCGACTAGAAGGGATGGCCTTAGGTGTGATAGTGGGGAAATTATGCCCTCATTGGCAGAGTACACCGTGGAAGTACAAAAATACATACAATAGCAGAAGCAGTAAATACCAAACAACAGTAACAGCGGAAGTCTGAGATAAAGAAACAACTAGAGCATAAATATATATAAATGATGCATGATACATATATGTCTAGGAAAACAGCCAAAAAAGTCACAATGCTTGAATCAAATAGTGCTAAACCAAAGTGAAAAATAAATCTTATAAACTCTTAGCATCACAAGCTACGGCTTGGTCCCATGCTCTCCAGCTCCACAACAATCAAGAACCTAAATTCGAAGGGTGATTTCCCTTATATATACTTGCAACAAAATAATCTATTTGGACCAAAAAACATGACCCAAAAAGTGTGTGAGACAAAATCCCAGTAAGAAAAGACTCTAAGATCTGTTCCAAACAGTCAGTGAATATATGGCAGGTAAAAGTACAGAAAGCAATAAACATAAGAGTACTCAGCATCAAACAATCCATAGTTTCTAGTATATAATTTACAAAAAAGAAAGCAGCCACTCAAGAATATAGAACGAACAAGTAACCATCTGGGTAGTTCCCATAGCCTATCCCCTATGGTCCAACCAAAAAGTACTAACAACCCTCTGGTAGGCACACACATTCTCACCCCTCTGGTTTAACTAAAGAATAGACTCTCTGGGGAAGCACTTGTCGTCAATTCCCCCTATAGTCTCGTATCTTACTAAAGGAAATCTTGGGAAACACTCAAAATATCATTACCCATGTGTCCCGTGTCGAGGAACTACAGACACTCTGAGGAAGAACTCAACGTCAATTCCCCCATGTGGTCTCATATCGTATTATAAAGACACTCTGGATAATCCCTTACGTCCATTCTCCCTATGGTCTACTACACTAGGTTCTCACAGCCCTGTGTAAAATCTGTAAGTATCACATCACGTAACAGCCAAAGTAACCTCAAGAACTACTTGTCTATTATTCTATAGAATCTCAGCATGGAAAAACAATAGGTACACCATCCTATAACTAGACATGGAACAGGGAAATAGCCTAACAAGAGAAACTAGACAAAACAGACATAAACAGGCAAAAAATGCATGGAAAAAACATCCAAAGCACAGTAAATTACCCTATTCATATACATTAACCTCTACTCAGGCATACAAGAAATGGAGGAAAACAAGAGGGGAAAATAGGAAACACGCAATACCCCGCTCAAGGGTATTAGTGGAATTTTCACACGATAATCAAAGACTTTCTAAAGAAAGGAAAAAACAACCTACCTTGATGTTGGGATATTGATATACATGAATCAGGGGGCTTGAATCACCTTATAAAGATGAATATCTACAAAAATGACTAAAGCGATCAACCCACGATAACATGGAAATGAGAAGAAATTGGAAAACAAAGCTCTAGGATAAATAAGAGTTTACCATTGCAGTTCTAATGCAATCGAAGAAGGTCGATTCGGAGAGCAGATAGAGACATGGGGGTTGTCAAAGATCCGCAGTCGTACAGACTCTCCCAGACAAATAACACCTAGAAAAAGACGGTTTTGTTCGTCAGACGCGACCCCAGTGCGTTTAATGAAAAAAAAGTACAAGGCGTGTACCTTTTGAGTACAGGCGTGTACTCGCCTTTTCCGTAATCTTCTTTAAGTGGCCTCCAAACACCCTTACATGGCCGTGTGTGTGGCCCCTACATGGCCAGAACACGGCGTGTACTCATAAAGTACATGGTGTGTACTTCAAAAATTTCCAAGAAATCCTCTTTTCTCAAAGACTCCTGAAAAATAAAAAACATAACTAAAAACATGATTCGTGATCTTACAACCTTCCCCCTTATATAAATTTGTCCCTAAATTTTTCTAGTGTGGCATAGAAGAAGAAACCCCGAACAACTCCATCCACTGTGCTCGCACATCGGCCTCCCTCTCCCAAGTCTGGTCTTGTACCCACCCGTGCTACCATAGAGTCATACGAGAGGAACAGACCGGCCACAGAGAACCATTGTACTGCGATCAATAATCCGGATCAGATGCTCCTCAAACGATTCATCCACATCAATCTCAACCTCCCCGGGTTTAAGGACATCAGATGGGTCTGAAAAGTAAATTCAGAGCTGTGAAAAGTGAAAACCATCATGCATAACCTGGTACCTCTGAGGTAACTGCATCCTATAGGCAACCGGCCCAACTCTCTCCAACACCTCAAACGGTCCGACGTACCATGGTGAAATATTACACTATATCCTAATCTTCCTGTGCCCCAACCTTAGTGTGACACGTAGGAAAACCTGATCCCCGACATCAAACTCCAGAGGCCGTCACCATTGATAAGCATAAGACTTCTGACATGAATGTGCAGTATCCATCCTCTTCCGAATCAACTATATCTGCTCTGTGGTCTTCTGAACAAGACAAGGTCCCAGCAAAGCTGCCTCTCCTGCCCCCAACCAACAAAAGGGTGATCGGCATGGCCTACCATACAAACCCTCATATGGTTCCATCTGAATAGTCCCTTGAAAACTATTGTTGTCGGAAAACCCCACAAGAGGTATATGCTTCTCCCAAAAACCTCCAAAGTCCAGAATGCATGCTCGGAGCATGTCCTCAAGCACCAGAATCGTACACTTGGACTGGCCATCTATCTAATGATGGTAGGTTGTACTCAGAATCACTTGCGTACCAAAATCATTCTATAGTACCTGCCAGTCCTAAGAAGTAAAACATGCATCCCTATCTGAAACGATGGAGTCTGGAACACCATGCAGACGCACAATCTGATGGATGTACAACCGCCCCTAATCATCAATTCTAGAGGTCTCCTTGATCGCCAAGAAGTGATCAACCTTTGTAAGTCTATCAACGAAGACCCATATAACATCATTCCCATGAGGCGACCTCGGAAAACTAGTCACGAAGTCCATCGTGACATCGTTCCACTTCCACTCCGGAAAGGGTAACCGCTGCAAAAGACCTACTGGTCGCTGTTTCCCACTTTCACATTCTAACAAGTGGATCACCTCATGAAAAAATTAGCAGCGTATCTCTTCATACATGGCCACCAATACTAGCGGTGAAGATCTCAATACATCTTGGTGACACTAGAATGAATTGCCCAAACTGTGGAATGAAAATCCTTCATCAGCTTATCACGTATGTCTGCTGGAACCCATACGCATCCCTGGAAACACAACATCTCTTCCTCGCATATGATCCATCCCAGAATAGGTTCCTCTCCTGAAACACTTTCCCGCTGGACTAGGACTTCAGAACCTATTAGTTTCCTCATTCGTACCCGATCAAGAAGTGTAGAGGAAACAGCTACAGAAGATAGAAAAGCCTACCCATATCTGTCATGCACCTCCAAATGCATCTCAATGAATAGAACCATAAGCTGTCACTCACTATTGGCCTCCTGAACTTCATGTATCTGAGTACTCTTTCTCAACGTATCAGCCACTGTGTTGACTTTCCCAGGAATATAGGCAAGCACAAAATCAAAGGACTAAAGATACTTGACCCACCCGTACTATCTCAGATTCTGATCAAGCTGATTGAATTTGTACTTGAGACTTTTGTGGTCAGTGAAAACCAATGATTTCTCTCCCAAAAGATAATGTCTCCAGCAGCGTAGGGCATGAACAACATCTACCAACTCTAGATCATGTGTCAGGTAGTTCCTTTAATGTGGACTCAACTGTTGAGACTCGTACGCAACGACTCCATCTCCCTGCATAAGCATAGATTTTAGCCCGATACCTGAAGAATCATAGTAGAGAGTGTAGAACTTTCATGGATCTGTAAATTCTAGTATATGTGTTGAAGTCAACCTCCCTTTTATTTCCTGAGATGATTAATCACAAGAATCTGACCTTAAGAACATCGTACCCTTCTTGGTCAGACCCGTCAGCAGTGCTGCTAGTCTTGAAAAGTCATGTATGAAGCGTCTGTAGTATCCATCCATCCCCGAAAAACTCTACACCTCAAATACGTTCATTGGATGATACTAGGAAACTACAGATCTAACTTTCTCTGGGTCTACTGATACTCATGTATCAGAGATAACATGACCCAAGAAGAGTATCTGATCCTTCCAAAAGGGAAATTTCGCGAGATTAGCATATAATTGATGCTCCCTCAGTGTACTCAAAATGATCTCAAGATGGGTAGCATGGTCTCATCGAGTGTGAGAGTACACCAAGATATCTTCCACAAAGACCACCACGAAAGAATCTAAGTATGGATGGAACACTCGGTTCATCTGTTCCTTGAAAACTGCAGGTGCATTTATGATACCAAATGGCATAACCATTTACTCGTATAGACCATACCTTCTCTTGAATGATGTAAGAGGTATATTTGATGGTCTAACACGCAACTGATGATAACCAAATCACATCTCAATCTTCGAGAACACTCTGGCTCCCTAAAGATGGTGAAATAGATCATAAAACTTTGGAAAGGGATATCAGTTATTGACCGTAAAATGTTTAAGCTTCTGATAATCCACACAAAGCCTGAGGTTGTATTCTACCTTCTTCGCAAACAGGACAGGCGAACCCCAAGGAGAAGTACTGGGTTGGATAAACCCCTTGTCCTGCTACTCCTCCAACTTCTTCTTGAGATGTGGTAACTCAGGTGTAGCCATATTATAAGGAGGAATGGACACCGATGCCGCTCCTAGCAGGAGCTCAATAGAAAAGTATACCTCACACTCCAGAGGAAAACCTGAAAATTCATCTGGAAAGACATCTATGAAATGATCCACCACTGGGGGAATTTCTAATTATGATGTCCCCTGGTCCTCCAGATAATGACTACAAATATGGGCTATAACTGCCCCAAACCCATGATGCTCAGGACCCGCTCTGCTCACCCAGAGGTCCCACTCACCCTTATGAAGAAAAGATCCACCCTCCGATGATATGAAACTCACACTGTGGTGATAACAGCTGATGAATGCATAGAAGGGATCTAGCCAATCCTTTTTGAGAACGATTTCATATCCTTTCATATCTATGACATAAATATCCCATATAATGTGATACCCAACCACCTCTAGAGGGCACTCCTTGCACTGACGTACAATAGTTGTCCTAGTCCCCAACGGTGTGTTGATAGTCAAAGTATTGGTAGAGGAAAAGATGAAGATCCCAAGGCTCTCCACAATAGAAACAGAGGTAAAGTTATAGGGAATCCCCTATATTGAAAGAGAAGAAGATAAAACTGAGGCTACTATGATCATACCTCAAACTGTAGAGGGTCCAGGATCCTACTCTTGTTGCGTCTACTCCACTACAAAAACCTGACATGTACCATGGACCTGCGACCCTGCCTGAACGCTCTAAGACGATCCACCCTTCTGTTGCTGAAAGACCGGTGACTGACCATTATGTCCTCGACCTCCACCTCAGCCCGAATAGCCGGAAGAACTCCAGTTCCTAGACTGGTGAGAAACTAGTGGCACTGCTCCTGATCGAGGAGTCATGGATGAACCCATATCACCAGCTGCTGGTGAGAAAACAGAACGAAAGCACTGAAGGTGGCCCATCTTGCCACAATATCGGCACTCCATTGGGTCTCTCTGGTACTGATGCCTCATATTCCCAACCCTTCCACACTAGTATCAAGCGACCTGGCTACCTGAAGATGTGTCTCACTTCCTCGGTTCACCGCATGTAGACTCTCGACGTCGCTTCATACTGTCAGTCGGTGGACTACTAACTATGGAAGAGGAACTAACCAATCTCTCAGCTCCGGAATCTCTTAGATTGTGGTACACAATCAGTTCCTAGTTTACAATGGAAGCGATGAAATTCAACCTTAAAATATACACCTAAAAGCAGTTCAACCATCTGAGACCATCCTCAAACCTCCTTGCCAAGAACAACCCATCTCCACCCTAGAGGGGTGTGAAACGCTGATTCTTGGTGAAATGAGAGGAATAATCCATGACAGAAAGAGAAACCTTCTCTAGGCTCATGAACTATAGGGCTCGGTTGGCCCTCAGGGTATCCGGATAGAAGTAGTCATAAAAGATGCGTCGAAACTCCTCCCACTCCATAACCTACTGATGACCCACTTGTGAGATCACGTCCCACGACCTCTTGGTGGAGTCTCACAGCATGTATGTGGAGATATTGAACCTCCTTTCTGGAGGCGTCTCCAAATGCTCGAAGATTGTCAGCATGGAATCTAGCCATGACTTTTTAGCCTGCGGTCCTCCATTCCCTAAGAAGGTGGTAGGATGTTGCTACTGGAAAACCTGCGTCAAGTATGCCATAGACTGGCACGATAGGAGGATCTGCTGGATGCCCCTGATCAGCCATATCTGGTGTCTGATCACCATATGGAAACTGGTGTATAACCGGAGGACGTCTCGGTGTCATGACTCTACAAGGTCAAACACACACTTTAGATCACATTGTTATGTACAAAAAACTATGAGCGCAATAAGGGAACATGGGTATAAAGTTTTCAACTATTTACAAAACATGACTACATGGCGTGTATAAAGACTACACGACATGTTCCCTTAAGTCATTTACATGGGCATGTACTTTTTTCAAAACAATTCATGTAACACCCAAAACACACAGCGTGTTATCCTAACAAATGGCGTGTACATGGATCCTCTACCCCTGCCCGAGTCCTTCTAAACGGTTAAGCCACACGACTCTCCTAAGACAAAACTACACGGCGTGTTTAGGGTAGAAACAGAATGTACCAGAAAAGCTTCACATGGCCCATGATATTAGTGACACGGTCCAACACATGACTCAAACTACATGGCGTGTTCCGGACTGACACGGTGTGTACGTGAAGGGATGACACCAGCCCGTGTTTGTTCGAGACACGACCGGGAACCCAGGTCATACTACACAACATGTTCAAGATGGAAAGGTCGTGTATAAGAAGAGACTCCACCGACCCGTGTTTTTAGCTAAACGTCCAGGTTCCTAGCATTATACTACATGGTGTGTTCAGCGCAGACACTTCGTGTTTACACTAGACATTTCCTATCCCATGTATCTACCTACACAACCTACGACACGATCATAGACTACACGATGTGTACATAAAGTACACAGTGTGTACTTAATAAAAACATTTTCTTCCCGAACATAAGAACACATGGTGTGTAGTCAAAAATACAAGGCATGTATTCTTGTGTTTTTCCAGGCATTAAGGCTTAGAAAATACTCTAGATCCCAGAAAACACTGAAACGAACACTGGAAGTTCCAAATTCCAATCCATGAGGGCCCATACTCCCCGCGAATCAATGTTTTTCATGCTTAACAAGTAAAAAACAATGTAAACAAGTCAATGATCCACCAAATTCTGGTCCATGAGGGCTCATAACATCTCATGAACCAAAATTTGGCTTTCATTTTGGTAAAACCTTACAGAATCAATGCTCTAATAAGAAGATGATTTTTTTATCAAGGTATCCATCATAATAGCATGCATATTCTACACAACATCTATAATAACAACATGAAATTTCTAATACATCCTAGATGACAAGGCAAGAATGCATAACATGTGATTTCTAGCAAGTTCCTATATGAGGTATGGGATGGCACACCCTCATCTCATTGGGTTGCGACATAAATAGAACCACAATAACAAAAATGGAAATAACACAAAGTACCTACTACTTATTATCCCTTGATAAAGGCTCCAAATAGTAAATCAAGAGAAAAGAAACCCATTTGATACCACATTGTAATGTCACAGTTTTGGAAGCCACTGAGAGGCGCCCCGTACCTGGTTGGTTACATGGCCTGAAGCGCATTTCCCCAAATTCTAAAGGTTGCAGACTAGAAGCGAGGTCCTTTGGTGTGATAGTGGGGAAACTATTCTCCCATTGGAAGAGTACACAGTGGAAGCACACAAATACATACAACAGTGGAAGCAGTAAATACCAAACAATAGTAACAGCAAAAGTTTGAGATAATGAAATAATTGGAGCATACATATATATAAATGTTTCATGATACATATATGTCTAGGAAAACATCCAAAAACGTCACAATGCTGGAATAAGACAGTGCTAAACCAAAGTTCAAAAGAAAGAAGATAAACTCTTAGCATCACAAACCACGGCTTGGTTTCATGCTCTCCCTCTCCACAACAATCAAGAACCTAAAGTCTAAGGGCACTTTCTTTTTTATATACCTGCAACAATATAACCTGTTTGGGCCCTAAAGCATGACCCAAACAGAGTCTGAGACAAAATCCCAGTAGAAAACCATTGAATGATATGTTCATAATAGTTAGTAAATATATGGCAGGAAAAATTACAGAATGTAGTAAACAGAAGACTACTCAGCAGAAAAAAATCTATAGTTTCTAGCCCATAATTTACAAAAAAAATAAGCAGCCACTAAAGAAAGTAGAATAAACATTTAACCCTCTGGGTAGTTCTCACAGCCTAAACCATATGTTCCAACCAACATGTACTAGAAACCCTCTAGGAGGCACACACAGTCTCAACCCTCTGATTCAGCTAACGAATAGACTCTTAGGGGAATCAATCACCAGAAATTCCCTCTATAGTCTTGTATCATACTAAATGCACTATAGGGAAGCACAAAATGTCTCATTCCCCCTTTGTGCCACGTCGAGGAACTACAATCACTCTGAGGAAGCACTCAACGACAATTTCCCCTGTGGTCTCACATCGTATTATAAAGACACTCTGAAGGAGCCCTTACGTCCATTCTCCCTATGGTCTACTACACTAGGTTCTCATAGCCCTATGTAATGTCAGCAAGTATCGCATTGTGTAATGGCCAAAGTAACCTCAAGAACTACTTGGCTTGCATTATACAGTATCCCAGCATGGAAGAACAACACTCACACCATCTTACAACTAAGAATGGAACTGGAAAATTGTCTATCAGGAAAAACTAGACCAAATGGTCATAAACATAAAAAAGATGCATGGGAAAAACTTCCAAAGCATAGTAAATTACTCAATTCACAAACAATAACCTCTACTCAGGCATACACGAAAAGTAGGCAACTAACAGGGGAAAAACATGAAACGCGCAATACCCCGCTCAAGGGTATTGATGGAATTTGAACATAATACTCAACGAATTTGTACAGAAAGGCACAAATCACCTACCTTAATGTTAGAAGATCGATATACATGAACCACATGGATTGAATTGCCTTAGAACATCGAATATCTACAAAAACGTCTAAAATTATCAACCCAAGATAACTTGGAAAAGAAAAGAAATTTGATTACGAAGCTCTAGGAGAAAGAAGATCATACCATTTCGGTTCCAACACAATCGACAACGGTCAATTCGGAGAGCGGACGGAGGCTCGGGGGTTTACCAAAGATTTGCAGTCGCACAGACTCTCTCGGACGAAGAACACCTAGAAGAAGACAGTTTTTTCTGTCAGACGTGACCTTAGTGCGTTTAATGAAAATAAAAGATAGTACATGGAGTGTACTTTTAGAGTACATGGCGTGTACTCGCCTTTTATATACACCACTTTAAGAGGCCTCCAAACACCCTTACATGGCTGTGTGTGTGGCCCCTACACTGCCAACACACTGCCTTCAGCGGAAAGGAAGTGCATTTTGTGTTCTCATAAAGTACACAGAGTGTACTTCAAAAATTTCCAGGAACTCCACTTTTCTCAACAACTCTAGAAAAAGCAAAAACATACCTGAAAATATGATCCAGGTTCTTACACTATAGATATAAAAAATTTCCCTCGAGATATATTAACCTTTATTTTTTCTAAATCACCCTTTAGTAATCTATATATAGCAATTTTCCACTATAAACAACCCTTTAGTTTCCAAAATTACCCTTTTGTTCTCCAAAACAATCCATCCATCCACTAAAAAAATGACATTTTGGATATTTATAATGACCCATTAATTCCCAATAAAAACCTGTTAGTGATCCATACATTACCATTATTTCACTCCAAAATGTCCCTTTAGTTGTCAAAAGTGACCCTTTAGTTTTTAAGAATGACTCTTAGTTTTATGGAATTATTTAAATTTCAATAAATTTGCTGCAAGTCCCAAAGAACATGAAACTAAATACACTCATATTTAGGCCTTCCAAACAATTACAAACACTAAAATGAAGGAGAATAATTTTGGAACACTTAAAAAATAAAATTTATAAAAATTAAACACCCTGATCCTAGACCAACTCCCAAGGATAAATCCTCATCATACACTAACACTTCCAACGCCTCAAATGGGTCATAGAAGACTTGGATGGTCCAATACCAGACCAGATTCACATCTCTAAATATATGGGTCCTTACAATCACCATATACTGATAGCCATGAGTGGAAAAAATAAAACATTATCATATCATACATAATGTTCATCCTACGTAGGGATTTGTCCTTACTTATGGTCATGGTGTGGTGAAGGATGCCACATCATGAAATCTATCGTGAAGGTCAAGAATGCATGGTCTGATAGAGGGTACCACAACATGATTACCTAGATGTAGAGAGGATCATATATGGAAGAGGAAGGTCTCACATTAAGAGACCTGCTTTATGAAGGGACATCACAACATTACAAACATGGCCCCACCATGATAGTCTCTTGTAAATGGGTTGATGTGATGAAATTGTATTTTTCATATGGAATGTGATAATGCACATATCATTGTTATGTTAATTGATACACAAGGTGTTACATTATGTTTAGTAACTTTAGCTCTGTAGGGAGGATGAATGGAGTCTAGTATGCTGATTTGAGAATCCATGGTGTAGGTACAACTTTGAAATTGTGTTTTTGTCATGGAATGGGACCCCTATCTTAGATAAAGTTTGGTACTCCCTCACTTAAATAAGGTGTGGATCCAATATCTATTGATTTGGGTACAATATCATCTAAAGATCTCATTTAGGGAACATATATTCTATTTGGTTTGGAACAACCTCAACTTATATTTATACATGAGGAGACATGGGCCCTTCACTACAGTTCTAGAGTGGTGACATTGGTTGCTAGGTTAGTTTTTCTAGACTCTATGAATTTTACTGATTCTATTTTGGAGGTGATGCGAAGAGATGGAGTTTATCATTTTTCCTCTATCTCACATTTATACTATATCTAAGATTTTATTATGGGTTATTTCTTTCCATATTGACCCTATGGTCTTGAGTTGTGTGGTATTATTATTATTTATTTATTGTTTTGGGGAAACCTATTGGGTAAGTATATACTCAATCTTGAGTGGATAACTTCTCTCACACGTGTTATATCTTATATAAAAGACAGACACGTCGATATGGACCTTTTTAGACACTGTGTTGGTGAATTTTAGTTGTACAAGGAGGTGATAGTAGTGGGCGATATTCATGTTTAAATATAGATAATTTTTCTATTAGGTCATCAGGAATGTATATTACCCATTTCTTATTATGAATTATTTATTATTTCTGTATCTTGGAAATTTGTTTCATGTATTATATGTTACAAATAGTTTTATTTGGCTAATTATTATTATTATGACCTTTGTGAAGTTTTATTTTGTCTACATGTGAATTAGTATAAGGCCCCCCATCATGATTAATATGATTACTCAATTATAGTCACTAGACCATGGACTATTGGAGGTGGGATTAGGATGACATGCTAAGATTATCGCATCCCAATAGGGATCTTAGCATGTTAGGTCATGTCAAATTATTAATAAGATGAGATTACCTTATGGGAAAAAGTATGGAGTTAAATGTTTGGTGAGGATTGGTTTTGGAAATTTAGGGGAATCATTTTAAAGGGTATTGAGTTAGGTGTTCAGGAAAAAGAACCCAATTTTAATATACCTACTGACATATTCATTCACTAAAACACTAATAACCTTCATCTCAACTTGGTATATTGAGGCAGTAGTTATATGGAATAAATAAATTGTACTTTCATTTTATTGGAATGGGTAACACCTCTGAATGATAAAGGGTTAAAATAATAAATGATATGACTCATTTAAACATGGTGCACCTTTATTTTCAAGAGCCTATATGATTAAAACATTATTTCTAAGCATTCTTTGTTGGAGTAGAGATCAGGATGAGTTCCCATATGAGAATTTTTCTAGTGTGTGTGTGAGTTCGGAGAAAGAACACTATAAAGAACATGTGATTGACTATTGGGATATTCAATAGTCTAATAATCCATTAGGGAATGTGGGTGGGGCCCAAGTAGGGGACCATGTGTCTATGGGGAATGTGGTGGAACCTGGAAGTCCATTCCCCGATGACCATGTTAAGGCGGTGTATCTCTATTGTTAGTGGGGCCAAGTTGTTACATTATTATTAGTGTTAGAACCTATCCATAAGTTCCGTGTCACTATCTGGGTTGAGATAGAGGGTCCACAACATGGTCATTGTTCTCTAGGGGGATTTGTTAACCTAGGGTGGGGACCATAAGCCTGTGGGGAAACTGGTCGTACTTGGAATGGCAGGACTTGAATACCATGTTATAGAGGGGTATCTATGCTCTTAGTGGGGCTTAGTTGATTTAGAATGGGTCATCTATTTCCATTTATTTCTTGATTAAAATCTCTAAATACGATTTAATGAACTTGGTCAATAATTTTAAATTTCAGGATGTCCTCACACTAATAGATGGTCACTATCCAGAGGATGGATTTTGATATGCTTGAACCAAGGATTAAGCCTTCAATCATCATCTATCTTATCCAAGAAGATTTTATCTAGAGAAAATATCATGAGGTGATTCCATTGTTCATATAGGGAGTAGTACCTACACCCATTGAGTTATGAGATGACCCACCTCCCATGGTGCAAGTGGATGGTGCTCCACCCATTGATAATCTAATTATTTTAATGGGATAAGATGAGGATACATGTAGGTTTTGTATATGAGATGAGTTCTACAAACATATATTTCCTAGGTTCTGAGGTGGGCCTAACTCCCAGGAAGTTGAGATCTAGCATGAGATAGTTGTTTTAGAGTTTCACCTCATTTGGATTCCTACCGATCATATGACCATTCTAGAATACAAACTTCTCCTTTGATTGATGAGTTGTTCGTATACATTGATCTTTTAAACGCATGAAAAGGTGACTATACCATATATAGAGTTTGAGATCCATTTCCTTGAGGAGTACTACCCATTACGGATATGGTTTGTGTGCATCCAAAAATTATTAGAGTTATAGTTATGTAGTATGTCAGTTGTTCATTGTATGTTAATATTTTTGATCTTATAAAGAGATCCCTCAACATTATTCATGATGGATTATTCTGAGTATGAATTTTTGGGTGTGAACACCATAAATATATATGATATGACATTGTTACTTTCTATATCCCAAATTATTCCAGGATTTTAGAGTAAACCATGGTGATAGAGAGCCTCTTAGAAGATGGGAAATAGGTTGTGACTGGTGGTGATAAACACCAAATTCTGGATTCATCATCTACAGTGGAATGGTTACAAGCATCAAGGTCATGACATAGGAGGAATTCACATGAACCATATTAGACCCTATAATTAGTAGTTCATGAGTTTCCTAGGGGATATAGTCACCCAAAGCATATTAGTTTCTATGTATGTAGTGGATGTGGTTATATAGAACATGATTTATCACCTAAATGTTCAGTAGAGGTAAGTCATGTAGTAGATAGACCACTATTTCAGTGGCAGTGGTGTGATCAAAGACCTCCAAGAGGTAGACAAGGTGGTCCTTATCATGGAATATTTGGTAGAGGAGTTGTGTTTCACTATGATGTGGAAATAGAGGATGATTTTTCCATGATTTTCTCCCACCACCATGACCCCTATGTAGTCCATTCCAAGCCCATAGGTTTAGTAGATAAATACATGGTTAAATACAGAAGATATAATGTTATGGACATGCAGTGCTCAACATGATTTAAAATATGATCTATGTATAATTTAATTTGGATATTTTACTTGTAGAACCTACTTTGATCCATTAATTTTTTAGGTTACATCTAGTTAGACAAATATAGATTTTGGTAGAGCCCCTAGTCTAATTAATGTATCTAGAGACTCCCACTAGAACTTATAATATAGTCACCCACATCTTCTAGATATGAGAGGTTACATTTAGTAGGGAGAAGAATTTGTAAGACCGCATAGTGGATGTGATAAATACAAGTGATTTCATCCATGGTATGGACTAGGTATCCTCATATAGACTACTACCATTGAAGAGTGACATGTAATAAAGCTAATGGATCAAGATTTTCCTTCATGGGTGAGTGATACCTTCAGTTAAGATAAAAAGAACCTATGTGCATGATGTTGTAGCCGATCACAAATGAGTCTGTGAGTTTGAATCTTTGTGTGATATACACATTGGATTTTCATCTTCTTAAAATTATGGAAAATTACATGTATGTTTTTCTTTGATTATTTTATAAGATTTATCCCACATCAATAGGTTGAATTATATATTGGTCAGTACCCTAGGAATCCTTGATATATTTAGAACATTATCAAGTTTCTCTAGTTGATCTCAGGGAGATGTAGGTGTAGTTGGAGGATCATATGAAGAATTGTTTCATCATACCCAATGTGTCACCTAGTAAACTCTAGAGTCATTCTATAAGAAGTAAGATGATATCGTAAGGATTTATATTGACTATCACTAACTAAATCTGATGATAATTTGTAATAAATTCCATTTTCCATGGATCCACAACCTCTTTGACTAGATGTAGGGAGACAAAACGTTCTCAATGATAAATATTTTTTCTGACTAAAACGGGATTTAGTTTTTATGGGAATATATTATAAAGATGAAAATTTGATGTCCACTATGGTCAATAAGGTAATTGGGTAGTTCCTTATAGTGTGACGAGTTCCCCAGTTGTGTTCATGGCTTTATAAACTATATATTTTAGCCTTTATTAATTCTATTTTTGGTATGTTTTTTTTATATATGACATCCAAACACATCAATAATTAAAGGATGAGAAAAATATGTAACTAATGATTTTTTTAGTCTTAATTTAGGAGAACTAGTTTTCTAGAAACAATGAAAGTATCATTTCTGAATCTGAGAGGTCTACTTATTAAGGGCATGTTATCTTTGAAGATGGAAAGTTGTGGACCTGGTGAATTTCAATTCAGTGCATGATTTGGATTCACACTAGAGTTTTCTCTAGGAGTATAGATTTATATGTTTGGTGGGGTATTATATGATATTAATTGTATAATTATTATGAATTATGGCCCCCAAGACATCCCTTACCTGAAAGTGGAAACCATTCCTTTGTTCTGACTAATTCCATAGGGACTTCAAGAAGATAATGTGTAAGTTGATGAGTACTTGTATCATGAGGTTTTCAATGGTGGTATAAAATTATATGGTCTTTTTTATTCCACTAGATATTATACTATTTATATGATGATATATAGGTAGGTAGTGATTATTTATGGGTCCATCCAATTGAGACCCCATGAGCATAACTACACAGTCCATGATTTAGAGCCAAAATCAATATTATTCTCAAGAATGACTTGGGGGAACAATTTTCTTGATGAGAAGTTATTAGTCAATACATACCATAAGTGTCTCTAGTTATTCATTATGAAAATATATCTTAACCTAAGGTAGACACATTGGTTATATTTCTTGTAGAAATAATACTTTGAGATTGTATATAATTCAGGAAAGGGAAACATTACGGTTGATTCCCTTAATAAGAAGTCACATTCATATTTTTCAGGGGAGGTGTATAAGTAATTGGAATCATTATATTTTTCCTTAGTGGATGAGATATAAATGGATTATATTTGATCGATAGTGGTATCCCTGTTAATGTTTTAGTATGTGAGGTAGGACCAATAATGATACCTCAATTTGGAGTTTTACATGATTTAACATCCTCCAGTGATGCATGAGATGGATATTATGAAGGTGGGGAGTTCGCCATCCATAAGTAGAGACATAAAATGGTTCCAAACACACCACATTTGGAGGTGTTGAGGGATTTCCCTACTTCAACCTTAACGGTATATCATGGAGTGACAAATATCTACAAAGACCACCATCATCAGTTGTCACAACCTGATATTTCAATCTCTTTTTAGTAAAATAAATCATGTTTTAAAATAACTATTTTATTATTATTTCATATAAATAACATTACATTTCATAATATTATTGAACATTATGTAATAATATAGGTGATAACAACTAATAAGAGTATAGTTATATAAACACCAAAGAATAATGAAAACACTAAGGTAAATATAGGGTATAATGTGAAGTGTGACCATTAGAATCTAACTGTTACTATACCATTGCAATGTGACCAATATATGACCATTGGAAGAGTAATAATGTCCAATTTAATAATAAAATTAAAATATAAAATAAAATTTAATAATATTATAATTAAATTTTAAGTAATATATTATATATCTAGATGCATGTTATGAACTAATACTTTAGATATTATAAAATTCAAAAAACCCTTAATGTGAATGAATAATATGTTTCCTTTCGAAATAATATTTTATATGAAATATGTAATTCTTATTTAAAATCTTTATTTGTTGTACATAGTAATTTATTTTCATAAAATAATAATTTTATTTCAAATAATCACCTTAAAATTAGGATAGGGTGAAATTTTTAGAATTTTTTAAAATATTACATTTTCCAATGAATAATAAAAAAATATTTTGTATTTTTCAGTATATTTTTTGGCTTAATAAAAGTAATAATGACGTAAAAATAAAAATAAGTGAATCAATGACCAAAAATAATTTATTTTATTAATATAATATATTTTAATGAATATAAATAAATCTTCAAGTCTATAATCAACTTTCCAAAATATAAAGTGGAAGTCTAGTTTTTTTTAAAAATATTTTCCCATGAAAAATGAATTCCAAAAGGAATTTGTTTTCTTCTCAAACTCAAAAATTTTAAAAACTTTCATCTTTATTTCATAAACCATGATAAACCCCCATGGGTGGCCCATGTATTTTTTTCCAAAACCTATAATTATGAGGGTTATATTTGAAAATTTTTAAACAAATACCCTAAATTTTTTATAAAAACCCAACTATATACCCCATTTAATTCTTTACCGTGTTATTTAACATGTAAAATCCACTTTTATTCTCTTACTAATACATTTGGTGAATTTATGAAGATATCAAGGATTTAATCTACTATGTTTAGGATATAATACTTAAGGTAAGGTAGGGGATTATCTTCCTCTCAATTTTTTATACAAGTAGTTACTTTGATTTTAGTCTCTTCATTTCCTAGAGATTATTCTATCATGCACTTATGATCATTCTATTACTATCGAAATGATTTTTATTAATGAGATACTTCCATTATCTCTCAGAAATACCATTCTATAAAACACTTGGAATACCCATTATACTACCCAAATCATTATTTGTGTCTCCATACCTCCCTTTTTATAATATAAATAAACAATTATATTTTTATTCAAGGGAAATAATATAGTTGTAATTATGAATTATTTATTATGGATTTCTGTTTATGATACCCAAATACAATTCTCATGGGTTGAAAATGATGAAAATTTAAAGTCTTTAAATACTTATTCACTCAATGTTTTTATATTGATACCAATTACTTATTCTCCATGGGTTATTCATGAAATGATATAATAGGATATATGATCTAGGTGTAATAATTGATTTAATAAATTTTAAGGTCTCACACATATATTTTTCTAATTAATTGTGAAATGAATTAATCTCTAGTGATTAATTGTTTATGATACCTTGGTGAATAATCTTGTAAATATGCTTAATGAACCCTTTGTGTTGAACCTTGGTTATGTTATAATGAATTTCTCCACTTGATTTTGTAGAAACATTTCTATGTTACATATTTAATAATTATGATTGTTGTCTTATGTTATGCCTCATGTTTTATCTGTGATAATCACCCATGTTCCATTTCTATAGTTTATCAATTATTTAGATTTATAATCACTTTTTTATATTGATGTATGTATGCAGGTAGTCACTTTCATTGTGGTGACCAAGGAATGGATAATAAAATAGTAATTCAAAAGGATTAAATAATGTTTATTGTTATGTTTTTATTATGAAATTTATGTATTATGTACCTAGTTTCCAAGACACTAAACCTCAAAATATAATTTAAGGTTGTCAATTTAATTTTTTTACATTACTTCATTAAAAATACTATATTAAAATTTTGGGTGACCATTGTTGGTATCATAGAATGGTTTAGTTATTTATGAAAACCTCAACTAGATAAAATTAGTAAGAACCAAATGGAAAAGTCTAAATATAGGAAAATATTCCTAATTTTATTTCCATTATATATTATATAGTTTCGTGAAATTATATCCCTATCATTATCATATAATGATAATGTGACAATGGATCAAATTCATATAGGGGTAATCACCTAATTAATGGATGGTTGAGCATTGAATCAGACTTCACTCAGTGCTTGATGAGTTGGCCTAAGACTATACTCCTAACTAGGCATTCCCTTGGGATATTATTTAGTTAATCATGTGGTTTCTAGAAAACATTATTAATGATAGAAATGAAAGTATTGTTTTTAAATATTCAAGATTAACATCCTAGAAGAATGTTATTAGATACTTTTAGCATTAAATTTTCTTTTGAATTATTATAATTATATTTAAAATTGTATCCAATTTAACACTTAGGTTATATTATCATATAAAAATGGAAGTAAATAGAAGGACTCATGCATATAATATATGTCATGGAAAATGAAATAGAGGTTATAAAAATATGATGGAAGCTATATTTGAAAACTAAATGATGATAGTAAAGTTATTAACTCAGATCACGAATAACAACCTAAACCACGTGGATAATGAGATATCACCGAGGAACAACTAGTAATTGAATCATTCATGTGTTAATAAAAACCTATTTTTAGTGAAAACTATAATCTACTAATAAAAAAAATGTATCAATACTGTAGAAAATATATTTTCTTGTACCCAATTGTTCGGAGTAATATAATGTTAATTTTGTATTTTACCTCTTAATGAGAGAATTATATTAATGGTTGAAACTAATCAAGAAC
This sequence comes from Viscum album, assembly GCA_963277665.1. NCBI lineage: Eukaryota > Viridiplantae > Streptophyta > Magnoliopsida > Santalales > Viscaceae > Viscum > Viscum album. Next base: position 301,519,600 of record OY728128.1, read on the forward strand.
ATGAAGAAAAAGGACGAGGTGGATGCTATAGAATTGGAATACTTAAAAATAATTTTCAATAAGTATTTTTCTATTATTATTTAAAAAATAGTGGAACAATAATTCATTGAATTGTAAAAAAGGAAAATAAATTAGTGGGTAGTTATGAGATGAAAATTAAAAGGCTTCCATGTTTTTCTTTAATGTTTTTCATTGATTTTTATGGGATGATTGATTTATTATTTACAAGACTATGACCTAATTTATGGAAATTTATGAAAATATAAGACTTTGGTACTTATGAGAAGACATTATAGTGTTCTCAAAAAATGGAAATGAAGTTTGGATATGAATAATGGTCTATTTGATTTGATTATAATAACATGAGGGTGAGGCTAAATTTAGAGAAGAATTTTGGTCATTAAATAAATTATAAAAAGAAAAAACTGCCTATTTGTAATAATTATGGGAAGAATATTTCGAGGAATTATCTTCAAGGAATTGTAAAGTGTTGAAAGTGTAGAAGATATGGTCATAAATCTCAAAACATTCATGGATATTTAAATCCTCACCATCTACAAGAAAATAAAAAGGGAATATGGTGTAAGAAAAACCATCAACATAATTATTAATGCATGTAGTGTATGGATATTTCACTAACCAATGTCAAGAATAAAAGATAATAGTGGAAAACCACCATTAACCCCAGAAAGGGCCATTTGAGAAATTTCATTTTTAATAGCAATGTCCAAAGTTAAGGGTGTAAATGATGTAGTTCCATGTACCGTCATCATACACTAAATGATATCAATTATGTTGTTTTATTATAGTTTTATATATTGTTTTATACCATAAATGTTTCAAAATATCATAAAATTAATCCTAAACGTTTAGTAGTAGAGTTTTTGTGTAAAAATCATTGAGGAACTTTTCAGAAATCAAGGATATATAGAGATTACCTTACCAACTTTGGTGAGTACAATCTCTCCATAAATCTGGTGGTCTCTCTAATGGTAGAATTTGACATAATACAGGGTATAGATTAATTGTCAAATTATAATTCCAAGATAAACTATAGATAGATGGAAATTTCAATTATCTTAAAGGAACAACGTATAATTATATTCAAAGGAGAGATATCCTATCTTGAGTCTTGTTAAAAACAACCTTCTATTTCATTTTTTTAGAAATTATTAGTGATGAAAGAGAAGAATGTAAAAGTATAAAGACAAAATATATACCATTTATTTATGAAAACATTGATTTATTTTATATATAATTTCATTTAACTCCCTTATAAATAGAGATATATTTCACAATTAAACTCATACCTGGATCCACGCCAATATCAAAGACCCCATATAAAATGGAATCTTCATAGTTAGATGAATCGAAGAAGATACATAAAGATCATTTAGTGATGGATTTTATGTGTTTAAGTATATCTTCTTGGGTATTACCTATTCTATTTAGGAAGATTAAATATAAATCAATGTGACTATGAATTTATTATAGAGAACTTCATGGGATAACAATTATAAAAAAAAACCATATTCTAATGATTTATGATTTGGTTTAACATCTTCATGGGAGCCAATTCTTCTCTAAGACTGACCTCTGATATATGTATCATCTTCTCTGGGTGAAGAAGGAATATATCCCTAATCTTACCTCTAAACAATATATAAATTTTACGAGTCTTTTGTTATGCCATTTGTCTTGAAAAATTCTCTTGTAATATTTCTCAAATATATGTATAATGTATTTAGACACTACCTTGATAAATTTGTGGTGGTATTTATTGATGATATTATGATATATTCCAAAATTATTGAGGAGTATGAGGATAATATATGGGTTATATAACAAACAGGGAGGAAATGAAATATTTTTGGTAAATTCAGAAAATTTGATTTACGGTTATATTAGTCACATTATTTGGACACATTATAACCAGTGAATGAATGTCGATTGATCGAACAAAGACAAATGTAATTGGGGAGTCGCCTCGAACTATGATATTAAATGTGAATCATAGTATTTTTGGTATATAAGGATACTATATATGGTTTGTGAAATTGTTTCCATATCATTCTAATACACTAACCATGTTAACTCGAAGGGTTTTTAACTTTATCTAGATAAAGGATTCTAAAAAAAGTTTCCTAGAACTGAAGAAGAGGTCGGTTATTTCCTTGATGTTAACATTCACCTCTAATGGGGAAGAATTTTTAATTTATAGTGATGCATACATGAAAAGGATTTGATGTGTACTTATGAAAAATGATAAGGTTAGTTCCTCTGAATCTCAACAGTTAAGGCCTCACAAATAGTGGTATCCTTCCAATGATTTAGAGTTAGTTTTAACTATCTTTTTCAATTAAGATATGGAGACATTATATATATCTGGATAAGTGTAATATATATAAAACAACATAGTTTTATTTATATATTCACATAAAAATAATTAAACATGATAAAATTGATATGGTTGGAGACTCTTAAGGAATAAAATTGTTCTATTAATTATCACCCTGGAAAAGAATCAATGCTTCTGATGCGTTGAGTTCAGTAAGAACCTAGAATCTTTGAAATGATAATGATTTAAGGGGATCACTAGTGCAAAAACACGAATTAACGTTGGTTTTTTTGTTTTTTGACATTGGTTTTAAGCCGCCGTCTATAAACGTGACGTAAAAAATAGGGTTTTCTGTGTTGGTTATTGGAAAAATAACGCCTAAAATAATTTCATTAACAGTTTTAGGTTCGGTTTTATTTAAAACAGATACCAAAATTGAATTTCGTGTATTTTTTCGTCATTTGTTTTAGATAAACCCAACACTGAAAACAGCTTCATATGGGTTTTCGGCATCGGTGTTATCTAAAACCTACACCAAAATTGGGGTTTTGGCTTCGATTTTAGATAAACGGACGCTGAAATTCCATTTGTTTTAAAAAAATCTGCGTCCGTATTAAAAATAACTGAGGCTGTAAGATAATTTTTTTAAAAAATAGATAAAATTACACTTCAAAAAAATCAAAACCCCTATAAAAAACACACAATATTCAAAAAAAACAAACAATATTTATCATTCAATAAAACCTATAACATACATGATTTTATCTAATTAATCAAAAAAATTATCTACACATTGGTATTATAAGGTAGAATTAAAATACAAGTACCTTCAATAAATGAATTCATGAAATTTTGTGTCATGTACAAGTCCCACAACCCCATCATTTACATTTCTCGAAATGCCCAACTATTCTTTGATACCAAAGACAATACATTTGAGTTACTGAAAAATTTACATGGATTCCAGTTAAAGATCAATGCATCAATAAATCTTATAAAAAATTAGATAAATACATTGCAGAGGCACTTGAAAGAACTCAATGATTGCGAGACAATGATTATGATGTCTGTATTATAGTAATGTGGCTGACCTAAAATTCAATTCATTATGGATACCAAGTACCATGCAAGAAATTGATTCCTTATGGATATCATGTACATGTTCACTCATCATCATTGTGGCATGACTCAATACTCAATGCATTAAGGATACCGTGTAATAAGATTAATGCACTTTTGGATTATTCTTAGACACTTCTAATGTCTTTCTTATCCTTTTGGAATATAGTTAATGCAGGTATGAAATGGGTTCTTGTTAGCTTGAATAATACATAGCCTCTCATCACATGGTTTATTGATTATTTATTCTATCATATACTAATCATAAACAAAAAAACCGACATTGAAATTTAATTTTTTTTAGAAAATTCAAAATAATTCACTTTCAAAATAAGGTAGAATTAAAATACATATAAGTGAAATTTATAGCATGCTTATATTTGGTTATTTTTGAAACATTCATTTGATTATTAGTAGGTTCAAACAACTAATATATCAAAAGAGCTTGTTTTTAACCCATATGTATTATTATTTACAAATATTAGAATATACATACCTCAAATCTTAATCAAACTTAACAAATAGTTCACCAAAGTAGATTTAATATGGGTCATATCAGATTGGGAATAAGACTCTGAATCTTTGAATGCCTATAATAATATTGAATGATATGAAATTAAAAAATTTATTAATATGGCAGAAAATATATATAAAATTAATACAACTAACCTTATGAAAATTAGTAGTTTCCGCAGCTGTGATTATCATGCACATGAATCGTAGAATATAATAACCACATTCAGCATGTCCATTTTGACGATGAAGCTGCAGTTATAAAACATTTAACTGATAATAAAAACCAATATATAACAAAAATTCAGAAAAATATATAATATAAAAACTAATTACCTATACTACCACATATTTGATTTTATTTGGTTTTTTTTACTGACATGTATTCCTCTTTAAACTATTTACGTGAACTACATTTTTATATATATTAACTAATAATATGTGTCTATACAATAAAAATTAAACATAATGAGCTTATAAATAATTTAAAAAACTTACTTGTTTAATAAGGTGGAAAATGGTTTACGAACTGTTCCATTTAAAGAGAAAACCCAATTTAAGGTGCATTCGCTTGGGAAAAATATGCCAAACATTGAATTCCCCTTAAAATAAAAAAAGTTAACAATTAATGACATTATAAGGATCATTAGTTCATAATTATTTTTTTGTTCTTACTTATTATGAAATGGAAAAAACCAGCATTAAATCTCTGTCTGTGATAATATCTCGGATATATATTGAACTCTTTAATCATTCTTCACAAGTTTTACTTCTAATGAAATGTACTCTGGATCTATAAAACTATAAATCCATGTACTTTAATTTTGTAATATAATCTTGTGTAGAAAACAATTATTTTAAAAAATATTGTTAGTCAATTTAAAAACATCTTTTATTATAGAAATAGAAATTCAAACGTCTATTTACTTACATGGAAAACAACTACAACACACTCAGCCCAATATCTTTAAAATTAACTAAATGCATGATATCTTCCATCATTATTGTCAATCGATAATTTGTTCCATATATATCGGGCATCATCTGAAACTCATAGATAAAATTCAACGAAGAAGAGGACTCAGGTAATCTTTTTAACCCATAATAAATATTATAAGTATCTATAGTTGACTGTTCCTGAATATTTTGTTGCATTTGTGTAGAATCTTTTGCTTTCAGATATTCCTATATAATTTAAATGACTGAAAACATTATAAGTAATTTTTAATCATTTGTAATTAATATTTTAAAAAAAATGCATACCTTATGTGAAATATAAAGAAGAAGAGCAGTTGGCCAAAGTAGAAAATGCCCATATATTCCCTAACACTGGTGATCTCTATAGTAGAAAATGGTAGTAGAGCAGTAGGGTCTACAATATCAAGTACTGATACTCTAACCTGAAATATCTTCATAGGCTGATGATGTATCGAGTCCCCCAAAAAATGCACCTCTCCTAACACAACAATATGTACATGAGGATCTCCCGCAAAGACCTTATAATATAATGCTTGATCTAAGGGAGTAGGCGGAGGCTCAAGGTAAGAAGGTGGGGCAAGGCAGTCTGGGTGAGCAGGCTGAGAAGGAAGAAAAATTAAAATAGTATATTAGTGTTTATAAATTATAAAATAGAAAAATTGTTGAAAATAAAATAACTTTCCTTGAAAGTTTGCGCAGACGGGGCAGGGTAAGCAGATGGTGCAGGGTAGTCCAGGGGAGTAGGATGAGAAGGTTGAAAAATGAAAAAGTTATATTAGTGTTTATAATTTATAAAATAGAAAAATTGATCAAAAATAACATAATATACCTCGAAAGGTTGCTTAGACGGGCCTGGGTAAGCAGATGGGATAGGGTAGTCTGGGGGAGTAGGCTGAGAGGGCTGAATAATGAAAAAGTTCTATTACTATTTTTAATTTTTAAAATAGAAAAATTTATCAAAAATAAATAAGGCTATGCAGGCCATGATTGTCTTTCCATGTGTTTTAAAAAATCCTTCAACACTACTACTTGAATGTGATCACCCATAGACTATTTCATATCTTTCATCTCTTCTTCTAAGGATTCTATTTCTGGGTCTCTTTGTTGCTTACTATTACAAAAAACCTTCTAAATAATAACACATACTTGATATCCTCTAACACTGCCAGGGTGTTCCGCCTTTCCAAAAGTAGTGTCTAGGATTTCTATCCAACCCTCATGTATAAAAGCGCCATGTGTCACTTGCTCCTGAAGATCATGTAGAAATGAAAAATAAAAAGGCTATATTAGAGTTTATAATTTATAAAATAGAACAATTGTTAACAAATAAATAATATTTACTTACAATTCTATCAGCCACTTGCTGAGATTCCTCTGTAAGATACTGTTCATTTTTTCTTCTTTTTGGTCACTTCCATTTCTCATGGTGAGTGGGAGGGGAGGGGGGACCAAACTGGACCTCTTCTAAACCACTACATCATCGAGCTCTTAATGCTTTAAATTTTCCTTCAATCATTTTCAGCTCCAAATACAAATACCCTCCATGTGATAAAGTATGTGGGTATACATTTCTCAACTGGATCTCCAGATGAGATCTCCTAGAGGCGTGTTATATAAAAATATTCTACTAAGTAATAAGAAATATATATCATATATTTTAAAATAAAAAATAATTACCATACCTAGAATTTATCTCTCTAATGACTGTCAACAAATCTCTTACATGTATCTTCATCTATAAATGGATACTTAAGACATGGGATTTTAAATCATCTCTTTCCAAAAACATAATTTTTTTTCATTTTGGTTTTAAAATCTCTCCATCGATCTGCCACTAAAGAGATATGTCTTTTATTAATTTCTATGGTTTCCTCAAAATTTAATTTCATCTGTATTTGAAATAATTAAATATGTCATTTAAAATATATAATATTCAAAAAATGAGATAAATGAAATAAATTAATATATTTTACCATCAAGGCCTACCAAATATGTTAATTTTCCGTCTTGTCCGCTGACTTCCAATCAGGATATAAAATACTAATCCTGCAACGGCTATGCATCGCTATATAACTAAAATAATGAACTGCATTTGGGCCAATAGCATTATTATTATCATCAAAATAGATGTTTACTTTTTCATCATCATGAGAAAGTGATAGTTTTGGTAAATGTGTAGTACCACATTAACCAACTTGAGAACATAATTTTTGAGTAGTAACAAGAGGAGTCTACTCTTCCGAGGACGCATCTGTAGTCTGGAATTTTTTTAAAACTAATAGTTTATTTCAATAAATAAGAATATTACTAAAAATTTAATAATATGTCAAAATAGATATACCTCGGTTACTGCTCTTCTCTATCTGTATCTGGCATTTCTACTCGAATGTGTAATGAAATTTTGTGTACCTTTATATCATTAGAAAACCAAATAATTAGAAATATGGAAGAGAAAAATAAGTAAGTAAATAAAGAGGCATACATTTTTAAGTTAAAAAAATGGAAATAAAATATAAATATTTACCAGAAAAATGAAGAGACTAATTTATTGTTTACCCACATGCCTTCATCATGATCATTAACTACTGCATGCACTATGCATGTCTTATACACATTGTAATCATCTGGAAAGTGCATAATAGATGTATAAGGGTCATGGAAATCACAGACTTCATTATCATGATCCACATCAACTAAATGGTGTCTTTTTCCTTGCAAAAACATTGACCACTGATCATTCGACGGATCAATGACATAAAATACTTGTTTTTCATTTGTCACCAGGATAAATTTTTCCTCATTTTAATTGAATCCTTTCAAATCAACCAGTTTAAATCCATAATCTTCATGATTCATCAAACTATTACTATCAACACAGCTACACATAAAACAGTGACTCTAAATTCAATATAATCAACTTTCCATATGTCTCCAAGAACACATAAATATGACTTTAATGCCAAAATTGGGTTTTTATCTTGGGCACTTGAAAAATTCACTACTTTAGAAAAAACCAACTCACCAATATTCTGAATGGTACACTTGTCATCTAGGTTTTTTGTGAAAAATGTGTAGCCATTTATATCAAAACCAGACCACACAATCAAATTATAAGATGGTCCCCCTGCTAACCACTTCAATGTTTCTAATGCTAATATATTTGGGGCGACTTTCAATTTAACACATGAAACAAATGACTTTTTATACTCAATCATCAACCAATTTTCTTTACATTTCTGATATCGTAACTTTAATGCCACAATATGTGAGGATATATAGGATTGTACCTCATCTGTGTGGTTCAAAATGTATAAATGTGCTTGCATCACTTCATCACGTGGAATGATCTTTACCTTTAAGCCTCAAACCCCTCTACCTTCACTATCAACTGTCATATGTCGAGATATAGGTAGGAAAATATGCTCCACCTCATACAAATAATCAGTATTGAACTCAATAACCTCTTCGGATGCATTTGTTTGAACAATAGATGTCACGAATCATCCCCCGAGGCCCGTTCCGTGACTACCCCAAGCCCGGCTTCTATAGGCCAGGGGCTGGAAACTTGCACCAAAGGTGTAATTTCCTAAAACTGGGAAGTAATTTCATTTATAAACTATATACGAACACAACAGAGCGAAAATATTGATACAAAACACTAGAAAAAACTGTACAAGGAAAGAGTGCTAGAAGTAAAAGGGGCCAGAAATACAAGCCCAACTATAAAGTACAAGAAACTGAAAGTACAACTGAAGAAAAGAAAAACTGCCTTTGGGTCATCCTATGGGTTCCTGCCTAAAGGGTAGGTACAGATCACCTCCTCAACACTCCTCGTCCTTCCATCTCCTCCATGTACCAACACACCATATGGTCTACCTCCAAGTACCATCTTGACCTGGTACTCTCCACCTCAATCAATGTTTTATATCGTCTACATCCAACACAACGAGGTGCGGGCATAGCCTATGCAGGGGTGAGTATAAAGTTACTCAGTATGGACCCTGAGACCTTCCAGGTCTCACAAAATCAAAAAAGGATAATCTATAAAGAAATCAACAGATAACCTTACTTAGGTGTATGCACATACATATATATATGTTTTCATGTGATATCATCTCACTCATGAGGAAAACAAAAAAAACTGTCTCAGCTCAACAAGGATTTTAATCACAATAATGAAACCTCAGCTGCTGGAGAACTTCTGCTCAATCGAGTACAATGGGCCTACTCCAACAGCAACCATGCTTCCCACAAACCATGGACTGATGAGGTACTCCTGTCGAGTACTGTGGGTTTTCTACAACACAAAGAGGTTCTCCCCACCGTGAGTATGCCGCCACAACCAGGCACTCCCCCTCATGGCCTGCTGAGGTACTCCTCCTATTGAGTACCATGGATCTACGGCCACAACATGGTTCTCGTCCACTGTTGGTCTGCGGCCACAACTAGGTGTTCCACACTCACCTAATAGAGTCACTCTGAGTCAAATGGTCTGCAGTCCTCAGGTCTTAGCGAGCTACTAGGTCTCTGCACTCTTCTCACTCGTCTTTGGGAGGTTCCGCCTCACAAGCTACTGTTCGATACTCCATCTGCCATGAATTCCCACAAACAAGTATCCCAAAGGTCCACAATTTCATAGGGATCTTAATGAAACATAAGATGCTTCAATCGGACGCTCAGTCTCTGAGTTATTAGCCTTTCAGTCCTGGGGGCCTGGTTGGATTCGGGCACAATCAAACCTGACAATATATCAACTATAAACCAAACTCCTATACGGTATACTTGAAGGGATCTTCATGCTCCATGATTTCCAGCGCTACTGATGGTTCGACAAACGGACGTCTGGTGCCAAAAATATGGTCGAAGGAGCATAAATAGGTTGTTGTGGGAACGGGTCCGGTCCGACCCGGTCAGGAAAACCCGGCCCATTTGGCGGTCAGACCATTAGGTTCAGCCCAGATCGTTGTGCCAAGTCCAGCTGGCCACGAGGGGTCGCAGAGGGCAGTGAGGGCGCGGACCGATCACGAAGGCATGAACCTATCGTGGGTTTCCACAAGGGAGTTCGTCCTGGAGGGCAACGTGAGGGGGTGGCTTTGCACGGAGGGTTACACAAGGACGGTTCGTCCCAAAGGTCACCGCTAGGGGGCATGGTTCGGGGTGGCTCGGCTCAGAGGGCACTTTGAGGGCGGTTCGGCCTAGAGGGCGCCGCAAGGGTGGTTCATCCTGGAGGGCTCCGCGAGGGAGTGTGAGTCGGTGTGGATCAGCCCGGAGGATGGGGCTGGTTCGGCCAGGGTGCCACGAAGAGCCAGCGGGCCGGATCGTCAAGGGAGACCCAGGAGGCCGGCCGGTAGGTTCGGCCAGCGGCAGCGCAGTGCGCGTGAGGTGCACAGATGATAGATCTGCGGGGTGGATGGGGCACACGGGGTGCATGTCGTGCTCGACTGGTGGAGCCGCGGGGCGCGTGGGGCATGCAGAGTCTATGGGTGGCTAGGCCGGGGGATTCTGTGAGGGTGTGGGTGGCACAGTCAGGGCTACCGCGAAGGCACGATGGGGCGGCGGTTCCGCGGAGCGGTGTCGTGCGTCGTTGCCTTTGTCGTGGTCAGCAGTGGCGCCGACCACTGTTCTTGTGCTCTTCCATATAAGTTTTCATCCTTCTCCATTGCGAAGAACACCAAAGAAGATTGGCGGAGGGGTCGGTCCATGTTAGTTTGGCCTGAACCCTCCACATTTTGAGTTGTAACAAGTGGCTCTACTTTAATCATGAACCAAGAATGAGGATAATAATGGAAAAGCTTCAAGAATTCGATAATAACCCCCTACTTTGTTCTTTGTTCGTTGAAATTAGTGTGAGAATCCATAAGTCTATTCGTTTTCGACGAACACTTCCTACATCGAAGGAGGTTCTGAGGAAGAAATTCGAAGTCAATGTTGTTCTTTGTCAGTGGAGCGTTCTTTGTCGGGAGAGTGTTCTTCATTGGAGAACATTATTTCTCCCAATCTCTCTCTTCTCTCCCAAGTTACACCAAAAGGAAAATTCTAAGACAAAATAATAGATTAATTTATCTATTATTAATTGTTGTCACAAAATTAAAAATGGTTAAGTTGGATTAATTAAAAGTTAGAGGAGTTGGCACATTTATTGGCATGTGAGTTGGAACAATAAAGGTAGAGGAGGTAAAGAGGGTCTCCCTCATTTATGAGGGAGTTGAGAGGTTTTCCTCTCCCACCATTATTAGGTGGGTTTTCTCCCAGATTTTCCCCAGACCATAACCTGGCTTGGGAGATTAGGTAGGGTGGGCCCCACCACCATAACCATTAATGGGAGGTTAAGGAGTTGTGTTCCCCACATCAAACTTATACAAGGGTGGTTTTAATAGATAAAAATATAATAAATCATGGGTTTATATTATTTTATTATTTCCACAAAAAATCCAAAAACTAACTTTCACCCTCGACCAACTGTCGTCGTGGTGAAAGACTTCTTAAGAAAATCCGGGCGCTGTGAGTTCAACAATGCCCTCATATTTCAATTCTGAGCACCGGTTCAAAAGTTATAAAAACCTGCTCGAACTTTCACTGAACACTCCCGAAAAAAACTTCAGAAATTGATTCTGGGCTCACCGTGCCTCAGAATTACGCGCAGTCAATTTTTCCAAACATAGAAAATTCCCATTTAAATAAAATAATTACATGGAAATTCAAGTACTTTAAATTCTACCCACCTCAGGGATCGACGTCCCTATAAGACACAACTCATATTATGGGAACTAGTGGGGGTGTTGAGCACGTACCTGAGCCTCTCGCTCCCATGTTCTCTCCTATAGGTTCCCCTGATGCCAGCGAATTCGCACCAGAGGTTTTGACTATCCATGAATGACCTTCTCAATTAAATCCTCAACATCTACTAGAACATCTGTAAATGTCTCCCCATCATCGACGTCCAGATCTCCATGGTCGATTATGTGAGAAGGGTTGTTCACGTATCTCCTCAGTTGGGATATGTGGAAGACGTCATGCACCCGGTTCAACTGAGGTGGAAGAGCTATGCGGTATGCCACTACACCAACTCCTCTGAGTACCTAAAAAGGTCCGATTAATCTCAAAGATAACTTCCTGACTCATCCAAATATCCATAGACCTTGTTGAGGTGAGACACGTAAAATGATGTGGTCTCTATCCTCAGTCTATAGTGGTCTCCGTCTCCTGTCGTCATAAAACATTTGTCTGCTCTGTACAGTCTTCATCCACCCCTGGATGATCTGCACCTTCTATGTGGTATCCTGTTCCATCTCTAGTCCCACTAGTGCTGACTCCCCTGGGTCAGTCCAGTACAATGGTAATCTGCTGGGTCGCCGGTATAACACCTCAAATGGTGTCATCCATATGGTGGAGGGATAGCTGTTGTTGTACGCAAACCCCACCAAAGGAAATTGATCCAACCAGACGCAACTGAAGACGAGGACTCAAGAGTAGAGCATGTCCTCAAGGATATGAGTGGTCCGCTCAGTCCAACCATCCGTTTGTAGATAAAAGGCGGTACTCAAACAAAGCTGTGTTCCGAAAGCTTCCTGCAACCCCTTCTATAGCCAAGAAGTAAAATGTGTGTCACGATCGGAGACAATATTCAAAGGTACTCCATGTAGCCACACAATCTCTTATACATAGAGGCATCCCAAGATCTTTACTAAACCCTACTCCCTGATCAGTGGGAAGTGGGCCGACGTGGTGAGTCGTTCAACGATCACCCAAATCGAGTCATGTCCCCTGGATGTACATAGAAGACCCATCAAGAAGTACATGGATATCCCATCCCACTTCCACTATAGGACCCCTAAATGTTGAAACAATCATGCTAGTAGTTGATGCTCCACCATCACTTGCTGACAAGTGAGTCATCGAGAGATACACTCTACAACTACTTTCTTCTTTCTCAACCACCAGTGCTATCGTCGAGGGTCCTAACACATCTTCGTCACTACTGGATGTACGGGTAGAGGGGATGTGTGGAACTCCCTCAACACTTCTTCCTGAAGTGACACAGGTACCATGGTACGTCCTCTAAAGATGATGACATGATCCCCACCTTCAGAAAATACATTAGGTGCCTTTCCTATGGATATCTGAGCACGTCATTTCTCAAAGTCAGTGTCCCCATGTCGAGCCTCCCTTACTCACTGAAGAAGAGGGGAGGGACTGTAAGAGACTGAAGGAAGGCTGCTCCATATTTATCCACAATGGATATCTATAAATCATACAGCTACTACATCGCCTCGCCTAGCAGCAGTATACTAGATCATCTGCTGAGTGCATCTGCAAAAATGTTCCCCTTCCCAGGATTATAGAATATCTAAAATTTATAGTCCTTGAAGAAGTCAAGCTAATGTTGTTGTCTTAGATTCATGTACTTATGAGAGAAGATATACCTGAGACTCTTGTGATCAGATTACATGGTAAAATGGTCATCAATGAGATAGCGTCGCCATATCTTCAAGGTTAAAACCACTACTGCTAACTTCAAGTCATGGGTAGCATAGTTATTTTAATGGTGTCTCCGTTTTCATGAACCATATGTGATAAGTAATCACTCGTGCATCAGGACACATCCAAATCTGGTCCCTGATGCATCGTAGTAAACTACGTACCCTACGCCTTCCTCTGGAAGCCTCAAGATAGGGGCACTAGTCAGCCTCTTCATCTGCTCCTGAAAGCTCTGCTGGAATCTCTCCAACCACACGAAGGGGTTCCCCTTCTTCTTTATGGATAATAGTAGTTGTGTAAATTTGGATAAATATGGAATGAATCCCTTGGATTATCTATCCAAACCTAAGAAACTATGTACTTCTTTCACACACTTGGGTGGATCCCAAGCAAGTACCTCCTCAAACTTCACTGGATCTATTGAAACTCCAGCCTCCGAGATGACATGTCCAAAAAAGTGAACCTCTTAGATCCAATACTAGAACTTCGAGATCTTACCATAATGCTAGTTCTCTCAGAGTGTGTCCAACAATTCCGAAAAATGATAGGCATGATCCTCCTCAGTAGTCAAGTTGATCATAATGTCATCGATGCAGACAACGACAAAGATATCGAGGTATGGATGAATGATCCTATTCATGAGTCTCATGAATAATGTTGGAGCGTTGGTTACGCCAAATGGCATAACCAGAACTCATAGTGTCCATACCTACATCTGAAAGCCATCTTCTGTATATCCTCATCTTGAACTCTGAGCTAGTGATAACATGATCTGAGGTCTATCTTCAAGAACTACCGTCCTCCCTTCAAATGATCAATGAATTCATCAATCCTTGGGAGTGGTTACTTGTTTTTCACGGTCACCTAGTTTATTCACGGATAGTTTACACAAATCCTCAAGCTCTCATCCAACTTCTTGGCCAACAAGATTGTGGTTGCCCATGGTGAAACACTGGGCCAGATTAATCCCTTACCTTGAATGTCCTCCAGTTGTACCCGCAAATCACATAGCTCCGTGGGAGCCATCTGATATGTTGGTGTAGATATCATTGTCATCCTGAGGTACAAGTCAAAATAAAATTCCACCTCTATACAAGGAGGTAGGCCTAAGACATCATCATGGAAAACATCTGTGTACTGGTCCGCCACTACAGGATAGCTCGGACTCCCCACATTGATCACTCTGAGGGTAAGGTAAGCAAACTGATTAGTGATCGAAGACACTCTCCTCCGAGTAAGTCCATCTTGTTCTATAAAGGCTCCCTTCTCACTGGTGAAGGTAAACCTGGTCCCATCCTTGCGGATACACCACACATTGTAGAAAATACAGTCAATCTGAGCATGGACTTTAGATAACCAGTCCATACCCATGATGACATCGTAAGGCCTCGATGCCGCTACTAAGTGCTCCCAGCCAAAGTTCTCGCCTCCTAGAGTAAGCTCACACTTCCGGTACTAGTGTGTAATTGTCGAGTCTGCTCCTGTAAGAGTCTCTAGCCCTAAGGATTTAGGCAGTGGCTCCGTTAGAATCTTCGATCTCCGAAGGTGGGTAGTTGTAATGAAAGAGTGACTAGAACCTGTGTCTATAAGTGTTGCATCTATAATAGAGTAGACACCGATCATACCTCGAATCATATTTAGAACACAAAGATTGAAAGCCTAAGCTTCTTGGAGCTATGTTCTCTCATATCCACCTACTCCCTACAGTCGGGGTGGACCTCCTGGTGGTGGTGGTTGTAACACCTCGAATCGACACCCAAAACTAGTTGAACGACTAGCTCCTCTGCGACATCCGCATGCGCCCTACGGACTGCCTCGATCGAATCTCTACTTCTTCCTAGGCGGTCCTTCGACTGTCTTCTGATTATCCAAATGGGGGGTCAGATAGTCAGGATCCATGTGACACTTCCTATCACATGCGTAATACTTCCCACTTCTGGCATGTTTGTCTCTTCTTCAGGTTCCACGCACAACTGATCGTGAATCATGCGGTCAGCTACTTTTAGGTCTAGTCCTCTTGGACCTCTGCAACATATGTCTTCTGCCAGCTGTAGAAGAATTAGCTACATATTGACTAGTGGTGGATCTCACTATAAGAGATTTCTCAGAAAGGGAACTCTTCACTATGAGGGCTCTCTTTAACACCCCCTCCTACGATAGGATTTTGAGTGAGATTACTAAAGCCCCGATCTCCCACATGAGTCCCTGATCGAATATATGGGCCCTGAAGAATGGGTCCTGAACAATATCGGTTGGGTAGCATGAAAAGTCTATGAACCCCACTGAGTACTGAGCTACCGTCATGCTTCCCTGTTGTATATGAAGTAGCTCCTGTATGCGCACTGCATGAAGAGTCGTATGGGAAAACTCTACCTAGAACAAGCTCTCGAAGTCTGCCCAGAGAAGCATCATCTCATCATGAACCTAGAGCATAAAGCTCCACCATATGCCTGCCACTACCTATAGAAGGAGATCGGTAAGGATCACCATGAAGTCGGCTGGTCTTTCTACCAATTTGGAAACTCTCATCACAGCCTCCAGCCAATCCTCAGCCGACTGTGGGTTCTCTTGTCCCCTCGACCTGGGTGGCCTATGGCACTAAAACATGTGCAACATGATAAGGAGGCGTGCATCATCTGATGCTGGGACTAGTGGAATCGGTGGCCCAACAAAGAGTGGTACTACTGGTTCCTTTGTTGGATAAAGGCCTTGCATCAAGGCATTGTCGTTCGGTGGGCTATCAGTTCGTACAACTCTGGGAAATCTAGCAGGCTATCTGTGTGGAGGCATCCTAAAAAGAAACAGGTGCTCTATAGTAAAAAAGTTATACCTGGTGAGATGACCTGGTTGAGATAACCTAAAAAAACTTTTGAAAACACACACGCATTCATTGTTTTTGTGCACTGAGTCTAAAATTAGAAGTCAGGGTCCTGATGTATGGATACGTCGGTCATTGCACCCACAAAAGACTCCCTGATTTGGAAACCACACTCACTACACTTAACACTATTGCTTCAGAGATAAGATTAGAGTCCTAAGTTATAAGGTAGAACTGACTCCTTGGGTACTAGTTTTTCACGACCCGTACCCCAGGTCCCATGTCCTGACTACCCCAAGCCCATCTGCAATAGGCCAGGGGCTAGTGACTAGCACCAAAGGTGTAATTCCCTAAAACTGGGAAGGGATTGCCTTTATAACCTATATACACACATAACAGAGCACAAAGCTGGATATAAAAAAACTAGGTAAAACTGTATAACAAATGATTTTTTGAAGTAAAAAGGAACGGAAATAGAAGCCCAACTGTAAAGTACAAGAAACTGAAAGTACAAATGAAGAAAAGAAAAATTGCTGATGGGTCATCCTCTAGGTTCCTTCTTGAAGGGTCGGAACAGATCGCCTCCTCATCCCTCCTCATCCGTCCGTCTCCTCCATGTGCCAACACGTCGTTTGGTCTACCTCCAGGTACCATCCAGTCCTGCTACTCTCAGCCTCGATCAATGTTGCATGTCGTCTGCATCCAACACAATGAGGTGCAGGCATAGCCCGTGCAGGGGTGAGTATAACTATACTCAGTAGGGACCCCAAGACACTCTAGTTCTCACAAAATCCAACAAGGATAAACCATAATGAAATCAACAGAAAACCTTACATCGGCATATTCCCATACATATACCTATGTTATCAAGTGATCAATCGAAAATCATGAGGAAAACACCAAAAAACTAACTCATCTCAACCAGAATCTTATTCACATTAACGAAAGCTCATCTGCTAGAGAACTTCTTCTCAATCGAGTAAAATGGGCTTGCAGCGACACCAAATGCACTTCCCACTAACCTTGGACTACTGAGGTACTTCTCCTATCGAGTACCATGGGTCTGTTGTGTCACACAGAGGCGCTCCCCACCGTGGGTCTGCCGCCACAAACAGGCACTCCCCCTCGTAGCTTGCTGAGGTACTCCTCCTGTTGAGTATAGTGGGTATGCTGCCACAACCACGTGCTCCTGCACCATGGGTATTCCGCCACAACCACCCGCTCCCCATTGGGATAATAGTGTCACTTTGAGTCAAACGGTCCACTGTCGTTAGGTCTCAGCCTGCTACTAGGTCTTTGCACCCTTCTCACTCGTCTCCGGGAGGTTCTGCTCCATAAGATGCTAGTCCATACACCAACTATCATGAATTATGAGGAATAAATATCCCAAATATCTTCCATGTCATAGGGGTATCAATGCAATAGACGGTACGTCAATCGGATTCCCGGTCTGTGAGTTATTAGCCTTTTAGTCTTGGGGGCCCGGTTGGATTCATTCACGATCTAACCTAACCATATCTCAACTATATCACAAACTCTTGTGGGGTATACTCAAAAGAACCATCATGGTCCTTGATTTCCAGCGCTGTTGACGGTTCGTCAAACAGAAGTCTGGTGCCAAATATATGGCTGAAAGAGGGTAAATGGGTCGTAGTGGGCCCGGGTCCGGTCCGACTCAGTTGGACCGACCCAGCACAGCCCAGTCTGTGCCGACACAGTTTGGGTCAACCCGGCCGGACCCGTTGGGTCTGGCCCGGCCCATTGAGTGGCTAGCCTGTTAGGTTCTGCCCAACCTACTGGCCCCAAACAAGAAGGTCATGAGGGGTCGCAGAGGGCTGTGAGGGCATGGACTGATCGTGAGGGCGCAGACCAGTCATGAGGGTGTGGACCAGCTACATGTCGCAGCAAGGGTGTTTCGGCTTGGTGGGCTCCACGAGGGGGCATCTAGGGCCGGAGGGCACTGCAAGGGAGTTTTGGCCCAGAGGGCACCCTAAGGGGGTGAAACTCTGGGCGGCTCAGACCGGAGGGTGACTCGAGGTCGGCTCAGCCCAGAGGGTGCTTCAAGGGGGTGCGGCTCGGCCCGGAGGCTGGGGTGGGTTCGGTCGGGATGCCGCGAGGTGCTAGCGGGCCGGCGCGGCTTAGGGCGGCTCTGGAGGCTGGCTGGCCGGTTCGGCCAGCGACGACATGGGGCAAGTGGGGCGCACAGAGGCCACGAGTGGCTTGGTCGGGGGCTGCTACGAGGGTACGGGTGGCACGGTCGGGGCTGCTGTGAGGGCGTGGTGGGGCTAGGGTGCCACAGAGCGGTGGCATGCGCCATTGCCTTTTTCACAGTCGGCGGTGGTGCTGGCCAACGTTCTTGTGATCCACCATGTAGTTTGTCATCCTTCTCCATAGCGATGAACAAAAAGGAGATCAGTGGTGGGGTCGGGCCATGTTAGTTTGGCCTGCTCCATCCGCATTTCAAGTGGTAACAAGAGGCTATAATTTAATCATGAACCAAGAACAAGGATAATAATCGAAAAGATTCAAGAATTTGATAATAACCCCTACCTTGTTCGTTGTTTGTTGACGTTGGTATGAGAAGGCGGACGTCGATTCATAGTAAATAAACACGTCATACGTTGAATGAGGATCCGAGGAAGAATATCGGAGTCAAGGTCGTTCTTCGTCGATGGAGCGTTCTTCGTCGGGAGAGCGTTCTTCATTGGAGAACATTATTTCTCCCAATATCTTTCCTCTCCCAAGATCCACCAAAATGAAAATGAAAATCCGAAATAATAGATTAGGTTATCTATTATTTAATTATTGACACAAAATTCAAAATTATTTGTTGGATTAATTAAAAGTTAGAGGAGTTGGCACATTTATTGGCATGTGAGTTGGAACAATAAAGGTGGAGGAGGTTAAGAGGCTCTCACTCATTTATAAGGGAGTTGATATGTTTTCCTCTCCCACCATTATTAGGGGGTTTATCCCGGGTGGTCCCCACACCGTAACCTCTCATGGAAGGTTATGTTCAGTTTGTCCCTACCACCATAACCTCTAATGGGAGGTTTAGGTGTGGTGGTCCCCACCTCCAACTTCCACATGTGTGGTTTTAATTGATAAAATAAAATAATCGTTGGTTTTATTTTATTTTTTTATTTACACGAAAAACCCAAAAACTAACTTTCACCGTCGACCAACTACCGTCGAGGTGAAAGTCTTTTTAAGAGAATATAGGCACTGCGACTTCAACGGTGCCATCAGATTTCAATTATGGGCTCTAGTTCAAAATTTATAAAAACCCGCTAGAACTTTCACTGAACATGACCGAACAAAAATTCATAAATTTATTATGGGCACACCGAGCCTCAGAATCACATGCCATCAATTTTCACGGAATCATAAAATTCCCATTTAATTATAAAAATACATGGAAATTCAAGGTCTTTACAATAGAGGCCTCTGGCCAATAAATATTTTTAACATATCTTTTCAAAATTTTCATATATCTTTCAAAATGATACATTCAACTTAATTAAAAAGGCCCACATATTCTTATCTCAGAAACCAACTGAATCAACAGATGAACTATTATATCAAAAAATGTGGGTGGTAAATACATTTATAGTTGACAAAGAATAAGATTTTCTTCATTATCTTTCACATCTAAAAAATTTGGATCAACGACATTTCTACAAATGGATTTGAAGAAATTACATAAATTGATAATAGTCTTTCTGACTGCTGTCGGTAATATACCACGCACCTCTACTGGTAGAAGTTGTTTCTTCAAGACATGTAATTCATGAGATTTCATACCTATTAATTTACAATCCTTCAATGACACCAAATTATTCACATTTGAAGAAAAACCATTGGGTACTTTAATACCATTAAGTCACTAAAAAAATTCAGCTTTTCAGTCTTTCTTAATGTGTGACAAGACGGAGCTAAATATGTTATATTTCCTTTTACAGTAGGAGAAAACTCCAAATGTATTCTCATTAATATCAGGTCAAATCTAGCATGCAATCCATATTTTATATTTCCTTTTATGTCTAAAAAAGTTCCAATCAAACTATCAAATATGTTTTTCTCAACATTCATAACATCAATGTTATGTTTTATCTCTAAAGATATTATATAAGGTAGTTCGAAACAAATAGACCGCTTCTTCTAGATATGTTTTTGATAACCAGAACATCTTCTCTTTCCAAATGTCAAATCAATATCCTTCACCCTGTAATAGTATTATTCTACTGGCAATGGTCGAGGGGTAAGGTTATATTCTTGTAAACCATTAAATGCATTTTTCAATCTACGATAAGGATGATCAATTCTCAAATATATGTGATGTCCCATATACACTATCTTTCTTCCATTATACAGTTGATAATATGAAGATTGTTCTTCAAAATTGGACATGCTTTATGTCCCATAATACTATATCCAGATAAGTTTCCATATGAAGGAAAGTCGTTTATAGTGAACATTATCAAAGCTCGCAAAAAATATTATTTCTTTTACGCATTGAAATCTTTAACACCTTCCTCCCATAGCATTTTCATATCATCTATCAATGGTGAAAGATGCACATCAATATCATTTCTTGATGGTTTTGCTCCAAAAATCATCAAGCTCATCATAAAATATTTTTTCTTCATACATAGATGTGGGGAAAAGTTATAAACTACTAGCAAAATAGGCCATGAAATATGTTGGCTAATAAGGCTCCGATATGGATTCATTACATCATTACACAATCCCATTCTAATATTTTGTAACTTCACTTCCGAAATCATGATTTTTTTTATCAAAACTCTTCCATTATTGTGAATCGGCAGGGTGACATAAATTACCATCAGAGATGCGCTAATCTGGATGCCATCATAAACTTTTTTCATCATATGAATTTGAAAATAGATGCTTCAAACTAAGAATTATTAGAAGGTACCAATTTTCTTTAGCAGGAGTTTTGATTCTGGTACCCAAAAATGAATTATAATTGAATTCTCATAATTGTATACAAAAAATATTGGATGATAACATTGGAAGGTTCAAAATTGATTTTTCATGAAGTTAGATGACATCTCATGAGAATGAATCTGAGTTGACTTTCCCATCTATCTTATAGTGTGATGTCTCACATGTAGAACAACTTGATAAATATTCATTTTCGTTCCTATACTGTACACAATCATTGGAGAACGCATGTATCCTTTTATACCCCAATCCCATTGGGCATAATATTTTCTTCACCTCATAATTGGAATCTAGAAGCCTGTTGCCTTCTCGAAGTAGTTCTTTAAAAAGATCAATTAAACTAAAGAAACATTTATCACTCCAACCATTTTTTTCATTTAAGTTAACTAATCTCAAAACTGCTAATAACGCTGTATATTTACTGCAACCTGGGAATAATGGTTTCTTATAATCTTCATACAATCGTTAAACTGTTGGTGTTTTCTCGATGGTTTCAACACCTAAATCATTAATTAATTATTCAATATGATCCTCTTCCTCATTATGAATATCGTCATGAACGTTGGATGTTGATTTTTTAGTTCATTCACCCTGCCAGATCCCACGTGTATAAATAAGGTTAAAACCATAATAAATGAGATGATCCTTGGTCTTTCTAGTGTTTAACATTCTCAAACATACACACTTCAGACATGGACAGAAAATCAAATCAATGTTTTGAAGATATCATTTAGAAAATTCCAAAAATTATCAACTCCATTTTCATATTCACTAGTTGTTATTCATAAATGAATCTAATTATGATCCATTAAATACCTGATATCACAATATAATTGGTGAATATGTTAAAACATATAAACATTTAAATATCTATAAGATAAATTGTAAACAAAAACACATTTAATAAAAACTATTGATAATTAGATAGAAAACATCTGATATGAAACACATTTACAAATAGAAAATATTTTATTCTCATATTATATACATGTGTGTTTTATGGATATTATAATTTAATTATAATATCATTATTCTATATTTTATAAGTTCCTTTTACATAGTTGTTTCATTATTTCATTGTTTCATCTATCAAAATTATTGATGATTTCATTAATTTAAAGGATGTAGTAAGTGAATTGGGTGAAATTTGATCGGAGTCAATGTAAAAAAGATGTAATTTTTTGATAAAATATTTAAAAATGTGTGTTAAAAGAATATTTAACCATGTCCTAACAAATTTGAAATAAAATATAAACTAATAATTGAAGAAAACAAATAAAAAAATTAACTGATAAATAATTTATCTACAAAATAAAATAAAACATACAAAATTTTATGTTTAACCCGAATGGAGATCCTCAATCCAAACTGAGTTCCATATAATGACTTAGAAAAACATACACTACAAAATAAATACCAAAAATGAAAATACTATTGAAAAATAAAGATAAACAACAACTAATATCAAACCACCATTAAAAGACACGTAAGATAGGGTTATAGAATAAGAAATAAACAATGGAAGATAAATCGAGAGAGGATAATGAAGAACGAAACCGAAAATTGTGAAAATGGAATAAAACTGTCAACAATGGTTGTCAAAGATCACAAACAGGGCTTCTAATGTTGTCATGAGTTTAAGGAACCGTCGTGGGTTTCTATTTTAAAGATCTAACAAAATAAGCGTTTTGAGACCCCAATAAATTTTAAAAGACTTTTTTCGTCGGTTTTCAGAAAAATCGACGCCGAAAAAAAAAACTCTTTCAACATCGGTTTTGAGAAAAACCGTCACCCATAATCCTTTTCTTTTCGGCATCAGTTTTTACCAAAATTGATGCCGAAAACATCCGGTTTCATTAATTTCGACGACTTTTTTGGAGAAAATAGATGCTGAAATTTGGACTTCTGGCATCTGTTTTCTTAAAAACTGACACCCAATAATTTTTTTTGATTTTCCACGTAATTTTCACAAAACTGACATGAAATATCCTCGAATTAAGGTTTTTGGGGTCGGTTTTACTGAAATCCGACGCCAATAAGTTCCCACACATACTATTGGCATCATTTTATAAAAAACCATTGTTATTACGTCAATGTTAAATCCCTTATTTCCACTAGTGGATACATTTATCCATGGATTGGTAAAGACATAAAATAAATTCATAATGAATGACAATCACCAACACCATCACAAATGATCTCTTAACCATAATAATTTAAAAGATCAAGGATTTACAATGAGATGATGGATAAATCTCAAAACCATACACTCTCTATACATCCTAGAATCACCACAATGTATAATGACATGTGAGATTATTATTTTTTTAGATAACATTAAAAGGTATATTTCTAATTATAATAACTTTTTTGTATGTTAATATGTGAAAACAAAGTGAAAACTATCTAAAGGAGTGTTGAAACTACTACCCATGCATGTATGGAAGTAGGAAAACATCACTATAGTCATTGTTAATATCCTTATTAATAAATATAATGTAAAAAATTCCATATTGGTAGTCATTGATAGATTATAAAAGATTTCTCATTTCATCACAATATGAGAGTGACTTTCATATTATTACATTCAAGAAGTGGCAAGACATAAAGCGGAACGATGGTCATTTTGTTTAAACCAAGATGAAATATTTGATTCTTAATTTTGGAGTATCCTTAAAAAGCATATGAATACTCATGTAAATTATAATAAATCCTATCATATATAAACTAAAGGAAATTTTGGGGGGAATATTCAAACATGATAATACATATTAAGGGGTATTTCACTTGATTATCAAGGGAGTTGGGACCAAAATCCTCCACTTTTTAAATTCTCATATAATAATAGTTTTCACATAATTATGTAAATGGATCAATATGAAAAACACTATTTGAAAAGGTGTAGAACAAAAACATGTTGGGGTGAAGTTGGAGAAGAAAAACTGTTGGGACAAGACATTATAAATGACACTATATAGAAGATAAATCTGATCAAAATACACATCAAGGATATGTTGAGTTAATAGAATAATTGTGTTAAAAAAAGGACCTAAATATTCATATTGAGTATCAAAATATCCTCAAAATATCCTAGAAAATTCTCATGAGATTTTAAAAAGATGGGGAAATAGTGTTCAAGGTATATTAGACCTTTTTCGTTTCCTGTGCATGTTGGAGAAGTTTCTTATCGGTTAAAACTAGATTCTAATATTTCCAATAGTAATGATTTATTCCACATGTTACTATTAAAAAAGTATATGATAGACACAACTCATATATGAGACACAAATGGTACGGAATTGGAACATGAATGATCAGAAAAAGAAGATTTGATGCAGATTATTAATAAAAGGAAAATTTATTTAATGTATAAGACAACCTAACTCGTGAAATTCCTATGGGTAAATCACAAGTTCAATGAAAAAATATGTGACCCTAAAGAAGGGATAAAGGATAAATACTGCTATTTTATTATATAAAGACATAAAATTTTAGGATAAAATTTCTTTAGGATGGAGAATGTAATAACTTTACATTTCATTCTATTATTAGTAAAAAAAATATCATGTTTTACAATGAATATTATATTATGAGAACATTGAAAGACTATTACATTTCATAAGAACATTATACATCATGAGATAATTTTTATGATAATATCTAAGAGTAATACTATTGGATAAACACCGAATATTAGATAAAATACAATGGAAAACACTATATTCCCTAATTACCCCATGATGATCACTCCTTCCACGATGAATATAATAAAAATAGAAGTATTAATAATATGATAAACATTATCAAGGGAAGTTTAAAAACAATATAAGTGAAGTAGGGAATGTTTATTTATGACAATAATGGAGTATATTTAGGGTATAATGGGATATGTGACCATTATGATATGATCATTTCCTAATTGTTACATAAATGTTGCAATGTTACCATTATATTATTGTTGTAAAAGAAATAGTACTAAATAGAAGAGTAAAATACCAGTTTTATTGTAAACTAAAGGTATTATAATTATATTTTAACCATGTTATTTTATGTACACATACACTTTTTGAACCAATTCATATGATATTACAAAAAATCGGAAACCCTTAAAGAAGAAAAATAATGTGTTTCCCTTAATAAATAACATTTTATAGGAAATATATATTATTTATTTAAAATAATTATTTTTAATTCATTGTAATTTATTTTCACAAAACAAAATACTATATTTTAAATTAGAACATTTCATTTAATTTAGGGTGATATTTTTAAAAATGTATAAAATATTTCAATTTCTAGTGAAAATTAAGAAAATAGCTATGTGTTTTCAGTATGTTTTGTAACTAAATAAATATGAAATAATGAGTTAATAATTAAAATTATTTAATCCAGGGGAAAAAAGTAGTTTTATTATTATAATTTTTTTAATGAATTTAAATGACTTTACAAACCTATAAAAAACTTCACAAATTCTATAGTGAAAATAAAGCTTTAAACTACATTATTTTGTGGAAAAATTATTTTCCCATGAATAATGTAATATAAAAAATTGATGTTTAGTTATAAAATAAAAAAACAAAATATTCCTTCTTTATTTCATAAATCATGATCCAAAACCATGGGAGTCCCACAAAACGTTTTTTCCAAAACCTAGAATTCCAAGTGCTACATATTTAATATAATACAAATTTCTTCGCACTTTTCTATAAATAATATCCAATACACCCATACTCAATTCACTCCCAAGACCTTTAACAATTACCTACCTCCCTTATTCTCTTACTGTGACCTTTTTAAGCTATCAATGTCTCAATGGATCAATCATCAACATTTAGGTAGCAATACTTAATGTAATGAATCATACATGTCTTCCCTTTTTTCTAAGTACTTTCATTGTCGTTAATATTATAATTTTAATGTTATTATGTTATCATGAACTTATGGTCCTCACATTATTTAATTAATTTTTTAATTTCAATTTGATATTTAAATTCTCCATCATTAATCACATTTTATAAACTGCTTTGTATACCTGTTATGATTAAAACATAATTCACTGATTTTCCATTTATCCCTTATTATATTGTGAATACCCAACCATATTTTAATTTGAGTTTATCCATATAGTTGAAATTATACTTCAATGATTGGGGATTTCTATGTATGAAACCCACATTCTCTTCTTACGGGATAAAAATGATGAAAAGTTCATGTCGTTAATCACTTATGTGCTAAATGATTTTATTTAAAACCCATTTTTTATTCAACATGGGTTATAAATGAAATTTTATATTATGACACATGATTTATGATACACACATGAATTAAAGCATATGAAGGGTGGTCCCCAATAGCGCTCTAATGAATGGTGTATATAATTAATCTCTAGTGACAATATGTTTATAATAACCTAGTGAATTACCTTTGTAATATTATTAATGATACATTTGGTGATAAATCTTGGTGATATGGTTACTAATGTCCCATTTTTATGTTTTGTTCAAATTTACATGTTGTATCATATACTTATCATTATACTCTCATGTCCTTCTTTATGTTTTATCCATGATGAAAACACATGTTCCAATTGCATTTATTATCACTTATTGTGCTTTATTCTATCCCTTTTTGGTTCAATAATATCCCCATAAAATCAATTGTAGTGATTTGACCTGGGATGGAGTAATAAATGTTTCATTCAATATGATTTAATAAAGTTTATTTTTTTATGTAATTCAGGTAATATTTACCTGTTTTACAAGACACTACACCTAAAATAATCCCTTGAATTTTTAAATATAATTTTTTGTTAAGTATTTATGGAAAAAAAATATATTAAAATGGTGGTATATTATATTAGTTTTGGCCAGCATGTATAAAGAATAATGTTGTTGAGTTTTTCTCATGATTCATCACCAGTAAACAAGTTATCGTGTAACACCTTGTCCAAGTGGGATTGGATCATCCCCTTGAGGTTCTAGAATAGAAGTGGGATATGATATAAATGGTTTTTTGTGATGGGGCTCCAATGATCTGAAAGAGATCATGATTCTATCTAGGATATAGTTGATCGACTAACCATGTCAACCAAATTTCATAGTATTATGGAGGATATTTTGATAGAGAGATTGGGATTCATGTAGATAACTGTGGTTTTCTAGCTACAAGGGATACCCTTGAGGATAATTTACAACAATTATTCTTGTTTTAAATCCCAAAAATTGAGGGGTTTATAAGAGGTATTTAGGACCTAGTTATGATGGGGTACAATACTCCACACTTAAAAAATATCAAGAATGAGATAAAAATTCAGGTTCTTGAGTATACACTGAGGGATTGTATGTTAGATTTTGGTCAGAGTTGGGAGGATAATTTTATTTTAGTAGTGTTAACACAAAGCAATAGATATAACTCATAAATTATCATAAAACCTTTCAAGTCCCTATACGAAAGACATTGCAGGTCATCCCTATGCTGGATAGGGGTTGGAGATTCGTCACTGATGGGTGCAGAGTTAGTGTGTGAGACGTCGTAGAAGTCATAGATGATTCAATAGTGATGTGGACTACCCAAAACCATCAAATTACTACAATGAATGATAATGGAGGCCATTAGTGTTCATGGAAGAAGTTTATGTATTCTTGAAGGAATTTTAAATGCTCAATTTGTGGATTTTTTTAGGTAGGAAAGCTATATATGAGATTCATTATTCTATTCTAGATCCTATACAAGGTAGGAAAGGTTTCTTACCACCAGGTGTTGTACCTATAGTTATATTTGGTGTAAAATTAATTCCACATGCTACAACTAAAGAGATATGTGCTTGACCCATTAGACATTGTTGACTAGGGTAAACTAGACATCAATGATAGTTCCACCTTCTTAGAATTCCCATTTGAGATCAATGATTGACAAGAGTTGACTCTTCATGGGTGATATATTATATTGTTTCATGTTTTTTAGTCGCATGAGAACTGCTAGGATACCTTATGCGAGTGTGATAACCATATAAAAGATGATTATCCCCACTTTTTTGGTGGGTTGTGTTTTTTGGGGGTGAAAATCTTTAAAGGTGGGAGAATGTATTGGCCTTATTATTTAACTTTTAATCCATTAATATATTTTAAATAATTTTTTTTGTGATGGATCATTGGGTCATTGTGGGGTTCTGAGAAGTACAAAGCCTAAAAATTAATATATTTAATATAATTTATTATTTTTAGTCTATTACAGTGCATTCTTATGAATATGAAATTTTCCTTTAATTAGAACCTCAGATGAGAAACTTAAGATTAAAGTTATTTAAAAAATGGGGTTTTATCCAAAGGTATGTTTTATATCCATTCAAACTGGGGTCCACAATATCTGTCCATCATAAGTGGAAAAAATAAATCAATCCATCCCACGAATGATTGATTAGATAATTTTTCTTAAATCAGCTTTATTTAATAATATCTAACCTCACTTGATAGGGTTAGTCTCTATAAAACCAATCATGTGAGATGGATATTGAAGGTGGAGATCAAGGGAGCTCTAGATATCTGTAGAAGTAAGGAATGAAATTATTCATTGAAATCCCCAGCGACACAAAAAATGTGATCTTCTCCAACAAAAAATCTAAATTTGAGGTAGGGATCTTTTATTTTTAATGATTCTATATTATTTGGGATTCAGAGTATGTAATTTTATTATTGGGAAATTTAGGAAATTTATTACCCTTGTAATCTATCAATTTCCTAATTCTTTCCCAAATTCCTTACTCTAGCTCTGCATTCTTTTTCTATTATTCATTTCTAGTGATTCCATGAATGATAAATGGGGGGCCAATCCTAGAATTTTCAACTACAAAATCCCATGAGTGACTCTTCTTTTTTGTTATATTTATATTTATGTTATCCATGTTCCCAATATAACCCGTCATCATGTATTAAATTTTAATAAATCAGGCATGGATTTATGAATTAGTGAGATTCTAGCCCCATGATTTTAATGCATAATAAATGATTAGGGAATGAGATATCAATGGTGGTGATGATGGATCACTTGAAGGACTAAGGATATAGTTCCCTAGAAACTAGTGGATTTAAGGGTGATGGGGCTACCTAGGAAATAATAAAAGGTTATTTTGTGGGTAATGATTAGAAATAAACTACATAGGTGAAAAAATGGTAAAAGACATTTTGATAGTGCTTCAGGAATAATTAGTGGTAAGGATGATGATAATGGTTTGATGGATGGAATTATACTGTTAGTATATTTCTAAACCTTGTTTCTGAGGGTCATAATATGAGGGGTTGGATGATGTAGTACCATATTGTGGTAGATTATGGAATTACATGATGGTTTATGAGGGATGGAAGTCATGGAATGGTAGAGGTGGGTCATGACATAATTGCATCAAGTTACAAAAATAAAAAAGTCTAATATCATATGTAAGGGTCATCTTGTGTAAGGATATATCCTAATATATGATAAAATATTGCTAAAGGATTTCAAAGATTAAAGTATGAGGTGAAGGTCGAGGGGCCACTGTGTGGTAGAGGTTAACACAACATGATGCCCTGGAAGAAGGGAGGATCACAGGTATAAAGGGAAGAGGCCATTCCATGATACCCCCTTATGGATAGTCCATCATGGAGTGACCAACACAACCATTCCATGGAAGTTTCTTCCTAGTGAGATGACGTGATGATGTGTTATTTTCAAAATGGAATTCAATGGTGCAGATGACATTGGTAAAAGAGGTTAAGCATGTGGTGATTCATGTAGTACAGTATCTATAGCTCTATAGGGATGATGATGGTGACTAGATATGATGATTGGATTATTCATGGGGTAGTTCCTTCCTTGATAGTGTGTTCATGTTAGGGAATGGGTCCTCTCAATATCAAATAGAGTTCAATGCACCTTGACATACATGGGGTGTAGGTCTTTAATCTATGGAGTTGGGTGATCCCCAATCTAAAGAGATCATATGTGGAATGGGTCCTCCATTGGAGTTGGTACTCCCTTGACTAATACATATTCGTGGAATGTTATGATTCCAACACTATAGCTGTAGATAGGTAACATTGGTTTCTGGGTTGGGTGTTTTGGATACTTTAGGATTCTAGTTGTTGTATATAAAGAAAAATAACCCCTCATATGTCCCATGATTTTTCATTTAAATAATATCTATGATTTTTTATGGACTACATATTTCCTTATTGCATTTGGTTTTTTGAGTTGAATGGTATTCTTATTATTCCATTGTGGTTTTTAGGGTGTCCTACTGTATTTGTATATAATCTCCCCTATATGGGATACTTTTCTCACATGTGTCTTGTCTTATGTAGAGGATTAAATGTTTGGTGATAACCCTGGTGGGCATAGTGTTGGGGGGATATTAGTCGTACTAGGAATAGATTATATCAAGTACTCTTCAAGTCTAAGGCTGGCTCATTATGTAGACCTCTTATTTTAACCATTTATATTGGGTTTTTTTATTGGATTATTGGTTGTTTACTTCACCCCATTTTTATTATGGATAATTTAATGATTTTCTATTTTTTGGAATTCAGGGTTTTTAAAGTACATTATATACCATGGTTAGTTTTATTTTTCTATTCTTCATTATTATTACATTTGAGTAGGTGTGTGTTTTATATAGGTGGATTAATCCAAGGCATCCCTTCATGTTCTATATGGCTACACTGGGCTAGTTACTAGCCCCCTAGACTCTTAGCAGTGGGATTAGGGTGGAATGATCAGATTACCAGCATCCAAGAAGGGTCTTAGTGGATTATTCCATCTCATTTAAAATATAAATTGACATTTAAATTTGACATAAACACATGTCAATCGTTTGATTGTTTTAACTTTTTAACAACCCAGTTTTTTTGTTTTGACAATGGAAATTAATTTTAAATTTATTATTGCAACTTTTATGTTTTTAATTTGATAAAATAACATTCATTTTTTAATTATTAATATCAAAATTATATTAGGATTAAGTTTTGGTATTTTTCTGAAAACTTCCAATTTATGATGAATAGTGAAAACACTGCCTTGTTGTTTAAAACCGAATATTATTTAAATAATTATTTATTTTATTTTAATTTATTTTAATTCAAAATAGATATATAATACCAATATAAGTTTAATTTAATTCACTGGAGTCATTTTATAATAAAATTAGATGTATAATATTTTATTGAACATTTAACGTCTTTTACCCATCTTCTGGGCACATTAGCAAATTTGCATAAAACCTAATTTTACAACATCTCTAAATTGAATTTCAAAAATCCGAGACACACAGTGTACATCATTAAGTAAAATTTGGTTCAATAAGATGAATATAATTTTTGGTGAATCGTAACTTCTGACTTTTATTTACAACGATTAAAAGTAAATAGAGTAATTAAAGGTAAAAATGATATTATAAATATCTAACACATTTCCTAATTAAATTAGATAAGTGTGTTACAACCAAAAACTATATTAGGAATAAAATATTATCCTTTTTTTCAACTTTTATTAGATTAGGAAATTTTTTATTATTTTATTGAAAGAAGAGTTAAAAGTGTTAAATTCAAAGTTTAATAACAAAACAATTTTTAATATAGGGTTGTAAATAAGATAAATTCGACTATAAATATTAGTTATAAATATAAAAATATTTCCTACATCATGGTATTTTATTTATAATTTTTAGACATTATATAATTTACTTTACTTATGACACAACGATGATGCAGTAATTACCTTATTAGTAAAAGATTAAAATAATTGATATTATAAATATCAAAATAAATGTAAATTGAGACTTCTGATGACGTAAACAAATTTTTTATGTGAATATGACATGTCAGGGTTTATTTAATATATTTTATTTGAACTAATCATCTTGTTTTGTCTTTAAAAAAAAAACAAATACCAAATAGTGTCAAAATTGACATAAATGAGTTTTTAAAACAAATACTACATTATTAAATGATATAATAAACATAAAAATATAAGGTTCGGCCAAAGGACTTATATAATAATATATATGTCATTAATGAACCACTTTAGGTTCTATTGTCTTTTTATAGTATGAGTATTAAGCATTTATTATAATAACAATATAGGATATGGGAAAAGTTAAACTATTTAAATGAGAGTTAAATCTCAAAGATAGGGTTAATATAGTGATATAAACTTGTATAAATCCTATTTGTTGAGAGTATTTCTAACCATACCAACCTTATCTTGGATATAAATCAAATTGGATCCATTAGAAACCAAAAATTATTTTTTAAGAAAACAATATTTCAATCTTTTTCTAAAGTGACCCTCACCTCTCCTATAAAAGGGTACTTACCCTCCTCTCAAAATCACACCTCCAAATACATTTGTCTCAGCCAAAACCTACCCAAATCTCATCTCAAATTCCATAATGTAAACTTAAAGTCCTTCCATTGAGAATAAATCCAACCAATGGAGCACTTTTATTCAAATCAAAAGGAAACACCCAAAGAAGAGGTAATTATTTTATCACCACTTTCAATGTTCTTTTTTCTTCCACATTCTCATTATTTTTTATTTCCATAACAAAAAAATAACTCCAGTACCTTCTACATACTGTGATTTTATTATAAATATGGTCCATCCATACTCATTATTCTATCCATCCTATGAATGATAATGTCACCAAGTCTGCGTACGTACGACTTACCGTCTCCATGTCGTGGTGTAATTTTCTATTCAACACTATGATATATGGATGGATATAATGATGAGTAATAAGTATATAAATAAAAAAATATCATGATAATTTCTCTATAAAATTTATATGAAATCCAATTCCACACCTTTTATTAATTAAGGAAATGATATCGTTGCTCGTGTGTACGTACGACTGACCATTTCCATGATGCGATGAGATTCATTTCCTCGTTCACCATTCAACATTGAATAAAAAAATATATATTATTAATAAGCTTTTAGTATATTACATTATAATTATACTGGATATATATATCTACTTACATATATCTTATTCACTTACTTCGGTTCAATACAATATGAAAACGGAAACATCGTTTATGCGTACGTACAACCTACCATCTCCATAAACAGTGTTTTCTAATTCAAATATCTATTTATTATAAATATTTATATTATAAATATATATGATATATATATCATAATTTATATTCTGGAAGTATTTAAATCATTATTTAAATGATATGATAAAGAATAACATGTTAAAACAAGTACGATAAAGAAAGCGATTATTACCCGAAATGTTAATTTAACATAGAATTCATTATTAAATGGGTAGTATAAAGTCATAAATGAACCATTTATGATATAATAAATATTAATATGGTTATGTTATATTTTAATATCATATTTCGGTCATTATACAAGAGTTTAAACGTAACCTCGACCAAAGGAAAGTGCAAGGTAAAGGATAATTCTTCAATCTCATTAATATCAGATATTTTTTACGTGTAAGTATTTTTTGGGACATATTTGTTATCCATGTCCATGTTTCATAAAATAAATTTCAAAACGATTCTTTTAATGTACTTGTTAACTAAAAAAAAATTAAATGTTTTAATTATTTATTCTTCTAATTATTTCTAATTAATGTGCATGTTTTCAAAATGGTTTTAAGGATTTATTTATATGGACATTATTTTTTAAAAATGTTAATTCCTTTGGAAGGTTTTAAATTGTTGTGAGACATTTTGATTCAAAAATATATTATAAATGACTTCCTTTATTAATGTGTGACTTTTAAATTATTTCACAAAAATGGATATTTCTCTCAAAAAGATTTACTGATCATTTTCAACTATGTCAGTATCCTTTACTATAAATTATTCTTGATTAAGGTTTATTTATTATAATAAAATATTCCATATTATAAAATTAACACCCCAATATTGAATAGTACATTATATCTCCAAATTAATTCAATAACATGCACTACACACAACACCAAGTTCAAGCGATCCACAACTTACCAAACTAGCCAATCAATAAGCGGTTATGAATAATATTAACTAAATTATGAATTTTATATACTAAATATTATTTTAGAACCCATATTATGTGTTTCTTAGACATAATATAAGAAAAAATTAATTTTTTTGAGATAAAAGAAGTATTTTTCAAAAAAATATAATTTTGCCGACTTTTAAGGGCATACAATTTTAAAAACCAATATTTGACACTTTAATAAATTAAATTTAATGAAGTTAAATTCTTATTTAGAAATTGGACATAAAAAATTTAGTTTCAATAAATATTTGGTACTTGTTTGATAACATTCAAATGTTGATGAATAGTAAAAACTACTAAATTTTAATTGAAAACAATTTTTTTAATCAAAATAATTTATAGTTTTAAACTATGAATTTGAATGTATTGGAATTATAATTATATTATATTATTATAATTTAATAAAATTTAATTCATTGTATGTAATTTCACATATAAATTTGACATAAACACATATCAATATTTTGATAATTTTTACTTTTTAAAAACCTACTTTTTTGTTTTAACAGTGGGAATTAATTTTAAATTAATTAATGAAACTTATATGTTTTTAAATTGCTAAAATATAATTCATTTTTGAATTAAGAATATCAAAATTATATTAGGGTGAATTTTCGGTATTTTTCTGAATACACTCTATTTTTTATCAATAGTGAAACCATGACATTTTGTTTAAAACTAACTTTTTATTTAAAATTTTATTGAAGTAGATGAAAATAATTTTTGGTGAATAGTAACTTTTGACTTTTATTTACCACGGTTAAAATTAAATTGGGTAATTAAAGGTAAAAATTATATTATAATTACTCTAACATATTTCCTAATTCTATTGGATAAGATTATTTCGACCAAAATAAACCTTAAGAATAAAATATAATCTTCATTGAACAACTTATATTAGATTATGACAATTATTATTATTTTAATTGAAGAAGACATAAAAGTGTTAAATTCAAATTTTCATAACTAAAACATTTTTATTATAGAGTTATACATTAGATAAATTATAGTATAAATATTAATTAGAAAACTAAAACAATTTCATACATAATGGTATTTTATTTATAATTTTTAGACATAAAATAATTAAATTTCTTTACGACACAATGATGATGTCGTAATTACATTATTAATGAATGATTAAAATATTTGATATTATAAATATCCAAATAAATGTAAATTTAGAAATTTGATGCATTACAGTAATTTTATAGGTTAATATGTCATGTTGGGGTTGATTCAATGAATTTTTTTCTATGTAATCATGTTGTAATGACTTTCACTAAAACAAAATACTAAATAGTGAAAAAATTGACAT
The DNA here is from genome assembly GCA_963277665.1 of Viscum album. Lineage (NCBI taxonomy): Eukaryota > Viridiplantae > Streptophyta > Magnoliopsida > Santalales > Viscaceae > Viscum > Viscum album. Next base: position 301,555,165 of record OY728128.1, read on the forward strand.
AAATGAGTTTTTAAAACAAACACTGTATTATTAAATTATATAATAGTATTAAAAATATATGGTTCTTAATTTGGACTCTTATAATGATATAATTTTCATTTAGGAACCACTTGGGGCTCTCATGGAATATTATAGTAAGTTAATTGACCATGTAATATAAAAATACAAGAAGACATTGTAAAAGTTCAACGATTTAACTAAAAGTTAAATTTAAAAGACAAGGTTAAAATGGTAAACTAAACTTATCTAATCCTATTTGTTGAAAAAATTTACACCCATAACCACCTAAGGCTCGAAAAAAATTCACTTGGATCCATTAGGAACCCAAAATGATTTTATAATAAATAACATTTCAAATTTTTCCTAATGTCACCCTCACCTCCCTTATAAAAGGGTACTTCCCTTTCTCTCCAAATCACATATCCAAAGCCATTTAACTCAGCCAAAACCTTCCAAAATCTCCTCCCAACTTCCCTTAGTTCAACCTAGATGCCTTCCATTGAGAATAAATCCAACCTATGGAGCCCTTCTGTTCAAATCAAAAGGGAACACCCCAAGTAGAGGTAATTATTTTATCACTTCTTTCAAAGTTCTTTTTTTCTTCAACTTTCTTTTCATTTTTATTTACATAACAAAACAATATCTCCAATAACTAATACATAATTTTATGTTATTATAAATAAGTTACAACCATTCTCATTATTCTTTTCATCCAATGAATGACAATGTCACCATGTTTACATACGTATGGATTATTGTCTCCACGTTGTGGTGTAATTTGTTAATCAACACTATGTTATTTGGATGAATATAATGATGAGTAATATGTATATAAATAATGAAAATAACATGGTAATTTCTCTGTACAATTATTATACCATCCAATTTCACATCTTTTAATCATTAAAGAAATGATATCATCGCTCGTGTGTACGTATGGATTACCGTCTCTACGACATGATGAGATCCATTTACAGGTTCTCCATTCAACGATGATTATAAAAATATATATTATTAATATGTATTTAATATATTACATAATAATTATACTATATATATATATATATGCATTTATGTATGTACTTACATATATCTTGTTCGCTTATATCTGTTCAATACGATATGAAAAAAGAAACAACGTTTATGCGTACATAAGGCATACCGTCTCCAAAAATGGTGTTTTCCATTTCATATATCTATCTATTATACATATTTATATTCAAAAAATATATTATATATAAATAATTTTTTATATTCTGTATGTATTTAAATCATGATTTAAATGATACGATGAAGAATAACAAGTTAAAACACGTACGATAAAGAAAGTGATTATTACCCGAAATGTTAATTTAACATGGAAATCATTATTAAATGGGTAGTATAATGTCATAAATGAATCATGTATGATATAATAAATATGAATATGGTTGTGGTATAATTTAATAACATACTATGGTCATTATATAGGAGGTTAAATGTACCCTCGACCAAAGGAAAGTGCAAGGTAATGGTTAATTCCTCAATCTCATTATCATCTAAGGTTGTTTATGTGTAAGTATTTACTGGGACATATTTATCATCAATTCCCATATTTCATAAAAAAAATTTCAAAATGAATCTTTTTTGGTTTTATGGGAGGTTCTATTTAACTAGATCATCATTTTAAATTTTTTAATGAGTTACCTTTCTAAATCATTTTAATTAATGTCCATGTTTTCAAAATGATTTTAAGGATTTATATATATGGACATGAATGTTATGAAATGATTTTTTTCAAAAGTTTAAAACTGTAATGTGACACTTAGATTCATAAATATATTTAAAATGAATTTTTTATAAATTTGTGACTATTAAATGACTTCACAAAAAGTGATATTTCTCTTAAATAGTTTTACTGATCATTTTAACCTCTGTCAACATCCTTTACAGGATATTATTCTTAATTGAGGTTTATTTACTATAGTACAATATTCCATATTGTATTGAATGAGTTATGATATGTTTGACTATGGATATTCTATTTTTATACCCTTCATGGTTTATGGTTGAAATATTGACTTTTCGTATTCTATTTTTTAATAAGAATGTTTATGTTATGTTTCAACATTTTCATATGAGAATGAAGTGGACTAAGTAAGTAATGGGTGGGGCCCGCTATAACTCCTCGATGCATTAGTAGGTCTCATGAGATAAACTAGTGTCTTAGCAGAAGGCCTTGACTAAACTTTTATTTGTAGTCTTTGTATGAGGCATTGGCTCTACGGTAATGATGTCCGGTGTTTAGCATTCCCTTATTATGAAATTAATTATTACATGTGAATATTCGACTAGTAGAATATCCATTTGCATGTTTATATTGTAATAATTGATATATTTTCTCTATATTATGTTCAAGTTTATGTTTAAAATTATTTTCTTTTTATTAAACATCATACCTAAAATTTTTATAGCTTTAGCTATATTATTTACCCTTACTAAGCATCTCGGCCCATCCCTTTCTTATGTTTTGTTTCCCAAAGATTCCAAGAAGGGTATTTTTTTGATATGCAGGGCTAAGATAGGGGAAAATGGAATTATCAACGGATTATTTATGTGGTGTTTTATGTTTAAATTTATAATGTAACGTTCATGTATGTAATCTATATTCCATGTCTACTAAACTGGTCGGTCCTCTGGGACTTGATTCCTTGTAATCATGTCAATGTATTAAAATAATACACCAACTCCAGGATTCTAGGGTCAGGGAGTTACAATTGGTATCGGAGGAAGATTATTACAATCCTTGGAAACTAGATTTAGAAAAACTTTTATTAGAAAATAGTACTCTAAGATAGACATTGAGGATTACTATAGAATAACTTCCTAAAATTTTACTAATTTAGGGATTTTTTGTACTTTCTAATCAATACATCCCTGTCTCGATATGAGCAGGTAGAGGTAGCTCCGACACAGATTTACCTAGTAGTGAAATCTCAGAAAATGAGTTTTGGGAATGACCCAAAGTATCCGGATACACAACAATGGTCCTTTATACACTCTTGGTTAAGACAGATCTGGGTGATATGCTTAGGGTAATTAATTTTTTTATAAGACATTATGAAGGATTTAAGAGTAAATACTTCCTCAAAGAAAACATTTTTTAGGATTATAGATTATATACATAATCTTTTCAGTTTATGTTAGGTATTTTACAAGTTAGGAATTATGCATTACGATTCATAAACTAACCTAGTGTATGCCATTATTTAGAAATGGTGCCCTCTAGAAGGAATGAGAGCTCCAAAAATACTCATGATCCAAAGAATAATAAGGATCTTATCTTTCATGGGATTAAGACAACATTTAGAAGGTTAATATTCTCCAATATATTCTCATAATGTGAAGAAATAATATGATGTGTTAATAAGATAAGTATATAATTTTCTATGTCCTATGGAATTGAATGGAAGCAAGAGAAGAAAAGGATGGTAGAGAAAAAATGAATAAAGGTAAGAGGGGAATGAATTATTTTACCATATATGATAACTGTGGAAAGAATCACCTTGGTAAATGCATGAAGGGACAAGAATTTTGTTATAAGTGTGGAGAAAAAGTACACCAAGTACGAGACTGAAAATGTAAGTAAAAGGATTCAAATGTATAATGCTTCATCTGCAAGGTGTTGGAACTCTATGCGAATCAATGTTGAAATCATTAGAGTACACCCCAAATGATGATATTGGATAATAATAAAGTTATGATATTATCACAGATGAAGAGGAATGACTAGTGTTCTTATATTGTTAATAAATAATTATTTCATTTGAGTGTTCTATCAATTATGTAATGGTTGTATGAATTATGTAAATAAATAAGGATTGTGTTGTAGTACTATTTCATTAAGGATTTCTGATTATATGGTTCTAAGAAAAGTGAACCAATAGCAAGTTGATATTTTTGTAAATACACTGATGAAGGAATGATAGACCTTAATAAGGTTCTGATACTAAGGTAGTGATTTTGGAATAATATATGATTGATTTGGATAATTTGTATTCGATATTCTTGACTACTATGAAACTAATTAACTGTTTTTTATTCCATTATTACTAGAGTTTATAACATTTTTGAATATAAGGAGTATATCTAGTATTCTATAAGGAATAATGGAGAATGAATGTAATTAATAAGGTTTTATTGTAATTCATGATGTTACTATGTTTTGAAATAATACATGATTAAGGTATTCACATGTCATTACGTGGAAAACAGATCTTCATTGTCTTTACCTTACTTATAAATTTTGGACTGTGAGTTTGGATAGAAGTGTTTTGGATAAGTCTAAAGGTTTGAATGGATTAAGTTTGACATGGTATACTATTTCTAAGGTTAAATAATTTCATATTTTGTTTTTGGATTTTTATAAAAAGTACAACCGGGAGGTCAGGCGACAACCTGTCACGTCCGGCATGGCCGCGAGACATGAACCTGAAACCGATGTGGGACAAGGTTCTGTCACCTACCACTGGCCTACATGATGTCCTAGTTTGTATAATTTAGTTTTCTAAATGGTCTGATAAATTAGTTATAAATTAATAAATTTTATAACCCTATACGATTAAGATAAATTTAATATTTTTGAATTCTATAATCTTTTGGAGTGAAAGATTAGTTTTTGGTAGGAATTAGTTGAAGGATGAAATGATACTTGTCAAGTATAGATTTTTCATTTTATTATACTAATAAATTAATTATTAAACTTTAGGGAATAAATATTAAAACCAAAAATGTGTTATCCTAATGCCTTATGTTTTGTTGAACCGATGATATTTTAAATCCGCATATATTGACGGCTTTGTGGACCTCAATTTTACACTGTTTTGTGATTGATGACCTCAATCACTCTGTATATATATTTAATTTTTTGACCAATTATGCGTCTTTAATTGCCACAAATTTTCTCTTAATCGATATCATATTTTGGTGGTGAATTTTTCATTTCCATTTCCCTCTTATTAAGACTAAATTTTTTTAACCAAATTTCCAATTTGGGTTTCCCACAAAAGGTATTTTTCTATTTTTAACCTCTTATTTTTGAAGAAAAATTTCAAATTGCGAGGACGCAATTTATTAAAGGTGGTGAGAATGTAACACCCCATGATTTCATAGTATGTTATCTCTCAAATGTAATTCAATAAATTGTGCTACATGAAACACCAAGTTTGAGTGAACCAAAACTTTCCAAAATGGCCATTCAAAAACTGGTTATGAATTGTATTAACTGAATTTTGAATTTTATATACTTAATATAATTTTAGGATGCATATTTTTTGTTTCTTACAGACAATATAAGAACAAATTCATTTTTCTGAGATAAAAAAAGATTTTTTATAAAATGAAATTTTACTCCCTTTTAAGAGCGGACCATTTTTAGAACCAATATGTAACACTTTTATATATTCAATTTAATGAAATTAAATGCTTATTTATAAATGGGACTTAAATATTGAGTTTGGATAAAAATATTTGTTCTTTTCTGATAACATTCATATTTTTATGAATGGTGAAAAATACTAAATTTTTATTGAAAACAACATTTTTAATCGAAATAATTTATAGTGTTAAGTTATGAATGTTAGTGGTTTCTAAGTATAATTAGATTATATTTTCACCATTAAAAACAATTTAGGTAATTATAAATAATTTTATATTTAAATTTGACATAAAACCATATCAATCTTTTGATTGTTTTTACTTTTTAAAATCCCGCCTTTTGGTTTTGACAACATGAATTAATTTTTAATTAATTAATGAAACAAATATGTTATGAATTTGGTAAAATTGAAATCATTTTCTAATTTTTAATATCAAAATTACCATTGGGTTAATTTTTGGTATTTTTTTTATAATAATCAATTTTTGATGAATAGTGAAAAACATTGTGTTATTGTTTAAATCAATATTTTTATGTGAATAATTAAATATTATATTTAAATTTATTTTAAGTTAAAATATATATATATAATATCTATATACATTCAATGTAATTCATTAGATTCATTTCATAATAAAATTTGATGTATAAAATTTTATTGAACTTTTTAACGTCTTTTACATACCTTCTAGGCACAATTAAAAATTTGCATAAAACATAATTTCACAGCTTCTGTGAATTAAATTTCAAAAATGAGAGAGTCACGGTTGACATCAGTAAGTAAAATTTGTTTCAACAAGATGAAAATAAATTTTGGTTAACAGTAACTTTTGATTTTTAATGATATTATAATTACCCTAAGCCATGTTCTAATTCTATTTGATAAGTGTATTTCGACCAAAATCATCCTTATGAATAAAATATGATATTATTTTACCAACATGGATTAGATTAGGAAATTTATTTTTATTATTATTAAATAGGAGTTAAAAATGTTAAATTCAAATTTTCATAACTAAAACATTTTTATTATATGGTTATACAAAATATAAATTAGATTATAAATATTCATTAGAAAGATAATGTGATTTCCTAAATAATGGAATTTTATTTATAAATTTTAGACATTAAATTACTAAATTTATTTATGACACAATGATGATACACTAATTACCTTATTAATGAATAATTAAAGTAATTGATGTTATAAATATCAGAATAAATGTAAATTGAGAATTTTGATGCATTAAACTAATTATATAGTATAATATGACATTTTAGGGTCAATTAAATTGATTGTTTTAGATGTAATCATGATGTTATGACTTTCACAAAAACAAAATACCAAATAGTGTCAAAATTGACTTAAATGAGTTTTTAAAACAAATAATGTATTATTTAATTATATAATAGTCCTACAAATCTAAGGGCCAACCAAAGGACTCTTGTAATTATATATGAGTAATTAATGAACCACTTTGGGTTCTAATGTCATTTTATAGTATGTTTATTAACCATATTATATAAAAATATAAGAAGACATTGTAAAAGTTAAACTGTTTAACTAAGAGTTAAATCTAAATGATAAGGTTGAAATGGTAACCTAAACATGTAAAAAACCTTTTGGTTGAGAGGATTTCGACCCACAACCACCTAAGACTCGAAATAAATTCATTTTCAGCCATTAAGAAAAGAATATCATTTTATAATAAAATCATATTTCCAACTTCTCCTAAAGTGACCCTCACATAACCTATAAAAGGGTACTTCACCTTCTCTAAAAATCATAGCAACAAAGCCATTTGGCTCAGCCATACCCTGCCCAAATCTCCTCAAAGCTTCCCTCAATTCAACCTATAGTCCTTACATTGATCATAAATCCAACCTATTGAGCCTTTTTTTCAAATCAAAAAGAAAACCCCAAAGAAGATGTAATTATTTTATCACCTCTTTCAATGCTTTGTTCTTCTACCACTTCCTTTTCCTTTGTTATTTCCATACAAAAATAATAAATCCAGTACCTTTTACATACTGTGAAGATATTATAAATATGGTACAACCATACACACTATTCTATCCATCCTATGAATGATAATTTCAACATGCGTGTGTACATACGACTTACCATCTCCACGCTGTGGTGAAATTTTTTATTCAACATTATGTTATTTGGATGTATATAATGATGAGTAATATGTATATACATAATGAAAATAATATTCTAATTTCTATTAATAGTTAATATACCATCCAATTCCATACCTTTTAATAATTATGGAAATGATATCATCGCTCGTGTGTACGTACGACTTACCATCTCCACGACGCAGTGAGATTCATTTCCAGGTTAACCATTCAAAGATGATTATAAAAATATATATTATTAATAAGTATGTAATATATGACATAATAATGCTAATGGATATATATATATATGTACTTACATACAACATATTCACTTACATCTGTTCAATAAGATATGAAAACAGAAACAACGTTTGTGCGTATGTACAACCTACCGTCTCCATAAGCGGTGTTTTTCATTTAATATATCTATATATTAAACATATTTATATTATAAATATATATTATATATAAATCATTTTTTATATTCTATAATTATTTAAATCATGATATAAATGATACGATCAAGAATAACATGTTAAAACATGTACGATAAAGAGAGTGATTATTACCCGAAATGTTAATTTAACATGGAAATCATTATTAAATGGGTAGTATAAAGTCATAAATGAATCATGTATGATACAATAAATATGAATATGGTTCTGGTATGTTTTAATAACATATTATGGTTATTATATAGGATTTTTAATGTACCCTCGACCAAAAGAAAGTGCAAGGTAATGGTTAATTCCTCAATCTCATTAGTATCCAAGATTATTTATGTGTAAGTATTTACAAGGACATATTTATAATTGATACACATATTTCAGGAATTTTTTTTCAAAAGGAATCTTTTAGGGTTTCCTAGGAGGTTTTATTTAACTAGACCATCATTATAAATGTTTTTAAGATTTATCTTTCTTAATCCTTTTAATTATTGTCCATGTTTTCAACATGATTTTATGGATTTTTTTATTTAGACATGAATTTTTTGAAATGATAATTATTTTAAATAGTTTCAAAGTGGTATGGGATAGTTTTATTCAAAAATATCTTTTAAATGACTTCCTTAATAAATGTGGGACTTTTAAATTATTTAACAAAAATGGATATTTCTCTAAAATAGATTTATGGATCATTTTCAAATATGTCAACATAATTTTGAGGATAATATTCATGATTGAGGATTATTTACAATAATACAATATTTCATATTGTATTGAATGAGTTATGATATGTTTGACTGTCAATGTGCAATTTTTATACCATTCATGGTTTATGGTTGAAGTATTGACATTTCGTATGTTAGTTTTAATTTGAATATTTATGTCGTGTTTCAACATTTTCATATAAGGAATGCAGTGGAATTAGTAAGTGATGGGTGGGGCCCACTATAGGTCCTCGATGAAACAGTAGGTCTCTAGAGAAAAACTAATTTCTTGGCACAAGGCCTTGACAAAAAATTTATATATAGTCATGGCACGACGCTTTGGCTATGTGGTAATGATGTCTTCCATTAGGCATTCCCTCATTTTGAAATTAATTATTACATGTGATTATTAAACTAGTAGAATATCCATGTGCATGTTTTTATGGTAATGTTTGATTTATTTTCTACCTATTATGTTCAAGTTTGTGTATATAATTATGTTGTTTTTATTACACATCTTGACATAAATGTTTATAGCATCGGATAAATTATATACCCTTAATGAGCATCTGAGTTCACCCAATTATTATGTTTTGTTTCCCCAAGATTCTAAGAAGTGTATTATGTTTGATGTGCATGACTAAGCTAGAGGGAATAATGGAATTATAAACGGATTATTGATGTTGTGTTTTATGGTTGAATGTGTAATGTAAAATTCATTTATGTAATCTATATTCTAAGATTACTAAACTGATATGTCCTTCTGGACATGATTCCTTGTAATCATTAAAATTTATTAAAATAATGCCCCGAATCTAGGATTCTGGTGTCGGGGCATTATAGTTGGTATTAGAGGATGTCAAGTAAAAACCTCGAAAACTAGATTTATAAGAACTTTGATTAGATAACATTACCCTAAGATAGACTTTTGGTATTAGTATATATGAACTTCCAAGAATTTTGGTAATGTAAAAATTTTATGTATTTTGCAAGCAATACATCCCTATCTGGATACGACCAGATAAGGGTGGATCTGGAACAGATGTACCTAGGGGTGAAAACACCGATAAGTAGTTTTGGGGACGACCTGGGGTATCCTAGTACACCAAAACGGGCATTGTGGTACTCTTGGTTATGAAACCTCTGGGGGATACGCAAAGGATAATTATGATTTCCTTTATAATCCATTATGAACGATTAAGGAGTAAATAATTCATCATGAGAAACATTTTTTTTATTATATATTATATGCATAATCTTTTCAATTTACGTTAGGTATTTTACATGTTTGGAATTATGTATTATGATTAATAAAATAACCTAGTGTATGCCATTGTTTTGAAATGGCGCCCAGAAGAAGGAATTAGAACTCTAGCAAAACGAGTGATCCAAAGAGTAATATGGATCACATCCTTCATGCCATTTTGAAAAACATTATAGGGGAAATATTCTCCCACATATTCTTTTCATATGAAGAAATTGTATCTTGTGTTAATAAGGTATGTAAATAATTCTCCGTGTCCTATGGATTTGAAGGGAAGAAAGATAAGAAAAGGATGGTAGAGAAAAAATGAATAAAGAGAAGAGTGGAAAGAATTATTTTCCCATATGTGATAACTATGGAAAGAATTACCTTGGTAAATGCTTGAAGTGAATGGGAGTTTGTTATAAGTTTGGAGAAAAAGGACATCAATTACTTGATTGAAAGATTAATAGAAAGGTTTCAAATGTACAATTATTTATCTACAAGGAGTTGAGACTCTATGCGAATCATTTCCCAAATCATCCTAGTATTCCCCAAATGATGCTATTGAATAATAATCAAGTTTTTATACAGTAATATATGAAGATGAATGACTAATGTTCTTATGTTATTATTAAATAATTATTCAATTTGAGTTTTGTATCAATGATTCACTTCTTATATGAATTATGGAAATAAATAAGGATTGTACTGAAGTACTATTTCATTGAGGATTTGAGATTATATGGTTCTATGAAAAGTGACTCTATATAAAGTTAAACATTTCGGAAAATACATGTTTGAAGGTAAGATAAACCTTAATATGGTTCTGATACTTAGGTAGTGATTTTGGAATAAGATATGATTGATTTGGATAAATCATATTCGATATTCATGACTACTTTGAAACTAATTAATTGTATGTTTATTCAATTATTGTTGGATTTTACAACATTTTTTGATATAAGGAGTATATCTAGTTTTCTATAAGTAATAAGGGAGCATTCATGTAATAAATATGTTTTTATAGAAATTTAGGATGTCACCATGTTTTAAAAAAATAAGGATGAAGGTATTAACATGTTATTACGTGGAAAAAAAGATCTTCATTGTGTTTATCTTCCTTATAAAATTTGGACTGTGAGTACTGACAGAAGTATTTTAGGTATGTATAAAGTATGGAATGAATTATTTTTGACATTAGATTCTATTTTTAAAGTTAAAGAGTTTCTTAATATTATTTATGGATTTTTATAAAAAGGACAACCCGGAGGTCAGGCGACAACCTGTCGCATAGGCCGTGAGACTTGAACCCGTATCCGAAGGGTTGAAAGGGTGCATCACCTACCACTGGCATGCGTGATGTCCTGGTTTGTATAATATACCTTTTTTTAAAATTTTCTAACAAATGAATTATAAATTCATTATTTTTAGAACCCTATACGATTAGTATAAATATAATATTTTTGGATTTTGTTATCTTTTAGATTGAAAGATGAGTTTGTGTAAGGAATTAGTTGAAGGATGAAACTCTAATTTTCTAGTATATTTCTTTCCTCTTATTATATTAATAAATTAACTCTTAAACATTAGGTATGGTATGTTGGAACCAAGCAAATTTTGGAGTAGCTTTCTGATAATAGAACCAACCTACAAAGAGCATTAACGCCGCAATGACTAATGCACCAATTGCGGTACAATAGAGTTGTAATTCACTAGTGATTCCAAAGACTCACCAAATCTAAAAAAATAGAGGTTATATGTTTTCCTTAAGACCTCCCGCCCACATCTCCATCCAATAATTCTTGGCCCACTATATGCCAAACCACCGGTGCCCTGTGTCCAACGTGAGTAAGGTCACTTAGACATGTTTCATAATTGAAAAAATGAGCACTGTGAAAATACATGCCACTCAGCCAAAAAAAGATGATGGCGAGTTGACCAAAATGGGCACTAAATACTTTTTGAGATATCTCCTCCAAATCACTAGTATGGCTATCTAAATGGTGAGAATCAGTATGTAGGTTCCATATCCAAGTGGTAGTATCTGGGCCCTTAGCAATTGTTCTTGAAAAATGACCGGGTCTTCCCCATTCCTTGAAATGAAGTTTTTATGGGATCCTTATTTACCAAAATTTTGACTTCTCATTCCATAAAATGAATAATCATTGAGTCCTCCTATTATTCCACACAGCAAATAAAAAAGATACCTATGAACAATGAATGTAATTATTATACCTTAGATAGATATGATAGATATTTTTATAGTCATATTTCTCTCTTCCATATTTGATATATTTTATTTTTTTATTGAAGGTGAATATTTTTGAAAGAAAGGTATTCATCACTAGAAATCTGGAAGTTGTTGATTCAGGTAATGTTTTTTGATATATTATAACATAGATATTATGCGCTCCACATACCTTATTTTTTATCTATTTTTTATCTATTCTCTATAAATATTTTCCAAATATGTTTTTTATACAATCTAGTAGTTATACTCTGGATGAAACTTATTTATACATATTAAGAGAAGTTTAGTATAGAAGTAATAATATGACTTTCATTAAGTTTTCCAATAATGCTAGCAGTCATTATTCATGGTTGACCCCTATCCATTAGTCATCTAAAGGTCTATTTTTTATTAATGAAAATGAAAAAAGAGATTATGTACTCTTCACCTTCCTACAAAATTCCAAAAAATAATGCTATTTGAAGATATATAAAAACATTATTGGGATTTTACTAGCTAAAAAAATGATCCATTTTATTGGAGGGGAAAACAGAAATCAATATAAAAAATTCTAACTAACTAACTATTTTCATTTGAATTAAAACAGATTTCTTTTTTATTTGAAGTGTCTCGTGATCTTAAACCAATTATGTGCCTCAATATAATGAACTAGAATATGTGCTAGATCTTGATTCCAATACTCAGCATCTTGATTGAACCAAGCCTCTAAAATTTAAGAATCTCCCTATTGAATGGCATGTTCTCCCTGGTCGGAATCAGGTTCATTCCTTTCCTTAGAACTGTACATGATATTTTCATCTTGTACAACTCAGTATCTTATTATAAGATATCTCAACTAACTAAAATGAGATTGATTTTTTTCTATTATATATTTTTTATTGGGTTAACCAAAATAGATTCATTCAATACATATAAGTTTCAAACTTTCATTTTGATTTATTGAAATGTTTTATCTTATCTCCCACCTTTAGAATGAGATGGATGTAAAGTAGATAATTTTTTTACTCTTCAATTTTTCTGAAAGGTAACTATCCAGATTTCATATTATATTGTAAATGTATATTTTTATTTTATATTGTATAGTATAAATATATATATATATATATATATATAGAATCCTTGAAAAATACATTCCCTCGTTAAGAAGAAATATTTACTCTTTTTGGGATCTGATCCTACACTGCTGCATAATACCTTGATTTATTAGTAGATCAACACTATTACATAATTTTGATTCCTAAATATCATTTCATATTTTTTTAATCAATTATCAGTTATGATCATTATATCGGATGGAAAAAAAATGAGAAAAGCATCGTTACGGTGCTTCCTTCAATTATGATCAATTCTTGATCATTTTATCCATAGAAGAAAGTGTCTATATTATGTCTTCATATTTATCAACTTCTATGCAGTTTTATCTCTTTAACTACCTACATCTATACATCTGATAAAAATAACCATTTTTGGACTATTGATCCTATATGTAGTGTAGAAATCCTTTAGGACTACTGGGGTATCTAATCCCATTTGCTCCCCTAGCTTCTATCTCTCAGTGTCAGTGTTGGCCCAGTAGAGTGCTTTCACCATTGGAGTTCTTTCTGATCTCAACTAATTTCACCGCTCCACCAAAAATTCCCTCTTCCCCTACCATACTCCAGCATGGTAGTTTCCACCACCTGTCCTGGGTTGAGCCCTGGGATTTGACGGCGGACATAAAAAGCCACTGACATACACTTTACGCCCAATTATTCTGAATAATGCTTGCATCCTCTGTATTATCGCGGTAGTTGGAACAGAGTTAGTCAATGCTTATTCCTAGGATACCATCATTTCTTCTTCTCTAGGAAAATAAATTCACGACTCGTGGGCCTTCTACCTCCTCCACACGGCATTTCTCCATCAGTCTTTTGCCCATGGCATAAAATTCCCCACTACTGCCTCCCGTAGGAGTCTGAGTCGTGTCTCAGTCCCAGTGTGGCTGATAATCCTCTCAAATTATGTGTCTATAATATCCACTAATGTTCTTCTAATCAAGATCATAATTTGGTGGTGAATTTTTCAATTCTCATTCCCTCTTATTAGGACTAAATTTTATTAACCCAATTTCCATTGTGGGTTTTCCAGAAAGGTAATTTTATATTTTTAACCATTTATTTCCGAAGAACAATATCAAACTGGGAGGATTCTATTTTTTAAAGTAGGGTATAATGTAACACCCCATGATTTCATAGTACGTAATCTCTCCAAAGTAATTCAATAACTTCTGCTATATGCAACACCAAGTTCTATCGAACCACGACTAACTAGATCACCCGTTCAAAAAGCGGTTTTGAATAGTATTAACTAAAATATGAATTTTATATACTCCATATAATTTTAGAATCCATATTATGTGTTTCAAAAAAATAATATAAGAACAAATTCATTTTTTAGAGATAAAATAAGTATTTAAAAAAATGAAATTTTACCCGCTTTTAAGTGGAGACCCTTTTTAAAACCAACATTTGATACTTTTATATATTCAATATAATGAAATTAAATTATTATTTAACAACTGGACATTAAAAAATCAGTTTGGATAAATATTTGTTACTTTTTTTATAACAATCACATTTTGATGAATAGTGAAAAATACTAAATTTTAATTGAAAATAAATTTTTTAATCGAAATAATTTATGGTGTTAAATTATTAATTTAAATGGTTTGAAATTAGAATTAGATTATATTTTTATCATTTAATACAATTTAGGTCATTATAAGTAATTTCACATTTAAATTTGATATAAACATATATAAATCTTTTGATAGCTTTTACTTTTTAAAACCCCTCTTTTTGGTTTTGACAACTGGAATTAACATTAAATTAAATAATACCACTAATATATTTTGAATTTTGTAAAATAGATTTCATTTTTTAATATGGGATATCAAATTTAGCATAGCACTAATTTCCTGTATTTTTCTGAAAACCTCAATTTTTTTATGAATAGTGAAAAACAGTGTGCTATTTTTTAAAACCTACTTGTTTTATAAATAATTATTTATTTTATTTAGATTTTTGTAAATTCAAAATAGATATCTAATAAAAATATATGTTCAATTTATTTATGTGTTTTTCCGTGGTCATGGAAGTGGAGATATTGATACATATTAGTGACTCTAGAAGAACAATTGATACATAATATTCTCATAAAAATTTAAAGGATAATAAAGTGTTAAATAAACTTATATAAGGGTTAAATTAAATGAATAAATGTTATGGAAGAGTCAATTTAGTCCTAGATAAGATATGTAAAGGTCCTATCTTTTTCATTATTATGAGAATGGAATGTCATTCAAGGTTAAATATTTTTAAAACACTTAGATGGAATTATGTCCATATATATATCCTTGATACTATGTGGATACAATCCATATAGAGTAGTCTATGACAAGATCTTTGAATCTGGTAAGAATAAATTTTATAAGACAACTATATATCAACCCATAAAGGAATGAATTCAAAGATGCATATTTATAGGATGATTAAAATCTCAAAGGGGATATTACAATTAAAATATGAGAGAATCACATAAGATATTGACTAAAATAAAGAGGAATGTATTAATCAAAGATCATGGAGATTAAATAAAGGGATGAATAAATACTATGAAAGGATTTCAAAGAATAATAAACCATGATAATCCTCTGAAGTACCACTAATGATCAATAAAGACACCTACTAGGGTAGTTGGTTGAATAATATATTGTCTAATTGTTACTAAATTATAAATCTTATTTAAAATTTATACCACTTCTATTATTATCCTATTTTTACAGTTAAGAAATGTGGATTTTTTTAGTTCTAGTATTTAATAAATACCACATTTAATGTTAATCGAGAAAGTAAATATGACATACAATATTTTACAAGGTTTGACTCAAATGCCAATTACTTTTTTATGGGTTATTTACCCCAATCAAGGATTCTCTAGGATAAAAAATATTTGGCTACAATACCTTGGTGCTTCCCTCACCTAGATAGAGTCTCATTATTTATACAATTTCTAATATCTCACTATATGTCCACTTAATAAACTTCATATTGAAGTCATAACTTTGCACTGTTCTTTCCTTTTATAACTAGAGTCACGCTGGTTACATAACATCCCATCATGTATATAAAATTCTCCCTTCCATATCATTTTGATATATATATTTGATCAGCACAAGGATGTTACCATATCTATAATATATATCTCTTTCTACTCAACAATATATGCATCAAATTCCATAGGTTCTGAAGGAAAAGTACATAAAACTCGGTATCCACGTGAAGTACAACTTAAAAGAACTTACAAAAATCCAACTCAACTAGATTTCTAATCTTAAATATGACATTATCTTATATTTATGAATCCAATAAAATATTAATATATTTAAGGCACAATAATATTATCCTTATCATGCACAATAGTGTTAGACTCTCTTCTCAATTTCTCTTCTCAACCTTTTACAATAGTGAATATAATAGGATCCTCTTATTCCTTTTTATTTTATACCCATATGATATATATTTAGTAGAAAATTATAAATAACAAATTCTTCCTTCTTCTAGAGTAGTAAGTTATCCCAACTGATCTCATGATCTCGGTTAAAACATCTCCAATATTCATCATGCACACTCTCATTCTTATTAATTTTATACATATGTCACTGGAAAACATATTTATAAAATTCAAAATAATGAAATAAACATATTAAATTAAATCATAATAACAATTAACATTTTTAGGAATTAATAAAAGTCTTCAAATCGCATTTTATCTATTTCCCATAGTCCTTAGAATATTGAGTATTTTTTAGAACCCCAATAGATTTAAAACTTCAAATTCACTTCAATATTTTAAAACCATCACTCAAGTGATTTTTAACACTAAAATAAAAATTCATAACACTTAGTTACACTTATACGTTTTCTCTAAAAAAAAATTCTCTTCAAACATCTCAATTAATAACCTTTGAACTCAATTTATCAAAAATTTTAAAATTTTATATAGTATTCAGCTCTTTACTCATCAAACCTACAGTAGAAAACACCTTTTACGATTATTAGAACCTGGCTTTTTAATGAGAACCAAATCTATGAAAAATATTATGTAGAGGGGAAACTATATTAAACTTATCTTTCTATGTTATTCAAAGAACAACCAAACATATTTATCCTAACCAAGTATACTCAACTTAAATTTCATTGGGATGATACTTTAATCCATCACCCATCTCCAAGAAAACATGGACTTATCTTTATTTATCTTTATTAACAAAAATACTTTATCAAATGGGAACTTCAATCTTCCATTTGGATTTCTTTTCAGTACTCAACATTCTTCATAAGTTTATTTATTATCTAATATTATTAAATCTCTTTTTCCCCTCATTGAAAATAATAAAAATGTGTAAAAAAAATTTTCTCCCCCTCATATGATACCGAATCTTCCTTTTAATTTTCAGGTTCCGTATAAAATAAAATTTCATGATGTTTCACAAAATTTCAATCATCCTCATAAGTCCCATAAAAAAATCCCAATGAGATCTTAACTCCTCAATATTTTAAAAGAACATTGTGTTCGATAGCATATAAAACACGCAACCTAGAGATTTGATAAAAAAAATTTGTATTTTATAACCATTATAACATGGTTACTTAATTGGTACATATGAATAAAAAAAATTTATTTATAAAATAAATATAATGTTTATAATAAATTAAAATCTATGGATAAATTCCTATGAAAAAATAACTTAATTTTTTTGTAAAGTCATTTTATTCATCAAAATATGTTTTTATTAAATTTTATGAGAGAATGTTATAATTAATTTATTGACATTTTAAAAAATTAATTTAATAAAAATTATATCATTTTATATATCAAAATATAAAAATAATCATATGGTTAATTGTTTGATTTTTTCTAAAAATATTGATTTCTAGGGAATAGTTAAAAATACTAATTTTTGTTGAAAAATATACTTTCATTACAATAATTTACAATGTTAAATTTTCATAAAAAATGGTTTAAAAGTATAATAAGTTATATTATATTATTTATTATCCAATTAAGTTACGTGATATCAATTTTATGGTAAAATTTTTTATACAACCATTTTTATACATAAAATTTTTTTTTTGGAACTTTTTTTATCATTGTGTTTTTCATTTTTTTCTTCAATTAATTTATACCACATATAGAAATTGAATATTGAAAAACATATTTCATATTTGGAATAATTTGGTCCAAATTTTTTAAATATGACCCTTTTATTTGTTGTTGTTATGAATATTAACCATATTAATTTTTTGTTACTACGATAATGGTCAAAGAAGTTAATTACAGATAAAACTAATGTGACAAGGCATTAAATTAATTCACGAACATGAATTTATTATTTTGGTTGATTCTATTTCATCCATAATAATAAATAATTTAAAATATGACCTTTATTGGAAATTTATCTTTGATTTTGACCTTTATAATAATTAAGTAATGGATAAAGTCAAATATGCCACCTTCTCCCTTTTAATATCTATAATATTTTTTGACATGTATAGAAAGAAGTTATGTTCGATTATATTTTTTTATGAAATTTTAAGGAATTTTATTTTTCATGGTAATCTATTTTTAATTTTTAGTGATGAAATAATTGACTTAAATGCTTGTAAAACACTTACACAATGCATGTACACTTAGTAAAAATATCATGTAAATGTTTTTAAAAAATTAAAATGTAATTTTATATGATTATTTTATAGTGATTAAATATTATTTTAGATTAATATAACTTATTAGATATTATTTAATTGTTTATATTTTAATTCATTTTATGTCATCTTGTTTTCAAAGTCAAATTAAATCAATACTTCGAAAAATGGAATTAATGATATTTTATAATAAATAATATTTTATTAAATGATTTAATTTTTATAAAAAATAATATATTGAGTAACTTTAGTGGGGTATAGTTTGAAATATAAACGATGGTACATTTTTTATTCACTTTTCATTTTATGGTAAAATTCATAAACCTTAAAGAGTAGAAGACTTTGATATTGTGGTAATTGTCAAAATGGTTAATGAGGGTTAAAACTAAGTGATATGTTTAAAAACAATAATAACACTTGTTAAAATTTTATTTTATAATAATAAATTTATGAATACACATATTTTTTATTATTATCTTATTTTTTGAATTTTATTCCAAGAAAATCTATTTATATTACATTAAAACTTTAAGTAATTAAGAGAGTGAACCTTCCCTCACTTATAGAAGGGAACCTCCTTTTTCAATATTAAAAATGTTTGATTTTAATATATTATAAGATACATAACCTAGTCTCATCCTATATTTCATATAAATTTCATATATATTATTTTCATTCCAAATAACCATTATTTCATGGTTTAAGGTGTAAATTAATAGAGGTTTCTCAAGGAAGTGTTATAACTCTTAATCAAGCATTTTAAATTTTATTTATTCTTATAACATCTATAAATACATGATATACTTTATAAAATAATGAATTAAGTTCTTAAATACACGTAATTTTTATTATTATGATCTGAAAACCATTATCCAACTTCTTTCTATCTTATGGAATGTGACAACATCCATCGTGCATTCGTACAAATTACTATCTTCACATAGTGTTGTAATTTTTTTGTCACCACTTTATGTACATGATTATAAAGGTATAAAGAATTAATATATATAATATTTATGAAGTAATTGTTATTATTTAATTTTAATATCAGATATACCTTCTTACCTTCCAATCCATTGGAAAATGATAGCATCGCTCATGTGTATGTTTGGAATACCACCTCCACAAAGCAATGTAATTCATTTTTTGTTTATATTTTACATAAATAGTAATAAGGATATATTTAATGAATATATAAGATATATATGATATGAAAATTATCCTATAGTGGTGTATTATTATTTAACTTTATTTCATACCATCCATCGAAAAATGAAAACAATGTTCATGCTTACATATGGCTTACTTTTACTATGACGAACGCAATTAATTTTAATATCTATATATTTTATGGATGAGTATATATATTTTTGATGAATATGTATTATATTTATATAATGGTTATATTTTTTGAGATAATTTAACTACACTAAAATTTTAAAAACCCATAATTCCAAATCGAAATATACATGAAAAGGAAAGGAGATATCACTTAAAACTGTGATTTTAATAAATAATTGTTAATAATTGAGTGGTAAAATATTAAAAGTGAATAATATAATGTAGGATATATAATTATATTTTGTAATTTATTTATAATCAATATATATTTATTATATTGGAGGTTCAAATGCAAATGAATCATGACCAGACTTGAGGTAATGCTTTTATGTTACAATCCCATTTTAATCTGGTTTGTTCATGGTTGAATTTACATTAAGGGAATTACATGATCCGTAGCTAAAAAATACATTTAATTTTTATTATTATATGGTTATTTATGTAGAATTATCATTATTTTCATTTTCCTCAATATATTTACTCAAAATACTAAAAATAATGTTTTTAAGGATACCCCACTATGAGTTACTATTCATTCGAGAATATTTCTCTCCCATGATGATGATTTATTTAAGATACTTTCAAAAATGTTTTTTACTATTATCTAATGAATTTTTAAATTAATTTTAACCATGTTTTAATTTTTATTAAAATATTTCAAAGTAAAATTCATATTATTTTTCGAATGAGGTACATTTTAATTTTTTTTAAAAATATAAAAGGAATATTTATTTTAATGTACATAGAAAAAATGAAATTTCCCACAATCAAGAACAATAAATTATTTTAAGAATCCATCAAAATTTTCCCTGGTTATTTTAAAATAAAATATCATCCTTAATATTTTGTAAATATTTGGATTTTGATTAAGTTACATAAAAATAAATTGTATTTTTTATAAAGAAATATTCCATATATATTTTAAGAGGATTATTAATATATGATAACATTATTTTATGTTGATTATGATTTAATAGGGGTCTGGTTTAATGATACGATATTAATTCATTATATGGAAGGATAATTATTACTATTATGATTTATTTTTTAAACCCATATATTTTCTATGGGTTATGATATAATGAATTTATGAAATGTTGTTGAAACCCTTTTTCTTTATTTGTGTTATGATAAATTTATATGGTGAATATTTTTTGATATTGTGACACAGATATGTATGGTATTCAATATGTGATTGATGGTACAGTAATTATATTGATCTCCTATGTATTGGGTAATTTTTTATATCTCATGAGATAAATTTAGGATGTGAGTATATGTTCTCACTCGACTATGGAAAACATGTATAGATTCTCGAACCACTATGGGAAGAAAGTGGTGATCCCTAAACCAATATGAGAAACCTATGATCATGTATTAATTATTTATGATATATTAAATATGTTTTAATGAATGATCCATTATAATTTGATGGTCTCTATAGTTAATATTGACAAATGAAATGGTTTCTATAAATATAATAGTGCCACACATTTATGATATGTTTTTATTAATACAATTGAACTTGTATTATATAATTGATTTATAATGCTTTATCACTCTTATGATTCATATATTTTGA
Organism: Viscum album; assembly: GCA_963277665.1. Classification (NCBI taxonomy): domain Eukaryota; kingdom Viridiplantae; phylum Streptophyta; class Magnoliopsida; order Santalales; family Viscaceae; genus Viscum; species Viscum album. The sequence goes on from OY728128.1 coordinate 301,577,024, forward strand.
AATTCTAAATGTTTATTCGATGACTGTTGATTAAAATCCTTGATATATTGGTTATAATATTTGTAATTTATCATCTTGAAACCATACACTAATGATTATTTAATTCTTACATTTGATCATCAATTAATTCATCCCATGTAAAACCTTTATAAGAAACTAAGACAAATTTTTTTACTACCTTACCCAAGTTTATGAATAATGGTTTTAAGTAGGAAATGTTTAAGAAGTTTAATATATGGGAAGATATTTTTGGGATATTTTTAATATTTTTGATGAATATAAAAGATTTGGTAGCTAGTCTGCAAAAAAACAACTAAACATTAAATTAAGAACATGGGATATGATCTTATGTATTAAATATTCATATAAAATTATGTAATATTTATGTATGAAACATTTGTGTCTCTATAAAAAGTCAATTTAATCCTATTTTATTAGATAATTATCCCCTAATAAAATGATTAAACATAAAGAAACCAAATATTTAGTGAGTAAAAATCATATATTATCTTATCATTTTTCTAGGACTATCAAAATTTTAGATTTTATAAAAAGAATAAACTCTAGATACATTAACTACAAATTAGTTCACCCTTAAGGTATTATAAAATTCTTTATTCATCATAATAAACATTTATTCTAAATAATAAGTTCCATACATTTTGACATCAATATTTTTTTATAATAATTGAAAATGAATATCAATTGATATAAAAATAATGGATGAATCTCTCCTTTCATGATTCACCTACAATCCCTTATTCCATAATGCATAATCACAAAAATGGTAATAAGGTGGCTCATAATTTACTATTTAATAGTATCATAAGGGATAAAATTTCATCCATAACCCATTAACTTATTTTATTGTAGGTATAATGTTTTTAAACCTCTTAATTCTTAAATTGTCATTACATTTCACCATTGGATCCTTTTTAGGTAACATGTTTTTCTCATATTCTTTAATTTTATTATGAATGAGAATAAGTTGTATAACTCTAGAAATAAATGGATATCTGTCTTTTTTGTATTTACCATATTCTAAACTACCTCTAACTGACCTAGATATATTGCTTTGAAATATTTGGGTACATTCTCAACATTTTTTATATGGACTCCCTCTTCATAAAAAAAATTTTAATATTGGAAGTAACTGATGATTTTCACTTATTCCTGATGACATTAATCTAGAAAAGTAGAACTTTCTTGTATATATTTGAATTTTTTCAAGGTAAATGTCCACTTCCATAAACTTTTTCATTATCTTTTAGATTATATTTCTTTGGAATCCTCTCAAAATCATGATCAAGTAAATATTTCAACAATCCAATCTTCTTATCCCTTTGATTTATTGACACCATTTTTAAATCTATCATTCTTACACAGACATATATCTTTATGGCCATTTTAAAATGGTCCATAATGTGGCCTCACCTACCAATATATAAGTATCGTATCTTCTTTTTAGTGAAACACTTAATGTTATCCTTTATAGACTTTTTTAGAATAATATTCTTTGTATCTTTCTTCTGTGAATCATTTCACAAAAAATATCCTATATTAATTTTTTTCTTCACTTATTGTTGTTTCCTTCATCTTCCATAAATAAAAGGTATTAGGAGAGCTGAAATATACCAAAAGTCATCACATTTATGACTAAATATATTTCAATATTCACAAAAATTTCCATGACAATCATATTTATTCATAAAAGAGAGATTATTATTTTTATGTGCATTCAACATATATTCTCATTGTTTTACCTTTAATTCAAAAATTATTACCATATGTTTAGGAATTATAAGGTTTATATTCAAAGAAATTTTTATTATAAAACTTTATATATTTATGACAAATCCTCTAGAAGCACTAACGTTTTCCAAAAAATATTGACCTTTTCACTTTTAATGAAATCAATCTAATTTTACATGATTGTTATTTTTATTGGAAACACCAACATATTAGGCTCCATTTTCAGAAAATATTGTATTAAAATTTCACACGTCCACCATTGATACATTTGGGGGTTTAACAATATTTTTATATTTCCATATGTTTAATTCATTTTCTTTTTCTCTTGAAATACTCATCAAAATAGAATTACTACTCAGATGTTTAATTTCACTATATAATACCTTCTTCCATGAACATTAGGTGGATTATTCTATGAAAAATATAAATATCTGTGTAAAATTAGTATTAGTCCCTTTTTAGGGAAACAAATCATAAAAAAATCTGTGGAAGAACTCTATCTTTTAGTAGGTTCAGATATTTCTCTTTTTTCACTTGTATATTCACCAACATTTCCTCTAGATCTAGACATTTAAACTAGAGGTAATATTTATTTTAATAAAAAAATTAATATCTCTTCATAACATCACTTTACTTTCTGACATTGATCTTTATGTATCTTGGTAATCTCTTGTAGTAAACATCAATGCTCTACCATAATTTTTCTTTAACATAAAGATATGCATCTTTAACATTCACAGTATGTTTTATAGATTTATAATTCATGTAACACATCAACGACATAAAATTTATACTAATTATTCTCATAAACTATTATTTTCATGTTTTCAATAGCAAGAAAATATCTTTTTCGCAAAATGATATAATTTCACCCTTTTCACTCCTTATTTTTTTGAGGGCTATTCATTTAAAAACACTATTATCCAATGATTCTTCCATGGCATTAAATTCTTTATCTAGCTATGTTTTTTTAAACAATAACCTAATGATAATTGGAATTATAAAATCTACCACTTGAAAATAAAAAATTTTCAAATAGTTTTTAACATGAGAGTATATGTATTCAGATATTTTGATTAAGTGATCCTCCATATACTCTCTATAATATTTACTATAATCATTTAAAGGATATTTTTTCACATCTATTTTAGTGGATCACATACCAATTTGATTAGATTCAATTATTGGATGATCATTTACATTCTTCAAATTTTTATTCAAAATATTAGTTTACATTTTCATCTTGTATTTTTGGGACTTCCCAATCCACACAGAAAAATATAGAACCATATTCATCCATTTAATGCTCTTTGAGTTGAAATTTAAACCTTATAAAACATTGATAAAAATACCATAAAAATAAAAATTACATCCAACCAAATGAATCCTCTCTCTCATTCTTATTAAAATACCCCTATGTATCAATATAGATACCTAAGATGGGGGAGGGTGAATCAAGTGTTGTCAAAAGTTTTCCAATTTAAAAATATTATTTAATAATTAACCCCTTTAGTAATGATGCTATATTGTTAGTTATGATAATTAGATCAATTTTAGTTCTACAAAATCTACACCACATTCAATGCTAATAAATAATTTAATGATGGAATATTGTATTTTCACATGTTTAATCTCAAATTACTACTCATTGTTTTGATTAATTATTCACACTAATCATGAATTATATATTATAATAAATCTATGACTGCAATGGTTTTTCAATTCCTAAACCTTTATATTATATCACATTTCGAACACTTTTGAACATCTCATGGGAATTCCACATAACAAACTTCACACAAAAGTGAAGGCTTCACACTATTCCTTCCATGTATAACCAAAGTAACACTAGCTCCACAACATTCTACAATGTATATAACAGAGATTACTTATAGATATTTTTAAATTAGTTCTTGTATCTAGACAATAAGCTTACAACATCCATAATATAGATCTCCTCTTACTCAATAGAAGTGCCTTGAAATGCCTCATGTTCTCTAAAAAAATATAGGAAACTCGGTCTCTAAATCTAGTATAACATTCCATATCATGTACCAAAAAATACATTCATGATTTATTAACTCAAAATTGATCTTTTGTGATCTTCATGAATCCGAAATATTCTCAATATATGAAATTCTTGAAACATATATTGGTATCATGAACATCAATATTGATCTCCCTCCTTGATTATTCTTCTCATACTTCTGTAGTTGGGAATATCAAAGAATCCACTTCTTTATTTAGCTTTGATACCAATATGATATATCTTTATCAACATAGGGTCAATATCATATTCTTTTATCTTCTTTATGAAATATAATTTATTACAACTAGGTTCAAGCTCTTAGTTTTAACTTTTTAAAAAGTCATTATACTATCTCTCTCCTTATTTTTTTATACATAGGTTACCATAAAATATATTGCATATATATTGAATATAAAAAACCCACTCAGAAATTTGGTTCCAGAAATTAATTTTTTTTCTCACCTTTTTTCATATGCGGGTGAGATCCCATGATCTTATTTCTTTTTGTCTCCATAATGGTTTTCTCTTGTAACATGGTCGGATTACCCTTGAATTTCTATTATTTTAATACTCTTTTCAACTAAATATATGTTCACCATTTTTTATTTCAACTCTAAGTGAATTCATCATCTCACGAATATTTTCATAGAAGCGATGAATAATCTTTTTTCATGGTTGAATAAGGAATAAAACATCGTTCATAATTGTGACATAGAATATATCATTAAAACATGATTTATTCCCCTAAAAATTGTACAAATTCACAATGATTCTATAAAAACCAATAAAAATACCACATTAAATCTTTTTAATAAAACTTATCTTAAATTACTTTTATAATTTTTTTTGTACAATTGAAGAGCATATTTTTCACCATTATATCTCATTCAATCTTTGATCATATGAATAGATTTTCAAATATCCTCATTTGAAAGTCACATATTTGAATAGTAATGATCACCATATCTTATCATTATCATATAAATTCATTTCTTTAAACTCAAGGCATGAATAATGGATCAAAATAAAATCATAATATTTAGAACACTCAGGAGACTCTCATTCCTTAATTGAATTCATTATCATCAAAATTATATAATTAGAGAAACCCTATTTACAAACATTTAAAAATCAGTTATATTATTATTACTTTGAAATTATAATTATTAAAATTTAATTTTAGATTCTCTATAATTTAATTATGTCATAAAAAAATATATCTTGATGTTTTGATCCATATAAATTATTTCATGTATTATAAAAAATGAATAATCTCTTTAAATTATAATTATGTAAAATATCTTTTTTCCTCAACAGAATCCTATAATTTATTTATGTTTGGAAGTAATAATATGAAACTATAGATAAATCATATAAATATTGAAATGGCTCATACACAATGTTGGATTACTCTTGCATAGAGATATATGACTCATATACAACTTCGGATAAATCATACATAGAGTCCCAGTCACTCAGACACAAAAAATAAATGAATCATATGCAGTCTAGACATTACAAAGTTATAATCTCTAGCACTAAAATTTAATATATGTTCACATTGAATTAGAGTCACTTAAAAATCATCATAAACTATCTTCATTTGTTCAATTCAAATCATAATATCCCCAATAAATTAATGGAATTAATAAAATAATTCCATGTTAATTTTAGTTTTTCTCTATAGTCCTTAGTAGATAGAGTTTTATCAAGAACCTAATTTTAAAAGAAACATAAAATTCACTTCAGTAGTTATAAACCATCATTCAAGTTATGTGTAACCCTAATATTATCAAACTTTACACCGAGATAAATTAGGATGGTTAATGCAACGACATGTTCCTTAAAACCCTTCAATCAACTAGATTTCAACTCTACTTATCAATAAAATAAAAACTATAAAAATCAATCATATATTCAATCATTTAAATTGTAGTATAAAACACTTTTTAAACTAGTTTGGAACTATCTTTTAAATTAGGATATATTCTATCAATCATCTGATGTAGAGGAGCTACAATATTGAATATTTTATTCCATGTTCTTCAATGAATAACTTTACATAATTCTAAAAACCAAGTACAGGTAGATTTACATTAATTGGTTGGATACTTAAATCCATCACCCATATCAAGGAACCCATTTTCATAAATTTAATTAGCCTTATTAAAAACAAACACAACCATTATCGAATGGAAACTTCTTCCTAGAAGCTCACTAATATGTAGATAAGATTAATTTTTTGGTTTTGTATGCAAGGAAGTTGATAACATACACATCTATATCAATTATAGCTTCCCTATACCAGTTTTAAATATATTATTATATTTAGGAGGGAGGATCATAGAATTGATTTTAGGATTTTCATATGGTCCTAAAACTTTTAATTTTAGAATATTTTTTTTTCTATTCTATTATATTAAAATTTATGTTGATTATTAAATTCAAGTGTCCCATTTCCTTATGTTCTTACACCATGGATCTCTACACTTATAAAAAACCTAGCCTACACTATAGGACTTTGCACATATAAATGTTGTGTAATTTTTTAGAATAAATCACCCAAAAATTAAGAATATACCTAGAAAATCTACTTGTCTAGGTTCTAGAGAATTAAGAAAACTAAGAATTTATATTATAGTAGTATAAAAAAAAATAAAAAAAAAGATGTCGTATGCGCTAAATCTACTTTCTAAATGAATGCCTTCATAAATATCTGTTGAACTTATGGAAAATAATTAAGAACAGGGGTGAAAATTTATGCTTCCTAGAAAGGGGTTTTAAAATCACTGTTAATTACAATTAAATTATTCCTTGATGATACATTTTAAAATAATTTTTTAAAATATTATTATAACTAATTATTCCATAAAATAGTGAATTACATTGAAAATTAATGAAACTAAACATTTATATAAACCTATTCTAATGATTTTTGGATAAATAATAAGTAAGGTATTAAAAACAAAACACATGAGGCCACTTGATACATGGAAGGATGTGTAGGCTTACCCCCTTTCCTAAGGTATGAGTTCACTCCCCACTCCCTATCATGTTTACCATGTTCATGTATCGATTTTTATAAAAATGTTTTTATCTTGCATTACTTATATATATATATATTCCACTAGAGTTTTCTACATTAAAGAGAAACCTAAAAAACCATACACATATTTTTATATATAAATGTTCAAAACATCATGGAAAATCATTTATTAGACTTGGAACATCCAAATCTCCGGATACATTACATTACATATTTACATGGATGATTAATTATTTTCCATATACTCAAACATCCTTTATAATCCCATAAACATCCATTTGATTTAGATTAGATTATGTTTTAATTTATGCAATACTTATAAATATATATAAATACATACACATCCGTATGAATATATTAATCTATGACGTGTCATGATAAATCATGGATGTATGGCCACAAATCATGAATTTTTTATAACATGTATATGAAAAGAGTACAAAAAATTTAAAAATAAAATATTAAAAATTAAAAAAATATATATTTCTCTTCTAAAAAATAATCATAAGAATATAAAAATCTGTGAAAAACATAAAATTTTCAATAACCACAACTACAAAATAATAACACCTTTAATTTTTTTAAGGCACAAAATAGCCAAATGGGTTTTGTTATTGTTTCACATTTTAGATCAGAAATTACAATCATCTATGCCAACTACATTTTTAATTGAAAACATTACATTCAAATGTAAAACATATACACATGTTTATATATATCTGGAATAAAAATAACTACATAAAAATTGAACCCTTACGTTTTTAATTCTAAAAAAGAGTTCGTAAAATAGAAAGAAACTATTCTATCAACATGCATATGTAAAAATTAGTACACACACTCCCACACACACAAATATATATGTATAAAATTATTATAAATTGGGAATAATTTTATAACTTTAACACATAATTGATGTCAAAGGTATATGAATATTTAATTTACACAAAATATAAAATCTATTAAATTTAAGAATGTAATAAAAGATCCTTGGTTTTGAAAATAATACTTATTTATATATGTATGATAAATATATCTTGAAATTACAGATATATTTATATAAATCATAATCCAAAATCATGGGTATATAACCATAGATATAAAAAATTCAAATTGAATGAAAAATTTCCCCTTACATGAATTGTTGGAACATCTGTTGCTATGGAATCTAAATTGATTTTACCCAAAAATTTGCATTTACACACCTGATTGTCTAGATTTTATAGAAAAAAATGCCCCAATGTTTTGTGATGTAAAAAAATTAAAGTGGAAAAAGAGGCTAGAAGTAATTCTGCTAGATTTCATAATAGAAAAATATTCAGGCTTGCGGGGCAAGCTAAATGTATATACGTAGGCATCATTTAGATAAATGTCTATAAATTTGTTGTATTAGATTAATATGAAAGGAAAAAAAGCACAAAATGTAGACTAGAACAATATAAAATGTTGATAAGAGGACAAATTTAATATGAAATTGCAACCATAGTTGAATCGTATGATAATAGTTAACAAAAAGGAGAGAAAAAAATGAAAGATGAACAATACATTAAAAAATATGGAAGAGAAATCAAAAAAATCATAGTTAAAGAAAATCTGACACCTAAAAATAGAAAAACCTTCCTCAAATAGGTTGAATACCAAAGATGAAGAACAACTAACCTACATGGAAACCTCAGATCAGGATTCTGATGTGCGATTCAGAAACACCAACTGCAATTGATGCTCATACCACCCATGACCAAAACTTCATCACCATCTAGACTCAACACCTCTCCTCAGCTACAACTCTCTTGCACAACCTAAAGGCCTCTTCTCGGCCTACCTGCACTTGTCCTCCTCCCTCATGTTCTCAATGACAACACCTTTGGCTTCACCACTAACTCGTCTCGAGGAAGCATCTTATTCCCCTCGTAATGGCACACTCTAATTCTATATTCTATTATTTTTTTTTATTTTTTTCATTTAATCATTTATTATTATTATGGTTATCATTAATTTGAATTTATCTCTTTAATAAAATTTTATTATATATAAATAACAAGTGTTAGATAATAATTTATTAACAAAATATTATTTTGTTCAAAACTATGTTTTCCATAAATTTTAAACAGTTTTATTTATCTCAACAAAAATATATAATTTATTTGAAGTTAATAATAAATAATTTTATTGTGTTCTTTTAATTAAGATTTATTAGTGAAAATTTTAAAAATATTTGTTAATTAAGATATAAATTTTTTACAGGTTGTGAATAATAGTTTATTTAAACATATTATGACATGAAATTTAAAAATTATAAAACTAGCAATTTTTTAAATGTACTTTTATTATTATCAATAACATTAGAACTCATCTTATTAGTGTATTTTAAATCACACTATGTTTAATTATTATTATTTTCTAAATGTAATATACATTTTATGTGACGCAAATTAATTATTTATAATATCTTTAATCCATTTAAAAAATTTAATATTTTATAAAAAAAATAATCAAATAATAAATCAGTTAAATTAAACAAAATTAATAAAATCATTATTTATGATAAAAAATATTAATTTAATAAAAAGATAAAAGTATGATATAATTTAGTGTTATATTATATAATTTCAATTATTTAGCATAATAAATAAATGTTTGTTTTGAATAATTTAATAAAATATTTATAAAAATAAAATTAGGATTATAATTTCAGGGATGTCAGATTATCGCATCTTAAAATAATTGTGCCCATACAAATCATTCATATGAATAAAAGGAATTATTAATTTCCATTTTCAGAATTAAGAAACACTAGGACAACTAGACTCTTATACTATACCACTTAGACGACAATATCTAATCTCCAAAGGTGTCTAGACTATTTCTCTTATACCAACTATAAAGATTAAATCCCATGAAACTGGACTCAACACATATTAATGTTGTGTAATTTTTTTTACAAAAAATACACAATATTTAATTACATAACCAGAACATTTACACCGTCTAGGTTATGGAGAATTTGACAAACCATGCATTTATATTAGATTTGTATAAGAATAATACAAACCAAATAAAAAATAATGCATGTGCTATCTATGCAAGAAAATTGAATGCCTTCATAAATCTCAACGGAACCTGTGATAAATAATTTAAAATAAGTGGTGACAAGTTATGTTTCCCAAAAAAAAGTTTTAAAAACATTTGTTAAATACCATTAAAATATTCATTTAATATACATTTTAAAATAGAATTTTTAAAACAATATTAAAATTACATATTCCATAAAGTAGTGAAGTTATTTGAAAATTAATTAAGATCCATATTACATTAAACATATTCAAATTTTTTTTTGAAAAATAAAAAGCATGATCTTAAAAAACCCATGAGGGAACTTGATGCCTAGAAGGATATCGGAGGTTACCCACTTTTCTAAGGGATGAATTCACTCCCCACTCCCTATCATGTTTACCATATTCAAGTACCTATTTTTATAAAAACCTTTCCATCTTTCCTTACACACACACACACACATATATATATTTATATATATTCCAATGGATTTTTCTACATTAAAATGTATCATAAATGACTATAAAATTATTTTTATATAATAATGTTTAAACCTTCATGGAAAATCAATTTTTAGACTCATCACTTCCAAATCTCTTAATACATAACTTTAGACATTTACATGGAAGATTAATTATTATCTTTATACTAAAAACTACATTCATAATCTAATAAACATCCATTTTCAAGTAGTTTAGAAAAAAATAGAACTTATTCAATTCTTATACATATAGTTAAATGCACGTATATATATGTATGTATTTTAGCACATGTTATTTTATTATGTTTCATGAGAAATCATTGATGTATGGATATAAATAATTAATTGTTTATGACATGTATATGACAAGAGTTCATACAATATTCACATAAAATATTAACAATAAAAAACATATAAATTTTTTTACTTATATATAATCATAAGGAATAGATAATTATTCACCACACATAAAATTATCAACAACTGAAATATCAAAATAATAACCACATTAAAAAAAATTATGTAAAAAAATAAAAAATAGGGTTTCGTTTTGGTTTTATATTTTTGATAAAAAATTATAATCACATATACCAACTAGATATTTAATTACAAAATTATTTTCAAGGGTAAAAATTATACATAGATGTACATATTTTTAGAACAATAATCATTGCACTAAACTGAAAACCATAAGTTTTAATTCTAATAAAAGAGTACATGAAATAGATAGAAAAAATTTCATATAGATGAATATGTATAAATCTGTACACATACACACACAGAGATATATATATATATTGGTATAATTTTCTTATAAATTGAAAATAATTTTACCATGTTCACACATAATTGAACTCAAAGAAATATGAAAATTTAATTTACCCAAAATATAAACTCTATTAAAATTATGAATGAAATAAAGAATCCCTAGTTTTGAAAATAATACTTATTTATATATTTCTCATAAACATGTCTTGAAATTAAACATATATTTATATAAATCATAAATCAAAATCATGGGTATATAAGAATTGATATAAAACATTGAAATTGAATGTAAAATTCCTCTTTACTTGAATTGTTGGAACATCTTTTTCTTCATGAACTAAATTTATTTCCCCCAATAAAATTGCATTTACACACCCAGTTTACTATATTTTTTAGAAACAAATGCCCCACTATGAATTGATGTAAAAAATTGAAAATGGATAAAGTAAAACTGACAGGATTATAACATATTTCATAACAAGAAAATATTTGATCTTGAGGAAGAAGATGAATGTATAGATATAGACATCAATTAGACTATAAGTTTATAAATTTGTTATATTACATTAATCTGAAAGTAAAAAAACCAAAAACTGTAAAAAATAACAATATAAGATATTGATAACAATATATATTCAATATAAAATTTTAACCAAAGTTAAATCATGGGACAACAGTAAAAGAAAAGGAGAGGAAAACTGAAATATGAACATGAAATTGAAATGGATGGAAGGAAAATTGACAAACATTAGTGTTAAAGAAAATTAGACACCAACAAAATAAGAAAAAATCCTTTTATAGATTGAGGACTGAAGATGAAGAAAAACTGACCTACTCAAAAACCTCGCATCTAGATTCTGATGTGTAAATCTGAAACTCTAACTGCAACCAACACTCGTACCACCCTCGGATTAAACTCCATCATGGGATTGACTCAACGCCTCTCCTCGACTACGGATCATCAACGTGACTTGAGGGCCTTATCTTGTATTACATGCACTCGACCACCTCTCTCAAGCGATCAACGACCACACCTCTATCCTTTCCTCTAACTAGTCCCAAAGAGGCAACCTGATCCCCCCTGAATGGTGGAACCTAATGTGATTTTCTATTTTTTATTCATTTTCTATTTAATCAATTATTTATATTATTATGGTTATAATTTATTCAAATTTATTTCTTTAATAAAATTGTATCACACACACACATAAGTATATATATATAAAGTTTTAGATAATAATTTATTAAAACAAAATATTTTTTGTCAGAATTGTGGTTTCGATAAATTTTAAACACTTGTATTTATTTCAACACAAAATATAATTTATTTAAATATAATTTTAAATAATTTCACTATGTTATTTTAATTCTAATTTAAATGTGAACTATTATAAATATATATTAATTAAGATAAAAAATTATTACTAGTTGTAAATAAATGTTTATTTAAACATATTATAACAATATATTTTAAAATTATAAAACTATAGATTTTTTATATTAAATTTCATTATAGTAAAAAAAATTAAAAATAATACTATAAGATTATTTTAAATCACACTATGTTTAATTATTAACATTTTATAAATGTTATGAATATTTAATGTACCACAAAATAATTATTTATAATAATTTTCATCCTCTTAAAAAAATTAATTTGGTATACAGAAATAATCAAATAAAAAAGAATTTATATTAAACCACATTTATAAAATAAATATTTATGATTCAAAATATTAATTTAATAAAAATTTAATAGTATGAGTTAATTTGTAGTTATATTATATAATTTTAATTGTTCATCTCAATATATCAATTTTTTTGGATTAATTTATTAAAATATTTATAAACAAAAATTTAGGCTTATAATTTTTGGGATGTAACAACACTACCATAGATTTGGCTATACAAAGAGCCACCCACTAACAGTGCTAAAAAAATCACTCATAAAGGGGTACCATTAGAAGTGCTTAAAAAAGAACTGATAAAAGGTGATTTTAAAAATGCTAAAAAAAATTGTTAAAATTACCCCTTTATCAGTGTTTTTTAGCACTAATAATGGTATCCCCATTAGCAGTTCTTTTTTAATGCTATTAAACATACCCACTTTATCAATGATTTTTTAGTAATTCATATTTGGGGTGGCCTTTATCAACATATTTTACTATCATGGATAAAGGGTAAATTTCAAAAAAATTATAAATACTTAAAAATAATATATATATATATATTATTGTATTAAATATGATTTATATAAATCTAAATATGAATTTACATTTAATATATAAGATATATACTAAAAAATGATTTATAAAATAATTAAAAAAATAATATCAAATTAATAAATTTCTAATTATTATTGAGAAATAGTCACATAATAACAATTTGAAGATAAAAATAAATATAAAATTAATTCAATATCTAAAATAAGTTGAAAACATAACTCGAAATTTAAACAGTCATATCTTTTGATCCTAATGTCTATTTGAGCTCCACCACAAATCAAATCAAATATCTAGAAAAGATCTACACCTAGATAAATTGATAGAATCCCAAATAACAATTTTGAATGCCAAAAAAGGCCAATAAAGCCTCAAAACAGATTTTTTTAGTTGAGGTATCCCAATTTTTTAACATCGGATACAATCCATCCTCATTTAATGGGCTATTCTTCTATTTTTTCTGTAGTGAATGAATTTATTTTCAATATTTACACTCATAAGGATATCATATAATTCATTTTTTTAATGTTTCATAATTTAATAGTATTTGTAATTATTTATATACACATATATACATATTTGTATATATTTACACATAAAAATTTAATTTTTTAAATAAATATGTAAACATATTTAGAAGTAAAAATATATATATAAATATAAAAAACATATATAAATAAAAAATAATATCTATTTTATTTAAAATAAATATATATGAATATTTTTATACCTATATAATGTGTGTGTATTTATATATATATGTTTATGTGTCTGTATTAAAACACAGATATTATAAAATAAATATTCTAATACATGAATAAAAATTTTAATATATAATATATAGTAATAAATAAAAATATGTATAATAATATTTATAGGTACATATATATATAATATATATATATATATATATATGTTATATATATATGTATTTATTTATTTATAAACACACACACACAGAAAACATATTTTATAAATGTATTTACAAATAATCATAAAAATATATATTAATATAAAAAATATAAGTATATATATATATATATATATCATAAAATGGAGAGAAAAGCAACATGGAGGAGTGGAAAGTGTCCATGTGCCAGGGGAGACATTTCACGTTCGAATCCAAGGGGAGGTAGGGGAGCATGGGTGGTTGAAGGGGGTGAATATCACTATTAAAAGGAAAATCCCTGTGGATTTCAATGTGGGTGGTGGGAAGGGATTTGAGTGTTGTTAAATGGGGCTTCGAGTTCTGATAAAAGGGGTGGTCTCCACCCCTATTTTTTAATTTACAGATTTTTTTTAAAAAAATACTTTTTTACTTTTGTCATTGCTTTTATTGTAGCATTGATAAAAATTGTATTGTATCACTTATAAAAAAGTGTGTTTTAGAAGTATTTTAATTTTTCTTAGATAAAAAATTATTTTTAGCGCCGTCGATGGCTTTTTCTGGTGATTTTATAATCTCTTTCTATTGTAGTGATATTACTCATAAATGATGAGTAGAAAACTTAAGGATTGATCCTCTGAGAGGTTTTAGTATTGTTAATGAACCCGTTTTCTATAGTTATTGATTATTTTAATTCTTTTATAATAACACAATTGTTTTTTGGAAGGTTTAGGTAATAATTTTCCATATCCTCAAGTTATTATCCACAATTTTCTTCCATTCTCCACCTGACCTTCATCCCCTCCCTTTCAAATTTTTTTTATAGGAAGGAGTAGGAAATATCAAGGGATGAAATAGAATATGATGGACCTATGAATAGGATGATCATATATACTTGATAAAGATGTGATTATCATTCTTTACTATTGGAGGAGGTAACACTTGGGGCGATGAAGATATCTCATAGGTGCAGATTCCCTTATTTTTAATTATATTTTGAACATTTTGATAATGAATTTCAATGTTTTTTTATAAATATTTTAATTGTTTTATTAAAATATATTTAATATAAATTTTAATAATTAATTTGGATAAAAAGGAATGAAATTATTTAGTTTTATGATTATTCTTGCATGGGTACACATGTGGTGTGGTGAGGGTGAGGATCCCCACCGCTTTGGTTTCCAATGTTTCCAACATGAATTTAGAGTTATATAAGAGAGGTTATACCTTGACATTTTTGATATGGGATAACTCTCATTTGTGGTAATTGTTCTTATTGAAGAAATGATGCCATCTGTGGCGAAAACTGGACGCCCCACCCTCCAAAATTCCAGCACCACCACTACCATGTTTAAAAATCACTAGACCATTGATTATTCTCATTAGAGAACACTATTTCCACACTATGAAAACTAAATCATGAAAAACCAATCCAAATAGATAATTAAAACCTATTGTAAATACCCAACTTATTGACATGAAACAGAAGCGAATGTCTTGGAAGGAGGAAGGAAAAAATAGAACACAAAAGATGTTTAACACACCACTGAGTGTGATTATTTTCTGGAGAGGCTCTATTGATTTATATACATAAGTAAAATCAAGATGTATTTTCAATGTAAATAAAAACATTCAGTATAATAAATGAGGTAAAACCTTGTTGATCCATAAATTAGGGGGATGAATGATGTGGGAGGGAAAACAATGGTGGAATAAATACACATTATTGAAATTAGTTAATAATCACCCCTAATTTCGGTCATGTTCACAAGATCTCAATGAAACCCATATTCGCATGTTTCTCTTCAAACTTGGAGCACTTGAGTGACTTCGTGAGAATGTATGGAAGCTGCTCCTTAATGTGAGTGTGCTCAAGAATTATTTTTCCTCCATCAAAGCACTCTCGAATGAAATGGAATCGGGTGTCAATATTATTGATATGGTCATAGAATATTGGTTTCTACTTTGTGATGGTGGAATTTTTTTCCATTTTTTCACACACACATTGAGGTCTAAGTAGAAAAATTCTCCTAACAGTCGATCTAGCCAGCTGCCTTGGAAAGCTGTTGTCTTTGTTGGAATGTACTTTGGATCACATGATGACAACATCCATACCTTTTTCATTTATTTTTTACAAGTTATGGGCATGTATAAAAGGTATAAGAACATCCAAGTGATCCTCTTATGGTCATTAATGTCATCATCCATGTCACTATATCTAAATCGTAGTAGGATACGCAAACTATTTACCTTATTTTTCTAGTGGGCATCATAGTTGTGTGTCTTGAGGATGTTGCACAATAGGTTCTTGACTATGGTCAAGTGATATTTTTGTGGTTCCCCTATGAACTAGATTAGATAAACTACTATGTAGGTAAAGTCTAGCTATGCATAAACTAGGTAACAGAGGCTATAGATGTTGCTCTGGTACTCAGTGTAATCAACCAATGGGCTTGTGCTAGACTTTCTCAGTCTCATTTGGGCCTCCATCCAAACTTGATAGTGGTTGAACACACCCATTCCACTCTTCACCAATATATTAGTCACATAGAATTTTCAGCACATGGAAATTCCATTTAACCCTTCATTCACAATGATATGGTAGTATGGTAGAAATCCCATGTCACTCATCCAAAATTGCTTCCTCATCTCAGCCATGAACATGATTATATTAGTTACATCAGTACTGGTGATGATCAATTAATATTTGTACAACCCAACGATCAAATTATATATTTTGTTTCCATGAGTGTTCACAGCATTCTTATAGTCACTCTTGTGAAACCCTAACATCCGAAGGATGACATTGAGTTTAGTGTTTTATTTCATTAGTGCTTGGGGGAGGCCATTGAGTGATTTCTAGAGTCAGAGCAACTTTTACTCAAGGTTTTTTATGTTGAATCTAGGTGTTTGAATGACATATACCTCTTATTAGAGGTCTTTATTCATGAATTCATATTTAAAATCCATGTGATATCCCTCACACCCTTCCTTTTTCACCATTGTGATGAGGAGCTACACAGATTCCATGTGTGAAATAGGGAAATACCTCCTCAATGTCAATACCCTTCTTCGGTACGTATCTCTTTCTAACGAGCCTTTCCTTTTTCATTAAAACTACACCAATATCATGTGATTAACCTTGATTTACCACATGAGAAAAAATGGATGGTGGCAAATATAGATATTTTTGAGCTCCCTTGTGTCATTTTAATCAATCAACTTCATCTCCTCAAGCATCACCTTGTACCAACAATGGTGTTGTTATGATTCACCAGAGGAGGTTGGATCATCATCCATAGTGAAATTTATATCACCAAGGTTGATCTCATGTAGTGAAAACCGATGTAGAATTTTTTACCTGATGACATTGTTGATGGTGCATAACTGATGTGGGGCATCATCATGATCGACCTATAGTGCTTATACCTAGTAGGATGTAGGTGAGGAAAAATCAACTGTGTATGATGGTGTGGGTATCACCTTGACAATGTATGGTTTTTCACTATCTCTAGAGTGCATGATAGTGGGTGTGGGTGATGATATCTTGTCTAAGATAGTGATTTTAGTATCATCCATCCCTGGTATACATGTTGTTGTGTACTTGATAGTGAATGGATCATCACTACTAAAAATTCATTTTTGTTCATGAGAAATCCAGTTCTAGTACTCCGCCTCATCAATAGTGACATTGTGTCTAATGTTCACACGCATGCTAATGGGATCATGAACATGATATGAATTGGATCCAAACTCATACCTGATGAAAATTGTTGGCGTTCTTTTGTCATCTAGTTTCTTTAGGTGACCCTTCACGATATTGACATGTGCAATGCAGCAAGAGGTGAAGAGAAAGTGCATCTTCGATTGTTTTCTGTGTCGTCCCTCATACGAAGTCATCCTATCAAGGATTCATGTCAGCACATGGTTGATGATGAAGATGAAAATGTAGATATCCTCACCCCATAGCATCTCAGAAATGCCATTTGCATTCAGCATGCTTCGAGACAACAAACACAGTATGGGTGCATCCTCCAATGAAACCATTATGCTCTGGTAAATAGGGGTCCATGAGTATTAATTTTATTCCATGATCGACACATTTTTCACTGAATTCCACTAATATAAACTCTCCACCCCACTCCATGCAGTGGACCTTCATCTTGCGCCATATCTTCACCTTCATCATGGTATACAATCATTTGATTTCCGCCACAACATGGTCATTATGTGCAAGTAGATTGATCCACATATGGAAGATCGTGTCATCCACTACCATAATAAAGTAACAGTTACATCTGAGCGTTGATATCATGATCAAATTACATAGGTCTCCATGGAAATGATCAAGGACTTGCTCCACCCAATTCTTCACTGGTTTAGGAAAAGACACACATCCTTGCTTCCTAATGAGGTAGTTGTCTCAAAATTGATCCACATGATCAATCAAAATAATCTCTCTCACCATATCACATTATGCGAGCTTAAATAGAGATTGTAAATTTAGGTGGTCATACCTCACATGTCAACACCATGTCTTCTATGAACCCCTTAAATATTAGCATAATAGCTATGAAATGTCGAATTTGAGCTTGTACATCCATCTAGGGAAGACCGTAACATTGGCCAGAAGGCATTGCTGCTGGTTATGGATCCCCCAGATTACCTCTTTGATTACTATCTAAAAACCATTCTCATTATGTTGTCTAATTATAATGATGTTGGTGGTGAGTATTGAGATTAATTACACCCCTATGATCATGCATTCCTTGAAGGTTTTACATGTGAGCGAGATGGTCCCACATCCTGTGATGTTTAGGACCGATCCATCAACAAACTTCATAGTGCCACGGTTTCTAGAGTAAAAATTAGAGAAGACAGTGAGGGACCCACTCATATGGTTTGTGGAAATAGTGTTTAGGTAACAGAATTCATCATCACTCATCTCTTCCTGATCCAATTATGTGAATACATTCACCTCGACCAATTGTAGAAGTATTCTTTGTGGTTGTATAATATTCGGGGTAAAATATTGTGGCGGCGGGGAATCGTGAAATTTGGTGCACTAACATTCCATAAATAGTTCAAGATCATCATCATCACCATAGGTTAGAAGGACCTCATCCCTTTTTGGAATGCTGGAAAAATATTTGGCCTAATGAACCATTTTTCTATGGTAACAAAAATTTTACCCTAATACTTCACGTACATCACTATATCCTGAGCCATCATTTCTATTTACAATTTTTCCACCATAATCCTCTTTAATGTTCCTTGGTGATGTTAGTTGATATTATTGGAGTTGTTGAAGGATGCCTCCCCCATCTGCCACTCCTTCATCCATGAAATCCACTCATCCTCAGTGGGGAGTAGCTTCCCTCCAGTGTTGGTGGTGGGTGCCGGCTCAAAACAAATGGGACAAACTAGAGGGGAAAATGACCAGGTACTTTTCAACAACCTTGTCTTGAGGCTCTAGATCACTGTGGATTATGAGTTGATTGACCAACCCGGTGATCTATATTGTGAAGTCATCCACCGATTCGTCATTGTGAAAAGAAATTCCTCTGTACTCCTCAATAAGCATCAGATAATTTTCCTTGTGTATGTGATCAATAAAAATATTCATGGTCTTGATAGTGTCCCACACTTCATTGGTAGTTTCCTTGATGGCGAGTATATAGACTATCTCTGACAGGACTACACAGAGGATGACCTCTAGTGCCATTCGATCTTCTTGGAGTTCAGCACGGACGATGTTGATGACATCCCAAAGTATATATTCTTGGAGAATAACCTCAATCATTAAGGAATAGCCTTTTTTGTTAGACTTTGTTTGTATTAGATACATCATTATTCCCTCAAACTCATTCACCACCCGATGTACCACTAAAGGGACACTACTGCCACCGATAAGTGATCTGGGACATACTGATGATGTATAGAAGAATTGGGGTGATGAGAGATCAGTGTGAAAAATTTTGGATCATCTAAACTTTTCTATAATACCAAATGTTGGAAATTGAAATCTTATCATCATTAATTACAAATGAAAGTATTGGAATGAGGAAGTAAATTTCTTTAAAAAAAGTTGTTTTGTGCACCGGTAAGTGAGATTCTTTTATGGAGAGGTTTTTATTAAATTATATACACAAATAAACACAATATGTATTTAAAACCTAATTAAAACCACATGGAAGACATAATGAGTTCAAACCTCATTGATCCATAAATGAGACAAAAGAATGATGGGGAGGGAATGTTAGGGCAGAATTAATCCCCATTATTGAAATTAGTCAACAAAACTGCCATGGATGATCATTGAGATATCTAGCATGGTGAACATGTAATCATGAAAGTGTAAAACACCATTCAATGTTATGGGTCAATTTAATTGATTTATTAATTTTGGGTATGAATCCATGAAGCAACTTCGACAACGTTTTACCACTAGTTGCTATCATCGATGGTATCAGAGGCTTGGTAACACCAAGCCAATTTTCCATTGATTTGTGACACTACCTTACATGTGATTATACAAAATTTCTTCTATAAAGATTATTATGTTCGATGATTCCATTTCCTACTACTTTTGTTTCTCTGTTCTGTTACCACTATCATTGTTACGTCCATCATCGACATGATATCTCTAATTAATTCTTCCAGGTTCCTTCCATTAAGATGTTATTTATTCTACATGATACCGCACACGCTACTATCATGATGTGCTTACGCTTAATTCTACCTACACTATTGGATTGCCTATGTTTTATTAGATTGCATCATCCTTGTTTCTATTCAAGTTCACTAACAGTGCTACATTCAGTTATCCTTCTATTGACGTTCCATAGGTTGTCATCATGTTTCCTCACTTCAATTGAAAAAATTCAACCACTTCATTTCCACTACCACATTTGAACTACCAGTTCTAGGTGAAAATCCACTACCACTAGTCCTAACTCCATTCCAACTAAATCTGAAAGACTAGAAAAGACCATATCTATGTTCCTCCTTCCCTGAAGTATCTTCTGTCGATTTGAGGACAAGTGCGCCAGTTTGAGAAGTTTCATAATTCCTGATGCAACATAGTCCTTCGACAATAAAGGGAAATTTAATGTGGAGCCCTGGATTCTATGTTTGATACAAAATTTATTTATTAATGTGGAAAAAAATTGTGATGAGGTAGGTGGTTCGTGTTACAAGAATAAATTATATACAATACCAATGATGCAACACCCTCTAAAAATTGTGCTAGTATATCTAGAACTAGAAATGCTCCAAGTCGCATATGTTTGACTGGTGCCCCATCCTTGAGACCTTTAGGTTTTGTTGAGTTGATTAATTTCATTTGTAGTTTTAAAAAATAAAATTGGAGACATATTAATTGGTATTTTTATAAATAAGATATAGGGGCTTAAGTATGATAACAACACATTGTGTGAATGGTAATTTTCATGCATAAATTGGAAAAAAAGAAGTATGTGACAATACAACAATAAAATAGTCAATTTTTAGGAAGTTCATGCATTATTTCAAGTCAAAAGAAATCATATTTATAATTTCAATACATGCATGCATGTGAGACAATTTCAAACTATGCCAATAGTAAGTTATATTTTTGGAAATACATGTTCATGTAATTCTTTCTAAGAATCACATAAATAATTTTTATGCACTTCATGTATGTCCAACTTTAATTCTATTTAGAGAAGATATCATATGAATCAAAGATGGATAAATATTTTTAATTTTTGTACTAGTTGTAAGGACTTGAAGATATCTTTATGAATTCAAAATGGAAATAGAGAAACATTGATTGAATTAAAAGAGATAAAAATTCAAGGATTTTATAGAGGGAATTTGAGCTATCATGGATGGAATTTATAGAATTATTTTTAAAATAAATTTTGGGAAAAAATTAATTTCAAAGACTCACATATATAGATAGGTGGATCGTCACAGACTATTATGTAGATGATTAAACAGCTTTGGATTACTATTATTTCCTTTTATAATTTATTTTATATTTGACAACCCATCTTCTAATTCAATCTCTATTCTATCATTAATGGTTTGGTGGAACTATTTAGTGACTGGGGATGCGAAGAAAAACCGATTTTGATATGTGAGTCTATAATATTTGAATGAAACCGTTGTTATTTATTGATATATATATTTTACAATATTTATTTGGATATTTAATCTTTATTTACTTATTCAAGGATCCCTAATCTCTGTTTACATGGTTGTAAATCATATAGACCGAATGATCTTATTTTATGTAGTGAGTGTTTAGTGATTTCAAACACAAGAGGAAGTTTCATTGGTTGAACATGGTTTTTTTGGGAATCACAATACCTGATTCGGTATTTCGAGAGTGAATTGATGGAAATTCATTATGTATTTAATAAAATTCTAGCAGGATAGATTAAAGAAAATAATTATTTAGGTTTGTATCATAATAATCGATCAATCAATGCTGAAGATGGGAAGAAATTGTGGAACCTTTAATTTATAACATAATAAGTAAAAGGGATCTATTTTTTAATACTATTATATAATTAAAATATGGAAGCCAAACCTGACCTACTTAATTGTTTCTTGATCTGAATATTATGACATTTTTTTGTTTCTTAGTATTATAAATCAAAATATTGTCATTGTTTTTCAAACCTATAATAGCTAGAATTAGGTCAGTCGACTCTAGAAAAATCCTAGGTTACAATTATTTCCAAACTTCCTATGAAATTAATTAACTTCAGGACAAACCCTATGAATGGTGTGCATCAAAACATGGCACCACTACTAGGGTGTGAGTTCCAATATATCTACTATTTTTCAGGACTAGGACCTCTAACTTAGATTTATTCCATTTTGATTCTGAAATATAAATAACATTGCTATCTAGACATATCAACCAAAATTTAGATAATAACTTTAATAAAATTAATCTTGAGGAATTGATTCAAAATTCGTGAGTTCATTGAATTTCCATGATCATGGAAATAAACCCCAATCAAACCTTCAGGGACTTGTGTGACACAAAATTTAATAATCATCTTATTAAATTTTTTATTCATGTTTTAAAAAATTATATTGAATAATGAATAAATATTATTTTTGTGATATTTAATTGCATGGTCAGGTTGACGAAGATCCAAAGAATCATATTCAAGAGTTCAACTAAATTTTCCCAATTTTAAAACCTGTAGGAGTCACAAAAGAGAAATTTAAGAAGACGACATTCCCATTTTCACTCGAAGGAGAGGATAAGGATTGGTTTCCCCACCTATAATAATGAGATTTCTATGACATGAATGAACTCCAAAGAATATTTATACAAAGGTTCTTCATAACCACTAGGAGAGAAAAATAAGGGAATAGATCTATTCCATTTAGCAAGAAATCCTAGAAAATATATGTGTGTATTAAAAAAAATATTGAAAAATATTTGTAAAAGTTTACCCCATCAAGTTGTGGAGGAAAAGTTGCTGCTAGTGGTATTTTTTCTTAAACCATCGAATAATAATAAGAACAAATTGGATTTATCATTCAAAAGATCTTTAATTGAAATATCACCAAATGATTTAAGGACACTGATTTGGAGGATAACACAAAATTTATAGTAGTTCAAAAAAAGGGGTACATTTATAAAAGGTATTCATGAGGTAATAACTTCAAATTCACCACCTTCACTTGGAATCCAAATTTAAGAATTAAAGTTTTTATTAAGACAAATGGATATAAATAATGTGTGTGAATGACATTCCATAGCTCAAGTATGATATTTATTTTCTTTATCCAATAAATTTTTTGATCAATATACTGAAGTAATAAGGTTGGAATGATAAGCATAGCTTTATAACCTACAAAATTCCAACAAAATCATAAATGAAATGATAAATTAACAATCTTAACCAAGTCTTGGAACCTAATAAATTCACGCTCTACCTTTTTTTCAAAACCAATACCCAAAGAAGCCCCTATAAAAACAACAATGCTTAATCCCACCACCTTTTTAAAAACCTTACAAACAACCATACTGATAGTATACTTATCTACCACCTCATTTCTAGAAAAATTATTATGAGAAAATCTCAACCAGTACACCATCATCTCAAGAGAAAAATATAAAATAGATGTTGATTGGTTCAAGAAGATATATATGGACTCCTCAAGCCAGTTATAAATATTTTTGGACATAATGGAAAAAAATTCAGGGAACCTTCTAGCCCGAACAGTCCCAAATCAAAAAGAGAGTGTAATAATGATTATATTATAGAGTGATAATGAGATTTATCCACCTATTCCAAAATAAATTCTAATGTAATTTAATTATATAAATGATGAAAATTCTAAGCATAATTCTGAAGATCAATCAAGCTAACTAAAATATGAAGAAAATAACGAATATACAAGGACACTCATTAGGAATGAAATACTTGAAACACCCTTTAAAAGGGAGAAAACGGAGAATAAGAATATTAAAATGTCCCTCCCTTATAGGACATATCATTTAATTAATCTAAAATAATAACAACTTCAAAGATAAATTCAAGAAACCATTAAAAAGATTAAATCGATATCCCTCATTTGGAATCAATATGATAAATTCCATAGAATTCCAAATTTCTCAAGGACTATTTAACAAAAAGGAAGAGACATTATTGGAATGAATGAATAATATTAGGAAGATCTGTCTTCCCTGTTGTCACATTTCTTGTGCAAAAAACAATTTAGGATTCTAGGATATATTTCATTCCTTGATTCAAAATTCCATTAAATTTTTATATTATATTATATGTTTCTTGTTCTTTTATAAATTACTTTTTCCACTCTTTTTTCCCTTTTAATATAGGCATATTAAATCCCAAAATATCATTTGTACAACTTTCAAGAAGAGACACTTTGTTCCACTAAGATTTTTAGAAATGTGTCAGTGGGAGTTAAAATATTTATATTCCCAAATGACTTCTTTGTTCATACCATGTATATATAGAAATAACCAAGCCAGTCACCCATAATATTGTGAAGACCAATATTTATGAAAATCAAGACCATAATCAATGTGCATAAAAAACCCTTTCTATGTATTTGGTAGATAACATTGTGTACTCAAATAATTTCAACTATATAAGGAACCATTCAGATAACCAACAACCTTTTACACTCTCCCACAATAAAGGTATCGAACCCATTGAATATCTTTGTATGATCAATGAATTATTATCCTTTGGAAAGAATTTTTTTAATAAAAATAAAACAAAACATGTGGTAGTCCAAAATTCTTAAAAATCTGGAAATACTACATATAAATTAGAATAAAAGTTAATCAATGATATATTTGATTAATATTGTAATTTCATTCAAAAATAAAAATTTTATATATTATATTGTGTGCCATAAATTTATTCTTTAGAATTTGGGAAACAAAATTCAATTTTAACACTTAAAAACTCCAAAATATGGAATTAGACCTCCCCCTATTGATTTGAAATATGTATATCTCCTGGAAGAAGAGAAAATTTGAATAAAAATCATTAATAACTTTTCCAAAACCCACAAACAAACCTTTATTTAACATCTAAAATGGAATACCAAATCCATATGGGGGATCTTAGGTGACATCCCATTAATAATCCCGAAAATCAGTTCACACACAATTTTGTTAAAGGTGGCTTCTTAACATGTTAGAAATCCATAAATGAGACTAAATCCAACCATAATGGATTTATTAAACATGTAATGAGAAAATTTATTAATATATGACATAATTTATCATATTTATAACTCCAAATGTGTAGTTCCGAAGAAAACTGGCATGACCATTGTAAATAATGAGCATAATGAAATGATTCCAATGAGAGAAGAAAATACCAACTGAGTGTGCATTAATTATATAAATATTAATTATGTCACTCAAAAATAATAATTCCCCCTTCTATTCATTGACCAAATTTAATAAAGGTTGATAGGAATAAAACCATACTATTTCTTAGATAGATTTTTAGGATATTTCCAGGTTCCCATTACTCTATATGACTAAGAGAAAACAACCTTAATGTGTACTTATAAAATACTTTACTAAAAATTATGCCTTTTGGATTATTCCATGCTTCATGTGCATTTCCAATGTGAATGGTAAGTATATTTTGATATCATATTAAATATTTCATGGCGGTATTTCGTGATAACGTTTCTATTTTTAGTAAT
The DNA here is from genome assembly GCA_963277665.1 of Viscum album. Lineage (NCBI taxonomy): Eukaryota > Viridiplantae > Streptophyta > Magnoliopsida > Santalales > Viscaceae > Viscum > Viscum album. The sequence continues at coordinate 301,603,472 of OY728128.1, forward strand.
TCTTTTAATCATTGCTTTGTAAATAAAAAAAAACTTTTGAAAATTTCATTGAAAAGGATCTTGTTTTGAATTTTTAAAAGTTTCATTTCATGTTTGAGAAATATTGATTCTCAGAACACATCATTTCGTAAAATTTGATTAAGGAAGATAAATCCAAAGTGTAAGTGATAAATTCATTTCTCTACCCAACATTTTGAGTCATATTTGATATTTTTATGCCATACTGAAATATATAGAAGATTCATCAATGATTATAGTAATATTTTTCTCCCTATTTGCTGGTTACTTTTAAAAGATACTGATTTTAATTATAGTGATGAATTTAGTGATTCATTTTATGAGCTATCGAAAAGCTCGACCACTACACCAATAATGCAAACACCATATTAGGAACATCCTTTTGAGCTACTTTTTGATAGTTCAAACAAATATTTGGGTGAAGCACATACTAAAATAATTGAAGGAAGACCACAAGTAATTCCTTTATCCTCAAGAACATTGGATTATACTCAACCCAACTAACCTTTACCGAGAAGGAGTTCCTTGTAGTTGTTTTTTAATTAGATAAATTGAGATCTTATTTTCTAGGATCTAATGTTACTATATTTTCAGATCATTTATTTCTTAGGTACTTGATAATTAATATAGATGCAAAGCCAAAGATGATTAGATGAATTCTACTTATTCAAGAGTTCAACATATAAATTAATGTTAAAAAGGAGTTGAAAACTTGGGGGACAATCACTTAAATAGATTTCCCAAAACAATTGAGGAAGAAATTCTAGAACAAAACCTACTGAATGAATAGATCCTATGAGAAAAAAATTACATAATGGAAGGTAAAGTAGAATTGTTTGTAGATATAATTAGTTATTTTCTGAATTTTCAGGTACCATATCTTTATAAATCCCATAAAAACAAAAATTAAATTTAGAATCCATATTTTATATCTAAGGTCATCCATACCATTAGAAAATTTATAATTATCAAGTAATAAGAAGATGTCTTTTTATTAATTGAAATTGAATCTATATTTGATTTCTATCACTCAATAGCCTATATAGGCCACTTTGGTCCTCAAATAACAATAGGACAGTCCTAGAATCTAGTATTTATTTATTCACTTTGATTGAGGATGCAAAGGAATATTGCATGAACTATGAAAAATGTCAATTTTATGGGGAACATTTCCAAAATATGATATATATACCAAAAATCCATTATATTTTATGATTGTTTTTGATGTAGGTGGAATTAAATTTATGGGATCCATTACCATGTTATTGAAAGATAAAATATTATTTTTTGTGTTGATTATGTCTAAAAATAGGTGGAAAAAAATCCACCAAAAAAGATGATGCCAATTTTGTGTGTGATTTTGTTACGTCTAACATTTCTTATTGATTTGGAGTGCTAATAGACATCATTATTGACCAAGAAAATCACTTTTTTAATACTATAATGGAGGTTTTATTAAAAAATTATTGAGTTCATTATTAGACATTTAGACCTTACCATTCTAAAAAATCGCCAAACTGAAGTGTTCAATAGGGAATTAATTGTATTATAGAGAAATGAGTAAAACCCAATAGGAAGGATTAGAGAAAAAGGTCAGAAGATATCTCATGGGACTATAGGATATCCTATAATACAATAGTAGGAATAAGCCAGAAATGGTTGATTTATTAAAAAAAAATTATATACTAGTAGAGATATATCAACAAGAATATTGAGCTATGAAGAAGATAAATATGGACTTCGAATGTACTAAGAAAGAGTGGATATTACAATTGAAATAGTTGGAAGAAAATAAAATATAGGCCTTTTAAAATTATACAATTTATTAATAATAAACTCAAGTGACTCCGGTAAAACTGATCCAACTAAAAATTTTCCAACCTTGATACAACGTGTTTCTCTATAATTCCAGACTGATGATAATTGTAGGTAAACATCATTCCATGTGGAAAGGTCCATTTATAGTAACTCTTGAATATCCTTTTAGGGATGGAAAATTTAAGAAAGATAGTAATGGAAACCCATTTACTATAAATTTTTAGGGACTACAAAAGTACAATGGAAATTTATCCAATTAACTGGTAGAGGATCTCACAATACTCAAATGATTCTATTGATCATTGCTCCTTAGGTTAGGTTGAGTCAACGACATTAAAAAAATTCTGAGAGAAAACCTGGTTTTTAAGAATTTCCTTAGATTTAAGAATTTTTGATATATCTACCTTTTACTTCCCTCTTTGAACAACAAATGAGATGGACCATACACTTTTATGAGGTGTATTTCATTTATAGAACCATAAAAGATGTAAGATATAGGGAAACCTAATAGCTTGAACATGAGGAGGAATAGAGAGTAAGTGATTTATGTGAAAATGAGAGTGCTCTTTTAAATTCATTATCTACCAACATCCCCCAATTTTATTTGGAAAATTTATTTTGATCATTAAAGGATAATTATATACCCCACTAAGACTTTAGCATTACTGGACTTATATAGGGGACATGACTTACCTTGAAATCCCATGATTCCCTGTTTAATATTTTCATGTTAATGATATTAAATAAGTAAAGTGGAGGGATAATATTATTAAGGATAAACATAGGATGTAATATAATGAATCGAGATTTTATGGAATTTTTTCAATAATGTAAATGATATTTCCCTAGCAGTTTCATAATTTAAATTTCTAAAATTCCAATGGTAAGATGCTATATTATTATGAAGACATATCAGGCTGGTTTTTAGGTACATGTTTGTCTATGTTTTCAGTAATTCTTATTTGGGTGTTACCTTGGAGTGTTTTTTTGGGTGACATCAGAGAAAATTAGAAGGTGGTGAGGCTATGCATGTTTGGTACATAGTTTTTCCAATCTTTTTGCCCCTTCCCATCAAACCGTGTAATCACAAACATAGGGGATTCGTATGGGAAATGAATGGTTTGTCAAAATGTGGCCCCCTATTAGGGTTAAATAGGAATCCCCTAGGGGGTACACATAGTTACGGTGTATATTTTAGAAACCCATGTACCCCGGCCCAGGAAACCATACATTGTTTTAATTAAACATAATTTTGGGTTTAAAATTATCTGTGCTCCCATATTTACCCTAAATCAACCCCAAATATGACCTAATAAAACTATCTCAATTTTTAGGCTTTTGAATGAATTTCTAGTGATATCAACCTTAACTCTTTGTGAATCAATAATTGGATTTAAGATCTGCACAACCCCATGTATGTATTTTATTCCTGCTAATATATATATATATATATATATATTACTCTACATGCCGGATAAAAGTGGAATTTTCATATGATACAGGTTTTAGATATAGCTATAGTTTTTTAGATATTGATTATTTTGATCTTGTATCTAGGTTTCAGATCTAGATCGTGTTCTTTACTATGTTCTTGATCGCTCTATTTTAAATTTGTGGATTTACATAGGTGAGTGTTTGTCAATGAATTGAGGTAGGTGGTATAAATCCAAATCACATGGTATTGATTTAATTACGTGAATTTAATTTTAACAATATTTGTAGAAAATGGGCCTCGCTGATTGAAAAGAAGCCCCGCCTTAACAAGGCCATCAAATCCTAGCCTATCAGGTACCACCAGTTTCTCCACAAACACATGGTATTCACCCTAGGGACCACCCACATGCCCAAATGGGTCATCTGACTAATGACTGAACCCACAAGACAACACATGTCCTTTCTAGTGTGCTTTGTCCACATTCACATACACCCTAAGAAAATTCCCAAAACATCACCCATCTAGATCACTACTCAAGGAAAATAATTATTAACAGGGGATTTCAAATCGAGTAGGCTCCCAAAAAAGAAGATGCACCTTGTTGACATGATTTATATCATTTAGTCATTTAACCATTTAACATTCTGATGTGTTACATTCACCACCTTTAGAGAACAAAATCCTCTTTGTGGACCTTAAATCTCAACATAGGTAGTGCACCCCACTTATGGCTGGGTCCCACCTTTGATACCAAATGTTACAACGGGGCCCTACTATAAGCACAGACATCCTTCCATAATAATTCCATCTGGTGTTGGTCCACCAGGTACAACCAGTTCCCCAGAGACATGTGGTCCCCACCCTAGAGTCCTACCACATGCCTGAATGGGTCATCTGGCTAATGACTATCCCCACATGCCACAACATTTCCTTTCTAGTGTGATGCTTCCTCACTCACACAAACCCTAAGAAACTTCCTAGAAGGTCACCCATCCAGATCACTACTCCAGGACAATCATGCTTAACTATGGAGTTCTAATCGGTTAGGCTCCCAAAAAGGAAGTTGTACCTTGTTGAAATGAGTCATATCATTAAATTATTTAATCCTTTAACATTATGGGGTGTTACAATTTCAATTTCCATGATTGGTAAATTTCATCGATAATTGAATGGATTTGTTTTAATTACCATGCCTTAACGATTTAGGTTAATTGAGGAAGTTGTATATTAAAATTGAATAAATTAAATGTGGAATTAATTAATGGGGTATTGGGATTAAAAAATTGAATGTGTAATAAAATTATTTAATTCATGAATTAATTGATTGATTGATTAAAGTGGAATTGAATTAATTGATTATTGAATAAATTAATGGGATATTTATATTGTGCAATTTATTTGATTGATTGATTGTTGAATTAATTAATTAGATTTTGAGATTGTAAAATTCATTGGAATAAGTAATTGTTTAATTAATTAATGATATATAGTGATTTTGAATTGGATTGATTAATTTTTGAATTAACTAATGTGAATTTTTGTGATAATTATATTGATTGGAATGGATTAATTAATTGTTGAATAAATTAATTGGTGCTCTGATTGTGTAATATGATTATAATGTTAATGGTGATTAACCATTAATGATTTGGTATATCTGGTATATGGGTTATTGTGATATTCATGTGTGGGATATGGTCTTCTACTTCCAAATCCCATTGTGATAAATTTATTGATAAATGTGTATGGGACATGTTTGCTGCTTCCAAATCCCATAGTGATAAATTGATTGATAAAAGTGTGTATGACTTCATCTTATACTTCTAAATCCCATACTGATAAAAAAATTTGATAAATGAGTGTGTGACACTGAATTCTACTTCAAAATCCCATCAAGTCCTAGGCATAACGACCTAGACCATAACTATTGGCATTGGACAATGGCTCCAATGGGCCATATTATAAATTGAAATGAAATCGATAATGTAATTATATTTTTTATAATGAATTTATGAATTTATTAATTGGTATGGTTTATACTCTGACATGGTCCAAATAAGGTATTGATGTTTTTCTGTCATCAGGAACCTAGTGGTTTATGTAATAAATTAATGAATAATTGAAAATGTGATAACTTTATTTTTATGCCTTGTAAATTATGATTTATACAACTTTTGACATTGTTATTGACTAGATATTGTTTTATACATTATTAGTGGTGGAAAACTAAGTTGTACTCACACCCAAATCGGGTTGTCGGATCGGTACCCGAATAGATTTCATGGGTTTATGGATGTTTAAGGGAAAGTTCCCTATGTTGGATGACAGATATGGGGTGGAGCATAGATGAGGGAAACATATGTGATTCAGGACCTACTTTGGAGTTGTGTGTGTCTATTTATTCTTAGGTTTTCATATTGACACTTGACACATACATGGCATGAAAATTCTACTATATTTTTGGATATTGTGCTTTCAGGTTTTGGCCATCATGTGATACTGGTTTGCTTTGGTTTTTATTTAACTTTATTTATTTATTTATACTATTTCTATACTTTTATAAATATTTTATAGTCTTCGCATAATCAATATTATACCCTCATTACTTGTCAATATCCTCTGGTGTATGGGGAGGTTCACTTGTGGTCATGTAACAAAGAGACTCAGGGAACCAGTGAGTGGCACTTAGGTCAGGACGTTACACCAGTGGATTGATTTTTTTATTTCATGCCATGATTGATTGTTTCAAAGTTTATATTACATTTCTGAGAGTATTTATATAAATAAAACCTCCCATTTCAATCTTGAAGCATATTTATTGAGAGAACGTCGAGCATGCCACCTATTGGAACTTCCATTGTCAAAGTTATGATTGTACAGAGACACATTAAATATGATTGAGGAATTTTCATTAATTTATCCCTTATCCTTGATACCATATTTTACATCAATCCTTATTTAGCTTATATAATTCCTGAATTATCCTTTTAGGAATCAGATACATTATAATCCAATTATACACAGTCATACGCTACTTGGTATTTTGAATGATGTTTTAATATTCAAGTGTGGGGGTTAGGGAAGTCACGGTGGAAGCGATGTGATACATTTAAATAAAAAAGTGTAGTGGTGTTCTTTTGGATGACCGGAATGGTTCATGTGATTCATTTATTGTATTTCCCTATTTTCCCTTTGGAAAAATTAACAAAAAAACACAAAATGTAAAAAAAGTAAAATCAATGCATTCTGACATGGGAGGAAAAAAATTCAATACTACCCGAATGATGATTTATTCATATGTGGTTTGGTGTTGTATGTCATATTATTGAAAAACATAACAATAAAAAAATTTACCTGAAATTTTATTTTGAAAAAGTAAAAAAATGAAAAATTATAAAATAAAATCAAGAGGGTATGAATATTTTCTTATGAATTAACTGTTCATAACCTTTAAATTGATCATTGGGGAGCGGGTGTTATAATTTTTAATGAAGAATTTTATTAAGCCTTGATTTTGTATATAATGAATCATTAATTAGGAATAAACCTACACTTTGAACCATAATTTTATAATGATCATTACTTACCAACCCAAAGACTCAGAGTCATTTTAACAATATGAAAATCCCTCATGATTATTTTTGATTTATATCTCTATGGGTTAGAGAATATAGTCCCTTTATAGGCCTATGAAAAAAGAGAATTCACTCATGATGTGAGCATAACCCTATTTGAATCTATATCATGAGTGATGTGAGGAAAGAATTCACTATAATTCAAGTCACAACTTGACAGTTTTAATAAAAAAATTATTTTATGTGAATGAATGAAAGGAGATGATATTCTAATTTAAAACCAGAGACTATAAAATACAAGATTAAATATGTTCCTTTTAAAAGTGGGATGTTGAATTGATTTTATATGTGATTCTAGAAAATTTAATATTCCTGTTGTAAATTTTTAGATTTTTTTTTATTTTTAAATTTCAATAATGGTAAGAATGAGCACCCTCTGATATTCTTTTTTGATATTAAATTATTGAGTATAATAATTTTTTATGTTTTGGGGTAATTTATTCAATGATTTACATGTGAATGTTTTAAAATTTTGATAATGAATATCAATGGTTTTTTATTGTTTTTATAAAATAATTATTAATTTTCTCTAATGGAAAATGGATTTTATTGACTGAAAAAAACGATCACAAAAAAACTATAGCTGCCACCTAGCATTCACTAAATAGTGGAGGTTTTAGACTATTGATGTTGGCTATAGTGATCACAGTTTTGAGGAAGTTGTAGGTCAACATGGTTATATATAAAACGACCTCCATTTGGCTGTCACTATAGCCCATCTCAAGTTGGGAAATAATGTTCATTATTTTTCAGTCTCCATAGACTTCATTAAGATTGGATTTATTTATTTCTGAACAAATGTATCTATAGCCCAACCCAAAATACCTAGATTTACCACCATATGATAGTCGCTATAGGTTTTATTATTTTCAAAAAAAATTCACTACAATAATAAAAAAACACTATATTCTGAAAATTCAATAAAAAATTCCAAAAATATCTCAAACCACAGACACAAAAATATCTTTACCTTTTTCCATTCTCTACACCCATCATTAAATAAAAAAACATTATAAAATATAATAAAAAAATATTCTAAAAAAATATTCCAACTAATAATTGAAATACAATAAAATATTTCTATTAAATCTTGGTAAAATAGATTGATGTTGTTTTATTTTGAAAAAATATTACTATTTTATAATCATCTTTTATAATTTTAAACCCAATTATTCTGTCATTTCGAGAATACTACATGTTTGATTTATGTGTCATCTAATCACACGCATCATAAATAATTAAAAGTTAGCTATTATGTGATTTAATGTCATTCCAAGGTCATTTTCTATGCACTTGACCATTAAACATAGGTCTTGGTGTTTTATGACAATAAAAGTGTGTTTTTCTTCATACTGGTCAAACAGAACTTCTGATGGATGTACCTTATACATGAACATTTTAAAAATAACTCAATAATTGTTTTCATCGAGTTTCATGAAATTTAGAGGTTTTTTGGATGGTTTTGACCCCAGACCTACTTTTTTAAATGGTATAAAATCATTAAAAACCACATTCAACCAATTTTCAGTCCATAAATTTGATTGATGTTCTATCTATTCTTAAACATCATGAATAATAATAATAATATGGGTTTCCTATGTATTTAAGTCATTCCATTGTCATTTTATAAGAATGTGATCGTTAAACACATGTTTTGGTGTTTTATAACCCTCAAATATTGTTTTAATTGTTCTAGGGAAAATTTCTGCATGAATTGATGTTCCGTCTACTCGACCATTTCATATTTTATGTGATAGTTGTAGTCCTCTGAATTAATTGCATTCAAAGGTCATTAATATGGTTTTTACCCACGAACACACCTTTGTAAAGGGCCCAAACATTTAAAAACATCACATTTCTCTGTTCCATACATCGGATTGATGTTTCATAAGCTCTCACCCATCATTAATTATAATAAGACTGATGTCCAATGATTTCAATTCATTACTAGGCTGTTTACTATAGTTCTGACTGTTAAATGAACAATTTAATGTTCTATGACACTAAAAGTTCTTATTATTTCATCCTTGACACAAGACACCTTTGATTGATGTACCATCTATTCGACCATTTAAAAATTCATGCTAAGGCTATTGATGTTTCATTTAATGGCATTCAGATTCCATTTTATTGGTTTTGATCCCTGAGCACAAATTTTTATAGATCATTCAATCTTTAAAAACCACACATTTTGTCATTCTGTGAAGATTTAATGTCCTGTTTATGTTTCATCTCCTCACACAAATCAAAAATAATAATAATAATGGTTTCATACGATTTTATGTTATTCCATGGTCGATTTCTATGAATCTGACAGTTAAATGCTCGTTTTTGTGTTTCATGACACTAAAAGTGTGTTTCTTGTCATCTTGATCAAACACCATATTAGAATGATATTTTGTATGCTCGACCATTTAAAAATTACCTCCAACGTTTTTTTCATCCGATTTCACAGTATTCAGAGGTCGTTCAGCTGGTTTTGACCTCCACATACAACATTATAAAGGGCTTAAATCTTTTAAAAAACATATTCAGTTGTTCTGCACATACCTCCTGTCTAATTAAAGTTTCGTCTTCTTTTACAAGTGGGAAATAAAAATAAGATTGGTTTCCTATTATTTCAAGTTATTATGAGGTTGTTAATTGTGGATCTAAACGTAGAACACACTTTTTTGTGTTTTATGACAACACTAAAAGAGCATTTTCAGTCATCCAAGAAAAACCCATTGATTTATATTCCATCTTATTGAAATTTATCAATTCAGTATAATATTTTTAACATATAATTTCATGATATTCAGATTGTCTTCCGTTGTTTTCGACCCCTGAACACACCTATTTGAAGGGCATCAAACCTTTAAAAAGTGAATATTCGGTAGTTATGGACAAACCGCACATCCGATTGACATTAGGTATGCTCTAACACATCATTAATAATAATAATATGGTTTCCCTATTATTTAATGTCATTCTGAGTTTTTTCTATGGATATGACAATTAAATGGGTGTTTTGGTGTTTTATGACACTAAAAGTGAATTTTCAGACCTCTCAGACTAAAAACCCTTTTATTAATGTAACATATGTGTGAAAATTTTAAAATTAATGATATTATTGTGTTTTACATATTTCATGGAATTTTTATTCCATTTGGATGGTTTTGAACTACGAACACACCATTTTAAAGACCATCAAATCTTTAAAAATCATATATTTATTTTTTATGAGAAGTCTAATTGTATAATTGACATGTAGTCTCCTCATAAAAAACAAGAATAATAATAATAATATGGGTTTCCTATGATTTAATTTCATTCAGAGATTGATTTCTATGGATATGGACATTAAATGGTCATTTTGGTTTTTTTTACAAGGCTCATTTTGGTCTTTTATGACACTAAAAGTGAGTTTTCCATCATCATGGTCAAATGACCCCCAAGATTGATGTACCATCTATTCAAACATTTTATAATTCTCTCAAAAAAAATTTCATCTTCTTTCATGGAATTCCAAGATCATTCGGATGGTTTTGACCACCAGAGGTACCTTTTTAAACGGCATCAAATCATTAAAACCGACATATTCAGGCATACAACACAAAATGCTCATATTATTGATGTTATATGTGATTTTACAAATCATGAATAACAATAATATAGTTTTACTATTATTTCATGTTATTATGAGGATATTTTCTAAGGATACGACCATTGAACGTGTGTTTTGGTGTTTTTGGACACTAAAAGTGTATTTTTGGTCCTCCCTGGAAAATGCCAACTCGAAATCACATTTCATCTGCTTAACCATTTTGGATTTTACACAATTTTTTTCCTAATTTTAGGGAATTTAGTGGTTTTCATATTGTTTTGATCCACGAATGCACCTTTTTAAAGGGCCTCAATCCATTAAAAACCACATATTCTGTCATTACATAAAGGCCACACCTCTGGTAGATGTGATGTCTACCCTTGTCAAAAATAATAATAATATGGTTTTACTATCATTTCATGTTATTTTGTGGCTGTTTGTTATAGATCTGAACATTAAACACACATTTGGTGCTTTGTGACACTAAAAGTTTGTTTTCGATCCTCTCAAAAAAAATATGCCTTGGATGGACCTTCTGTGTGCTTAACCATTTCACAATTCAATCCATATTTTTTTTTCTTATATTTTTATGTAATTTAGAGGTCATCCAGTTAGTTTTAACCCCTATATACAAATTTTGAAAAATCATCAATTCTTAAAAAACCATGTATTCAATTGTTCCTCCCGAACCTCACATCTGCTTGATGTTTAGTCAACACTTACATGTCACAAATAATAACAAGATAGTTGTACTATGATTTAAAGTCATTATGAGGTCTTTAAATATGGATCTGACCATTAAACGTGAGTTTTTTTGTTTTATGACACTAAAAGTGTGTTTTTGGTTCTCTTGGAAAATTGAAACCTCCAATTAAAGTTTAGTCTACTCGACCACATCACAATTAACTCTACGATTTTTCTCAAAAAATTTCATAGAATTAATTTGTTTTTTGACTAGTTTTTACCCTCTTGAACACATATTTTTGAAGGGTGTCAAACCTTTAAAAAGAACATATTTGGTAGTTTCGAGTAGGCTACACATCCAATGGACATTTTCTAGGCTCTTACAAATCAGAGATAATAATAATATAGTTTATTGTGATTTCAATTCATTCAGAGTTCATTTTATTTGGATGTGACTATTAAATGTGTGTTTTGGTATTTTATGACTCTAATAGTGAGTATTCGGTCCACTTAGGAAAATGGAACCTCCAATTGATGCACTGTCTACTTGAACATTTCAAGATTCACTATATAGCTGTTTATGTATAATTTCATGGTATTCAAATTCTATTCGATTAGTTTTTTACCACTGAACTCTCCATTATAAAGGGGGTCAAATCATTAAAAACCAAAAATTTAGTCATTCTGGGTAGACCACATATTTGATTGATGTGTTGTCTCCTCTTACACATGGGAAATTATAATAAGATGGATTTCCAATGATTTCAAGTCATTCAGCATTTTTTCTCGGGATGTGACAGTTAAACCCCTCTTTTGATATTTTGTGCCACTAAAAGTGTGTTTTCAGTCCTCTCGTGAAAATGACATCTATGATTGATTTAACCTCTACTTAACCATTTCAAAAATCACTTCTTGACTATTTTTTCCTGATTCCAAGTAAATCTGGGGTCATTCAGTTGGTTTTGACCACCAAGCACACCTTTTTAAATGGCATTAAATCTTTAAAAACCACATATTCAGTCATATTGCATAGACCGCACATCTGATTGATGAGTTGTCTATACATACAGGTCAATATTAATAATATGATAGTTTTCCTCTGATTTCATGTCATTATTTGGTCATTTTCAATAGATCTAACCATTAAAAGAATGTTTTGGTGTTTTATGACACAAAAAGAGTGTTTTTAGTCCTCCCTTGAAAATTGCAGCTCATATTGATGTTTCTTCTACTTAATCATTTCACTTATTGAACTATAGCTTTTCTCATTTGATTTAGCGGCTTTTAGAGGCCATTTTTATGGGTTTGACAACCAAATAAAACTTTTTTAAAGGGTCTCAAACCTTTAAAAACACATATTCTGTCGTTCCACATGGAACGAATGTCTAATAGACATGTCATCTACTTTTAAACTTCTTGAATAATAATGGGATGATATTCCTAGGATCTCAAGTCATTATGGGCCATTTCCTATGGATATGACTGTTAAAGGATTGTTTTGGTGTTTTATGACACTAATAATGAATTTTCAGTCTTCCCTAGAAAATTCCATATTTTTTTGAAGTTTCATCTGCACTACCATGTCATGTTTCATGCTACAGTTTTTTTCATCTAATTTCATGGAATTAAGATATTTCTCAGATGGTTTTTACCCATAAATGCACCTATCTAAAAGATGTCAATGCCTTAAAATCACATATTCATTCATTCCAAGAAGACTGCTCACCTAGTTGATGTGTTGTCAATTCTTACACATCACGAATAATAATTACATGGTTTTCCTATGATTTCAATTCATTACAAGGTTGTTTGATTTGGATCAAACCATTAAATTCACATTTGGTGTTTTATGACACCAATGGTCCATTTTCAGTCCTCTCAAAAAAATTACATCTCAGATTGACATTCCATGTATTTGATCATTTCAAAATTCACTCCAAATTTTTTTTCATCTAATTTTAAAACATTTTGATGTTGTTCGAGTGTTTTTACTCAGTGATTGAACTTTTTAAAGGGCATCAAATCGTTAAAAATATCATATTCAGTTGTTCCATGTAGATATAACATCTGATTGACATGTCGTCTTCTCTTATATATCCTGAATAATAATAAGTCAGGTTTTTATGATTTGAATTCATTCCTAGTTTTTTCTATGGATCTGACTGTAAAACCTGTGTTTCTATGTTTTATGTCACTAAAAGTGTGTTTTTGGCCATTATAGGAAAGCAACAACTCCAATTGACATTTTCTTTTGCTCAGCCAATTCAAAATTTACACTATGATTTTTTTCTTATTTAATGGCATTGAGATGTCATTTTGTTGGTTTTTACCCCAAGACATATCTTTTTAAAGGGCATTAAACCATATAAAACTTACTTATTCTGTAGTTTTGGGAATATTGTACGTCTGATTGACATTTGGTCTACTCTTACACATCAAGAATACTAATAATATGGATTTATAATGATTTCCAGTCATCCCAATTTTTTTTCTATAGATGTGACAATTAAACATGAATTTTGGTGTTTTACAATACTAAAAGTGTTTTTTAGTACTATCAGGATAATGATACCTCTAATTGATGTACCATCTACTTGAACATTTCACAAATCTGTCTAACATTGTTTTTTCCTATTTCACAACATTCAGATGTTTCTCAGTTGTTGTTGACCCCTGTGTGTTTTTAATGAGTGTTAAACCTATAAAAAGTACATTGAGGTCTTGAATGAATTCCAGATCCATGGGTTTTTTTCTTTGGTTGCATAAGGGTGTGGAGTAGGTTTATTTGATAAAGTATAGGTAGTACCTATAATAAAAAATCATTTTTCCTCTATCTATAGATTTTTAATAGTTTGTGATAGGGTAATACCAAAAGTACTAGGTGAAGTAGAAGTGGTAGAGGTAAAAATGGATGACATATAAAGGGGAAAATGGGAATAAATAGTAGAGCTGGTAGTATAAATATAAGGTTCCATAAGCCAAATAAAGTCACTCATAGATCAAGATCCATGTTCCATTATCAAATTCTATCATTATATTCCAAAGATAACAACTTTAATTAGTACTACAAATTCATTATATCTACAGGATATCATAGATTTCAGCCTATATAGTATGATTTCAGAACTGGCATTCAATAGATATCGTATTATAAAATCAAGCTGTTATGGTCCAATAATGTCACAAATTTCATCTTCTATTTCAGAAAAGATATATTCCCCTTCAATGGTTCATGAACAGTGAATGTACTTTATTTGAAAGTAGATTCATAGAGCTCCATCTACGGATTGATCAGTCAATCTTCCATGTTCTTCTATATTCAAATAAGGCATGAAATTATTAAAAAATCTTTCTAAATAGTCTGAAAATCATGGAAACTTCTCTTAGACACCTTGATCACTAACAAAAAACATGATATCCACTATATCTTAATAATTATATCACATCCACATGGATTATATAAAATAAGTTAAGGTTATTAAAATTGATACATTAGGGTAACAAATGGTCAACTATTGTTTATTAGACACGAGTTTCATTATATCTTTTCCTAAATATCACCCACATATTTGGAATTGAAACTTACTCATTCTCAATCTTCCATCATGCATACACTAATTTTTTTAATTCTAATTTTCATGAACTATTTTTAGTATATGTACAAAGATTAAAGAAAATATAATCATGATTTCGTCTGGGGGATAGATTCATCAATATATCTCCACCACTAGTTCAATCTAAGAATGTATCAGACTCCATTAGATTTGATTTGGCCAATAAATAAACTTCTTTGAGAAATTATAGATCTTCTTGAAAACAAAATTTTATCAAAATTATATTGATTGTCCATTATTAATAGAATCCTCACTATATTTTGTAGGTATATGACCAATAAACTAATCAATAACTTGTTCCACTGATAAATTCAAATTATCAGTAGAAAAAATTGACATGTAAGGTTATACCTCAACCCTATATTAGTGATTTATTTTTTCAATTATTGATCCATTAGAATATCTTTTAAAGGGATTCAATTATAATTTAGATTAGGGATTATTCAACCATTCTGGGAAGAATCTAAAATAAGTAAAATTAAAAAAAACATGAAATCCCAAAAAAAATATTGATACTATTTTAATGGCTCTAATAGACATGGTTGGTCAACTGACTACAATACTAGGATTTTTGTAACTTAATTAAGCCATGTCCAGTTAAATTACGTTATAAAATTCCATGTAGCAACTAGGAGTGTTAACATTAGGTAAATTGTCCTAAGGATCAAAATTACATGATTACTTAATCGATCATATGAACATAATTTCACAATTACATAACACACCATATAACTAAATTTTCATTGTTACTTAACTAACTATTTGATATTTCTATATAATCCCATGAGGCCAAAATAGAGAAACCAACAAATTAAAATTAAAGAAAGGTGAATCTTAATAAATTTAAGTGTTATGAAATATATCATGATTAACAATCAAATTATGTTCTAAAGAGTGAATTAAATAATAATAATTAAAATAATTAAACAAAAAGAGGTGTAAATATAACTAATGGTTCAAAAATAATTATCAATTCCTAATTCATGTATGATATTAAAATGGTAATATAAATTACCAAATGCATGAGGATCATCCTCGTTGGATCACTAATAAACTCAATGAGATGTTCACCATCTATATCTGAGGCCTACAAAATATATAAATATTTATCTTAAGCCTATAAATAAAAGTAGAATAATTGAAATATATTATTTTAATTATAAAAAAAATTCACATCATTAAAATATACAAACCAATGAAACCAAGTTGTGAGGAAATTTTTGAAGTAGATGGAAAAAATACTCAGTGATACCAAACTAGTCGGGGGAGTTATCAAATTTGAAAAAATAAAATATGAAAAAGAATTATGAATAATAATGAAAATTAGATTCAGAACTATGATGTTATCCTTGAATATGATAAGGCATATCCTATAAATTATATTAATTAAATCATTTACACATACAAATTATAAAATAATATCTTATAGAAATTATCTATTAATATGTGTGCATGTACCCCCACACACATAAATTTAATAAATAATTTATTCACACAAGAATGATAGGATAGGAAGTGTACTAAATGGGTAGACCAAATCACATGAAGAAGTGATGGATATCAATGAGTTATGGAGTTATAAGCCGAGGTTTGGTCAGATAATGGTATTTACATACATGGAGGTCAGGTAGGGTAGAAATGGATGAACTACCCATCATCCTCAGTGGGGTGTGGGGTGAGATGTCTCAGAGAGGGAGACTATGAAGTTTTAGGGAGGGTATTAGGGTGGTGGTGGGGATGAATGAGATTGATCATCCATGCGGGGAGAAGGTGGAGATCTTCCAGGTGTTATAATAAATATAAACCCTAATCAAGGAAATATGATTTTGTAAATTTTAATTTTTTCATTCGGTCAAATTAGTTATTTGGGAGTGTTTTTTAAAGTCTACCCACTAATTATTACTATCCTTTTTTACTTAAAATAATGAATTCCTTATTTATTTATTTGTAAAAAAAATTAAATTAAAATTTAAAATGATACACTATCTTGTAAAATGGTATAGATATAAACAAGACTCACTACATTATGAAATAGGGAAGGCCAAAAAAGTAAGAAAAAAGATAACTAGCATTATGTCCCATAGAAATATTCATTTACCTGTTTTCTTAAAATTAGTCATGTAAATGAAAGTGGAGACAATAACTGCCCAAAAATTCATTGGAACACACTTAATTATAAATGATAAGAAAGTGATGCATTACTGGGAAGGATCAATATGGCATGAAAGCAACTTCTAATTGGTCCTATGGTTGTGAAATTAAAATTAATTACTTACTAAATTGGATAAATGCTTCCAAAATCACATGGAGGGGCCACATGTAAATGGGGTGATGAGTTTTGGGATCCACGATGGGGGATCGATAAGGGTGGGAGGCCTTGACATCGGGGATCGACTATGGGGCTAGGAGGGATTGATAGTGGAGCATAATAGGGGTGGTAAGGCTAAAAATAGATTGACAGGGGTGGAAGGGCTCGAAAGAGGTAGGATAACTCGACGAAGGAGCTTGAATGGGGTAGGAGGGATCGGTGGAGGTGGGAGATGTCATCAATGAAGCTTGACATGGATAGAAGGGATCGATAGAGGTGAGAGAACGTGATGGTGGGGCATGATGGGGTCGAAAGTGTTCAACAGTGGCAAGATGGAGGATGGGGGAGGGGGCCATGAGGTCTCGTGGTCACACATGGTAGGGTGAATGAAAGAGAGGGAATATGAGGGATTTTATCAGGAGGAGCGAAAAAATACATTGACCTCCAAAAGGTGGTCTCCCAATAAAACCCTCTAAGAATGAAAAGTTTTATACTAGTGTTTAATAAAATGTGGTACATTTACTAATGAATCATTAATTTTGTTAAAAATTGATTACAGCTTTAATTATTAATATTATTTGAGTTCATGAATTTCAAAAAAGTATTTAATTTACTTTTTGTTTACTTTTAGGTTAAACAACTGGCCAACACCGATGCTAGCCCTCATACCCTACATGCAAGTCATATGACCATCCCTAGGGGTGGGAAATCAAATGCGTGGAAACAATAAATCATTGATTTGAACTCTGCATAAAAAGAGAGAAATAAAGCATTCACTATTGTGTAAAATATCATTGGCCTTGCTTCCATTTGGATCTGCTACAGATGGTACCATTATCCTTGCTTCTTTTTCCAATCCGTGTTCTTCCGTCACATTGCCTCACTTACATTGTCATGCTTCAGAAACATCTCTTACACTACTGTTGTTGTACTACCAATCCGACATCAATGCCAAATAAACCCCAATGACCTCACCATCCCACATCATTGATACTCCTTCCCAAAACATTCCACCATTGATCTGAGGCCAAGGGCACCCATTTGAGAATAGTGGTCACTCCTAATGTCACTAAATCATTTGAAATTGAATTTAAAATCCACGAAGAGGCATAGATATTGAGGATGATACAATATGACTCTATTAATGTTGAAAAAATATATTTGATGCGGCATAAGGTTCATATTCAACAAGAAGAAAACTATATCAATACCAATCTTGCATCACGGTTTGGGAAAATGAGCTCATAAATAATGAGTTAGAACACAGTAGAACCAGATTAGCTAGTGCCCCAAGATTGGGACTAGTATGGTGGATTGAGTGGCATTATGTCATGGAGAGTTTGTGAACATAATGGCAGAGACACATTCTAGGGTATTTAGATAAAGAAGATACTGCACTACCAATGATTTTACTTTATCCAACGTCACACTTTAACAAAATTAAAAAAATGCATATAATTGGGGGATTTAATAGCACTAAAAAAGTTCTATTAAAATTACCCCTTTATCAATGTTGATAAATGTACCTCCCTTGTTATCGCTTTATTTTAGTGTTGCTAAAAGTACATCCTTTATTAGCACTTTTATGTAGGGATAA
Source organism: Viscum album (assembly GCA_963277665.1). Classification (NCBI taxonomy): domain Eukaryota; kingdom Viridiplantae; phylum Streptophyta; class Magnoliopsida; order Santalales; family Viscaceae; genus Viscum; species Viscum album. The sequence continues at coordinate 301,622,167 of OY728128.1, forward strand.
TAAATAAGGTTCTTTATCAGCATTTTTTTACAAGCGCTGATAAAGGGTAAATTTCAAAAAAAAAATAAATCATTAAAAATAAAATATTAACATAAAAAAGTATTTATATTTACATATACTTAATATATTTTATTTTATAAGATGTATACACGGAAAATAATCATTTACACATAATATTTATGTTATTTAGTAAAAATGGATTATAAAACAAATATAAAAAATTATATTAATTAATGATTTTCTAATTATTATCGATTAATAGTTTTTTAATAAAAACATGAAGATTAAGAAAACCAAAAAAATTAGTAAAAGTTATAAAATAAGTTGAAAACGTAACTCGAAAATCAAATAGTCGTACCTGCTAATCCGGGTGTAATTTTAAACTTTACCACAAATAAAGTCGAAGCTATAAGAAATATCTACACTCTTATGGATAGTTGTAACCCATAGTAACATTTTTATTCTCAAAAGTCCCATAGGGCCACTAAAACTGATTTTTTATGGTATCCCATTTTTTAGCAATAATAAAAGCAAAATTTATCAATTCTTTTTATAGAACTAATAAATGCTGGTACGTAGCACTATTAATGGTCTTTCACCTAGTGCTATTAGATGGAAAACAATAATAACTATTATGCTAGAGGGGGGATAACACGGTTAAAGGGGGATTCAAGAACTGATAAAAGGTTTAGTATCCACCTACAATTTTTTTAATTTGGGTAATTTTTTAATTTTTTTGAATCTTATAAATGGTTTTATTTTATATTTGATTACAGGGGTATTTTATCGCCGCTAAAAATCACTGATAAAATACCCCTTTTATCAACACTTTTTTTAGCACTGATTAAAGGGGCCTTTATCAATGCTTTTGTTAGCACTGATGAAAGGCAACCCCTTTTAACGGTGTTGAGATCAATAATGATTTTTAGTGTTGTTTATGAATATTTTTAGCACTGTAAAAAACCATTTCTATTGTAGATTTTGGACTTTAGGTTTGACAATAAAATGTTATATGCATGATAATTGGAATTCATAAACATGGAAAGATGAAGTACGTCACAATCCTACAATACAACTATGGTCAGTTTACTTGAATTCAATGAATGAGTTCCATGTAAAAAGAAGCCCATGAATTTTTATCATAAATCCATATAAACAAGACAATACCAAACTATGCATGAGGTTATATTTAGATGTATAATTACACAAAAAAGGAATGTTTTTCATTTTTCACCAGAATAAGTCACATGCAATGCATGGACGTGAAAAAATAATTCCCTCAATAGAACATCTCATATGATTCAGTGATGGATAATTATTTTTAAATTAACGAGTCTTGAGTAATTTATGATCTATTGAAAACTCTAGGATAGATATATAGAAACATTGACTGAATTAAAATAGAGAAAAATATTAGGATTTTAATGTGAGTCTTTGATATATACGGGAAAAAATTTGGAGATTTATTTTTCTTAAAAATAAAAATCCCAGTTATTATACAAAGACACACATAAAAATATTAGAGGATCATGGGTGACTTAGTTGGAGAAGATAAACCTTCTCTGTATTGATGATATTTCTTTTTTTTTAATCTTTTTTTTAATATGTATTCTACACCTCCAATCTTTTTTTCATATTTAATGTAGGGTTAGAAATCATTGGTTATTGGGGAAGGGATGGATAACCTATTATGATGATTGATTCTCTAATCATTAAATTAAAACATTGTTTTATTTTTATTTATAATTAGTTTCAATATTTAGTTTCATACTTTTTCTTGAATTTGATTTCATTTGAATTAATTAAGTAATTTTATTTATTATGTTTTCCAAGGATACATAATCTCACTTTTCTTGGTTTACATCATATTGATCAAATGATCTATGTTTATGTATTGAATATTTGGGGATTTATGACATGTGAGGATGTTTTAGTTGTTAAAAATGGTTCACATTGGATTCAAAAAACTCAATTGGGAATTTCCTATGTGAAATGAGGGAGATTATTTGTATCTTTTACACATTGGAAGGAGGGTAGACCAAATAAAATAATTTCTTATAATAGTCTCAAAATAATCAATCAATCAAGGGTGAATAGGAGAAGATATCATGAAACCTCTCATTTTTTAGTTAATAAAGAAAAGTGTTATATTTTTTAATACATTGACAACATTACAAGTGGGAAGAAAATCCTAACTTGATCGCTTGTTTCATAATCTAGAATTAGTGTCTCTGTTTTATTTCATAGTCCTAGAAATAAAATTCCACCATTTCTTTTCCAACCGATGACAACTATTTTTAGAACACTCTTCTCTAGAGACAACACTAGTTACCACTATTAATATATTCCCTTGGAAATATATTAGATTTTTTCCACACCCTACGAAAGGTGTGCATTTGTCAAAAAAGGAATAAAAATATAAGTATATATTGGTAAATCACATATGACAAGATGAGTTTGAAAATGAATTTAAAACTATTAAAATGGGAAATGAAATAATATATTCATCAAAACATTGGATTCACTTTATATACTATAAATTGATAGTGTTTTTTCAGTTTTTTGTTATTTTCTCGAATCCTTTTCTAACCTCCAATATTTTTATTTAATTAATAAAAATAAAAAATACAAAAAATATAATAAAGTGGTTGGAATATATAGTGATAAAAATATGATCCTTGATAGATGACCCATGTTAACCACAATACTATACTAGAAAAATATAAATTATGTTTTATACCACCCCAAGAAAGGTGTTTCAAAATCCCATTGCCACATTTGGAGATCCAATACAATTTCTTTTTAATATTATAAGTACTTTTTAAAATATTTTATAATTATTTTATAATAATAATTCTTAAAATAATGGAACAATGTTGAGATCTCTCTATGATTTTAGTTGTGCACTGGCTATGTTGTTCAAACATATAAAGGGATTTCAAAGAAACATAAATAGAGATAAAGTGGTTCTAAAGTGTCTTCAAGAGATCAATGATGACTTTTAACCATATTATCTTGATGATATAGCTCTATAAATCAATTATATCTCAGAATAATTTATATTATATAAATAACTGAAAGAAAAATCATGAAAACCACCTCACTTTTATCACATTATCGGAATGAATCTGAGGATTAATGAAACACTTGATGATCCACCACTACGCAACCATCATAATTAATTGACTGTTTCACTGAAGGAGATATACGAGACAGAAGCTAGACCACTTAATGGAGATGAATGAATGTTGGAATCTCTCATTTTAACTTATTTCAAAATTTATTTGTGAATTCATATTCCTTATGTCTATTCTATAGATTTAAAACATATGAGTATGGCCTAGAAGATGATGAAGAGAAGGAGGAAGTGAGTTTTGTAGAAGGGATGATGTGTCTGCTACCAATCCCAGAAGATGGTTTCCTAAAAAATTATATAGATAAAGGGATAAAATCCAAAAAATTATTGTGTTAGTTCTCCCATAAATCCCAATAACATAAATTTATCTGAACCCACAATGAAAATTGATTTTTGATGCACTGTTGTTATAGAAAGAACATCAAGGTTTCATAACTTGATGGATTTTGATGATACTTCTACAATGGATGATATAACTAGAGACAAAATGGAGGAAATCCTATTTTTATCCAATGTGGTATATGATGTTGATACCACAACATTACCGACCACTGATGATTTAATTTTATAAACTAAACTAGAATATAATCTAAATCCTCGAGTAAAAATACACCTACCAAGAGACACCACTCTTTATATTGAATAAGTGGAATATGGGCCTTATATTTTTCAAATCCCATAACCTAACATGTATTTAACTATACATGGGGTGGATATCCAATAAAAAACCAAATGGGACCCCATGAAGATATTTTTGATTCACAATAAAAGGAAAAAAATGTCATGGTTCCAATTAAAGAAAAAATATTTTCATATGGATTGGGTATAACTCCATGATTTCTAGGCTATAGTTAGTATAAACATAATGCCACTTATAGGGATTACTCAATTTATGCTATAATTTTATTAAGTTAATACGTTGTCATATTTTAAAATAGTTATTAATTTTTTCCTTTTTTAATTTTCTCTTGTGGTACTTAAGAGATTAATTCAATATACAAAATGCTAAATAAAGCCATGTTTTAATTTTCCTAATTATTTCAACTATATCACAAATTTTATATTAATTCTTCTTGATCCTTAATACTAATGAGTAGTTTTATTTATGTGTGTCTGTTGGGGGGATGTTGAATTAGTTTAGTGTTTTTCACATTTATTTTTATTTTTTAGGAAATTTAAATTTTTTTGAAAATCTATTATCTTTTACTTTCATGAATTTATTTTGAGAAATTTTATTCAATATCTGGTAAAATGGATTTTAAAAAATATTGGATGTCATGACCCATCCCAATAGGGCCCAATCCACGACTACCCTAAGCCTTCCTCCAATAGGCCACGGTTTGGAGACCATCACCGAGACGACATATTACAGATATGGGAGGCCTTCGACAATGATACCTATACGGATGCACCCACATATATCTATATGAAAATAGTGTATAGGTAATGATGTTATAATTAAAAATACATTCTTATATATAACCAATAATAAGAGTACAATATAAGTATTGAATGTATAAAAAGTGAAAAAATACAAGCCCACAAATATTTGAAAAATCTTACAACCTTCACATAAGGAGGGGACCACTATGAAATATAACCACAAGAACACACCTTAGTCAAGAATTGGTATACACCTTAGCCTTTCTAACTCACTATGCTACATATGCTCTAGGTCCAACTTGGACTCCATTGAAAGGCCCGTCATCTCTATAAGACATGAAATGTATGGGAAAATCACATATAGGGGTGTGTATAAAAATACTCAATAGGAACCTAAAACCCAAAAATAAAAGCGAGCGACTGAAAGACAATGGTCTGCTCAACCCAACTATAAGAGAAAACCAAAAGTAGGGAGATAAACTCCATTAAGACTAATTCTTATCTAAACAATGCCGGTTAGCTCTATCCACATAGTGTGTCAATAAAGATAAGTGAAAACCCCATAAGGGCTCCCAGAATCACCCATATATGCTTGTCATAGACTCCACGTCTCGTGAGGTACTGACAACATTTCGAACCACATGATACTAATCGAGGATCAAAGATAACACTCGTCTGAGATTACTCACTCCCCGATCCCTACCATGCTAGATTACACTCATCCAAGATATATTCCATATATAGAACACCCTACTATCCCTAATGATCCATCTAACAGAACAGACACCATCAAGAACTTCTCTCTCGGTATGTCTCTAGTGCCCTGCACCAGAGGTCCTATTACCGCTTTCTTTCACATTGCACAAGCTCATAAAAACCCAAATAGATAGGCATTTCCCTCTCTATTGCACACAATTGAGGGATATTTTCTTGAGACCATGAACTATGTGCATCCTCTCAAATATATAGAGTAAAGAAGGACCCTCACTCCACAACTACCTCACAACCTAGGGATTAATAACTCCAACCAATTATTTGAAACCTCTTTAGTACCCTTAGGGAGAGGATCACACCTCACCACATCAATGGAGATCAAACTCCTAACATGGTGTCACTTGTAACAAGTGGAGGGGACCACTCCTCTTAACATTGCTCTACAATCGAGGGAGCTCCATTTCCTATAGAGTACCTGCTCCCCATCGCAATACATGGTTGGTGGAGAAGTATTATGTGGATAGTAGACCCACAACCTTTATATAGTGTAGCTTCATATCTGCCCATTGGATCCTAATGTGGGACCCGAACCTTGATACAATAGGGGAGTACTAAACCTAGAATAGAGGTTCCACACCCTAGTTTGACATGTGAGTACAAAATCTACCAAATCATCATGCAAGGAGGACCCATACCCTAGTGTGACAGGGGAGTACCAAATACATGGATAGAGGACCCACATACTAGTACAAAAGGGGAGTACTGAATCTATCTACTTGATGAGTATAGGGGGTCTGCACCATGATATGATAGGGGAGATCTGTCATCATCTGCCTGAATGTTATGGAGGACCCACACACTGATCCAATATGGGAGTAAAACCCTCTCAAAAACTACTCCATGGGTAGAGGATCCATGAACGTTGTGGGGAATTCTCGTCTCCACCATTCTGAGTGGTATGGGAATCCCACGCCCTTGTACAATAACAAAGTACAAGTCCAAGAATATCTTTTATAAACCAATATAATATCTTATATTAGTAAAGATTCATTAAAAGGTGAATCACACTCATCACACATCAATTTTAAATAGTACCAAAGTTAGATGACCTAAGCCCTATTAGTATGGGAGCACCGCTCTACCAACCTAAAGAGTTAAGGTAACCCACATCCAGAGACAATATGGATGGGTACCAACCCCAAAATCTTTCTAGTGATCCACCTTGATCACTTCCAACAATCCAGAAACATTAGTTTAGAGTCATTATTGATTCATTCCATGACATCTCTCAAAAAACCACTATGGATAATAATGAATTCTATGCGGAAAACTACTAGGATAGGCTACTCCTAGGTTTTAATTTGTGTTCCAAAGAAAGATATATGCTAGGTAGAAATTACCAAGAAAAGTATAAAGCGTGTACTAGGGTCCACATGTCTTGTGATTATACAATGATTCCTATCCATGTCCTCTTTCATAAGGCATGGATGGACATGTGATATTACACAACATGTTCATGGTGTAGATGGAAAGTCTCTCCTCACCGTGGCCCTATCCATGTCCATCCCCACACAGCTTGAACAACTATGTCTCTAACACCGCGTGTACCTTCGATACATGGATTGTCCTATATAATCTGCCTCTATGACGTTTTCCAACCCATGACCCTATACAGAACACCGTGTTTGTGTCTTCTAGTTGTGTATGTCCACATGACCATGTTCGTTGACTTGGAATGTCTTTCCATGTCCCTCGACTACAGGACCCAGGCTCACTAAACAGCATGAACCCTCGGTATAGGGAATGTAATTCCCAAAAGTTCATCTTCTCAAAAAAAAAATATATATGGCATGCGACCTTAGACTACACACTTTCTGATTAGAAATTACGAATGGGAATCCCCTTTGAGCCACCTTAAACACCCATATTTCCAGTGAAACCCATAGATTGAACCCTTGGTGATCTATAGTAGTTGTAATAGGGTAATAAAAACTTAAAAAAATTAATCAAAGGGGATAAGGAAATCATGAACATAAATACTCCCACATTGTGGTGAAATATTGATTTTTTTAGTTAGAAACATTGCTCGGGATCCACTCCAACTTGATCTGGTGATGATCAATGTCATAAACCAAGGATTGACAACATGTCCTCATTTCGGTTCAGCCTCAGGTCATCTATCCCATAAGGTGGAATAATCTCCTCATATTTGACACAAAAAGGTGGGGTTTATTGATTGAATTTTCATTAAATAAATAAACACCATTTAACAACCCACTAACACCCACCCTCAACCGGGTGCCCGATGCTAACAAACTTCATGTCACACTACGGTGAAGCCCGCATTCTGAACTCAACCACTGTCTTAGATTTATGATCTAAGACACTTATTAGGATTTATTCCACATTTTTATATAAACTACAAGTTCATGATAAAATATAGATCATATTTATAAGATCACAGCACCAAGGCTCTCCAGGCCTCTGAATCCTATACTGACTCAGCGCCTTGCTTCAAAAATATCATTAGAAATATTCTAAAGTTTTATAGGTCAAATAAAATGTCTATACACTCTCCCAAACATAAGTATTTTCTGTTGGATCGAATATATAGATGTATATGTCAATTAGATGGAACAATACAAGAGGAGTGAATTGTAGGTTTAAAAAAACTTCTGAGTTTTAGCACTTACGAGATTAGTTTAAATGATCTTAAACTAATACAAATACAAACACCCACAATTGTATTGAATATAGCAGGTATGATGTAATGTAATACTAATGAAACGTAAAACAATTGTATTCATGATGAACAAAATAAACAGAGTAATATAAAGATGAATGATTCTACCTTAAAGCGTATAGAATCAATCAATACAATATGTAATAGAATGGATGTAATTGAAACAATTACAAATGTATAAGAGATAAAAAATGAAACAAAAACAATTTCCTTTATAATACAATTAGCATCCGAAATGTAATAGAATTACAATTCTTTTAACCCAGAGAGAAGGGTTATCCTTTCACCTAGGATAAAAGGTATGTCTCACCAACACCTCGGTGAGCCCTCGATACGTTGATCGGAACATCTGTTTGCCTATCCCTGGCAGCCCTCGATACGATGATCGGACCGTCCATCTGCCTATCCCCTGAAGCCCTCGATTTTGTAGGTAATCGGCACCTCTGTCTTTCAATCACTTGAAAGCCCTTGATACGATGATCGGACGCACAATGCGCAACATGAGAGAAGTCACAGCATCTCTCTCTATAATCTTAATGGAAGTAGAGTATCATAGTTGTTTCAAAATCTCTTTGTTGTCATTATGATCTCAGCATCAAATGACCTCCTATTTATAGGCCTCAGGTTCCAATGATCACATCTCCTCTGACGGTCATATTTCTCCGAAAAACTCGGAGGGACTTGGACACCTGGCATCATAACGTTCATATTGAAACAGAAAGAACGACATCGTTTTGATTAGTTTGTAACTAACTCAACGACATCGTATTGGTTAGAACAAGATATATGAAGATGATAAAAAATAGTATGATTAGTATGAAACAGGAGTTTTTACTAAGTACCAAAACAAGTAATGAAAATATGAATAGCAGAGTCAGTACGATTATAATTGACAGAGTCAGTACGATACGATTGATAGAGTCAGTACGATACGATTGACAGAGTCAGTACGATACGTTAGACATGGTCAGTACAATATGATTGACAGGGTCAGTATGATACAATTAAAAAGACATTTGTGATTTCCAAGAAAAATATAGAAGTCAAAAGATAACTTTTGACTCAACAATCTCCCCCTTTTTGGAAATCACAAAACACAAAGTAAATATAACAAGAAATACTTATATCCCCCTGAGTTATTGGAAACTCTTCTGAATACGAATTTGAATACAACTAACTCCCCCTTAGGTGTATACTTTCCTAAGGATTGTATTCATTGTTTTTCCTTGGTTTCGAAGCATTTGATTAAACCAATCTCCTTTGTAAAACATACTCCCCCTTTACAAAACATTCTCCCCCTTTGTGGTTTACAAAAAAAAGGGGTTACTTTGGGTTTCCTGAAAGGGTTAGAGTGAAGAATTGCAGGACAAAAGAAAAGAATCATAAAAGTTATTACAAAACAAAGACAGGTTCCAAAGGAAAACAAATATAATAGTCATTTGTTTTCTCTTTCCTTCTCCTTCTTTATGAGCTCATGAAGAACAGCTTTCATCTTCTTGATTTCTTTCTTGTCTTCAGAAATTGATTCACCCTGAGTTCTAAGAAGATCTTGTTGGTCTGCAAAAATCTGATCTTGATTCTTGATAGTCTCCTCCAGGACTCTGATTACTTCTTCAAGGGTATCAATTCTGTCTTACAGATTCTTGTTATCTTTGGATAACACAGAATTTTGTTTCTTCAACAAAATTATTTCATCCTTGAAAGATGAAACCTTCGAGAACTCAGATTGAAAAGCATTCATTCTCTCTTTCAATTCTTTTACTGAAGGAACATCGGCTCATTGAGAAGACAAAATATTCAACCTCTCAACTATTTATTTGTCAAGATTATTGAAAGCAATTGAAATCTCATTTGACAACCTTCTTATATATTCAATTTCTATCTCATGATCATTGACTGAGCTCTCTGTTTTATACGACCACATGGTCATCCTGTTACAAGCTTTCTTATGAGCAGCCGAGATTTCTGAAAGAACTTTCAAATCGGCTTCAACTGACAAAACATTCTTTCTGAATTCTTTTACAGAACCAAACTTCTTCTTTTGACTGTCAATAATGAAATCAATCTTCCCTTCTAGGATAGGGAAATATATAATGTTCTTCTCAACCCTTCTCAAAACATGGACAATGTAATCACTCTTCTTGAGAGAGATTGTATGTTCTGAATCAGTATCTTCCTCGAATGAAGCCAGTTCTTTTGATCGTCTTGAATCTACAACTGGCTATTTTCCTTTTCCTTTTTCTTTATGCTTTCTTTATTCTTCCACTTTATCACTAATGACAACCACTTTATCAGTGTGATATGATTGAGCACCTTGATTAACTTGAGGGGGTGTTTTATCCGGAGTTTCAGAAGTTTCAAAAGGTGCTTGATCGGCATGAGGGGTTTGTTGAATACCTTCACTCAGCTTTTGAACTTATTCCTCCCTACTCTTCTTCGAACTTTGACAAAATTCTAAAAGAAAATCTCATTCCTCTTCTTCCACTTCTTCTATCTCTTCCATCATTTGTTTTCCTTTTTCTTTCTCAGGAATACTCTGTACGATAGGCTCTTGATGCACTTCTGTGGTAAGTTGAGCACTAGCTTCCTCAACTGCTTTCAAGACATTAGAGACATCAAATTCATGTGCTTTTCTTTTCAAAAGAACCTTTCTCTTCTATTCAGCCTAAAGGGTATCCTCAACCCTTAATCTCTCAGCAAAGGCTTCGGCTGGATCAAGTCTAAACTTTGGATCACCTTCTTTTCTTTGTTCCTTATCCTTTCTCCTCTTGGCTACAACTTCCTTACTGTACTTAGGCTTCTTCTTCGGTTTTGAGCTGGTTTGAGGATCAGACTTCTGAAGAACAACAAGAGAAGGAATGTATTTGGCTGGCATAGGTGCCGATTGATTCTGAGCTGATTCAGCTTCTACATCTCTGACAAAAAGTTTTGAATTCTGATCAAAACAAACATTCAACTTCTTCATAGTACTTTTTCTAATCCAAGATGGCTTCAGATCTATCGGGTTTCCTTTTAAAGGAATGTTTCAAAACTTCATGCTCTCAAGAATAAACTTTGTAAGGATGGATGGATATATAATCCTTTGGGACTTAATCCCTCCTATCTTGACATTCTTAATGGTTTCAAAAACATACCCCATGATATTTACTTTTCTCATATTCACAAGATAGTCAAGAATAAAAATGTCAGAAACTTTCAGAGTTTCTCTATCCCCTTTCCTTGGGATAAGAAAAATTTGCATCCATAAAGTCACAAACTGACTGTCCGAAGAAAGATGAGATAATTTTCTCTTTTCTTCATTAATAAGAATCAAAGAATTTTCAGAACAATCTCTATTAAATGTACGAACTTCCTCTAGTAGTTTATGAGATGGACATAAATAATCCCCTTATATTGGGACATTCAGAAAATGAGCCGCTTGTTTCATAGACATAGACAACTTTCTATCGTACACAGCAAAATTGATAGTCATGTCTTTGTCGAAAGATGCGGTTTTATAGAACTGACAGACTTTATAAAAGAGAACCAGATCTTGAGAAACAGGTATTTCAACACATAAATGTTCCCATCCTTGAAATAAAATGATTCTTCGGATTGTGGAATCATACGAATCAAAAAAGTCCTGAGAAACTAACCTTTCTCTGAAAAATTCTTTCTCTGTAAAAGTCTTTGAAGTCATTTCTGCGGGAGTGTTAGCAGAGGATTGAGACATAAAGGTGTTGCCGATGAAAGATCGTACGATGATTTAAAACCAGTGGAGTAGAGCTTCGCCTCAAAATCTGAAAAACCAATGTGGGTTTGGGGAGGGGGTATATTTATATGCGATAAAGGGGTGACCATTGATCTTCATTTAGAGAACGTAAGGTAGTTGTTGGTTTTAGTAGAGCTAAAAAGAATACACAACCATGTGAAATAAAATAAAACTATCAATCTTCATACCAATGGAAAACAAATTTGTTACCATTAACTGAAAAGCCGATGGAAAACAATCTCATTACCATGAGATGATAAGCCGATGGAAAACAATCTTGTTACCATGAACTGACAATATGATAGAAAAAAATCTCGTTACCATGAACTAACAATACGATGGTAAACAATCTTGTTACCATGAACTGACAAGCCGATGGAAAACAATCTTGTTACCATGAACTAACAAGCTGATGGAAAACAATCTTGTTACCATGAACTGACAAGCCGATGGGAAACAATCTTGTCACCATGAACTGACAATACGATGGAAAACAATCTTGTTACCATGAACTGACAAGCCGATGGAAAACAATCTTGTTACCATGAACTGACAATACGATGGAAAAGAATCTTGTTACCATGAACTGAAAATACGATGGAAAACAATCTTGTTACCATGAACTGTCAATACGATGGAAAACAATCTTGTTACCATGAACTGACAAGCTGATGGAAATCAATCTTGTTACCATGAACTGACGATATGATGGAAAACAATCTTGTTACCATGAACTGACAATACGATGGAAAATAATCTTGTTACCATGAACTGACAAGCCGATGGAAAAGAAATTCATTACCGTCATCGGTCGATACGATGGAAAAGAAATTCATTACCATCATTGGTCGATACGATGGAAAACAAATTCATAACCATCATCAGTCGATACGATGGAAAATAAATTCATTACCATCATCGGTCGATACGATGGAAAAGAAATTCATTACCTTCATCGGTCGATACGATGGAAAAGAAAAACAAAAACACATACCAGGAGATTAAATAGTTAAAGATCATAAGATAAAAAAGAAACATTAAAAAAACATAGAAAGAAATTTCCTCCCCCTTTTAAAAGGAGTTATTTAATGTAAGAAGAATTGTAAAATATGAAGTAGATATGAATGATTATTTTAATGTAATCATTCCTAGATTCTGTTTTATAAACTCAAACCTATCGAAAGATAAAGGTTTTGTAAAAATGTCGACAAGTTGTTCTTGCGTTCCGATAAATTGTAGAATAATATCTCCTTTTTGTGTGTGATCCCTAAGGAAGGGATGCCTAACATCTATGTGTTTTGCACAAGAGTGATGTGCTGGGTTCTTACTAAGAGCTATGGCACTAGTATTATCACATAGAATATGAGTTTTAGAGAAACTCAATCCATAGTCAGTGGGTGTGTGCTGCATCCACAATACATGAGCACAGCAACTTCCAGCTGCCACATATTCAGCTTCAGTAGTGGAAAGTGATACAGTGTGTTGTTTCTTACAGGACCAAGACACCAGAGAATCTTCTAAGAAATGACATGTTCCAGGAGAACTTTTTATATCCATTCTACAACCACCAAACTCAGTATCTAAAAAACTTTTTAAAACAAAATCATTCCCAGAAGAGTAAAAAAGACCAAATTCCATAGTGCCTTTTAAATACCAAAATATTCTCTTTACGGATTTTAAATGAGACACTTTTGGATTAGATTGGTATCTCACACATAAGTATATAGAAAACATTATGTCTGGTCGACTAGATATCAATTATAAAAAACTTCCTATCATACCTCTAAAGATTGTTTGATCTATTAGTTTCCCAGTTTCATCAAGATCAAGTGTATTTGAGGTACCAATTGGATTGCTAATACTTTTAGTCTTGTCATAACCATACTTTTTGAGTAAATATTTTATATACTTAAGTTCAGATATATATGTTCCTTCTGGTTTTTGAGAAATTTGAAAACCTAAAAAGAATGTTAACTCACCCATCATACTCATTTCAAACTAAGATTTCATTAAATTTGCAAAATAATCAGTTAAAGATTTCTGAGTTGATCCAAATATTTTGCCATCAACATAGATTCGAACAATCAAAACATTTTTTTTCCATTTTTATAAAAAGGGTTGGATCTGCTGTACATTTTGTATATTTTTTTGTAAAATAATTCCTTTAAGTCTATCATACCATGCTCTAGGGGCTTGTTTAAGACCATATAGAGCCTTGGTAAGTTTGAAAACATGATCAGGATGTTTTGGGTCTTGAAAACTAGGAGGTTGTTCGACAAAAACTTCTTCTTGAACAAAACCATTTAAAAAAGAACATTTTACATCCATTTGAAATAGTTTGAAATTGGAATATGCTGCAAAGGCTAATTGAATATGAATAGATTCAAGTATAGCTACAGGAGCATATGTTTCTTCATAGTCTATTACTTCTTGTTGATTATAGCATTTAGCAACAAGTATTGCTTTATTTCTTACAATGATTCCATTTTCATCACATTTTTTTTTCTGAAAATCCATTTTACACCAATTACAGTTGTTTCTTTAGGACTATCAATTAATGTCCAGACTTGATTCCTCTCAAATTCATTTAGTTCATCTTTCATTGCTTTCATCCAATCATCATCACATAAGGGCTCACTTGGACTTTTAGGTTCAAATTGTGAAAGAAAATCAAGATGTTCTACTTCATTTCGTAAGGAATTTCTGGTCCTTACAGGTTTATTTACATCACCAATGATGTTATCACTAGGATGATTCCTAAGAAACAATTGATTTGGGTTTTGTAAAACCTGTTCATCAACGTATGGCTGAAAATCTTCTGTGGTAAATGTTTCAAGAATAATCTCTTGAACATTTTCCTCTTCAGAATGATCTTCTAATAATGGTTGATAAACATTTTTAGAAAACACATCTGAGGATATAGGATTGGGTTGGTTGAAAACAAAAGGATCAGATTCATCGAATTTTACATGTACTGTTTCCTCAATAGAACAAGTGTTTTTATTGAAAACTCTATAAGACTTAGAGGTTGTAGAATAGCCTAGAAAGATTCCTTCATCAGATTTTGGTGCAAATTTGTGTAGATTATCTTTTGTATTCATAATGAATAATTTTCATCCAAAAACATTGAAGTATGAAACTTTAGGTTTTCGGCCAGTCCATAACTCATAAAGAAGTTTTATTAAAAAATGGTCTAGTTAAAACATGATTTATAGTATAACAGGCAGTACTAACATCTTCAGCCCAAAAGTACTTAGCAATTGAGTATTCACTCAACATGGTTCGAGTCATTTCCTGAAGAATACGATTTCTTCATTCAGAAACACCATTTTGCGGAGGAGTTCTTGGATCTGAGAAATTGTGAGTAATACCTTTCTTACTACAAAATGTTTCAAAATCTGAATTTTGAAATTCACCACCCTGATCACTATGAATAGTTATCAATGGTAGGTTTTTTTCATTTTTAACTTGGGCTCTAATAGTTTTGAAATAGGAAAAAGCTTCAGATTTCATTGTGAGAAAGTAGACCCATGTAAATCTAGTAAAGTCATCAACTAAAACAAATACACAGTATATGCCTCCAATGCTTCTAGTTTGTGTCGGACCAAAAAGATCCATATGCACTAGCTGTAATGCATTAGAAGTTGAAACATCATTAATTGATTTAAAGCTAGTTTTATGTTGCTTTCCAAATTGACAAGGATCACAGACTTTTGACGAATCATATCTATGGTCTGGTAGCCCCTTCACAAGTCTTTTCATGGAGAGTTTACGAAGGTTTCTCAGATTACAGTGTCCTAGTATTCTATTCCATAGCCATGATTGGTCTTCTATTTCACTTAAGCAGGGTAAGTTTTGGCTCCTAAGGTCTTCTAAGTTAATAGTGTAAACATTCTCTTACCTATGGGCAGATAGAATGAACTCATCCTTGGAATTGTGAACTAGACACTTATCATTTATAAAATTCACAAGGTCACCTTCATCACATAATTGACTTATGCTAATGAGGTTGTGCCTAAGACCTTTAACAAACAAAAAATTTCAAATAAGAACTTTTCCAAGAAAGACCATATTACCTATACCAACAATATTTCCTTGAGAATTATCTCCGAAGGTAACTTTTCCACCTTTTGTTTTGATAACCTTTTCAAAGGGATCTTTGTTTCCAGTCATGTGTCGAGAACAACCACTATCCATGTACCAAATACTCTTATTGGTACACTTCCCATTTTCCTGAAAAAGAAACAATTAGTTTTTCAAAATCCAAAATTGTTTGGATCCATAAGGGTTAGATAAAAAATTTAGGAATCCACATTGGTTTTGCAAAATGAGCTTTATGAAATCCTAATGATTGAGTTCTATTAAGAGAACAATCTCTTCTCCAGTGTCCACCACAATGCACTTAGTACAAAAAGAGGTTTTTTGAGGAAAAAATAGTTATTACTAAAAACAGATTTGGAATAAGTATAACCAAGTCCAGAATGATTTTTCAAAGGTCTAATTTGAGAATACATCCTGTCAAAGTTTCCCTTTCCATGAGTAAAGTTTGACAAACATTTTTTCAAGGATAAAATTTCTGACTTTAATTTTAAAACAAAATTCTTATTTTCCAAAACATTTGAATTTGAACTAGAGTTAGGCTCTAAGATATTTTTCTTTGAAATTAAATTTTCAAGATCCTTAGAAAGTTTATCCTTTTCATATTTATCTTTCTCAAGGGTTTTTAAAAAACTTTCAAAATCAGATGTTTTCACATCAATATTCTTTGAAAGATCTGATACTTCTTTAGTCAAGATTGAAATTCTAGAATTTTCTTTCTCAAGCTTCTTCTTGAGTTTAGAATTTTCATTTTCAAGTAATTTAGCAAATCTAGACACTTCTTCAAAAGAAGGTAATGTATCATCTTCTGATAATGAAGATTCTTCTTTTGAAGATTCATAATATCTATTATCATCATAATTTGCATTCAAAGAGACGTTTGTAATAGCTTCAGCATTGTGTACCATGGACATGATAAAATGATCTTCAATTTTTAATCTGGCTAAAAGTCCAATATTCCTCTGTTCTGAGGACTCATATTCTGAAGAATCATCTAAAGAATCACTATCACTTGCACTCCAGGTATCATTTTCCTTCAATGCTTTCTTTGTCTTATAAAACCTTTTCTTGTTTCTTTGAGAGGTTTTCTCCTTTCTGTCTTTCCTCTTCAGTAAAGGACAATCAGGTCTAATATGTCCTACTTTTTTACATTCATAACAAGTTACCTCTGAATCTTTCTTATCCTTCCTATCTTTCTTTTTGAATCTATATTGGAAATCTTTCTTTCCAACAAACTTGTTCATCCTACTAGCAAGATTGGCCAACTCATTATCCGAAAGATCACAATCACTTGAATAAGATATAACATTCTTGGCTTTGGATCTTGTAAGCATTTTAGGTGTTTTAGCTTTAGGTGCAAAGGCTACACTTCCAATCCCATTCTTCTTCTTGTTGAAATCAGCATCTCTCTTCATTCTTGTCTCATGCTGTAAAAGAGTTCCAAAAAGTTCATCAAGAGTAATCTTGGAAACTTTTCTGTTTTCATCAATAGTTGTCCTTTTTGACTCCCATTCATTTGGAATTATATCTATAATCTTATCAAATAGAGCTTCATAATCATGACATTTTCCTCCCATAGATTTTAAACTGTTGACAATTGTCATAAACCTTTATTGCACTTTACATACTGGCTCTCCATATGGAAAAACAAATCCATGATACTCAGCTCGAAGCATTTCTCTTCTTGTTTCTATAACCGTGGATGTACCAAAATGTGTGACTTCTAATTTCTTCCAAATATAGTTGGCTTCTTCACATGAAGATATCCGACTGTATATATTCCTGGTCAAAGAGCATAATAAAGTATTGCGTACCTTGTAATTTAGTTTATATTCTTGCTTCTCTTTGTTAGTGAAAGTACTAACTTCTTTGTCAGGAATTTTATATCCTCCAGTAAGCATAATAAAATTTTCTACACCAGTGTTGATAACAAAAGTCTTCATATGATCTCTCCAGTACTCATAATCATTCCCATCAAAGATTGGTGGTCTAGAAAGATTCAGATTTTCTATTGATGCAATATTCATTCCTGCCATCTAATACAACAAAAACTTTTCCACTCCACACGTTAGTGTAGTAAGTAAAAAAAAGAAATACAAATCAGTGGAAAACCTGCTCTGATACCAATTATTGGATCGAATATATAGATATGTATTTCAATTAGATGGAACAATACAAGAGGGGGGTGAATTGTAGGTTTAAAAAACTTCTGAGTTTTAACACTAAAGAGATTAGTTTAAATGATCTTAAACTAATACAAATACAAACACCCACAATTGTACTGAATATAAAAGGTATGATGTCATGTAATACTAATGAAACGTAAAACAGTTGTATTCAAGATGAACTCAATAATCAGAGTAATATAAAGATGAATGATTCTACCTTAAAGCGTATAGAATCAATCCATACAATTTGTAATAGAATGGATGTAATTGAAACAATTACAAATGTATAAGAGATAGAAAAGAAAAAAACAATTTCCTTTCTAATATAATTAGCAGCGGAAATGTAAAATAATTACAATTATTTTAACCCAAAGGGAATGGTTATCCTTTCACCTAGGATAAAAGGTCTGTCTCACCAACACATCGGTGAGCCCTCGATACGATGATCGGAACGTCTGTCTGTCTATCCCTGTCAGCCCTCGATACGATGATCAGACGCACAAGGCACAGCTTGAGAGAAGTAACAGCATCTATCTCTATAATCTTGATGGAAGAAGAGTATCACAGTTGTTTCAAAATATCTTCGTTGTCGTTATGCTCTTAGCTTCATATGACCTCATATTTATAGGCCTCAGGTCCCAACGGTCACATCTACTCCAACGGTCATATTTCTCCAAAAAACTCAGAGTGACTTGGACACCTGTCATCATAACGGTCATATTGAAACAGAAAGCAAGACATCGTTTTGATAAGTTTGTAACTAACTCAATGACATCGTATTGGTTAGAACAAGATATATGAAGATGATAAACAATAGTATGATTAGTATGAAACAATAGTTTTTACTAAGTTCCAAAACATGTAATGAAAATATGAATAGCAGAGTCAGTATGATTATAATTGACAGAGTCAGTACGATACGATTGACAGAGTCAGTACGATACGATTGACAGAGTCAGTACGATACGATTGACAGGGTCAGTACGATACGATTGATAGGGTCAGTACGATACGATTAAAAAGACATTTTTGATTTCAAAAACAAAATATAGAAGTCAAAAGATAACATTTGACTCAACATTTTCATCCCAAAAATAAAAAACCTAGGTATAAGGTGGAAAAACTGAACTCTGAATTGGGACTCCCATGTTAGTGAGCTCACCAAAGGGTTCACATGGTTTCCAAACACACACAAACAGACTTAGGGGAACAAAAAAATCTAAACCACACCTAAATTTATCTCAAAATAGGTAAAAATTGTGTAAAAAATTGTGGATGTTTCTCCTCACCTATGACAGGTGGATAATAACATGCACCCAGGCTATTTGTGGTCATAGTGTATAGTGGTACACCACCTCGCAAACCTGATGTGGATATTGATGTAACTCAATGGTTCTCATATTCCCATAGATAAACTGAACCACACCAACCTGAAGTGTCTCACCTAAAAATAAGATACCAAGAACATTAGTGTACCAATGGAAAAATAGAGTTTACCAAATGTACATACTGGGTTTTACCGGTCCAACCATTTTAAAACATGAACTGCACCACATCTCTTAAAGCCCCATGGGATTAAGCTGATATGCTCACACAAATATTGGGGTATTCCCTGGGTTCTATTCTAAGATGAAGACAAAACTTAGTGGGGAGTAAAACCCGGCATGTCCATTGGAAGAATTCTTCAACTCCACAACTACTGTAGGGATTCGAAATCTCATAGAACCACAGATTCAAGGGTCCTAACCATCTAATAAAATTTGGTTGTATCTAACCATAACTGAGCTCATTATTCTTTATCTATGATCACTCATTTAAAAAGGAGGAAGAAAATATATGTCACAATCTAAAACAATTCAACACCCACTAGTGAAAACCCCTATGAGCATGGACGATAGGAAACAAAACCATACTGACGAAAGAATCATAGGGACTCTCTCCACCACAATGAGAAGATTCTAGGAGTGTATCTCCCTCAACTAGGGACTCTAGGAGTACATGTTGAACAAAAAGTATATAATGGTATCACCAGGTCTTACTCTAAAACTCTATCATAGAAACCCCAAGATAAACACACAATTAAATGAAATTAGTCCTCCACACCTTGACACTATCCAATTTCGGGGGCAGTGACCAGCATGCATGGTTTTTTATCAAGTCAAAAGAATTTGTCTCATTAGGGGAAGCATCTCACATTCCCATGAGTCTTGAGCTACATAATACATCACTAATATAGGGCCCTACCAATTCCCCACATCACCATGGGTAATCCTTAAGAATGAATTAGAAATAATAGAGTACCTCAAAATAGTTTCCAATAATACCACTACAAAAATTAGTAAGGAAATAGTGCACATATATAATCATCCTTAGTGACTTAGGGTCATAGGCCTATAAATCATTCCACTGGACTCACCCCCATCCATTGTCCCCCTAAGCTTAGTCTAGACCAGCTGGGGTGGTTGTGGAAATATATCAAACCATCTTCGACCTCCTACTACTCTCCCCACTCATCTGCCACATCTTCCATCAAACAAAACTCCTTGTTCCAAATGATGCCATTTCCAGGTTTGTCCATTGACTTCCTCCCTATTAGTAGTATTACGGGTTATAAAATCTTTCACTAGATGTCAACATACACCACAATTGTAACACCACCTCTCCTGAGGCAGACCAGGTCTTCAATGTGTCTCTTGTGTTGGCGACCCATGTGTTTGAGCTTAGCATGGGTGTGCCAACTACACCACGATACTGTTGATTGACCTCTACTAGATACTACATAAAAATCATACCCATGATCACCATTTTCATCCCCATATGATCAACCCTCATTGAAGAAGATATCTATCACTTGAGTTTTCTCCATCACACCCGTATAAGAGGGAAGACATAAGGAGATCGTACCTTCACAAATTTCTCTACAGAGGACCTAAATAAGGTATATTATCTAAATAATCGTTCTCAAACCATATCCATGGTCTATCAAAAAATATATATGAACCTTGAAGAATAATATTCCATGGTCATGCTATCCTTCCAAAGCCGCATAAGCTACTAGATTCACATTGATCACAATTTGGATGGATAAAACTCTTCCATGAAGAGTTGATTAGACTATACCTACATGAGCATCATCTCATCTTGGGTCTATGCCACCATACTCCACTATAATTCATCCATGATCTATAAAAGACTCACCTCTAGGAGTACCATCTAATTGAGAGGTTTCCTTACAAGGATGAAAATTCATGTGACTGCCTCAATCCAGTTATAAACTGCCTGGGGTTCTGAATCACCCTGATACCTAGGTGGTCTCTATCTTTGAAATTCATGCAGAGCACTAAACCTACGCACATACACTACCTAAAATTCTAGTACAAATAGCTGCTCAATTAGTGATGTCCTAACTAGAAGGCCACTAGGGGTACCACATCCTGCTGAGTGACCTACACAGAAGCCTCATTACATGGTGGAAAATCACCATGATATGGATATGTAATCCTATCAGGTTGTCATGAGAGAGGCATCCTGAAGTATAATCAAGACACACCATGGTTAAAGAATATATCTATGGAGCTGGAGGATGAAGTATATAGAATCCAAAACCCAGTCCTATATGATGAACACATCAAAGTTTCATTGAAATTTGAGTATCTATGTACCGAGTATAAAAATAGGTTATTAGAGTCATTGTTCATGGATACATCAACTGTTGTACCAACACCAGAGTCCATATACTGAAATCTAAACTCAAAACACTTATCATTGTCTCCATAAAACCCATAATAACCTCACATTATTTGGTGATAAGGTATACCCAGCTACTCTAAAACCACTCTTACATGACCTAACCCACTAGGGCCCGATCCACGACATCCCCAATCCCACCTTTAATAGGCTAGGGGTTAGTGTCTAGTAACAAGTAGGTATTAATCACATATGGGATGTCATAGCCTTTGGAACATGTAAACATGCACCCACATACATATTCACACAAAATTAATTGGATAATAATGAAGGAATAAAAGATGTAGGCATATATATAACCCACAAATTAGAGTAAAATAAAATACTATAAGTACAAAAGGAAAAAATAAAATCCCAACAAAAAACTACAAATTTGTCTAACCTAGTTAGAAGGAGGGTACCACTATCAAATGAAACCACTTGAACACACCTCATTAAAGAATCGATATACACCTTTGTCTCTCTAGATAACTATGCTCTACCCTCTTTGGGTCCTCCGGGGACTCCATCAAAAGGTCTGTCATCTTCACATGACATGACATTTTTAGGAAAATCCCATACATGGGTGAGTATAACAATAATTTGTAGGTTCCCTAAAAAATTAAAATAATGGGAACTAATTGAAAGGAAAAGGTCCACTCGATACATATATAGGAGGAAACCCCAATATGGGAGAGAAACTCCATCTCGACTACTCCTCAACTATACATGGCTAGTTAACACAATCCATGTAACAGACCGAGATTTTATGAGAAATATTATATTTTTAATTACTTTGATGTCTTGTGTTGTAAGCTACACCAAGATTATCTTGTACTATACGCAACACCATATTATCTTGTAGTATACGCAATGCTATTCTTGGCTCGTCTTACACATAATTTCAAGTTTATTTTCTGGAAATTATTCTATGCAACATTATGTATAGATCTTGTTTAATGCATAAATGAAATAAGTTTTGATTGTGTAATATGCAACACCAAACAGAGATTTCACTACACGCAGCCCTGACTAGGCTTGCATTACACCCAACCAAGATCTTCTTCAATTGCGTGTGTAGTACGCAATACCACGTTTCACTAAACGAGATATTATTATAATATTATTATGAACATGCCGTTATGAATAGTAATACCCTCTTTTTAAAATGTTATCTTTAAAAATGGACTTCATTTTTGGATTCAGAATATCGAAATTAGCCTAGGGTGAATTTTTGATATTTTTCTGAAAACTATCAATTTTTGATGAATAATGAAAACACTGGGTTACTATTTAAAAACTGACTTTTTTATTTAAATAATTATCTATTTTATTTAAATTTAATTTAGGTTAAAATCGATACATAATACCTAAATAATTTCAATGTAATTTATTGGAGTCATTTTATAATAATTATATATATATAAAAATTTTATTGAACTTTTGACCATCTTTTACCCACCTCATAGGAAAATTTGCAAATTTACATAAAACATAATTTTACCACTTCTGTAAGTGGAATTTCAAAAATAAGAGAGAAGGGATTGATGAAAGTACGTAAAATGTGGTTCAATGAGATGGAAGTAATTTTTGGTGAATAGTAGCTTTTTACTTTTATTTACCACGGTTAAAAGTAAATAGGGTAATTAAGGGTAAAAATGATATTATTATTACCCTAACACATGTCATAATTCTATTGTATAAGTGTAATTAGACCAAAAAAAACCTTAGGAATAAAATATTTCCCTTTAGGTTCACTTGGATTAGATTAGGACATTTATTGTTATTTTATTTAAAGAAGAGTTAAAATGGTTAAAATCAAAGTTTAATAAGTTAAATATTTTTAATATAAGGTTATACATAAGACAAATAAAACTATAAATATTAATTGGAAAGATAAAAATATTTCCTACATAATGATATTTTATTTATGATTTTTAGACATTATATAATTTAGGTTATTTATGACACAATGATGATGCAGTAATTACCTTATTAATGAAATATTAACATAATTCATATTATAAATAGCCAAATAAATTTAATTTTAGACTTTTTATGAATTCAACTAATTTTATAGGTTAATATGACATATTTTTATTTATTTAATTAACTTTTTCTAACTAATCATGCTGTTATGACTTTCAACAAAATCGTGTACCAAATAGTGTCAAAATTGACATAAAATAGTTTTTAAAACAAATATTATATTAATAGTTGTTATTTTATTCCTAAAAATCTATGGTTCAGAAAAATGAATTAGATAAGGATATATATATTAATAATAATTATCAACTTGTGGTTAGTTTGTCTTGTTATAGTAAGTTCATTTACCATATAGTTTAAGAAAACCAAAAGACACTGTAAAAGTTAAATTATTTAACTTACGGTTAAATCTAAATGATAAGGATAAAATAGTGACCCAAATTTGCCTAAAACCTATTTTCTAAGAGGATTTCGACCCATACCCACCTCTTCTTCGAAATAAATCAATTTTGAGGTATTAAAAACTGAATATGACTTTATTATAAAATAATATTTTATGTTTTTCCTAAGGTACCCCTCTCCTCCCTTATAAAAGGGAACCCCTTCCCTCTTATCTTCACACCATTTTGAGGCTTTAATCTGGGACAAACCCAGACCATTTCTTTTATCCAATTCCCTAGAAACATTCCTGAGGTTCTGGTATTCTCAAAAAACCAACTCTAGTCTCTAAAGAGAAAACATAAAGAAGGTGCCTCGAAGAAGAGGTAATCTCTTCTACCGATTCTTTCAAATTTATTTATTCTTCAACTTCTTATTATTAAGTTGTATAATTATAAAGTAATAACATAAGTATCTATAATATAATGATATGTTATTATAAATATGAAACAACCCCATTTCAGCTTCTATCCATCCTACGGAAAATGAAATCACCACGCGTGCGTACGTACGGAATATTGTCTCCACGCCATGGGGTAATCAGTTTTTCCACCACCACCTAACTTGGATGGGTATAATGGTGTAATGAATAACTATATATGGATATTATAACATAATACTGATTATGAGATATTATATCATACAATCCAATTCCATTCAAAAAATATGGGAATGATATCATCGCTCGTGCGTACGTACGGATTATCGTCTCCACGATGCGATGAGATTCAATATCTATGTTAACCATTAATGATTGATTATAAAGTATATATAATGAATAATAATGGTATATATAACATAATAATTCTACTGGATTTATTTATATGTTATTTAATTAATTTCATTCAAGTCAATAAGGAAATGAAAACAGCGTTCATGCGTATGCACGGCCTACCATCTCCATGAACGGTGTATTTCATTTCATTTATCTATCTATTATATATATATATACTGAATATATATGATATATAAATCATGATTTACATTATGGAAGTAATTAAATCATGGTATAAGTAATAATAATATCTAGAACAACAAGTCCAAAAAAGTACGATAAATTAAACAATTTTACCCAAAACGCTGCTTTAACATGGAATTTACAAAAGAACGGGTAATATAAAGTCATAAGTTAACCATATATGATATAAGAACAATGAATATGATTCTGTAATAAGTAAATGACATTATTTAAATCATTATACATGAGGTTAGAATACGTACGAAGCATATCAGACCTTAGGTAAGGGATAACTTTTCCAATCTCATTCTTATCTGAGATTGTTTATTCGTAAGTATTTACTAGGGTTACGTTTATTATCCATGTCCATATGTTCTCAAAATGTTTTCATAAAATGTATACTTTTCTTCCATGTTTTTTTAAATTCATTTTTACCCTTTTTACTTTTACCAAATCTTATGGATGGAATCTTTCTTTTGTTTACCATACGAGGTACTTTTTGACTTTTCCAAAAAAAGTATGAGGAGAATGTTTTTTTAACTTATACGTCATGAACGGATTTTTACGGTTTTATAATGCCTTATTTTCATGAATCATACTCTACAATATTTCATGACTATTTTCAACAAAATTCTTTTCTTTTAAAATTGCATGGAATTTTGTGAAAATAAATTGATTTTGAATAAGAAAGGATATTTTCCTCAAGAATTCATTTCAAGTGTTTTATCAAAACAATTTTCCATATAAGATGACATTATTTCATATGTGTATGTTTCAAGTATAATGTCTCTATTATTTACATGGATTCACTTTTCTTATGATGAAATGATATCCATTTTTTATGGATTATGTTATAATGGGATGATTTTTATGAAACCCATTTTATTCCTTGGGTTATAATAAATGATTTATGTTTATGTTATAGAACAAGTAAGAATGATTTCATTATGAGATGGGTGGGAACTATATCTCCCTCAAATTCATTGGGTAAAGATTTAAATCTCATGAGATAGACATGGCTGGAACAGTATGTTAATCCGGTTCACTGATACAGGACTAGAACGAGGATTGAACTCGATTCAGAAAGGGACTTTGTCCACTAAGATGGTCTTGGCAGCAATGCCTTGAATATTATGGAAATCATATCATGTGCTTAATTTTTTTCCACAATTACATGTTTTCTTCCCATGCTATTTTATCATTATTGATGTTCCATTATGATATATGCCTTATGTACTTCCACAATTTACGTCTTTGCTCAATATTTTGATGTTAAGATTTTATGTTCAAGTTTTTGCATTCAAATGTTTATGGATTTTTTTATGTTCTCTATGTTTACCCTTACTGGGAATTTGAGCTGACCATTTATATTTTTTCTTTTACCCAGGATATAAATAAAGGTTTTAGGTAAGAAAACAAAAGGGGGAGATCTTTTTGGGAGATGTTGAAGATCTTTCACCACAATTATAAGATTATGTTCTGAGTTTCCAAAGACACTAAACTATTACGGTCCTTTGGTGTCAATTTTTGTTATATATTAAGTATTCTGCAAATGTAATGTAATGTCCATATACATAAAGCATAGGGTATCTATATTTGGTATCAGAGGAAAGGTTTAGTAAACCTTTGGAAACTTCGATGCGAGAACTTTAGTGAGATCCCTAGAGATATTTCTAAGGTATCTCTAGGGATGTCCCTAAGGTACGTATAAGTATAGGTTATAGTCCTAGAATTATGGAAACCACATTATAATTAAACCTAGGATGTTAGATATGGAAGGTACTCCCCCTTTTTATGTTGTTTTCCCTATCATGATTTTTTCCTCACACTATTCTTTTTGGGTTTTAGACGATGGCTAGAACTCGAAGGAACCATGTTGATCAATGTAATGGACGATGCAATGATTTTCCTCCGGATCAAACCAATGTTATGGGAGATGGAGTGAACAATCTTATTTTTATACTTACACAAGCTATGAATCATTATAGACTTCCAAATGAGCAGAGAAAGGAGCAACATTCTGTTGAATCCTTCACGAGGAAGCGCCCACCTTCATTCAATGGGTCTACTGATCCATTAGTGGCTGAACAATGGATCAGTACCACTGAAAAGATATTTTCATTCTTTCAATGTTCTGAACATGATAAAGTCATCTTAGTAGTATATTGTTTGGAAGGTGAAGCTGATCGATGGGGGAATCTTATCAAGAATACAAGTCCCCAAGATGAAAATGAAACTATGGAATGGGATGAGTTCACGAACTTGTTTTTCTATAAGTACTTCCCTCATATTCATCGAACAAAGACGGAAAAGGAGTTCCTTGAGCTTAAGGAAAAGGATGATGAATATATTGGTATATACGAGGCTAATTTTACAAGGCATGAAAGGTATACATCTGGATATATCATTAAACCTGAAAGTAAAGTTGATCGATTCTTCAGTGGCTTAAAACCAAGTCTTCGAAGGGAATTAGCTATAAGAGACTTCAGTAGCTATGAAGAAATTGTGTGTTGTGCTATAAAGGTTGAACTCGAACTTGGTGTAACATATCCATTTCATGGTTTTGACAAGAAATGAAATATTGAGTTTGATGAGAAATCTCTTAATAATGGTGAAAAGAAGATGAATGTTTCTTTGTGCTCAAAGTGTGGAAAGAATCATGGTGGAGATTTTCTTAATGTGACTAGAAAATGTTTTAAGTGTGGAAAAGAAGGTCATCTAGCAGCTGAGTGTCGAAGAAATAGAAAAATAATTGCTAATGATGTGAATAATGAAAATACTGTAGAGAAGGCACCACCAACACTTCAATGCTTCATGTGCCAGGAAATGGGGCATTATGCTAATCAATACCCTAATCCAATGGTTAATGATGATCGATGTGAGAAACCTATTAAGGAAAAGATTAATGGGAAGTCACATGCAATCACTATTTGTGATGTTGAGTATGACAACGATGTGGTGGAATGAATAAGTGTTTATGTAATGGGATTCCGAGATAATTTTGTGGAATCTCATTTAAAGTATCGTGGAATATTGGAATATCAATATATTAGATCGTTGTGGTTATTAATAATTTTATGGTACCGGTAACCATGAAAATTGATTGAAATATTTCTTTTGGACATAAAATTGAAATGTGCATAATGAAGGGATATGGAGAAAATAATATATATGATAGTATTCATGAGCTCAGGATTTATATAAGGACTAAGTGATATCATGGTTTGAGTATATAGAATTTTTGGGATTTTGGCATGTGGAATGAATTATCTTTTAACAGCATTCATGTTTTCACTAAGGTTCTATGATAATTCATCTTTCAAAAGAATACATGATTAAGGTAATCACATGTTTGGAATATGACCAACAATATATATCGTATGATATATGGGGGATAAATGATGGTACTCACATGCTCAGCAGATGACATTTCAAGTAATTGTTTTCTTTATACTATGAGCTTGGACAGAAGTATTTTGGATAAGCCTAAATATTGGAATGGATTATGTTGGACATAAGTTTGTATTGTTTAAGGATAAAACTTTTTCGATATTATTGACGGAATGTTATAATAATTTATTTTTAGAAAAAGGACATCATGCAGGACGGGTGACAACCCATCGCGTCGGACAAGGCTGTGGGAATCGAACCCACAACCGAAGTGAGACAGGCCATTATTGCCTACCACTGGCCTATAGGAAGTCCCTGGTCAGTAGAAACTAGTTTTATTTTATTAAGTAGGATGATAGATGAAGTATAAGTCCATTTTAGAACCATATATGATTAATCTCACCATAAATGGACTTCTGTATATAAATTTTTATAACTTATATTTGAGATAGATGGAATGACCTATCATTATTTCACATGATCTGCTAACACTTCACGAATAACAAATTCAACTTCATTTCTTTAAGGTATGAAGTGGAAATTGTTCAAGGCACGAACAATGGTGATATTGTAATAAAATAAAGTATTTCTTCTAATTCAAATTCTTCAACTTTAGGGAAATGATCTTGAAAACCAAAAATGATTTCCTAGTGCCCTTATATCTGATGAATCAGATGGTGCCTTAGATCATCACAAATTTATGTCTTTGTGATTATTGGCTTTTTCATAGCCATGTCCTCTACCACACTCCATCTGAACTTGATGGTTAGATTTTTTTCCATATCCATATTTCCACCTATGTTCTCCTATGTGGATACCCAGAGGCGAGTTAATCTGGGTAACAGTTATATTTCTAACTTTCCTTTTTAAAATGATGTTTTAGTATTCCTTTTTACGATGTGGGTTTCTATGAAATAAACATTCAAGTAGTTAACCATTTATAACCCCGATGAATTTAGAGGGAGAAATTCATTTCAAGGGGGGTAGAATGTAACAGCCTGAGATTTTATGAGAAATATTGTTTTTTTAATAACTTTGATGTCTTGTGTTGTATGCTACACCAAGATTATCTTGTATTATACGCAACACCGTATTAGCTTGAAATATACGCAACACTATTCTTGGCTCGTGTTACACATAATTTCAAGTTCGTTTTGTGGAAATTATTCTACGCAACATTAAGTATAGATTATGTTTAATGCATAAATGAAATAACTTTTGATTATGTTATACGCAACACCAAATGGAGATTTCACTACATGCAACCCTGACTTGGCTTGCATTACATGCAACCAAGACCTTCTTCGATAGCGTGTGTAGTACGCAATACCAAGTTTCACTAAATGAGATATTATTATAATATTTTTATTAACTAACCGTTATGAATAGTTATACCCACTTTTTAAAATTTTATCTTTCAACATGGACTTCATTTTTTGATTCGGAATATCAAAATTAGCCTAGGGTGAATTTTTGATATTTTTCAGAAAACTTTAAATTTTTGATGAATAGTGAAAACACTAGGTTACTATTTAAAAACCAACTTTTTATTTAATTAATTATTTATGTTATTTAAATTTACTTTAGGTAAAAATTGATACATAATACCTATATAAGTTCAATGTAATTCATTGGAGTCATTTTATAATAATTTTAGATATATAAAAATTTTATTGAACTTTTGACCATCTTTTATCCACCACCTGGGAGAATTTTCAAATTTACATAAAACATAATTTTACCACTTCTATGAGTGTAATTTCAAAAATCCGAGAGACACAGTTGATGATAGTATTTAAAATATGGTTCAACGAGATGAAAATATTTTTTGGTGAATAGTAACTTTTTACTTTTATTTACCACGGTTAATAGTAAATAGGGTAATTAAGGGTAAAATGATATTATTATTACCCTAACACATGTCCTAATTCTATTGTATAAGTGTAATTCGACCAAAAACAACCTTAGGAATAAAATATTTCTCTTTAGGTGCACTTGGATCAGATTAGGACATTTATTATTATTTTATGTAAAGAAGAGTTAAAATGGTTAGAATAAAAGTTTAATAAGTAAAATATTTTTAAAATAGGGTTATACATAAGATAGATTACAATATAAATATTAATTAAAAATATAAAAAGAGTTCCTACATAATGATATTTTATTTATGATTTTTAGACATTAAATAATTTAAGTTATTTATGACACAATGATGATGCAATAATTACCTTATTAATGAAATAATAACATAACTGATGTTATAAGTAGCCAAATAAATGTCATTTTAGACTTTTTATGAATTAAACTAATTTTAGAGGTTAATATGAAATGTTAGTATTGATTTAATTAAATTTTTTCGAACTAATCATGCTGTTATGATTTTCAAAAAAAATCATGTACCAAATAGTGTCAAAATTGACATAAAATAGTTTTTAAAAAACATATTATATTACTAATTGTTATTTTTTTCCTAAAAAACTATCGTTCAGAAAAAAGAATTAGATAAGTATATATATATTAATAATGAACCAATTGGGGTTCTTTTGGCTTGTTATTGTATGTTTTATTAACCATATAGTTTAGGAAAACAAAAAGGCACAGTAAAAGTTAAATTATTTAACTTAGAGTTAAATCTAAATGATAAGGATAAAATAGTGACCCAAATTTCTATAAAACCTATTGTATGAGAGGATTTAGACCCATACCCACCTTATCTTTGAAATAAATAAATTTTGATCTGTTAAAAACCAAATATGACTTTATTATAAAATAATATTTTATGTTTTTCCAAAGGTACCCCTCCCCCCCTTATAAAAGGGCACCCCTTCCCTATTCTCTTCACACCCTTTTAAGCCTTGAATCTCGGCCAAAACCTGCCCATTTCTCTTCTCCACTTCCCTAGAAACATTCTGGAGGTTCTGGTCTTCTCAAAAGACCAACTCTAGTCCCTTAAAAGCAAACTTAAAGAAGGTGCGTCGAAGAAGAGGTAATCTCTTCTACCGATTATTTCAAGTTTCTTTCTTCTTCAACTTCTTCTTCATTAGTTGTTTCATTATAAAGTAATAATATCAGTATCTCTAATATACTTATATTTTATTATAAATATGAAACAACCCCATTTCAACTTCTATCCATCCTACGGAAAATGAAATCACCGTGTGTGCGTACGTACGTAATACTGTCTCCACGCCATGGTGTAATCTGTTTTTCCACCACCACCTAACATGGATGGGTATAATGGTGTAAATAATAACTATATATGGATATTATAACATCATAATGATTATTAGATATTATATCATCAACTCCAATTCTATTCAAAAATTATGGGAATGATATCATCGCTCGTGCGTACGTACAGATTACCGTCTCCACGACACGATGAGATTCAATCTCCATGTTAACCATTAAATAATGATTATAAAGTATATATAATGAATAATAATGGTATATATAACATAATAATGGGACTGTATTTATTTATATTTTATTTACTTAATTCTATTCAAGTCAGTAATTAAAGGAAAACAACGTTCATGCGTACGTACGGCCTACCGTCTCCAGGAACGGTGTATTTCATTTCATTTATCTATCTATTATATATATATATATATACTGAATACATATGATATATAAATCATTATTTAAATTATGGAAGTAATTAAATCATGATATAACTAATAATAATATCAAGAACAACAAGTCCAAACAAGTACGATAAATAAAACAATTTTACCCAAAACGCTGCTTTAACATGGAATTTACAAAAGAACAGGTAATATAAAGTCATAAGTGAACCATATATGATATAATAACAATGAATATGATTCTATAATAAGTAAATTTCCTTATTTAAATCATTATACAGGAGGTTCAGATATGTACGAAGCATATCAGACCTTAGGTAAGGGATAACTTTTCCAATCTCGTTCTTATCCGAGATTGTTTATTCGTAAGTATTTACTGGGGTTATGTTTATTATCCATGTCCATATGTTCTCAAAATGTTTTCATAAAATGTTTAATTTTATTCCATGTATGTTTAAAGTCATTTTTACCCTTTTTTACTTTTACCAAATCTTATGGAAGGAGTATTTATTTTGTTTACCATATGAAGTACTTTTTGACTTTTTCAACAAAAGTACGAGGAGAATGTTTTTTTAACTTATACGGCATGAATGGATTTTTATGGTTTTATAACGCATTATTTTAATGAATATTACTCTAAAATATTTCATTACTATTTTCAATAAAATTATTTTCTTTTAAAATTTCATGTCATTCTATGAAAATAAAATGATTTTGAATAAGAAAGGATATTTTCCTCAATAATTCCTTTCAAGTGTTTTATCAAAACCATTTTCCATCTAAGATGAAATATTTTCATATGTGTATGTTTCAAGTATAATTTCTCTATGATTTACATGGTTTCACTTTTCTTTTAATGAAATGATATCCATTTGTTTTTTATAGATTATGTTATGATGGGATGATGTTTATAAAACCCATTTTATTCCTTGGCTTATGATGAATGATTTATGTTTATGTTGTGGTACAAGTAAGAATGATTTCATTATGAGATGGGTGGGACCTATATCTCCCTATAATGCATTGGGTAAATATTATATCTCATGAGATAGAGATGGCTGGAACGGTATGTTAATCTGGTTTAGTGATATAGGACTGGAACAAGGAGTAAACTTGATTCAGAAATGGACTTTGTCCACTAAGATAGTATTGGCAGCAATGCCTTGGCTGATATGGAAATCATATCATGTGCTTAATGGTTTGACACAATTACATGTTTCCTTCCCATGATATTTTATCATTATTTATGTTCCAATATTATATATGCCTTACATACATCCACGATTTATGTCTTTGCTCAAGATTTTGATGTTTAGATTTTATGTTCAAGTTTTTGCATTCAAATGTTTATGGATTTTTTTTATGTTCTCTATGTTTAACCTTACTGGGCATTTGAGCTCACCCTTTATATCTTTTCTTTTCCCCAAGATATAAATAAATGTTTTAGGTAAGAAAACCAAAGGGTATGATCGTTATGGGAGATGTTGAAGATCTTTCACCACAATTAGAAGATTATGTTCCGAGTTTCCAAAGACACTATACTATTACGATCCATTGGTGTCTAATTTTGTTATGTATTAAGTATTCCGCAAAAGTAATGTAATGTCCATGTACATCAAGATTTGGGTCTCTACAATCCACATGGAATTTCAATCATGATTGGTGAAAATACTATAAGGACTCCAAGAATCACCCAGATATACTAATCCCAAACTCCACATCTCATGAGGTCCTGAACTAATATCCACCCACAATATATAATGTGATGTGCAATGATAGCACTCGTCTTGGAGTACTCACTCCACAAGTTAGTCAACCAAGATGAAAAATACTCAATATATACACTATATCAATAACAACATTTTCATCCTTAATGGACCACTTGATATAACACACTCAAAAAAGAACTAATCTCTAGGTTTCTCTCTAGTTCCCAACACCATAGGTCCTATCAACACAATCTATCTCCCCAACCAAGCTCATAAAAACCCAGGTGGATAGGACCACCTATTGCCAATACAAATATTCGTGGGATCACTAATCCAAACCATGCACTACTTGCATCCTCTTAAAGGATAGAGAGTAAGGAGGGACCCAAACATCACTACTACCCCAAATTTGAGTGAGTAATATCTTATAAACATCCCATAAAACCTCTATAGTAACTGTAGAGTGAGTCTCAAACCTCCCCACATCGAGGGAGATCTACCAACTAACCAGGTCTCACACATAATAAGCGTAGGGTCCCACTCCTAGTAACAATGCTCCACAGCCAAGGGAACTCCAACTCCCTTGGAGGACCTTCTCCCTCTCTCCACTCATAGATGGTGGAGTAAAACTCCATGGAAGTTGGACATGCACACTATTTATAGGTGAGTTTTATATTTAGGCCTATGATCATAATGGATGACCTAAACCTTGGAATATTAGGGGAGTACCAACCCCGGGATTGAAGACCAAAACCCTGGTATGATAGGGGGGAAGAAAATATACATAAAAATAACATATGGATGACCATCTCCCTAGTGGAATAGTTGAGTACTAAATCCATGTACAATAGACCTACACCCTGGTATGATAGTAGAGTCTCAACTCTATCACCTTGACGAGTATGGAGGGCCTAAACCCTAATACAATAGGAGAGATCTATATCCATAAACCAAAATTTTAATGGGGATACACACCCTGGTCCGATAAGTTAGTACCACACTCAGGAAAACTGCTCTATGGGTAGAAGACCTGCTCTCGCTGTGGTGGAGTACTTTGTCCTTCAGTCTACGAGGTTTGTGAAATCCATGCCATGGTATGCTTGGGGAGTACCATTCCCATCATCTCTCTAATAAACCAATCTAATATCTATTATTGATAAAGCTTCACTAAAAAGAGAATCATGCTCATCATGCCTCACCATGCAACAGTACCACGGATGGGAAACCCTTTCCCTAATAGAAGGGAAGAACCACTCCAGGGGCCTAAAAACTCAAGGGGATCTGCATATTGAGATGACAAGGAAGGGTATGAACCCTTACATCCCTCAAGTGATCCACCAAAAAAACATCCCATGATGAAGAATATCTAGCGAAACATCATTCTAGGACCATGCCACATCACATCTCAAAATCCAACACTAAGGCTACCATAACATTTTATGTAGAAAAATACTCAAGATAGGCTACTCACATGCCTAAATCTGAGTCCCAAAGAAGGAGATACACAAGGAATAAATTCAAATTAAAGGTAAATGACATATACTAAGGTCCACATTGCATGTGACCCTTCTTGGACACCTAGACATGTCCACTTCCCCATGGCTCGTCTTTTCATGTGATCTTATATAGTGTGTATATGGTGTAGACAACGTGTCTTGCCTCACCTGTGTCATATCCATGTCCTTCCCCATATCTCTCGATCATCCATGTATCCAACAAGTCATGTACCCTTAGTTCATGTAATGTATTGGATAAACATCATCTTGTTAAAGCTATATCTCATGAACGTTCCTGAAACCCCATGTTTGTGTTTTCTAGTCTTGTATGTCCACAAGAAAATGTCCCTTAACATGACATGTATAGTCATATCCCTCAGTCACACAACCCAGGTTCACTAAATGAAATTTAACCCTAGTACATTATGTATAGTTCCCAAAATTTCATCTTCTATAAATGGGAATAACAAACATCATGTGACCCTACACTACACATTACATGATCATAAGTTTTGAATGAGAACCCCTGTTTAGCCATTCGAAGAAACCCTGTTTCCATCAAAACCCATTGATCAACCGCATGGGATCTCTAAAATTTTAATAGGGAAAACCCATAAAATAACACATAAACAAGGATTTTTTGGTAAAGATCATAAATCCACCTACCTCATAGGGAAATGATGAATCTTCAAGTCCTAAATGATGCATGGTAGCTAATGCAACTCGATCTAGTGACAATTGCCATCAAAACCAAGGATCGATGACACCTCATTTCTTCGATAAATTATCAGGTCATCAATTAGAAGTAGGGGGTGTGGTGGATACTATCCTCATATTATTTTCACCACACATTGGGGAGATGGTTTATTTATTTATTTATTATTAAATAAATAAACTCCATTTGACCCACCACCAACACTCACCATCGACCGAGAACCCAACACTGAACAACATCATGTTATACCTAGGTTAAAATTGAGGTTATTATCTCACCCACAATATTAGATTTATTATCTAAGTTTCCACTCATAACTTATTCAATGATTTCACTGAAACTACACGTGTATGATAAAATATATTTAATATTTTTAATATCAATTCAATGATTCTCTCCATGCCCCAGAATCCCATTCTAATGTAATGATTTGTGTTAGAAATATTATTACTAATATTCCAAAAGTTTTACATTTAATATCTAGGGTCTCTAATGTGGACATGTAAAATTATAGAAAACATTGATCTTAAAACATTTTTTTTGTTTGACCAATTTTTAAAGTCCATGTCCATGAAATAGTAACCCAAATTAATTTCCCAATCAAAAGAATTAATATAAACACATATGAAAGATTATTTATAATTCCCATAATTTTTCATGAAAAAACATTGAAGTTGTGGGAGAACTATAACTTTTGATAATTTGTCTTTTAAATATTTATACTTCATGGAATGTTTTCCATATTATTGATGAAATTATTTATGTAGCATAGAAATTTATGGACTAAAAATCACATTTAGTTCTTGATTTTGTATTATCCTATGTTTTTTAGGGTTATGATTATTTTTTTGAGGTTATAGAGAATATGATTATATTATATGACTATTGATATTCTATGTTTTGTAGTATAGTGGGATAATTGTGCGATGTATACCAACTCATAAATGTGTTTTCTATAGAAAAATATTAAAATTTTATACCATTGTGAGTATAGTGTAACACCCTAATATTTTATGAACATTCTATTTCAAATAAATAAAATTAATTTGATATGTTTTGTTATACGCTATGCAATGCTAAGCTTACGCTAAAATAAATATTGTCTTTTCATAAATAACGGGTAAACCATAGTTTTTAAAAAAAGTCATTTTATTATTGTAATTATTTAAAAAATAAAGTTATAAACTAGTCATTATAATTTATGATATGAACATGATTAACTTTATTTTGAAATTATACACATAATACCCTTTTTTAAATTAAAAGGAAATATTTTTTTTGAAAAACTATTTAAACGTGCAACTGTGTTTTATATAAATAAAATAAAACATCACTCGTGTTGGATTATATTTAGGAAATATATATAATATATTTAATTCAATATATAAAATTCATCATTTTTTTAAACATGATATATGAACAAATCCAATTTTGTAGATAAAAGAAGCATTTTTCGAAAATGGATGTTTAGTTTCCTTTTGACGAAACACTTGTTTTAAATAAATTTTTGACAATTTTATAAATCATATTTGAAAAAAATATAATTATTCCTTGAAATTAGGATTAAAATTTTTACTCGGTTTTAATTTTTGGTATTTTTCTTTTAATTTTATCTTTTTTGATGAACAGTGAACAATAATGTTTTTTAATTGAAAATAGATTTTTCATCAATGTAAGTTATTGGGTTAAATTATATATTTGATTGGTTTTAAAGTATAAATTGATCAATTTTTAATCATTTAATTAAATTTAGTCCATTTTAATCAATTTCAAATTGAATATGGATATAGAAACATTTCAATTTTTGAACATTTTCACATTAAAAACATGTTTTCTCATTTCATCAATGAGATCAATTTTAAACTGATTTCAAATTTTTTTTTTTTGAATTGTAGAAAATGGATTCCATATTTAGAATAATAAGGTAAAAATTTATTAAAAAGCTACATTTTATTTCTTGAAAACATAAATATTAACATTAATAATTTTTATAACTATAGTTAAGGGTAAATAGGTAATTAAGTGTAAAAATAATATTATAAATATTATAAAATTATCCTAGAACGTACCAAAATTTTATTTGATGAATATAATTCTATACATAACACATGATGTTTTAAATTGAATAATTTAATGGACACTTTTCCATGAAAAGGGCATGGTTATTATATAAATCAAACATAGTGACAATATGGAACACTCTAACTTTTAATAAGTATAATATTTTTATTATGGGGATAAATAAAATATATGTGAGAATATACATATTTTTGTAGTATATAAATGGTTGTTATACATCATTTAATTTTATTTTTGATTTTTAGTGAAGAAATAATTATTAAAAACAATTATTCGATGTTGATGAAGTAATTATTCAATTAATGAAAAAATTAATTAAATGAAATTATAAATATTAAAATAAATATATTTTTTCATAATTAATAATATTAATGAATTTTTTATTTTCTGAATTTTAATGTAATGAATACTGCTAAAATTGATAGTAATTATATTTTAGAAAGATAATATTTTATTAATTTATGTTAAAAAAACATAAAAATAATAAATACAAACAAAGGAGAGAAAGTATTTTATAAAACCTCATAAATTGTCCATTTATGGTCCAATTTAATCTTTAAAATGAAAAAATTGCATCCTATTGATATATAATTTTTTTTAACATAAATAAAATTAATGTAGGTTAATGAACGTTTAATCAAAATTATAAGGATTAAAATATCATAAAAACTTGTATAAAATATGTTCGTTTATGATATTAAAAACATATAATATATTAGATTAGAATACATGTAATTTTGGAGGTATTTTTTGATATTTAATTTATTATAAATTAATCTTTTAATAAATTCAAAACATACCCCTCACCTTGATTATAAAAAAGACACCTCCCTCATCTCATTTCACCACATTGAACCTTATAGCTTAACCAGAATCTACAAAATATTGTTAGAAACTTCCCTAGTAAAATTATAGAAGTTATAGTATTAATAAAGGACAAACTCTAGAGTCTTTTATAGGAGATTTAAAGGATCTATTTCAAAGAAGATGAGGTTTCACCATGAGTAAGGAAAGGACAGACTTAAGGTGAGATATTTTATTCTCACTTCTATTTCTATGGTACACATGCCAAATACCCTACTTGTTTCTTATATGTGGTATATATACCTCCCAAGAATGTATTTTATGATTCTTATCTAGATTATTTATGGTATTTTTATATTCATATAGTTTTAATTCGTTCATTAGCAATTTGATTCTACTGATTATAAATTGAAGAGTGTTTATTTTACAATATCATCAGTAATCGGGATTATTTCTAGTCTCTATTGGAGAATATTTAAATTTTATGTTAGTTTTTTTGATAAATTTTATTTAAAAAAGGTTTTATACTATTCTCATGTGTTTTTTTAAAATCATTTTTACCCATTTTTTTAACTTTTTACAAAATGGTTTAAAAGGAATAGTTTTATCATTTTCCATATGAGGTACTTTGTGACTTTTTTGGAAAAAGTACAAAATGATTGTTTTCTAACATATATGGAATGAATGGAATTTTACCATATCATGGAACCTTAATTATTTTAAGCTTACCTTACAAGTTTACATGGTTATTATCAAATAAATTTTTTTCTTTTTAAATTGTGTGATATTTAATGAGAAGAAATGTTTTTCAAGGAAAAAAGGATATTATCTTCAAAAACTTTTTTCAAGAGATATATAAAAACTATATCACATCTGTGATGAAATTATTTTATTTTATGTATATTTCACTTGATATATGACTTAATGATACCATTCTGTTTCTTTCTATGAATTGTTTATGTTTATGATGGAATGATCTTTATGAAACCCATTTCTTTTCCATGGTTTACGTTATGGTTGAATGATGTTTATGAAACATGTTCAATTATAAGGGTTCTGATATGATGCATGATATATTTTCTTCTAGAACACATATTTATGGTCTTAATTATGTGATGGATGCGACCAATATCTCCCTCTAATGCATTGGTTAATGAATTATATCTCAAGAGACTATTATGGGAAACAAGTCGATGTGCTTGATCCGTTAAGAGAAACTGTTGATAAGGCTTGATCTAAGATTCATGGTAGTTAAACTTAAGATATGAACTGTTTTCTATACTTATGATGATACCAAACACATTTATAAATTGAACATATTGTTTATGAATGAGTTATGATGAAGTTTCATTCTTATGGTTTATGTTAATATTTTATTCCATAACTCATGTTTATGATCCAAGAAAGGTTGGGATTGAAATTTTTATGTCATTTTCATGACCACATACCAATATTTAATATCTTATGATTCATTAAGATAAAAAATTGACATCTTCCATGTTTACTCTTACTAATTATCAGAGCTGACCTTTTTCTTATGTTTCCCTTCCATAGGTTATAAAGAGAGTTTTCAAGTAGTTTTACTAAACGGGAAGATCTTCATGGGATATATTGAAGAAATTTCACAATATTTGAAAAATATGTTCCATGTTTCCAAAGGAACGAAAATATTATGGTACTCTGGCTTGTGTTATTGTAATTTAATGAATATTAACATAAAAAGAAAAAATATCCATGTATGAAATGCCCGGTACATTAAAGTTGGTATTAGTGAAAAGGTTTATTCATCCATTTGAAATTAGGATGAGAAAAATTTGGTGATATCCCAATAGATATTTCAATGGATATGTTTGGGTATGTCTCTAAGTATAAGTCTATGTATTGGTTACAATACTGATTTTTTCATAATAATCATCAATAGCCTAATTTTAAACCCTAGGTGTCATGGATTGAAATATTTTATGTATCTTACATTGATTATATGGTTCCAAAACTATGATTAGTGTTGCTCAAAATATTCTTTCTTATTCTATTCATTGGATGTAACATGAAATAACCATGTTAATGATGAATCAAATGGTCAATAAAATGATTGTCCTTCTGAGAAACCAAATGCTATGGAGGAAGGAATGAAAAATGGTGTTTATATGATCACAAAAAAATCTCAAGAATTGAATCATGCATGATTATCAAATGAGAAAAGGAGGGAAACACATTATGTTGAGTCTATAATGTGTCACGATCCACCTTCTTTTAGTGGGTATTTTTCTCTTATAGTGGATGAGTGATGGATTAGTACCACTGAAATGGTATGTTTGGTTTTCCAATGATAATAACATGATAAATTCATTTCTTTTGTCTATCATTTGGAAGGTGAAGCGAATCAATATAGAGATATCATCTAAAATTTGACACAATGATTTGAAATTTACTCTATAGAATGAGATGGTTTCAAGAACATAATTTTCCAAAGTAATTTCCTTTTATTCATCATACTAAATTAGAAAATTAATTCCTTGAGTTAAAGAAAACGGATTATGAATCTATTTGAACCTATGAACCAAACTTTTCATGACTTTATAGGTATTCTTATATCATTATTATCCAACCTAAATATATGAATTATCGATTCTTCAATGTATTAAAACCAAGTCTTAGAAGGGAGTTATCCAAAAAAGACTATGATATATATGAAGAAATTGTTTGATGTGCTCATAATATAGAAATGGAAATTGGATATACCCACTATTATTATGTATTTTATAAGAAAATAATGACCGTGTCTCATGAAAACTCAAAACAATCACATGGTGGAAGGAAATTACATCCATCTATAAGCCATAAATGTTTGAAGAAACCTCAAGGGAAGTGTTTAAATATAAAAAGGAGGAGCACTAAATCTTTAAATGTAGGTCATAAATCCCATTAATTTAAAAAGGCAATTTACAACATGGTTAATTTAATTGTGGAAAAGAAGACACCAACTAATGCACCACCCATGCACCAATTCTATAAATACAAGGAGTATTATCATTATTTTAATCAAAGGTCAAATCCAAAGGATAAAAATATTGATCGATGCCAGCAACCTCTAAAACATAAATAGAAAGTGAAATATCATGTGACCATTATTGGTGATGTATAT
Source organism: Viscum album (assembly GCA_963277665.1). NCBI lineage: Eukaryota > Viridiplantae > Streptophyta > Magnoliopsida > Santalales > Viscaceae > Viscum > Viscum album. The sequence continues at coordinate 301,664,193 of OY728128.1, forward strand.
TGTAATGTCCCGCATTTAGAACCGGATGAAAAATTCTAGGGGAATTTGAAATTTTCTGTATACAGGGTAGGACATTTTTAAAATCAAACATTGAAACATTTTTTTCCCAAGAGTTGACACTGTAATGTGTCTTTTAAAGAAATTTAATTATATTAATTAAAATTTAAATATAAATAAATTAAACACGGTAATTTTATAATAGTAATAATATTAATATTCAATAATCCGTATTAGTGTTATTATTATTTATATTATTAGTATTATTATTATTTAGGTTTAGGTTTTCAATACCCAAAGAGGTTTCACCCTTTTCCCTCACCTGTCGCACGAGCCCCCTGGATGACCCCATGTAGTGAATAACCCCCTTCACCTAACACCCTCTCTAACCACTTATTTCACCACATTTTATCATGAATCTCCATTGATCCATCATGATAAGGAATTCTCCACCCATTTCCTCCGTCTCTTCACCCGATTTTGGGTCTTCTGTTGCATGGTGAGGTTTGGTCGAAACCTAGGTCAAGGGGGTGATCCGATTTTTAGTTTTCTAATGGTTTTAGGTTGTGAGAATGGTATCTTGGGTCACATTGGCGCATGTTGCTACAATGGATGTTGATGGAGAATCAGTTCCCCTTGATTTGGTTTGCCGCCAATAGTTTCAAGTGAGTTTTACCTTGGTTCATTGATGCCACTTAGTTTATAATTGGGGAGGTTTTTTATTTATGAGTCCCTAGTAATCAATTTGAGGTGCGTTGGTCCTTTCCACATTAATTTTGAGTTCATTGTATTTTATTTTAAGTGTGTTAACCTTACCATAGATAATTTAAGTCCCTAATAATTTTTTTAGTGGGGTTTTAATGTCTTTAAGGGAGCTCAAGCATATTCTGAGGTATATAGATATCTTCTATTAATGTGTTTCTACATGGAATGGGGAATACATGAAATGGATTAAGGGATACAAATATTTATATAATGGTATGTTTGTGCAAGTGTGGTGCAGTTCAGAGTGGTCGTTGATAAATCTGTCAAGTTCTGAATGTGGCTTAGTTTCTTTGAGGGAGGGTCCCTCCCCCATCCTCTTTAATTCAAGAATAATTTAAATTGAATTTATATGCCTTCATAATTATGATTCTTTATATTTAATTTCTTTTATTATATAAGGGTTTAGTTTATATAACTGTTTTATTTGATAATGAATCCATTTTGTTGTAATAAAACCCCTCCAATGAAGGTGTAATGTCTTCAAAAGCTCACAGTGGTAGTTTATGCTTATTTAGCTTTTTGACATTATTGCATTGATGTTTTCCTTATACTTGATTTTGTTTTTTAACATAAATCACACATTGTACATGGCCCTTTCAATTTATCTGAAGGGGGTTTCCCTCTTTTTATTAAAAAGGTAGTTTGAATCAAATCACCCTTAAAGTGCCATTTGACTTTTCAGATAGAATTTTTGAAGTAGGAAAGTATCGTAATGCCCAATAAACTACTATGTGACATTATTTTGATCTTATAAATTATATTTACATGTTCTAATAAATGGAATGAGTTAAATGGAACCGATGATGGTTAACATGGTAAATGTGATGTAATTCCTCACACAGTGAATTAAGTAAATGGTTAAGCCTCCTTTCTAGAGTTTAATTGAATGGAATGAAATAAATAGATTTTATTATTCATGTTTAATTTGACTTCACATTTGAAATTCCTTATAAGAAATTGGTAGATTCCAAATTTTAACCAAACACGACATCAATGTTTTACCTACTTTGTATAATGGATTACCCAAGAAGGTAATTTCTCTATTCATTGTTCCACATTCTATGTTCTTTCTTACCAATTTAAATCCAATTTCCTTGTTTCTATAATGTATATAGTTTGTTTTGGATGGAATGTATTTCTCATGGTGGAAAGCCTTTCCTTGTGTGTTTAAATTGAGAAGACTTTGTTATAATAAAATGAATGGCTATTCATAGATTAATTTAATGATATGTTTTAGATTAAATGGTTTATTCATTATGAATTTCTTCACATGAATTAAGTTATTTAAGTTGAATTTAATCTAGAGGGTGGGATGGGAAACTAATTTATTTAATTCTTTTCACGGACAATATTGTTATATTGTTTTATTTATTTTACTAGATGACCTATGGTTAAAGGTGTAGTAATTCCTTGTGCTTTTGTTTATATTCCTCTACTTATGAAAGTCCTTAATGGTTATGCAAAATTTTGGTTTATATATATATATTTATTTTTGGATTGTTTTCAATAGATAATAAAATGATAATAATGGAATATAACTGTTACACGCTTGGTTTTGGGCTAAATTCCTTATGATATTATGATGGCATGAGATTTTTATTTATCAGTATGAAATATTATAAATTTATTTCATCCTTATACATTAGTTTATTCATATTACTCTTTTGAAATAGGATGATAGAAAGCATGGGTTTCTTATTAAGGACTCATGGATGGACTCCCTTGATTGGGTAGTTATGCCATGACATTTTGGGGAAGTGGTGTTTTAGGATCGTTGGGCAAGTCCCCCCTGGGATTTATATTATATTATTGGGTGGTACCGATTACCTAAGGGGAAACCAAGGATGGGTCAATTTAAAATATGGCTACGCCAAGACTCAAGTGATACATGGTCCCTTATGTGTGATACCAGTGATGGAATCACATTTATCAGACCAGAGGTGAAACATGGATGTTTAAAAGGATCACCTAGGATGGGCTCAGTGGCATTGGATATTTTTAATGGATATACCATAGAAATAAATCATGGATGGGCTTAGACTCCACTACTGTATTTGATGGATTGTTTGAACTGCGTTGATTGATTTCATGGGTTAATTTCTTATACAATTATTATTTATTCTATTTATATTTGAGCATTTACTGGTGACTTTTTTTTCTCTTTCTTATTACAATACTTATGTGATGCCATCCGAATTACTCCATATGCCTATGAAAAAGCTTGGGTGTGATTATTTGAGTTTACTTATTATATTTGGAACTAGTACACATATTATGAATGCGCAAAAACCTCCTTTCTCATTTCTGGTTTCTACTGAAATAGGTGGTATGGTATGGGTGTCCTTTTAGGAACCCAGAACAATATGTTATTATTAATGATTATCACTCATCATTTATTTTATATAGAACACTTCTTAATATATATTGAATTTAATGGATTCTGCTAGACACCGTGGGTTCCAACCTTCTGAGATTTATATCTCACACCTTAATCAGGTACCCTTGGTACTATGTTAGACCATATATTTACAAGATATAAGTTTTTTTTGTATTTCATTTACCTAGGTGTTAGAATCCAAGGATTGAACTAGAGCCCAAGATGCTCATGGAGATCTCCTATGGGTCTTTGCGATCATTTCTTTATTATTGTAATGTATTTTAAATAATTTGGTATTGTTTACTTATTTCCATCATGTATCATACCATGTCATGATTTCATCTATTTTATATATTGATGTTGACCACTTTTGATCAGTTAGGTCAAATCTATTATCAACTATTTTTTCAATTAATTATTAAAATTTCTACCGATGACTGTTCTTGTTATGCTTCTCTTATCTATTATATATTTTTATTCACTATTAATATTATGATCTATGAATGCATAGTCTCCCCACGAACACACCCTAGGACCTAGATTCTAGTCTGTAGGCTCTCGCATTTGGGGAGATGCGACTGAGGTCATGTGACCCATTGTTCCAGATATTGGTTCGATGGTCATCCAGGCTAGGATATGACAAAGTGGTATTATAGGGGTTATTTTCTATTTTCATACTGTTTTGGTTTGGTAGACTGGAGACTTGGAATGTGTTGGTTCTTGATTCATAGTTGTATCTGGGACTGATCACCTCACATATGAGAAATGACCAAGTGGCTAGGGCTAGGAATATAACTTCTTGATTTTCACTATTACAGTAGATATGAATTCACCTTGAGTGATTAGCGTGTTTCCAATACTTATGGATTTATTGAGTGTATGGTATTTTACCCTTGTAATATAAGTAAATTATGAAGCATTACATGCATCACAATAGGCACATAAGTATTTATATTTCATGCATATTCCATGCCATGTAGTTGTATTCATAGGTTTCATACTAATATGACTGAGAACCTTGAATTCCATGGCAAGTTGTTGTGTTTATTAGCATTCCTATTTGTATAACATGATTAGGTGTTAATATTCCATGACTTTTTGCCTATAGCTGGTCTTACCTATGTTAGTTTCTTTTGATGACATGCTAGTTTTGTATGGATGTAATTGATCTCATGGGATAAATAGACCAGTTGTAATTAAATGGGAGACAAATTCCACCTGTAATGTGTATGGGCGCTTTATGAATTTTTATATGGCCGCCCATATGACTGGACTATTGAACATATGTATATTTTATTATGAAATGTTTTTAAATGTATACGACTTTGATATGAAACCTGTAGTGGTGTCCTCTATTTAAGATAGTCATGTAAGGGTAGATAATTCTTCTTTGAGTTGCCTTGGAATAGAAGCATGAGCGTTTTCCATAGGCATTATTTCTTTTTCCAATGGTTTAGATGATCCTATTTTGAGCCTAGTGACTTATTTTAGCATGAAATGGTCATAGGGTTGATACCTTTTCTTTATAAGGGGCTAGTTTGTGTTAGGTAATACCCTTAGACCATAAAATCCTTGATACCTCCATCAGTTTTCTTCCTTTTGGTGTTATTCATATGCCATTTTCCCTAGTCAAACATCAATTCTTAAAATGAACAACTTGTTCTGATTGGTGGTTAGGTTTTTCATGGCCTCTGATTCAGGCATGTGAACTGTGTGATGCTGAGTTTCAGCTGGTTAGACAGGCCTCAGGCATGGTCGACTGCTTTATAGGCCACTTGACCATTTCTTTTCCTTAGATATGGATTCATTGATATGACATCCTACAAGTTAATGGTCATATGGGAAAATATAATGATGGTTAAAATACCTTGTATGAACCAATTTATAATATAATTCATAGGGAATACATCTTATGGATAATAGTCATGATGTTCCAGTTATTTTTGAAATCTCATGGTAGTATGCATCAGTATACATGGTAACCATCGAGTGTTTAATGTCATGAAAAACTGGTTAGTTTCAGTAGAATCATCGAGCCCTGTACTATTGAGTGTGTTCTTGGGTCATCTCTGAAGTAGAGCGACTTGGGTGTAATGAAATAAAGTTCATCCCATTGCTCGGGATCACTTCTAGAGACATGGGTGTTTTGACACACCAGTTGGTTTGGTTTTGGTCTTCTTGAAAAATTTTAATCATTTGCATTTATGGATGTTATAATGTATATTTATTTTGATTGGATAGTCTATCTCTTATTTTTTTATGATTAATACACTCCTAAGTTTCAGAGTGTCTTGTTGTTTCTGATAAATATTTGTTTTTCTGGGAGGAAGGACCACAACCAAAGAGTACCATTAGAGAATTGTTGGGCTGACTTAAATGTCTTCAGGCTTGTGAACATTAAATCATGATGGTGCTTTCATGGAAACACATAGTTTGTTTTGTTGGATGTGTATGAAACCTTTGAGTAATGTCATTGTTCATGGGTTGAATATGGTGGTTAATATTGAATGATCCTAGGATTGCTCATGTGGTAAAGGCTTGGTGTTTGGTTAATGACCATGCATCAATAGGTGAAGTTGAGTTTCTTCTAAGGTATCGACCAGTAGTAGTTTGACCATTTTCTTTATGGAAATATTTAAAAATACTCTTATGTAACTCTAGATTAGAGATAATCATTTCCCCTATCTTGACATCATCACTAGTACAAAAATCATTTTTTACGTCGGTTTTTTTTGCTTTTTAACGTCGGTTTTTAGGCGACGTTATTGCGAGCGACGTTAAAAATATGATTTTTTACGTCGGTTATTTAATAACTGATGTAAAAAATGGGGTGATATAGTTTTTAACATCGGTTTTTAAAAAACCAATGTGAAATACATTCTGGAAATGGCGATAAGAAGCCATTTTTTACATTAGTTTTTGAAAAAACCGACGTTATAAGTCATTTTTTACGTCGGTTATGAAATAACCGACGTAAAAAATGTTTAAAATCATGTAGAAAATTTTCTAATCTTTCATTTGACAGGTCATAGAGCTCAAACGGATTTACGGATCAAAAGTTATGACCATCAGAAGTTTGATATTTTTTTCGAAGAAAGATTGAATGAGCCAACCGTAGCTTCATATTAGAAAGAATTTTTGAATCCGTAGGAGGATTTGTAGTTTTATCGTGATATAAAGAATCATCCATCATTATAATAAATTAACAATCGTTAAATGGTATATCAATTAAGAAAACTACTCATAGAAAATATAAATCATGGGAAAATAATTACAAATACCTTGATGAGGTCGCGGAAATAAGAAATTGTTGATTCACGTTGAAGATAAGACAAGTTGATTCGGTGGAACGATGATGCTTGAATGAAATAATCGTAAAATGGTATGTCATTTAAGAAAAAAATCATAAAAACCATAAACCATGGATGCATGATTAAATATACCTTGACGAGATCGCGGAATGAAGAAATAATTGATTCGCGTTTGAGAGAAAAAGAGTAGATTTGGGGGAACGATAATGGTTGAAATAAATGATCGTAAAATTAAGAAGGGTGTATAATGGAAACATATAATTGAGATTCTATGAGAAAACACGGTATTAAAAATTTTAGGCAGCAATTCAAAATTTCGATGCCGCGATGTAAAAAAATTGAAATTTCGCATTCGCGGGATATTAAAATTTTCATTCACGTCGGTTTTATGACAACCGACGTGAAAAGATATTAATATTTTCATTTATTCTTCACGTTGTTTATTATAAAACCGACTTGAAAAATCAATCTTCTTCACTCTTTCACGTCGGTTATTAAATAACCGACGTGAAAAATCAATTTTCATGACTTTTTCACGTCGGTTATTTAATAACCGATGTTAAAAGGTATTTTTCACGTCGGTTATTTCCAAACCGACGTGAAAAGTATTTACAAAAATGTAGTTCATTTCTCAAGATTTAATTTGACAGGTCACGGAGCTCAAACGGAGTTTCGGATTAAACGTTATGGCCTTCCGAAGTTTGACATCCTTAATACATCGTTTAGAGATGATCAACTTCTGAAGGCCATAACTTTTAATCCATAACTCCGTTTGAGCTCCGTGACCTGTCAAATTTTAGCTTTAGAAATGAACTACATTTTTTTTAACCATTTTTCTCATCGGTTATGAAATAACCGACGTGAAAAATACTTTTTAATGTCGGTTATTAAATAACAGTCGTGAAAAATCAATTTTCGTGACTTTTTCACGTCGGTTATTTAATAACCGACGTTAAAAGTTATTTTTCACGTCGGTTATTTCATAACCGACGTGAAACATGTTTACAAAAATGTAGTTCATTTTTCAAGCTTTAATTTGACAGGTCACGGAGCTCAAATGGAGTTACGGACTAAAAGTTATGGCCTTCAAAAGTTGGACATCCTTAAGACATCGTTTAGAGATGATAAACTTCTGAAGGCCATAACATTTAATCCATAACTCCGTTTGAGCTCCGTGACCTGTCAAATTAAATCTTGAGAAATGAACTAGATTTTTGTAAACATTTTTCACGTCTGTTATTAAATAACCGACGTGAAAAAGTCATGAAAATTGATTTTTCACGTCGGTTATTTAATAACTGACGTGAAAAATAAGTGAAAATTTTAATATATTTTCCTGGAAAAGGATTTTTCACGTCAGTTATTTAATAACCGACATGGAAAAGGATTTTTCACGTCGGTTATTTAATAATCGACGTGTAAAAGTGATGTACGTTGATTTTTAATGTCGGTTATATAATAACCGACGTGAAAAATCAAATAAAATGGATTTTTAACGTCGGTTCTTATATAACCGACATATTTTCACGTCGGTTCTAAAAAACCGATGTGAAAAATGGTGATGTAAAAAAATGTTTTTGTACTATTGCATCTTGGATTCACTAAGATATCATCGATCATATTCCATCTAAATTTTAAATGTTTTTGGGTAATCTCAATCTGGTTTAATGATGAAAACGTGGTTATTATCAAATCTTGGTTAGTCTTGAGTAACCCATTGATTCTTGTGTAGGAATGCCCTAGAAAAATCATTTTACACCGATCTTTTATCCTAACATGAATGTCAGGTCGATGTCGCTCTATGCTCGGTCAATGTTCTGATTTGGGGATCATGACTTTGTACCAATGTCTCACTCATAAACATGGATTACGCTCTACCTTATGTTATCTCTTTTCAATCTATTCATTCTAATATGTTGATATTATGGAATTGTTATTAGTCTTGGTGATGCTAAAATCAACGAATATCAACAAAATTCAGTTATATGGACTTCAGTGGATGTGTATGTGGTGAATGCGAGATACCTTGGGAGAAGCCATCACAATTTACTTTATAAAAATATCATCCTTGTAAGTCAAGAATCATCATGAATAGTTAGATGGAGTGTCTTGATTAGTTGTATCTCGTGGTCAATGGAGTGATTAGTGAACGACCATTTTGGGAAATTGTTAGGTGAGAAGAGTGAGGTTTTTATTAGGAATAGATTATACTAAAAATCTAGCCCAACATGGGGTTTGAGTACAGTGGTGAATCTACAATTTTTTTCCTTTGGGAAATCATGAGAGCAGTGTCACTAGAATTCTTAAGGGAAGGTCTTGTAGAAAACTATAATGGTTGAAGGTGTCATTGCATGGATTTGGCCCCTTCTAATTCTAAGACCTATAGTGGGGAGCACCAACAGTTAGTTGTTTCAAGAGAAGATGACATAGATTCTTCACAAACTAAACAGGTTCGAGTAAGCACCATTTCAATTTTTCGATTAGAAAATCATCATTGGATTAGATTTTAATGGCTCAACTGACGCTTTCCTAAACAATTATTGAAGGTGTTTTGGGAATTTGGAGATGTAATACGACCATTTTTGTGAAACTTAATGACCGTTATAGGTTGGGTGATGTTTATGTTGTTCTTGAAGGCTTCTTGGGGACTAGAAGTTCTATGGTGGGAAGGTTTTAATGTCCCATGTTTTGAGCCAGATGAAAAATTCTAAGGGAATTTTAATTTTTCCATTTCCTAGGCATGCTGTTTTAAAAACTGAGTGTTAGACATTTTTTTCCTGAGAGTTGACATTGCAATGTGTCTTTTAAAGAAATTGAATTAAATTAATTAAAATTTGAAAAGAAATAAATTAAATAAGGGAATGTTAAAATAGTAATAATAAAATAATATAACAACAATAATTATAATAGTAATACTTATAATTATTTATATTATTATTTATATAATTATTATTATATATGTTTAGGTTTTGAGAACCCAAAGAGGGTTCACAATCTTCCCTCACCTGTCGCACGAGCCCCCTTGGTCGACCCCCTATAGCGCATGACCCCTTCACCCGGCTCCCTCTCCAATCACTGCTATCATCTTGTTTCTTAAGAAATATCTGTTTTTCCATTATGGTAAGGATTTCTCCTCTAGTTTCCACCTTCACTTCGGCCAAATTTGGGTCTTACATCACTCAGAGAGGTTTGGACGAACCCTAGGTTAAATTGGTGACCCAATTTTTGGTTTTCTTTTCCTCATAGGTTGTGGAAATGGTCTCTCAGGCCTTGTTCATGTGTGTTTTGGAAACCGTCACCGAAGGTGATGCGGTTCGGCTTGGTTTGGTTTTACACAGATAGTTTAAGGTGAGTTTTACCTTTTCTCTTCGATTCCTCTTAGTTTATAATAGGGTTGTTGTAATTTATGAGTCCCTAGAAATTAATTTGAGTCATTTCTGCATTAATTTTGAGTTCCTGGTATTTTACATTAAGTGTGTTAACCTTGATGTAGTGATTTTGAGTCCCCGATAATTGTTCAGTGGGTTTTCAATGTCATTAAGGGACCACATTCATATACTTATGTATATATATATATATATATATATATCTTCCACATATGTGTTTCATCATGGTGTAGGTAATACACGCATTGGGTTATGGGATATATATATTTATATAAAGGTGTGTGCGTGCATGTGTGGAGAAGTTTCGAGTGGTCACCGATAAATCTGTCAAGTGCCGATTGTGGCTTGGTTCCTTTGAGGTTGAGTCCCTCTCCCAGACTCTTTAATTCAAGAATGATTTAAATTTCATTTAGATTCCTTTTTAATTATTCTTGTTCCTATTGAATTAATTTTTTTTAATAAGTGTTTAGTTATGAAAATTGTTTCTTTTGAAAAAAAAATTTTGGTTTTGTAATGAAACCCCTCCAAAAGAGGTGTGTTGTCTATGAAAACACATCGTGGTAGTTTATATTTATTTATCTTTTTATACATTATTGATTTTATTTTTTCCTTATAATTTATGTTGTTGTTAGTCAAAAATCACACATTTTTCTTGTCCCTTTTGATGACTTTAAAGGGGCTTTCCCTCTTTTTATTAAAACTATTGTTTGAATAAAAGAAACCTTTATGTGTCATTAGACTTTTACGATGGAATTTCCCATGTAAGAAAGTTTTGTAATGAACAATTAACCACTATGTGACCCCCCTTTTTAGCTTATAAATGTTATTTTCGTGTTCTAATAAATTGAATTAGTTGAATTTATTCAAACATGGTTAAATTGGAACATGATAGGTAATGCCTCATGTACTGAATGATTTCAATTATTATGCCTCCTTTATAATGTTTAATTGGATGTAATGAATCAAATAGAGTAGCTTATTCTTGGTGACTTGCACTCCAAATATGACTTTTCATAAAGGAAATTGATAAATGTCCAATTATAACCAAAGAACACCTAAGAATTTTACTTTCTTGGTATAATGGATTACCTAAGTAAGTAATTTTCCTCTTGACCATTGCACTTTCTATATGCATTATTTTCACTATAAATACAATTGAATTGTTTTGATAAAGTAAATATCATGATTTGGATGGAAAGGTTTGTCATGGAGGAAAGCCTTTCATTGAGTGTTTAAATTGAGAATACCTTTTTAGAATAAAATGAGTTTCTATGAATAGTTGAACATAATGACATGACTTTGATTAAATGGTGTATTATTACGAATTTATTTCCTTTCATTAAGTAGTTGACACAGAATGTAATGTGGAGGGTGGCATGGGAAACCCATTTATTTAATGTTTTGCACAGAAAATCTTGTTAGGTTTTTTTATTTATTATCATAGTTGACATATTGTTTGAGGAATCTTGACACCATGTGATTTTGTTTATATTCCACTACTTATTAAAGTGCCCAATTCTTTTTACCAATTTTAGTAGATATATATATATATATTCTAAGCTTGTTTTATTGAGATATTAAAATGTTAATAATGTCATTTAATTGTTAAATGATTTTTTTGTAATAAATTCCTTACGCTATTTTGATGCCATGAGATGTATATTTAGTGGTATGAAATATTATAAATGAATTCCTTTGTTATGTATGCCTTTATTAATAAGAATCTTTTCAAATGGGCGGGAGAAAGAATGGTTTTCATTTTAAGAACTCATGGATGGAATCCCATGCTCATATGGTTATACCAAGATGTGTTAGGGAAGAGGTGTTTTTGTCTTTCCATTCAAGGGATCCCCCGGGCTTTATATTATATTATTAGGTGATACTCATTCCCAATGGGGAAATCAAGGATGGAACCATTGGCATGATGTCTATTCCTAGCCTCTGATGATACTCAACCCCTTATGTGTGAAACCTAGGATGGACTCATGGTTAAGATACCAAGAATGATACTTGGGCATTCGAAAGGATCTCATTAGATGAGCTCGGTGGAATTGAATAATTTGAATGGATGTACCACAGAGATACCTAATGGATAGACTCGGAATCCACTATTTGATCTGATGGATTGATTTAACTGTATTGATTTATTTCATGGGTTAATTACTTGTAATATAATTGTTGCTTCTATTTATATTTGAGCATGTACTTGGGGAATTTCTCTCTTTCTTATTAGCATACTTATGTGATGACATGGGAATTAAACACCAATCCAAAACAATAGCATGGGGTGTGCTTCTTTATGTTCCTTGTTTCTTTTGGCACTGGTACACATATTATGCTTGCAGATGTACCTTCTTTTTAATTTCATTCTTTGGATGAAGTAGGTTGTATGGGAAGGGTGTCCATTTAGAAAATTGGACCATGTTTTTATTATTAATCATTATCCATAAGAATTTATATTATTTGGCATGATTTTTAGTTTATATATCATTGTTCAGATTCGGTTAGGAACTGTAGCTCTAAGACTTCTGATATTTATATCTCAAACCTTTCTCAGGTACCCTTGGTACTCAAGTATAGCTTATATTTGCAGGATCTAGGATGTTTTTTGTATTTATTGTACCTAGGATTTAGGAGAAAAGGACCGAGATGGAGCCCAAGAGACTCATAGTGTTTACCCATGGGGATTTTATATCTTTTCATTATTATTTTACTATATTATAAATAATTATGTATTGTTTAATACTTTCCATCATGTATCATTACCATTTTATAGATTCATCTGTTGTATAGACTCTCATTGGTCACTTTTGTTTCGTTTTTTCAAATCTCTCTTCTGATGTTTTGAAAATTATTTCTTACTGTTTTTGTAGCTATATATTATTTTTATGCTTAAAATATCAATTATATATTGTTAATCTCTATGAAAAATATGATATATGAGTTAATAGTCCTCCCACTAACACACCATATGCCCTCACTGCTAGTCGATATCCTCTAGTGTTTGGGGTGATGCGCTTAAGATCATGTGACCCACTGGTCTTGCTATCAGTTTTATTGTCACATTGGCCAGGACATTACATACAGTACAACAATGAAGTGGTGGAATGATTGAGTGTTTGTGTAATGGAATTCAAGAATAATGTTTCATATTTACATTTATGGTATTATGGAATAACTAAATATCCATGTATTGGTACACTATAGTTTCTCCACAAGGATTATAGAGAATATGTTTAGTGGTACTAGTAACCATTCAAAATTATTGAAGTGGTAAGGTGATACTTTGGAGAACACATGATTAAGGGAAGGATAACCCTTAGTTTGTTCATGATTTTGGGACAATGAAATATACATATGTTTGATAGTTATAAAATAAATGGAAATGTATTGATGACCTTGGGGATGATAAGATGATAAGGTGGTTTATGATATCGTGGGATGAGTTTATATAGCTTTTGGATTTATGGTATGGGGAAAGAGTTAATTTTTGAAAACATTCATTTTTTCACTAAGGTATTATGAACATTCAGGTTATTAACATATTTAAAGAGAATACATGATAATGGTGTTCACATTTTTAGTGTGTAATAATTAATAAATACATAAATTTGTTTGGGGGTTAATGAAAAGATGATTTTTAAATGTTAGTTACATTATTTAAAAGGTTTTATATTTTAATCTTTTATAAGGATGATAAATTTAAACATTTCTGAAATTTTTACGTCGAAATATAGATGTGGTTTTAGATATTAGATCTCCATATGAGGATTTATACATATTAAGTAAAACATGTTAAATTTTTTTTATGATGTTAACTATGGTCATATGGAATAAAATGTAATTATATTTATGGATCTCATGATCTGATAATGAATAAAGAATTAAAAATTCACCTGTATTTCATGTAATAAGAGAAGAAGTGGATATTTATCAAGGAACAGTGAAATGATGAAATTGTGATTTTGAAATGGAATAATATAAAGTAAGTATTCTTTATCATGAAGATTATTCAACTCTAGGGAAATGATCTTGAAACAAAAAAAAATTCCTAATGACTTCTCTTTTAATGAATCAAATGGTCCCTTAGATCATCACAAATGTTTTCCTTTGTGATTGTTAACTTCATCCTAAAAATGTTCACTATCACTCTCCATCATAACATGATAATTATATTTCTCTTCAATGTCTGTGTTTTCACATTACACCTATGTTCTTTTATGTGTAAATCTAATTTTCAATTATATTGGGTACTTGTTATGTTTCCAACTTTCCCTTTTTATAGGGGATTTAGGTATTCATTTTGACAAAGTGGGTTTCTATGAAAATAACTTTCAATTACTAAACCATTTATAACCCTGATGAATTTCAAGGGAGAAATTCATCTTCGGGTGGGGAGGGGGGAGTAGAATGTAAAACCCATAGATTTTATGAACATTATATTTTGATTAGATTAAATTTCTATGATGTATTGTGTTATGCATTACACCAAGCTAATCTTGCACTACACGCAACACTGACATATCATATGTTACAAACATCCCTGAGTTTCTACAAAAAATAATTTTATTATTATAATTATTCTAAATTAGAAAATTATAAACTATTTTATAGAATGGTCGGTATGAATAGGATTATCTAAATTATGAAATTGTACCTGTAAAACCATTTTTGAAATTAAAAGGTGATATTTTTTAAAAAAAACTATTTAAATAAAAATTTGTTT